>OY982916.1:17438125-19917500 GCA_963891755.1 Pyrrhia umbra
AATTATATCTTTTCTTAATTATTTGTTGGCATTATAATTTAAGTTAAATTATAAAAGCATTACAATACCTTTTTGCGAGACTTTGAATTCGCAAAATCATTTATTATATCATCGTACGAAATCTTGTTCATTAGCTCTGACTCTATATGCACAAGAGAGCTAAAGCGTTTAGCTTTTCTTGACTTAAAGTCGATCGTAGGTAGTTCTTTACTCTCTTCAAGCAAGAGAAGCTTCTTTCACCTGAACAATTTATCGCTGGTGTACAAAGAGCCACACGAAGTACTATATCCAAGTTTGTATAAATGCTTCCTAAATTCTGTTCTCGCAGGAATGAAGACAGACTTATTAATGATACAGAAATTGGTTTTATTGAAATTCTTTCAGACAAAAGGTAGCTTTGAAAGAGTAGTAATTCCTGAACTAAGTCTGTTTCTAAATCATTAGGATACATTTATTCTAAAAAACCGGCCAAGTGCGTTCGGGCCACGCGCAGTAGGATTCCGTAGCAGGAGTTAGTTAGTCGACTATAACTCTGTAACCGGTTAAGCGTACTTAGCCATGATAGTTTTCCTTGTAAGTTCATTACATGTACTACGGCTGTGATTTTTTTTCACATTTCTAGGTATAGCCATTCAAAAGTTATATCTCGTATCGTAATATAATTCACCCATCCATCTTTATAGACTTCACAAAATCAACAGTTTTTTCCTGTGACAATACTCTTCAAAAAAAAATCTATTACAACGACTGGCTGTGTAGGGCCTGCATTCAATTTTAAGTGGCTTCGTGTGGATTTTAATGGGAAAACTAGCTTTTTCTTTATTTGAGGCCTCACAATCACTAAATATATTATCAAGGCAAGTTGAAGACGTGGCCGTGATCCTATTATATTTACTTACTAGCCGGCCCGGCAAACTTTGTACCGCCCCAGTATGTTTTTTTTTCGATGTTTTAATAGTTATTTTGCTATTCGAGACGGAGACAAATAGAAATATTTAAACGAAGCTAGAACGCACCATAAAGTCACACCAGTGAGTTTTAACCAACCAGTTACAAAACACATAAAATTCCATAAAGCCAATTCTACAACATTGGAGAGATCATAAAAACACTCCAATTGCATTTTGCGAGTTTTCCCATGCGTTGAAAATATGTTTCAGAAGAGCGACACCAGTCGAACGACCTTTTGTAAAGCCATATTGTTCACTATAGAGGAGGCAATTTAAATTAAAGTATCTTAGTAATTGCTTGAGTATTAATTTTTCAAATATTTTACTAAAAGCAGGTAAGATGGATACAGGTCTAAAATTGCAAATGTCCGTCTTGTTACCTGATTTAAATAAAGGTATGACTTTACTGTGTTTCATAAGATCTGGGAAAACACCTGCATCATATTAAATGTAGTGGCTAGATAAGGGGGCTACAATGTCAATGATATTATTTAAAAGTTTTGTAGAAATGCCCCAATAATCACCGGTGTTTTTTGACTTAAGTGTATCAAAAACATTAATCACATCAAGTGGTGTTCTGTGCTCAAAACCGAATAGCGAATTACATTTGGGCACACTACTATGCAAAAGATTTTCAGCGTTAGTCGAGGAAGAGCTTAAGGAGCGAGTCGTAGTTATAGGTATGTTGGCAAAGAATTAATTAAAGGCCATAGCTACGTCACCCGCATTACTAACAAGTTTGTCGCCTACTGAAATCTCTAATTTATTTTCACGAGTGACCGACTTTCCAGTTTCCTTATTAATAATTTTCCAAGTAGTTGCATACTTTTTTAAATAATTTGAAATATTGTTTAACATAATTTAAAAATGTAGTATCAAATTTATATGTTTTCATACCATATAACTCGTAAAGTCTCGCTCTGCTTTTTTATATATACCTTCAGTAGCCCATTGATTAAAGTTGGCGGAGGTACCTTTAATGGTCATAGTTCGTAGTAGGATCCTCGTTCACTAAAATTGAAGGTTTAATTGAATTGGCGACATTATTTTTAAATCTATTACAACGACTGGCTGTGTAGGGCCTGCATTCAATTTTAAGTGGCTTCGTGTGGATTTTAATGGGAAAACTAGCTTTTTCTTTATTTGAGGCCTCACAATCACTAAATATATTATCAAGGCAAGTTGAAGACGTGGCCGTGATCCTATTATATTTACTTACTAGCCGGCCCGGCAAACTTTGTACCGCCCCAGTATGTTTTTTTTCGATGTTTTAATAGTTATTCTGCTATTCGAGACGGAGACAAATAGAACAAATCATAAACCATGAAAATTGTCCAGCCGTTCTCGAGTTATTAGTGTTCGAACCATGGACATTGGAAAAAAAAAGTATATTACGTCCATAGTTCGAACAAACCCGGCTTTGTTTATATATATAATAATTATATAAATAAAGGATATAAATATAATAAATATAGATTATCTGTAGTAGCTGCTTCTTGAATGTTGCATTAATATAATCAATGGGAAACAAGTGTTTCCCATTGAACACTGGCCACCCAGGTGAACTAGGCGGGCTACAAAGGATCCATCCAATGTTTCTTCCTTCGCTCTTCATGCTCCCTTCGCGTTCCGGGTTCGAGGTGAATTTTTTCGAACAATACCGTAGCCCAAAATCATAGACTTCACCCACCCGCATCACGCATTTTATTTAAAGTAGCAACACCACAACAATTTCTCGAATCTTCGACGCCCTGGTGTTCAGAAAGTGGTACGGCGCATGTGCAATAAGCAGACGTCATAATACTCACCCCCTTAAAAATAAAACTTCCTTTATATTATCTCGCCCATTTGCCACCGGGCTAGGATGCAGATGGGTTAAGCGTAATATTTGTGATTTTAATGCCATATTGAGTAGGGTAGGTCGGTCTAGTCGTGTGACGTGTGGGTATCGGGCATATTTTTATCAAACCTGGCTTAGCGGAAGCCTTGAGATGTCCGTTTCGCCTAAATGAAATGACCTATGAGAATGTGATGAACAAAGGTGTGCCGATTTCATGTAAGTAAACTAGCTAAATTCGCTCGCGTCTAAATAATTTCTGAAAGAGTAGAATTTAGAGTGTTTTTGTGTGAAAACGGAATGCTGGGTCATATAAATTCTACATTTTCAAAATATTGTCTTTTACAAAATGGAGTCGTTACAACTCGCATGATTTTGATTGTTAACATATTTAATTTACTTCGGCTTGCACAGCCGCCGTCCGCTTGAAGCTGGAACACTCCAAACTCTACCGGTCCCTTATTTATCGGTAACACGATTATGTTGACTGCTATTCTTCATTCATTTATTTACCATATATTTACATTTTTAAATTATAAATATATATAAAAAACATCATGTTCCAAGCTATTCTTCATTCATTTATTTACCGTATATTTACATTTTAAAATTATAAATATATATAAAAAACATCATGTTCCAAGCTACCGGCGGTCAGGACCCCAGAGAGAGAAACCTCCTGACTATGCGTGCCGCATCCAGTAATACCGCTTTCTGTATCAAGCGCTTGATCCAACCATCTAACGAGAGCCTCTTTAGATGTAGGTCGAGGCTCTTGGCTATCAAACCATTGGCTGAAACGACTATCGGCATAATGACTGCTATTATTATTTATGACATAAAATTTAATTATTCGTAATTAAGACAGTTGTCATTTTACAACAATTGCTCTGTGCGTTTTAATCTTCGGCAACGCTCGGATTCCACTCGTCACTCGTGTATTTTTTCTACTGCTCTTGCCCTAAATACTTCCTTGCGAAAAGCTCAAAACGGGTTTTTTTTTGTTTCACTTCTACATTATTTTAAATCTTAAGCCAGCTAGCGATCATTTAATGTGCGTTTAATATTAATGTCGATGTAAAGTCGACCATAAAATTGCTTTGCCACCCTTACAGTGAATGTCGTTTGTGTATCACAAAGCAACAAGGTCTATTTTTGCTTACAATATTATGATCCCACAAGTCGCGCACAAATATCTGTACCTCGCATAGCCTCCCTTATCTCTTTGCAATGACTCTATATTGCTCATATAGTTCTCTCATTACAATGAGTCCATTTTTACACCATTGGCCCCAAAGATTTTCGATTGGGTTTAAGTCTAGAGATTTTGAAGGCCATGGTATCAGTCGAATGCATTGGTGTTAATTGAACCCCTGGCGAGTAATAGCAGCAGTGTTAGTCTAAGATCCGGCTGCAGGATTAGTGCCCTCATCGGTTTTTTGCTAAAACCCATTTTTTATGTATATTTATAATTAAGAGAATAGATATCTACCAGGTTGCCTATCAAAATTTGGGAAAGAATTACGTTCACTTGCTTTTTAAATAAAAGCTCGTCTACATCACGGAAATTTACATAAAGATTCTAAAAAATCTCGGTTGCCGTTGCGCACCTGGCCGCACCTCTTTGTAGCCAGGTGTAAACAAGTATGCTTTCGATACATTTATACATTCACTAGCGATCGCCCGCGGCTCCGCTTGCGTGGATGTCGGTTACCGCTATAAAAAGCCTGCCCAGGAAAGACACGGTCAGCAAAATGATTCTCAGGTTAATTCGATGCGTCGTCGATGTTAGTGACGGTGTCTATGGATTTGTAGCACTTCGTCCGTTACTTTCTGCATAATTAAATTGTTTATTTCGTTCACTGTTTCATTCCTGGGAGAAACAATTGCTCTACAACACAGCCAACGAAAATCATTTTGATGCAAGTTTTCGATGTCATGATACATAGCATCTATCAGACTATCTAAATTGTGGACTATTTGGCCTAGAGACTCATCCAAAGTAAATTATAAATGACTTCAGTGAAGGGTAAAGTGTTACCTTGATTTTGTTGTCTGATACGATGTCTAATATCTTCACAGAACTGAACTTTGAAAGTATCCCATTACTTCAATGGTTCCGATGGTTGATAAAATAAAAGTATGACTTCGAACAACTCCCTTAGTTTTTTTGACCAATGTGATAAAAAAGCTTCGCTTGAAGTGTTACCCCAATGGTCATCGTTTTCAAGTAAACCTCGGTCACGGCAAGCTGCTTGATACGTCTCTGACAAAACCGTTTACAGTTTTAAGGTATGCAAATGAGGTTGGACCGCATACGTGGTGCAGAAGAATCCTAAGATAAAAACGCTCTGATTGGAATGGATGTATCCCGTAGACTCCTCTACCTAAAGCGGCATCTTTTTTTATCCCTGGATGTCCAACTACATCTTCACCACGCCTCCTTCTAGTGAATTTATTATTTGCCCATGTATAGTATTGCGGGACTTCATGTTATAGAAGAGTTTTCGCGAATTCATCTTCATTACAGGAATTTTATGCTGTGTATGCAACACCCACCTTCTGGTGAATTTGACTGTAAGTACTCATTAACAGTAGAGATAATATGTGTACGTGCATGGCGTTATGCAAAGGCGGACCCAGAAGGAGGTTATACATCGAGGATTACTTAGCATTGCCTCCAATGAAATAAAAATATTAATCTGAAAAGTATATTATGTACCTGTTTCATCGACGGGAGGCGGGAGTAGATCTCCCGGCTTACCGCCGACTGGGACAATCTCCCACAATAGACGCAGCGGTCACTCAGAGCCGAGACTCGTCTGGTTTAGCGTATACACACTTCACCCGCCGAGCCCCGAACTCCTTGCGCTGGTACGCTGCGTCCCCCACGCACCCTGCTATGCGTAATCCGCGAAGAGTCAGCAAGACAGGGCACTACAGGGTGTGAGAAACGTCCGCAGCCGAGGTAACGGGAGACACTTCAGAATGAAAACACTTGTTTTGCTTGATGGGCTTCACCTATTGGCCGACGACTGCAACTGAAACTACGAATGCGCGGGCTCGCTTAAGTAGTTCGTTTCTTTACCTTAGCGAGACCCGCGCATTTCGTGCGTATTCTACTTTTAATTTTAATCTTGGTGAAGCCCCTTTTATTTAATTTATAAATTATTCTATTATATTGCACATTTATTTTTTACAAGTTATGATAGAGGACACAGTCCTCCAACTATATAATAATTCAGTCTTATCTATAGTATAATAGTTTTACTATAAAAGCAAAAAATGTGGGCGGGTCACCTGTTTGCGTCGCCCCCGCGCCATCCTTCCCTTTACAGTGGCCTGGAGTCACTCTAATGAGGCTTTCCTCCCCCTGGTGTATTCAAATATATTACTGAATTTGAAATTAAACTTATTTATAAACTCTATTCCAGGGGGAGAAAAACCTCACCTCCAGGCCACCCTCTCATGTTTCTTGACCCTAGTGGTCTTGCGGGAAAAAATAAATGGAACCTATGCTATTACTTAATATTATCTCCTAATTTGAAATGTTATTTATTGTAAATATATAAAAATGAACAACAAGTTACAATCAATCATTCGCAATTTCGGTTCGAGGCTGCCGTCGCGCCGACCACTACTTCCACCCCCGTAGTGGTACGACTCTCGTCGCCGACAGTACCTTTGGCAATATGTTTGCTGCATTGAGACATATTTACTTCAGTTTTTACAAATGAAGTTGAGGTGACCGGTCCGCTGGTTTTTGGAGTCCTGCTCCATCCATTTTTTATAGTAGGTAGTACTATGTATATGGGTCTTACCGCAGCACTCGTAATTCTTTATTATTTCCTATACGGATACTTTTGATTAATATTGTTGTGTCATCATGGACCCAGTCTTTGTGCAACATCATGGGCATTAATGCTTCGGAGTCCACATACCATACTAGGCATACTTGCCGCAGCCGCATCAAGCGGCTGAAGGAATGCTACAAAAGAATTGTAAAGTGTTATTGGCCATACTGTTGCATCAGTAATATCTTAGTCATTTCACACGAATGTAAGATAATTTTGGTTTTCAGTAGGAACTATTAGACTTGAAAAAAAAATGTTAACATGTGGACGCAGAACCAGGAAGCGAGTCTTGTTATTTTAACCTACCAAACATATATGTGAAAGCAGGACAAGTTCTTCGCCAACATAGGTTGTAAGATCTCACTGGTCACAAAGTTCTTTCGAAAGGTCCCTAAATCACGCTCCTGTCATACTTATCTTTGTTCAGTTGCATTTTATAACATTTCTTCCCTGGTGTTTCCCGCGAATTCACCCGCATCCCGAGGGAACTACTTGTAGCACCCGAATAAAAGCTATAACCGTCTCCATGGTACCCTTTATCTTCGTACTTAGTTACATCCAAATCAGTTCAAACGGTTTACCGTGCAAGCGTAACAAATAAACTCACTTTTGCCAAATAGTAGAATATTAGTGAAGTTTTCGTTCAGCAAACAACACCATGATGTGCCAGAATTTAGTCTACGAAATCGAATTAGTAAAAAGTGCTGTTTTCAATGTATTCTCAAAATTATTAGTTAAACGAACGGCAATACTATTTTAGATCTTGCAGGTCGATGTTTTCACTTTGTGATAAGAGTTAGCTTTTTACAATTTCCGCGTGTGGTTTATTCGTTTGATAAAATAAATTCGTGATTTTAGATGAGATAACGCCAATTAATATCAATTGTGTAAGATGATGCGGCGACGGTTGCATATCAGTTTTACCCAATCTATATACATATAAATGCTTTGTCCTGAACGACTGACGGATACCCAGCCTAAACCACTGTACGTGGATATCTGAAACTTGGAGGGCGTGTTCTTTGTATCCATCCGATAAGATCCGTAGGCATCCGATAAGAAGGGATTTTCCGAAATTATAGTCCCAAGGGGGTGAAAAAGGGGAACAAATTTTGTACGAAAGTCTGCTATTTTTAACTTGAATTCGTACAGCCCAGACGGGTGAATCCGCTAGCGGAAGCTTTTAGTTATAAATGGACAGATAATAAATACCTGTACCTACATAAAACTGATTTCAAAGTAGAAGGTGCGACGCGCATGTGCAACGCGCAAATATGCGTTGCGCGGAATATTGATTGACCATATTGGTATAGAATCGCACCGAGCTAGACCTCGCCAGTTGTCCGGAACTCTTAGAACCGTTCGATACCTCAATGATCTCTCTTTATCTAACTTGATTAATAGCCTGTGTCCCTATTACAGTAATAGAACTAATTTAAGTGTCCCCTACGTTAAGAATGTGTGTGACATTGGTTAAAACGCTGGTTATAGCTGTTAGGTGATAGACTGCAAAGTATATTATTGATTGGGCAAGTATTTTATTAAATATTTATTTTTATTAATTAAATATGTATGTAGACGCAGACAGATTCATAAATTTAAACGCTTATTACACCAACCAACTTGTAGAAACTACTTAGGAACACTTATAAGGTAGTTGGAAGCTAATATCACACTAAATGAAATTGAAAATCTAAATCGGATAGATTATAGATGATTCGCGATTAGATTACATAAGGTACAACTAAAGATAAAATAATGCACAGAAAACTGATTTTAACCGCCTTGCGTAGGTGCCTCGCTAAGTGCCACGCGTAGGCGCTTCGCGCAGGTATATGCGCTGCGCGGAATATTGATTAGCCTAATTAAAATAGAATATTTTTTTTCGGAATTTAAGAGTTGTCCATTATCCGTAGTAGATAGATCGTGGTTAACTAAATGCATTTTTAAAGCTCGCTTCCCACGGTGCGTGATTCTGCGAATTATCATGCACGGGCCGGCAGTGCCGTGCTGCACGACATGACACAGTCACGCACTGCGCGAGTAACGTTTTGCGCTACTACGCACTGGTACGCATCCGTCTGAACTATAACGCATCATGGGAAGCCAGCATAATAGTGAATTACATTACTGAAGTGTGTTCTGCATTAAGTATACTTGTGCGTGACATTCGTAAAGCTAATAGTTATAAAGCTGGCTGATGATGTCTTTATCTTTCCAAAGATTCATAGAAATCGGTAGAAGAATAATATTGTCTATGCCTTCATACTTAGGTTTAAATTACCGTTGAATGTCCCATCCCCCACGCGCTGGTGCAATGCGCAATTCAGAGGTGCGCTGCGCGGAATATCGACCCATCCAAATAAAATAGAAACGCAGAGGTGGACCTTGTCAGTCGCTCGGTGCTACTGTTGATTTCTCATTATTTTACTTGATTGACGGATAGTTGCTTATTCTCCCATGTAGTGATTTAACTTTCATGAATCTAAATGTGAGTGGCTCTTGCCCGCGCACCGCTGAGCCTTCCACGGACTCGCTTAGCGAATCACAGACGAGTAACAGATACGCTACTTACACGAAAGTAAAGCATACCAAAGACTCATCCGAATGTAAGTACCATTTGCTTTATAATAAGCGCGGCTTCGCTGTTTTCATGTGATAAACTGTCATTCAGTCAGGTGCCTTACCTCCTAGCAGCATTTATGTAAAGGGTTTCTTTTGAGCGACATATTGCATCGCCATATAGTACAGGATCCCTGGTACATCTTTCATCAGTTATTACTAACAAGCTGATGTTTCGTGAGTAGGTTCCTTTTGACTAGACGCCCAACTTTTTTCTTTACAGTAATGTTGGTAAGTGGTAGCTTAATAGGGGTAACAAGGATAAAATATGTTGATTTGACGAATTTAAAAAATTTATTGCTAACCGATTTTTTCTTTGTTTATTATCAAGATAATTATCTAAATAATGTGAAAAAATATTTGTCCTACAAAATGTAAGGTTTTGTTAGGGAGTCCCCCCGCTCCAACATGTATCGTAAACAAGGTCATGAAAAATTATTACTAACCAGCTGATTTTTATTTTATTGGTTAGCTAACATTTGCATAGTTTACCACCCACATTGTCCTACAAATTGCGTGGTATGTCATCTTGGTCCTACGCTCAAAAGTTGTCAATACCGCGGGACTTTTTTTTTTATTAGTAACTGTAGGACAAAGGTATCACGTGATAGGTTAATATATTCTTCGTCCAAATAAAACAATGTCCTACAAAAAAAAAGGTATGCTTTATTAGTCCTACAAGATTTGTAATTTTGGAGTATACAAATGAAAGGATATATGTATAAAAGGGTATAAGGACATATAAAACATTATATATAATATATAATGTATTATATATATATACATACATAATATAATGTTATATATTTATATAAACATTATTTTTTATCTGATTCATCTGATAAATCTCAATCTGTCTCTGACTAGTATATAGTAATCTGTGGTGCGCATGCGTTTGTGAGCAAGGATAATAGTGTGCCTCAGCTCCAATAGCAAAATGTACAAAATAATATTATTTTTAATTTCATGAATTTAAACTATGTATCTGGAGGGCTGGAATAACGTACCACGCAATTTGTAGGACAATATGGGTGGTAAACTATGCAAATGTTAGCTAACCAATAAAAAAACCGGCCAAGTGCGTGTCGGGCCACGCGCAGTAGGGTTCCGTAGCAGGTCTTCGTTAGTCGACTATAACTCTGTAACTGGTTAAGCTTACTTAGCCCTGATAGTTTTCCTAATAAGTTGATTATATTTCATCATGAATTTATTCAAATTTCTAGGGATAGCCATTCAAAAGTTAGAGGGGAGATGCTAGTATCGAAAAATTTTTTAACTTTAAAGGTAAATATTTTGCAAACGGATTCCTAAATCGAAGTATTGTCTTGACAGACCTACTATATTTTTGAAAGACCTATCCAATGATATCCCACACGATGGGAAACATGAGAAAAAAATATTCATCCCCACTTTACGTGTAATGGGAGCTACCTTATAAAAAATATTTTACATAATTTTATTTCACCACTTTGTCGATGTAACTAATATACATATCTATACCAAATTTCAGCTTTCTAGTACCAAGAACCTCTGAGCTATGCCGCGGACAGACAGACAGACAGACGGACAGACAGACAGACGGGCATGGCGAAACTATAAGGGTTCCTTGTCGGACTACGGAACCCTAAAAATCAGCTGGTTAGTAATTATTTTTCATGATCTTATTTATGATACATGTTGGAGAGGGGGGACTGCCTAACAAAACCTTATATTTTGTAGGACAAATATTTTTTCACGTTATTTAGATAATTATCTCGATAATTAACAAAAAAATTATCAGTTAGTAATAATTTTTTTTCATTCGTCAAATCAACACATTTCATCCCTATTATCTTAGTTATAAACCACAATCGAGAACTTTCGTACAAGAATTTGTTGGGCGTCTCATTGAAACGAAGCTATTCTCGAACATTCAGCTTGATAGTAATTATTTTGACATTAAGTATAAGTACTACAACTTTTGAGCGTAGGACCAAGATGACCTACCACGCAATTTGTAGGACAATGTGGGTGGTAAACTATGCAAATGTTAGCTAACCAATAAAAAAAAAATCAGCTGGTTAGTAATGATTTTTCATGACCTTGTTTACGATACATGTTGGAGCGGGGGGACTCCCTAACAAAACCTTACATTTTGTAGGACAAATATTTTTTCACATTATTTAGATAATTATCTTGATAATAAACAAAGAAAAAATCGGTTAGCAATAATTTTTTTAAATTCGTCAAATCAACATATTTTATCCTTGTTACCCCTATTAAGCTACCACTTACCAACATTACTGTAAAGAAAAAAGTTGGGCGTCTAATCAAAAGGAACCTACTCACGAAACATCAGCTTGTTAGTAATAACTGATGAAAGATGTACCAGGGATCCTGTACTAATACCCTTGCAAACCGTTAAAAGGTCGTTGACCAAGTCATCATAGTCTTATGGTTTTTGAGAAAGTTGCGAACAGTTTTTCAGAATGTTACTGCGTACCTACGTGCACATATTTCAATCACAAAAGTTACAGTACATACTTTGAGGAATAAAATATTAACATTTTAATTAAAATAAAATAAGTTTTCCTAAGCGGAATCAATCTAGGCGATGTTTTATCTAAAACTGAGGGTGGCTTAAGAAAACTAAACCATATATGCGAGTAGGTAGAAGTGTTAAAAAATCGCGTCAATTTTATTTAACAAAATCACTATTTTCCTGTGCTGAGTTACTTTTCCTAATAAACATTTTAATTCCCTATATTTCATCCAATAGAAGTTTCCATTTTTTTGTCATTTTCCTTGGTCAACTCATTAGGTACCTTAGTAGACTTCCAATTCATTTTTTTTTTAACATATTGGTGTACAAAATACTTATTCACGAAATTGTTCAATTTAAAAACACGCAGTAGCCGCGCTTCACTTATTCATGTCGATCCAGAATAACGAATAACTGTTTCATTATTCACTCGTAAATAGATCAGACACAAGTTACACTTATTAGAAATCTGTTGAAGTGTGAACAGTATAAAAATATTCTGTCAATGTGTGGCAATTTCTGTTATAGTGTAAACAAAGCTTTTATGTCACTGTACCACGCGCATGTGCAACGCGCAGTCCAGATGTGCGCTGTGCGGAATATTGATCCATTAAATTAAGATAGCACCTTACCGAGCTGGACCTCGCTAGTCGGCCGGTATTCTGACAAGCGCCCGGTTATCCCGCTAACATCTTGTTTTCTTACTTGATAAACAGACAGTGGTTTAGTCTCCCTCGTAGTTTAATTTCAGTGATATACATATATTATATATTATTGAATATTGTTTTCAGTTGAAAATAAATCTGTGCGAAATTATATGGGCATTACAATGGCTGAGGAATACAAGGTATGGGATTTCTGTTAACATATTTCATTTGATATAGAAGTCAATCGAAGGATATTTAATACCTGTACATAGTCTGTTTTAAAAATTACTGTTTTGAAGTCACCGCTCCACGCGCAGGTGCAACGCGCAGTCCAGATGTGCGCTGCGCGGAATATTGATCCAATTAATTAAGATAGCACCTCACCGAGCTGGATCTCGCCAGTCGCCCGGGATTCTGACAAGTGCCCGGTCATCAAGCTGATCTCTTGTTTTCTTATAGTGATTTAGTCTCCCGCATAGTTTAATTTCAGTAGTATATATTATATTAGTGAACATTGTTCTCAGTAGATAATAAATCTGTGCGACTTATATGGACATTTCATTGGCGGCTGAGGAATATATGGTATGGGATTTCTGTTAACATATTTCATTTGAAGTAGAAAACAATCGAAGGATATTTAATACCTGTACATAGTCTGTTTTCAAAATAACTGTTTTGAAGTCATCATTCAACGCGCAGGTGCAACGCGCAGTCCAGATGTGCGCTGCGCGGAATATTGATCCATTTAATTAAGATAGCACCTCACCGAGCTGGATCTCGCCAGTCGCCCGGGACTCGGACGAGTGCCCGGTCATCAAGCTGATCTCTTGTTTTCTTATAGTGATTTAGTCTCCCGCATAGTTTAATTTCAGTAGTATATATTATATTGGTGAAAATTGTTCTCAGTAGATAATAAATCTGTGCGAAATTATATCGACATTACATTGGCGGCTGAGGAATATATGGTATGGGATTTCTGTTAACATATTTCATTTGAAGTAGAAGACAATCGAAGGATATTTAATACCTGTACATAGTCTGTTTTCAAAATAACTGTTTTGAAGTCATCATACAACGCGCAGGTGCAACGCGCAGTCCAGATGTGCGCTGCGCGGAATATTGATCCATTTAATTAAGATAGCACCTCACCGAGCTGGATCTCGCCAGTCGCCCGGGACTCTGACAAGTGCCCGGTCATCAAGCTGATCTCTTGTTTTCTTATAGTGATTTAGTCTCCCGCATAGTTTAATTTCAGTAGTATATATTATATTGGTGAAAATTGTTCTCAGTAGATAATAAATCTGTGCGAAATTATATCGACATTACATTGGCGGCTGAGGAATATATGGTATGGGATTTCTGTTAACATATTTCATTTGAAGTAGAACACAATCGAAGGATATTTAATACCTGTACATAGTCTGTTTTCAAAATAACTGTTTTGAAGTCATCATACAACGCGCAGGTGCAACGCGCAGTCCAGATGTGCGCTGCGCGGAATATTGATCCATCCAATTAAAATAGGGCCGCACCGAGTTGGACCTCGCCAGTCGTCCGGGACTCGGACAAGCGCTTGCTGCCTCCGCTGGTTTCTCGTTTATCTGTCTGAGAGATAGTGGTTTGTTTAGCTTTCTATTTAGTTCCACTTCATAGTGAAAGATGTTATTAAAGAAGTGTGGACGTTTCTTGAGTGAGACCATAAGTGATTGTTGTGCTTAGGTACATAAATATTTTATTTTTCATACTGTTAAGATATGTTAAAGGGATAACGGCTGCTTTTAAAATTATGGTCTAATGTACTATCACAGCCTTCAGCGCCTGCTCACTTAAAAAAAACCTACATCCTGCGGCGGCGCCAAGCCACGCCCCTTTTCTTTCTCTCACACACGCAGTTTCAATTTCTTTGCTGTGTTCGGTCGGCCGCCGGTCAGTCTTGTCTTTCGTTTGTCTATTCAAGTCTCAAGGTCAACGGGGCGGGACTAAAGAGCGCTTCTATTTTTGAGTGCAAGTAAAATAGAACTTAGTGTTGGACAGGCGGGAGTTTTCGCGATAGTACAGGTTCGTATGTACATGTGCAAAGTGCAGCGCGGAATATTGATTGATCTATTTGGAATAGAACCGCACTGAGATGGACCTCGCCAATCGCCTGTGGCTCGGTCAGGCGCTCGATGCTTCTGATGATCTCTCGATTTACAATATATTTCCTAATTATTCCTCGATTAATTGAGTGATAAAGGATCGGTCTACAGTTTTGTGCCGTTTTACACAGCGACATATTTTAGTGATATGTTTTTTTATTGTAATTTGCCGATAGAATGAATGTAATTGGGAGAGGATTGTCGTTAAAATTATCCAATTGTTTTTAAGATTAGATTAGACGGTTTACATTAAACGCCGTCAGTCGTCCGTCCTATCCATATAGTGTAAGAGTATGGCATGGCTGATATGCATTATGCATCTCTTTTTCGGTTATAATTATGAATATCTGAAATTATTCGAATGTATTAAAATATGATTTTTAATAAAAAGTGATAGATGCAGGTGGCATTTTGAACTTTGTAACAATGCGTTTATTAATAAATTATTATGTCTTGGATTGATTTAGAATAATATATTAATATAATATATTTTCTTTTTCAGTAAATGGCTTCGCTTCTGAGACCAACTGTGTAGTCCTGTGAGAGTTCACGTCAGTACCAGTAGGCGTTCTGCTATATCTTCTCCATTATATTTTTCGTTAGTACTCTTGCCTTAATGAATATTTCTTTATTTATTATTATGAATTATTTCAAACACATAGCTTTTTCATTCTTTTAGGCTTGCTGCTTGGCGCCACGTCTAACTCTACACTAGGTTTATTAACAAACAGAAATCGTATTTTCCCACAGTAATAAATCACTATGTCTTTCTGATGTAAGTACTACTTTAAATACACAATATTTTTGATTAAGTGTGTTTATTATTCATTAATTGGAAATTATTTTCCTATTTTCAGGAATCACGACCTGACTATGGAACCAGTTCCTTCAAACTTACAATATAAAGAAGTCATCTTCAGTAAAGTGAAACTCAACAATCGCCACAATAAGACGGCCAAGAATAATTTTATAGTGATTTAGGTTAGGGATGTCGGTTTGGCCCAGGGTATCCCCAGGATCACAAATTAGGGCCACCCGCGAAATCGTTTAAAATGTAGCTATTCCGGCTTCTATTGGATTTATTGTAAGAGCAAATAATTAAACATACATGTATGACTCTGAAATGATAAAGAATACAAGGACATCTCCCAAAGAGTGAACCACTGCAACGATGTAGAAAACACATTGAAAAGATATGATGAGTAACTAAATCAGCGCAGAGAGAGTAATGACGAACATTGAAATCTTATTATTGACACTTATATTAGTGCCGTACGATATCCTTCTTGGAATTTCTTGAATTAGACATAAATGTCAATACTTCTATTGCGATAAGTATGGGATAAATGATCTAAACTACATTCATATTATGTAAACTATATACATATGTTGAACGACACGCATCTTTTTATCGAAGCTATTTTAGATCCACTAAGCGATAACCATGATTTATAGTGGACTCATGACTTAGCGTGTTAAAATGGCCGTGTGGTGGCCGGCAAAGAATAGACCACCCCCTCTCGTCCCACGGGTGTCGTAAGAGGCGACTAAGGGATTGAACAGAATAAGAGACAAGATGAAAATTGGCCTTGGATAAAAGTGAAACCAGGAGTTGGCAGACGCAATAAGTAAATCACGTTAGCAGCAAGATCTCTACCACTGGACATATCGCGACGTAACAGCTGGGTAGACGACAACATCTATACAGATCGCAACCGCTCAACAGTTCGCAACAGCTGGGTAGACCACAACACCTATACAGAGCGCAACCGCTGAACAGTTCGCAACAGCTGGGTAGACGACAACAGCTATACAGATCGCAACCGCTGAACAGTTCGCAACAGCTGGGTAGACGACAACAGCTATACAGATCGCAACCGCTGAACAGTTCGCAACAGCTGGGTAGACCACAACACCTATACAGATTGCAACCGCGGAACAGGTCGCAACAGCTGGGTAAACTACACCTATACAGATCGCATCTGCTGAACAGGTCGCAACCGCTGGACAGTCACAAGGATAGTGCTGGACGGGTCTTTACTGTTGAACATTTTGTGATATTTGCGCTCGAATAGGCTATGTAACCACAGGTTTGAATAGTTTGAAGACTTTTAGATCGGTAACATCCAAGAAGTGTGTGGTTGTTGCAACTAGTTTTAAGCATATTTTAATATTTTCTCTTTAATGTTATATTCATAACTAAAATTGAATGTTAGAATAACTTACAAATTAAAAAAAAAGAAAAATATAAAAATCAGAAAACGCGAAAATGAAAAAACATTAATATTAAAATAAACTAAGCTAATACTAAGTAGGTATGTTGTGAGTGCTAAAAAAAACAAAAATACTGTGAAGTAACAAAAAAAAAATAAAAACAAAAAAGTAAAAAAAAAATAGTTGTAAGTATGAAAATGAGCGTGAAATGAAAATAAATGGACTACTTTAGATTCGAAAGAAACGTCAAAAGTAAAACAATTATCTATTTTCTGAACACAAAAAAAGCTGTGCGAATACATTATTCCATTTCACACTTCTTTATACCTATACCTAGTGCGTGTTGTGAATGTAATCGACTATTCATATTTCAAGTATGTACTCTTATTGTAATTCGATACCCTACATTATAAGGAGAACGATCTACCCCATTGGTGATGATTAGTGTGTAAGTTCAATTAAAAAAGATGTTACGCGTCAGTTCGGACCCTTAACTCGTCATGAAATTCATACACTGTTTTGTGTCATAGTTAATATACGCTAGCGCCTAAGCAATAATAGACAAAACCCGCCGTTGGCCACAATGACTTATTACTTGTGAGAAAAATAAATCCCCAAACAACCGTGGAAAGAAAAGGGTTGGATAATGACTGCTAGATCATGATATTTTTGTGAATATCTGCATTTCTCATGTAACCTAAACTACAAACTCAATTTAGTATTAACTTAAATCCTAACAAAATATATTATTTTTATTAGGAATCCGGAAAAGATTCCGATTACGAATATTATGTACCTACTCAATAAAAAAAAATAGTTACGGCCTTCCTTTTTTTGACGGCATAACACAATGAATATGCAACAAAAAATGCTATTGGTATACTTACTACTAAAAATAACCCTCTACTGGAAATTCATTATAATTTTCAAAAACCCAGCAATACTATTATGTCTATATAAAAACTTCTAATTTAAAGATTTGCAGGTATTAACCTAAAATGTCTAGGTTTGCGTAGTGTTTAGTCTGTAGGTTTATTACGACAGATACCTCATTCATAACTGCTCATTACGTCAGGTAAATAGTAATATATAATATCTTGTAATATTTTTTAGGATTGGTCTAATCTTTATGAAATGAATGTGGGTAATAAGAGCTGCCCCGGCCTAGCACCAACGCACTAATGGAAACGTAACGTTAATCTAAACGATTTTTTAGGAATTACTGTTTCTTATATGATATTTCTTTTAAATAAGACTTCATATCTTTCGATGCTACGAAATGTTTTTTTGTATATTTTGAACAACTCATTTGATTTGGAAAATTTGTTTTTTTTTTTATTCCAACATTGCTCACATTTATGTAACGATTACATTAGTTCGTTCGTGCTAGGCCCACTGATAGCCAATGGCACCTGCAACATCTACAGAGATGCCATGACACGTTGCCAAAGTAGGGACTAATTTTATCCCTTTACCAAACTGCAACACAGTATTTGTCGACAAAAACAGTAACGCGCTTAAGTGCTTGCATAATTTTTAGCAATAATTAGGTATAATTATATTTTGTCACTAGGGTGACCGTGAACCGATGAATCAAAAACTTCTGGATCGCTTTTGAATATGAAACTATTCAATTTCCTTAAGATCCGCTCGGTCCCGGTTATCTTCAAGTTTCTGTGACAAGCGATATGAGTGACCTCATCAGATAGTGCATTAAACTAGTTACACAAAGAAAGTTTAAAAGAGTTATTAGAGATGCAAAATATTTTTTTCAATAAATATAATAAACAAAACAATAATAAAAACCATGTAATGAAAACAAACAATAAAAATAAAAAAAACCAAAAAAATCATAAAAAAAAAACATAAATAAAATAAAAAGTAATCAAACAAAAAAAAAACAAAATTGTCAAAAAACACAAAAATATGCAGTAAGATTACTATATTATAGGCTTAAAAATATCTGAAGCGTTGAAATTACATTGACATTTTTTGCGAATGACTGAATTATTTACAGAACATCTCGCTCGCCCACAGTCTATCAAACAGTAATAAACTATATTGAAATCGAACATATTTCTCCTATATCTTTTCTCTTCATTAATTTATATCATTCTATTTGTGGAGGCGGCGTACCATTGTGGAGTGCTGAAACTTACATTTGCTACCTGCTCTTCTTTATCTTGGACAAAGCTCACACTAGATCTTACACTATTCTTCCTTCAAAACCCCTCTTCCTTGTACTGGGTTTTATTCCTAAGCGTTGATTCTGTTAGGCAGACCGTGGCTGCTAGTCCAGTCATTTTAGATTTATCTGCGGAAAAAATCCTAGAGAGCTGAATTTTTGTCTGGTTTGTCATGAAGATGTGAAAAATCGGCATTAACTATATTACAACGCCGTAATAAAGGTGTGTACAAAAATTCAGCTCTCTAGGAATTATTCCGCAGATTGGGGTTTAAAATGCCCAAAATGACTAGGCTATGCCTGTAATTCCTATGAAGCTCTTAACCTCGTTACTTAGGACATTTATTTCTAACTATTTACTGAGGTCTATGTCAGGCAGTTTTCCCTCATAATCGTCTTCCTCATAAAGATATATCGAAGATATATAGAACTATCAACTCGTTCCAATTTTTAACTTAACCTTCAAATTTAACTTCTCTTAGATATGGGTATTATCTTCCTAATTACTGGAATCTATTATCTGGAATCTAATCTAAAGCTGCTACATCTTGCTCACTCTCACGATGTCTTCCTATCTTAAGATCAGAAAATGTACCTACTGAGGAACGAAAACTGTTCTCGTCTATAAGTGAAATGTGACAAAATAAAACAGAATTTAACTAATAACTTGACTACTCTATAAAACCCAACATTATAATGAATATTTGCGAACTGAACATTCTGCGAACTAAATAATTTACGACCGTTGGACATTTTGCGAACTGAACGTTCTGCGCCATAACGATCTAAATACATCGTCTTCTTCGTGCACCTCCCACCAAGGACACAATTATGAATCTATAAATCTAGTCCATTAAAAAACTTACTTTTTTGCTACACTATCTCTCGTGTATTTTGAAAAATATTTAACTCCGTCGCGATTTTTGGTATAGGTCATTCATAACCCTTTCGTATTTGACCAGTGTGGCGAGGATATCGATTGACTGCAACTTTAACTGCTACTTAGGTATGGGAAGAATGATAGCAATGGTACTACTTACCAATATAGGGAAACTGGTAACATTATCGAGTTTATTAAAAAAACAGTTAATATTCATGAACGAATCCTTTTGCGATATGATAAATAAATTATCATAATTTGGAAACAATACTTTAAAAAGGGTATATGTTTTAATTGGTAAGTGATTGATTCGGATTTTTGGAACCTCGGACTGGGCAATTAATGCTGTAATTTAATTTCAATGGTGTTTTATCTGAAGGTATTTAGTGTAAAGGGAGAAATAAATCTATGTTAGTGCGTTGCTAGATAGCATGAACCGGATGACAAGCGATAGTAGAAATAATACCAAAATCCTGAGATTAGAACTAAACAATCACATGTGAAATAGGCTGAAAAGGGTTCTAGATTAAGACTTATCTTCGCGTACTTAATTTAGTTCTTTATAAAATTGGTTCTAATTATATTTCGTAACAGTAATGCATAGTCTCATCATTACTTTTAAATTAAATTTAAATTTAACACATAAATAGCGTTTTTTTATATTAAAAGTAAAATAGAAAACCAACTCATTAAGGAAAAGTAACGGCTATTGTAAGTATTTATGCTATAAAGTAAAGATATTAATAAAATACTATTGTTTTTTAAACACCAAAACTAAATACATACTTACTAAAATTGACGTTTTATTATTTAAGACGTTCTATTTAAATATTTATTGCTATACCTAGTGCCTAAAAAGTCTGTGTGTTATAATTTTATCATACATATGTAGCTAAGTCACTGTCAGGTAGATCTTGCGGTCCGAACTACGCGTTATCATCACTTAAGTCATTACTAATAAATTCATAACCCATAGTCTCAGACCCATAACATAGCAAGGCTGAGTACTGCTGTGTCGTCGCCCTGTAAACATTTCACAAAAAAAAACATAATGAAAATGACATAATAGTTTTATGTCATTTTCATTATGTTTTTATTGCAATATTTTTTTTATTAACTTGAATGTTTGTTCACACATGATGCTAGCGGCTCTCTGTCTACTTTTATTGGTCTGAGATCAAAGTAAATTAAGTAATAAAAAATATCGTTAAGTCAGCAAATGCAGCACTATCAGCGCATTCCACAGTTCTGTGCAGTTTTTTATTAGTTAATATGAATTATGCTCGAGTTACTAAATTACATACATATTATAAAGGATATAAAACTTAATTTCATATAGTCATTACAAAAAAAGAGTTCAGGAGGATGGGTCCTTTTAAACAAAGATTGGGAGCAACGAGGGAGCGGGCAACTTGCTATGGCAGACAGACGAACGGACGGACGAAAGCCCGGCTGGGAAGAAACTGTAAGGATTTTGCATTGCGGCCCCGTCATTTTAGTTCTAATTGGAAACAATATAAAACTTAAATTAATAGTATTCTGTTCATCCGTATCATCATCGTTCATCTATTCATCCGTAGTGACCCACTTCCTTCTAATAAAAAATAACCATTCTTTAGTACCTATTAAATGGTGTATTTGTCGGTAGTTTCCATACAGTATATACCATACGTATAGTACCGTATTTTTAACATAGTAAAAAATCTTTATTATACAGTCAATAACGCGGTACTAAACGAATAACTCACATGGGTTAAGACGACCGGTTTATATGTCAAAATATAAGCAAGTTTTATATAAACTTAAGTTATTATATCCACTTTATCGACATGCGAATGTTTCTCGTACTCGAACATCATAAAGTAGTTTGTACAAATAAAACAAATAACTGTTATAATAAGTTAGTTAACATAGTTTATGGAAACGATTAGGATTAAGTTGATAAGTATATTTTCTAATCAGAGTAAGTCTTATTATTACAAAGTTAAAGCTTAATTTTGTGTCCTGTGCATGGAAAACAGTATCATTCTATTCGAAAAAGTGAATTGTATTTAGAATATACTATTTTTATAATAGAATAGTAAGTATTTCGTGCACGTCGAAGTCAAGTCATTCCGTGTCACGAAAAAGTCTCGGCTGTCAAACAAATGGTTAACCTATGGTAATTATCACGAGCAGTTGCAGTACCCTGCTTTGGTGCCTTAGACAGCACGTTACGCCCGCAATCCCGGCTGATAAACAAACAACATTCAATAGTAAAATACCTCTAATTAGTAACTAAGTACTTGTAAAAAAATATGATGTTAAGTACAATGCTTATTTAAGAATATCCCTATAATAAAGGCTGTATTAATTATAATATACACTCGTGCCTACGCGCGTGAAACTTGATTCCGGCTGACAAACAAAATATCGTTGACAGTCGTCACGAGTTCACACAATGCTCGGTACAAGATTTGCTCCGTGCCTTGGATAGCACGTTAAGCCCACAGTCCCGGCTGACACACAAATATCTTTGACAGTCGTCACGAGCTGTCACAAGCTCGGTGCCTCGAAGTCCAACCTGAGGATGTCTACGTTTCTTGGTATTCTCGTTCTGATGTCAAATGATAATCAAATTCCTGAATGCACTGAACTAGAAACAAATCCTAGCAGAGTTGCGGAGAGGCGCTATTATTTGTAATATATTTCTTCATAGTATATTTTTAAATAACATATTTCGTGTATGATATTTAGGATAATACTTAAGGATATCATTATAAAACTGTCTTTTTTGCCCACAAAGTAATAACCGTGCCTCGGAAAGCACATTAAACCCTGACCCGGCTATCGAACAAACATTTTTAATAGTCGTCACGAGCTATCATAAGCTCGTTACTAATTGTGTTTCGTGTCTAGGACAGCACGTTAAGCCGGCAGTCCCAGCTGGCAAACTGACAGACATCACGGGCTGTCACAACCTCGCTGCTTTGCTTACTTTGTTTCGTGTCCAGGACAACCCGTTAAGCCGACAGTCCCGGCTGACAAACACAACATCATTGCAGTCATTACGTGCTGCGTCACATGCTCGATACTAAATTTGCTCCGTGCCTTGGACAGCACGTTAAGCCCACACTCCCGGCTGACAAACAAAACATCGTTGACAGTCGTCACGAGTTCACACAATGCTCGATACAAGATTTGCTCCGTGCCTTGGACAGCACTTTAAGCCCACAGTCCCGGCTGACACACAAATATCGTTGACAGTCGTCACGAGCTGTCACAAGCTCGGTGCCTCGAAGTCCAACCTGAGGATGTCTACGTTTCTTGGTATTCTCGTTCTGATGTCAAATGATAATCAAATTCCTGAATGCACTGAACTAGAAACAAATCCTAGCAGAGTTGCGGAGAGGCGTTATTATTTGTAATATATTTCTTCATAGTATATTTTTAAATAACATATTTCGTGTATGATATTTAGGATAATACTTAAGGATATCATTATAAAACTGTCTTTTTTGCCCACAAACTAATAACCGTGCCTCGGAAAGCACATTAAACCCTGACCCGGCTATCAAACAAACATTTTTAATAGTCGTCACGAGCTGTCACAAGCTCGTTACTAACTCGTTTAGTGCTTTGGACAGCATGTAAAGCTGAAAATCCTGGCTGACAAACTAATACCATTAACAGTCGTTACTGACATCACAAACATCGCTGACGGTCTTTACAAGCTGTCTAAAACTGTATGCAAGTTTCGGAACTGTCATCCCATAAAAGTACTACATTAGGATTTGTCAGTACTATTTATTAGTAAGTTTCGGGAACATTAACTTTAATTATATTCATGATATAAGTAGCTGTTTTTTGTAATGTTATTTGTCATCAAAATAAAAGTCAAAATCAGTAATGAACATATAAATAAGGGTTCCTTTTATCTCATATGGAATTATATATAACATGTTATTATTTTCAAAATTGTAAAACTTGTATGTTTACACATACAAGCATAGCAGATAAATCAGTATTTAATAAACTTTTTCTCTTTCGCACAACACTGTTACTATAGCGAGGTATTTGTTTATACCTACTGTTTATTAGTAATGCTAACAATATGTTACTGTTTTATATTAATCATGGCATTAGTTCAGCATGATTTTTGTATGATTAAAAAAATACTTTAAAAAAATATTTAATTGTATGTATCTTCGCTCGCACATAACAGTTACTAAGTTTTTCGTGTTTATATGGTAAACTTGACTCAAGAATTTTCAAGAGCAAATCGTAGCTTTCTATACTTTTAATCTGTTATTTCTAGCTTTATGCACTATTCCCGTGTATTTATCTATTATTTCAATAAAATATAAATGTCGTAAAGCTGTTTTATTCAGTATTTATAATCGGCACTTACAAACTATACTCTTGTACAAATGAAAAAAGTTGGACAGTTAAACTTTTTTAAATGGACTTCTCCTCGGTTGTTCTTTGTTGATCGATAGTAAATCAGTTGCCAGTCGATAAATGATCGATAACTTGTCGATAGATGCTCCATTATCTATCGATAGATGATCCATAACCTATCGATAGATTATTTATCCATAACCTATCGACAGATTATTTATCCATAACCTATCTTAAATTAATGATTGATAATCGATAGTTGATCGATTGCCTTAATGGGCAATTTTGTATCGACAGTATATCATTACCTATTGAAAGTTAATCGATTCTTCGTCGATTGAGTATCGACAGTTGATCGATTTTCTATCGGTTTTATAGTCTAAATTAATCTTGAACCTCAGGAGCTGCAAATAATTTAAACTTCGCGGTTTACTTTGAAGTCATAGATAAATATAACTACACTTCTCATCAAAAAAATCGAAACACCTCGCAGTTTATGATTTGATAAGGATTATCAGAAAAATGTGTATATTTAGGAATAAATGTAAAATGTCATTTAATAGTGAGTAGTATGAGGTTTTTAAATCCTAATGTTATTGTTCTAAATTCAAATTAAGTCTTCATAGATTTCGTATTTTGTATAATGAGTAATTTTTACCCTGTATGGAATATGAAGGAAATGGGTAAAACAACACGCGTAAATGAAAAAAAAAATTAAGAATCGTTTATTTAATAACTTGTATTCCCTCCGCGAGCTCTTATTACTGCTTCCATACGGTTCTTCATCGATCGGATGAGAGTCACGATCACATGTTGTGGTATATTATCCCATTCCTCTTGGATTGCATTTTGCAGCTGGCTAAGTGTTTCTGGGGCTGGATCTCTTGCTCGAATTCGTCTCTTTAATTCATCCCATAGATGTTCAATGGGATTCATGTCCGGGCTTCTTGCTGGCCATACCATAATGGAGATACCGACTTCGGTAAGATAATCTCGTACGACGCCCGCGGTGTGAGCTCTAGCATTGTCGTGCATGAATATGAAGTCGTTGCCAATAAAATGTGCATAGGGCATCACATGAGGTTCAAGACACTGTTCGATGTACCGATGAGAGTTTAGTGCAGGCAGCCGTGGCCCAGACACAAAGGCAAGTTCTGTCTTACCGTCGGCGCTGATTCCTCCCCAAACCGTCCACGAACCGCCACCATAGCTGACCTTTTCTTCAATGCAGCATTGTGCAAAGCGTTCTCCATCGCTTCTGTAGACCTTGTTCCTTCCGTCGTTACCATACGGCATAATTTTACACTCATCAGAAAACAGTACTTTGCTCCACTGAAGGTATGACCAAGTTAGGTGCTCGCGTGCAAAGTTAAGGCGCGCTCTTCGATGGTCTGCAGTTAATTTCGGCCCATTCGCTGGCTTATGCGGTGCCAATCCGCGTTCCTTCAACCTTCTTCTTATTGTAGAGTCACTTACAGCTACTCTTCGTACAACGCGAAGCTGCTGCTGCAGTTGAAAAGCGTTAAGGCGTCGATTTCGTAAAGAAGTTGTTACAATAAATCGATCATCTCGCTCAGAAGTGACCCGATTCCTGCCAGATCCTGAACGGCGCGTGAACGAACCAGTCTCCCGATAGCGTTTGTAGACTCTATGAACAGATGATAAGCTTAGATGCAATCTTGCAGCCACAACACGCTGACTAAGTCCAGAATCCAGCAATGCCACCACTTGGGCGGCTTCTGCGGGCGAAGTATCCATATGTTTTAGAAAAAAAAGTTTTTTCAGACGTCCCAAAGTCACAGTAAATGAAATAAGAAACAAAAAGTTTAAAGACAAGCGCTAATTTTTAGTTTTTAAACGAGAAACGTACTCCAACCCTAAATACACATTTGTCTCAAAACAGTGATTAATTTCATTTATAGGATAAACAAATGAAATTCTAATTTCGAATTTTGATTTTTTTCTTCTTACTGTAATGACCAAACTGCCAGCTACACAATAATGTTTTTTTTTTCATGGAATTAATTCTCTTTTGTAAAAAATTAGGACAAAAACAATAAAAACGAAAGTGTTTCGATTTTTTTGATGAGAAGTGTATATCATCGAATTCAATGGAAGTGTCAGTGTCAAAAGTGACATTCGCTCCGTGACGTTTCTATTCTTCGTTTTTGGTTATCTGGCGATCAGTCTTCTATTGACAGTCAATGTAAAGTCTTTTGAAAGTGTTTTTTTTTCGTGGGAGATCGTATTGTGATGATGGGATAATAATGAACGGTGGGAAATAAATAAATGTACTTAATAAACAATTAGGTACTATAGTGAAATATTACGAAAAGAAATAAATTTAATAAGATATACTCCCAGCAAGCAAATGTGTGATATAAAATTAAGGTTTACACTAAACAGTGTTATATACGCCATATAATATGAGAAATTCGGTGACTTCCTGTCTTAGCCTTGCTGTATATTGGTGATCAGTAACATTATTTATACAGCCTGGTAGTGATAATAATTGGCGATAGGAACGTTTACTCGATATATTTATACATCACATATAACACAGTTGTAAATCAGTTTCCAGAAAGTGGAAATAGAGGAAATAGGCTGTACAAATCTGCAAAGAGAAACATATATAGGAGTAAATAGAGTTATAATTGCTCCCGAATTGCTGAATTATCAGGCACCGGTAAAACTAATCAGTGTTATAAGAGCTCATCCAAGAGCTGATATAGAGCAAATTTATCGCATAATAGTGTTTGTTAACACCAATAATATATCCATGATAGAGAATCTAAAATAACTCGTAAGAAGTTGTATATATACTCTTTGGTGGCGCTAAGGGCCGGTTAGTGGACTGTATTTTGCGTTGCGAAAACATCATACGATTGACAAACGCCTGGTTGTATAATAAAATCTTTGAAGGTGGTTTTGACAGCCTTATTTTAATAAATAAAAATCTAATAATGACGACATTTCACGACGAAATTGACTTTGAATATGACGAAGATAAATATTAATATTCTTGTCCTTGTGGCGATAGATTTCAAATAAGCAAGGAAGAGTTACTAGATGGTGAAGAACTTGCAACCTGTCCGAGCTGTTCACTGGTAGTCAGAGTAATATATGATTTGGAAAAGTTGAAGGCAGAAGATTAGAAATAACATAAATCTGAGATTAATAGGGGTGAGAGCCTAAGCTTACTGAAACATTGAAGCGGCATGAAATGCCCACGGAGTATTGACAAGTGACTTTGGTCGTGAAAATGCGGCCCAGTGATAGAGCTGTAATGTTTTGTGAGATGTTATACAGATTCTGAGTTATGAGTTATATGAATTGCTTGCAAGAAGTTGTGAAGTTTCCGGAAAATGGGGTAGTCTGTTCGGGCCTAGGGCGTACGGTGGGTATCGGAGACATTCCAATCGCAGATCTTCTAATTTAGCGACCGTCTGTTGTGCAGTGTGTGGTCTAGTGTTATCCTGAAGCAGCAGTGGGCTAGAGCAATTGACCAGACTCGGTTGTTTAACAGCTAGTTTTTCCATCACGGTTTGCAATTGTTGACAATACAGATCTGCCGTAATCGTCTGGCCAGATCTTAGCTATAGTGGTCAGCCACTGACTCAGAAAAAGGTACTGGTAAGAGTCTGGTGGACCAGTGCTGGTGTCAGCACCAGCACTGGTCCACCAGACTCTTACCAGTCCCTTTTTCTGAGTCAACTTTCGCTTAGGGCAGGACTTGGCCGGTTCTCCAGGGTTCAGCCATTGTGATGAGCGTTTTAGTTTATCGTACAGGATCCAGGATCCATTTGTCATCACAAGTAACGATACGATTCAAAATCGTTACTGTGACGGTTGAGTAATGTAACGCTGCACTCGAGTCGTATTTGTTGGTTTACTTCACTCAATTCATGCAGTGCCCATTTATCAAGCTTTTTCACTTTTCCAATATGTTTCATGTGAATTTAAATTGTTTAAATACTCACACCGAAGGTTGCCGCTAACTCTGACGTGGTTTGCGATAGATCTGCTTCCACGATCACTCTTAATTCTTCACTATCAACTAAGGTCTCCGGCCGTCCACGGAGTTTGTACTGTAGGTCAAAATTTCCAGAACAAAAACGTTGGTACCAAAAATGTCCCGTGTTTTCTTTTATGGTAGCTTCCCCATCCACATTATTAAGCCTTCGAGCTGTTTCTGCATAGGTCAGAGGTCCCAAAGACGTAAAGTGGGGATGATTTTTTTTTCTCGCGTATCCCTAGGTCAGAGGTCCCAAAGACGTAAAGTGGGGATGATTTTTTTTTCTCGCGTATCCCTTCTTGTGGGGTATCGTTAGTTAGGTCTTTCAAAAATATTATGGATGTGTGAGGACCATTTTTCTAGCTTTTAAGTGGTTTAACTATTGCTACGTGGGTGCAATCAATGGATCCGATTACTCCTGGTAGCTGGTAAATGTTTTGAAACTTGTAAAAAAATATAGTTTAGAAAAACATTCTACTAACACAGTATGGATCTTTGGTCTGAATATATTATTTTTATTATCATAAATCACATTTGAATAACACACTCTTGTCTTATTCTAGAACTTTCTTGTTGGATCTGCGGAAATCGGATATACACTTCTCATCAAAAAAATCGAAACACCTCGCAGTTTATGATTTGATAAGGATTATCAGAAAAATGTGTATATTTAGGAATAAATGTAAAATGTCATTTAATAGTGAGTAGTATGAGGTTTTTAAATCCTAATGTTATTGTTCTAAATTCAAATTAAGTCTTCATAGATTTCGTATTTTGTATAATGAGTAATTTTTACCCTGTATGGAATATGAAGGAAATGGGTAAAACAACACGCGTAAATGAAAAAAAAAATTAAGAAACGTTTATTTAATAACTTGTATTCCCTCCGCGAGCTCTTATTACTGCTTCCATACGGTTCTTCATCGATCGGATGAGAGTCACGATCACATGTTGTGGTATATTATCCCATTCCTCTTGGATTGCATTTTGCAGCTGGCTAAGTGTTTCTGGGGCTGGATCTCTTGCTCGAATTCGTCTCTTTAATTCATCCCATAGATGTTCAATGGGATTCATGTCCGGGCTTCTTGCTGGCCATACCATAATGGAGATACCGACTTCGGTAAGATAATCTCGTACGACGCCCGCGGTGTGAGCTCTAGCATTGTCGTGCATGAATATGAAGTCGTTGCCAATAAAATGTGCATAGGGCATCACATGAGGTTCAAGACACTGTTCGATGTACCGATGAGAGTTTAGTGCAGGCAGCCGTGGCCCAGACACAAAGGCAAGTTCTGTCTTACCGTCGGCGCTGATTCCTCCCCAAACCGTCCACGAACCGCCACCATAGCTGACCTTTTCTTCAATGCAGCATTGTGCAAAGCGTTCTCCATCTCTTCTGTAGACCTTGTTCCTTCCGTCGTTACCATACAGCATAATTTTACACTCATCAGAAAACAGTACTTTGCTCCACTGAAGGTATGACCAAGTTAGGTGCTCGCGTGCAAAGTTAAGGCGCGCTCTTCGATGGTCTGCAGTTAATTTCGGCCCATTCGCTGGCTTATGCGGTGCCAATCCGCGTTCCTTCAACCTTCTTCTTATTGTAGAGTCACTTACAGCTACTCTTCGTACAACGCGAAGCTGCTGCTGCAGTTGAAAAGCGTTAAGGCGTCGATTTCGTAAAGAAGTTGTTACAATAAATCGATCATCTCGCTCAGAAGTGACCCGATTCCTGCCAGATCCTGAACGGCGCGTGAACGAACCAGTCTCCCGATAGCGTTTGTAGACTCTATGAACAGATGATAAGCTTAGATGCAATCTTGCAGCCACAACACGCTGACTAAGTCCAGAATCCAGCAATGCCACCACTTGGGCGGCTTCTGCGGGCGAAGTATCCATATGTTTTAGAAAAAAAAGTTTTTTCAGACGTCCCAAAGTCACAGTAAATGAAATAAGAAACAAAAAGTTTAAAGACAAGCGCTAATTTTTAGTTTTTAAACGAGAAACGTACTCCAACCCTAAATACACATTTGTCTCAAAACAGTGATTAATTTCATTTATAGGATAAACAAATGAAATTCTAATTTCGAATTTTGATTTTTTTTCTTCTTACTGTAATGACCAAACTGCCAGCTACACAATAATGTTTTTTTTTTCATGGAATTAATTCTCTTTTGTAAAAAATTAGGACAAAAACAATAAAAACGAAAGTGTTTCGATTTTTTTGATGAGAAGTGTATTTGCCTAAAATGTTTATATTATTAGGGGCTTCTACGACTTCCCTAATACATCGAGTTGCTGTTTTCGGTGAGTCAAATGTTGGTTGACACCCCGATCCTGTGACACACTTAGTCTTGTCTTATTCTAGTCTACACCTTTCTTATTGGATCTGCGGAAATCGTATATATTTGAATATTTTTTTTGTATTATTAAATGCCTCTACAACTTCCCTAATACATCGACTTGCTGTTCGCTGAGTCAAATTTTGGTTGATACCCACGATCCTTGGACACACTTACCCTTGTCTTATTCTAGTCTAGACCTTTCTTGTTGGGTCTGCGGAACTCTGATATATTTGCCTAAAATGTTTGTATTATTAGAGGCCTCTACAACTTCCGTAATACATCGACTTGCTGTTCGCTGAGTCAAATGTTGGTTGCCACCCACGTTCCTTTGATACGACCCTGTTGCCAGAAAACTCTGTATACAAAGAATCTTCTTCTAAGTCTTTCCCTCACTGCTGAGGATCGTGACTCCCTTTGATCTGGGCCACAAGCCGTCTCCAACGGTTTCGTTACGTCGCCAGGTAGAGTGCGGCGCTAACAGGAAGGTGTAGTCCTTCCGTTATCTGGTCTGACCACCGCTTGGGACTTCGGTGGTATGTAAATAATCATTTTACTTACCTTGACTTCTAGAGGAATTTCTTGAGTTCCTCGCAATGATGTGTGAGCACGCAATTCCGAACAAATTTTATTAAAGGTTTATTGTCTAGTCTAAACAACTCCCGGGACAATAAATTATGCATTTCTTATTTTTTTTCCATACAACGACGGGATGTATTCCTTTTTTGACGCCTAACCCACACTTCCTCGTTATGAGCGGCCCATAATAGTCCAAGAGAATGCATTTTATAATAATTTAACATTTTAAAATTCAGACAAGTCAAAATGTAAACTTGACTAGCAGCAACAGCTATTAACACAACGACCATGTTGTAGCGTTGTCTAAGGTCTATAAGTTCGCTCAGCAATTCTGATGCTCGTAGTCGAATTCTGGTGTCAAAAAATGACACTTTTGTAGGAAACATTTTGTATTAGATAACGTTTCCTTTCGATGGAATAAAAACTTATTTTACAAAAAGTAAAAACGAGTTCAAAATGTTAGTAATTTAATGAAGGTTCTTTTCCTTTAAAGCTTAGGGGTGTGATGTTATGTAATGGAATGGTTTAATTGATGAGTTCCATTGGCTATCTCCGAAGATGCTGTCGCGCGTTTACTAAACGGGTGACAGCATTGCTACTAACGCGTTTAGTCGCATTTGCAACACGCTACAATAGCGATGCCAACGCGCTACTGCATCGCGACTGTACAACGCAACTTCTGAATTTGAGATCATAGGTTTTTAGAATTTTAAACGTTGTTACATGATGTCCACAAAGTAATCTCTCTTTATTAATGGGTGCATCCAATATTGACGCTGCTTTCGTTGCCTACGCTTCGGCTGCAGCCTACGAATACATTCAATTCCATTTCACTCTTGAGGGCCAAGTGGTTTTGCAGTATTTCTTCACACTCAACCTGCGAAGAGTTACGACGCATTCGCGAAGGCTCGAAAGGCATTGATGTTTCGATTTCACACTTCTTGTGTTTTTGCTCTTCAGCATATTTTATTTGTTATAAAGAAATTTCATATACTGCGATAAAGTAATGTGTTCCAACGGTTATGCCATGATTCTAACTCATTTGTACGTCGCAGTGGAATATGTGCGAACGGACACTGACCGAAGCTGGTAGAAATAACCTAAAATCAGTTCTTACCTCGCTTTTACTTTTCATTGTAGTTTTTTCTTTTGCGTGTTGCATAACTATATAAAACAAATCTCTAATAGGCATATTTCTGGTGTGTGATCGACCAGTTCGGGGAGCATGCAGTCTGTGTAAAATTTTATCAATTTATATTTCATTTTTGTGTGCCAAAAGTATCGTCTTTGTGCATAATTTTTTCTTTCCCCAGACCAGATACCACTTTGACTTTCCAGTTATGTGCAATTGCCCCTGTATTTAATACCACCAATTGTGTTCTTTGTTTATAATAAAATTACCATTTGTAATTTTTCCATAAAAAGGTATTTTTTTCTTGTTATTGATTTAATTTTTTAGTCCGAGCTTGTATGTCGTTATTGGACATTTAATTTCGACAATCGTATTCTCATCAATAATACCATCTGGCGATGCACCGAGATATGGTATTTCCTTTTCAATAAATAGTCCATATGGTTTTAATGTTCAATGTTCTTGTTCTCTTGGTGTGCTAATTGACCTTTTGCAATACCTTAATTCTCCTGTTCATATTTAAGATGGAGAGAATAATATGGTTGTGAAACTAAAAAAAAATCCGCAAAAAAGAAGCAATTGGTTTTGAACAGTTCAGTAAAACTTTAAAATATAATATACTATTTGGACTGATTTATTTTTTTTCAATTTGTTTCTTTGTTGCAGGAAAATTAAGGTACACAGTTGAACACCTCATGAGGTCGTAATTCGTTGGCTGAAAAATATTGCAACTGGATTATGACAAAATAAAACAAGAAGAAATACAAACTCGAAGAAGTATTAACTCGAATTTTCCTTTTTTGCTAGTCAAGGTCATAAATAGTTTATTTACAGAAAGTATTTACATTAACTACTACTTTACTACTTTAACTATTCCAAATTGACTAGCAGTCAAACGGCCACACTTATGAGTAGTATATAAATCATTTTCATGCTTCCCTACTGCTACATTTCAATAAAAGCAATGTTTTCTGGTGACTTTTGGAATGCTGCTGACCGTTTTTCACACCTATATTTTCAACTGTGCTTAATCAATATGAATAGAATCACAAGCTTCAGGGCCATGGTGCTTATCGGGCTGGGTTTTCTCTCTTGGAGCAAACAGTCGTTTGCGTGTGAGCGATTGCTGACGTATTCTGTTTTGTTCCTTCCTTTTTATGTATTTTTTAAAATGTGTCCCTGGGCTCTTTGTGGTTTGTTTTTTCCATGCAGTTTCATGCGATTTGTGTCCAGTAGCAGGCGATAATCCTGTTTTTTTTTAAATATGTTATATTTCAAGAAAAAATATGTTGCGCAAAACCCAATTTGTGAAAAAGGCAGGATAATGATGATGTTCCATAGAACTAGTCACAATATTTGTGAGGTATGCACCACGATAATCAAAGCATTTTTACTGGTTCTAACAATTTCAGACTCTGTATTTACCTGCCACTTGAACATGTCGCTGGTAAGGACCCCCTCTTCCTAAACTAATTCGTTTTTCACAGTTGAATTTATTTATTACGCTCATAACGTTTTCTGCTACATTTGTTGTGTCATTCACAAACGGCCTGGCTTCAAAGCAATTTTTTCATTGGCTGCATAAATCAGAGCCCACACCTCTGGAGCAGTATTTTTCAGACTTTCTACGAGATTTTCTTCTTTCTTTTCAATTCGCTTTACAGATGTTTTGCTGACATTGCAGTAATAATCCTTGCAGTTTTCATGTACTCCGAATACATGAAGAGGGACATTTCTCAAATCTGCTGCCATAGCATCATGCTCTGAAAACTGAAAATTATAATGAGTAGCAGTTACTCATTATAATCTTCAGTGCTACTAGTGTCAACATCATCATCTTGCGCATATTTCGCCCATAAAGAGGCATCGGCGCACTCGCACGCTCGAAGGTTACGCCCGAGTCGCAGCTCGGGCTCGGCCTGTAGATCTTTTGTGATCGACGAGTATGTTCTTTGCGGCATTATAGTCCCGCTCGACGTCGACGTTGCAGTTTGGACAGACCCCCCGGCGAAATCGATGGTTCATGCGTAGCGGTGCGCAGGTGCTGTCGCGCTCGTTGCACTCCGGGCACGCCTAGCTGGTGTAGGCTTCGTCGACGAGTCGCACTCGGATGTTGCGATGAGCTCTCAATCGACGCAACAGACCCGTGTGCTTGAACTTGCGACCGCTGTAACAGGCCACGATGACGAAGTTCACGCCCGCACCGTACAGCACCAACACTCGGTCGCTCCTTGGTCCGTCACCGAGGAACGTCTCTCGTACGATCTTTTTGTTGGTGCGGGCCGTATTGATGTATTTATCGAAATGTAATCTGGTGAACTTTTTCACACATTCGAACGGACGTTGACGTGGTTCGAACCGAAGTTGACGTGGTTCGAACCGACGTTGACGTGGTTCGAACCACTTCAAGCGAAAATCTGTATATTAGTGAACATATTCGGCGTTTCAGCACGTCAGTGGCACGCCTCGATCTCGTTCGATGCGCTCTCGATCGGACGCCTCTGGTGAGGAGTGTCTATCTCGCCTTTTTAGAATGTAAACGCGAAGTGAAAACACTGCACTGTAGTAATTATTAATAATGATATATTGGCATTATGAAATGATAAAACGAAGTAGGTTAAATTATAGACATGGAAATTTTCACTAAGATAAAACACAGAAAAATACTGAAATTACGGATTACAATGTTCCTAACAACATATTTAAATACATATATTCAAATATCCGTCATCTCTCATACCAGCCAGTCTGAGTAACGCTTGCAAACCTCTTTCTTACACTCCTCCTCAAGCGTTTCCCTCTGACTCACTCTTGCACACCCATCTCCTTACGACAAAACTCATGCTTACTCTTAGGCACAGGTTTCGTCATAATATCAGCGACCATCACATTTGTTGAGAGATATTTCAATTTAATAATCGCGTTCTCTAAGGCCTCTCGAACAAAATGATATCGCAAATCAATGTGTTTGGTCTGTTGATGGTGCACAGGGTGTTGCGCTATGGCCATGGCGCCTGGTTCAGCCCATAAAGCGATCTCTTCAGTAAGCATACATGGTCTTCCTTGCCTTTCTCTTCAAAGTGTGGTGGTTGACGCATATAAACTTTTTCGAACTTCCCATTTAGAAACGCTGTCTTCACGTCCGTCGTCCGTCGTTCGACGTATTTGCAGGTTCATCTGAGCTGCTAGTGCTACTAGTATTCTCAAAGAGCTATGACGCACAACAGGAGAGAAAGTCTCGTCATAATTAATACCTTTTCTCTGTTTGAAGCCTCTAGCAAACAAACGAGCTTTATATCGTGTCTTATTCCCAGCCTCCTTTTTGATTCGGAACATTTTGAGAATCCTCTAAAATGGGTCTCTGTTCACATCTGGAGAAGTTGGAACTAGGGAATGGCCTGTGGTTCTGCACCAGCAATTTGAGGGACCAAAAATCCCTTAAAATAGAATACTGGTGTGTTTTTGCAATCCAATTAAATTTTTACTTTGCATACTCAAATGAATAAATACATGATTACTTAGCTTAGGTCAAAGTTTTATATAACTTATAAAGTAAGTGAGTCAGTCACCACTTGTTCTGGCTCTACCACTCAAATTTGTTCAAGATCAGTCTTTACATCGCAAATGCAACAAAAAATATTAATTTTGACGACATTACATTGAGAGCTTTGCTACGTTCTAATTATATGCGCTCGCTTTTTTCTTGGAAGCGTTTGTTTATTAGCGTAAATTGTTTGTTCATGATATCCTCGTTTCTCTTCAAAATGTTGTACTCTCCTTCCACAATCGATCTTTGTTCCTTGTAGAGGTTGAGTAAATGGTTTTCGTTTGTCTGTATAAGGTTGATATCACTATCGTACTTTTTGGCAAAGTCTTCGTCAAGGACTCCAAATAGATAATTTGCTGCATAACCAATTCCATTTATCAGCCCTCTTTTCTTGCGTTGCGTTGCACAAATTTAACGCATTAGGTACGTGAACCAGGTCCCTTTTTACTGCTTCAACCCACTTGTTTCTGTATGAATCTTTAGATTTGTAGGAATAGCGATCTGATCTGACCTATGTATTTAAGGTCCATAAGGGTAGATTCGACCAAACCTGAATTTATACAAGAATAACTATGCGGAAAATAATATATACCACGATTTTATTCTTGAGTAAATCATTAGTCGTTTTTCCATGCAATCTAGCGTATAGCTTTACTTGGATAAGCTACTCACGAATAGCGAAGTGAATGTGAACGAATGTAATACGCGGCCAAAAAAAATTGCTCTACAAACGGGAGGGTGCAGTAGCATAACTCATTACAACTCTAATTTGTCGTATTATAGCGTGGAAAAGTAACTGCCAAGCGACAAAGCCCTTTAAATAAATTAAAAAAAATAAAATAAAAATGTCAGTGAATTAAAATGACAGCATAAGTCAATAGGACGCCATTTTATTATTCCTTGAATAAACTTCTTATTCCACGCAAAATGGTGGTATAATGACTATTCCCGAATAGACTCGTTATTGCTCGAATTGTAGTTGGTTAAACGTGAAATTGATTTATTCTCGAGTGATAAGCGATCTACGCCGAGAATAAAATTTATTCCAGTTTGGTCGAATCCGCCCTAAGTCGCTGGTTCATATCCGGCTCGAAGGACCAAAAAGATGTGGAGTCCTAAGGTCGCTATAGTTCGATGTGTATCGGCAATTCTTATGTGTAATGTGGAAGAAAACACCGACATGTGTATGCACCCAGCACCTTTATTGAACTTAATTACAGTAATGCGCTATAATAATGTAGAAACTTAAGTACATTTGACCGCGGGCGTCAGGTTGAATCTTTCTTTTCCACTTCAAGGTATTTGTGAAGCCAGAACTACAACAAAAATGTATACGTATTGAAGTTTTATGAACATCATACGTTATGGTGTTTTAAGACTGCAATTCTCCTCACCTCGTATATTCATTCATAAACTTCTTTTCATATTTTTCTAAAATCGTAGAAAAAATCGTAAAATTCGTGTTTTTGTCCTAAAGAACTAGGTACACCTTATTTAGGCAAGTACATATGTATAAAATGATAAATATGGTTGAAAATGCGCTACTTACTGTAGTTATCATTTTTTTACAGTACAAAACGTTTTCTTCTCAGTAAGTTAGAATATCCATTCATTACAATGTAAAATTATATTTTTTTTATAATTATTTTGTGGTTGTTCTGAGTGACAGCGTCTAACCGTGATTATACGAAATTAATAGAAACTTGCAGCAGGGACTGTATTCTGTATTAAAGAAATGGTGTTTTTCGGTATAGCATATAGGTCATCAGCTAGGGTTCTTGCCCTGTGGTCTTCCAGTCGGTCCCAAATTGACTCTCAAATTTTCCGTCTATGTACCAAGATGTATATTCTGCAAAATTTTCTCACGTTTAGTCAGGGCTCAAGTTTATTCCTATGAGGGACAAATTCTTTTTATTTTTTTCTATACAGTTGAATTTGTTCCAGCGCTAGATGATATGTTTTTCGTAATGGAGTCATCACTCGATCTCAGGGTTAAAACTCATCTCCATTCCGAACATGTTGTAATTAGAGGCCAGAAGTCAATAGGTTGTAGATGCTGCATTCAACATACCCATCAACATTCCGCCACTCGAATGTAGAAATTCTCCATCCCCAATTAAATTACCCTCAACCTTCCTATAAGTATGAATGACTATTCATTCATCTGTTCCTCATTACCCTCTACCCAATTCAATCTTGTGATTTTTTTTTCTCATTAGAAATAAGCACCCCTGGTCCTAGTTGTACCCGCTTCCACAAACTTGAAAGAAGTGGCATTTTGCTGTAAGGCCCCAAAGTCTCGCTGCTGGGAGTGAGTTCCCCCTGCTAGAGCGGCCGCATATAAGTTGTGACGCAGATTTCCGTAATACGTTTTAGTTGGTCGACTATAACTCTGTAACCGGTTGAGCCTACTTAGCCATGATAGTTTTTCTTTAAAATTTGTTATATTGCTATATCTGTGATTTTTCCCCCATATCTAGGTAGCGCCATTCAAAAGAGGGCAGCGATCAAAAATTTGCAATTTAAAGCTAGATATTTCTCAGTCTAAACTGGATGCAGCTGAGTACCAGTGTTTTACATGGAGCAACTGCCTATCTGACCTCCACAATCCAGTTACCTGGTAACACGGAGCTACCCGAAAACGATCCCCATGTCAATATCACAATCAATAAATAAATAAAAAAAAATAAGTTAAATCCGCCATCTTAGATCTGTTAAAATTTTATGCATATTCGCAATTAGCAACTCAAAGACCCTCGAAAACGACACTCAAATCGATTTAAAGAAGGCGCCATATCTGCGCTAACAAAAGTTTGCACCGAAACGCCCGCTTCAGGGCTCCCTGGACCAAAAACTAGGGCTCCGAGCGACGAGGGCATCTTGGCACCGATGCGAGTGGGCAATCAGGAGTCGGAAACCCGGATTTCAAAAATTTGCTTATAACTCTTCCCCTTTCCTATAGGGCGGTTTAAATCTGAACCACGGGTGGACGAGTGGGATGGCTACGTTTCCTTCGAGCTATCGACACGGGACAGTGTTGTTAAACGCCTCGTGCCGCCAGCTACATAACATCAACATATATCGGAGGTAAGTGCAATAGAATTTTTTAAAGTTATGGTCATAAAACCGATTTTTTGAGCCGAAAATTGACAAAATTGACGCAGAACTACTATGTTCTAGTCGAAACTGCCGGATCCAGGTGACGTCACGGTACCAGACGACAGCCCCGACAGGTAAATAGATTTAAACAATAGGAAGCACTAATTAATTATGAAAGTTGAAATACTGTGTTTTAATGAATTTATTTTTCTAATAAAGCTGAAAAGTGTCAAAATGCTAATTATTTGCAATTTAGAGCGACTAAAATGCTTCTAGAGAGTAAACAGAACTAATACATGATGGATCGCAAAGAACACCGCATGAAACTACGTTTCTTTTTCGAAAAGTTACTGTAATATATAGGGAGTTTGTTCGCCTAAGGTAGACTTTCTGGACTTACCTCAAAACAATGTTTGTAATATGTCATTTTAACTAAACCCATATGATTAATCCAATTTGAATATTAAAATAGTTTGTTTCGTTTTACTTACAGTTAAATTATTTTTTTCGTATCGCCACCTGTCCGGCCATTTGCTTTTACATCGAAATAATTATAGAAAGTTGCTACCTAATTGCTACGTATCGTTAGATAATTGCTACCTGCGTTATTTTTTAAATAAACTACTATCGGCAATTCTGACATCAGGATGGCTGGTCACCTATTCAGTGAGTACAAACTGCGCAAATTAATCAAGTTTTTTTTTTACCAATAGTTGCTACTAGATCTACCTTATGGAACCTCAAAGCTTTTAGGGATAAAAAGTTATTTCGTGTAATTTTTACATTTTGTTGTCCATTAAACGAAGCACTACGGCTTGAGGTACCTACCTTACCACTTTGCTGACGGTTGGTTGTCCCAGTGCGATGTGGAAATCTTGTCCGCTACAATGTTGATAAATACCAACGGCATTGAAACGTACTTTAGTCAATGCCTGAAATCTTGTTTTTATTGCATATGTTAGGAGGAATTCTCCTAGCTACTTTGAAAATTTAACAGGAGGAGCAAATGTTTTATATGACTTACTAATATGTACCGGGAGTCCATTAGACCGTCTTCTTCTTAAACCACAAATTCCTTGAACCCTCCAACTCAAGAGGATTGTTTACTTTACATCGCGTTAATTTTGCCGGTATAGCTTGCATCGGTATGGCAGGCTTGTCTTTCGGCTACTAACACCAAAACTACACTAAAGTCTATGACGTAAAATATAAGAGAAATGATATCCTGAAAGCAGTTTTATTCTCGAGAGACAAAATAAAGATCCATGCCGCCTTGTATCGTCATGTTGACATGTTTCGGTAAAATTTGTCGAGGGTTCGGTAAAGCGCGATCCCTACCTTTGTCGTTTTATCTATTCAGTACGATTTTAGTAAAAAGATCCGTGCCCGCACTGCGGGTTTAGTAAAGCTTTTAGCAATGTAATTGTTGCTGCTGACAAAATACTATTTCGTTATTATATAGCCCTTGATCCAGCTGCCTAACGAGAACCTCTTTAGGTGTTGGTCTCGAGGTCGAGGCTCTTGGCTAGTAGTCCATTGGCCGAAACGACTATCGGCATAATGATTGCTGAATCCACATGCCACATATCGACAACCTCGTGTGTCAAATCTAGATACTTGGGTTGTTTATCTTTTTCAGCTTTCACGAGGTTCTCGTCATGCGGCACAGTGATATCAACAATCATTGCGCGGCGCTCTAATTGATCTATCACCACTATGTCAGGCTTATTAGCTATAATAGTCCTGTTTTGTAAATCATTGTAAAAATAAAAAATACATACGATTAAAAAAGCAATAATAATAAAGGGTATTTACAAAGCATGTTGGCTACACAATTGTTGTGCTTAATGCGGCCTAGTGCCTTGGTTAAAACATCTGCCCAATTGCTTTCAGTTGGAGTATATTCAAAATCATCGAACTTATTAAGAACCTGTTCGCGTATAAAATGATACCGTGTATCTATCTATATGCTTGGTTCTAGAGTGGTGAACCGGGTTATATGCAAGTTTCATTGCTGCCTATCTGAAAATAAAGTAACGCAATGTGATAGCGACTCACCGGTAACTTCACACAAAAAACGGCTTAAGTAGCAAGCTTCCTTAGTTGCCATTGCCATAGACATATATTCGGCCTCTGCCGTTAATAAGGCCACTGTAGGCTGTTTCTTACGCTGCCACGATACAGGACCATCTGCCAACTTTACATAAAAACCTGTGTATGAACGACGGGTTTCTGTGCAGTTAGCCCAGTCTGCGTCCGTGTATCCTTGAAGAGACAATCCCGTTTTCTTGTAAGTAATACAGAGATTGGAAGTACCCTTTAAATATTGCAGAATTCTTTTTGCCGCATGCCAGTGTGCTTTGCCGTATTTCGAGTTGAACTGGCTTAAATAGCTGCAAGCAAATGCAATGTCAAGGCGAGTATTGACTGCCAAGAACATAAGTGAGCCAATCAATTCCTGATAAGGATAGGGACATTGTTCATAATCTTTCCCATTGACAATATCTGCAAGCTTCGTATTTGCTAAAGGTGTACTCACGGGTTTGAAGTCTTCCATATTATATTTTGCCAATATCGACTTTATGTAGGTATGTATCTTTATCTATTGCAAGCTAAATGGTTGAAGTGACAACTAGATATTGTTTTCATTTCATATTAACAAAAAAAACTTACTATAGCTAAAAATACCTATATACACTACACTACTAACTAATACAGGGCGTCAAAAATTCCTCCTCATTGTCAAGAGGCTGGCTGCATTGCCACGCTGGATAGCTATGCTTATCCGTTGGGCAAAATAACAGCCAGCCTTTGGGTCTCGAGAAGCGTCAATCAGCCGCCTGGATATTTCTTAAAATAAAAGGTGATAGTCAGGTGGTAATAATTCAATGGACCTAAATCTTTAACTTTAAAAGATTTTTCAGTCATTTTTGACAGTGTCAAACGACTTATCATTTTTATAAAAAATGATAATGGTGTCAATTCTGTTGTACACATCACTTAACTAAAACTTAACTAAAATATTCAAATTTTAGTTAGGCGATTCAAATGGTCTTCTGTTGTCGCATCGAACTAAACTTAAGTTTCAACATGACAGCGCAATATTTGATTTTGACAAAACTAAATTGAATTAATGCAATGTTACCAGTAATTGAATTACTTGAAATAAAGAATGAACGAATAAAGAGTGAATGAAACAAAAACTGTTGAAATAATATTTTTAAGTGTATGGAGTGCATATTAATATTTATATAAATAAATCAGATTACCGACAGTAAGTGGTTTAATTTTTTTCACTTTATATAAGGTCTAACTATTCATACCCGAAATAAGAGGGACATCTGTAGAGGGTAAAGAAGCCATAGAAACGAAAAATATATTTTTTTGGAATTCTTTTTTTTATAACAAATTAATAAAATTATAATAATGCTTGAGACGTTTTGCATAAAACCTTTACTCCCCCGTTTGTATGAGGTATGAATGACCCGCCGGGACACGCCCCCATGCCGCGGCGGCGCGGGCGCGGGCTCTCCCACTCAGTCAGTCGTCGGGCAGCGCCCAGCAATGTTGCGTTTGCAAGTCGTGTCTTCAGACGGCGCACGACACCGCATGCATGACTAAAATGACAGTCTTATTCCCCTCAGTGTATGTGGTGCAGGACAGCCGCACGCAAACCATGTCCTCACGTTGTGTTTACTTTGGACTTGGACCTACCAATATCACTAGTGAACTGTGACTGTGAACGTAAGAAAATAGGTAGCTCAGCCTTCTGTTTATCTCTCCGAGGAATACAAGCGTGAAGTGTTAAAAATAAACCAATCTAGATAGACTACGTAACTCGATCTAGTCTAATTTGAATAGCTTATCGCTTACGTATTAACAAATATGAATTAAAATTACGAAAACCACCTAAGTAAGTAGGTATAAACTTACACCAATACACTTATTTTTAATTCCATCCTTAACATTTTACGAAGTTGAACCTAGGTACGATTTAAACAAATCCTAATCTACAGTACCTACACCACAGAATAGGCAATAGTTAAACAGCTGATGGGTGCGACTCAAATTCGTACAAGTTAATGACCTCTGCGAGGTAACACGAAAGGACGACGTTGAAATTGTGAATGTGTAGTGACTTTCTTTTAGTTTAACGTACCTACTATTAAATTAGAAGGTCAAATAATTACGTATGTAGTCAGAGTTTTGACAACAAAATTTTATAAGCGAGCGATAAATCGCATCGTCAGCTGTTTGTTGGTTGCGTTGCGTACCTACCTACCTAATTGTACAGATGTGAACTGAAAGAAAGAAGCCTACGAGTATAGCGCGGCTTATCCTAACTAATAAATGCGAAAGTGAGTTTGTTAGTTTGTTACGCTTTCACGGCAAAACAGTAATAATAATTATTTATTATTCGTGAAACATAGGCTGAACCGATTTGGATGAATTTTGGTATGGAGATAGATGGGAACCTGAAAATGGTTATAGGCTTATGTGGGTGCGGTAATTAGTTCCGCAGGAATAAGGTCGTTTTATAATAAACTCTCTCGGTACCTACTCTTTTATCATTTTTGACCGTGTGTGTGTGTATGCGTGTGATCAAGCCGCGCGCCGTCCTATGGCGTCACCATGTCGCCGCCCACTTCATTGACAGAATACTACGAAAAAAACTAGCGTAATGGATGTAAAATAAAAAGGAGTCAGTATTTTTTATGTGTGTCAAGTAATTTAAAATTATTTAATATGAAAAAAAATATGGTTAGATAAAAATAAAAAAATCGTTTCTATGGTTTCTTTACCACTTATAGATGCATGGTTTAAAATATTTCGAGTATGAATAGATGGACCTTATATAATAAAATACTTGTAATTTATACAACAACTGAGTACCTGGCAACCTGGTTTGACGTTTGACATTTTGACAAATTTTATAAATTGGGCGCGATAAATTGCGCCAAGATTCTCGCCACAGAGTGTTTCTGGTTAGCACGTGTGTCTGGAATTTTGAGGTTTTTTTTAGTGATATTGTGAATTTTGTTACTTGTTTTTGTTTGTGTGTGTCTTTCTTGTATTTATAAACAGGTTTGTACTGTAAGTGCTTTGGTTTCCTCCAAAAATATGGATAATAATAAACCACCCGACCCTGATCCCCCTGATGATCCTTCAACTCCTTTATTTTCTCCTCTTTCTCCAAATTTCCCTCTGTCTCAACTAGCCGATGTTGCTTGCAGCATCGCAGCCGACTCAGACTCCCATATCTCCCATAACCCTAACTCCCGAAAACGTCCAGTTAATGATACGAATGTGATGTCCACCAGTCCGCCATCCAAACAACAGAGAAGCCAAGTTGGACGTGAAAGGTACTCTGCTACTGATAAAGGTCCATTCATAGTATATGTGTCTCGAGTTGAGTCACAACCAAATACTGGCTCATCCTTGCATCCGGTTACATTCGGTATGTTTTTGTTTAAAAACAACATCGCGAACATAGTTCGTGATGGGGTTAAACGGATTGGAAGAAACCGTGTCTCCGTAGAGTTTACATCCCCTCAGGATGCTAACTCCTTCCTAGTCAGTAGTCTGCTAACTAAAAATAGTTATACTGCTGTTATCCCATCATTTAATGTGACCCGTATGGGTGTCGTAACAGGCGTTCCCCACGATATGTCTGAAGAGGAAGCCAAGTGTTACTTGTCTGTACCCTCAGGTTGTGGCAAAATTCTGAAAGTCAGACGTATCAACAGAAAGGTCCAGAATGACGGTGAAACCGAGTGGAAGCCCACAGAAACATGCGTCATTACATTCGACGGCCAAGTCTTACCAAAGAGGATCTTCTGCTGCTACACCTCCCTACCAGTTGAGCAGTACATATTCCCTACCATTCAATGTCGCAAATGTTGTAGGTTTGGACATGTGGAGTCGATCTGTAGATCTAAGCCTCGCTGCTATAAATGTGGCCATGACCACCCTGGGAACGGTTGCAGTATTCCAGAGAATAATGCTTTCTGTGTGCTCTGTTCGGGTAGTCACTTTGCTAATAGCAAGTCATGTCCCGAGCATGGTAGACAGAGAGTTATTAAAACAACTATGGCTGAGAAGACAATTTCTTATGCTGAAGCTAGCAAATCTGTCCCAACCGTCTCCTGCAATTATGCTAACGTCACTAAAACCTCACCTCAGTCATATCGCAAAACCGTCTTCTTGAAGCCAAGGACCCATGCCCCACTTTCTCCATCCTACGACAAACGGTCTCATCAACAGATTATAAGTTCTCCCCTACCCTCACAGCCTAATGGCTGCGCCCTCAGCAACCCCATTGTAGATAAGTCTTCTAATGTATCATCTATAATTGAAATTCTCTTAAATCTTTTAACAACTGTAATGTCCACTTCTAATTTTCAATTACCGTCCAACGTTGCCCAAAAACTTATAACTCTTGTCTCAGGCATACAAAATGGCGTCTCGCCAAGTATTCCTACAATGGAATGTGAGGAGCGTGTTTCATAAAAAACACGACCTCATATTCCTGTTAAATAAATACAAGCCTGTAGCTTGTTCTATTGCTGAGACTTGGCTTCTTCCAAGTCTCAGCTTTCGTATACCACACTATAACATCCTCAGATGTGATAGACCTGATGGCTATGGAGGGTCGGCTTTCTTCGCCAATGATCGAATTTCATTCTTGCCCTTATCTCTGCCTTCATCTGGGGCTAACATTAATATTGCAGCAGGACTGGTTTAGGGTATCAAAATTCTCTCTATTTATATAGCTCATCCTCACATCGACTTTCTAGATACATTAAGAAACATCTTTGCTAGTATGCAAGGACCTATACTTGTCATGGGTGACTTTAATTGCCATCATTTTAGATGGGGTTCAGAACGCTGTGACTCCTTTGGAGAAGGTTTAGTAGAGATCCTGGATGACTTAAACCTATGTGTCCTAAATAATGGCTGCCCTACAAGAAGATCGCTCCCTGGTCAGCAGAAGAGTTGTATTGATCTTACAATCTGCTCTGCAGAGATCGCATCATCCATCCTTTGGGAATGCACCTCGCTATCACATGGTAGTGACCATTATCCTATCATTATTTCCTTAATTAACAAGACATTTTTAGAGAAAACGTCACCTCCACTTTTGAAGTATAACTTGTCCAATCCTGATTGCTTTAAATATAAGTCATTATTGGAGGACAAAATTAATAATCTTCCAAATTTAACTTCAAGTTTTTCAGACTCTTCCAGTCACTACCATGTCATGGACGGTTATGAGGGTTTTGTCGCAGCCATGATTTCAAGTGCAGATTCATGCTTTCCTTTAAGAAACAGTGCTCGCGGCAAGATCCCATCTCCCCCATGGTGGGATCAAGATTGCTCTTTGGCAATTAGGGAGCGAAAGGAGGCTGAGCTCCAATACAACTTGGACATGAGTAGACGTAATTTATTATTTTACAGACAAGTATATGCCAAGACAAAGCGTCTCCTCCGTAGGAAGAAACGTGCTGGCTGGGTTAAATTCTGTACCTCCTTGTCCCCTTCTACTCCAGTATCGGCTGTATGGAAAAGTATCAACAGGTTCAGACGTGGCTGCTTCCAATCTATCTCGTCCCCTATTACTAGAGACATGGCTGTTCGTCCTCAGAATGCCTCCAATCGCCTGTGCCTATATCGGAGGACCCTTTTGATATACCTTTCTCTAAAGACGAGTTAAATGTGGTACTCAGGCATACCCGGGATTCGGCCCCGGGTATTGATGGTGTACCATATTCTTTTTTGGCCCGATCAGGCGATAAAGCTAAAAATTACTTCCTGGATATATTAAATTACTGTTACTGTTTTGGGTGGGTGCCAGACCAGTGGAAACTGCAAGTTATTATCCCAATCTTGAAACCCGGCAAGCACATCGATGATCCGAACAGCTTTAGGCCAATCGCCCTATCTTCAGTCCTAGCCAAGTTACTTGAACACTTGATTAAAAATAGACTAGAGTATATAGTGGAATCGAGAGATTTACTGCCGAACTCCCAATTTGGATGAAGAGAAAGGGACTCAGCACCATGGATAGTGTTGCGGTACTCATCACGGACATTCGTCTAGCTTTCTCAAAGAAAGAATCCGTTGTTGCCGCTTTTCTTGACATATCCTCCGCGTACGATAATGTCCTTCTCCCCCTTCTCAGGCAAAAATTGCAACAGCTGAGACTACCGGCGAAGATGGTACAGTGTATATGTGGACTCCTTATGTCCCGCTCCCTGGTTTTGAGAGTTCAGGGTGAGGATTTTGATAAAAGGCAGACATGGAAGGGACTTCCCCAAGGTTCTGTCCTTAGTCCTCTTCTCTATAACCTATACACGGCGGACATTGGTTCCTGTTTAAATTCTAACTGTCGCCTTTTACAGTATGCTGACGACTTAGCAGTGTATGTAACCAATGACTCCATTGTTGACGCAGCCTCATCTCTTTCTTTGTCTCTGAACTCTTTAAACCAGTGGCTCATAAATCACGGTCTCTCCTTATCCGCTCCGAAGAGTTCGGCAGTAATCTTCTCTCGCAAAAACCTAATTCCTCACATCCTAGTGGGCTTTCAGGGATTTAGTATCCCGTTAACTAATAAATCAAAATTCTTAGGCGTTTACCTTGACTCAAAATTAACCGGCGTTAATCATATAAATTTACTGATAAAGAGATCCGAGAGAGTAGTTTCCGTTTTAAAATCTTTAGCTGGTGTCTGGTGGGGGGCCCACCCATACACCATGAAACTAGTCTATAATGCCTTTAGACCAGTGCTTTTAACTTTTGAAAACAAAAAAAATAATAGTAGGATGAAACCCATTGGAAAAGGAGGAGAATACAATAAAAATGACAGGAAAAATAAATTACGGGCGATCTGAGGTCGGGAAGTGGGGGGAAGGGGGGGTTAAAGTTAAAAAAACGGTTTATCTCAATTTCCGGCAAAACTACAAGTCCTATGAAAAAAAGTTAAATGGCAAAGTTGTAGGTAATAAAAAGATCTACAACTTTTGGATTGACACTTTTTTCACATAACCTCAAAATGTATGTGAAAAATTCAAAAAACCAAGCTTTTGGTTTTTTATTTTTATATTTTACAATAATTAATTTTTTATCACGAAATTTGGTGAAAACTTACCTTTTTATGTCCCAAACACACTGTAATTTATTTGATTTATAATAATTATTTTTTCACCCTTATTTTGACTTAATATCGAAAAAACACCCTAATTTTCAATCGAAAATTCTCGTGTCAAAATATCACTTTTTTTTTAAAAGTCGGTAGTCTTTTTGTTCTTTGAAATCTCTACTTTCAGATGGTATAAAAAAATATTTACATTGCTATGGTAAATGTTCTCAGAAAATATAAAGAAACGCTACGAAATAACAGTTAGCAAGGCCAAGATCCTTCTAGCAACTCCCCACTTCTCTATGAAATACCTTTTGATCAGCTAAAAGGTATTTCATAGAGAGGTCCGAGGTTCCGTAGGTCACTCAGATACATAAGTTATCTTAAAATAGCAATAAATAGGCATCTACGCAAAAAATTTAAGCCGGTCTAGGCCTTACTACCTGTTATTTTGTAGCGTTTCTTTATATTTTCTGAGAACATTTACCATAGCAATGTAAATATTTTTTTATACCATCTGAAAGTAGAGATTTCAAAGAACAAAAAGACTACCGACTTTTAAAAAAAAAGTGATATTTTGACACGAGAATTTTCGATTTCAAATTAGGGTTTTTTTTTCGATATTAAGTCAAAATAAGGGTGAAAAAATAATCATTTTAAATCAAATAAATTACAGTGTGTTTGGGACATAAAAAGGTAAGTTTTCACCAAATTTCGTGATAAAAAATTAATTATTGTAAAAGATAAAAATAAAAAACCAAAAACTTGGTTTTTTGAATTTTTCACATAAATTTTGAGGTTATGTGAAAAAGTGTCAATCCAAAAGTTGTAGATCTTTTTATTACCTACAACTTTGCCATTTAACTTTTTTTCATAGGACTTGTAGTTTTGTCGGAAATTTAGATAAACCGTTTTTTTAACTTTAACCCCCCCTCCCCCCCACTTCCCGACCTCAGATCGCCCGTAATTTATTTTTCCTATCATTTTTATTGTATTCTCCTCCTTTTCCAATGGGTTTCATCCTACTATTATTTAATTCACTTTTTACCGTTTTTAGAGGCTAAAAGCACTGGCCTACTTAGTTCGCAGTATTCTGGATTATGGTGCTTTTCTATTAATCCCATGCAACAAAGGTGCCTTGGCTGGATTGGACCGAGTCCAGTCTAAATGTCTTCGGATTATCTCTGGATGCATGAAGTCTTCGCCCATCAACGCATTGCAGGTATAGTGTGCTGAACCACCTTTAGCCCTAAGACGCCAGTATCTGGCCTCGCGTTTTTTATCTAGGGTAATAACTAAATCCACTCACCCTCTATTACCAAAACTTAAAGACCTTGAGACTCTTTGTGTAGTTTCAAAGTATTGGAAAAATAAAGAAATCCCCCTCATTGTTAAATCTTTCAGAGAACTCCAAAATTTAGAATGTCCTATCACACAATATCCCAGATTACCACTTTTCAACTTTGGCTACGACGTCCTTCGTTTTACTCCCAAAATATTTTTTAATATCGGTATTTCCAAAAATTCCCCTTTAGCAAATTCTGCCTTTAATGCGGTGGTGGGTGAAAGATGGAAAGGGTTTCAAAGATTTTTCACTGATGCTTCGAAGCTTACTAGTTCTAGCTATACAGGTGCTGCTAGTTATTTTCAAAATTCTAGAATCATTTTAAATATTTGCATTTTCATAGAATCCCATAAAATTGATAAGGGAGTTATTTTCACAGACTCCCTTAGCTGCCTCCAAGCTCTAGTTCAGAACCCTTTTAAAAGTAGACTCCATAGCCCTCTCATTTTGAAAATTAAAAAATCTTTGCTTTCTTCATTTAATAACAACCAAGAAGTCCATCTGGTCTGGATACCCAGCCATTGTGGAATTAGGGGTAATGAATGTGTTGATGCTTTGGCCAAAGATGCTTGCACATCAGCTATAGCCGATCTAGCCCATTTCAGCCACCAGGGCTACGACCTTCTAAACCTTCCCAAACTGGGTCTACAGTCTTCATGGCAGGAGCAATGGAATGTATCTAGTAGGAAGAAAGGTAGTTTCTATTATGCTGTGCAACCCACTATTAAGATAAAACCTTGGTTCTATAGCCACAAGAAAGTCTCCAAAACGGTGCTATCTACCATCAGTAGAATTCGTCTAGGACATTGTTGCACACCAGTATTCTTAAAAAAAATTCATGTACAGGACTCTTCCCTATGCGAGTGTGGGCTGGATGAAGGAAGCTTGGAACATATTTTCTTTGAATGTTCCAACAACTCCTCAGCACTTGATCTTTATAGCGCCTCCCGAAATTAAAGATTCCTGTTCCTATTAATCTCCCCTCCCTTTTAACGTATTCCTCTCCAGAGCTGCTCCAGATGTTGATGACTTTTATTCGACTCAACAATATTAAATTATAACATGTTCATGTGGGTGTGATATATGTATGCTATTTTAATGTTTTAACCAATTAATATATATAATTTATTTATTCTATTTTTGTTTCAGTGCCGTGCTACTAACACAACAAGATTTTAATTGAATTCACATTTATCCTGTTTTAGTTTTCTTCTTCTTCCCCTTTTTTTCTTTAACTTTTACATAGACAGCCAGCTTTTCCAGCTCACTTCTGACATTGGCAGAATGGTCGACATCGGCTTATCTTGCCATTTATAAAAAATAGAATAGAAATTGCGCCAATTTCAATCTCTCAATCTCAAATTACAAAATTACAATGCAAAACCAAAAAAAGAGGGCTAACAAAAAACAACAAGAGTTGTTGGTGGAACGCCTGCACAACAACTTGGAAATGGCAAGAGGTAAAGATGAATCATTATTAAGTATTATTTTCTAACAACATTAAATAATTACTTTTCATTTTAATGAATCTTATCTCATTATAAACTTGTGTATGTTTCAGGGAATCAGGCGGACCCTACAGTTGTTATATTTTGGGAGCAGGTCACTAATGAGCTTAATTTGTTAGGCTGTACTAGGACAGTACAGCAGTGGCAGCATGTAAGCACCTATTGTTAAATTACTATCTTGTCTATCAGTTAGTTAAAACCTGCGCTGTGTTGCAAAATATTGGTATGGTGGTAAGGAACCTTCCAACTTATATAGAAAGGTAACAGTGCAAGGTTCATGAGTATCAGTTTTGTAGTTTGCACGGTCAGACGAAGAGAAAAGCTCTTTAATGACGATCTTCAAAGTGTACCTTTAGAAACTTTCGTAGACAAAACACTATACTTCTAACGGAGCTTTCGTTCCATCCACATATAGTAATGAGGGCTATTGCGATTCAACTCGCCGCTAGAGACGCTAGTGTAGCGTAAGGTCTCAAGAAATGTGAAACAGAGATCTTTCACTACGAGCGATGATTGTTGCAAATATTATGCTATTCCTGATTAACAATGGTAGATTTATTTGAGAACTTGTTGTGTACATGTTATAGGTTTAAACAAAAAGCTAAGAATACATGTAAGTGAGCTTTAAAAACAGCTAAATCAAAGGTAGTAAGTAGTCACCTACTATCTACATGTGCCAGTGTGTTTACAACAGCACATTTATTTGTTAAAGTCATGTTTTGTAAAGTTTGGAGCTGTTTTTCTGTTGACACACAGGACCTCGCTTACTAGTGGCGCCAACTGGAGACCGCAAAATTTACATTATTACATTGAAATTATTATCTACTTGTACTTTAAAGTCTATAATCTTGTAGTAGCAACATCGACGTCGTGAATAATCTTCATGCACAACCGGCTCTGTATTGTATTCGTGTATTCTTTATATAATATTAAACTAGTTGACTAGTTACTCATTGGCATGTTTTATTAATGAACATCATAACATTTCTACCCAGATTTGGAGCGTGTGGGTGGCAAAATTAAAAACCAAGGCGCGCAAGATTAGGGATTCCATCACCACAACTGGTGGAGGACCAGCTGAGGCACCCCTTTCCGATGTGGATAACAAAATATTAGATATAATAGGAACTGCCTCAGTTTACGGATTTGCCAGTTTGGAGATGGTGATATATTATTTTTAAGTTATTTTAGCTGTTTCCTGTAGTTGCACCCGCATCCTGGAGAAATTATTGCAAACACCCTGATCATAAATAGGTATACTTTATTCTTACCCAGGTTCCTATCTATGTTATTTATCTTTAAAAGGAGAATGCCCAAAACCAGTCCCGCTTTTATTTAAAAGAGTATCGCCATTAAAATACACTCATAAATTATATTTTTCTTAGAGATTCTGACCGAAATTCGTCGTTCGTCTAAATATTTATGATATATGTTTACTTAATTATTATATCTATGTATTGATATCATAAGAAATATTAAAAGTGTGCTAATTATTGATATCATTATTTGTGATATTCGTAAAAGTATAAATAATAAAAAGTTTGGTGCAACCGGCTGTTAGTGTTGGTACTTGGTAACAATATTACGGGCGCGTGAACTGTCAAAAGTGTCAAAGGCAGCGAAAGCGAACTTTTGTGTTTACAATAGTGATGGTTGTTGAGTTTGTTTGTTGTGCTAATTAATAACTTATCATTGCGTTGAGTCTAGTCGAATCTTCGGATTTCTGCATAATCAAGAACTAAAGACCATTAACTGCTTCTTTGCTAACGCTGTAGATTGTGTAGAACGTTTTTGCAACTACGGACCGTGTCCTCAGTGCAGTAAATCACCAACGATTTGAACTGTTCCCTTTCTTTGGTACATCCTCTACCTCGTCTCCAAGTCGGAGAGGCAACGGATGTGATACTTAGAAATTTACGATCCTGGATTACTCTAGCGATGGTTAGTATCTCTTATTTATTCAGTTGCAGCAGCCGATGCTAGGAAATGATTAACTTTATTCAAAATATACATGTTAATACATCATGATGAGATTAGAACCACTAGTTAAACTTTTCTTAGACTGATTTGATTAGTTTTTCTTTTGCCTTTCTGTGACAATAATGTATATTTTCTGTTGTACTAACGTTTAGATCAATATCATAACAGAATGCATTATATCTATTACATTTATTTTTAGATGTCAGTTGAGGATGTCCTTTGTCAAGAATGTTATACCATACTAGAAAGAGCATCTCTAAACTTATCAAGTGGATAAACAATTGTACAGGCTTGTGGACATTTATGAGTTTGCTTTGTCTGTGGATCATCCAACTGAAAAGTCACGACATGTCAGCAAAGCAGGCCAGTCAGGCATAGGTACTATGCCTACATTTTAGTCGCATGTAACTCAGTTGCTCATGTTTCTGGCTATTAAATTAAAATTCATTTATTTCGGACAACAGTGATCCATATCGTGTTAGTATTACAAATAATACTATTACTGCAATTCTTTGGTGGGTAATCAGGTGGTGGGTTGCTGTGCTGATATTTTGTGGGATCTAAGTTGTGTTTGATTCAAGTCTGTGGAGCCGCTGGCTCCGTTGTTAGATGAAATACTTTATGAATATGATGATAATATGGAACAATAAAACTAGGTATTTATTCCAATATTCATGCATTTTTATTTTCTACTTCCTATAGGTACAAACCCACATTTTAACCTACCTATGTAATATTATTTATTTGGGATCACTAATGGGTTGGTGCGACAGTTTTCTAGTGTTTTACATAAATTAAAATAATATATTGTTGTAGAGGACTGCTATTTTTGGTGGAAGGTTTGTTATAAAACTTAATTTCATAGGACTTGTAGTTTTGCCGGAAATTGAGATAAACCGTTTTTTTAAGTTTAACCCCCCCCCCTCCCCCCTCTTCCCGACCTCAGATCGACCGTAATTTATTTTTCCTATAATTTTTATTGTATTCTCCTCCTTTTCCAATGGGTTTCATCCTACTATTATTTAATTCACTTTTTACCGTTTTTAGAGGCTAAAAGCACTGGCCTATTGGTAAACAAAATCATAAGATGTAAGTTGGTATTTAGTGAACTGTAATTTATAATTTATAACCTACTTGCAAAAATAAATATCATTTTTTTTAGGGAATCCCTACATCACTTGCAAGCCCCCCATCCTCCGAAATACAGACTCCCATAGCCTCTGGAGCAGGATCCTCAACATGAGCCTCAGCCTGGACCATCACAGAGGTGTCCAGTAATGAGGCACAGAAGACCTAGGGCTCCTCGTCCTTCTGTGTATAGTGACTTGGTGCATACCCTAGACAGAAGCAACATCAGACTACAAGAAGCAATACGAGAAAGTGCTGATGTAATTGCTGCAGCTATGATTTCAGCAGCTGAGATTTTAGCTGCAGCAATTACATCAGCACAGCACGCTAACAATTCGTAATTATTATTGTTAGTGTTATTATTACTTCTTGTAATCTGTTGTTGTTTTCCATAAGTGGTGATGCCCCAAGTCATTATATTAACCTAACCATTGATTTAAAAACTAAGATACGGTCGTCCGAACATTTCGACACTGTCGTAGAACAAAGTCGGATCTACAAAATAGCTACTTTACAGGAGAGCACTTTAAAGTTTTGAGTTCACAATTTTCGGCATAATATTTTTTGTTATCATATAAATGAAAAGAAAATTAGCAATAGACTTTTGTCTCTTATTAAGGGTTATTAATAGATAATGATATTAAAAAAATCTTTATTAAATAAAAAAAATGCCTTCACATGTAACAATCCGACGTTGTACTACGTAGCTTAGGATGTTTTTTGTGACTTTCCGACGTTTTTCTACGGAAACTACTATGACGTATGTATACATGCCACACTGTTCTATGGAGTTACATAAAAATTTGGTGTCGTATGTTATTTCTGAGTAAATAAAAAATATTGATATGTATAAAAAAACTTTATGAAGAACTATTATACACACACATATATTATTTATTATACATTATTTATTCTATTATATCAAAAATATTATAGAGAGAAACATAAAATTACAATCAATACTTTTATTTTTAATTCAAATATATTTTGAAAATTTCTACATCAAACAAAGACCTAGGTTATTAGAAGTCGTAATATTAATACATAGTATGGCTCTTCATCAGTCTTAGTAGGTAACAAGATAATCAGTCTGAATCAGTTTTAAAAGATTTTAAAAGTAACTTAAATCATTTTTTATCACAATTGAAATCAATCATAAACACAATATTATTTATCTCTGCTATACCTATAAGACAAAATAACAATAGATATAGTATGAGTGTTTACCTAGTTGTATAAAATTATTTAAAAAAATAACATTTAACTTACAACATGATTATAAACTTTTATTTTGGTACTTAAAGAAAACAACAATTATGGTTAAAGAAAGTAACCTTGAAATACTAAAAAGCATTTCCAAAAAATCCTAACAATACAAAAATCAACCTTCAGTCAGGTCATATCGCCAAAAATATAGTAATGTATGTAATTATTGCACTTGACCCAAAGCTGTCTGAAATCTCTTTATATAGGTAATAAAAAAACAATGATTTTTCATTCCGAATCAAATGAATCACATTATCAACTTAAAATGAAATGTAATTGAATCTGGTAAGAAAGGAATATTTGTAAAGTCACTCATCATCTGTATCATTATCGTTGATAATAAGACCACGATTATTTTACAAAAGATAGGGATTTGAAATAATAAGTTGTTCAGAAATAATTATTCTAGTGGTTTGCACATATGAAAAAGGTCGTTATAATTTTATCTTTCTATATTTATCAAACTTTTAGAAATAGGTTCCAAATTAGGTAAAGGTGATGAGTATCTGGTACTAGATCCAATAACCATATAGCTAGTTAGCTATTAGTTCATTGTAGTATTACTTTCTTTGAGATTATATTTATAATATAATTTTTTGGGCTCATTTTTATTAACATAGACTTCTTCTATCTACCTCTTCTTCTCTTCCTATATCTAATTTTTTTAACCCATACATTTAATATCATCTTTATTTTTAAATTGATTATAAATGTCTGTCCAAAAAAATCTTTTACTCCATATTCAGTGGTGGGGAAGCCAAAGTCAAAACATAATCTATGCCAAGAAGTGATACTTAAATTTACTATATTTAAGTTAATTTAATTGAGGTGTTCCTCACCATCTCCAAATATAACACATATTCCTGCGCTACTTCGCTTAACTGATTGGCTATGTTTCCGATCCTGGGAGCCTACAAGGACAAGAATAGGTGATAACTTTATTATTATTATATATTGTGGTGCAGTACCTAAGGTGCAATCTGATGCTCTGCACATAGAGGGATATACTTATACTACCCATATAAAACATTTATAAGAAAACGAACGGAACATCAATCGCATCTTCGTTTTCGATGAGTTATGTAGTAATGGTGTAATTGTGGTAACACCCCCTGGTAGTAATGGTGATTCGGGTTTTTCAACCCCCGGACCTGCAACATAGTAAAATATTTAAAGATACATGTTAATGGAATAAATGAATAACAATAAAATAAATCGGGTAATTTATACGTGTTTTATTGGCGTTTGAACATGCTGAACAAAAACCTATGTGTTATTATACCGAAGTACATAGTTAGTTCTCAATATGCTACATCAAAAACGTGATAAAATTTCGAAGAATAACGTCGGATGTGCACAAGCAATCCATATAATTGAGAAGAAAAACGAAGCATAATTACATACGAGGTCTGAAAAATCAAATCCCAGAAAACAAAAACATAAATTACGTAACGAATGTACATAAAACAAACAGCATTAAAAATAATTTTATCTAGTAAATTATTTTTTTTTTAAATTCCGAAGAACACTGTCGGTTGTTATGATACGATATGAAATTTGAATGTTCCGGCATAAAATGTCAACCAATGATTCAAAAACAATAAACTCGAAAATAATAGTACTGTTATTCATCACAAATAAATATTTATAAATTAACTTACCAGAATAATGTGCATTTTCCGTAGATTTTCTTAAAATACTAGAGTGCTCCGCGAAACGCTTTCTTATTTCTTCATTATTAATAATTAAATTTAATATTTTTTGTATTTGTGTCATTTTTCACGTCGATTTTAATACAGAAAGTAAAAAAGATTACATAGTACAAGCAATAACACCCAAATCAATCGTCAATCATATTCTTGATAAGCACCACCGCTTTCCGTTGAACATCGCCGCTTGTGACGAACGACGCACGGCGCGCGGCGCTTATACCCAAGCGACAGTGGCGCTATTGACCTTACGACGATGTTCTTTGGAACGTATTTGAAATACAACTTTGTTCGTTTCAATATCTCGGAAAGTATCAGATATATAATTTTTTTTCTTGCTTATATCGATAGATTATGCTTAGTTGAAGCTGATTTTGTAAAAATCTCAATTTCGTTGTATTATCACATCTGGCTTTGTTCTACGGCAGTGTCGATTTGTTTGATGCGTTCTGTATACAACAAACACTAACGCCATCTATTAGAACTACTCTCAACTACGATGTCGTCCTTGGCAAACGTTGAGTCAAATAGGCAATAAAAATGTTTTTAGAAAAATGTTAGAAGTTGATTTAATGACATAATATTTTTGATTTACCGAAGATATGAAATGTTACCCTTTTTTCATAGTTTACGCAACCTTTTTGCCGAACCTATAGCAAAGTTGATTGCATATATTATAATGTTGACTATGACTTCTTCGTCCCTGCTTTTGTAGGACACATAGAAAGTGGTGAAGGGTGGGTATTTTGGGTGCTGTCTTTTTTCAATTGATGTTCAAAAAGTGCTGATTTTCAACTTAGTTTAAATAAATTATTTTTGAATTTATTAATAGCACAGTATGACTTTGACTATTAGGTATGTAATATTGTTATGAAAATGAAACTTAGTATAAATAACTAATAAGGCTTTAATTAAAATATGTATCTATTAAATACTGCCGCATGCTTCGGGCTTCAAATAAAAAATCTTGATCTTGGTGATCAGCAGAATACACCTCTAAATTATCATTATGGTTATTGTCATCAGCTTCCTCTATGTTATGATCATCTTGATCTGAAAAAACATAAGTATTTAATTAAAACACATTGCCTCGAAGGAAAACAATAGTAATGAAAATAGTTTTTTTTTGTTCTATTATGTCCAGCACTCTTGGCTGTAAGTATTATTTTTTTTTACTTACTGTATATTTGTATATTATGATATACTTACAAAAAAATATAATTATTTAATTGAGTACACAAAATGAGTTTTAATATAGTTTAGTAGAGATACAAATTTCTTACTATTTAATGCATCCAAAAACATGTTATATAAAGTGCAGCATGACAATATTATAGTAGCTGCCACTTCAGGCTTATAATGTAAGCAGCGATGGCGGTGCAAACAACGAAATTTATTTTTTAAACGACCATTTGCCATTTCCACAACATATAACTGCAACTAGCTGGTTCCCGCGGTATTACCCGCGTCTTGAGGAAACTCTATGGCGCACCCGGATAAAAAGTAGCCTAAAACCTTCTCCAGGGTCTCCTCTATCTTTGTACCTACCAAGTTTCATCCAAGTCGGACCAGCCGTTCACGCGTGATGCCATGACCAAGATTTCCCTTGGTCATGGCATCACGCGTGAACGGCTGGTCCGACTCGTTTAGAGGGAGGGATTCGTTTTATATGTAAAGATAGAAGATAGACTACTCTTCGCAATATAATCCTCTGTAATATACGAACACAGAAAGGTTGCGGAATTTATAAATACAGATACAAAAACGGTTATGGTTATTCAGATGATCTAATTACCTATACCTTTATCATATATAATATTGAAGAAGAATCAACCTACTCACAATCTGACAGTTCACACTGTAAAAGCCTTTTCTATTATAAAATAGGTTCCCAGGTGCCGTAGGGTGATTTATGGGTGGTTTGTTTATTGCGAAATGTGTCCCGTCAACGGCACCCAGCGTGTTGGGCATATTGAACAAATCTTGAAAACTGAAATGTCAATACAATCAAATAAGTTTAAACATTACATAAGGAGGGCCAGTTTCACAGCCTCCAAACAAATACCTACTAGTTAAACTTATGTATGTATGAATGTTTGCTTCCCTTTCACGCAAAAACCACTGAACTAAGCACACATAGGTACCTATCTTCTCTTTCGTATAGCTCTTGGTACTATAGGTACTACTAGGTACATATAGATCCAGGTATCTAGACTTAATTCTGAAGTCCACGCAGACGAATTCGGGGGCAGAAGCTAATTACACTAATAATTTGCATGTAAACTTACTCTCTCTTTGCCGCCAGTTTTTCATCCTCTGTAACAGGGAATTTGATTTGGACCGGAGCTAATTTTGCAACAATCAATTCCGCTGTTACCTTGAGGCATCTGCTCATGGATGGTTGGCTGAGCCCAATAAAACTATCTTGGCCTACAGTAGCCTGGTAGCTGCCTTGGGCAAAAAATTTTAGTGCCGACAAAACCTGCAAAAAATATTTAGCAATGATAAGCTTACCTACGTTATGTACCTTACACTTTACAAGTTCACATAGTTTCGGCAGGCGACATTAGTTTCCATAGTTCCCCGTATCCTAATTGATATTTTCATGTATTGCAATAGGTCACTTGCTGGATTCATTCCTACAGTGGTGTTCGCCTGTATTATGTGTCACCATAACATTTTAATAACGTTGTCTCAAAAAGCTTATGTGTGTTGGCTTCGGCCCCACGTTCACCTTCCAAAAGTTCGGGACTCTGTAGGCCGTGACGTATAAACATGTTGTCCCGTTCAGGTCACGTTAGATAAATAGATTAATTAGGTAGGTACGGAGAAGGTTTATTGAGGCATTTCTAACCTTTATATGTCTGGGAATGCTTCCTTCATCCAGCTGTTGGTCGTCTAAAATATTAATAAGATGTTGGGCTCCAGATTTAGGCAGCCTAAATAATTTCTGAAATTTGACTTCAGCCATTTCGAAGGGGTTCGAATGGTCCCTAATTTTTTGTAGCCGAAGTCTTTTTTGATTGTGCCTAAAATAAAAAAAATATACAGGGACTTATGTCGGTATTAAAAACAAATAATATGATTTTTATTAAAAAATAAATAAATATAATTTATTTCTGACATACCTTTCCCATAAATGGACCAGAGCTGCAACCACATATTCAGAATTCATGTTGTTCAATTTTAAATATACGGTGTAACAGCAACAGCGGTAACAACGGTACAAGCAATTTTTCGCGCGCTTATTTAGTCGTAACTGATTTACATGTCATCTTATTTTTGTTCGAAGTTTCAAATTTTAGTTAATTTTTGACGTTAAGTGGTGACAACAGAATACCAAAATCATAAAATGAACTAAATTTAGTAACTAAACTTATTTGAATCCTGTCAAACTAAAATTAGTTAAGTTCGATGACTTCAGGAATTAACTAAATTTTAGTCATTTTTAGTTAAGTGATGTGCCGACAGAATTGACACCAATGTCGTCGACATAGATCGCCACTATAATAAGTTCCGTATCAAGGAGTTTAGTATAAACGCAATGATCGGACGGCGTTTTCATAAACCAAAGGCGTTTTCAACGAAGATGCATGAAAAGTTTCCTGTTTGTCGCCAGATTTTCGGGAAAATTGTCTCGAACCCTCCGTTAGAGCATATTCTTCGCGTGCTCAACTGGATTTAAATCTGGAGTCTACGCGGACCAGTCCAGGGTTGGTGTATTATGTTGCTGCAGCCACTGAGTTACCTCTCGAGTCGCATGTGGGCGGGCATTGTCATGCATAAGCATACAATCTTGAGCCATTTGCAACCGATATGGTTAGACTACAGGTTCAAGTACCCCGTCACTGTATTTTGGAGCATTTATGTTGCCGTTAACCCAAACACGGTCGGTTCGCCTTGGCGTAATCCCGCCAATATCGTTATTGTTCGTCCTTGATATGGATGGACTTCCTGGGGATTTCACAGGCGAGGAATGTGCCAGGATTAAATTGACGTATAAATCATTAATGTATGGCCAGTACTTTTAAAGTTACGATACTAATAAGTTACGATCTAGTTAGAAACCTGAAATATCCCTAGACCGTGTTGATGTGTGTATTTAAACTTATTTATTTTTTTTATTTTTTTATTTAACAATTTATGTACACAGAATATAAGAAAAGAAGAAGGAATAGGAAAGCATTGTACAAAGGCACTACTTATTTCTTAAGAAATCTCTTCCAGTAGACCTGCGATAGGAGAGTTAAAATAAGAGATGTAGACAGACTGTGTAGAAAAAGAAAGTAATAATATTATTTAAAACATACAACATAAACTTTACATAAATAATACATATACAAATAGAATAAACTATAAACAACAATACATAAATACTCAATATATAAATATACTATACATATTATATGCATCTATGAAGATGAGGAAAGATAGTGATCTTTAACTTTACGCTTAAAAGAAGCAACAGTTTGACAGTTCCTTAGTTCAGGTGGAAGTGAATTCCACAGTCGTACCGCTTGCACTGTGAAGGAATATGAGTAGAAGTCAGTGGAGTGGGAGGGGAATTTGAGGAGGGATTTGAGGTGAGACCTGCAGGGCGCATCTGGTGAACGAACAAAGGAAAAACGTTCCCGCAGGTAGGAAGGAGTTTTAGGGTTGTACAGGATATTAAAAAGAAGACACAAAATGCGAGTGTTCCTGCGAAGACGAATGGGGAGCCACTTGAGATTCATGCGAAAATGAGAGACATGATCATACTTTTTGAGGTTAAAAATAAAACGAATACATATGTTTTGCAACCGCTCAAGCTTATTTAAGAGCTCCTCTGTGGCATCCAAATAACAGGCATCGGCGTAGTCTATGATGGGTTGAATGAGAGTCTGAGCAAGTGAGATTTTGGTATTCAAGGGCAAAAAGTTCTGGAGACATTTCAGCGTGTGAAAAGTGAAGTGCACTTTACGACTGACTTCAGCGACCTGAGCAGACCAAGATAAGTCAGAGTCAATTATGACACCCAAGTTTTTAGCCGTTTTAGCGTAGTCAATCTGAATCCCATTCAGACAGAGAGGTGGTAGGGACGCAACATCAAGCCTGTTCCGCATGTATCTGCTGCCAATGATCATGGCCTGAGACTTCCTGGGATTGATTTTCAGCCCAAAAGACTGTGCCCAATCGCCAATCATATTCAGATCATGATTCATGGCTGTAACAGCAGCTACGGCTTCTGAGCATGAAAAATGATTGTAAAGCTGCAAGTCGTCTGCGTAGAGATGGAAATTGGAGGAAATGACCCTAGTGACCGAGTCAATGAAGACAGAGAAGAGAAGAGGAGAGAGGACGCCACTTTGGGGTACACCCGCAGTAAGGTTACACCAGTCGGAAGATAAGTTGTCAAGGCGAACACACTGCGTGCGGCCTCTTAGATAGGAATCAAACCAACTTAGAGTGGTAGAAGAAACATTGATAGATTTAAGGATTCCCAGAAGGATATCAAAATCAACAGAGTTAAAAGCACTGCTGAAATCAAGAAGAACAAGCAAGGAGAGAGATTTATTTTCCATCGCAAGGCGGATGTCATCGGTTACCTTCACAAGTGCGGTTACAGTGCTGTGACCAGGGCGAAAACCAGATTGGTAAGGACTAAGAAGTCCATTACTTGTGAGGAAAGTAGAAAGTTGATGCTGGACCAGATGCTCAAGAACTTTAGAAAGGTAAGGGAGGATAGAAATGGGTCTAAAATCTGACAAAGTAGAAGGGTTAGAAATTTTAGGTAACGGAATAATTATTGCTTCTTTCCAGGACTCAGGAAAGGAACCGGAGAGCAAGGAAAAATTAACAATGTGAGTCAACACAGGAAGCACTGAGGGAAGAGTCAAAGAGATCATTCTTGAGCATATATTGTCATTACCAACTGCATTAGAGGAGATTGCACGGATAGACTTCATTACATCAGCCTCGGTCACAGCACTCCATTCAAAAGAAGGACACTGTGGCATCGGCAAACTCGAAAGCCTACCTAGTGTACAGGTTCTGACGTGCGGATCTAAACGGACAGGGGGACAGGAGAAATAATTGTTGAGAGCACACACGTCAGTGTCCCCACAGGAAGCGGCAGTAGCTTTACCGATGCCAATTGTTTTCAGAAATTTCCATACCTCAGAGGAGTTACGGTTATCAAGAGAATTATGGAAGTAGCGCCTCTTTGCATCTCTGCACATTCGACTGCAGCGATTACGCAACACTTTATAGGCAATAAGGTTGCGCTCTGACGGACTACGCTTCAACCTCCGCTTAGCCCTGTCTCTACTAGCCATCAATTCCTTTATGGAAGGAGTAAGCCAAGGAGCCGGAATATTCCTAACTTTGACCCGACGGGTAGGTGCATGGCTGTCAAACAAACGCAGTATATTATAATTAAATGAGTCAACCATGTTATTAATGCAGGTACTCTCAAAAATATCTGTCCAGTCGATAAGATCAGCATCACGCTTCAATGCCTCCAAATCTATGCCCTTGTAATTCCGAAGGAAAAGATAATGAGGCTTTCGCTTAGGAGGACGAATCCTATAAGACAAAAAGATGAAATCATGGTAGGAAAAACTGGCTGTAAGCTGTCCATGAAAAGAGACATTACTGGTCTTAGAAACAATCATAAGGTCCAGCAATGAAGGTGTGCAGTTAGGAAAATTATGAGTAGCAGAAAGAGGTAAGATACTAAGATTGAAAGAAGAAAGGAGAGATTGAAGTTTATGAGCTCGGCTGTCATTCTTTAAAAGGCATGTATTAAAATCACCCATCAAAACTACATGCCCGTAAATGGGAGAAAAATCATTCAGAAGAGTGTCAAAAGAATCAAAGTAATTAATGTTGAGGTTAGGGCTGTAAAGAACTCCAAGGAGCAATTTAGTGTGATTAAGGGAAACTTCAAGAAATAGATGCTCTGCCGATTCCGAGTACAGTGAAGGTGAAACACTGATGATCTTATACGGAACATCAGCTCGTATATAGATCGCAACACCGCCACCCCCTTTCCCCGTTCTGTCATTTCGGACAAGAACAAAGCCAGGGAGGGCATAGTGCGTAGATAATAGAGAAGGTTTAAGAAAAGACTCTGATATCAACAAAGCATCAAGATGAGCACTGTCTATGGATGCCAGAAGGTCGGAATAATGGCTAGGAACACTTTGAGCATTAATGTGAGCTACATTGAAATTATTAGGATAAGGAGAGAGAAGCGAGGAGATTTGATCACCCAAAGTCAAGGGGACTGAAGAATCACTGTCTGCACTAAGAAAACTGTTTAAAGATGAAGAACACGAAACAAAACTGTCATCAGAACCGTTATCACTCATAGAATATAATATATATATATAATTAATATATAAATAACAAAATAAAATACAAAAACAATATAAAAAAAAAAATACAAATAAAAGATAAATTAATTAATCTCTAGGCTATTTAACTCACCTAGTCGCTGTAGATGAGAGACTAACAACTTAATTCACTTAAAAATAATAAATTAAACTAAAAACCGGTACTAAGTAAAATCACAAACATCAGTAATCATAACGAGAATAACAGAGACAAGAGTAAGACGGTAAAAATTCAAAAACAAATGTCACATCAACATGTCAATGTCAAAACGCTAACGCTGTCAACAAGATGTAAATAACTAAATATGATTCTGACATTGAAAACTACCGGCACAAAAAAAATAAAATATTATGTTACTGAGATGTGAATGTACCGACATTACAAGAACTAAATTAAGGAACGTACAAAAAGAAACTACACTTCTCATCAAAAAAATCGAAACACTTTCGTTTTTATTGTTTTTGTCCTAATTTTTTACAAAAGAGAATTAATTCCATGAAAAAAAAAACATTATTGTGTAGCTGGCAGTTTGGTCATTACAGTAAGAAGAAAAAAATCAAAATTCGAAATTAGAATTTCATTTGTTTATCCTATAAATGAAATTAATCACTGTTTTGAGACAAATGTGTATTTAGGGTTGGAGTACGTTTCTCGTTTAAAAACTAAAAATTAGCGCTTGTCTTTAAACTTTTTGTTTCTTATTTCATTTACTGTGACTTTGGGACGTCTGAAAAAACTTTTTTTTCTAAAACATATGGATACTTCGCCCGCAGAAGCCGCCCAAGTGGTGGCATTGCTGGATTCTGGACTTAGTCAGCGTGTTGTGGCTGCAAGATTGCATCTAAGCTTATCATCTGTTCATAGAGTCTACAAACGCTATCGGGAGACTGGTTCGTTCACGCGCCGTTCAGGATCTGGCAGGAATCGGGTCACTTCTGAGCGAGATGATCGATTTATTGTAACAACTTCTTTACGAAATCGACGCCTTAACGCTTTTCAACTGCAGCAGCAGCTTCGCGTTGTACGAAGAGTAGCTGTAAGTGACTCTACAATAAGAAGAAGGTTGAAGGAACGCGGATTGGCACCGCATAAGCCAGCGAATGGGCCGAAATTAACTGCAGACCATCGAAGAGCGCGCCTTAACTTTGCACGCGAGCACCTAACTTGGTCATACCTTCAGTGGAGCAAAGTACTGTTTTCTGATGAGTGTAAAATTATGCTGTATGGTAACGACGGAAGGAACAAGGTCTACAGAAGAGATGGAGAACGCTTTGCACAATGCTGCATTGAAGAAAAGGTCAGCTATGGTGGCGGTTCGTGGACGGTTTGGGGAGGAATCAGCGCCGACGGTAAGACAGAACTTGCCTTTGTGTCTGGGCCACGGCTGCCTGCACTAAACTCTCATCGGTACATCGAACAGTGTCTTGAACCTCATGTGATGCCCTATGCACATTTTATTGGCAACGACTTCATATTCATGCACGACAATGCTAGAGCTCACACCGCGGGCGTCGTACGAGATTATCTTACCGAAGTCGGTATCTCCATTATGGTATGGCCAGCAAGAAGCCCGGACATGAATCCCATTGAACATCTATGGGATGAATTAAAGAGACGAATTCGAGCAAGAGATCCAGCCCCAGAAACACTTAGCCAGCTGCAAAATGCAATCCAAGAGGAATGGGATAATATACCACAACATGTGATCGTGACTCTCATCCGATCGATGAAGAACCGTATGGAAACAGTAATAAGAGCTCGCGGAGGGAATACAAGTTATTAAATAAACGTTTCTTAATTTTTTTTTTCATTTACGCGTGTTGTTTTACCCATTTCCTTCATATTCCATACAGGGTAAAAATTACTCATTATACAAAATACGAAATCTATGAAGACTTAATTTGAATTTAGAACAATAACATTAGGATTTAAAAACCTCATACTACTCACTATTAAATGACATTTTACATTTATTCCTAAATATACACATTTTTCTAATAATCCTTATCAAATCATAAACTGCGAGGTGTTTCGATTTTTTTGATGAGAAGTGTATAAAGTAAAGTGAACAGAATACAAAACAGAAGAATAACAACAATTGAGGCACATAACAATTAACGGCGAGCCTTCCTGACAATCTTAGTCTTCGTGATAGCTGCTTTAGGAGAAGCACTAGCCACAGTGGGCGAAGTACTAGCAGCGGCATCAACAGAAGGTGCAACACTAACGGGAAACAAATTGATAAGGTCATTAAGCTCACCAACACAGGAAATCTTTCGGCGAGACTTATCAGGTGCCAGGACGATTATCTTTCCCTCAGCAGACCAGCAACTATTGATCCCGAAGTGCTTACGTGCGGCTAAGAAAACATGATGACGGGCTTTTGTTAGAAATTCGGAGATTGTGATCCCAGTGCCCTTCAGTGCCGTTTTATTGTCCCAGACCAAGCGACGATGCTCCATGTCTCTGAAGCGTACCAGCACAGGCCTGGTTTTACCCTGCGAGCCTCCAAGTCTATGACACACTTCAAAGATCTCCAAGCTCATGTCTTCAATCTTCAGCTGCTTGACCATGATCTGAAGTATAGTCTCGCTGAGGTTTTCGTTGGCCTTCTCCGGTACACCATGAAACAGCAAGATCTTTCTTCTCATGGTGGTTTCATGCTTGTCCAAGGCAAGAGAAAGCAGCTCAACTTGAGTTTTAAAATGAGACAATGTTTGGCAAACAAAGCTTTTGAAGTCTGAGAAGTCCGATGAGAGTGAAGCCAGGTCTGAGTGAGTTGGAGTGGTGCCAGCTGAAACTTTTTGCAGCTTCTCTTCATAGTCACGCATACGGGAACTGAATAACTTCTCCAACTCATCAATGCTGTGCCCAAGTTTGCTGTCCATTTCAGTTGAAGTTTTTAGTTGTTGGTTGTTGTTAGAAGGAGAGTTTATTGAGGAATAGTGAGCGAAGGTGGGTAAATCAGCCAATTAATACATAAAATTAATAAAAATAAGAGTTTAACTATATTAAATAATTATTAAATAGGGGAGCTATAAAAACACAACTGTATGTCACGCCTACCCACATAGGAAAAAACAACTTATCTAAATATTTGAATAAAATGGAATCAAATATCAGCCCTCTGTTATCATATCACTTTTCACCAAATTAGTTCTTATATATGATACATACAGCCTTGGCCAAAAGTATTAGGCACCCTAAAATTTACTGACTTATTCGTGTTTAAAGTAAAAAATAAGACTATTTTTGTTTTCAAATTACTTATATTAACAAAAAATACTAATATTTAGTTGCTCCACCCTTTGCATTGATCACAACAGCAATTCTTGGGGCATGCTGCTTTCAAGCCTTTTACATTCGGCTGCATTTATGACGTCCCACTCTTGAATTTCAGCATTTTTAACGATGTTTTGGATGTAGTTCGGTACTCTCTGATCTTGCGCTTCTGAATACCCCAAAGATGCTCAATAGTTTTCAGATTTGGCGATTGTACCGGCCATTATAACAGGACAATACTGTGGTTTCTAAACCAACGCATGATGGTCGCTGATTTATGAGAATGAGTATTATCTTGTTAGAATTTGATACCATCCATGTTTGTGACGCCAAAAAATAGTATAATCCAAGGCGAAAGCGCAGTTTCGAGTACATTTATGTACTTTTCACTGTTTATACGACCTTTGCAAACGAACGTTTCGCCGACACCATCGGCTGCCATGCAGCCCCAAGCCATAATGCCACCTCCCCCGTGTTTAACAGTGGCCACCACTCAATTTGGATCATATTCCTCGTCAATGCGCCGCCTCACGTACGTCACACCCGCAGTTCAAAATAGCCGTAACAATGGAAAAAAAGAAGAGTTTAAATGTGTGCTCATTTTTTTATAGAAGCAGACTAGAATACGAATGATGAGTGTTATTGCTTTAGAAATAGTGTAAAAGCTGACCTCAATGTTTGATTCACCGAACCACACAACATTTGATCAATCCTCCTCCGAGAAGTGTTGGTATCGTAGAGCTCATTCTAAGCGGTTCTGTTTGTTACTTTTCCGAAAGCCACGGTTTTTTTTTTACTTTACACCTCTTTGAACCAGCATCTGCAATCCTTTTTCTTGCTGTTTGAGCACTATTCGTGTGCCTAACTTCTACGGTTAGGATGGCAGCTCAGAAAAAGTTTTTTTGCGGTTCTTCAAAGACTCTCCGATGAGTTTTCTGTCCTGGCGGTCAGTAGTCACGCGTTTTCTGCCAGTTTCTATTTTATTTGCGTAGGGCCTAGTCTGCGCAAACCGTTTAATAGCAGATTGCACTGCGCTCCGCGAATATTTCACGAGTTTGGCAGTCTCTACTTGGGACTTTCCTTATTCTTGTAACAACTGGGTTTTCATACGTTTATCGTAGGACAGTTCACTTTTTTTCGGCATTTTCGAATAAGGAGAATGTTAATTTCACCATTAAATCACACACGGAAGCTTCATTACACTGTGAATAGTAAATGAAGACTGATCATGTTTATGAATATTTTCTATAAAATAATCATAATTTGGAGTTAGCTCGCCAGATATTTTTTGGGCCATAGAAATAGGCTAACTATTGTTTTAATTAAAGTTTGACGGCACTGGCTTGGCTTTTGATAAGAAAAAAAAATTGTTTTTTAAATACTTTTTGAGATATCTATGTTTTAGAGGGGTGCCTAATACTTTTGGCCAAGGCTGTATATAAATAAAAATATTAATGATTGTTAAAGTTAAATAAATTGGATGTAGTTGGATGCTATTTATTAATAAAAAATATAATATTATAAGTACAACCAGTTCTATGTTCTACAGAGTAGAGACAAGAGGGAACAACACAGATAAAAAAAATACAGCAGGAAGGCATAGAATATCATAAAACTATGATATTCATCATAAGAAAGCATACCTACTACCTAAAAATATTTAGCTATCTACCACGTCTTCCTCTCTCCTACTATTTGCTGTGCCAATCCGGGTCCATAATTGTTACTATTTTTATATTTACACCTTATCAGTACATTATGGAACGTACTAAAGAATATGAATATAGCACTGATTCTTGGTTAAATCGAAATCGTTTTTTTAAGCTTGGCGGAAGTAATTCGAAAGGTTATGTCGCGTCCGCTATATAGTCTATAGGTAATCGAATTTGAAAAGGCCATAAAATATCATCATAATAGTCTTATTCATCGTAATTTTGGTTTCGGAAGTAATATTTTCGACGTCCATAGATCCCGCCAATTACAAGTTCACGATCTTAAGTCATAGATCGACTGAACTAAACTATTATGATCTTGAGACGCATCTTAATACCGCTCTTGAAAATCGAGTATTGTTTATTAATATCTCAAACCAGCTTTTAAGATCTGACTTTTACGCTGATATCATATTTAGATGATATGATAGATAAAATGGGTTACCATTTTTAGAACTTGTAACCTATTTTTTTAACAAAAATGTTACTTCTTTCTGTTCTAAAACTATAAGATTTTCAGTGCCTAATACTGCTCAAAAGATTACTTATCACCGAATGTGTAGCCCGCTAAAATTTTATTGCCTTTTTGTACACATTGAAAAAGAGACAGGATTAACTAATACATAAATGTAGGTAAGGTACATAATATTATGATGTAGCATGGAACTCTCTAAAACAGAAGTCGAAACAGAGCGCCAAGCGACATTCAGCACATTCAAAAGTAGTTTTACCATTGATGTCACCACGTCGATCTGCGCACCACACACATTTTCGACGCGGTGGCTTTCTTCGGTTTTCGTCCTTTTTCGCAATGCGCTGGATGAAATGTCGCTCTGTCAAACGACCGAGAGGAAATCTAATACGGTTAGTATGGGTTGCTGTGGAAGAAACCACTGGGATATGCGGCAAATGGTGGTTGGCCAAGTCTTCGACAAGTTTCAGTCGAGAATCTAAAGTCTGAAAAGATCTTCCTATTGACTTTTCCAAAACTATGCGGCTATTTTGAATAGTTATATTGAGAAACCGTTTAAATAACTTCCTGTTCAATTTTATGCACTGTTTTCGCTCTACCAAATAGGGCTCAAGCATTTGGTCCAAACGATCAACTCCACCCATCCCTCGATTATATATACTCGATATAGTCTGAAAGTCTACCAGGCTTAGCAGACGTTTTATTCTGGGCCATGTCATTGATACGTGGATATACAGGTCAACCGCTTACGATCTTGGTAAACCATTAGTATGATGTCCCCACATTGACGTCCCATATATTCTCCCTCCACTAGCCTGGCTTTTTTAAGTGAGATTGGAACGTTTTTGCGACATGCACGTAGTGTGCCAACGCAATCCGTTTTTCTCCTTTTCAAAAACATTGCTAGTGATGGTGAATTGAACCAGTTACCCATGTATAAGACATGTCCAAGATCTAAAAATGGTGTTATTAGCTTCAGCACAGTATTTTTTCTTGAGAAACAACAAAACATTACTGTTTTACAGTTTTACAGTTTCCAGTTTTACACTTTCCACATTATTTCCGTTTTGAAGATACTTATACAAAAATGTTTATAATCGTATTAAAGTATATTTTATCATATATCACTATACTGATTACCTCAAAAATAGAGCACACAATTTCTTCATAAAACCCATTTTTGTCTGACACAAATAAAAGTATGTCTGTTTTACCCCACCTTACCTTACATAAAATAATATAATAAATAATCAATAAAAAATAAACTATTGCATTGCTGCCTGTTCCCTTACTATGATGGACTTGGCAGCAAACATTTAAAATAAAGTTACTTTATTAATATACAAACTAAGTTCGCAATGCAGATTTCTTAAATTTTAGGCACTTAGAACTGTAAGTATTCCCATATTTCTACCAAATAAATTGTATTACCTAATAAATTAGTACTGGTTCCACAGTACCTTGTTCTTAACATTTTTACTACTATTAATTAATTTTTGACATAAATCAATCAAATAATTATAATTAAAATATTGAAATTGAAAGTTTTTGTCAAAAAACTAAATGTGTACCATATCATATTTCACTTTGTAAAGAACAAATATAAATATAGTTTACTAGCTGTTTCCCGCGGTTTCACCCGCATCCCGAGGGAACTACTTAGTGCACCCGGGTAAAAAGTAGCCTATGTTGTTCCTCAGGGTCTATTCTATCTCTGTACCAAATTTCATTTATATCGGTCCAGTAGTTTTGGCGTGAAAGCGTAACAGACAGACAGACAGACAGAGTTACTTTCGCATTTATAATATTAGTAAGGATATTAGTAAGGATTTGAATTCTTCTGATTTTTTAAGTAGGCTTATAAATGTTTCTATTAGTTCTTTTGCTTAATTTTGAATTTTGGTAACCTAAGATAGGGACAATGATAACAAAAAATAACCAAAACCAAACTACTTCCTTCCATGTTCCATTCTTCCACTTCCACTTCGACATCAATTTTTTGCTGTCTACACCGTTCATCATGATAGTATTGCTCCAACACTGGATCATGGAATAATTCTTCCTCAGAGGAAACTATTTCATTATCTTCAACTTGGAGAAATAACGGGTCATCATATAGGTCATCATCAAAGTCTTGTCCAAACTCTGACTCAAGCCCATCGAGGTAATTCTCTTCATAGTATATTCAGTCTGAACTCCTTGATGACTACAATATAAAATTATTATTATCTAACTGTAAATGTTATAAAATATTTACGATTTATTTATGTAATGACAATGTATATTGTTTAAAAATTATTATATTGCGTCCATCGTATGCGCTGCGCATGACTGCCGGGAGCGGGGACCCTGTCAGAAGCCAGTGGGCCTCGGGGTCCGAAGCAATCCGGTGGCCGGTGTCCTCCTCGTCGACGCGCAGGTGGTGGAGACGTCGGCGGGGAGAAATACTCGTCGCTCGAGCTCGACGCGACTGCAGCTTCCAGTGTCACGGGTGATCCGGGGTCCGGCGGCGGCGAGGCGGAGCTGAGCGACGACTTCAGGGGTGGTGGGCGTGCGATAGAGTTTGCGGCTTTTTTTCTGGTCAACATTATTTTATTCCATCGTATTTTCTTTTAATAATATTCCATCAGGATGACATTTGTCAGTTTAACGCATTATTATGCAATTGCAAATTATTACGATTTTTTATGGTAATAAAGAATTATAGGTTATATAGCGAAAAACAAAAACATTATAAAAATAATTATGTTGCAGGCAGACCTCCATACCATGTAGGTTTATTTTTCGCAATGAAATAGTACGTATGAATAAATACTAGGTAAACCAGTCTCGTATATCTATCGATAAGGAAATAACGACTATGCCCAACTCTCATCATCTACTATGTTTTGATCATAATTCTTCGCTTCGATTCGAATATGAATTTGTAACATACAATACATCAAATACTGTATGAATATATATATGAAAAAGATAAAAGTCACAAACATTATGAATTTTATCACAATGACTTTTTACATCAATAAAAATAGTCTAAAATCCCAGGCCCTCCAGACGTTATTTATTTTTGAAGTAACTAATTTTACGGTATAGACACTCTTATAATTATGTGTTTAAGAGAGTGCGCGTACTCGCTAGCTTGGCTAGGCGGCACAGGTAGCAGGTAGAAAAAACATATCTAACTTTGAATGTCACACAGAATATTATTAAAAATAAATATTTCATATTGACAGACCGTTTCTGTGGGCCGTTATTCCTCCCAAACGCTTCAAATATTATTCAAAAAAATGAACTTTTCTTACATTCGAAGTCTTCAACTTTAAATATAATCCTTGGGAGACTATTTTAATATGTATTTTTTGTGGACAGCCAATCCTAAGGGCCAAACATTCTCCCAGACACAATCAAAATTTTAATTAGGTCCCCAGAAACAATATTTTTTTTTGCCTATAAAGTGTATGTTATCAACATCAAATTATGGAGTTAAATGACAATTTATTATTATGTCCTTAGTTTTACTTTTATACATATTTTTTACATTTTTAAATATTTATTATGAAAAATATACAAAAAAAAACATTTAAAAATATAAAAAATAGGGATCCACCGATGTAGGGAACAGGTTCCAAGCTACCGGTTCGGTACGGTCCAGAGACAGGAACCTCCTCACATTACGAGCCGTATCAAGGAGAACCGCCTTCTGAATCAGGCCCTTGACCCAGCCGCCTAACGAGAGCCTCGTGAGATGTTCATTTTATTATAATTATTACAGTAATCAAAAAAATGTTATCTTTTTCATTAGTATTTAATTAAGTCTTAATCTTCATTGCCAGCTTCATTTGACTTTCATCCTCGAACCAATCCTGGATTTCAATATTCAAGTCGTCATCATCGTTATTTGAATTTTCTGAAAATACAAAAAAAATGAAGATATGAATTGCTGTTCATATAAGATATTAATTTTATGTGAACTAATATACCTGATTCATTTTCAAGTAATTCACAGACAAGACTTGGTAACTGATCGCCATCGAACCAGCAAAATTGATATTGGTTCTCATCCAACGTCCATTCATTAAGCTCTGGACTGAAACCAGGTAAATTTTGTGTATGTGCATTATTCCATATACTTGCGATGTAGTTTGCTGGAGTAGTTCACTTTTGCAGGGTGGCAAATTACATGAATAAAAGTTTCTCACACTTTTTCTGTTAAATTCTTCGCTCACGTCAGTGTAAGTATTAATGAAAAGTTGAAGCCTAGCGGCATCCACATCGAGTATTCCGGAGACATCGTATACATCGCAAATACATTTTTGCATTACATCGAATACCTTGCGTTTTGTGTCATCATCAGTAAATAATTGTACTTCACCGAATTGGAGAAAGGCTTGTTGGTATTCTACACTTTTCTTCAATATATTGAAAGGTCTTTGTTTTTCTCTCTTGAAGAAAGCAGGATTAGAGTCACACCCTGTGAAAGCATGGAATCCTGGCAAGCTTTGACATAGAGATGATCCCAAGTGCTCATAGATTTTGGTTATGTCGACATATCTTTGTTTATTTCCAACACCGGTTAATATCCAAACGTGTGACTTATCATGTTTCATATGATGCATATTTCCCAGCATTATTGCTGCAACGTCGGTATCATAATATTTAACTACAATGTTTGCCTGAGTATTAATGTTACACAGATGATAAATTATTTTCGTGTCAGCTTCTTCGTGCTGTGGACAGGATAATTCTTCATCAATAGTAGCCTATTATTATTGACAATAAAAGAATGACATTGCTTGAAATTAATATTAATCTGTTTACTGCTAATAGATGCTTGAATAATGCCCCCTCGCTCGCACTTACAGCGGAACTTTGATTGTGTCTGGGAAAATGTTTGACCCTTAGGATTGGTTTGGCTGTCCACAAAAGGTATTAAAATAGTCTCCCAAGGATAATATTTTAAGTTGAAGACTTCGAATGTAAGAAAAGTTCATTTTTTTTAATGAAATTTAAAGCGTCTGGGAGGAATAACGGCCCACACAAACGGTCTGTCAATATGAAATATTTATTTTTAATAATATTCTATGTGACATTTACAAAAATCAGTGCTTCGAATTTAACAAAAGTGAGATATGTTTTTGTCTACCTTTTCTACCTGCTACCTGTGAACGGGCCGCCTAGCCAAGCTAGCGAGTACGCACACTCTTAAACACATATAAGAGTGTCTATACCGTAAAATTCGTTACTTGAAAAATAAGTAACGTCTGGGGGCCTTGGGATTTTACTCTAATAATATTGAAGAAGAATCAACCTACTCACAATCTGACAGTTCACACTGTAAAATCCTTTTCTATTATAAAATAGGTTCTCAGGTGCCGTAGGGTGATTTATGGGTGGTTTTTATGCCAGTTTCACACCCTCCAAACAAATACCTACTAGTTAAACTTATGTATGTATGAATGTTTGCTTCCCTTTCACGCAAAAACCACTGACCTTAGCACACAGTTTCAGCTTCTGTAACAGGGAATTTGATATGGACCGGGGCTAATTTTGCCACAATCAATTCCGCTGTAACCTTGAGGCATCTGCTCATAGATAGTAGGCTGAGCCCAATAAAATTATCTTGGCCTACAGCAGCCTGGTAGCCTTGGGCAAAAAATTGTAGTGCAGACAAAACCTGCAAAAAATATTTAGCAATGGTAAGCTTACCTATTTCATGTATTGCAATAGGTCACTTGCTGGATATATTCCTACAGTGGTGTTCGCCTGTATTATGTGTCACCATAACATTTTAATAACGTTGTCTCAAAAAGCTTATGTGTGTTGGCTTCGGCTTTTCCACGTTCACCTTCCAAAAGTTCGGGACTCTGTAGTCCGTGACGTATAAGCATGTTGTCCCGTACAGTTCACGTTAGATAAATAGATTAATTAGGTATGGTAGGGGAGCCCACGATGCTAAATGGGGATTTACTCGAGCGTCATAGAGACCTATTGGGATGCAAAGCTTAGATGATAAGAAGAAAAAAATGTTATATAATGTATCGTTTTCATCGGTGGGGGGAGCAGCTATAGATTTTCAAAAATGTAAAAAAAATCTGTTGCATGGACATAATCGAACGCGTCAGATATTGATAGCATCAATGTCCTACGTATTTTTAAGAATGTATGTATGTTAATCTGATCGTTTGCATGATGGGGGTGGTCGTACGTAAGGGTTGAAAATGAAAAAAAAAATAATTTAATCGAGCGCGTCAGATTTTCTAAGGGGGTGCTAAGTGAACCTAAAAAAACGCTCTCAATCAATAATCTGACGATTTCGATGTGACGCAAACTCGTGGCCATTATTATAATGAGCAAAAAAAAATCGCCATTTTGAAATACTCGAGCGCGTCAGATTAAGATATATATGGTTCATCTTTATGTCCTAGACGTGCTGTCTCATAATCTGACGATTATCTAGAGGGATTCGCCTAATCTGACAAAAAAACCTTTTTTATTCAAACCATTGGACTTAATTAATTGAAAAGCTCAGGAAATAGCATGCAAATAAAAACGTGTACGTTTGTTAAGTAGAATACTACAAGTATTCTCGTATTTATAAGAATTTTTTTTTTTTAAATGCTCAAAAAAATATTCTTTTTTTTATAATTAATTGATTAATTAATCATCATCTTCATCAGTAGAATCATCTTCATCTTTTTCGTGCTCGAACAAAAAAAACGTAAACGAAAAGCCAAAACGTTGGAAATACTGTTAATAATATTAAGCCACGAACGAGTCTGTTCTGTATCATCAGCTGTGAAGGCGTCATAGCAACCGAAACCAGAGTAGGGACGGAGTGAGATAGTAATAGATAGAGAAAGAGTGAGAGGGGAATAGAAACGCGGAGAGGATAATCATCATCACGCAGCTGCACGCATTAAACTTTATCGACGAATTTTTGTTACTTCGGCTTGTGGAAATGGTCAGATTATATATTTTTGGTTATCCTTGAATAATTTACTACAAAATAAAAAAAAATTCAGCCACGCTCGAGAATGTCGAGATGACGTTTTTTTTTACAACTTTTCTGCCCTCCCCTTTCTTTGCGTCTCTCTCAAATTGTCAGATTAGTGGAATATACACTTTTTAGCATGTAATTAACTCATCCTACCTTAATCTGACGCGCTCGAGATTGTCTGATGATCGTTTTTTTTTTACTAATCTGATCCTTTATCCTTGACGCGCGTCCTTATATATGGGGCTCATATTTGGTGGAGGTACTCAAACGGGTACAAGCTATCCCCCTGTATATTAATCTGCCGCGCTTTAGTAAATCCCGAAATCCCTTCTAGGGCTCCCCTACCAGTAGGTACGGAGAAGGTTTATTGAGGCATTTCTAACCTTTATAATGTCTGGGAATGCTTCCTTCATCCAGCCGTTGGGCGTCTAAAATATTTATTAGATGCAAGGCTCCAGATTTAGGCAGCCTAAACAATTTCCGAAATTTAGTTTCAGCTATTTCGAAGGGGTTTGAATGGTCCCTACTTTCTAACCTTTATATGTCTGGGAATGCTACCTTCATCCAGCCGTTGGTCGTCTAAAATATTTATTAGGTGCAAAGCTCCAGATTTAGGCAGCCTAAACAATTTCAGAAATTTAGTTTCAGCTATTTCAAAGGGGTTTGAATGGTCCCTAATTTTTTTTAGCCGAAGTCTCTCTTGATTTGTGCCCAAAATTTAAAAAAAATACAGGCAATCATGTCGGTATTTAGACCAAATAATATGATTTTTATTAAAAATATATAAATATAAATTATTTCTTACATACCTTTCCCATAAACGGACCAGAGCTGCAACCACATATTCAGAATTCATGTTGAAGTTATTCAATTTCCTAATGTAAAACAACATTCTGTTCGGGTTGAAGCGTTGTCTTCAAGAGGTAAAGGACATATGTTGTTAAACGCCCTTGTAATCCTGCCCTTCTTGGTTTTTATCTCTGCTACTCTCATGACGCCGTCAGGACCAGAAAACACCTTGATGTGGTGTTGGTGTTGACCCAGCGGTGGTTGAGTTTCTCTCTGATCAGAACTAACTGGTCCAATTTAAGTTCACCTGTGGAGGCATGCCATCGGTTTCTCTGCTGCAACAAGACAATATATTTATAACTAAATCGGTTTCAGAAGTGTTGTCGGAGATGCGCAATCCTTCTGTAGCGATCCAATCGGTTGATGTTGAGGGAGTGTACCTGTGGCTGAGAAACGGATATTAGCAGTCGTCCAATTAAGAAGTGAGAGGGGGTGAGAGGCGGTAAATTCATCAGGTGACAAAGAAAGGGCAACAAGGGGACGGGAATTTAATATTGCCTCAATTTGTACTAAGTATGTGTTCATTTCTTCATACGTTAAATGAGAAGAAGGAACAATAGTTTTTAAATGTTTTTTTTTGTAGATTTAACAGCGGCCTCTGTTATACCATTGAAGTGGGGACTTATACTATGAACTGGATACTTTAATAAATCTGGTACCTCTCTACCATTCCGGTCGGCTATCAGTATTGGCCCAGCGTAGTCAACACTACAATTGTAAAAAGGAAATTCAAGTAATGTCCTCGTCAATGGCAGCTGGCAAATGACTGGTTGCACCGATTGAGTTCTAAATCTGAAACATCTGACACTTTCTCGGACTAAACGTTTAGATAGAGTTTTCCTCCTAAAGGCCAGTAAGTTTGAGGGATATGTGACAAAAGGATTTGTGGCCCTGCATGTATAAGTTTAATATGTTCAGAACGAAATAATATTTTTGTAATGTGATGTTTACTATCTAAAAAGATGGGATGTTTAATGTCGTAACTGTAGAGTTAGCTTTCTCTAATCTGCCACCTATGCGAATGACACCCGGATCATCCAAAAATGTTGATTAAAAACTTTTTATTTTATAACCTAGCCTATTTTTCCTAGATAACGGCTTTTTAAACTAAGGGTTTTGTATTCGTCAGGAAACATTTCTATTTGACTAATGCGTAACATGACAATTCATTACATGATAAATGACCAGACAACTTGTCATTAGGATTTTTAAATCAAAAATTTACCTAAGTATACAACGTGTAAAAAAATAAGCAATAATATTTAAGGGTATGTACATATATCAAGTATAGATGCTACTGACAAAATCTTATTATTAAATCTGTTAACTTTTTTTTTCATACTTTTTTTTTCACTAAATTTTAATAGGCTTATTAGGCTAGTTGACGAATAGGTAGAAAATAAGAGGTAACTTATTTACGAACTCGGCATTATTGATCTATAAATTTGAGTTTATTAACCCATTATCAGGGCTGTAATCTATTTTTTTTATCAAAAACTGTAACTTCTTTTTGTTCTAAAACTATAAGATCCCATAAGATTTCCAGTTCCTAATACGGCGCAAAAGATTTGTTATCACCGTATGTGTAGCCCGCTTAAATTTTATTGCTTATTTTTTTACACGTTGTATATAAGCAATAATGCGTTTTTTTTTCGATATTCAGCAATAGATTTGTATTATTTCCTCCTTGACTGTTTTAATGTTAAGAATGTTAAGATCATGGTGTAGTCTATCGTGTTTTATGTACCAAGGTGCGTTTGCTATCATGCGTAGCATTTTAGATTGAAATCTTTGCAGGATTTCTATGTTCGAGTTTGCTGCTTACCCCAAAGTTGCAGATCGTAGCACCATATGGCTTTAATTAAGGCTTTGTAAATGAGTAACTTGTTTGTCATTGACAACTGAGACTATTTGTTCAACATCCAGTACATTTTTCTGACCTGTAGTCCCATTGCTAGTCTTTTGGTGAAGATGTTTTTCTCGGTGTGAGTCTCATGTCTAGGTACATTCCCAAATACTTTGCCTCATCGTGTTGGGGAACTTGAACTCCATTTAATGTGACTGGAGGGCAACTGCCACGTCGAGAGTGAATAGGTTGGTGAAGTTCATTCGCCTTGATACTCCAATCTGTAAGCCATTTCGCGATATTGTCAAGGTTATTTTAGAGATTTCGGGTAGCTTTTTCTGAGAGTTCGTCCGATGCCAAAATTGCTGTGTCGTCGGCGAAAGTGCCTGTTACAGTGACCTCGGATGTGGGCAGATCTGCAGTATACAGAAGATACACTGCCCTGCAGTACGCCTTCATGGACATACTTTTGTTATTTCTTTTTTTATTTTTCATTTATACCAAATAAAATATAAAATTGTATTAATATACTAGTTTATTTTTTCATTTATAACTAAAGAAAAATGACCACCTACAAACCAATAAAAATGCAACTAATTTATATTTAAATATTCCCTCAACAGCCCATATAGGTGTAACAAAGCAGTCCTGATGCCCGCGACCTCGGTGTTCCTCATTGTCTCTCTTTCTACACGCCCCTCTTCTAAAATAAACAATCTACTTCTGACATATGAGCCAGACTGTCTCCTTCTGGGATTAACTGAGGAATTTGAGGCTGTAAAACAAAAACAATTTAAAGTTCAGTTAATAATTTATATTTTTTAATACTAACACATCCATGATAAAATTGAAGATATACTATTTAGAAGTGAAAGAACCTTGTGACTCCGGCGGTGGACTCATAAGTTGTGACAACTGTCTGGGTTGGATACGGTATCTGGGTTGGATACGGTATCTGGGTTGGATACGGTATCTGGGTTCGACAAACCTCATTACGTCGGGTGAATCCAAGCTAGGAGGTTGATGGTACACTTCGAATTTTTAAATAGAAGTAACTACTGTTTAAATATAACGTCCTCCTCCTCCTAGTTAAATATAACGTAGATTGGGAATAATTATTATTGAGGATTCAAAAAGTTATAACCTGCCTCAATAAAAGCTGGCACTCTGGCACCAGGTAACCAAACCCCTCTCCCATTATGGAGAGATCCGTTAACTCCCAGTGGGAGAGTTGGGGTGCCGTCGATGGACCACCTCCGGTCCTTAAAGCCGATCTCCGAGAATCAGCAGCGGCCTTCTTGGCCAAATGTTTTCTGTTAAACCAAACCTGAAAAAAACAAAAGGATCTAACATTTTTATACTAGCTGTTTTCCGCGGTTTCAACAGCGACTCGAGAGTATTATCGCACCCGAATAATAAACTTATATAACTATCTTTTACGCCCCATTTATCTCCTTGCTTAATTTAATTCAAATCGGTTCAGCTGTTTAACCATGAAAGCGTAATGTTGGCGCGTAAATTAATAATTTAAATCTTGGCCATAGACCGTTTCTCTTATTTTTTAATACCATAAAGCAATGAGCATTGGCTTTTCTATGACGCGAGCGCTGATTGGCCTGGACTCGGGCTCTGATTGGCCCGCACGGGCAGAAGCAAGATGGCTCTCTCTGGAATTGAAGCAACGCGACGCTCTACGTTATGCTAAAATACTATTTGTTGTTGTTGCTATTGCATTTCCCGCCTTGCCACCTTTGTGTACTTTTTTATTTGACTTTTTGCAAGTAGTCTGGCGAAAGGACGCCTTTTTTCTTCTTTTAATTAGTATAAATACTGAACGAGCCATAAGTTTTAACACTGCACGGTTAGAAAATGTAACGTAATAAGCTATATCGCTAAAAGTTGTTTTATTGTTCCTAATTAGGAACAATAATTTAAATATAAATAAGCAAATAAAACTTACCAAATATAAAGAAAACACTAAAACTATTATAAAATAAAATAGAAATATGAACGGTAATTTGATTATTTAAATTAATTTATTAAAAATACAAATTGAAATTTCAAAATGTCCCGTGCTTCGAACTCAACGTAGAAGAGACGGGACTCCATACAGCAAACTCAGCGCTAAAAACGTCAAACGGGTAGAGCTTTTATAACCAGGTAGTAAAACAATTATTTCTACCAACTTAACCCTTAATTCGATAACGTGCAATATACTGAACATCAACTTAAAAAAAATATAGAATCATTTTTTTAAACTATATATTATTTATTTTAATTTCATTAGTTTATTTGTAAACTAATATAATGTAAATAAAATTACGCGTAAGGTGCGCCTGCTCATTGCTGGTTAGTCACCGCCGAAATGTCTGGAAGGAAGCACGTGCCGCGACCGCTCTCGGTAAGTCCCGATTTATTTGTTAATTTTACTTTGCAATGCTTACTCATTTTTTCTCAATATATTTTATAAGACCTATGTATATGTGTACACAAACTAAAATTATAATAGCTGTTATGGATTTATCGTAATTTTCAATGAAATTAGCATGTCCAGTATATTTCCCATTGCCAAGTAGGTACTGTTTTAGTGCGGTTTTGGGATGTGTAGTATATTGGACACTGCCAGTTAGTTAGAAAAGTAACTAAGATGCGTATTTAGTAATTATGTGGAATGTTTTTTTCTAACAATTTGTATTATTTGCAGGTCTTCAAGCAAACATCACGTGCATCAAAGTTATTCTCTCAGATACATCCATTTTGCTGATAACTCTTGTCCAGATTTCAGATCGCTACTTCAAAGTAAGACCTTTTGTAGAGAAAGTGAGAAGAAACTGCTTGGCCACCGAAGAGGAAATGAGATTTAGTATTGACGAGATGACCATACCGTATAAAGGCAAAAAGGCGGGTAACAGGAGACAGTACAATCCCATGAAACCCAATAAATGGGGTTTCAAAAACTTTGTCCGAGCAGGCATGTCGGGAATTGGATATGACTTCCTGCTTTATGGAGGCGAAGACACATTTAGATATATCCAGTTTTCACAAGCCGAAGAAACCTTAACCTTAGGAGCTAAAGTTGTCGTTGCTTTATGCAAGACAATACAGACGAGAGCCTGCGTCGTGTATTTTGACAATTATTTCTCGACTCTAGATTTGGCAATATACCTTAGAGACGAATGTGGTATATTTAGTTTAGGCACTATACGCCAAAGGTTGTGACAAACTACTGATGAGTAATAAATCTTTAAAAAGAAAGGTAGAGGTTCTTATTGCCAAGTCGTTGATAATACCAATAAGATAGCAATAGTTAAATTGTACGACAATAAGGTGGTCACTCTAATCGGTACGTACGCTGATGCTTACCCTGTAGGAAAAATAAAGAGGTACAGCAAGGAAATGAAAGCCCGTGTTGATGTGGATTGTCCGGAACTTATAAAGCATTATAATAATCATGGGAGGCATCGATCTCGCAGATATGCTGGTTGCGTTGTACCGGACTACGTATAAGAGCCGTCGTTGGTATTTTCCCAATCTTTGCTCAAATGCTCGACATTTGTGTGAACAACGCATGGTTAGTTTCTCGCAGAGATTGTAGTAATCGGGCAGTGAAGCACATGCCTTTGAAGTCTTTTCGGTGGCAATTAGCAAGAGAGTTACAGAATAAAGGTAGATCTCGTATATCTATAAACAACAACTGTCGAACAGATGACAGTGTCGGCTATGATAGTATTGGCCATTTCCCTAGTTTTGGAGAGTCATACGGTCGCTGCAAAACTTGTGTAAAGTGCAACCAAAGTACGTAAAAGAAATTGTTTTTACGATTATCATAGTAAGTGAAAGTTTCTAAGTATGTTGACTGATTATAATATTGTAGTTGTTTAATTTTATCTAAAATTCAGAATAATAATTGTTACGTATCTTTTCATTCAGACTGATTATATTATTGATCTCACTTAGAATAAGTAAAATGTGCCTCATTATATTCATAAAAAATAAAGATTTTGTAATACAATACAAAACATGTTATTGTTTTTGCGTTTTATTATATTTTATTTTATCACTTGCATAAAATAGAAATAAGTCCTAGAAAGTAATAATTCGGCAATGTGTATTATACAGCACATCAAAATTATCGACAACTTTATGGCAAACCTGGCAAGGTCCAGTATACTGGACATGCATTTTCAGGAAATGAGGTAATACCAGATTTTTTAAATTATTTTTTCATGTCCTAACAACCCCTAGTGAAGCCGAAAATGTGAAAAGAAACAAAAGTTTTTAAAATTTTTCCTCTTGTCGAATTAAGGGTTAACGAACATAATAGAGATGTGCAGCTTAATATTTAAAATCTATCGATATCGATATTTTTTTTATTAACCATTTCTGTCCCACTACTGGGAAAAGGTATAATTGTCACAATTAACTGGACTTTGTTTCACAGAAACTGTGGCACAAAGTTCAGTGTATAATAAAACCTCTATAAAGTCAAGTTATAGTATATTTTACTTGAATGAGAACATTATATATTCAATGCTAATTACTAGTTAGCTAGTGTCAATACCAACAAAATTCAAGGACAATTCCTCAGAAATCAACATAAACAGTTTTTGTGTACCTTGTTGATGCTCACTTGTACAAATTTCTATAATATTTTCTACTGGTGGAATATCACACTTGTATAACTCTAGTAGATTTTCGTTAATTTTTCCACTATCTTGTTGAACTTCCAAAGTTACAGCAGCTGACGTTGCTTCAACTTGAAGAGCCGAAGAAGTAGATGGAACTTCTCCAATGAATGAGGGAAACATTTAAACATAACTACTTATTTGGTTATGTCTAACTAAGTAGCAAGAACATAATTAATATCAATATAGTTAACTCTGACTCCTGGGGCGGCTGCTGCTGTGTTGGCTGTGACTTTCCGTCCATTTCTGCCTTAAGGTCCTCGTGCTCCTTGCGGAGCTCCGCCATTTGGGCCGCCAACTTGGTATTTTGGGCCCTGAGCAGGGCCGTCTCTTCTGTTGTGGTGCGGCTAAGTAACACCTCGGCGCTCTCCAGTATTGAGGCCGTAGCCTCTTTAAGCGCCTTCTGACTGCAGCCACTAAGGCCCTTGGAAACCTTTCCAACCCTTTTGATGGCTGCAACCGCGTCAGACATTCTTCGGTTAAGGTCGGAGGCAGGAAGGTCTGTTGCCTCTATGACCTCCGAGGCGACAGAAGACGACTCCGACAGTCGGGCGACTCTCCCTTCCGACACCCTTTTCGTCAGAGCCGCAATCTGCCGCTCGTCCTCCTCTAACTTTTCGGCGGTAGCTGCGGCCTTTTTGGCAGCCGCAGCCTCACGCCTAGACAGGCCAATGCCGACGTATTTACCCGTCGTCGGCGGCCTCCCTCTTCCGCCCTTTTCGGTACCGACCTTGGACGCCGGTACCTCCGCATCACTCAGGGCCGAATCCGACCCCGAGTCAGCGACACTCCTTGGCCGCTTCCGCAAATGCTTTAGGCTGACGTTTGCAGCGCTCTCCACGGAAGGGTGTGTTGTCGGAGTCCGACAACACACCCTTCCTCTCGACAAGTACCATTGGCACTTTAACTCCCACTTCATCGTTTTTAGTTTTTGTGTTTGTATTTAAATTTTCCATGTAAGTCCCACGAGTAGGGAAGCAACTAAAAGTCAGCACCGGGCAGTGGCTCCATACCCGGGCAAGCCTATATACTGCTGGGGACGGCAGGTACCAGCAGGTGGGGGCGCTAACGACCAGTACACGCTACGGCCACTCATTCCCTCGCCGCGCCCCCAAAACTTGGGATTACGTGGTTTTTTTATCTTAGAGGTGTCCTTCATCTGGGCCAGGCAGTTAAGCCAAGCCCCCGGCAGCGGCATTAATCATGCCTCCGTCCGCTGTCCGGCCAACCCGACTCAGCGGACCCGCCGAAAAGTTTGCTCCTCGATGAACGAGGAGACAAACGAACGCCGCTTCGGTGCGCCTGCACTTCCGCGCGTGTGGTCGCATCCTCGGCATGTCGACGAGCGTCGACGAGGCAGGAGCAACCCCTCCCTGTGTCTCTCTTAGTCTGGCCTCTCCCCTGAACCTTCCCGGCATGAGTGACTACCGGCAAAGCTCCTCCAGGATCATCGAGACACGCAAGCCCCACCACGACGACAACGTGGAGACACCCTCGGTGGGGGTCGACAACCCTCTAGGTCAGCCATACTCAACCTTTTTATTATAAGGGCCACAAAAACGTTTCAGTCATGGTGTCGTAGGCCGCAAGACATTTTTTTTAGGTTTTAATACAAAACTTTCTCTTTTCCTTGGAAATATTGATAGCGTCCTCTTTACTATTTTTCTATTTTATTTACTCAGTGCGCTCAGTTTTTCTGATGGATGCAAAATTTAAAATAGTTTACAATTTTGTAACTTAAGGTGCAAAAATAACAAAAGCCCGGCAGGCCACATGCAGCCCGCCGGCCCCCAAGGTTGAGTATAGATACTCTAGATTGACCCGCGAGATGGCATACACAATAAAAACAGCATGCATATCATAATTTTCTTGGAAATAAAAAGGCTGAAAATTACAAGGAGATTGTACAAGAATTGCTTTCATCATATCAGCAAGACAAAGCCCACATGGAAAAAAGATATAACCCCTGCTGGGTTTTTGCTAGGAAATAAATCGAGAAACAAGTCTTCAAAATTATAAGCGATCAATCAAATAACTCTTATTTTTTGAAACGAAGTCCCTTATCGCGCGTTGCGAAAGGGGGCTAGACGGAAAAAATTAAGACCAAAAGTTGTAACGACAGTTTTCGACACTTTTTGCTATTTAGGTTTGTTAGCGCATAATACCGTCGCTTGTCAACCGATTTGAAAAATCTTTTTTTGTTGGAAAGGGTATACTTCCCAAATGGTCCCATGACAAGGAAACCAAGATCTAATGATGGTATCCCAGTGAAGTCCAGGGGAACTTTCGAAAATCCCAGGGGCAACTAGTGCATTTATTAATTTAAGGACTACAATTTTATGAAGGTCTGGAGTCAATCAGATGATGGAGCCAAAATACAGTCGAGGGAACTCCTCAACAATTTACAGCAGTTACCTTGTGTTTAGGCTTGATTAATTTGTATTGATGAGAACTTTACACCTAGATGGGTTGTGACTGTCATAAGGGGTTTGATGATGAAGACGAAGGACAGTTAAGGGAACTTGACGTTTTGACGTTCAAAAAGTGCTGATTTTCAGCCTAATTTGAATAAACGATTTTTGAATTTTGTATTTTTTTTTAATTTTGACTCCTCAACGATTAATTAATATATTAATTATTTTAATAAAAAATATATTACAATTAAAATTAATTTAATTTATTTTTTATGAAACTTCGTTCCATCCGGGTGGCCCTTGACACCTCTCAAGTTTTTTTATATACATATATTAGTTCATAAGTATATCGTAAATTAACATTTAAAATTAAATGGATAAAGGAAAAACAGTAATTTTTTTTTGGATAAATACTTTTTTTTTATATAAATTTCGACGACGTATACTACTTAAAGAAATAAAGATAAAGTTTATTATTCATAACAAGATAACAGGTTATGTGCCCAGTGCCACGATATTAAAGTCAGTGTTTAGTTTTATTTTCAGCGTTCATCTTGCGTATTCTCGTTGCACATTTGAAAAGGAGATGGCCAAAAATCCATACAATAAAAACCCAGAATCGACAGCAGTGAAATGTTTACCAATGGGTTTATTATGATAGACTATTTATGACACCAAAGGGACAACTCCGAAATCCATGGGGTATAGGAGCTACATCATGTCAACGTAAAAATAAATTATTTTTTGAATGGATGTTGTAATTGTTGATTCGCCTTTTGTTTAGTTTTCCCGCCATGGGATTAGTGTAGGTAGATATGTAAAACAATAATAATTAAAAATATATATCAAATGTTTATTTTACCCGACTACGGCGAAACAAAAAGGAGTGTTAATGTATGTAAATGCAGTGAAGTTAACTGATAAAGATAAATGGCATAGGGCACTTGGTCATGTAAATTTTCAATATTTAAATAAACTAGTAGAAGGTTTGCCAAATAAGATTGAAAGCACGGAAATGAAATGTTCTAATTGTATTGAAAGTAAAATGGCTAATGTACCTTTTCAAAATAATAGAGCCAATACAAGTGAAATTTTAGAGTTCATTCATACTGATTTAAATGGTCCCCACATCACAACTGGTTGTGGCGGAGAAAAATATTTTCTGACATTTATTTGATTTTTCTGGATTCTTGTTTTTCTTCTAATATTTTGGTTTTTTTCTTTATATTTTTGTTTTGTCTGGTTTTTTATTCCCTTATTGACTCCAATGTAAATTAGTAAATTAATTCAATTAGTTCCCTTATAGGTATTGTTATTTAATGTTAGGCTTTTAATATTATGAAAGCGATGTGTACTTCTTTAAGTGACAAATTCACAATGATGCTATGTTAAATGTATGTGTTATGTATAAATATATTATAGTGGATATGTCGTTGAAGTACCTAATAATAAATAAATAAATAGTAAATCTACAAGAATCTTTTGTATTAACAGTAAGTTAAAAGCAAGTCTACTTTGCCCTCGAGTTCTAGGACTGTGCTGAAGCTGATTTTAGATCTTGTATACATGTTTTATACATGGATAGCTGGTTCTATTCAGTGTCACTAGTAAGTAGAAAACAGACTGTGTTGGCACTCACACTACGTGAAATGTCGCAAAAACGTCCCAATCTCGCTTCAAAAAGTCAGGCTATAGGGGAAGGATAATATATGAGACTTCAATGTGGTTGCGCTAAACTCCAGAACTAGTGGAAGAATATGAAAATTAAAGACAAAGAAAAGTATTTGCAGCTGCCCGCTTCTTTAAATTGCGATTCGTCCACTAGAAATATTATTTTGAGATTTTATATCAGAGGTTGGTCGAAGCGTACATCAAACGTCGATGAACTTTACAGAGGTTTTACAGAAGGGTGAGAGCAAGTTTCTGTGATAAGTTTGTACACAACTAATCGCTTCCATGCCCAAGACATGTCGTGCTTTTATTGCTGCAAAATGACTTGCGACAAAATATTGATACGTACCGGAATGTTTTATAATTATCATAGGAATTTTGTGTAAACCAGATAATTTCAATAATAACAATATTTTTTATTATTTATTTTAAGTAAATGGAGTGTATTTACTTATATAGCCAGATCTTTTTTATTTATATTTTGTTTTAATATTACACAAAACCAGCAAAAATATTTTAAATCGTGTAGATAGTTCCAATGGCAGTCTGATAAATTTAGAGCAATAGTCGATTCATCCAGTGTCTTTAAGTAGATACTGGAAAGATTTTAGGGCCTTAATAAAATTAAGATTTGCTGCAGTACGGAATACATAAGTTTTTTTTTATATACACCACCATTTTCATGTTTTCTATTTTTCAGAGACGCTGCTATGAACAGATACGAAGGATTCTTCAGCGACAGAGTCGACCCTATCAGAACCAGCTACACAGCAGGACTCCCACCCGAACCCCACCTCAAACAATTCTACCTGCAGCTTGCGCATGTCGTACGACGTTTTCTGCTGTAAATTAAAATTACATAATATAAATAAATATATAAAAGTTGTCCAACTCGCTATCAGTCCATTGAGTCAAAATTATTCGTTTAGTACATCAATTAAACACATTATTTTTTGAGTATTATGACCAATCATCATCATCATCAGCCTATATATTGTCCCACTGCTGGGCACAGGCCTCTTCTCATACAGAGAAGGCATGAGCATTGATCACCACGCTTGCTCAAGGCGGATTGGCGATTTATTTTTATTTTAGTATTATGACCACTCAATTTAAATTACATCCTCCAAAAAATATGTTGAGAGATGGTTGAAATGGACTTATTTCACAATTCAAATGTATTTCTGGGATAGCTGAGCGATACAAAATTTTGCTGTGGAGGAATGCACACAATCGAATCATCATAATTATGTCACCAGGGGCGTATTTACCATAGAGTCGAGGGAAGGCAGGCAGCGAGATGCGGCGAAGGCTTCCCTGGGCGCCTTTTAATTGTCAAGCTTACCTCAAATATTAAAAATATATATTCTATTTGATATTTAAACTAAAAACAAACATATCGAAGACATCAAATCGATAGCTTGTTCAATAAAAATAATGCCGAAGCATCAGCTTCGTGAGTAAAAGTAATCTTTATATACACTCGGCGTCACAAAAATCGCACCTCATCAAGAATTCTTTTCAAAGTCATTTTAACCCTATTAATCAATGGTAGACATATGACTATGGGGTATCATTCGAAAGGTAATTTATTTAAATTTAAGAATAAAACAAAAGATTTCGTTTTTGTTTACCAGGGAATAAAAAAAAGCAAGTTGATTATGCAAATGACTAAAACATGTTTATTTACAACAAAAAAAAATATACAAAAGAGTCCTTAAAAACAACTTAAAACCTAGTGTTGCCCCCCCTAGCCCTGATAACTGCTTCCATGCGTTCCCTCATGGACCTAATTAATGTTACAACAGTCTCCTGAGGAATGTTGTCCCATTCTGCTACGGCGGCATCTTGGAGGTCCTGAAGCGTGGTAGGGGCAGGATCCCGTGCCCGTACTCGCCGTTTCAGTTTATCCCAAAGGTGCTCAATTAGGTTCAGGTCTGGACTTCTCGCTGGCCAGCGCATAACAGGTATCCCAACTTCTTGCAGGTAGTCCCTTACAATTAATGCGGTGTGACAGCGGGCGTTATCATGCATTAACATGAACCCACTGCCAATATAACCCGCATAAGGGACCACGTGCTCCTCTAAGATCTCTGTTATGTACCGAGGAGCAGTCAGCGACCCTTGCCCGCGAGCACCTCCAGTCCGAGAAACGCACACAAGGTTCGTCTTGCCGTCGATTGACATGCCGCCCCAGAACATGCACGAGCCACCCCCGTATTCTACTGTCTCTTGAATACAGGCATGTGTGAATCGTTTTCCTTGCTTTCTGTACACCCTCCTACGCCTGTCGTTACAGAAAAGACAAACCCTTGTCTCATCTGAGAAGAGCACAGTCCTCCATTGTTCGATTGTCCAATCCACATGTTCCCGAGCAAATTGTAACCGGTCTCTCCTATGCTGTGCAGTCAATTTTGGCCATGTAGCAGCCCTATGAGCTGCAATTTTCTTCTCCCGCAACCTTCTTCTAACCGTGGAGACACTCACAGAAGTTCTGCGAGCTGATCGGAGTTGTTGTTGCAGCTTAACAGCATTGGAGAACCGATTTCGTAAAGACGTCGAAACAATGAAGCGATCGTCTCTTTCGGATGTGCAGCGTTGTCTTCCAGATCCACGTCTTCGAATATAGCCACCAGTCTCTTGGAACCGTTGGAACACTCGTCGAACGGAAAATCGACTCAAGTTCAGTTGCCGAGCAACATCACATTGCCGCATCCCTGATTGCAGTAGTGCAATGACTTGAGCGGCTTCATCTGCAGTGGTATCCATCTTCAGGGGTATTTTTCTTAATGTAGCTGTTCACGTGTGTTCACTTCAACGGTTGGAAAGCGAATGACTCACATTTAACCCGGGTCGCCCGTTTTATACCCTTCTAGAGGGGTGCAATTAGTGGATGATGTGATGCGTATTTTGACAACATTTTGTTTAACGTTACGTGCTAATGAGATTTGATGTGTTTGGGAATTCTAACTATTGTTAAATTAAAGGTCATTAAATATACTTTCAATTGATACTAGTATTAATTGGGTTCAATTGATTCCTTGATGGCGGGGCATGCTTAAAACTCATATTCAAAGAGGTGCGATTTTTGTGACGCCGAGTGTATTTAAGATTGTTAAATCATGATGAAATGTTTTGGTCATGACAGATTTTTTTTTGTTCTTAAGCATTTTACTTTTTATTATTTGATACTAGCTGTTTCCCGCGGTTTCACCCGCATCCCGAGGGAACTTCTTCGCGTACCCGGGTAAAAAGTATCCTATATGTTAATCTAGGTTAAAAGCTATATGTGTACCAAATTTCATCCAAATCCGTTCAGTAGTTTTTGCGTGAAAGAGTAACAAACATCCATACATCCATTCTTACAAACTTTCGCGTTTATAATATTAGTAGGATGGCCAAAAAAATAATATAAACAGTTGCTTTCGTTTTATATGGGTAAGTCATAGTTAATGGGCTTGGACTCCTTCCTAAAAAAGGGGGTATCTTCTGGCCTGGTGGATGATTCTGGATGTGTGTGTAGTGTAGTGGTGCTATCTACAGTTCACAGTTCATCTGTGTTATATGGTCCATCTCATGTAGCGAGATTGTTCTCTACAATAATGGCTGGCTTATTTTTTAAATGGAAAATCATCTATTGACCCTCGCCGTCCTCCTGCCATGCGTGGGGCGTGTGAGAGTGTCAGACTCTTAGTGACTAAAACGCATCCATGTTCCTTCCTCAGCCCTTTGTATTCCAGGAGCGCGGTGTCTCTTCCGAACGTCCCGCAGCCCCGGCATAGTGGCTGGCCTTGAGTATTTCTTCTGCTATACCCATCCTGTTATTAGTTTCGCACCATATAGATATGATCTGAAAAACAATAAAACAAGATTCAAAATCAGTTCACAATTGAGCCCTCCTTTTATGGATGTCTGTTAAAAAGTAAATTAAAGAGTCAAGCCTACTGAAAGTTGTATGTAGAAAATCTGAATTCTTTACTTATATTTTATAGACAAATGTGACAGGTCCATTACACTTCCACAGTGAAACGGCAGAATCAATTTACATAAAATTGGGATGTGGCTCAAACCATGGGAAAACAACTGGTTAAATAAGGTTCTTGTTGAAACATCATCTACCTAGCCTTTGCTCAGCTATCCAGTCTAAACTCATGCAGCTGAGTACCAGTGTTTTACACGGAGCAACTGGCTGCTTGCCTGCAACTATTCTGTTGAAAAAACAGTGGTTTATAAATGTTACAATTTATATAATTGCTTAAAATAAAGCTTTCATTTGATTGTAACTTATGTCTAATTATGTAAAAGTGTACAAACATTGTATGTTTTTATCTATAGAAACTTTCTAAAATAAATCTTAGAATAAAGTAATCAGGCATTTTTATGCCATTGTATTGCTATTTCTATCAGTAAGTATATTTACTAAATTACAAAAACGACAGCAAAACATACTTACATTCTATGAATCAGCAAATGTATAATATATTTTGTTAATACACTTTGTGAAGTTCCAAACTTGAATGGATTCTTATGCAAATAACCAGTGATGTCTCGGTCACATTCTTCAACCTTTATCTGCAGCTGAATTTTAATAAGGATAACAGATGTTAATAACAATGAAATCACACCATAGTCCCCATAATGGTCTATTTTTAATGAACAACAGTCCTATAATAATAATAAAATATCACAAAAAATAATTAAAAGATTCCAAAAAAACTTAAAGAGAGAAAAATTAATACAGTTTCTGGTGAAAAATAGCTCTAGCAGTCAGATATGGAATTTATTCAGTTCTTAGGCAGATGAAGAAAGTCCAACAATATTACAAACATACATGTTAAATTGCTTAGTGAAAAACTTAAGGAATCCAATTTAAAAAGCAATTGTAATATGTTCTGTTTGAAATTTTTACACATAGGTTTAAATGTTTTCTGACTTCCTTCATGTGTCTAGTATACCCTCAAGTTTAATAAATATAAACCTAAGATGACCCACCGACCAAATATTGTACCTTTTTCCTATCTAAATGCCAATCAATCAAACCACTTAAAAGGGGATCATTTGTATCCTTATATATAATAAGTATTAGCATTGTCTGGGCGGTTAAAAGGCCTAAAATGCTGCATGTTTTCACACTTAAAAGAGGATCATTAAAATTATTATCCTCATATATTAGCATAGTCTGGGCGGTAAAAAGGCCTAAAATGCTTCATGTTTTCACAATGTAGCTTTCACTTCCCATGTCAGTTTTCTTATTGTTACAATACTTTGATGTTTAGCACATTTCAATTACAATATTAAAGATTATGGTTTAACTAAGGTGGTTTTTTTTTATAATGAATATTTAAAAATGTAAAAAATATGTATAAAATTTAAATAAAGGACATAATATGGTAATAACAATTAGTATGGCTGCACGTATTGTGAGCAGGTTCCTGTCTCTGGAGCCCTAACCGCCGGTAGCTTGGACCCTGTTCCCGATTCGGTGGATCCCTGTGTTTTATATTTTTAAATGATTTTTTATAATTGATGATAGAAATATTTAAAACCTAAGATGACCCACCGACCAAAAATTTAACTAACATGTATTGAAATTAATAAACGAAATAAGTATGGTAATTACAAAAAGAAGTTATATAAAATTCCAAGACTAACCATTAATATTCAGAATTTATTATTTGTATTCACTACACATTGACATAAAACTCAGTAGTGTTCATCTTCTGTTCTGTACTGGCTCAATTTGTATTACATTTAGATAAAGTAATTTCGAGCCCGAAACCGATTCTATAGACAGATTGTTTTATTTTTGAAATGCAGGGCTTTTTTAAAAAAATCGCCGGACGCTAAATATGTAAATATGCGTCTAAAAATAACCACAGAGTATATAAATACTATAACGAACAAAGAGAATACAATACTACGTAAGAATAACGAAGGAACCGTAGACCAAAGATATACAATTCTATATAGTCCGACATGCACTGACGTATAAATCATATGGACTTGGCATACCTACAAAAAAAACGTGTATGCCTACACTTTACTGAGCGGATAAAATGGCGGCTAATAGAGCAGTCCCTAACGATCGATATTTCTATAAAATAACATCGATAAAATATTGTGAGAATGTTTTCTTAGGGTTCACATCTGACGGAAAATGCATCGCATATTATCGGTCGCGTAACGCCAGAACAGACAATTATTATGATAAAATATTCAACCTTTCACTCTCAACCGATGATGCGTTAGTGCCTCCAGCTAATAAGGGTCGGTTCACATCTGACGGAACGTATTGTCGGCCGCTGACTGTGAGCCAGTTTAACGCTTTTCCATATATATTTAACTTCTTGTTCACACCGAACCGACTAAGCTATTACGTAGTGCGTTGTCACTACAATATAGGGTCATTGCGTCGGTTACGCGACCACCTTCGGTTACCGACCACTTGACCGACTAGGTTTCTTTAATTAAGGATAATAACATTTCTATGAGACATAATCATAAAAAAAATATACCAAATAACTTTGGAATAGTTAAGCATTTAGTATTTAATACATTTTAAATTAAATGCTTTTACGTAACTTAGAAAAAAGCCTTTAAATTTTCGTGATAATCGGTGATGTGCGAAAATACAGTGAATTTGCAAATAAAACAGCGCGGCGGACAGCGTTCAATGATATGTTTTGGTACTTTGTATTATATGTTTAACCAATATGAAAGCGTGGTTAGTTCAATTATTTAGTGATTTCGATTATTTAATAATAATTTTGCTGATTTTTATCTTATTTTTCACTAAAATCCAGTGGTCGCTTACTGAAACGTAATTGTAACTGATGCGTTAGTAAGCGGCCGGGTGGTCGTATACTGATTGCTTCAGTCTTATTTCATTTTGTTAATTGTGATCCCAAGGTTTCAAATTATGATTACATATTTTTGGATATAGTATAACTTAGGCATGAAGATACGTTTTTTCAGAAAACGACCACATGTTTTCTTTGTAATTTTTTGACAAATGCCTATCAAAATCAGTGCAAATATGTGGCCGCGCGCGGTTTGTGAGCAATAATCTATGGAATTTGACATCAGTTAGCGTTCACCATGGTGTAGTATGTAATAAATAACATTTGAGTTAAGATCCTTCAAAACATACCTTTGAAAGTCAAAGTAAAGCTCTGCTTGCCGCGGTTGGTTTATGGATGGGTGACCATCTAAATAATACGGAGACACCTTCGTGTTTCAGAAACATGTTAAACTGTTGGTTCCAGCTGTAATTTTGACTTTGACAATTTTGATAATCGTTACGAAGATTAATTTAACGATTTGGGAAAAGGCTAGGCAGATGATGTTGCGGGAAGTCAGAACTCAGGTGTGACATCCTCTCTCTTACAGAAAGGTATCGGGATACGTGGTAATTAGAAAGTGGAGGTTAGATAGGCAGTCATTCCATGTGTGTTCAACTGCATCTGTTGGGACTGGTAACCAACCCCAAGATACTTGGGAAACCCATAGGCTGATGATATCAGGTATGTCGGATTCCTCGAATTACTATAGAATAGTATAGAGGGTTTACTAAGAGGAAGAAAACGTGACGTTATCGAGACCAAAAGACCAGAATGACCCAGTATTACATGCGAAGAGTGAAAAGCGAATTAAAGTGGCTTTCAATCCAAGCTCGAGATAATCGATATTATATTCGAAAAACAATGAAAAATCATTATTGGTGTTGATGATTATTTGTTTATAAATATGTTTACTTTATTTTTGCATCAATAATTATAGCCTTATAATAAAAAGAAAAACACTTTTAAAATAGTGGTCGGTAACTGGCATCAAGTGGTCGCATACTGACCAAAGTGGTCGGTAACTGACGTTTTGGCTATTTTTGCACATTTTCGATATTTTTTCCAAATTTATATATGGAAGTGTATTATTTTTATTTATATATATGCATCTTGACTATATTTCTGAATCATTTATATGGACAGTAACGATTTTGCGTACATATTAAGTAGTTTTTAATTCCTTTAAAGTGCGCAAGTCAGCTAAGTGGTCGCTAACCGGCGCAACGACCCTACTCACAGTCGGCTGCGGACAATACGTTTGGTGTGTACGATGCCTAAATAGTCAATACTGTTACGCAATCGCTGTTACGCCCGAAGTATTTTCCGTCAGATGTGAACCGACCCTTAGTGCCACGGACTCACGGTACAATATCTACGGGTAAAAATACCCCAAGTTTTCTAACTTAGGTCTTTCAAATCCGATCATATACGATGTTTGTTGGTTCGTCCATCTTTCAGGGCTAAACCGTAGAGGTGTTTCCGTCAATGGGCTGCTGATAGTAATTGAATTATAATAATTAAATTTTTGTCGCTTATCACAGAATGATCAACCTAACGACATAACACAGAGCTACAATTTGCAAAAAACGTATGAAAATTTGAGGGAGGCTCACGGGCTTTATTGACGGAACTACCATAATTAATATTTTTGATGTTAAGATTCCAACGCCTACCTTTTCTAATATACAGATGATAGTGGGCTTTAATTAAAACTCAACAATAATAAATTATAATATATTCAAACAAAAAAAACAACAAACAAATTGTTCTCATTCATTTCTGAACAATACAATTTTGTTCAAGTAATTTCGATGTGATATTCTTTCAGTAGATTTCTTCCCATAATATTTGTATCTCAAATTCATGTATACCTCTATTACACTTTTAATTAATAAATATTTATGATTTGTATCATGTTCACAGTCCCCAGAATCAAATAAATTATTTGGTTCGGCATAGTAATCCACGAAAAACTTAAAAACATACAAATAGTAATTTTCCTCTCTGTCTTTAACATGCAAAACACCTTTTAATATTTTTTCGACATTTTTCAAAACGTTTACAACGTCTTTCGAAGGGTAAACCAGACCACCCCGAGATTTTAAAGTAATTAAACTTGATTTATAAAGCTCTGAAACTCCAAAAAGAAGTTTGTTACAAGTTTCGCATTTCAGTGAACGTGACAATTTTCTAGCCACAAAGCCAGCAATGTAAGTTAACACACTTTCTGTATACCCTGAAAGATTACTGTACATACAATCAAGTAACTCTTCGTACAAGTCGCTATCATCCTCCGGAATTTCTACAAAGGATTTCTTTTCTGTTAAATTATTTATAGTAGTGACTGGGCCAACTTTACTGGAACAAGTTAATATATTAATTTGCTCCAGAGGAATACAGCTGCCGACACCACCATCGCGAATTTCAGCTCTTATTAAAAGTCTCTTAAACGCAGCTCTGAACTGGACTGCATTCGGATTATTATTAAATCCACCACAAGCTCTGATAGCAGAAAAAAACAATTCTAAGTGATCCTGGCTCACTTTATACATAGGAAGATATTTTAATACTTTCAATTCTTCAACTAGATATTTAAATAGCTGGATTGTACTCTGCATGTTTATAATCAAACCAATAAATCCAGTCTTTCTACGGGAACTAATGACTAACTGACCAGATTGCAGCTTTAAATTGCGAAAGTAAGTAATGGCTCCTTCAAACAGCGCTTCTATAAGTCCGATGTTTTCAGGGCACACAGCTTTTTTCCAGCCCGGCGGTCGAACTGAGTGACTGTTCAAGACGTCAAATACATCGTTTACTATTCGTATGAAATTAACTGTCGCTGTACAACCTTCAAATTTCTTAAGCTTTAATTCGTTCTCGCAGTAGTGCAAGGCATCAGCGACAGAATTACTCAATAGTTGAGTGGCCAAACGGACCTTCATTTTTTGTTTGTCAAACATCAAATTATCATTTTAAATGTGTGTATCTGAAATCAAATTAAATAAAAGTAAGCTTTAATAGATATTGAAACAAGCTAGAGATATCTCCCACCCAGTCTCAGTTCACTTGATGAGATGTTATTATTGAGATCAAATTCGCAAGTAATGATGACAAGAAAAATTGAAGCTGAATCATACCGATAAATCTGGCGTAGCGGAGGTGCTAGCGGCTAAATCTGGCACTGCGGAGGTGCTAGCAGCTAAATCTGGCACGGCAGAGGTGCTGGCGGCCAAATCTGGGACTGCGGAGGTGCTGGCGGCCAAATCTGGGACTGCGGAGGTGCTGGTGACTAAATCTAGCGTAGCGGATGTGCTAGGGGCTAAATCTATGCCACTCCTGTTTAAAATCTCTCCCGGTTAATTTTGAATGGTAGGCACACAAACAGCTTCAACCTGAAAACCACTCTTTTATATTAACAAAAATATTAATAAAAATAGAAAAGCAAACACTCAAAATTTGTATGACTTCAAAAACAGTAGGGTCATCTTACTGTTTTTAATTACAAAAAATATTACCTTATTAGGAGTACCACATCCTGATATTGATTGTGAGTTTGTCTGATTTTGATTATTTTCAATTAAAATGCCAGACATATTTGATCGAATTGCAGGCTGTAAACAAGCAATAAAATTATTAAGTAGGAAGTCTTTTTGATGTTTCTTGATTTTATTACTAGGATTTTTAATTAATCTTAAGAAATCAATTAATCTTAAGAACACACTCAAACACATTCATTACATTACTCTGTCTCCATTAGACAAGTGTTACAATTATGAGGACAAGATCATAAAACATTATCAGCTACTACGCAATCATGTTGGACAAATTTATAACATGCAATGTTACTTACCAATAAGGTTCGTGAAGGTAAAGCATCGTCACGCAATGTTACTTTATTCAGTGTCCGGTTGAAACATGATTCTTCAAAGTGAAGAGAACAAATATGAATTAATTTTGTTGACTTCTTTAAATTTTCAACACCGATTGTTTCCAGCCAAATTTTCTTTTTTCCTTTATTAGCAGGCAGCCTTGAAAGTAAAACAAAACCAATAAAGAACCATAAAATAGCATTATCGATAAATATAAAAATGCCTAATGCACTACTCTATCCCTTCAATAACAACATAACAAGAAAATGAGTTCATGTTGAAAATACTGTAGAAAATAAAGGGAAATTATGAATGCTTTACTGTTGAAACTCTTCAACGAATGCAGAATCTTGTGTATATTAACTAAATCTAAAGATATTTCAGGCGAAATTAAGTACTTACTGGTGCAAAGTTATGTTCGGATGATTTCTGCTTCTTTTGATGCCACATCCGATTATATTGCAATTAGGCATCTTGCTATTGACGATATCCAATAAAGAACCGAGTTCAAACACAATAACACATCAAATTACTCCAAAATTCACAAATTTTATCCACAGCTCAAGAGCATTTGACAGTTGACGTACCCAACTTTGGTACCAAACAGCGAGCGGATAAAATGGCGACCGGCCGCATATAGGTATTGCAATGACGCTAGGAATGAAGGGTTGCAATTATAGTAGCTGTCAAAAACACTACTATCCTTTTTCACTTATGCAAACTTATGAAAGTTAAAATGAGATGGCAGTGTTTTTATGATTTTGGCGTCGATAAGCCTCATATTTGTATAACTGTTATTTCTATAGTCAAACATTTCAAGTCCATATGATTTATACGTCAGTGCCGACATGGCTATTTATGACCTTGGCTGAAAAGTGAACTAACGCTAGCCACCATCTTGAAATGTCATTTTGGTGATACCGGCCAAGGGTAAATTCTTACCCAACTATTAGTAAAAATATAGCGCTATTCAATAAGACTAAATTTTGTCCTTGAAATAGTTTAGAAAGGGTAATGATGATCTGCGATGCCTCTGGTGTTGTAGATATCCATCGGTCGCGGTGACTACGTAAAACTCAGGAAGGTTTCGGCTTGTGAGCCACCCAGCGGCGTGCACAGAGTTTTTAGGTAGGGTAGGCAGAAAAGCCAAAAAGTTTTTATACGAAAAATCGATAGGTACCTATCTTAATTACTCGCGAAGCGGCTTGCCGCTAGCGTGCGAGCCGAGCAGTGCACGACCTTACTACGATAGGTAGGTACGCCTGCCCGAGAGATGCGCCGCCGCGCCGCGCACGGGCCAAATGTGCCTAAACTGCTGAGTGACACCTGGTAACACCAGCCTGGCTTTGGTACCCACTTTTCAAAAATACCTTCCGATAATATCCTATATATATAATCCTTAATAACTTCCCTTATTCACTGAGGAACAAATTCTTTTACGTAAAGTGAACTCATGTTTACTTCAAAAACAAACAATAAAAAAGTGATTGAATAATAATTCGGTTTCGATCTACTTTCATCGTGTTTCAATACGATTTTCTCCAAGTGTACGGAAGCTTCTAAGTCATATTACTCGTGGTTTTTTCTACCGTAGGAGATAAATATGAATAGGTGAAACCTGCGTCGTTCCAGACGGTTTTATTGCGTTAAAATAGTAGATAAGTAAGGGAAATAGCGTGTATGCAATCCAAGAGCTCATAATAGGAATCAGATTGTTTAGTATTGAATATACGATTGATTGACTATACCTTTAGTTTGTATAAATTGTATCTGATTTGGTGTAGGTGCAGCGGCCTTTCGCTCTCACTTGTTTTTTTCTTCGAAAGATAGTTTTACAAACGCATCATTTTTAATTTTCTATACACACACACCACCTGAACAACTTTCACAGTGAATATATTCCATTTCACACTATTATCAACGCTTAAAACTCACTATTATTAAAATATTAAGAAATATTCGCTAGCACAGAACAAGTCAGATAAACAATAACAATGGCGACGCCGGCGACACGCGCGAAACTCACGTCACAGAAAAAAAAATACGACTAAAAGAAATGTTGTTTACTTAGAGATAAGAAAGTCAAAACATGCTACTTTTTAAAATAGTTACATTACATCATAATGTAGATCGGTTCGGAAAACATCGGCCACCGTCTCTTGTGGCCTTGTCGATAGCCGAAGGTTTCCGAACCGATGTTTCCGTCGTATAAATCGAATTAAGACATTGCCTTTTTTGTTATTTGTGTGCGTAATTTGTGTCAATGTGTGCAAAATATTTATACGAACGCACACTGCATTGTATTCGCATGTCTACGAGTCTTCTTACAAATACTATTACACGAAATGAGGCAATCACGTTTTCTGTCTATTTTCGCTAGGGGCGCCCTAGTACCGCGCAAACTTTTTTGTGTTGTTGAAATGTATCGCGAGTATTGATTCTTCGTAATAGGTACCACCAATATTCGACAGGTGGAGCTGATTTAAGTTTCAAGATTTTTTTATTGATAGTAATTACTCTGAGATAAAATATTAGATACTTATTAAAATAAAATAAAGATAGTAAATATTTTCTGAGTTATGTAAGGGTAGGCAGTGTCTTTTTGCCTATATGAACTGCACGCCACTAGAGCCACCTACTAACATCCAAACGTGTGTTAAATGTTTAAATATTGCATTTCATTGTTTCCAATTTAAGATTATTATTAAAACAAGCGACCCGCCCCGGCTTCGCACGGGTACAATACTGATACTAAATACACTACAGTACTACCCCGGCCGGCCGGTACCGCCGCAAACGCTACGTCCTGGAATTTTTTAATCTGTTATATCTTCGAAAATATTTAAATCACATGCTGTAAAGGGCAATTTTGATCTACATGAAATGCACAACGTATCTAATGTATTTAATTGGATAAGGAATTATACTGTATCGTTTAAAATAGCTTGGTAAATAACCCATATTTTTTTTGTAATATGTAAAAGATAAAAATGGTTACTGTGGGTTATCCCTAGGAGATAAACATAATATGCTGTCGCGGTCTTTTTTATTCATCTTTTTAAGATATACAATTCCGTAGTACATAAACTTGATCTATCTCGTAAGGTTTAGCCAGCGTTTGCAATGTAAGCGCAGAAAAATATGTTTGTTACGACATCACAATACAAATCTTTAAAGGACCATGGGCAAAAATGTATGAGCTCCGTCCTCACCTACCAACACAAATGGAACTGGTGCCAATTGTTCCTATAGCATCCACTATTTGATATAAAACCTTTTTTTTTACATAAATCAGTGGGGTTATAAAAATAATTTATTATGAACAAGCCGGCCCGGCGAACTTCGTACCGACCCACAATATATTTTTTCGTTATTTTTCCGATGTTTTAATAGTTATTCTGCTACTTGGGATGGAGACAAATACAACAAATCAAAAACCATGAAAATTGGTTTAGCCGTTCTCGAGTTATCCTCACAATGCTTATAGTAAGGAAATAAAAATATCGAGTGTATTATTATTGCTCGTTAGAAGAGCTCATGGCTAGGTAACAGCTGCACAAATCGACTGATCGATCAAATGCACTTGCATATGTATGCAAACGCGTTTTCATGCTGCTGCGATTCTTCAGTGGGTTGGAGTGGCGCAGTATGGGTGGAGGCTAGGTGGTCATGAACCCGAAGAAGCCGTGAGTGGTTGCTGGCTGGGTGACACGCTAGTTGCTGCTCGATAATGGTCGGAGGTTGAGGGAGAGTTGACGACGATGTTGAAGCTCTTGACATCAGGAGATTTGGCTGATGTTATTCACGTCGGGGTTACCAATATGGAGTATTACATCACATTATACACCGCCGTCCACACACAGTACACAGTATCAAATTCAGTTATCACCAAGTCCTTTACCGTGCACGAAATATTTGCATAGAAACGTTAGGATACTAGGAAAACCCAATGCATTTGAGCAACGTCCCCATAGTAAAAAAACATCATAATAAGATGTATCAATTGAGCTACATTTCATTGTTGTTGATGGGTGGGGACGATTCCGCCCATGGTCCTTTCTCAGCTTTTCTCTACTATAATATGCATGTATTATACATATAAACCTTCCTCATTAATTACCCTATCTATTAAAAAAAACATCGAAATCCGTTGCGTAGTTTTAAAGATTTAAGCATACATAATAGGGATATAGGGACAGAAAAAGCGACTTTGTTTTACACTATGTAATGAAAACATAAATGATGATTTAATAAATTGCTATTTATCATGTCATGATTAACTTAAAAAAATGGAAATTTCCATTTATTGGTATCATTATCACTGAAAATGACATATCAATATGGTGGATAGCGTTAGTTCACCTATCAGCCACGTTCATAAATAGCTATGTCGGACTATATAGTCCCTTATATCTTGAAATGTCATTTTGGTGATACCGGCCAAGGGAAAGTTCTTACCCAAGTATAAGTAAAAATATAGCGCTATTCAATTAAGACTACATTTTGTCCTTGAACTAGTTTAGAAAGGGCAATGATGATCTGCGATGCCTCTGGTATTGTAAATATCCATCGGCCGCGGTGACTACTTAATAATCAGGAGGGTTTTGGCTTGTGAGCCACCTACTAACATCCAAATGGTTGTTAAATGTTTAAATATTGCATTTTATTGTTCCCAATTTAAGATTATTAATAAAACGTAAATGATGAATTAATAAATTGATATTTATCATGCCATGATTTACTTTAAAAAATGGAAATTTCCATTAATTGGTATCATTATAACTAAAAATGACATTTCAAGATGGTGGCTAGCGTTAGTTCACCTTTCAGCCACGTTCATAAATAGCCATGTCGAACTATATCTTTGCCGTAGACAGAGTATGAAGGAAGGAACACATAGACCACAGATAACGACACGAAAACCATAAAGCATCTCATAAGTAACAGCGACATCTATACTTGCGACATTGTACCTTTTTGGATACTAATTAGACGGTGTTGCTGGAGGCCGTGTAACAGATGGCAGCACATGGCTTTTTTAAAAACTTCACTAAAAAGCGAGTGTCCCCCCTGTCTTTGCCTGGTAGTTTTTTTAAGTGCAACCGGTTGTTAAATAATAGTGTAACAAAATAGCGAAAAAACATCGCGTGGAGAAAAATTGCGGTGCGGACAGAGCCTTAATTAGCGGAAGGCGGCCAACCTGGCCAACCAGGCCTACCAACCAAGCGCTGGATATTATTCGATACGAGTTGAACGATAAGCTCGACTCAGCCTTAGTACATTATGAATTGACTTGATTTCTTTGCAACAATGTAGCTTATCTTTACTCCGTTTATTATGAGATGAGACATTTAAACGCACCCTGCGTCTGATTTACTGTTTGTTCAAACGATTTAAAGCTTAGTAATAATACTAAGATGACAAGACAAAAACAGATACAGAATATATTTGTTCTTGTAAATGTTGTTTTGCTTTCAACGCCATCCTATCATACAACTGTTTAATATTACAGTCAGGTTTTAGAAATCTACAAACAATAAATTCTTATTAGCTATAGGAACTTTTGATCATCATCAGCCTATATACTGTCCCACTGCTGGGCACAGACCTCTTCTCATACAGAGAAGGCATGAGCATTGATCACCTTGACGCTTGCTCAAGGCGGATTGGTGATTTCAGACTTTTTGAGTCCGGGTTTCCTCACGATGTTATCCTTCACCGTTAGTCAGTGGTATCTAAGATACAATTAGAAAGTACATATGACTTTAGAAAAATCACATTGGTACTTGCCAAGTTTCGAATCTGCACACTCATACACGAGAGGCAGGTGCCTTAACCACTAGGCCACCACGACTTTTGATACTTATAATAATAAATATCTTTGAACAATTTCATACAGCATCAAAGATATTTATTTGCCATTCGGCATAGGGTTGGAAATACATTTTCCCTTTGCTTCCAAAAATGGGTTTTCCTTTCGATTTATATAAGGTAGATCTAGATATTGTTTCAAAACAATGCAAGCAGAAGAGATCCGAGTCTGATGGATGACAGTGTCACTTATTTTCTTATCAAATTCTTCCCATACGTCATCGTCATCAGCTTTTCTTGAAGCTGAAGGTTCAGTTGTTATAGCTGCGGCTCGTTCCGATATTTGCCCATGAACCGGCTAATGTTGAGCCAATTCTTCTAGTACAAATTTGACCGCATTTTCTGCAGCACTGTCGGTCCCAAATGATTTTTTTTAAGCGAGGATCTAATATAGTTGCCTTTGCTGCAGTCCTATTAGCTTCGTACACGCATAGTCTTTTGTCCACAACTTCCAGTAATGACCGTTGTAGGTGCTTTCTAGGTTCAGTGCTGGGTTTCTTCTTCATCACGGAACTTTATAATCCTCTAACTAGGGGAATTATACTTGACAATGTTGGATACGATTACCCAGATAAAATTGTGTTTTTTTTTTCTACGGGCTGTAAAATAGCCACACAATCTTCTATAATAAGCCATTCAGTTGAATTTAAGTTTGCCGGGGGTGAGTCAAGAATTGATAGTGTGGCTGTTAGAGGAACTTTGACTCTTAGCAATCTTTCTAACATGTAGAAAGCTCAGTTCCATCTTGTTTGAACTTCTTGCTTCAGTTTAATTATATCTAAATTAATTTGGCTCTGCATGTCTCTTAGATGTCAGATAATTTTAAACTCTTTTTGAAATGGGTTACTATTGCACGACTTTTTGTTATAACATCCAGCATTGCGGCATGTTTCAAATTACTTGATTGGTCATTTTCAATGTCTTTTCTAATGCAGTTTTTGACGGCAAGATTCAATGTATGTGCAACACAATAATGATGTATTTTGTTAAGAAAATCTTTTACTGTTTTTTTCATACTGGAAGCATTATCAATTACAATCGTTACTACTTACCGAAAATTCCCCACTCTATTAATATCGCTCGCAATGCATTTGCAATGTTTGATGATATTCAACGTTCAGTTCAGTTCAGTCGTTGAAACTACCATAGAGTGTAATTTCGAGTCTTTTATGAAATTTGCCGTCACACTTATGAAGCTCTTTTGACTATCTGAACTCCATATATTCGTTGTCAAGGCTGCATGATCTAAACCTTATCATTTTCCTTTAACTTCTGAATTGCATACTCTATATTTATTTTCAAGCATTTCAGTTATTTTTTTCGTGATGGCAACACATAATCCGGATTCAATTTCTGAGAATACCTTTTAAAACCTTCGTTCTCAACTATTTGTAGTGGCTGCATTATAATATCTAAAACAATCATATCTAGTAATACATCATCTTGAATTTTTTGTTTCATTTTAGTAGATGCGCAATTAAACGCGGTCATTGAACTGGGTGTTATAACATATTTGTGATGACGGCAAAATGATATCGTTTTGAGTTGGCTGTGTTTTACTAATCAAGAAATTTGTAGAACTTTGTTCGGGTACACTATTGTCAATTCTGTCACAAGGTAAATATTGCCCTATCGCTCAACTTTAAAAAAACTTTAATTGTTTGTTTGTTTTTATCGTAATCTTTATCTAAAAAATATTAAATAATTTAAACTATTCGTATGCTTTCCGGACACAAAGGACCATGGGCGGTATCGTCCCCACCCATCAACAACAATGAAATGTAGCTCAATTGATACATCTTATCAAGATGATGTTTTTTTACTATGGGGACGTTGCTCAAATGCATTGCGTTTTCCTAGTATCCGAACGTTTATATGGAAATATTTCGTGCACGATAAAGGACTTGGTGATAACTGAATTGGATATTGTGTACTGTGTGTGTACGGCGGTGTATAATGTGATGTAATACTCCATATTGGTAACCCCGACGTGATCAACATCAGCCCAATCTCCTGATGTCAAGAGCTTCAACATCGTTGTCAACTTTTCCTCAAACTCTTACCATTATCGAGCAGCAACCAGCGTGTCACCCAGCCAGCAACCACTCACAGCTTCTTCAAGTTCATGACCACCTAGCCTGTAGCTAACGCGCAAGCCTAGTCACACCCTTCAGCCATATCAAGCAACTCGGCACGGCACCCCACAGTTCGACCAGTCAACAACCAGAGGCCATAATACATAAACTCTCCTGGTCGACGACTAGCCAGCCTCCACCCATACTGCGCCACTCCAACCCGCTAAAGAATCGCAGCAGCATGAAAACACGTTTGCATGCATATGCAAGTGCATTTGATCGGTCGACCTGTGCGGCTGTTACTTAACCATGAGCTCTTCTAACGAGCAATAATAATATACTCAATATTTTTATTTGCTTACTATAAGTATTGTGAGGATAACTCGAGAACGCGGCTATACCGATTTTCATGGTTTTTGATTTGTTGTATTTGTCTCCATCCCAAATAGCAGAATAACTATTAAAACATGGGAAAAATAACGAAAAAATATATTGTGGGTCGGTACGAAGTTCGCCGGGCCGGCTTGTTCATAATAAATTATTTTTATAACCCCACTGATTTATGTAAAAAAAAGGTTTTATATCAAATAGTGGATGCTCTAGCAACAATGTGCACCAGTTTCATTTGTGTTGGTAGGTGGGGACGGAGCTCATACATTTTTGCCCATGGTCCTTTTAGTTGGTGACGTTTTTCTATTGGTATATATAAGGTCCATTTATTCATACTCGAAATATTTTAAACCATGCATCTATAAGTGGTAAAGAAGCCATAGAAACGATTTTTTTATTTTTATCTAACATTTTTTTTTTCATATTAAATAATTTTAAATTACTTGACGCGCATAAAAAATACTGACTCCTTTTTATTTTACATCCATTACGCTAGTTTTTTCGTAGTATTTTGTCATTGAAGTGGGCGGCGACATTGTGACGCCATAGGGTGGCGGCGGCATATATAGTGATTCAAACAATTATTATCATATTAAACCAAAATTAAACAATTTTATCTTTTTTTTTGTCATGTTTAAAAAATAGCACTGTTTTTGTATTTTTTTTATCAATCTAGCACTATTTGAGATGTCATTTAGCACCTACCTAAGATATCGAGTTGGCAACACTGATTGTATTCTCTTTGGGCAGAAAGTGACAGAGAGCATGAGAGACAAGAGAGGCACATACAGACTTTATCGTTTTTTTGTTCAATTTTTATTAATAAATTATTGTTTGGCTCGAGAAAAAGGTCCGGTACAAAAAATCGTCACATCACAGGCTGCAATAGTTGAAAGAATGTCTTCTTATCCAAAGACGTGTTACTCACCGCGGTCGCAATCTCAAGCATAGAGTACCATTGTTCCACATTTAAGTTTTCATCGTATTTGAATATTTGAATTATTAATATGGGCAAGTTAATAGGTTGCTTAGTTATAAGCCCTATGCGTGTGATTTGAGGATGGGTTAGCTGTTGGTGCAAATAATGCTGTTACTGCTTGTTGCTAATTTTGCACGCCAATCTCCATTTGTTTCCTCCAACCACAGATTCCCGGAGGCAGTAAATCATTTTGGAAATGTCATTTTAATATAGATTGAAAAAAAAAATAGATTTATTATATTTTTTATTTTATGTAATGTTTTCTCTCTGGTGGTTGCTTGCTTGCTCGTCCCATCACAGGTTTGAGAGTTGTTAAAAGATAGAAAGTGTCCTATTATTATTTCTTAATAATGTGCATTGTATAGGTGTTGTTATAATGGTTGTAGTGATCATGAAACCAAATCTTCTTTTTGGGCACAAAAAAATTGCTTTACTGAATTTATATTGAATGTTAGAATTTCTTATGATTTAAAACAGTTTTCATTGACAAAGTTTGGAATAACAATAATAATTATTATGAAAAAGTTGATTCAGAGAAAAACTATTGTCTGTTTATATATTTGGGCCTTTCTGGATAATAGATTTGGTAAAAAAGGTTTTAGAAAAATTATTATTGAGCTGTCAAATGATTAATAAGTCATGCATATCCATTTTTATGTTACTTAGGAATGATCTGTAGTACTCATGAGTCCTTCATCTCTTGACTGGAACAGCTTGAGCAGGTTTTAATGTCCTAACTCTAGACCACATATATGGGTACTACTGGTTTATTTACATTTATATTTATATATGTATCAAGTGTCATATATTTACATGCATGTAAAAATAATTATTGTATAAAATTATATGTTGCTTAAATAAGAATGAAGTTGCTCTTGTTGTCTGCAATGTTGGTTGGTCTTCAGCATCTTAGGGGCGTTGTCTCTGATTGATATATCTTTCAAGGCTGTTATGTAATGTCTCGCATCATACACACAGTTTGAAAGTTGTGAGTAAATATATATTTTATATAAGGTTGGTTAGGTATGTTATGTCTCGCATATGACCCACAGTTACCCCGCTAAACTGGTTTTGTGAGATCATTTTATTTATGTATACCCATTGTTTTATGTAAATAAATAAAATAATATTCCTGAGAGATTTTATGTTGTGGATTAGTTGAGTGCCTAGGTACTCAAATATGCAATTCAAGATAGGAATTGCATTTTCAATTTTTAGACAATATATTTTCTTGATTTTGCAGTGCATATCACTGCAATGTGTGTTTGTTTCAAATGAGTATTTTTTTTAGTAAAAGGTAGGTACGCTATTCATATAGACATTACCAATGAGCTAATTTATCTAAATTATATTATCTATCTATATATTTTTTATTTTTTTTTCAGTTAAAATATTTATTTAGGAAGTTACAATGTTCATATTAATTAATTTAAACTACTTAAGGCTAAAGATTAAAAACTACTACTACAACATATATGCTAAAACAATAAATATAAAATACAAAAAAAAAAGGAACACCTCAAGGTTAAGCGTCAAAATATTCCTCCTCATTGCTATCATCTGGTATTGTGCCCAGAAGACTGACAGCATTGCCACGTTGAATAGCAATGCTAATTCTTTGTCCAAGAAATAAGCCAGCCCTCTGGTCTCGCGAAGTGTCGACAAGTCTTTGCGATATCTCCTTGAAGAGGAGACGCGAACTCGGACCCCATGGCCCAAGCGTTTCGACCCCAAATGGCTCAAAGCTATAGTTATCTATAAGGTTACTATATTTGCGCCGTTTGTTGGTCTCTGCAGATGCTCAAAGATGACATGGTGCCAGGGTGTCGACGCAAGTTGCGTCCCACACCAAGGGCCTACCTATCTTCCAAGGCAACAACGTCATACTATCTGGTCTCTTCCCATCGTCACGTACCAACCCATTAGGCTCTAATACGGCTGGTACGCCGGCAGTAGAAAGAGCACGACGAATAATGTCGTTGATGCTGCAGCACGAAAGACCATGGTGTCCGAGGCTGTCGACAGCTTCGCCGCAGTGACACCGATGCGGAGCAACACAAGGAGCGCCTAACAGTAGGCATGTAGCGAGCCAGAATGAAGTGTCGTCAAGCATAGTGCCTATGCTGGCTGACGGAATGGCCTGTAACCAGAGGCCCGACTCCGACTTTATATTATATCTAAGTATCATTTCAAATATACCTACTCATACATAACTGAAAGTTGTGTAGGGAAAAGAAATATCATTTTATAAGGTTGTGTAGGTAATGAAATAGTCACATTAGTTTTATCTTTGTAAAATTAATGTCCATGTAAATTCCCACAACGGATAAAAAATAAAATGACAGATAAGTTTAAGTGGTACTGGCCATCTAGTAATATCTAAATAGAAAATTAGCAATGATTCGTTATTTTTAATTGACATATTAAATTTAATATTCTTCTTCACGGGACCTTTATAGTTAAATATTGCATGTCACATTGAGTGTAGTAACTCTAAATTAGCGAAATAAAATAGTTAATATAGATATTTATATTTTTACTGGAACATATTCAAATGTGTCATTATAAAAACTGTTATTAACAAATAATCATTTCATTCAATACTAACTGTAGGAATAATCCCAAAAAAACTGATAATTTTTCAACAAAACCGTATTAAGTCTAAAATTGCTTCCTGAACCAATAAGAATGCCGTAAGTGGAAATATTCTTTTATATCGCGTTGTTGTAAATCAACGAAAGTGTAACAACTAGAAAATAAAAAATTCAATATTCAGGTTTAAATCAACAATAATGCATTAATTTGAAATAAAGTCATAGAAAGCAAACCTATTAATTATTTGATTGATTGCTTCAATGTAAAACTGCATGCAGTCAAGGCGTAAGCGGTGTATGTCTGATTGTGCGGGAGGATTTGGTTGGCGTTGCATCTCATTCAATGTTTCTTGTGCAAATTCTTGTGCAAATTCCAATATATATTTTATTTATTGGCACGTAGAGCCTTGGGTTATTATATTCAATTTTAAATGCATTGTTACCCCTAACGTGGGAGGGTAATTGGCAGCTAGTTTTTATTAACTTCTCAGTTTCTGGCTTCAGTTTATGTAACAGTGGAGTCTCTGATTGGAACATAATATGACTGTTTTGCATTAAGACAAAACATATATTATATGTTGGAGAAAACACAGCAATTCAGCTGACAGGCGCCATTGCAGTCTTCATCATCAGCAAGTCCCTTGTTTCATTGTTTTCTCCAACATATTATAATACCTGTTTTGTCTTAATGCAAAACAGTCATATTATATGTCTTCGAAAACACAGCAATGATATGAAGACCTGTTGGATATCTGCTGGTGATCAGAAATATTAAAACACAAGAATGCAATGTGAAAGAGTAAATTGTTGAATTGAACTAACATGAAAGTCTCTTTATATCGACAGTGGAAAGGTAAAGTCGCTTAACCGCCGTTTTGGTAATTTTACAAAACAGACGTTTAAAGTTTTTTTTTTATTTAAAAAATCATTATCTCATTTTCTATGGGATGTATAAAGATAAAAATGAAAACGTATTCGTCAAAATAAATGATCTAATAATCCTTTTATTCAAAAGTTATGTAGTGCCTTTAATTTCCAAATTAGGTGTTGGTTAAGCGTAAATCATTTCTCCGTTCTAAATATTTGGTCAGCGAAAAATCACTAATCAACCTATATATTGCAATGTCACAAAAAAGGGTAATGACTAGTAAGCGTTAATACCAATATTGATTAAATGTTTAAATGACTAACTAAACATGCAAAAGAAGCGTTTTTCTCGTTTTTGCTAATGAATAATTATCTATTAAATCGAAATCAGTAAAAAGCCTGTAAAGGGTTAATTTTTGTAGCTGATGCAGCTTATGGTAAAAAAAACCGGCCAAGTGCGTGTCGGGCCACGCGCAGTAGGGTTCCGTAGTAGGAGTTAGTTAGTCGACTATAGCTCTGTAACCGGTTAAGCCTACTTAGCCGTGATAGTTTTCCTTATAATTTCATTACATGTACTATGTCTGTGATTTTTTTCACATTTCTAGGTACAGCCATTCAAAAGTTAGAGGGGGGGGTAACTCGTATCGAACAAAAAATTTCACTTAAAATCTAGATATTTCGCAAATGGCTCGCTTAACTGAAAAATGGTCTTCACACACCCATAATATTTTTGAAAGACCTGTCTAACGATACCCCACACGAAGGGGTACGCGAGGAAAAAAATATTCATCCCTACTTTACATGTTTGGGAGCTACCCTAAAAAAAAATATTTTTCAAAATTTTATTTTACCACTTTCTCGGCGTGATCAATATACATATTCGTACCAAATTTCAGCTTTCTAATAACAAAAACCACGGAGCTATGCCGCGGACAGACAGACAGACAGACAGACAGACAGACAGACAGACAGACAGACAGACGGACAGACGGACAGAGCGAAACTATAAGGGTTCCTTGTCGGACTACGGAACCCTAAAAAGTACTCTTAATGTTGAATGAATAATGACGTAATTTATAACTATATCCGAAAACAAATTTTAAAATTAGCTAATGTCAGAAATTTTAGTACCTACTTGTTTCCAAAATTTCACTAATGGGTCTTTTAATGAAACAAATGTAATAATTATGGCACATAATCTTTTATTTGGATATTAAGTATAATCATTAAACATAAGTAGGTAACTATGTATCAGTCTTATGATTTAGTCTTGAAATTCCGTTACAAATCACAACATTTTTTATTATAATAGTTACCTATTAGCGAAATAATAAATAGGTACAGTCAGCGTCTAATAGATAGTGACACTCAGGGTATTCAGATAAATAGACGCAACCAAAAAGTCAATAATATCGGTACAAACAAAGTTTCCATATTGTTGTCAACACTATAGTCGCTCAAAAGGTCGAGACATTTAAAATGTCATATAGATAGGTTCATTCAAACCGCCATAAATATGGTAACAGTCATCGCGCCAATAGTATCCAGGCATTCTAGGTGTTCAAAAATATGGAACACATTTGAAAAATAAACTTTACTGCTATATATTTTAAATATTATTTCTCACGTCAATTAATATTAAAACATTTATTCACAAAATGAAAGGTATAGAACCTACCGCTGTCCTTTTCATTTTAAGCATGACGTCAGAAACATGTCTTTCGTTTTGTAAAGGATTTCGTGCGATATACTTTGTAAGTAATATACAGCTGACTAGGTACAATTATTCGCATCTCTTCAGATTTTCATTTTCGCATACTCGCACTTTTTCAAATTCGAAAAAAAAAATATAAATTAACGAACGAACGCCGACTAAACTACAGATTACGATTTTCGAACTTATTGTATTTAAAAACGCTATTTTAAACATAAACAAGGCAATATAGCAGATAAATACTAAAAACAGGCAATAACGACAAATGTCGATAAGGTCGAAAATCGCTTGCACCTATTTTAACAACTAAAAATCGTTTAAATAATTAAGAAATCCAAGTACCTACCTTTTGTTTTTAAAACTTTCTTTTGTTTTTTTTTTCAATTTTATTTATATTTTTTTCTTAGACTACTTAAAATTAGTCGAGCCTATAAAAAAACGAGAAATCTCCGTCGACTGTAGTAATATGGTGAAAAGACATTCCGAAGACATGCTAATCTGTAGTGCGAATCCGAAAAAGTGCGAATATGCGGAAACGAGGATCTGAAGAGATGCGAATAATTCTATAGGTAACTCATCTAAAGCGATACTTACGGATACTCCCAGTTCATTTGAGATATCTGTTATGGAGACACCTTCCTCCTTTAAATATAATGTAATGCGATGTTTTGTGGTGTCACTAAAGCGATATGTAGCCATATTTAAGCATGAAACAATATTAAATGCCTAAAGAGGTTTTCATCTTAGAAACCATTTTTTTCTATAACATGCTGGTTTATTTTTCTAATCTGTTCCATATTTTTGAATACTTAGAATACTTGGATACCATTAACACGATGACTGTTACCATATTTATGGCGCTTTGATTGAACCTATCTATATGACATTTTAAACGTATCGACCTTTTGAGCGACTAAATTGTTGACAACAATATGGAAACTTTGTTTGTACCGATATTATTGACTTTTTGGTTGCGTCTATTTATCTGAATACGCTGAGTGTCATTATCTATTAGACGCTGACTGTACTACAGAAAAATAAACTGACTATTTAGACAGTTACAATAGAAACAAATATTTTTAAAAACAAAATAGTTTTAGGAACACAATTTTTTCCTAAAAACCTAAATAACAAATCAAAACAAACATCTTCATAAAAACAGTCGACAATTTTTGTACGAGTAACATCTAATCAATTTTCATTTAGCCCACTAGCAATAAATCAACTTACTAAATTAAACTTCTGGTTTTATAGTTTTTTTAGTACAAAAAACAGTTTAATAAAACTTATAATAAAATATAATAAAAAATAAAGATCCGTAACCTCGCTCATTTTTCATCTTCAATATCACTTTCTGGCAACACATCTTGTACATTAACAGCGGTTGGTAATTTTTTAAATTCACTGTGATACATCTCAGATATAGTTTTATTAGTACACAGCCTTAGCAAATCATCAAACTTTTTTTTTGATATTGGCAATTGCGACTTGTAAGTTTTTTTTCAAATTTTATTCTTTCTTTCCTGAAATGTCTATTACATCGGTTTCAGCATCAGCTGCCATGCTGTATTGACGAACATTTTGTCTGAATGACTTTTTTTTACAATAGCTGTGCGTATTTTACTTATTTTTCCTATCAAAGGACCATGGGCAAAAATGTATGAGCTCCGTCCCCACCTACCAACACAAATGAAACTGGTGTCAACACTTCCAAAAGTATCCACTATTTGATATAAAACCTTTTTTTTTACATAAATCAATGGGGTTATTTAATAAAAATAAAATTTATTATAACTAGATGACCCGGCAAACTTCGTACCGCCATTATCTCCTGATCGTTTTTTTTTAATTACTTTTATATAAACCTTGTCCTGACAATAACAAACAAAAAAAAGATGATAAGATAATCCAATTTGGTGCAGCCGTTCAGAAGTTATGCACGTACATACATTTCGGCAAGTCATTTTATATATATATACAATAGTTTAGCTTATATTTTTTTACCCGACTGCTGGTGCAGTAACATAACCCTCCTGGTGAAGGAGGGTTATGTTTTTCGAGAGTATGTATATATGTATAATTGTTTGGCACGCTCTGCGGCCTGAACGGCTCGATGGATTTTGGCTTGAGAGGTGTCGTTAGATTCGTATTTACTGTGAGAGTGACACTGAGTATATAAAATAAAATAAAAAAACAAAATGGCGCATTTTTGGCGCCAAATTCAAATGTTTTACACTATACGGTTATATAACACTACAGTTATATTACAATACAAACAATATAAATGATTATCCTTACAATGCTTGATATGTGGCTGAAGGGTGTGACCAGACTTGTGCGTTAGCTACAGGCTAGGTAGTCATGAACCCAAAGAAGCCGTGAGTGGTAGTAGACACTGTGTAGGGTCCTTCCATTGGAAAGGGAGGATCCTTCGGCCAGGCGGGTGATATTGCCTAGCGGGCTACTGCCCGATGGTTGATGTCGGGAAGTTGTATATGGTCTAACAAGCTTGCCAACACTGCTTGCGCGATGTAGAAACTTAGGCTAGACAGATAATTAATATTGGTCGTCTATGATAATGCTGTTTAACAGCTGCGCTGGCAGATTAAAATCTGTATGACGACCTATTCCCATGTACCATATAATCGATATTAAATGAGCACAACTTCCTATTGTGCGACTGCCTGTCAGGCAGCTACAGTAATAGTGTGCAATAGCTTGTCTGTCATTAGTGTTGCCATCAATTAGCATATACGAATAATATACGCATGATCTTACATGTCTAGATTGTATTCGCGCTCTTATTAGCCACGCATTATTTATCGTAATGTTACATCTTGATAAATCACTTAATGCATTTTCGCGATATAATTCTATAATGTACAATCCATTACGAAAATGTAAAAACAGTATGACTTTGCCAGTTTTAAATGGTAACTTCCTAATGCAATTAAAATTATGTCATCTTCATTTAAACGTGGAAAGTCATCGAATTGCGGCATTTGAGCTTCCATGACCGTGAAAGACACTCTTTGTCGGTTAAGGTTTTTCATTACTACGTAATCACGTAATAGATAAGGCATGTTGATTTCGGCTTGTATAGTATTAAGTATCGCTGAAGCGAGCCTAACATCAGTAGCAACGTGAAAATGCGCATTTATGATCGCTGCAGCGATTCTAAAATCTTCAAACATATGCGGTAAAGCTCTGTTAAAATAAGTCTGCCTTAAAAGTTTAAATCTATTTTTGAACTTTCCATTCACAACTTCTACCACCCACCGGCATATCGTTATTAACCGAGACTTATTTGCCTGCTCAGTGGTGAGTTGGGTAGCATTTCTATCTTTTGTTGGAGGTATGTGAGCCTCATAGCCAAGCGACTGTATGTCATAAATGCTATCCCTGAACCCTCTGTCTAATATAAACACATCTCCTCTGTGTATGAGCCAATGTAATAAATGTTCGTCTTGGTTCATTATATTATGCATAATCGTTGCATCCGATGTTACAGCAGGATATGGGCCTAAAACATCGATTATATAACCATCACTGGTCACTAACAAAAATGGTTTTAATAAGTTCCTGAGCTTGTGCAGACTGTAACTTTTTCGTTGAAATAAAAAGTTCGTACTTTTTTCAATATAAATATATGTTCCGTCTGCTATTAAAATCAAAACAGTATTTTCCTCATTCCCAAAAATAGTTTTTGGTATCATTAGGTTTTTTTCAAGAAGACTTCTTCTAGAAACATGACCTATTCCGAGGTGGCTTGGAACAAAATCTTGGGTAAGACATTCTCTTGCCATTTTTAATTTTCTTTCGAGCTCTCTGCGTGATGTTTTAAAAAGCGTTGCCAGTCTCTCGTTAGGTTCACCAGTTCTGAGTTTAATTAAGTACACACCTAGAACTGTACGTGGATGTCGGGCCCGTTGTGGTAGACTAGGTGTTTCCGCCAAGATAGCATCGAACTGTTCGAATGTCAAACCGGTCCAAAAATGTAATTCCTGTGCATCCAATCCAGTTTCGAAATTGAAACTAGGGGCATTGTTAATAGAATTTACCAACATGTTCGTCATGTCCGAAAAAAAATAAGAATTGAAATAATTCGTAACATTGATGTTCTCTAACATTTCCTCGATGTTACTATTTCTTAAATGACCTTGGCATAATCGTGCACTTGATGGAACATACAGGCGATAGTTACATATTAAATACACTTTCATTGAAGTTGGGATTCGCCTAAGGTTATCATTTGTGCACTGTCTGTAACAACAGCTGCGGGAAGAATTTGGTGCCCTCACATAATCTCGAACGTAAAAGTCCTGTTCTTGATTTGCTGCATTATTCAATACCTGATTTTGTTCGTCAACTCCATGATGATCTTCCACAACAACGTTTTGTACATTAACATCATCTGCGTTTCATTGAATTTCTGGAACTGAGACGTCATTGCCTGCAATTCCAATGCGACGTTGTCGCATAGCATCAGTAGCTCTTTGCCAGCATCTATGGCATACAGCCATAGTGTTATTTAATATAACCTGGAATATAAAAAAATCTTGATGGGTATTAGAACCTGCCTTCTTAACCAAGGGTCGTGTTGTCAAATATGACGTGTTTTTCGCGTTATTAATGTTTATAGATTTATTAAAATAAGTAATTATATAGCTTAGTGACATAATACATATTCATGTATAAAAATATGGGTATATGGTTTACCTGTATCAGTGCATTTTGTGAAATATAGTTTACCAATTCAGGTTCATTTTCATTTAAAGACTCTTGTAAAACGTGCCGCCTTTGTCGCAAGACAGATCGCGGACACATTATACACCGCCGTCCAGTTTCCATAATACACGTACAAGAAATATTTTCATAGAAATGTTACGATATCAAGAAAACCCAATGCATTTGGGCAACGTCCCCATAGTAAAAAAACATCATCTTGACAAGATGTGTCAATTGAACTACATTTTGTTTTTGTTGATGGGTGGGGATGATTCCGCCCATGGAATCCGTCCCCTCCTACCAACACAAATGAAACTGGTGCCAATTGTTCCTAAAGTATCCACTATTTGATATAAAACCTTTTTTTTTACATAAATCAGTGGGGTTATAAAAATAATTTATTATTAACAAGCCGGCCCGGTAAACTTCGTACCACCCCATAATATATTTTTTTCCGATGTTTTAATAGTTATTCTGCTATTTGGGACAGAGACAAATACAACAAATCAAAAACCATGAAAATCGGTCTAGCCGTTCTCGAGTTATCCTCACAGTGTATATATATGCATATAGTAAGTAAATAAAAATATTGAGTGTATTATTATTGCGAGGAGCTTATGGCTAATTAACAGCCGCACAGGTCGACCGATCAAATGCACTTGCATATGCATGCAAACGCGTTTTCATGCTGCTGCGATTCTTCAGTGGGTTGGAGTGGTGCAGTGTGGGTGACGGCTGGCTACTTGCGTCTACCAAGAGAGTTTATGTATGGCCTCTGCTTGTTGACTGGTCGAACTGTGGGGTGCCGTACCGAGTTGCTTGATGTGGCTGAAGGGTGTGGCCAGGCTTGCGCGTTAGCTACAGGCTAGGTGGTCATGAACCCGAAGAAGCCTTGAGTGGTTGCTGGCTGTGTGACACGCTGGTTGCTGCTCGATGATGGTAGGAGGTTGAGGGAGAGTTGACGACGATGTTGAAGCTCTTGACATCAGGTTATTTGGCTGATGTTCCTCACGTCGGGGTCACCAATATGGAGTATCACATCAAATCATACACCGCCGTCCACACACAGTACACAGTATCAAATTCAGTTATCAACAAGTCCTTTATCGTGCACGAAATATTTGCATAGAAACGTTAGGATATTAGGAAAACCCAATGCATTTGAGCAACGTCCCCATAGTAAAAAAACATCAGCTTGATAAGATGTATCAATTGAGCTACATTTCATTTCTGTTGATGGGTGAGGACGATTCCGCCCATGGTCCTTTCCTTTGAAATATTTCTCAGCTACTGCATCCCAGGCTTCAAAGTCTTTATAGGTTAAAGTAGTTACGTCATAAGGTTTTTGTGATTTTCTTGCAAGGCTAAACACTGTTGCCCATTGTGACGGTGCCCATATTATAGTGTTTTCGACACTTTTTTCTATGACAGCGTGCATAGAGTCGACGGGCATATAACTATGTCCAGGTAATAGATAATTTATTTGAATACTTATTATAGATTTGCATTGTTGTAACTTCTGATGAATGCATGCCATTACTATTCGGTTTTTATTTTGCCCAGGACACGAATCGCAGTACAGAAGTAAATGTTTGACGGTGCCTCGGGAATCCACTTTCTCTATGTACTTTGACAGAATGGTGCATATTTCGTTTCCGCCTCGTTTTCCTTGCGTCTCATTCCACGTATAGCAGGAGCCTTGTCTTGTCTTAGATTCATAAAAAGTTAAATTGTAAACTGCTAGCTTTCTGCTATAATAGAGGAGCATGCTTTGTCCGTATGGTGTGTTTAACACTTTTTGCAGGTCAAAAGTCACACACAGTACTGACGGATCTTGTTCATTTGCTTTTTGATGAACTTTAAATCGAGTGTATGTTTCATTTTTGTCTTGTATGTGTATTTCTTTTTCGGTTTTAAGTTCTTCACTTGGATCATTCTCGTACTTAATACATTTCATACCTTTATCCTTTCTTGGAATATGAAACGAGATGTAAAATTCTGTAGTAAAAATGTTCCGTCGTTGATAAAATAACTATGACTCCATTGTCGTCGACTGTCAACCTCTTTAGTCCTTTTGCGCTTCACGCTTTCTCTTTTTGTGTGACTAACTATCCAGTCAGCGCGCCTTTCCTTACTAAGTCCCCAATAATATTTGAATATATTGCAACGTTTTTCTTCCCCAATTTCAAAGCATTGATTAGGGCATTTTCCTGGCTGACATGGATTTTCTTTAATTTTTTTTCCTCAACTACTTTTCCAGTTTGCATTATGTATTCTTGTCCAGAGTTTCTTAAACGAGATCTTTCTTTTGATATGTTGATTCTATTCTTCCTTCTTCTTGCTTCTTTTTCGCTGATATTGGGTGCTATTTCTTCATCTGCATTTATTTGTTCAATACAATTATTGTTTTTGTCTGTTTTTTTACAGGTTTCTTATTCGTCTTCTTTTTCTTTAGTTGCTTCTTCTTACGTTTCTTCCTTTCTGATGGGTCATCTGATGATACTGTATCTGAATTATTACCATCCCAGGAACTAGAACTCCAAGCAAAACACTCATCGTCTGATAAAAAATCAATATACTGGTACTTTAAGTCTTTAGTTTCCTTCTTACTTTTTCTTTTTTTAGTGTCCTTTTTGTCTGTCAAACTGTCATTTTTATTATCCACTCCATTTTCTTGTTCTATCTAGCCAGTCACTGTTTCTTCAGGAATTTCTTTTATAATGTCGTTAATATTTCTTATTTCTTGCAGGCAAATTTCAACTTCTTCATCACGAGATATCTTTTTCTCATAATTGTTGATACTTTTTGTTCGAGGAGGTCTGGATGGAATATCGTGAACATCAGCTTCAAGTGTAACAATTTGAAAAGATGATTGTGTATCCAAAATGATCTTTACATTTGCAAGGGGGTCTAAGTTTTCAGGAGCGGAGTCTACGTAAGATGCAGTAGAGAGGCTTTCATTGACATGTGTACCTAAGTTCTTTGGCACAGAATTTACTTGGGCTACAGTGGGAAGGCTCTCATTGACGGGTGGATTTGTATTTCCTGGAGAACAATTCTCATGAGCTGCACCAGATTGGCTGTTATTAACAGGTATATTTGGTTTCTCGAAAAAACTTTCATCGAGAGGTGCATCTGAGTGCATTGCTGAAATATCATCAAAAATTACACACCTTAAGCTGTCATTGTCAGATACGTCTTTATGTACTGGTTGCGGGTGACCGTGTAATCCAGGGTGGTGCTTTTCATTGGTTATTTGATCTAGCTGCACTGGTGTTAAATTTCCAAGGACCTCAGTCTTCTGTGGAGCCTCACCTATAATAATAAATAAGACAATCATGAAAATAAGAAAAGAATCCTACTTCCCACTACCTAATAATAATTATTATAAAAATAAAAAATTGTGTGCTGTTACTCATTCACGCCTAAACGGCAGATCGGAATTAGATGTAATTTGGCTTTGGAGAAATACAGGTGTGATATTATTATGTTAAAAGTACCTACCTAAGTTGTGAGACAGTGGTAATCCTGTAGATTCATATTCCGAAGTATTAGCTCGTCGCAATTTAGTTACAAATTGGGTGTCATCCTGCTTTGGACAGTATTCTTTGCGTTTTAAATTTTTTTGTTGCGTGGATTTTCCATTTGTTGATGATTCTTGTTCTGTATACATATTATTATTTGTATATTCTTTATAGTATACTCGTCTATGACTCTCCATAACAATCTGAACATTAAAAAAAACAATAAATTAAAACATAAAACTAATCAAAGTTTTTTTCAATATTTGTACATAATTTAAAATTACTGCATATAAATTGACCATAGAATTACTACTACTACAACAAAAACAAACAATGACATTCTTAAATGAAATAAAGAAACTTTTTTGTTATTAATATAAGAAGCTTTTTGCTTATTCTTTCAATAATTATTGTGTATCAAAAACATAACTTGACGACCAATACCGTACCAACAAGTAAAATTGTAAATTACAACTTGACTGTGTTCACGTTTACGATAAAACCGTTACCGGTAAGTAAGTAAGTACAAATCCCCAAAGAAGATAACTATAATCATAGATAGGTTTCAAAGCAATAATTATTATGCGTAATAAATCATTATAGGTACTTACCTCTATTAGACTTATAAGAATGCACAAAATTGGACACAAATACACTCGGCGTCACAAAAATCGCACCTCATCAAGAATTCTTTTCAAAGTCATTTTAACCCTATTTATCAATGGTAGATGTTATGTTTGAACATGATGATTTAATGTCAGTTGAACATTTTTGTAATGAGGGTAAAATTATAATAAAACAGTTTGCTTTCTGATCTCGACTTGGTTGTATCTTTTATTGGCGACTGCGGAAAATAAGTTAGATTTCGGTGAAAATGACGGCGAATGTTACAAATATTGTGTTTCCTGGACAGTTTAACCCAAAAAGTGATAAGTGGTGTGACTATAAGGAACAGTTACTGTGCGCGCTTGATGCGGCGGGTTACGACAAACCTAACCTCGACAAAGGACGGTCGCTGTTTCTTTCTCAGTGCGGAAAAGACACTTTCGCGTTAATTGCATCACTTCTAGTTCCAAAGCGCCCTACGGAAGTACCTTTAGTGGACATTTTTAGTATTTTGGATAAGTTTTATGAACCGGAAGTTAACGAAATATTGCAAGCCGGAAAATTTTACAAACGTCAACAAGTACAAGGTGAAAGCGTGCAAGACTTTGTGGCGGCTATAAGTCTACTTGGTGCAAAGTGCAATTTCTTGGACTTGAAACGCCAGTTGAGAGACCGACTAGTGCTTGGGGTGCGGGACGATCGCTTGCGACGCGACTTACTGAAAAAGAAAGACTTAACGTACGAGGTCGCGCTACAGATGTGTCTGGACTATCAAGTGACGTTCCCTGATTTGTACCCTGCGTGTGTAGCTAGCGAGTCTAAGCAAACTCCGTCCAGTGTCACGGATACTGAACCTATGGACATTGGTAGTGTCAAATCGAACGAGTGTCGACGGTGTGCACGCGCACACAGGCCGAGCGAACGTTGCCCGTTTGTTAAGGCGAAGTGCTACTACTGTAAAAAGTTTGGGCACATTGCGGCGGCCTGCGACAAGAAACCAGGTCGTGTACACCAGGTCGACAACACGGGGGATGCCAAGACGAGTTTGGACACTTCAGCTGAGAAGATGATGGGTGTATACGTCTGCGCTGATAATTATTCACCTCCTATTACCACAGACGTTACTATAGACGGCGTTCATTTATCTATGGAAGTGGACTCGGGTGCATCGCGTACCATCATGTCGGAAGAGACATACAAGAAGTTGTGGTCGACGCCCCCACTCCTACGAGCTACCAATCTCAAGTTAGTGACATGGACTCAAGATCCTTTAAGAGTATTAGGACTAGCAGACGTGCGTGTTGTGCTAGGTAACAAGGAAGCACAATGTGAACTGGTTGTTGTGTCGGGAAACGGACCAAATCTCCTAGGCAGAAACTGGTTCCATACACTAGGCCTTCAAGTATCAGGATTGTGCTGGTCGGAAGAGGAGATAGAACAATATAAAAGAGAATTTCCGGAACTATTTAAAGAAGGACTGGGCGTATACAAAGGTCCAGAGGTGTCACTTCACGTAAGGCCGGATGCTACGCCTCGCTTCTTAAAGGCTCGAGCGGTGCCTTACCCTCTTAAGGAAAAAGTTATAAGGCAGTTAAACGAGATGGTGGAAGCAGGTGTATTAACGCCTGTTCGTTATTCTAAGTGGGGGACACCAGTGACGCCGGTTATGAAAGAAGACGGAACAGTACGATTGTGTGGTGACTATCGTGTCACGGTGAACGCCGCTATAGATACAGATATCTATCCGCTGCCGACCTCTGTGGAGGCGTTTGTGAGACTAAGTGGCGGCAGAATATTTAGTAAGCTGGACTTGAAAAACGCGTACACACAGCTGAAGGTAGATGACGCGACAGCTATGCTGCTCACATTGAACACTCCCATCGGTCTAATGAAAGTAAATCGCCTGCCATTCGGTGTCAGCGCGGCGCCAGCAATTTTTCAGCGTCTTATGTCGACAGCGCTAGCGGGTATGGACGGGGTGGCGTGTCTTCTAGATGATATCGCTGTGACAGGAGCCACGATTGAAGAACACAACGGGAGACTTAGAGAAGTATTGAGTAAACTACAACAGATGGGACTCCGCCTCAATGTAAGGAAATGCGTGTTCGCTGCGAACAGCATCACATTCCTAGGACACATGATTGATGCAGAAGGACTTCACCCAGCACCTGCGAAAGTCAAAGAAATTCAGGAGAAGGCGGCTCCAACCAATAGAGAGACATTGCGTGCCTTCCTAGGCTTGTATAATTTTTATGAAAAATTCTTGCCTGACAAGAGCACGGTGTTGGAACCATTGTATCGACTTTTAGAATCAAAAAGATCTTGGAACTGGGGTGAGAAGGAACAGGAAGCGTTTGTTAAGGCGAAGCGGTTACTGTCATCAGATCGAACATTGGTGGGATATGATTTGCAAAAGGAACTACTTCTCATTTGTGACTCATCGGAATACGGACTGGGAGCGATTATTGCACACGTCATGGAAGACGGGTCAGAGCGGCCAGTGATGATGGCCTCACGGACACTACAGGCGCACGAGAGACGATATGGGCAGATTGATAAGGAGGCCCTGGCTATTATATTCGGATTGATAAAGTTTCATGAATTTTTGGCAGGTCGAAAATTTTGTATTGTGACAGATCATAAGCCGTTGGTTGGTTTATTTAATCCCGCAAAACCTATTCCAGACCAGATATCACCGAGGATGTTGCGCTGGTCATTGAAACTTTCCAGTTATGATTACAGTATACAGTACAGGCCTGGTAAATTAATCGGCAACGCGGACGCATTGAGTAGATGGACCGCCCCGAGCACGTCGAGTGTGCAGGAGGACGTGCTGCGCGATGTTCTGCTGCTGGAGGAGCAGCCGAGCGGCTGGGAACTGGACGCAACTAAGATTGCCGCGGAGACCAACAAGGATGTGGTGTTACAAAAAGTAATGTTTCATGTTTTGCACGGATGGCCACGAAAGAACTCAGATCCCAACCTACAAGCTTACTGGACACGGAGAGAGGCTCTTTCACATAATAAAGGTTGTTTATTGTGGAGCAACAGAGTCATAATACCTTCGTCCTTACAGGACAAAGTGTTAAAGTTGTTACATGCCCCTCATGCGGGCATTGTCCAGACAAAAGCGTATGCAAGAGGCTACGTGTGGTGGGTCGACATGGATCGGCAGATTGAGAGTGTGGTTGCCGCGTGCCAGCAATGCCAGCTAGTGAGAAATAACCCACCAAAGGACCCGCATACTTGGATTGTTACAGAGAAGCCGTGGAGTCGTGTACATGTGGATTTTGCGGGACCCTTTCAGGGAAAAACGTTTCTAGTCTTAGTAGACAGCTACAGCAAATGGTTTGAGGCGGAAATCGTACCAACTATGAGCAGTGGCACGGTGATAGCTGTTATGAGAAAAATTTTCACTTCGCAAGGGCTACCCGACGTGTTGGTGTCTGATAATGGACGTGCGTTCACCTCGGATGAATTTAATAATTTTCTTAAAAAGAATGGAATTAAGCATTTATATTCACCGCCCTACCACCCAGAGACTAACGGGCAGATTGAACGCACCATTCAAACATTTAAGAATAAAATAAAGAAACTAGAGAGCCTGGGCATGCAATGGCAGGAGAAACTTTGCAAAGTTCTTTATTATTTACGGACTGTGCCTAATAGCTCTACTAACAAGACCCCTGCTGAGTTACTGAATGGTCGAAAATACAGGACTGCAGTGTCGAGCTTACACCCCGACACAGCGCCGAGCCGCGCCGAGCAGCAACTGGAAGCGGCGGCGCAGCGCACGCCCTCGCGGACCTTCACGCCACTGCAGACCGTGCTCATACGCACGTATGGGCCCGGGAACAGATGGTGTCGGGCCATCGTGGAGACGGTGGAGGGGCCGGCAACTTATGTGGTGAGGACGGAAGATGGAGAGCTGCATCGGCGACACGCAGACCAAATACTGGCCAGACCGCCAGACACATCTGCTAATGAGTCGCCTGTCACTGACAGTCAGCCAGCCTATGATACGGGCTCAGAATTATCACAGGATCCACCAATTGTGATTCCACCGCCTGAATTATGGCCAGATATTATAGGGATTCCTAATGAATAACTTTATGCGATTGTTAAATTAGAAGTAGACATTTTAGTTCAGTTGATTTTGTTAACTATGTTTTAATTTATTATTATTGTCTTTGCCAATCATTATGAGAGAAAGGTATGTTATGTTTGAACATGATGATTTAATGTCAGTTGAACATTTTTGTAATGAGGGTAAAATTATAATAAAACAGTTTGCTTTCTGATCTCGACTTGGTTGTATCTTTTAGTAGACATATGACTATGGGGTATCATTCGAAAGGTAATTTATTTAAATTTAAGAATAAAACAAAAGATTTCGTTTTTGTTTACCAGGGAATAAAAAAAAGCAAGTTGATTATGCAAATGACTAAAACATGTTTATTTACAACAAAAAAAAATATACAAAAGAGTCCTTAAAAACAACTTAAAACCTAGTGTTGCCCCCCCTAGCCCTGATAACTGCTTCCATGCGTTCCCTCATGGACCTAATTAATGTTACAACAGTCTCCTGAGGAATGTTGTCCCATTCTGCTACGGCGGCATCTTGGAGGTCCTGAAGCGTGGTAGGGGCAGGATCCCGTGCCCGTACTCGCCGTTTCAGTTCATCCCAAAGGTGCTCAATTGGGTTCAGGTCTGGACTTCTCGCTGGCCAGCGCATAACAGGTATCCCAACTTCTTGCAGGTAGTCCCTTACAATTAATGCGGTGTGACAGCGGGCGTTATCATGCATTAACATGAACCCACTGCCAATATAACCCGCATAAGGGACCACGTGCTCCTCTAAGATCTCTGTTATGTACCGAGGAGCAGTCAGCGACCCTTGCCCGCGAGCACCTCCAGTCCGAGAAACGCACACAAGGTTCGTCTTGCCGTCGATTGACATGCCGCCCCAGAACATGCACGAGCCACCCCCGTATTCTACTGTCTCTTGAATACAGGCATGTGTGAATCGTTCCCCTTGCTTTCTGTACACCCTCCTACGCCTGTCGTTACAGAAAAGACAAACCCTTGTCTCATCTGAGAAGAGCACAGTCCTCCATTGTTCGATTGTCCAATCCACATGTTCCCGAGCAAATTGTAACCGGTCTCTCCTATGCTGTGCAGTCAATTTTGGCCCTGTAGCAGCCCTATGAGCTGCAATTTTCTTCTCCCGCAACCTTCTTCTAACCGTGGAAACACTCACAGAAGTTCTGCGAGCTGATCGGAGTTGTTGTTGCAGCTCAACAGCATTGGAGAACCGATTTCGTAAAGACGTCGAAACAATGAAGCGATCGTCTCTTTCGGATGTGCAGCGTTGTCTTCCAGATCCACGTCTTCGAATATAGCCACCAGTCTCTTGGAACCGTTGGAACACTCGTCGAACGGAAAATCGACTCAAGTTCAGTTGCCGAGCAACATCACATTGCCGCATCCCTGATTGCAGTAGTGCAATGACTTGAGCGGCTTCATCTGCAGTGGTATCCATCTTCAGGGGTATTTTTCTTAATGTAGCTGTTCACGTGTGTTCACTTCAACGGTTGTCATCAATCATTTAACCCGGGTCGCCCGTTTTATACCCTTCTAGAGGGGTGCAATTAGTGGATGATGTGATGCGTATTTTGACAACATTTTGTTTAACGTTACGTGCTAATGAGATTTGATGTGTTTGGGAATTCTAACTATTGTTAAATTAAAGGTCATTAAATATACTTTCAATTGATACTAGTATTAATTGGGTTCAATTGATTCCTTGATGGCGGGGCATGCTCCAAACTCATATTCAAAGAGGTGCGATTTTTGTGACGCCGAGTGTACAAAAATATTTGGAGCGATTATCACTTCAATACCTCATTATGACGCTGGCAGCCGCAAACTGAGCGAACGTATCCGACACGAATCAACTTGTCCGGTGCGATCACGTGGTCGCAATTTTTACTGCTATCTCTTTCCAATGTTAACTTCGACTTCTAAAATCATCTTAAATACAACTATGATTATGAAATTCAATCCAACTATTGCTAACTGACGTATTGAACAATATATTTTAGTTCGCAGATTTCGCTTTTATTGCTAATAATAACGAAAACACATTAGGAATTATTTCTTATTATTAATACGAAAATAAACAAGTTCCGAGCACTTTTGCTTATACGCCAGTGTCTCTGCTATGGTATTCAGGAAAAAACGCTAATGTCTCTTAAAATTTAATTTCAAATGACTTATTACTGTTATCGGTAGGTAAAAAAGGAATCAAAAAACGCGAATGAGTTATTTTTTTAATAATCAAGGTTAATGAAAATAGCTAATAGTGAACTTGACCTAAAATTTGGAGATTTAACCGACGTTAGTTCAAAAAGCCGGGAAATAGCGTCGGTTCAGTGATATGAAATGTAAAAAAAAACACGAAAACTTGGTCCGCTTAAGCGCCAAAAAAGTGCTCTGATTTACACGAGTCCTAAACAGATCGGCGCAGAAAAAATTGCTGATTCTAGATATTCTAGAGATATATATAACTCATTTTCGCCCAAAGTGGTGGTTAAGCGACTTTACCTTTCCACTGTCGATATGAACTTTCATTCACCAACATCAAAGTTTTAACATTAATGGGATAATGTATGAGTATGAGTTTAAATTTAACACTAATCTGAAGTTCAAAATGTTATTTATTTAACTTCAAAAAAAAAAAGGAAATTATTATTAAAGTAAAAACATATCCTTTAACAAAAATATGAAAATATGCAGTTACACTGCTATAACACTCTTGTCATATCAACAACAAATATAAAATAAACTTCAAACTTATAATAACACATTGAAATTATAAATTTCTTAGCAGTAACACAGACCAAAATCACATTAATAGATATACAAATATTAAGATTATAAATTGCTTAACAGCAATACTAAGATCAAATCACCTTATCATCAATAATTTAATACAATTAAACCGCTTTGAAATTGTTATAGAGTAGATCTGCAGGAACATTTTCATTGGTAGATCTATCTACATGTATTCTTATAATAATATTTGGAAAATGTCTCCACACACTTCCAATTTGCGTTCAAAGAATTTATATTTCATAAGAACAAGTACATAGTTCCTTTATAATGAGATAGGTATATATATGAGTTGGGTACATAATATTACAATATCCTCTAGTGTAGTGAATAATTACAATCAGTGGTTTATTTTTATTTAACTTTACATTGTATGTACGTGTTTCTTGAGTTTAGTTTTGAATGCCTTGATTTTATATTATCCGGTAATCTGATAAACAGCTGTGCTCCCTCAAACAAAAGAGTTTTTTTTCCATAATTAGTTCGTGCTGTCATTAGTTCGATTTTATTTTTGTTTCTTAAGTTGTGTGTAATTTTTTTTTATTATTTATTTATTCAGTAATATACATACACGTTATTCAGTTAAGTTGGTGCCAACATAAACTCATTAAAGTTTTACCGTGCACCGTATCATCGACTACATAAATTAGGTAATTAAGTACCTATTTAAGAAAAATAAAATTAAGTAGGTACTTGGTTAAAAAGATCGAGAAATAAAAATTGTTTTTTTATGTAACTGTATGTTTGATTGAATAGAATTAGTGGTGATGTTTTTTATTAGAACACAAGTCCAATACGTGTATAGTTGTGTGAGATAGAGTAATTTGGATTTTTCATATACATACTTCCTTTGTTGGTGTAAAATAATTATAGTGGAATAGTGTTTTGTCAATCTTGTTTTTGGGTCCTTTGTAGTGGGTTTAACTTAGTTTTAGCTGCTGACCCCCAGATCTCAATTAAGTATTCTAGATGTGATTTGACTAAGGAGTTGTATATGATAGGGCGAACTCTTTTAGGAATACACTTTGCAGCTTTGTATATAGCTCCCAGTACCTACTGATGTCAGTTTTATTTTGACATGGTCAATGTGCAGTTTCCTGGTAAGTTGGTCATCCAGCCACAGCCCAAGATATTTCTCGTGGTTAGTGCGCCTTACTATATCATTGTTGATTGTAAGAGGTGAGAACTCTGGTATTTGTTTATTTTTGGCGGCAAATATCATAAATGAAGTTTTAGTTGTGTTTATTGTCAATAGATTTAGCCATTCGCTAAGTATGTCTAGGTCTTTTTGAGCTTTGCTTATAATATTATGAATAGATTTGTCAAAGTAGAAAAGACATGTGTCATCAGCATATAATGTTAAGTGTCCCGTCAGCCCTATTTTGTTAATATTATTAATGTAAATTAAGAATAATAGTGGTCTTAAAATTGAGCCTTGAGGACAGCCACGTATGGTACGTGCTTAGATAAACTGACGTAATCATCTATTTTCACGACTTGTTTTCTATTTTCTATTTCTTTTTTCCAATATCTCCTGTATAGGCTTATTGTCAAGCCATCCTCTAGGCTATTGCTGACCTTATACTGCCTTGAGAGTAATCAAAGCAGTGTGACTACTTTGGTAAAAAAGGGTTTCTGGATGATCTGTCAACTTTATCCAGTCAAATAATATTTTTACATTCCATATTGGGAGCTTTGTTGGGCGCGGCTGAGGCAAACTCACAGCCTTTAACGCCTGCTGGATGAAGAAGTTTTTTTGCCAGATTATCCACTTGGTGCACAGTAAGTTGAGACTGCTGACTTGTGCGAATTTCTTCTGAAGGTATAGACTGGCCAAAAACCTGGCTACATCCCTACTCTCTGGGCACTTACTGTCTACACTATGAGATTTGCACCAGTGCAACCATCTTTTTAAGGGTGCGCTATAGGTGCTTAATGTGGAAAGACGCCAGGTACTCCGTAACAGTTGCTGTTCGTCCTCACTCCAGCCCTTTACTTGATCTCCCCTCCCCCAACTTTCCAGGCCTGAAGTACCAACCGGTACACAAGAGGGGGGGGCAACCCGTTGTCATGTCTCGCTCTCTATCGGAAGGGGCGGGCTAGCGCCCGATCTCGGAGATCTGGGAACCAGAAGCACTGGGTCCACTGGGGCGCCGCAATAAATCCTCGATTGAGCTAGGCAATTTCAGACAAACTTTTGATGCTGCAAGGTGGATCATGTGGCAGCTACATTTTATACAGACAATGAGAGGTAAAACTTCTTTTAATTTTGAAAATACTGAGTTATGTTGCCCTATCATAACATTGGTCGTATCTCCTGAAAACTCAACTACATTTGAAATAGGTATGTCCTTTTGCTTTAAGTTATCTTAAAACCCCTGAAATAAATCATCCGCTGTTCCAGATGGCATGTCGACCATATCGAAGAAGACACTTTTAATTGTGTGTTTACTACCCATATATATTGCTGTTATGGCACATTGCTTAATAGAACCTTTTTTTTTTTTTTTCGGATGGGAAATCATCAAATGACCCCTCCCGCCGTGGGTGGGGCGGGTGGGAGTGTCAGACTCTTACTGACTAAAACCCATCCATGTTCCTTCCTCAGCCTTTTGTATTCCGGGGGCGCGGTATCTCTTTCGAACGTCCCGCAGCCCCGGCAGGCTATGGCCCTGGGGGAGGGCCCCGTCAATGATGCTGACATCTCTTTGAGGCGCGCGTGGAACACGAACGCGCCGTCGACGCGGGTCTGGTCCTTGCCGGACGGCGAGCCACCCATAGCTCACCGTCCGCAGCCCCGCGCCTACGGTGGCCGGGAGTCGTCTCGCGGCTCCCGACGCCCGTGGCGTCTCCTGCGGCGGCTGGGGCGTGACGCCTGTCGCTCCCTCACGCGTTCCGCCGCCTCCTTCTCCAGCATTACTGCTTCGCAGAAGGAGGCGACGGCGTCCCATTCCGTCTCGCTCCGGACCATGGCCTGAACCAGGGCCGGACGCGAGAAGTCGCCGCCGCCGATCGCCCCTACGAGGACACGGCGGTGCTCCGCCCAAGCGGGGCAAAACCCCCACCGTATGCTCCACCGTGTCCTCCGGGCGATCTACACAATGGTGACACCCGGGCGTTTCCTCTCGCCTGATTCTGTGCAGAAACCTCCCGAAGCTTCCGTGCCCGGTGAGGACCTGCGTCAGGCGGTAGGTGAGGACGCCGTGGCGTCTCCCTAGCCACTCCTCAAAGAGGGGACTTACCGCCGCGATTGCGGCGTGCCCTGCGCTGGGATGTAACAGCCGCTCTTTCCATTCCGCCATGAAATCACGCCGGAGCTCCGTCCGCCAAGCCGCGATTTGCCGCGGCGGCGGAGGTTCGCCCCAGCGTTGGGCCGTCGCGCGCCACTTGTACAGGCACGCGAGGACCCCCGCCTCCAGATTGCTTAATAGAACCTTGGTCTGTTGTTTCATCTATTATAACGGAAAAGAAATTTCCGGGCGCTTTTATTTATTCCGCTGTATTTTTCATGAAATTGGATCCTAGAACAGCAGTGGTCTTTGGTCTACTTGTCATCGACATTTTTTGAGCAATCTTAGAGTCTGGACAGATATTTGCTATGAGAGGGACAAGCGTGTCACATAATAGAAATGGTAAGTTATTTGTTGCCAAAAGAGATGCTAATTTTATTTCAGCCCTTTTTGCCATTCTATCTTCTTCAGAAAATTGCAATGCTTCTTTAATCGGCACCGTCTGTCGAATAGCAGCCATGATATTTTTATATTTTTCAGTCTCAGCATGCCTGTATAAGTGAGGTTTGTGATTTTGTGAAATGACCTGGCAGTATTAGCACTTGGCCACCTCAATGCCTTTTTTGTAGTCGGTCGTCAGCCAGTGTTTAAAATCCGTAATGGTTAACCATTTGTCGCTAAATGAATATATTTTAAATCTTTTGGTCTCTTTTCTTTTGGTCATGAATCTTCAATTATTAAACTGATACATTCAAACCATTAAATAGCTAAACAAGAAGTCTTACGTGGAGAGAATTGAATTTTATTTTTGAGTTTGATGTCAAGTCAAATTCGACATATTTCGAGTAGTACATTATTGTATTATTAGTGCGATATGTTTACTTATTATATGTATGTATTTATAACATAAAAAATATTAAAAGTATCCTTATTTATTGATATCATGTTTTGTGATAATAATATTTTTTAATAATATGATAAACGCGATTAAACGCGATATGTAAAAAAAGGTCATATCCTATCTCATTTAAAACATGAATTGTGTCTTGTAGTCTATTAATTCTCTGTCTACGTCTATGCAACATGAATAAGTTCTCTTTCTTTTTTACATGATGAAAGATTTGAAACAATAATATCACTTCATCGGATCTGTCCATTGAACCGCGATCACAATTGCGTACAGTCCCTACATCTGACAGCCAAATCCGCTTAAGGTGCGTCCAAACATTGAGCGGCTAGGACAATCCGACGAATGCTTGCGCGGCAATATGCGAGACACCCCGCGCATTTGAATTCAGTCAGTCTGGACCTAAACTACAATGAAGACGTGTATCAGTGTTTTAGCTCTGCTTCAGTGGTGTGGAAGAAATGAGCCATATAATTCAATTAGTCTAATTGATTTTTAATTGTCCATTTTTGAGAAGCGCAAACACGTCCAGACACGATTACCGCCGAACGATACTGAGCAATGTTTGCGCGCGGTATGAAGCTCGCGGCTGTCGCGCGCGGCACCCGTCCAATCATAGCGCGGCACGCGCGGCAGCCGCGCACACTTGCCACTTAATCTTTGGACGCACCTTTAGGCAGTCCGCCACGCTCCGTAGCATATTATGGACAAGACACAGTACACTGGCGCAGCCCAATGCAACGTGACTCGCTCCGATCCGTCGCTAAGGACACCAACCTTTATCTTTTAAAGACAGCCCCATCTTTTGTGCAGATGAAACAACTTTTTGTTTTCAGACAGGAGGGTTCAAATTGTTTTATTCACATCGCGGATGATGGCGCTGTTGTAATCACTTGCAGGTTAGGGGGTTTTTCTTTTAAAACAATTCAGTATTTTTTGCATAAATGCTCTACATGATCATAGCATTTATTTTATCTTACATAAAAAGTTAAAAAAAGAGTATAAGAATCGTGTAAGGGCTGAGAAGCTTGATCTATATACATTTTGACAATTGAGGCAATACATGAATACTTTTTGTACGGGCTTTATTCATTTTTTGGTCTTTTGGAGTCATCTATTGTTTGAAGAGTGTCTGAATCGACAAGGGGTTGTCTTCTAACTTTTGCTTGGTGGCACTACTAAGGCCCCTCGCCCACGACGACTTTTTGTAGCGATGCGCGTTTGGTAAACGCGCGTCAGTATCGCTACTAACGCGTGTTAGTCGCGTTTGCAACGCGCTACTGCATCGCAACTGTATCGATGCAAACGCACGACCGTGTTGGACGACATTGGGTGAAGAACGGATCGTTGCCTACGCTTCGGCTGCTTACGTAAAAGCAGCACCAAAGACAACGTGACTAATGTTACCTCAACGGAGTCCATCTTGCAACTGTAGTGATCGTAGGTATTTTTGTGCTGTTAGGGAGCATTCAAGTATTACGTTACGCAATTTGAGGGGAGGTTCTTGTAAAACGTTACAAGAGCGGGAGAAAAGGTATTTAAACAACGCGTTACGTAACATTTTTTTATTTTAATAAAAAAACTAGGGAATTAGAATCTTCCAAATCGGCAACCCTTTTCGTTTATGTTTTACGGGGAATCTCAAACTCAAACTCAAAAACGTTTATTGAAATTAGACTAATTAAATTAGTACTTTTTCACGTCAAAATACATTTATGACAGCACCCCAAAAACGCCCACCCTTCACTCCCCTCCAATCCCTCGAAGAAGAAGGGCAAATTAGCTGCTCTGCATGCGCCATAGTGAGGCATTGTCTGAGGATGCCGATTGGCTCAAATACGAAGTTGATGCAAGTGTTTTAACAATACCGGAACCTTCTTCGTCTGCTCTTCAAATACCAATGAAAGGGTCTGGTGGCTGGCAAACTAGTGGACAGAGTAGCAGTAATTACAATTGAATTGTGTTTTTACGTACCTACACTTATTTGATGTATGACTAAATAAAAACATATAACTTAAAAATCTCTTATTTTGTTTATTACTACTGCAAACGCAATTAATACAATAACAAAGGTATACTTTGTTCAACATAATTGTGACTTCAATGGTCACTTAAATGTTACGTAACGTTTAGGGAGGGGGAGGGGGGTACAGAAAAAGGTTACCGTGCGTTACATTTCTAAAATCTTCAAAAAATGCGTTACGTAATACTTGAATGCTCCCTTACTGAATCGCGTTTGCAGCGAGACAGACGCGCGACAGTATTGCGTTTGCATCGCGACTGAAGCTGAACCCGTGGGCGAGGGCACACAGCTAGCGACCGCTTCGCGACTGTATCGATGCGGACGCGCGACAGCATCGCTACAAAAAGTCGCCGTGGGCGAGGGCCCTAATAAGTGGAAGGTTTTTATTATGTCGAACGATTCATTTTTTTTAATGTGGAAACCGCGGACCATAAGTTGTTTCTGTTAGAAGTTAGAGACTAATTTACAAATTATTATTCATTTTGGTTCGTTCAGCGGATAAAATTAGAATTATATTTTTCAGCTATTCAAAATCTGTCAAGTATTGATATTACTTTTAAACTTCTTTACGCATGATTGTGTTACCAAGAAGTATACGAACAAAATAGTTTCCTATACTCATTAATTTTGCATAAATAACACTTCTTCACATAAATGAAAAAAGGTGCTAAGCCAGAAAAAGGTGCTTAGCTGTACAATAAGTTATATTTATGATCTATACCTTAGTATGCAGATAATCATTTTGAGTTTGAGTTTAAATGAGGTTTAATGGAAACACAAGAAAACACGTCGACAACTCAAATCCAGAGAGGTGTAGAGATGTTTAAAAGAGTGAGTGAACTTAACTTAAAATTATAATGCTATTACTTTTATTTGCATATTATGTTTTGTTGGTGTTAGTCCAGGAGGAATCGGCGCATGAGTACCGAAAACTATTCCACCTCAATTTTGTTATGCGATCCTCTTCAAATTGCCCTACTAATGATATAAATGCATGTTGCCACGGGGCAACCCCGTGCCATATTGTTTAAACCGAAATTAGAGAGAGAGAGAAAGTTCGAAAAATCTCAAAGGACATGGCCGGAATTTGTATGGAGCTGTGCCCTAAAAAAAAACTCATGTACATTGATAAACAGTACGTCATATTAAAGCTTACAGGTTTGTTTTTATAATATTTTAAGTTTTATGATCAGAGAACTTGCCAGAGATACGTAAAATATGATACAAAAAAATAAGTGCCTAAACATTTTGAATAGCAATAATCAACGGTTCTGAGTTTTATAGGCTTTATAATATAGGTTTTATAAACTAAACGTGAAATATTTTCAATGACTATAAAGGCAGTTTCTTCACTAGCCGACACGATATTTCACATCGATGTTAGTGCATCTGTAAATATCTTATTTTATAAAAAATATACAGAATACTCTCTAATTCGGTGTTCCATACATTTTCATAGAATTGAAGACTCTAGTGAAGAGCTAAAATACCAAGTAAAACTTACTGAGTAGTAGAATTTTCAAACGTCTTTATAGGCAAGCCATGATAGAGAAAGAGAGCTCGTCACCTACAAATATTTCTGGATATAATATCCAGAAATATTTCTGGACTTTCTCATAGCGACTTTGCAAAAAACTACCTATGCAATTTGATAGACAATAAAACACTGAAAAGTCACTTGAGTTTTTATTTAAGTAAGATTCTAAAGCCTATTCATCTTCAAAGACCAACAAAACGCTATCGAGGAGTGAGGCTGGTGCTGTTATATTTGCTTGATACCTGGCCCAGCCCAAATACCATAACAACGTCATGACATGGCAACAACACCCAACTGTCCGATTTCCAATTAGGCAGCTACAACAATAGCCTAAAATGAAATCCAAGGGATTGGGGCTAGATGGCTCCCTGTCAAACAAAATATAAGAAAAATATTGTTTCCGGCTTATGTGCCATGACTTTATTCTCCCTCTCAAAAGATAAGGACTATTTCCACACACTTGTGCAATCATGTTATGCGCATTTTGCAATTCTGGACACACTTCCACTTCATAAATGCCATTATTTTTAACGTGTTCTCCATAGTAGGAACGGGCTTGCTTTATTTGATAAGGTCCAAGAGACACAAGCATTAATTGCGCATGTGTGAATTGTGGGAAACCTGCTAATTCGGGAATATTTGCATCAATTCTTGGGAACATTACACGCCTTCTATTTAGATTTTCACTTATAATACCACAAGAGTTTCAAAATTATCGGGTATTTTATTTATTTGGAAATGCCAGATAATTTTGAAGCTCTTGTGGTATTCGGGGGATTATTTTTCCGTCCCAAATGTCGGCCAATAGAATTGCACCATGAGATGAAATGAACAGTTAACAAATAAGAATTTCATAATGAATAAAACAACATTTAATTAAGATTCAGGCTAGTGCAATTAAAAATACAATTGTTGTAAACATTGGTGCATGTTTTCTTCAAGTCAGAGTTATCGGTAATGGTCCCAGAAGAGGTAGATGGCATGAGGTTTATGCTGTTGATGGCATTTTCTGCAGTAGGCTCACTCCTTCGCAGTTTCTTGACAATTAATTCGTGGTGTTCCTGGTCGAGTTGGAGATACGGCTTGATGGAGTTACTGTTGGCATGTCCAGTTATTTTGATTATCTGCTGCTCTCCCAGGCCCGATTTCGCTAGATTGGAGACGGCTGTTGCACGACTGGAGTGATTGGTGATTTTTTTGTTACCAAGGTCAAGCCCAGCTTTTTGTGCTGACTCCTTAACCCACTTTGAAATCGTGTTTTGGCCTACTGGGGAATCCTTGTACCACCTAGCGCCTGGAACTTTATTCCAGAATGGATTTTGGGTCAGGAATAGTCTGTCGCTCTTGATATTGGCATCTCTCTTCTCTCTCAATTTCTGGAACAGTCTCACTGGGCACTTGTCAGGGATTTCCCTATTCTCCACCAGCCACTTGCTGTCTGATAATTTTTTATCACCACCTTGTGTGGTCTTGCTGAAAATTGGATTGTATTCAATTCTCCCAGTTGTTTCCCCGTCATTTCGCTGTTCTGCCTTGAAGTGATGTATTGACGCCATGCTGCCCTCACCACCTCTCCAAGCCAATTCCACTGATATTATCATGAATAATTTTTTCTGGAGGCCATCAGGAGTTTCCTCGTCCCAAACAGTGGTCATTGCATCCCAATCTTTTTCCTCCAACGCTGCTGCACTTGCCCTCCGTTTTTCCGGAATAGATTGTAAAGCCTTACGCTTGGCATCACGAGCTCCTCGAGCGGTCTTGAATGCAGCTGTTTTTTTTGCCTTCTCCGTATTAATGGGAACATTTCCTTTGACTTTTTTATCGATGGTGGACAGAGAACAAACTCCAAATCGACTCATTTTCATGCAAAATCTCCAATTTTCACAATTGAATTCAACCTGTCAGTTTGACGTGTGGTTAATTTGACTGGATCATGGTTTGTTTTTTATATATAGCAACTACCAGAGAAAATAATCAAAAAATTATCAGTATAATACCATGTAGGTTGTACCACGTGACGTCGAATGGTGCAATTCTATTGGTCGATATTTGGGTCGGAAAAATAATCAGTATAATACCATGTAGGTTGTACCACGTGACGTCGAATGGTGCAATTCTATTGGTCGATATTTGGGTCGGAAAAATAATCTTCAGCAACATATTCGGCTATTATAGTAGAAGCGTGAACGAAAGTCCGGTATACGATATGGGGTCAATTTAAAATATTCAGAACAGTAAATACGTGATATTATGATCAACGCAAGACTGTAGGTAGATAGATATTGATAGTTTTTTTGGTTTTTAATTTAACGCGCCGAAACCTAAAACGTCAGAATTGTCAAAATTTCTTAGGACATTTGGACACACACTCTTGAGTATATTGTCGATGCATAATGCGTAATGTGAGCGGTATGATGACGAGTGGCAGCTCGAAAAATGGTGTCTGCCATAATCATCAAACAGTTGATTTTTATAAGTATTTACCGTAACTACAATGCTAACATTCATGGATTTTATATATTTTAGTCTGACCTTCAGGCGGTCATCAGATACAATGTTTGTCTAATGCATGTATCCAAACGCAGCCATTTTATTCAATGACAAAGTCAAAATAAAAACCACAAAAACAATTAACACACATATTATTTTCGTATATTTTCTCTCATGTTCTAGAGAAATATAATTAATGCGATTAATTTTTATTTATTACGGAAGTAATTTTCATTATTTAATAGTTACTGTACATTAATGTAAATTCTGAGGGTAGGATCCGGCCATGTCCTTTTACTGGAATTACACACGAATTTGAGACTATGCATAAATTTCATTTTCCCGGCTATAACTTTATCTTTTACTGCAGAACTATTTTTAATTTTATTATTTTTTTATGATTAACGGACAGTCTTAACATTTTCATTTAGTTTAGTCTAAAAACTTTGCATACTTATCAAAAAAAATAACTCGAAAGTAACCCTGAACTTTGATGCAGTTTATGAGTCCGTCAGTGTATATTTTTTTGTAATCAAAACAAAAAGTAATTACATTAAATAACTTATTCAAACGAAGTTTATAGATGTAGTAATATATTTCATATTATACATGATATACATATGAAATATGAGTTATAAATACAGTTACATGGCTAAGATCAGTTGGAAATGGGCTTTTGTTCATAAATAAAGGTAGCAAGGTATTGTTCTCTAGTTTGTATCCGAAATTCGTAAAATCTAATGTATTATATTGGGGATTCAATGCTTTGTCCAAATGTATGTTTGAGCAGAAGCTCTAAGTGCATTTAAATGCAGGGTATCTGATGCGCATGGATTTTTTGATAAATTAATATTAGTGCCAAAGCAACGAGAAAAAATAATAAATTGTCTAGCTTCATCCGCGGTGTTACCTTTTTTACCTTAATTATTTAAATACAATGTTTCTAAGCCTTTCAACTCCGTAGTACCTACTTAATTTTCAGCCATTGCCAAGAGGTGCTAAAACATCACGATTTTCTTTTATTTTTATCATTTCTAAAGGTTTTTTTTTGTGCCTATTTTACTAGTCGTATCACAATCCGTAAATGCGTGTAAAAAGGTACAATTTCACAAACGCATACTTGTGAGCGCGCGAACTTAACAATAAAAAAACAGGTATAAACAATGTTTTTTTTTAAATATCTATTAACTATTATATAAATAATTAAAAAATATATATTAATTATATTTTATTTTGTTTTTAGTATTTTTTTTCATGGGTCAAAAGTACCCAAAATTTGAGATTTTTCGAACTTTTAAAAATTCATATCTCTAAAAATATTAATTTTATCATGAAAAGTCATATGACCTTTTTTATTTGTATTTCAATAAAGAATATAAAAAAAAATTGTCCGGTTGAAAAATAACTCTTCCTTGCAATTGTTTAAACAATTTCGGTTTAAACAATATGGCACGGGGTTGCCCCGTGGCAACATGCATTTATATCATTAGTAGGGCAATTTGAAGAGGATCGCATAAAAATTGAGGTGGAATAGCTAAGTCTACACGCCCTAATTCGTACAGGGCCAACCTGCACAAACTCTACATTTTAGTCAAAATATGTGGCTTGGCCGTTTCTGTTTGCTTCTATTGCTTCAAGTGCTGGTTTTTTTGGAGTGTCTGTTAAAGTTGTCGAACCGTTGTTAACCTTTCGTCTGATCTGGGTACATTTCCTAAAAATAAAAATGACCGAGGTAAGTTGCAACAAATGAGGGAGGTGGGTTGAAACAAGGTGTTTCAACTTACCTCTCCATTGAAATTTACAACCTACAAGCCGTTATTTTATCTAAAATATGAAATATGCAGGTAAAACTAACTTAATCATGCTTTATAAATCATCTACACTCTGCACAAAATCGGATCTTTTACATATTCAGAAACAGTATCGAAAAAATGATAAAAACCTTACTTTTCGTACATTTTGATCACCGACGCTGTATCTCCGCAACCGTTCACTTGGCGCCCGTGACGTGTACTGACAAGTCTACCAGACCGAGCTCAAGGTTTAAAATACGTTGTTGCCATACTTCTATTCGCTACAGTTCCCGAGATATTGGCGTTGTGTCAACCCGCCTAGGTCTCCTCCCCCCCCCCTATGAAAATGTTTTCGAACACAAGTTTTTTTTAAATAAATAATCTAAGTTTAGCTCAATACAAGGATGAGGTTGAATTTAATCGTCGTAAAAGCTTAGTTACATTACGTTACGTAAAAGCTTAGTAGCTTCGTAAAAGCTTAGTTACATTTAGTTACATACGTACATTTTAACGAGAAACTTAGAAGAGATTATCGGATTAGGTCTATGGATTATCGTTAAAGAAAAAATTAGTTTCGACGCGGCCAAACAATATCGCCAATATAAGGAATTTGTGCACTTAATGGGTTATCAAGAATGTGTACCTGTACTGTGGCTAGATTGAGATATTTTTTTCGGACGGGAAATCATCAAATGACCCCTCCCGCCGTGGGTGGGGCGGAAGGGAGTGTCAGACTCTTACCGACTAAAACCCATCCATGTTCCTTTGTATTCCGAGGGCGCGGTATCTCTTTCGTACGTCCCGCAGCCCCGGCAGGCTATGGCCCAATGGGAGGGCCCCGTCCCTATTGCTGACAGCTCTTTGAGACGCGCGTGGAACACGAACACGGCGTCGACGCGGGTCTGGTCCTGGCCGGACGGCGAACCATCCATAGCTCACCGTCCGCAGACCCGCGCTTACGGTGGCCAGGAGTCGTCTCGCGGCCCCCGACGCCTGTAGCGTCTCCTGCGATGTCTGGGGCGTGAGGCCTGTCGGTCCCTCACGCGTTCCGCCGCCTCCTTCTCCAGCATTACTGCTTTGTAGATAGAGGCGACGGCTTCCCATTCCGTCTCGCTCCGGATCATGGCCTGAACCAGGGAACAGCAAAGCACCTGACAAGTTTTTAGGGTTCCGTAGTCGACAAAGAACCCTTATAGTTTCGCCATGTCCGTCAGTCTGTTCTTTGTACTAGAAACCTGAAACTTATATTGTACGGATATGCATTTGATCACGCCGAAGAAGTTATATAATACAATTTTGAAAAAAAAAAATATCTCGTATACACGTAAAATAGAAATGAATATTTTTTCGCATACCTATATCCCCTCGTTTGAGGTAGCGTTGAATAGGTCTCAACGCTACGCTCTTTATCAAAAATAAAACAGGTGTGTAAATATCATTTTCCAATTTAGGAAGCCGTTTTAAAAATATCAAGCATTTTGTTAAGTTGGGCGTCCGTCCCCGTAAGGCCTGGTAAGGCTTTACCGATTATAGTCGAGTAATTATGGCACCCTACAACGCGTGGCTCGACACGCGCTTGGCCGGTTTTTAGAGTTTCTTAATGAGCACACATAATCTATATTTAATTTTTATCCAAGAAAATTATGTTTTAGTAGGAAAACTTAAACACCAAGCCACAGAAAAATTCTATCGGACTCGAGCTAAATTTGTAACTAAAAAAATCATAAATTTAAAGGATGACATATGTACATTTTAATATCACTGGAACTGTGATACTGTAAGTACGCGGACGTGCCCTCGCCTTCATGCCCCGGTCAAGCCCAGTCAAACACCCTTTGTGGAACAAGCGAAACAAATATGCGAATGTTTTATAAGATTTGGCAAAAAGCTGCATAGCGTACCGTATGGTTTCCTGAGAAAACTGACACTAGGGCTCGTTAAGTTGGTAAAACCTGATAGGTTGATATTTTAGGGCTTTTATTTTCGCCAGATGATGTTGTTCTTTCATAACTAAGCCAGAATTATGTAATTTCTGGAGTATTTCCTCCAGAGGGCGTCAATTATTATCCTGTCTAGTTGGTTAAAAATACATGAAACATCTGGTTCACTTTAGATTATAATCAAAATGTGACTGACGATCGAATATAATATCTTCATTGACTATAGACACGATTATACGCAAATTTAATAGAGTCGCAGTTTAGCATAATAACTATCATATTAGTTCCACTACTCCATACAAGATGGATATTAGTTCCGCTCAAAACATACCAACAACACAACTCCATTCAAAATGGACCTACTAGTTTCGCTACTCCATACAAGATGGCGATACTAAAAGATGTTGAATTCAGAGCTCTAGTCACTTACTCCGCGATGATCTTTTATGACAACCTGTGAGTAAACTTGTACATATGTGTATATATTTAGGACTTCTTCCTTGTTAAACTATATTTTATGTGTAGCTGTTTTAAAGTCCAGGAATATCTGAAGAAATTTTAATAAAGTCGTCTTGTACAGACAGGCGTGGAGAATAAAGATTTCGCATTTTGAGAGCTTTACTTTAAGTCCAATGGTACTAAATGTCTGTTTTGAAAAAGCGACACCATTATTAAACTTTATAAAATTTGTGTTACTGGGAAGTTTGTTCAACACCTTTATTTTTTTCCAGCCATAGCAAAGAAAGCATTTAAGAGTTGGCGTTTTTGGGGTGCTGTCATGATGTATTTTTGGCGCGAAAAAGTAGTATTTTATTAGTTCAATTCCAATTAAGTATTCAGTTTGAGTCGTTATGTTATTGTTATCTGTTTCCCAGATGCATACAAATTCATAAGTGTTCAGCATTGCAGGCGCGATGAAATAGATGTTCGTTCTCTGATGTTATACTGGACTAACTTTGTTAAAGTTTCACCGATATCCGAAGGAAAGTAGTGAACAGTCCTGTGTAACTTCAAAGATTGCAAGCACCAGATGCAAAAGTTTTTGTTCAAGAACTCTGAAAGAAGAAGAAAAAGGTTTCTCATCAATTCATAACTTGATATTACTACAAGAAAAATAAGATATTATTTTTCATTTTTATGTACGTTGGTTATATGAATTCGAAAGTTATATAATATGCACCTCATAACTCGATTTTTTTTTCATTTCTTAGTAGTTGAGATCATGAAGGAACTTGCCTGCAAAAGTACTACTACCGTACCTGTTCCTACCTCCAAGAAGCTTACTTTGATCCATTTTTATGGTTCCGAACCTCAAATAGAAAAACTGAACCCTTATAATAATACTTAGCTGTTCGTTCGTCTGTTTGTCAAGGAAATGAAACCAAAACCAAAAGGGTAGAACTAATAATTTTGCCTAAAGCATGGTGTTCTAGCACATTTAACGGAAAAAAACCGAAAACTGGAAGTCAAGTGGGGGTTTTAAATTTCAGTGTAAAACTGTAATAGAAGGTCATGTGAGGTAGCATATGAAAGTACATGATCCGAGCGAGAGAAAATCACGCTTAGTCTCTAGAAGGATTGGTGATTTTGGACTTGTTATTTGTGGGTCCAGTATTCATCACGATGTTTTGTTTGCTTAAGTCTTATTAGGAGCGTCCTAGATAATTAATCTTATAAAGTATGAAAAATCACATTGGTTGCAGCTTTTATAATGTGCTGGGCATATCAAATTGTGCAATAACGGCAATCATTTAGTTGGGTACATCACCTGCAAACTCCATCGCACTTTTCCATTGTAATTCCTCGACTCTGCAAAATAAATCCAGCTTATTTGGGCTCGTTTATGTGGTCCCAGGACCAGTGTAGTATAGAAAAATCTTGGTGAGTGCATTCATTGCGTGAACTGACACACAAGAGTGTGTTAGTAACATAATATTGTCAACCCATTCCGCCTCATACGGTGCTAACCGTGTATACCTTTATTTAATTTACCGCTATGTTCGGCTGCACCGCAGTTGCTGGCGGCTGCAACGAAGTACCTCAGGGCTGACAGTTTATTTAACTGGATTTATTTTTATCCCGAATTGTTTTGTGACTTATACTTTTGGGAGATGATATTTCGGTTACTGCTAGCTGTTCCCCTATTGTTATTTCAATCATATCCTGTGGAAAGTACTAAATGTGGATAATAAAGCATTACTGGACGATTACAGGTACGAACCACCCAGGTGAGCTCATAAGCACACTAAAAAACTATCGAAATCGGCCAAGCCCTTTATAATTTTTTACGTTAGCTTGATTTACTAAATTGCCGTATCTTTGGTACACCAAAGTCTCTAGTTGGTCTCGTCATCTGATCTGAGATCTTCTGCCACTAAAAGAACAATAATGTGTAAAAAGTATGGAAAATTACTGAAACCACTAGGTTTTTTTTGTCACTTTCGGCTAGCAATTGACAGAAAATAATGTACCTAGTTTCTTAAAAAAATATCAGGTCAATTACGAGAAACGGAAGAAGCGTCATTCAAGATCTGTCAAAACGAAGGATTAAATTGAATATTTTTTCTATTATTTAATGTTTTTTGTCTAAATATTTATGATATGTTTACTTCATTATTATCCATGTTTTGGTAGCATAAAAGTATTAAAAGTATGCTAATTCATTAATATCATGTTTTTTAATATTCGTAAAAGAATATAAATTATAAAAAGTTCAGTGCAAGTTCAGTGCCCATCAGTGTAACGTAACCAAGCGATCTCCGCATAAAACTTAGACCGAACTCGTTCAAGATAGTATTAGTGAAATTCGTTAAGGTTTGAGTAAAATGAATATTGCATACACTATTACACACACATGAATATTCTGTTAGTTGTAAGCCAATATGATGCAGGCAGAACATTTATGTAATCCACATAGTCGAGAGTTTGAATCTGTTTCCTAGAAATGTAAAATTAATTTTAGAATATTCTCCAATAACTGAGTTGAAGCTTTCTGATTGGCTGCTGGGAAACGTATGACTGACCAATGTCCGTTGAATATTTAGTATTTAACTTTTGATGCTGCAGCGGCGCGTTGCAGAGAGAGTTATTTAAAGTTTAAAGTTCAAGAGGTTCTGATTGCCGCGAAGTTACAATTGCAATTCTGTGGCAAAGATTTTTGAAGAGCAATTTAAAGTGAACTCGATGTTATTTTGTGTTGCATTTCGACAGATTGCTTATTATAATTTATTGTGGCTCGCAGAATAAAGGGTTCAAAATTGTTACTGGTCCCGTATCCCTCAGAGCTTAAATTTATTCTTATTGTAAACAAAACAAAATGATAGTACACTTATTTTTTGGTAAAACTAAGCGAATATAAAAACTAAAAAAGACTTAAAATAAAATAATAGTATTCACAAGATACCAGCAGCAACCCTAGCGCGTAGTTCCGCAAATTGATATTATTGAATTATTTCCTCCGGTGCTGAAAGGGAATCTCTTCAAAAATGATTACATTACATTATTCGATTACACTTCATTCAGCAGTGGTTATTTATTTACATTTATTTTTCAAACAATGAATATTTATAACTAATGAAATTTCTTTCGGAGAGCTCACTAAGCAGTTGGGCCCGGTTGTCATTAATAGAGGCACAAGGTCACACGTGCATATTGATTACAATAATGCTACGACTACCGTAGTAGATCTGTGGATGGATGACCATCGATCCTCCGTTAAACCGTTGGTCCTGGATATCATTAGGAGATCATCGGCGAGTAGAGCAGTAGTTGGGTTGTGATCTGTGAAATCATTGTCACCGATATTTAAGTCTGATATTATACAATAACATTATCTTCTAGCATTTCATATAACTTTAGCATACTCTTACGTATGCTTAAGAAGTTTTACACTTTGTGAACTTCAGTATTTTTTCTTTTCTTTAAATATAGGTATATAAGACAGCTACAACATGTTTCACTCGTGTCCCAAGGGAACTAAATCTAAAAAGGTAACCTGCAGCCGTCACCAGGTCCCATCTATATTCATACCCATCCAAATCGTTTCAACCGTGAAAACATTACAAACAAACTCACTCATTTATAATATTTGTTCGGATTAATTCAATGTGACTGCTAGACCAAATTTAAAACTAAATATCTTGAAATAAAATAATTAGCTGTCGTGATGGTATTGGTGACCATTTAATTGTGGTGTAACACAAATATTAAACGCTATTTGGAAGTGCAATGCTGTGTAAATTTGCGGTAACATCGGTTTGCGGTTCTCATCATATCTCTTCAATGTATTGAAGGCTACGATCAGTATCAGTAGGATTGATTAACCGTACCTATATTTTAATTTATTTTGTTTTAAATGTATTTTACTGAAATCATAATATTATATAATTAATTAAATATATATAAACCAAATTTGGGTTTGTTCGAACACTTATAACTCGAGAACGGCTGGACCGATTTTCATGGTCCGGCCCGAATAGCAGAATAACTATTAAAACATCGGTAAAATAAGGAAATAAAATTTTTCATGATCATGATCAATTTTTGCAATCACTACTCAGGTGTGACAGCAAGATATATCTACTAACGTCATATAGTACCGTCTCTTTTTCACAACGAAACTATTTCTGCTTTGGCACGTAATGGCATACCATACCATAATGCAACCATACCATTTGGCATAATGGTATGACATGCCTTTGCTCTCAAAATTATACTGAATATTAATTGCAAGGGCCAAATAATCAATTGAACAAAATTCTTGAAGAACACGATGTATAGTGCAGTGTTCTCGAGCTCTGTTTACAAACAGTGACGAGTACTCAATGTCATCGGTCGTTTATAAATGACCAGTGGCGCTATTCTCAAACGAAGCATTCTAATATTATCTCTCTATTTCAGTTCTCGGAAACTATTTCGATGATGTTCGATGCCTATTTTAGTAAGGTCACGACCGCCTGTAGTCGAGTCGTGAACTTGTTGAATTATCTGCACATTTTTGTATCTAGGAGATGTTTTAACAGGTAGTTTTCCGTTTTTGAGCCTATAAGGATTGTGTGGTTTACCCGCCTTTCTTTATGGCAATAAAAGCCCACAATTTCGTAACTGCAGTGCAATGAATTTCTAAACTTTGTGGATATCGATGAAACTTTATAATTGGTTTTGCGTACGCAAAAATGGATTCAATAAAATGGAATGGTAGGTACTCAGTTTATGAATAGTCCGCAAACTTTATTTTTTGATCACTGTTTGATGTTTTTTATTGTTTTTGGTTATTGTCACTTATTCGATAGAAAACTCATTCTATCAAGAAGTTTAAAAGCCTCTCTTACGAAATTGAAACAGTATGTATATTATGAGAAGTTAATGAATGTTATGTACTAATATAATATATTTAAGTTATTACCTTCGCTAATGCCGAACCAAATGAACGCAATAAATCCAATTTCGACTCTTAAACTCACACTTTTAAAACCTCCAACCTATCACGAACAAACATGTTTTTAACATTAATTCTAGCTAAAAAATATTGTTTATGTCCCTTATAAGTCATGACTACTTTAATTGTGGATATGCGGCATACCGAAAAAGTTCCCTTACAACTTTGAAAAGTTTACTATCGTTCGCGAAGTGTTATCACTAGTTGAAAACTGGCGGAACTGTGCGAGTAAGGGGGCGAATTCTCGCGCCTGCGTCGTCCCGGCAGCGCGAGGTGAGCGAGACAGGCATATTTCCGCGGGTTGGCCACCCGCGCCTGCCATTACTCAGACCTCAGTCCTCTCAATAATACATTCTAATTCCACGTACACATAAATGCCTTGCTGTTTTAATAGCAAGGTATAACTTAAAATATGTGTAGCATTATGCTGTTGGAATCTCAAGTGACCAAACTTTGCTTAACTTAATCGCGTAATAATAAAGCAGTTAAAAATATAATGTTACCGTTTTAAATTCAATTTATCACCAAAACTATAGTTAATGTTAATGACTGAATAGTTTTCAATCATAATTTTGTTGGGTCCAAAAATGCAAGTTATTTGATGCGCCTAGTAATAAATTGTGTTTTATAGGTAAATGTAAATAATATAAAAATTAAAAACAAATCGTTAGACTGATTGCAGTTGACACAATGCAGTTGAACTTCTAGCTTGGCTGTGTGATGGCGCGCTAAGGCTGCGCATACGTTGCTTCGGCGGGGGCGGGAGGCGCGCGCACTCCCGCTTTTCTTGCGCTTTTCTCACGCGCTCCGCCCAAAAACGCTCGCTCAATTTTCATTATGACGTCGATTTCGAACGTCATCATATAAATAAAGGGTGTCGTATGTCCGCGCGGGGTCGGATCCATGCGCGCCGCAACGTACGCCTCGTGTTATCGATTGTTGCGCGCTTGTTCCGCGCTGCGCAATGCTCGGCAGCCGCCAGCCCGTCCGCACGCCGATCTAGTCATGCGCGAGTCCTCTTCGGTACCGCATCGACCGACGACAGCCGAGTGAGATTAAACGCGCGAGTGTCGCGGCCGCGCTCGGCAGGCTCGCGATACACTCGCTCACTGACGCCCAGCGTCGCGCCGCCCGGACTCGCTCTCACCCCATGTGTATCCCACCCACTGTCCCACTGACCCCGACAGGCCGGCTGGAGATGCTCTGCAGCTAATCGTGACGCTGCTGCCCGCGTACTCCGGCCGCACCACCGACACCCTGCATACAGCCCACGACCAGGTACGTGCCAATATTAATTTAGGGGGTCGGCTGGAGCTCCGTGCACGCCTCATTATGCAGTAAACCCGGGAAATCAGTGCCTCAATTTCGTTTATGTAAGTGCGTCCGTCGATAAACTGAGGGAAGGGTGCGGGGAGCTGGTTGAACCCTATATAAAAAACGCCAGTTGTTAAAAATCCTTAGATTCCCTAGATTCCGACACATGTAAATTAGGCAGTGTTAAAAAGTCCATTCCGAGATTGTAACCCCCTGACACCCTGACACACTGTCCCCGAATACTTATAACTTAGAAGTAAGGCTCTGCGTTGCTATGTTGCGATTTAAGCTAAGCATATAGCCAGGCGATTGCTAATGAATGTTTTATGACCGCAATATCGTGGAGACGCCGTGTGAATCATAAATGGACAATAAGGCCAAGTGTTCGGGTGTGGACTGACGTTCAAGAGATTTCACGCACCGTACCCCCCAGCGCAGAGGTTACAATCTATTGCAATGCGAATGACGCCAGGCTGTGGGGGTACAACCAAATAAATTGATGTGTTCCGAAAATCCCGACCGAGTGCATATAAATAACATGAACCGCGCGCGTTGAAATCTTTTCATCGTACACGGGAACACTGAAGTAAATAACAGATGTTCGCGGAACATAAAAATAATTCAATGGGGTTCGTAAACGGGAATTCTTCGATGATGGAGACTACAAATAAATGGTACTCACCTCTCAAGTTGCTGGCGACTGACGACAGTGATTGAAACTCAACTTAAGAAAAATAACTTAAAATCCTAATCTGTTGGAACTAAACTTTGACAATAAACTCAATTGAACCCGAGAAGAATAATCGCTTATATGAATTGATGATAAATCAATGAGAAATTATTTAAAACTAAAAAAAAACTTGGAAAACGTTCCGTGACTGAGAACATTATAATGCTTTATGAAACTAAGTAATATATAGACTTTTATTGCTTTACTGGCGGTCTGTACGGAGGGATATCAGGTTTAAGGCACACATAGCTTTAATCAATCATCTGATTAGTTAAAACGAACAATTTAAAAAAATAAGTTGTTTTCAATAACAAAGTATTGAATACCCATGCGAAATAAATAAACAGAATTATAATGTCAACAATCAAAAAAAGGAATAAGATATTGTATACAATTAATAAGAAACTTCTTGCTTACATCCTAATGAGTTTATTTATAAAAAAGTCTTGTACGCACTGTTTTTGAATTCTATTTGAACGGAATAACTAAACCTACTGCTTATTAAATATATATCTCAAGGATAAGATAAGCAATGTAATTCGTTCTAAACAAACAAACAAACTTATAAACAGCTTCATTATATACTACGTATAGTTATGTCAATAATCAATTATCTTTAATGACATTCAAATATATATCTATCGTATTTGAAATAGATTACTATAATATAGTGAAATTAACATCTCAACAGATCTACGTCACATTTTCTAAAAACAATATTTTTTTCAAATCAATTATTATCTAATGTGACATAAAACTTCAATAAAATAAAATAACAAAACTACAACAATTTTCTCTGACACAAAAATTAAATACCACTCATTAACTAATTAAATATTTGAAATACTATCAGCCGGTTGCATCAAAAAATATGCGGTTACTTTATACGTGAAACGGAAAGACTGTCATCCAAGATCTGTCAAAATGGAGCTTATAATAGAATAATTTTGCTATCATTTTATGTTTTTCGTCGAAATATGTATGATATATGTTTACTTATTTATTATATCTATGTATTGACATCGTAAAAAATATTAAAAGTATGCTTATTATTGATATCATGTGTTGTGATTTTCGTAAAAAGTATAAATTTATGATAAAAAGTTTCAGTCAACATTTAAATATATTTAAAACCTACCAAAGGCTAATCAAAACTTCAATGAAATAGAATCTTAAATTTCGCGCTATCCGTGTCTCTTGTAAACTTAACCAAAACAAGGAAAAGATACGCAAAAAAAGATAGACACTTCTTATCCAGGTGCGTACTTCTTCAAGATGTTGGTGAAACCGCGGGAAATAGCTAGTCCTTTATAAAAATAGTAACAGTAACAAACAATGCTCCAATTCAAACTATTAAACCCTACAGTTGAACTTGACATTCAATACACCTACTCCGCTTTTACGCTACGGTAAGAAAATAGTAAATTTCCAGGAATACGATGCAGTTGACGCAAAAAATACTACGTTCATTCATCGCGTACGAGAGAAAAATGCCCGGTATTTATGATAAAAATAGCACGTGATATCGGATGTTTATTTGCCAGATATTTGTATGCTGTAATTGTGTATCTAAAAACGTAGTAGGTATAGACTTGGTGATATAATTTGTGTGTAATTTTAATTCATAATAGTCACGTGCCATGGTGGCGATAGAACACAAAAAAGGGCTTTTTGAAAATAAAATAAACTTTATACAATTATAAATTGAATGCTACTGAATTAGAAACTATTATATAGTACCGTATCTATCTAATGATAGGTAATATTACCTATCTATTCTAAAACTTGCTTGCTTCAGATACGTTTTTGATATTAGTTGTATACTTTTTATTTATTTATTTGGGCAACAAACAGATGGATAACAAAGTAAGTTTAATTACATAGTACAAAGTCTAAATAAACTTTCCACAGAATACCTTACAAATTGGTGTAACAACAATCATTACACATTTATAAATAACAAGAACTTAATTATATATAGGTGCCAAACTAAGTAAGAAATAAGAAAATTACAAAAATAAATCTAATCTGAATTCTATCTCTAGTTAGAAAACCCACGGATAGACAGGTTATTGCAAACGAATTAAGATGCGATGATACATATATACCTTGAATTACTCCTACTACTCATATTATTGTACTCTTATTGTGAGACAGGATTTTTGCGACTCGCCCGAACTGCCGGTATAACTCGGCTCAGGTGTCTGTACTTCTTCTTGCAAAACCTCCTTATTATGTAGCGGACGCCGATAATCCACGTTGGAACGATAAAGGTTGTTTGCCAGATTAATTTGTGATGGGGTCTTATCATTTAGTAGGTAGGCCAGTGCCTGCTTGATCTGTTGCCCTGTTTCAAGCAATTATCGCCTCTTCTACTTAACTCTGCTTGTATTCAGAATGTTTGAAGATTTTAGCAACTCCTTTAATTACGTATCGTCCTGTTGAGGGTCTTCGGTGTAATCAAGTGATGAAGATATGTATAATTGTTTGATTCGCATTTGCCTCAACATTTTGAGAGCCTGGAATGTGTTTTATCGATGTAAGGAATTCACATACTGGTTTTATCAGATGTCGAAGTCGTCTCGGAGTGTCACTATCGCTCTTGCGTAAGGCATACACGAGGTTTGTGATCCGTGAACACCGTAGTTTGTTGCTCTTAAATACTATCATATGGATAAAATGATTAACTATATATGGATGAAAGCTCCTTAACCAAAGAAGTGGCAAGTCTTGGAATTTAGTAGTCAGGGAAAAACACCATTTTAGAGCAAGGGTATTTCTACAATTGCAGTGATTGTCCTAACCAGTATTCCTTTGTAGTATAGGAGGACCCCTTTTTATTCATCCTGTTTTGTATGTCAGTCGCTTATACCTTTCATAGTGTAGTTCACAGCGATTAGCGATTTTAGCATCTCGTATTTTCTTCATTTTGCCGAAGCTATTGCATTAGAATACCTCTAATTTAACAGGACCATAGCTGTTCCAAGAAGGTTTGGTTTTATAGTCCACCAAGTTTTTTCTATAAGTTATGTATGGTACATTTTCCTTGTCCCCATAATGTCCAGGCTTCTGTGTTATCTTTTAAATGTCTTTTGCTGTCATAGCCTAGCTTTTTGCCTTTTGTGTTTTCATCTTCACCGTTTGTAATGGATCAAGGTTATGTTTATTCTCACGTCATTCATATTTACATCGTATTCCCGAGTATTGAACATAAAGCTAGGCACTTAATTATTGTTTGCAAACACTAGCGTATTTCTCGTGAAATTGATGCCTCAATTGGCAGGTGATGCGCTCGGATCATTCATTAAATTAATAAACGATTGGTATTCCGATGTTCAGTAGGAAACCGAGAGCGGTATATCCCTGTTTCATTGGCGAAATACACGGAATACTCAGTAAATTTCAATGAACGTTCGGCTATGTATTTCAAAATGCGATTTCCAGTCATATGTCAATGTCACTCTAGTACGTCACGAGCTGTTTGTTATCAACATATAGTTTCCGCTAGAGTTTTTTTTTCAAACTTTTTGTATCGGTTTCACTTTCACATCGGCCTCCATACGTGAACGTACACAGGAACTGTGACAAAATGAAACAACAAAACATACAACATGACTGAACTGGGTGAATACAGACGTAACTGGCAACTTTTAACACACTTATTGTATTATATGTTATTGTATGGATAACATTTAGTAATGCTTGGATGATGCTAGCAGTTCGCTTCATGCTGCATGTTTGTTTCTTTTTCTAATAATTGTAAGCTATTAAATTGTTAATCCGTAGTTAGCCGTAAGATCAGTTTGAATATAAAAATATAAAGAGCTGTGGATTTTGTGAATAATAAATAAATACTTAAGTATATATTAAACTCGCTTGAGTTTTGGATCTAAAATCTAATCACAAATAGTTCATTCCGAGATTTACGGTGCTAAGAAGCAGTTTATTTGCGAATGAGCCTGCACAAAATTCCTTTGCAGAATAAATTGTTTATTTTGCACAATGTCTTAAATTCCATGTAATGGGGTCCAGAAAACAAGATTCCCAAGATACTGAAAACTTTACAAAGCTATTTGTGTAAGTGACAAAATCACCGAATAATCGGAAAACCCCAAAAATTCGTTTGCTATAGTTAATTTTAAGAAAATAAACTCATCCGCTTAAACATAAACATTTTACATTCGACCATTCCCTGTATGGCATTTTCTATAAAATTCACGTTTAACACAACGCAATCATATCTTATTATCTTATCATAATATCTACTACTTGTTTTACTTACTTCTCCGACACTAAAGTCCTGATAAATATTTATAATACTGACATATTATCAGAAAAGTTATCTGACTATTGAAAAACCGACCCCAAAAAGAATAATTCGAAATTGCTAATCCGCCTTGGGCAAGCGTAACCACACATTCTGTTTAAAAAGAGGCCTCCACCCCTTGTTGCTGTACAAAAAATACTAAAAGTACGATATTTTTTTCCCATTTTTAAACTCGGTTACAGGTAGCCACAGCAGAACTCAAATCAAATTACTTATACACCTCTAAAGCGGATTCAGCCTTCGTGTTATTAGCTACCCTGTCGCTATTTTTTTTTTCTTACTTTATTTTTCTAGTTTGACTTGTTTTTTTTTTGTTGAGAAATCATCAAATGGCTCGTCCCGCCGTTAGTGACAGACTCTTACTGACTAAAACCCGTCCATGTTCCTTTCCCTGCCGTTTCTATTCTGGGGGCACTGTTACTCTTTCGAACGTCCCGCAGCCCCGGCCCTGGGGGAGGGCCCTCATCACTGTTGCTGACAGCTCTTTCTAGCGCGAGAACACGAACGCGCCCACGACGCGTGCCTGGACCTTACCGGACAGTGAGCCTACGAGTTTGTTTCGGTGTTTCTTCTCAATGTAGTCGGATAGAAAATACCGGCTTCATCTAGCTTGTAACAAGATTGCCTGATGTGTAATTTTATAACCCATTAGAAGATAAATATCGTTTACTTTATATTCCTGACTATCTCGTTAACATGGCTCTTTAGTAGTATCCATATTATTTGAGATAGACTTTAAAAAATGTGAAATAGTGTACTAGTGCCAGATTTTATTTAAAAGGGCAATTATTTCTCGAATCGAAATCCTACCTTGGGTTTTATGATGTTGGTTTGCCGTTTTCCGTGGTTTTACCCTGTTTGTAATCCAATAGGATTTTCCATAAGTTTTTAAGGAATAAAAATTGTGCTGAAATATAAATTTGTAATGAGAATGAATAGCAGAACATGAAAATAATAAAATTTAAAAAAATATGACATACTTTTTCTAAAGAAAAATAAAACTAAAGAGAGAGTATATTACTATAGAGGCGTAAACACACCCGCATCTTAAGGGAACTACTTCCTATATGTTAATCTAAGTTATAAACTATGTGTGTACCAAACCAGTCTTTGGGTCACGGGAAGTGTCAATAAGCCGCTTCGCTAAATCTTTAAAAAGAATGTGAGCACTCGGACTACACGACCCGAGAGTTCCAACCCCAAACGGCTCGAAAATATAGTTGCCAATGAGGTTACTATGTTTACGCCGCTTGAGGTTGTCCGTAGCCGCAGCAGCGGAGTCAACGCAGCACGCAGAGCTAGCAAGGTGGGATGGCGCGAGAGTGTCGACACAGGTCGCGTCCGCACACTAAAAGCCTACCCATCTTCTACAGAAATAATGACATACCGATCTGATCTGATCTCTTGCCATCGTCACGTGCATCGTCATTTGGTTGTTATTCAGCTGGAACATGAGCGCGACGGATGATGTCATTCATATTAGCACGCCGCGCTATTTCCGCAAGGCGGAAAGTAGTGTCATCAAACATTGTGTCTATGTTTGATGACGAAAGTGCTAGAAGCCAAAGACCCGATTCCCATGCATCCACAGCCAGCAGGCGTGCTCGCTCGGTAGAAGTAATTGATGTATCAATTAAATTCTTTCGTATTACTCTGCATAGCGGCTCATCCTAGTCTTCGGGAGGATGGGTTGGCGGTTAGATCTCTGATCTAACCGCCAACCCATCTGGCAGGTGATTTTCAAGGCATCTATAATTTCAGTCAAGCACGTTATTTCAAAATCAACCAGTGTGGAATGTCAGATATTCTTGGGTAATTTCTAAAAGCCGGTAAGCTTATACTGGAAATTTTGCGGACGCCGAGGCCTTTCATAGGAATGGGAAGAGTGGCTTCTGTCCAAGCTCGGTCGTCCATGGTCACATTTAAAATGGATGTTAGTGTTTTCCAAATAGTGGAGCGCCTGGGGGTTTTCACCTCGGATTAGAGTTATAGTGAATGAATTAATATGATCGATGTGGGATATTGTTTTTTAAACTATAAATTGCAATGTTTACCCATTTTTTTTTGTGCTTATCATTGTTTCATTGTTTAAACAAATTATTATGAAAAAATAATGTTTAACCATATATTTTCACTTTAAACAGTATTTTTTATTTATTTATATGTTAAATCTTACCTGAGTAGACATATAGGAACATTTTTCAAAGATACCTGTGTATAAAAATAGCAGTAAAGATCTCGAACAGTGGAGGGGAGAGCGGAGCGACAGCTACTATGTACAATGGAATTTCTCGGCCAGTTTAATTATAAATGAAACGTACTCTATTGTGTACATTTAAAAAAATAAGGTAATTAATTACGACTAATGAAAAGAAAAAAAAATATTAGTACAAAATCTGTTTATTTAAATACAGTAAAACCCGTTTAAGACGATTTCACAGGGACTCAACCAAAAACGCGTCTTAAAGCGGGAAAGCGTATTATGCGGGATATAGGGAAATAAAAAACGGACCTACTACATACGTATGTATTAATATTAGGTATTGAATTGTACATTTCAAAATTATGTACGTTATATAAAGTGCCGTGTATCTATCACGTTATTTAAAATAATCACTTATTTTAGTTTGACAAAAAGATTTTGAGGCATTAGAAATTACAAGTTTTTTAACGTAATTTAACTTTTGTAGTGCGTCTTCACTTTGATTCAAAGAAGTTACATAGCGTCTTAAATCATTAACTGCTGATAATGCCTGGGCGTGTGACAAAATCGGAGTTGACTCATCTTCTTGATCATTATCACTTTCAGCCTCTTCTTGTGTGTTATTCACATTCTCAATAAGATCTTCAATTGGTTGAATTTCGTACAATGGAAGAATATCCAGGAAAACCCTGCAGTATTACGGGTTCTTCTTCTTCCAACACGACGTCAACCTGGTTATTTCTGAAACCTGCTTTCTTGAAACAATTTTGAATGGTTTCAGGCTTAATTGCTTCCCAAGCAGCTGCAATGTTTAGAATTGCATCATGCACAGTCAAGGGTCGCTTGCTATCAGGGTCTTCTATTTCCGCCGCTGGCCGCTGCCGCAGAGGTATAATATGTTGGCGTTAGGCGTATTAAACGGGATGACGAATCGTATTAAGCGTTAAAGAATGTATGAAAACATGTCTCAAGTTGTAATAAAATGTATATATTTTTGTTCTTATTGTTATTTTTATTCTTTTAACTAGCTTTCATTTGATACCCATATTGCTACGGAAAAAAAAATCAACTCCCCCTCCCATTCCACCATTTGCGGGCGCCAGTTTGAAAATCTATATAGCCTATGTCACTACTACAATTTAGACAAATCGAACGACACCTCATATGTCAAAAACCGTCCAGACGTTTGGGCTATAGGGCGTGCCAAAGAAATGGACATACATACACTCGAAAAACATAACCCTCCTTCTGTCGCAGTCGGGTAAAAAACTAAATTTTTACTGTTATAGAAACACAATATTCACAGAATACGTGTTACTTGCAACTAAACTAGCCGAGAAATTCCATTGTACATAGTAGCTGTCGCTCCGCTCTCCCCTCCACTGTTCGAGATCTTTACTGCTATTTTTATACACAGGTATCTTTGAAAAATGTTCCTATATGTCTACTCAGGTAAGATTTAACATATAAATAAAAAAAAAAACTGTTTAAAGTGAAAATATATGGTTAAACATTATTTTTTCATAATAATTTGTTTAAACAATGAAACAATGATAAGCACAAAAAAAAATGGGTAAACATTGCAATTTATAGTTTAAAAAACAATATCCCTCATCGATCATATTAATTCATTCACTATAACTCTAATCCGAGGTTTTACGGTTTTGAATGCTCCAGGCACTCCACTAAAATGATTTGATCAATTATGTCCAAAAGATCGTAACGAGGAGTGCACAGAATACCTATTAGTTAATTTTGGACCAAAACAACAGGCCGAATTCATGTTAAAATTCATTCTTCTGTAATGAATTTTGAAGGCAGTTGGCATTTTTGTTTCTACACCATGTTCATCATGTTGGTTTCTACACTTTTAATTTCCTGCCTACAGACATTGTGTATGGTAAAAAAAATATACCAGTAATGTGGTTGCCCACTGAAATATTGCTTCTCACTTCAACGATCTCTTGATGGGCAGCAAGAATCTGTTTCCATCACGAATGATGCTCTATGTTGTCTGCTACTGAAGATATCAGTTATTATGTAGTTGTAAATTTGGACAATTGATGATAGACATGCGTAATTTTTATCGGGATTCAACTTAATTTTTGGCCGCTTTATATCTTCAATTCGTTGCATGGTATCAAGGTCTACTATTATGTCCCCAGTTTTTCTCTTCGAAGTTGATGTGCCTATTAATTAATTTTTATTATTATTAATAGGATTCTGTCTTAATGGTTATCGGAATTAAATCGATTAACTTCACTGTATAATAATATACGGATGTTTCGATTCTGAAACCAATTTTTGAAACATCTCTCAATAATATTTCTATCGCATAAAAATCGCAAGGAAGAACTAGAATAAACCGATTTATTCAAAGAATAAAATCATTCGCTTTGAATTTACCTGGCTAATACTACTAATACTGATTGTAATATTCCAATGTTACATTTTCCACAGTAGAATCCAAGATAGGCGGAAGCATTCATATTGTTGTTTGTAAAGGAAATTCTTCATCTCTCTTGACGTCACAATCTGCTATCGAGTATTTTCAATAATATTTAAGGTTTTTCTTTCATGTTCCGTAGAGTTATTGTGTATCTTATATTGTTATGACAAATTAAAATGTGCCAGTAGTTTGAGGAACACACATATTCACAAACAACGTATTCGCAAACAATAAGGACTCCCAGTAAGCCCGAAACATAGTTCTGGTAATTTAAATGTACACTGACATTTCGTTGCAAACTTTGGTTTATTTTAAACGGTTTAACCATTATATGGAGTACTTGCTCTTTCCCCGCGTGTATGTTGGTCTTTCCTGTATAACTCTATCATCGGATTCTGTCAACCTTAAGGTTTTTTAGGTCTAAAAAACTGGCGATGTAAAATCAGCGGAAAAAAATAAAAAAAACACCAGAATTTGTTGCTTTTTTGTTGCTAATTAGTTGCTAAAAAATAATTTTGTTGCTCCGTCCGATCGCAAAAAATCGGCAATAACGCTAACTTTCGATTAAGATAGCGTGGAAATCACTGGATGTAGACTTATCGATCAAGCGAATAGGGGTCAATTTGTTGCTAATTTGTTGCTGAAAGATGTTAGGAAAAAAAATAAAAAATAATAATAAAATAATAAAAAAAATAATAATAAATAAAAAAATCGGCGGAAAAAAATTAAAAAAACACCAGAATTTGTTGCTTTTTTGTTGCTAATTAGTTGCTAAAAAATTAATTTTGTTGCTCCGTCCGATCGCCAAAAATCGGCAATAACGCTAACTTTCGATTAAGATAGCGTGGAAATCACTGGATGTAGACTTATCGATCAAGCGAATAGGGGTCAATTTGTTGCTAATTTGTTGCTGAAAGATGTTAGGAAAAAAAAAAAAAAAAAAATGTTTTTTTACACGACTGCGACATAAGGAGGGTTATGTTTTTCGAGTGTATGTATGTATGTATGTCCATTTCTTTGGCACGCCCTACAGCCCAAACGGCTAGACGGTTTTTGACATATGAGGTGTCGTTGGATTTGTCTAAATTATTGTAGTGACATAGGCTATATAGATTTTCAAAATGGCGCCCGCAAATGGCGGAATGGGGGGGGGGGAAGTTGAATATTTTTCTTACCATAGCAATCTGGGTATCAAGCTAGTAAAAAGACCAGTTCAAATATATATATATATATATATTTGTCTTTTTATATATTTGAAATGTGATATACATTATGTTTAAACAGTGTTTTATTTAACACAAAAAAAGTTCAGAATAAAAACACAAAAAAAATATTATAATAATAATATAATAAGAGTATTTTTACGCAGTACGGTTTTTTGATTTTTTTAATTAATATTTTTTTTATTTATGCCAAAATGGATAATATCCTCGCCAGCTTAATTCTTGAGATTTCCGTGAAAAAGTTGAAAGCAAATTTGTTGCTGCTTCTACTAGATCTTGTCTGAGTACAGAGAGTCAGCAACAAAATAGAAACGGAAAGTCAAGAGACGTTGAAGATTGTTTTAAGAAACCCCCGGCCACGCCAGCTTAACTCTTGACTTTACCGTGGAAAAACTATAGTGAAAATTTGTTGCTGCTCACACTGCAGCTTTTATCAACATAAAAAGTCAGCAACAAAATGGAAAAACGGAAGTCAAGAGATGTTGGAGATCGGTTTACAAAAAAACTGGCCACGCCAGCTTAACTCTTGACTTTTCTATGGGAAATACTACTGCTACAATATGTTGCTGCTCATACTGCAGCTAGTTTGAGTACAGTGAGTCAGCAACAAAATAGAAAAATGGAAGTCAAGAGATGTTGGAGATCGGTTTACAAAAAAACCGGCCACGCTAGCTTAACTCTCGACTTTTCCGTGGGAAAACTATTGCTACAATTTGTTGCTGCTCATACTGCAGCTAGTTTGAGTACAGTGAGTCAGCAACAAAAAAGCAACAAATTCTGGTGATTTTTTATTTCTTCCGCCGATTTTTTTTTTTTTTTTTTTTAATATTAATTAATTATTTTTTATTTTTTTTCATAACATCTTTCAGCAACAAATTAGCAACAAATTGACCCTTATTCGCTTGATCGATAAGCCTGCATCCAGTGATTTCCACGCTATCTTAATCGAAAGTTAGCGTTATTGCCGATTTTTTGCGATCGGACGGAGCAACAAAATTATTTTTTTAGCAACTAATTAGCAACAAAAAAGCAACAAATTCTGGTGTTTTTTTTATTTTTTTCCGCTGATTTTACATCGCCAGTTTTTTAGACCTAGGTTTTTTTTGTTTAGAATAGCCATCTAAAAACGATAATAAGTAAGTCACATTATGAACAGGAAATCAAAGTTAAAGTGCATTAAATATTTTTCGACGTCCATTATTTTATTTAAAAGATACATTGCACCCCTCGGTAATAAATTTTGAAGTTGCCAATTAGCCATTCGGTCCATTACCAGTGCGACCATGAATTAATGCTGACCACTAATTCTAAATGTGTACAACGAGTAAAACCACAAACGTGGTTACCCAATTCAGACTTACATAATAAAATATGCAGCGGTTGGTGACCAAAACTGTGACATTTCAGGCGTCAATTCAATTATGTACACAAATTAATAAAATTCAGGTGTCTGTAATCAGATTTTTATTATTTAATGCATTTAACAATGTTTCATGTAGGTAGATAATTACAGGCAGAGCCCGCCAAAGGCGATTAAAATCTGGTAATCCGACGGCCGTAACGATGCGTTGTTACTGGAAGTGAACAGTGATAGTGGGCATCCATTAGTTATTTTCACTGAACTTTAGTCCGTTACAAGTAAAATATTCCCCGTACAACAGGGTGCCATTTACGAGGCCATCAAATATTTCCGGCAAAATATGCTGGAGGCGAGGTATTTTGTCATTTATACTGACCATGCTTATTAACTACAAGACGTGGATTATTTCTTTGATGATATAAAAATGTGACCAATCTGTTTTCTGAACTGCTTTCGACTGTTGAGCACTTTCTTGTTGGGCTTTTATCATAATATAAATTAAACTGTTTTGTACCTTCTGTAGATAAAAAGTTGTCAATTAAGCATGCGTGTAGTTTATCACACATTCCCTTAACATCAAAGGTAAAAGCACCATGTTGTCTCCGATCATTTATTAAAACCATGAAGAATTTTCTAAATATTGAAAAATATTGAATTTGCATTGTGTAGTACGAAGTTCGCCGGGCCGGCTTGTAGGAAATATAATAGTGCCGGCCAATATTCTGGCTGAATAAGACATTATTATGTGAACTGGCCATGTAATCATTTTGAAATTGGAATACAAAAAAAAAACTGATTTTTCAATTATGGTGTCAGTCGATTTCCCATCATGAAATAAAACTAGTCTTTAATGTTCCTATTTGATGTATTTAAACGATTCCTTTAGCTACGCATCCCCTACAGTACTTATATGTCTGTTAATCTGTTATTCACACGTGCATTCAACCGCTGCATCTCTGCTCACTTTGAAGATGTAATTAAGCTCACTGAACTAATCAATTAGCTGAATAATGAGAACGACTAATTTATGTAATTGTGTGCATGGCTCGGTTAAATTGTAATAAACAGTTATCTTAACTACTATTAATTCTAAAGTTTGTGTATTGGTTAGCTTTCGCGGTAAACGGCTGGACCGATTTAGATTACATTTGGTATGGAGATAGATGGGACTCTGGTGACGGTTATAGGCAAATTAATTTATAATCCTAAAAATATTTTTTATCCTAGTGTGTTATGTTCCATAGGCTCAACATTTTACATGTTCAAACGCTCAAACCCGGAACAACTCTTTAGTTAGATCCTACAAGCATATATGTTTCGTGCGTGAATAAAACCTTTTTCATTAAACCATAAATTAATTTCATAAGTATATATAATTTATTTATTCGACGAATGCAGTATTAATCCTTGGACGACTGCTCGCGTAGCGGCTACTATAGTTCCGATGACTGCTAGCTTAGTGGCTACGACAGCTTCGACGACTGCTCGCGTAGCAACTACGACAGTTCCTACAAATTTTCGCGTAGCGGCTACGACACTTCCGACGGAGCATTACCTCCGTTAAATAAGTACCGGTTGCACTTATCTGATAGATAATTTGATACAAATCATGTTTGAATTATACATTAAATCGTTGGATATTTCTCAACCTCAGTTGGTAAAATATGATAAAATCAGGTTTATCATATTATTATAACATTTATCACAATGTGTATTTATCCACTTTTAAGTAAATGCATTTTTTGTTGTGCGAGATCATAATTTATTTTAATTATACACAGTTTCAATTTGAAAGATCGATTTGAAGTTATGAAATTTAGTTTGATCCATTATAGCACGAACACGTTCAAAACCCGAGGCTACACTAATAAATCAATTAACCCGTTCATTAGTGAGGGGCATTTGCAGAAAATGGCTCGAGGGGATGTTAAAATTAGGTGCAACAATTCGTCCGAAGCACGCATGGCAACGCTTCGCACGCTATTTTCGACGTCGAAATGACGTAAAACATGGTGAATTCGAGTGCTCGTTTAAAATGGCCGCCGGTGGAATTGTAACTGTGTTGTGAGTATTGATAGGGGTTAACGAAGCTTTATTGTCAGCTCATGTTGAGAAAATAAATAAATTATGAATGGAAATTTGTTTGGTACTAGCTACTGCCCGACTTTTTATATTCTGTTGGATGCAGATACTGGGACAAAAATATCTTATCCTGTGTATTTATTGATCCAGGTTATTATAAACTATGTGTGTGATATTTTTATCATCACCATCGTCGTGGGTGTCAGTAAAAAACATACAAACTTTCACATTAATAATATTACTAGCTGTTTCCCGCGGTTGTTTTAAACTATGTCCATGCCAATTCGTCTAAATTGGTACAAGTTCTAGTTTTAGAGTGAAATCTATTTACACTATCGTTGGTATACCTAACAATACAAACTAAAAAAAATGTTTACTATCATCTTCAAAGTTAAAAAGACCGGCTAAAGCCGTGATGGAAATATTAGCCATTCATCAATGGTCAGTTTAATAGTGCGCTGGCCGCGAAACCTTCATTTATGTATATACTATACATAATCCTTCAGTTAACCAGTTAACAGTTAAGTGAGGTTTCCATTACAATTTTGACCTGATGATATAAAGTTAATGTAATATAAAGTGAAAGTAAATGTGTTATGTACCGTGGCAGAAATCATCGACTGCTAGACGTGCCTACATGTCGGACCGCAGCCCGTGCTGCGTCTCCAGTACCGCGCGTGATGACCACGTTAAACAAACTCGTGGAAGCCAACCCAGTCGATCTATTGGTGGATAATTTCACCAAGTTAATGGTTAAGTGCCTGCATTTTTGTGAGGCTAATATTATTTAATTGTAGTTATTAGTTTACTTATTATATAATACTTTGGTTTATGCAATTGGTTTCTTAATCCGTGTAAAGCAAATAAATAAATAAAGAGAACTGTTCTATACAGTACTATACAACCACAAAAAGTAAAAAACAAATTACTCTAAAATATTCGACATTTGCATAGGTCATCTGGGGTCATTTGGCCGCAAATGAGCTTCCCTAATGGATAGCCGATATATCAATAACCCTGTATGCCAGATATCTACTTAATTATTTTAATTGTATTCTCGTTTTAATCACAACGTTAATTATCTGAAACAACGTTGCTGATATTTGCATTATCCGATATTCAAACTAATCTATATTTAGGGAAATACTAAATATATTCAACACGATTATCTATTATTGGTCCGGTTGAAGAGCTCAACGGATTATTATTATATTAATGGCAATTTCAAAAATTTTAATGTATGATATATTTGTTTCGATATTTCTTTTTAGATATTTTTCTTTATAGGTCTTTTCAAAATCAGAAAAAAGTCCCCTCCAAAGTCCGCTTAAAAATAATTAATTTTAATTAATTTGTAGTTTTATTTTTTTAAGTTTTGCCTGACGATAACTGTAATGTTATAGTAAAGTAGGCTGTTAAAACTGATGATAAAAACCTGGTAAAGGTTGCGTGAAGCTGCTGGGTAAGGCAACCGCAGCACCAATCATTGGAGAGATCCTTGGGTGATGAGGACTATTTCAAGCTATGGACCTGTTTCAGCTGAGACGACAAGGCATTATTTTGCATAATTTGATCGAATGCATGCAATTTTATTTAAATCTGACCATAGTAAAAGGTGAAATGGAACTTAGCTGTATAAGATTATTAAAGGCACTACTACTAAAACTAGTAATAGCGCGGATAACCGAGAAGTTGTGTGTTTTTTTTGTGGAAGAATAAACAACAAATGTATATGACAAAAAAGCATAGAACTGACAATGCAATTAACTTCAAAGAATAATTTAAATGCATTGTTCCAGTAGCGTTTGAGACTGAGATTCCTACACAGTTAATATGTTAGAATATTTACGTCACTATTTCCTATGTACACTTTCTGTCGGAGCACGGGGAATACTCGGAAACTGGAACAGAGGCAGCCATTGTTCGACATTTAAAATTTCTTTTTCTCTTTCCTCCCTAGTTTGTTTCAGTTTTTATCTTATTAGTTAGTTCGTTGAGTACTGGGGATCATTTTTATAAGTTGCCTAGTGTTTATAAATGTAAAGTATGATAATATAAATAATATGATTATTTGATTAAACATCCATGACATTAAATTGTCTTGACAACTGTAGACTAGCTAGTCATTCCAAAGTTTTTTCACATTATTTAAACATCTTGAATTTAGGATTTCAACAAACTCAGGTTTGATATTAATTTTATGGAAGGCCGGTATTTAAGAACGATATATCAAGCATAACTAAATCTGGTCTAGAAAATAGATTTCGAGCCATTTGAATTATATTGATCTAATTTTAAGTCGTGTTAGTCTTGAGTAATCTTCTGTAATATGGGCTTTATTCATTCATTAATGATTAAATACTTGATACAAAATGCTGGTTGATAAACTTAAAAATAATTTAAATATGCATCATTGATCGCGAAAAAAAAACAGTACAGATTCATTACAGATATGTAAACGTGAATCTAAATATCATTTTCATTCAAAATTCATTTTGCAAAATACGACGAATAGCAAGAAAACCTCAGAGATAAAATAAAATCGACTTGTACTCAGATTCTCCGATATTCTAAAATCAGAAATAGTATGAATATAAGGCGGTGCGCTTTTCTCCAGTAGCAGGATTCCAAGCCATTAAATTCATATTTCATTCAGCAAGGATTTATTGATGCTGGAATAAAATTAAACCGCGGAGCGTGTTTATTTTTTTGTTTCGCCTTTGACGCCGAACTCGGAAAATGCGCCCGGTGGATGATATAAATTTCAATTGCTCACTGAAAATATTGAAAGAGAATGTATCTTAATTTATTTTACACGTTCAAGTTATTGGTTTTAGTTAAACTGATTACTCTTGCGCGTTATAATAAATATGTATATTAATTTATTAATGAAATGAAATTTGAATTCAGTGTAAATATTGTTTTGGTTTCGGCAGCTCGTCTTTAATTTCTACAAGTTAACTGTACTGAGTAGACACAAGGCTTGACATGTGTTCGTGCATTATATGTAGTGCACTCATACTACTTAACAAGCATAAAAGGTAATAAAGCTCTTTATGAAGTAGGTCGTCTGGGAAAGTACAATTTTCTGTAACACATCATTGCTTAGTAGTTAAAAGGGTATAAAAGCAAGTGTAATAAAAGGCATACAAGACATTTCAGCTTTGTCTCTGTGATGTCTACGTGTTTGCGATGTACGGCACCGCTGACTATAACCCTGACCTCTCCGGTCGTGTCGGATAGCGGACCCTTCGGACAACAACAGTGAGGCAATAGAGAGTGCACCTGCGTAAGAGCTTGTGCACTATAATATCTCCAGCGTACCTGACTAGAAGCTTCATTGAGACTGGCCCGCCGTGACCGAAAACGGTCTGAAGATTATTATTATTAGAAAAACTTAATGCACCACTTTTTGTGTTAAAAATGAAAAAGACAATTATTACTTTTTTAAATTAGGTAATAAAATAAACGTAGATATTATTATCACTCTACAATAAACACAAACAAAGTTCTTGAAAAAAATATTGTAACTAACTTTTCCGTTATCATGCATGTGTGTGTTGTGTGTCATAGAATGTTGACGTTTAATAAAATAGTTCTCCTTTTCTATTTAAAATACGTGTCACGCACACATTTTATGGTTATAAAAAAAATTCGTTCGGCTTTTTGAAATGTTGCAAAACATAAATTGTTCCTAGTTTAAAGAATCACCATTTCAACTTTAGTAAAAAGTAATAACTTTATTTTATTTTCTCCAACAGGTAACGTAACTTCTGAGTTGACGGCTGTCATGTGAGTTCTCAAATACACTCAGGGGCGATGAATTCTGGTCAGTTGCAATTAAATCTTGTTATCTTTGAATATATGAATGTTAGTTTATTAAAGTATAAAAATAAGCTTCGATAAAATTTTAAAATTACGTATATCAATATTTTAAGTAGTTTTTGTTCTAGTTATTTAAAAAATATAGCATTCATAGTTTTTGTGATAAAAAGATTTTATTACTGACCCGAATTCTTTGAACCCGAGTGTACATGTAAGCAATTTGCAAGACTTTTTTGGTTAATCTAATGCTTACTGGCAAAATGGCCTTTGAAAAAGGTGCTTGTATCGCTTAGGATAGTGATTCTCTCAGTTGCCATTTCTCATAATATCTTCCATTTATATTGTTGACATAATACACATAAATATAAATATGTATTCGTGACGTTACGTCTACAGGCGGTAACGTCCTTCTAATATCCTGTTATGACGACGACGCATGTGATAGTAGGAAAACCTTTATTTTAGACTTATATAAACATACTTAAAATTACTGATTAAATAATACATAGTTTTAAAGTAACTGTCGTTTTACTACTAATAAAACTACCCCTTGCAATACGTAACACACATTACACCGCTGTTAAACTCAATTGTATTTAACCGAGTTCAAAAAAGGAGTAGGTAGGTTCTCAATTTGAATAGTTTTTACGCGATTACGCCGCCAATTATAAATTGATTTTGATGACCATTTCGATTAGTTGAATTAATGAGATAAAAGCAATGATTTATATTAACGAAACATTTTTAAGCTTCTTTAATCAATAACTATTCAGTATGCTAATTCGGTTATACCTAAATGGAAATGACGTTTTATTTATAGCCTTTCTAGGTCGCATTCTGACTGTAGTGTAGTTCTATTGAAATGCTGGCGAAATAATAATATTATCGTCCATTTCTGGTACACTTGATATGGCGTCCCGAGGAAACCACGTCGCGCAGCCGGTTAACCCAAGGTCCCATCTACCTATGTACTAAATTTCATTAAAATCGATAAAGCCGTTTTAGCGTGAAAGCGTACAAAACAAACACATGCGTTCGCATTTATTTTGTCCAAATTTTTTTTTTTTTAAAATACTCTCTCTCTGTTACGTTTTCATGAGTAATCCGTTTAAACAGATTATATTTCAATATTTAATACCTATACAGAAGTACGGCTGTGTGGAACACAGGTTTATGTTAATCCGGGATTTAAAATGGCTGCGACCAGGAAAATGTGATATATTGAACATTTATGTATTACTACTATTCCGTATAATATATAAATAATATAAAAAATAGAGTTTAGGCCACTCTTGATGTCACAACTCAGCTTGTATTATATTAACCCTTCTTACATTATGAATTTGTTTAATTATGTGGTATCTTTAATTTCGTGTTAATTGTAATCTCATTAAGATTATTTTTTTTATTAAGTGTTTCTCCAGTATTGTGTCTTATGTTTTTGAATTAAATAAATGTTTTATCCATTTATCTTACAAAAGCTTAAAGCCTATAATTGTTTATTTGATCTCTTTTAATAAAAAAATAAATAAAGGGAATACAACAAAATCTCATGTCTAGTCAAGGTTAATCATAATCAATACATATCGTATAAATTAAACTATTTTGGAAGAATGTAGAAAATGAGTTGTCTATTAAGCACTCATTTAGATTATCACACATTCCCTTAACATCAAAGGTAAAAGCACTGTTGTCGCCGACGATTAAAACCATGAAGACATTTCTAAACATTGAAAAAAATTGCATTTGCATTGTGTAAAAAATGCTTGTAGGTACATTCTTTGGAAAAATCTCATAATTACACATGTATGACTGTTTTGTTTGTGTTGCGAGCTTAGATAGTTATTGTATCTGGTTCCGTCAAGTCAGAAAGTAAGATAGAAAGAGACAAGACTACAAACACAACGTGATAAAAGTAAACCTTAAGGTCTCGAACACGCCGGGGCTGAGGGACGTTCGAAAGAGTTCTGCGCCCCCGGAATACAAAGGGCTGAGGAAGAAACATGGATGGGTTTTAGTCAGTAAGAGTCTGACACTTCGGCCCCGAAGGGAGTGTCAGGCTCTTACTGACCCACGGCGGGATGTCGTTCATTAGATGATTTCCCAAAAAAAAAGGTCTCGAACACGACATTAAGCGTAGATCTCATCTTGTACCTAGATGGAGACATTTAATAGGTTAATATTTTTTTTAAATAGGCGAATGTTCATGACTGAAAACGCAAATACGTAGTAAGCAGTAGAAGTAAAAAGAATATGGAGAACTTCGCGGGGTTAATGTACCTATTCTTTAACTAAGTGCCAATCATAGCTGCTTATTTGTATTACGCGTTTTGTCCCACTTGATGAAAAATAAAATACATGGCTATTTAAGCCTTGACGAGAAAAAAATGATATTTTTCTCGTTGCTTTAATGCGCCGGGAACGGGCTACTGTTTTGTACTTTTTCTTAGCTTCGTTACAGTTTGGTAAATATTTGCCTTCATTCCCAACCTTTTCGAAGGCTTACAATTGCATTTTGTTCAGTGTTAAGAGATTACAAATTCGGCGATTTGAAACTAGTTAAAATTGTGTGTTTTCTTTAAAAACACAAATATTAGGATATCTCTTCTCTCTCTTTATTACATAGCTAGTATTAAAAATATATATAATGCGGTACATGTACTTTATACATGTATTCACATTATGTAGGTATATGTATTATGCGGTCCCGCAATACACTTCACAAATAATAATTAAGTAGATAATTATCATGATTAAACCGTGATTAAATATGTTAATTAACCTTTTCACATATATGTATATATTTTAAGCTAGTATATAAACCAGTTGAAAATGATTAAATTTAAAAGAGAAGTAATGACAAACGTATCGACAAAATTTAACTAATAGCCTAAAGCTCTTATCAGACAATATGTTAAAAAAAGTTTTAATTTTATTTTAATAACTGTCCACTTATTACCGATCTTTTTAAATATTGTCTTAAATGCTATTGAAAATTACAGAATACTTTTGACTTCGCCGATGTCAGGTAAAACTAATATATATATGACCCTTGATAACTTAAAATAACGCCTACATTTGAATAAAATTCCAATAGGGCCCCAGACGCTTGTCAGTTATAAATAACTAATTAATTCAGGCCAAAGCGGCCACACAGTGGATAGATATAACTAATTAAAGACTGGCCCTCATTGGTTTTGGTATGATATTTGTATATCGTGCATAAGTCGATCTGAATTCCGTCATCAAGCATCACCACTTTTATGATATACTAGCTTCTGCCAGCGACTTCGTCCGCGTGGAATAGTGGTGCTCCGCTCCTATTGGTCTAATCGTGATGATATATAGCCTATAGCCTTCCTCGATAAATGGACTATCTAACACTGAAAATTTTTCAAATAGGACCAGCGGTTCCTAAGATTAGCGCGTTTAAACAAAACGACAACATTTTCCTTCACTGCTCTGCTCCTATTGATTGTAGCGTGATGAAAAGTATACTATAACCAGCTCAGGAGTATGACAAATAATTGTACCAAGTTTCGTTAAAATCCGTCGAGTAGTTTTTGTTTCTATAGAGTTTATACAGACAGACAGACAAAAATTTTACTGATTGCATTTTTGGCATCAGTATCGATCCCTAATCACCCCCTGATAGTTATTTTGGAAATACACTTCTCATCAAAAAAATCGAAACACCTCGCAGTTTATGATTTGATAAGGATTATCAGAAAAATGTGTATATTTAGGAATAAATGTAAAATGTCATTTAATAGTGAGTAGTATGAGGTTTTTAAATCCTAATGTTATTGTTCTAAATTCAAATTAAGTCTTCATAGATTTCGTATTTTGTATAATGAGTAATTTTTACCCTGTATGGAATATGAAGGAAATGGGTAAAACAACACGCGTAAATGAAAAAAAAAATTAAGAAACGTTTATTTAATAACTTGTATTCCCTCCGCGAGCTCTTATTACTGCTTCCATACGGTTCTTCATCGATCGGATGAGAGTCACGATCACATGTTGTGGTATATTATCCCATTCCTCTTGGATTGCATTTTGCAGCTGGCTAAGTGTTTCTGGGGCTGGATCTCTTGCTCGAATTCGTCTCTTTAATTCATCCCATAGATGTTCAATGGGATTCATGTCCGGGCTTCTTGCTGGCCATACCATAATGGAGATACCGACTTCGGTAAGATAATCTCGTACGACGCCCGCGGTGCGAGCTCTAGCATTGTCGTGCATGAATATGAAGTCGTTGCCAATAAAATGTGCATAGGGCATCACATGAGGTTCAAGACACTGTTCGATGTACCGATGAGAGCTTAGTGCAGGCAGCCGTGGCCCAGACACAAAGGCAAGTTCTGTCTTACCGTCGGCGCTGATTCCTCCCCAAACCGTCCACGAACCGCCACCATAGCTGACCTTTTCTTCAATGCAGCATTGTGCAAAGCGTTCTCCATCTCTTCTGTAGACCTTGTTCCTTCCGTCGTTACCATACAGCATAATTTTACACTCATCAGAAAACAGTACTTTGCTCCACTGAAGGTATGACCAAGTTAGGTGCTCGCGTGCAAAGTTAAGGCGCGCTCTTCGATGGTCTGCAGTTAATTTCGGCCCATTCGCTGGCTTATGCGGTGCCAATCCGCGTTCCTTCAACCTTCTTCTTATTGTAGAGTCACTTACAGCTACTCTTCGTACAACGCGAAGCTGCTGCTGCAGTTGAAAAGCGTTAAGGCGTCGATTTCGTAAAGAAGTTGTTACAATAAATCGATCATCTCGCTCAGAAGTGACCCGATTCCTGCCAGATCCTGAACGGCGCGTGAACGAACCAGTCTCCCGATAGCGTTTGTAGACTCTATGAACAGATGATAAGCTTAGATGCAATCTTGCAGCCACAACACGCTGACTAAGTCCAGAATCCAGCAATGCCACCACTTGGGCGGCTTCTGCGGGCGAAGTATCCATATGTTTTAGAAAAAAAAGTTTTTTCAGACGTCCCAAAGTCACAGTAAATGAAATAAGAAACAAAAAGTTTAAAGACAAGCGCTAATTTTTAGTTTTTAAACGAGAAACGTACTCCAACCCTAAATACACATTTGTCTCAAAACAGTGATTAATTTCATTTATAGGATAAACAAATGAAATTCTAATTTCGAATTTTGATTTTTTTCTTCTTACTGTAATGACCAAACTGCCAGCTACACAATAATGTTTTTTTTTTCATGGAATTAATTCTCTTTTGTAAAAAATTAGGACAAAAACAATAAAAACGAAAGTGTTTCGATTTTTTTGATGAGAAGTGTATATTTCATGTACAGAATCGACGTCTCTACAGATTTATAATAAGTATGTTTACTTAATTAAGATATCTATGTATTGATATCATAAAAAAATATTCAAAGTATGCTAATTATTACTGATATCATGATTTGTGATATTCGTAAAAGTATAAATGACAAAATGTTTGGTGCAACTGGCTGTTTATCTCGGTATTTGGATCCGATTTGACGTAGAGATCACGGGTATAGTCCGACATGGCTATTCATGAACGTGGCTGAGAGGTGAACTAACGCTAGCCACCATCTTGAAATGCCATTTTGGTGATACCGGCCAAGGGAAAATTCTTACCCAACTATTAGTAAAAATATAGCGCTATTCAATAAGACTAGATTTTGTCCTTGAAATGGTTTAGAAAAGGCAATGATGATCGGTGATGCCTCTGGTGTTGTAGATATCCATCGATCGCGGTGACTACTTAATAATCAGGAAGGTTTCGGCTTGTGAGACACCTACTAACATCCAAATGTGTGTTAAATGTTTAAATATTGCATTTTATTGTTTCCAATTTAAGATTATTATTAAAACTAAAATGATGAATTAATAAATTGCTATTTATCATGTCATGATTTACTTAAAAATATGGAAATTTCCATTAATTGGTATCATTATCACTGAAAATGACATTTCAAGATGGTGGCTAGCGTTAGTTCACCTTTCAGCCACGTTCATAAATAGCCATGTCGGACTATAGAAGATTATTGTAAAAATGTAAAAATGGTTATTGTAGTAAATGCGTTTAAAGCCCAGGTTCACCAACAAGATAACAGTCCGATCAAATCAAAACAGCTGTTTACCATAAATTAAAACTTCTGTCTTACGAAAATCCCCGCTTCGTGGTAAAATAAAGTTTTAATTTAACGGGCAGATTAGGTAACCATCTGTCGATGAACTTGGGCCTAAATGTCTGTGTCGTGCTCGTTATATGATCAATTCAACACATTCAGGCAATAATATTATCAAATCCATTCATGGAATTAATACAACGGGGAAATGACATAACATAATTCCATTATTGGTCGCAATCTGTACCGAGAAATCGTGCAACGCTGCTCATATCACAAGTATCTACTAGTAGTGGTAATCAGCATTAGAACTACTCGATGCACGGCTTGATTAGTAGGTATTACGAACCGATGTACGAGCAAATTTCATTATTCCTAAATACGGCCATTTCGAACAACCTGTTCGTTTTCTTATTAGAGACAAAATTTTGATATAAGGTCTATACAACTAATATCAATTCAACTATAGGTAAGTTATTGAAAATTATAGGAAAGAAACAATATTTAATATTTTGTATCGCTATCGTAGGAAGAAGCATGAACAAATTCCCCAGCAAAATAGTTGTCCATTACAAATTGAGCTTTATAATAGACTAGCTTCCCGCCAGCGGCTTCGCCCGCGATATTTTAGCTAATGGATACAAAAACTTGACACATTATATACTAAAACCTTCCTCATTAATCACTCGTATCTATTAAAAAAACCGCATCAAAATCCGTTGCGTAGTTTTAAAGATTTAAGCATACATAGGGACAGACAGGGGGAAGCGACTTTGTTTTATACTATATAGTGATATATTATTGTCTCTATTTCATTCTGAATCTCATAATAAATATGATGCACCGACTTTACAATACAAATGCATATATTATAACTTCAGAGCTGCCATCTGCTTCTATCTTTAAAATCGACGTTAACATTATAATAAGCTTATCTAATTATTAATTGATTTGTTTCATAAGTACGCAAACATCGTCTGAGTTTGCCTGTCGTGTAAACTATTACGGGGTGTCCTGCGTGAGCGACGAACGCGATCAACTCAACGGCTACCCTACTTGCGGCCTATGTGACAGTCGCGTTAGTCACATTACGTCGCGACGTGTCGCGTCGCGTCGCGTCGCGTCGCGTTCGTCGCTCACGCAGGACACCGCGTAACGCGACTGTCACATAGGCCGCAAGTAGGGTAGCCGTTGAGTTGATCGCGTTCGTCGCGTTCGCAGCGTCGCGTCGCGTCGCGTTCGTCGCTCACGCAGGACACCGCGTTAATGTTCTAACTATATTTTTATCTAAAGATGTGTATGGACTCGAAAAAAAATAAAAAATCCTTAAAAATACTTACTAATCTATTGAACAGGCAAAAAATAATAATTGACCCCAAACTCGAGGGGTTTACTAGTAGCCAATGAACAGTTTCACTTACCACCTCCTGGCTCGATCATCAGATCCGCTCGAAGATTCCAAATTATAGCAATGTCTTCTGAACTACTTATACATGCAAATTTTCATTTTGGTACGGTAAAAGAGAAGGATTTTATTACATTGTTTGTTAGCTAGTCACAAGTGAAGGTAGTGAAAGAGCGTTGAAAATACAATCCGAGCCCCAACTTTATATAACTGCCAACCATTTCAGGCCCCGATTGACCGATCTGTCATCGGCTTTCGATAGGAAACTGCAATTGATAAACAAAAAACGCAGACACTCCAATAATCTTTGCTGTCAAGCGCGCTCACAAAGGGGTTCTGTCGAAGCCTTTTTAATTTGAACGATTTGAATGCAGATAGGTTTGCGATGAAAAATCTTGATAAAAATATGTGCTTTTTTAACGGTCTTTTATAATGGTATGGCTAGAATTGGTGGTCTAGGTTTTCATGTTGCATTTGATATTTGTTTTTTAAATCCAATGCTGTAAATTATTGGGCGGATATAGACTATAACGAACTATTTTAGCTTGACTTACATTATATTATATATAGTATGTATATTTAAATTATTAGTTTCGTGGTATTGTGAGCTGGGTTGTGGAGGTGAATAGGCAGGTGCCCACAACCCAGCTACCGCTACAGCTCCATGAGCATGAGCAGGAGCACCTGCTCCATATAAAACACTGGTACTCAGCTTTATCAGGATAGACTTGAAACCGACCCCAACATAGTTGGGAAAAGAGTAGGCAGATGATGAGTAGGTACTCGATTGGAAGAGTGGATTGTGTGTCATTGATTTACGATATTGAGATTAAGTCTCAACGCCTGACAAAACAGTCAAAAGAAAAAAGAGTACGACACGTCTCACCTCTGACCCAACCCCAGTCGTTCAAAATTAAATATTAGTTTTAATCGAGAAGTTCTAGACTTTATTCAAACAACTAATGAATTAGAATGAATTCTTTGATTTAACAAACAAAATACCTATTACTTACGAATATTAGCTCCTCTTCTAGCCAACTAGTGTAACTAGTTGACAGTGGTTCCAGACCACCTCTATTTATTTCGCCGCCATCTCCTGGGTACTCCCTCATAATTGAAATATTTCTTCAACCCCCTCTCACTGCCCAATATTGTTAAATTGTTGAAATCTCTGCAACTGCAATACAGTCAAAAGCAATGAAACCGGGTTAGTTTAAAAAAAAAATTTATCGCCACGCGAATCAATATATTGTTTTTTTGAAATATGATTCTCTAAGACATGGCTAGTTATTTAGTATCTACTATTTAAATTCTAAAAAAAACAGCTCATTTATTATTTATAACATTCATACATTTAAAGATAATAAGATTCTAGGAACTGATCCGGATTCATTGTTCTCGAATGTAATTGAAAACTCACATGACAGCCTTCAACTCATGAGTAACGTTACCTGTTGAAAGAAACAAAAATAAAATTATTGTTGAGAAATGCTTTTGTACGCACATAATAAAGACATGAAACATGTTTCTACTTTATTTCAATGACATAATTCACAGTGTTGAAGATTTTTAAATATTAGTAACTTTTATTAGTTATTTCTTTAAAAATATATTATTGCAAAACATGCGAGTCCTCGCGTTAGTATTTCATTGAATCATGTAATAAATGTATTATTTATCCGTTATATGTGTGTTGACAATGTATGCATATGATAATGCATTCATCAATCAACATTATTAACTTCCAAATGAAGCTTTGAACTAAGTACAGTTGCAAACGTAAAATGCACCATATTCTAGCTTCGATGGATTGGATGCTATCAAATCGCTTGTTCACTGTTTAATCTAAATGTTAGGCTAAGTTCCGTTGGTTGTGTTTGGGTAGCGCTAAATCCGCTGTCTGATGTGTTAGCGCTGTGTATTTAACTTTTAGCTTGTTTAATATGAGTTGCAGGCTGGCAGAATTTGTTTTGGGGTTTAATAGTGATTACGTTTGGTAGATTTTTTAAATGGTCGATGATAATATGAGCACTGTACCTACTTATTCGTAAACGATTCTTTTAGTATTTAAGGTTTATTTTTATTTTACTAGCTGTTGCCCGCGGTTTCACCCACGTTCCGGAGGTAACTACTTCACGCACCCGGATAAAAGAAGCCTAGAACGTTCTCCAGGATCTATGCCTCCATACCAAATTTCATTCAAATCATTTTTATATAAATAGATTAATATTGGTGTTTTGGTTAATCATGGTTTTCTTTTAGAAAATTTACTATAGAATTTACATTTTTACATAAAATTTACTCCAAATTTCGTTAATTCACTCATTCAAATTCTGTTATTTTGAATAAAAAAAGGAAACAGCCAATATATAAATGTCAATCCTGTTATTTGTGAAGTGAAAAATAATGGTTAAGTTTTTTATTAAATTGCACATCAAGCTCACAAAACCGCACGATTTTACGGTAAGTTAATCGATGGACGAAACAACACAGGTCCCGGAGGCCAATTCAGGGCTTTGTACGCTACATCAATATGCAACAAACGGTTGCAGAGAACTCTGAACCCTCACAAAGGAACCACCGGACCATGACGTGACTATTTAAACCTCCGTCCACCGCGGTCCAATCACGGCTCCAATGTGAATTGCGAAATTGTTATTTTAAATACAACAAAAACCCCTTAAATAAATGAAGTTTTTATATGGAAATTCGCTTGGAAAAAAATGTTTAACATGAAATTAAGCTGAGAATCAGCACTTTTTGAACGTCAAACATTTCAGACGAACCCACTTAATGTTTTCACTGTTTCTTATTGTTTGTAAGGACGAAGAAGAGGCGCAACATTTATCACACCACACACCTTCGCTTAGAGTTTTCATAGGTTTAGGTCGAAGATTAGCTTCTGTTGGCAAATAGTTCAATTGTTAACACAACCCTGCCGAAGGTAAACTCCTCTTTGATTCACACACATCTAAACTAAAAATTTAATACCATATTTCATCGAATATTGGTTTAGCCGTTTAAATATGAACTCTGTTAAGTACATAATAGAGATGAAAATTCAAAAGGAATGAGATTTAAGACACGATCAGCCTTATACGAAAATGAACTTCATTAGTAATATAGCTTTTAAACCGATAACATATTTTTCAAAAAGCTTCCGTTGTGTAACATTATAAATGTGACCTTTAAGTTCTTTTACAGCTCATCCTTTAGAAATACGACTTCACGACTCCGATCTATTGAAACTCAGTCGGCATGATCAACTGAGCTTACGTCGCCTAGAAAAGAAGAGGGAACGAATTTCTAGGAAATGGGATTTGCTCGACTATACATACTTATAATAACACTTTATCTTTTGTATGTTAAAGTTCAAACTTTAAAAGATATTACTTCTTGCGAAATATTACGACTTTTATAAAACGGAAGGTATTAGGCACTGTCAATACACTCAAAATTATATTTCAGCGAAGTTTAAGTAAGAATTGTAATGTTTTTTGTTATAAAGTATTCCAGTCCTTTGAACATTAAGATTCACTAGAGTTACATACATTTTTCAATGCATATCCTAACTTAATATTATAAATGCCAATGTGAGTTTCTCTATTGTTTGTTTCGCTTTTACAGTAAAACGGCTGAACCGATTTAGCTGAAATTAAATGTTGTGATTGCATCAGTACACTAAGGATGCAGTTTCACATTAAAATCATTAGAAAAACTTTAAAATAAATTTACACAAAAACGACCAAGCGTGAGTCAGCTTTTTATTTATATATAAAAAGTCTCAGTGGACCACTCAAGCTCACATTCTGCCGGTTTTGGAGATTGTCGGTACTAAGAACTCGAATATAACTTTAAATAGCAGTTTGCAACTATTCCTACTAAAATATCGTGGACGAATCCTGCGTCACGGTCCATTCAATTAAGAAAAGGTAGCTAGCTAGCTCTTCAGCAAATTCCCCGGGCACTGCGGCCATTCGTAGGTAACCAAGTGGCGGTAACTAGTTCCCATCGGATGATCTGTCAGCGTGTTTGCTTCACAACAAGCGAGGCGCCACTTTAATATTCACAAATTAATACGCATCTACGAGATCTGAATTCGAAGCGGAATTAAACTAACTTCGGTTTTCAATATAAATGGTACAATAGAGGTTATTCCATTTCCTCCATAGTTGTCATTCAAACAATAGCTCTGCCTTCAGTCAGCTCTGTGGTCACTGTTCAATAGTGAATGGCGTCTAGATGGCCATTTTGAATTCTGACGCCCGACACTGAGTTAGCAGCCTCCGAGCCATGAAACAGGCAGTGGAATGGGAAAATCTACTGACAGTATTTGAATGAAGTGTTATCTAACACTTTTAATTTGTCAGTATTTGTTCAGAAGGAAAATTACTATAGAAATTTAATTAAAGCGAAAACGAAAAATTTGAGTACATCACCTATATAGCATGATCTATTAGACAGAAATATTGAATCGAAACCTTTCGACCTACACGTTACAAAGCATCTGATTTGATTTTTTTCTGATTTTTTTTTAGATTTTACATATTATTATGAACTTCAGACATGTCATTATGGACTTCTATTCTTAACATGACTTTCTCCGCAATTTACTGATTAATAGTTAGTTTATACAAACTAATGCATTAAAAACTGGCCCGTGTATTTATTTCTTCATAACGCTTTAAAAACTGTTTGTATCATAAACGATAGTGTATCATGATTGTTTTAAAAATACCATTCGTAATTTTATCTGTTATAAAAAAAAGTATTGGAAAATATTATTTTTGAATCGAAATGCTTTTTTTTTGTTTTCAATAAATATTTTAACAGGACACTACATTTCGTTGAATTTGAATGTTTAATAGGAAGAATGTAGCAAAGGATTTTTTTAGCTCTTTTTGTGATAAAATTGATTAATTTTCATGTTTTCCTTTGTGTTCTTACACTATACGTATACTTTAATGCCGCCGACAAAATAACAAAATTGAATTTAATATTGTTTAGTGATAATCTTAAGTTTATACAATTTTATTTAGATCTGTCACATACTCTTTTATCACCCTATTCTTTATCTACCATTAACATATAGTTGCATTTTTTCTTGACACATTAAAATGATATCGGTGTCATTCCGTCTATCCCAGGGGCATAAAGTGAATGTGTGCCATCTACTAACACAGTTTGCGGACGTATGTATTACTAGGGTACGTGTTAGGGTACGAGCCGCTCCGACAAATTAAAATACACCCTCACCGCAGTCAACTAAAACTCAAATTCCAATAACTGCTACAGAAAATATTATCACACCAAATATTCATTGAAATTTCAGTTGTGCATTCATTTAGTTAAGGTTTAATATGCCTTGCTACTGGTAAACCAACCTGCTAAGTTGAACACCATCTATAATTCGGAAGCGTGGGGTGAGAGCGGTTTAACAGAAAATCGATGGCGACGATTCCCGCTCGGCTGCCGCATCCTGTAGAACGTGCCGCGTTCCTTGCCCAGAAATCACGAGAGCGCGTCCAATTTCGATTTAAGTCGTTTTCAAACACGTTGATATTGTCTCAGTTGGTGAAGGACTAGTAAGATGATGTTATTTGTATACAGTTGTCCGGATACAAATTCAATAACGTTGACACCAAAGTGTCTGTTTGTAGAGAAGTCAAGCGGCTTCTTCGAATCATAGCTGAAACGATTGCAGCGCCACAATGCTCAGATGGCACGTCTCAAGTCCACGGTATGTTATGGTATGTACGTGTATAAACTTCTTTTAAGTCTGCTTAAAAACATGGTACGGGGCTTGGCAAATTTTATGCATGTCAAGTGATTATTTTTTTTTTTAAAATATTGTTTTAAATACATTAAAGCCTTAATTGTATTTAGTGAGCAACTGAACGCAGCAACACTGCATATATATTCATAGCACGCGTTAAATTTGGCCGGTGTACACGCAAGCACATGTACTGGGCGCTTTCATGTGTACTGCACGGTTCAACAGCTCTGACGAGAACACAATTATATTCCATTAGTTATTCACCTGTGTTCATATTGCCAAGTAATGGCCCATTTAGATAAGCCTTGGGATATTCGATAGAATGTTGTATTGGAACTGTGCAATGAGTTGTATTGATATTCCCACTGGTATGATTTGGACTAGACCCTCTTTGATGCTGAATAGATCTGAGAATACAACGTGGAGCAGCAATGATTGGTTGCAGTATATGTAAACGAGACTAGCAAAAGCTGCTGTAACCTGGTACTTCGTCTGCGTGGAATTACAACATTAGACAAATCTACCAAAATTTATCCAAATCCGTGCAGCTGTTTATGCGTGATCTAGTAACAAACATCAAAATAAAAGTACTTTCATATTAATAAATTGGATTCATAAGCTTTAAATCAGAAGCAAAGGTTTCTTTATCTAATTTTACAGAAATCATTTTTTTTACGAAATATTCATAATATCATGTTATTTTGTTAGATTTGTCTAAAGTTCTTGTTCGTTGTCATTGACACGTAATAACCACACTTGGAGACATTTTTATTAATGTACACTTAGCTATACTATCCCAAAAAGCTAAAGCTCGAAGATGTGTCTGCACTACTACGTACGCCACTCTTCCCACGCTGCGTCGGTGTAACTTGTCCGTCCGTAAATAAGGCATCGTGGGAACCCTCACCATGTTTGTAATCCAGAAGGATTTTCCATAGGTTTTTTTATAAAAATAAAAATTGTCTTGAAACATAAGTTTGTAATGAGAAAAAATAACAGAACATGAAAATAAATTAAAAATAAAATATGGCATTATTTTTCCTAAAAAAGTAAATATAAAACTAAGGAGGATTTTGCTGTAGAGGCGTAAACATGCCCCCAGCCGTTGAATGCTCTCCTTTCAACAGTTGTGGTCCACCAAACGACAATTTTTTTAAAATGCTCTTCTAAATACGCCGTTTGCAGTCTTGATATCGGCAACTCTGCTTATACCGTCTGTGCCAGTATGAAGCGCAATGTCCCGGCCCATCTTCCATTTTAATGGTGGTAGGTTATCATCCTTGATAAGTATCAGAGAGATCAATTTGATCTTTGCCAACATGCCATTTGACTCGTTGTTGAAGCTCAGAGATATATTCCTTGCTCCATCTTGCCCAAAAATGCTGACGCAGCTGTTCAATACGCTGTTGATTCAAGTGAGATCAAGTGATGATTCCCACTAGATAAATATAATGCTAGTGGTTTTTCGCGGTTTCACCCGCGTGCCGAGAGAACTACTTACCTAACGCACCCGGAGAAAAATGTAGCCTATAAACGACTCCAGGATAACATCAATCTCTGTAAAAAACAAATTCAGTTTTGCATTTATAATATGTATTAGGATAAACATTTAGGGTATTGTTAATAATATTAAATATATTTATTACCATCAGTCTCAAACTATGTAGCCATCGATATTGCGTATAACTAGCTTTCCGCCAGCGGCTTCGCCCGCGTGGGCTATACGAATTCAAATTAAAAATAATAGTGTCATACAAATTTTGCCCCTCTTTTTCACCTACTTAGGGGTAGAATTTTGAAAAATCCTTTATTATCGCATGCCTACGTCATATAAAGAACACACCCTCCAAATTTCAGGTCTCTAGGATCAGTGGTTTAGGCTGGCTTGATCCGCCAGTCATTCAGGACAAAGCATTTAATATGTATAGATTATTCACAGTTTACTAAAAAAAACTAAACGACCTTCACAATAGTAAAAATCACAAAACAAAATCAATAAGAAACACAACAAATCAAGAACAAAGCATAACAAATCAAAGCAAACTTAATAAAATGGCGACTAAAAATACAAGACATTTTGCTGCAAAAATGTGAAAGCATTCAAGACAACACGGACAGAAAATAAGTCTATAGTGAACACTGCCTTTCAAAGAATTGACCGCATTTATTATTAACGTTCCGAAGACAGATACAAAGGAGAATGTCAGTTGCGGAAATAATACACTCTATTGCGGATAAATATTTTCACTTTAAAATAGCAATGTGTTTTGCTAGTTTGAGTCGGAACAATAAAAGATTGGACGATGTTTTAGCATAGATTAGATGATCCGTTATCGAGTTCTTTTTTATTGTAACATTTTTTTCTTTCTTTCTCGGTAGTTTTGAATTACTTTATCTGAATTGTGACAGTTTGTCCTATGCTCATACGCCTTGGATTGAGTGGTGGTAATGTTTATTTAGTAGTTTCTAGAAAGATCTTTTTAACCATCTTGAGTAGATATTGATAACTTTTATTTAAATGGCATTATTCAGCCTTTTAAGCGTTTTGTCACTGTGCTAGAAGGCCGCGTAGCATACATGTGAGGAAAGATGTGTAGGTTGTATAGATTTAATTTTCTGTCTATCTATATTTCGTGTAGATATTATAGAATTAAGGTATTCGAGCTTAAAAAAATCGTACCAACCTCCGAAAAAAACTTCCATAGTGACAAGTACATAAAATCTGCGGAATATAAATAATATTGTAGGTATAATACGGAAATCATAAAAATGTAGCGAAAAAATGCTTAAATTTCGATGCAAAGCCGGCCATAAAAGTTCTCGTTTCAAATTAAAAATTATGTACCGCCTTCAGATTATTGTCGGCCGTTACCATGCTATTTTTTTGTAAAATTATTTTTTTATAAGAACTGGTATACCCCACATGAACGTACAGCAAAGGTTCCTTTCAAAGCAATCTACTAAAGTACGCTAAACGTAACATGAGACTGATATCGTGTAAAAGAGTCGTAAAGGAAATTAGGTGCCGCCACCATTTTGTTTGACATGAAACCTATATAAATATATTCAGACCTCTTTCGAGATATTATTCGATAGATTTTAAATTAATTTTATTTATGGCCAGTTAACCACGCCGTTATTACGATACATTTTAATGTGGATCATCAATAAAAATTCTGTTTCATAATAATTAATGTATGTGTGCTTGTTTATGTAGATACTTATTACGAACTTACTTACACAAAATATAGTCAGCAAGTGTAGTTTCTATTGATGAAATATTTTTTGAAATCGGATTTTCCTTATCGGAGATTACATCCCAAACAAAATTAATAACTCGTTTTGATAAAATTTAAAAACCTCTTTGTAATTATAGATATGAATAATAATAGAAAACAAAAATATTCTTTATTACTTTGAAATTGGCAAAATGCTTGATCATACAATAAGGCTTCCCGTTATAAAATAAAAAAGGAAAGATGGAGATTGGGTCCGTTCTTTCCAGTACCTATAGAAAATTTTAATAGTACTATCCTAGTATAATAGTTTATTATAATAACCCATCCTTTCGTCCTTATCCCATCTTATTCTACGACTCCAACAATGTAAGGAATCACTTGAGATCTTTCTAGAAACTACTCGACCTCAATCCATACACAAATCTATCAATAGATTCTGATTGACCATACACAATAGGGTGCAGCTGAACAATACTTCATTCAAGCATCTTTTGAATTCCTTTACAAAACGACATGCTATTCAATCTATACAATATTCACCAATGGAGAATACATACGAGTAACAAGCTGTGCTTCAAAGCACAAATGGACGAAGATTCTATTGAATATATATATATCAAAGGTCTTACTGTGAAACCATGTTTATATTTTGTAACTAACCGTTTCCAGCGTTTTCACCCGCTGATCGAACTCCAGATCCAGGTTATAAACAATATGTGTGTACCAAATTTTATCCAAGTCCATTCGATAGTTTTGGCGTGTACAAACAGACAGACAAAAAATATATCAAATGTTGTTAAAGCTTCTGTTGCTCTAATAAATAGCCCCATATTAGTTCTTCTGTAATATTTATAATGTATATACATCGGCTTGTTTCAATTTTATTACATACTAGCTTTCCGCCAGCGGCATAGCCCGCGTGGTCTATACGTTTTCAAATAAAAAATGACAGTAGAGTGTAGAGTGAGTTTCTAGGAGTACAATTTCGGAAAATCCTTTCTTATCGGATGCCTACGTCATACAAAGAACACACCGGAGGGTGTAAACCTAAACTTCTCCAAGTTTGAAGTCTCTACGATCAGCGGTTTAGGCTATGCGTTGATCCGTCAGTTATTCAGGACAAAGAATTTTATTTGTATAATAATAATAATTTGTTTGTTTTGTTTTTGTTTTTTTTTTTATATTGTTTGTAAAATATTTAAAAATGTAATTAATATGTTTTAAAAATAAATAAACGGAAATAATAATTTATTTAAGAAAAGATTACAATGATCCAATAATGGTTAGTAACAAAATAATCTTATAAACTATGTTAATATCAAAATAGTAGCAAGAGATACTTATAAACTATGTGATTGAATAAAGTTAGTACTGTAGAAAAGCTTCTCGGCGGCTAACAACTTATCACGGCGTGAGTCACAAAAATATTCATAGCCCAGAGACTTGTTGTACTATCTATTTTATTTAGTAGTAATGTTAATACAGAACTGAAACACCGTTGTTTTGAAAACTCATAAAATTAAATAAAAATTTCCTTTATTCCACTACTAACAATATCTAAAATTTAATTAGTTATTAATTTGAAAACTCATATAATGTTTTAAATATAATCACTTACTTCATATACACTATTCAAGTATTTATAAGTATGTAAGTCTTACATCATCATCGTCAGACATCTTTTTGGAAGGTTATATATGTATGTCCTTCAATACGTTATTCCGGTCCATTTCCTAACAATCGTACAACAAATCTCTTGTCAAGCGCTGTCAACATAAGGGATACTCCTTAAGAAGTCATTGAAGTGTACGTAACAGTCCCACAATATTATAAAAAGAGATATATGTATCATACTACTTCACCTACATGAGAGCATAGTGTTTTTTTGTATATGGTTTATTTAATATTAAATTATATGAATACTTATATTAAATTAGCTTAATATAATCAGGGCGTTAAATTGTAGCTCGCGAAATTATTGGGAAAATTGATGCATAAAATTATTGTCTAAAAATGAGTCGCACTCTAGCTCAACATAAACGTCTAAAGCATACACAGTATTGTCGTATACAAAATCTCAGCATGCAGAAATATAAAGAAACTCAGAATGCAGAAATATAAAAAAAAATATGAAGTCACGGAATAAAAATCTTGTATTTCTTTTTGCACACCTTTCAAGCGAACTTTGGAACCGTCCGAGACTTGTCGTTTTATTTTTAGGAATGCCATTTACACCATGTCGCCCCTTTTGCGGGAATACAGGCTCCAGATTACGATAGCGACACCTGTTATCTCTACTTTGTTAAAACGAGGTTTGAACTACCGGAATTTTGGAATACACGACCCATTGATTTTACTCTTTGATTTGTATGGCATAATGTATTTTGTGCGGTTTGTTAGACTACAGTATAGTAGCAGTTTTTAACCATAATATCATAGAACTGAAACGATATTCTAAAACCCTTGAATAACACACCAATAACGAAAATATTGCCATTTTTGTAAATCTTATAATTAACCATTCTGATCGGTTAAAAAGCGGCTTGGAGTTATTAAAACAGTCATTTTATTGGCTTCTCATTTAATGCTGTTGGAAATTGCAGACCTGCTTGCACTCAGAATACCCTGAAGCCTTACTAAACATGTCGCGAATGAAGCGAAAACACTATTAAATAAATAGTTAGCGGGCATACAACCTTTTGAACGCAATATGCTTAAAAAGAGGTACAAAGCTTTTCCATCACATGTCTCAGTTGCTAAGTGAGAATAAATATATCCATTATCCTACTTCCACTGAACTGTCACAAGTCGAATACTCATTATAATTGTAAAGATACAGAGTCAACATACGTTGTTCTACCTGCTAAATTCCAGTACATTGAATAATTAAGGATCACATCTCGACTAACACAAATATCTACTTTAATTCCTAAAAGACAAAGTTTATTTCAATGCGCCGAGGGTTTCGCTGAGTGAGGTTTCGAGGGGAGAAAACAGAACAATTTTGGTACTTAACTGTGTTGTTGGAATAAGGTTTAGTATTTTAAAAATGCACAAGCTTGCAGCAGCTCAATGTTAAGAACTCTGTTATTGAAGCTTTACAGTGCAATATATCCACGAATTAAAATACCACGTAGTTAAGATTTATAATTTATAACAAGAACAATTAATTGGTGTAATTAAAATTGTGATATTTTATTTAAATACGACAAATACCAGAAGAACTGGGTTTGATTCTCGATTTCAGCATTGTGATGCTGACTGACTTTACTGATAATCTCCATATAGAATTCTTAATGAAATTACATGTCTGGCCCGGTTTATGGAAATAGATCCGCTACCAGTTGGCTGTAGTCTGAGTAATATTAAATATAGGAATCGGGAATCTCATACTTCATCAAAAAACGGTCAAAGTTCGAAATAGAATAAACATCCTACTGCGGACTGCGTATTTTTCTTTGCCAATGGTTTTCCGCTCGAATAGGTTAAATATAGGTGTATTAACCTGCGTGGCAGTCGGTTCCAGACGTCGGTTAACTGATCGCCCTACTGGTCTACCAACAAGCAGAGCACACTACCCAAACTAACTGTGGGCTTGTTGCTACCATATTTTACCGTGGCAGAACTTCACTTTTGAAACAACCGTTTATACAGTGGGTTTAAGAAATATAGTATAGTTTTATAGTATTCTGCTTATCTACACATGTTCTGTTGTTCTACCTTGCACTTTTAATAGTATTCGCACACAGGGCCTACTGTAAATTGGGTACCAATATTATGCTTTTTAAAATCTAGCCTATAGATTCGAATAATGTAGCTACCTTTTATCAAATGTCCATCACTGATGGAAACTTACTGATTGCTATTATTTTTTTGTTTAATACGTTTTTGCTTAGTTATAATATTTGCCTAGGAATAATGTTAAAATATAATATCATACGAAATATCAATGTGAATACTGTATATCAAGTGTGAGTTACATGTATAAAGTCTAATATTGACGATCGGATGAGCTCTTGACTTGAACTTCTTACAGAATCAACATTAATTTCTCCGCACTGGTTGTGCATTTTGTACGTATGAGAAGCGATGTGAGTTAAAACTGTTAAATTGATTTACTATGCAAAAATGAGTTTAATAAATAGATAAAGTATAGTTTTTTTTTCACTATAACATTTTTTAACGTACATATATCAACGAGTAAAATGGTATTGGAAGTAATTACTCATAGTGAAAATATTATCATTATAAGTAAAATAAATATGAAGTACCTATCAATAATCAAACTGTTTCATGTTTCGGCCTCAATAAAGCCAGTATCACTCATAACTTACACTAAAACGTGGGGCGTGCAAATCAGTCCCCCGTCCAACCTTAGCGTTCAGCACTCTCTCAGAAAATCTCTCTCAAATACGCAGCGGCTGCCAGTGAAGTGCTTTCGATCGATTGAAAGGCGCTCCTATAAGCCGGCCAAGTGCGTGTCGGGCCACGCGCAGTAGGATTCCGTAGTAGAAGTTAGTCGACTAGAACTCTGTAACCGGTTAAGCCTACTTAGCCGTGATAGTTTTCCCTGTAAGTTCATTACATGTGCTACGTCTGTGAATTTTTTCACAAATCTAAGTACAGCCATTCAAAAGTAAGAGGGGGGGATGCTCGTATCGAACAAAAATTTGCACTTAAAAGCTAGGTATTACGCAAATAGCTCGCTTAACCGAAAAATGGTCTTCACACACCCATAATATTTTTGAAACACCTATCTAACGATACCCCACACGAAGGAGTACACGAGAAAAAAATATTCATCCCCACTTTACGTGCTTGGGAGCTACACTAAAAAAAAATTTTTTCAAAATTTTATTTTACCACTTTCTCGGCGTGATCAATATACATATCCATGCCAAATTTCAGCGTTCTAGTACCAAGAACCTCGGTGCTATGCCGCGGACAGACAGACAGACGGACATGGCGAAACTATAAGAGTTCCTTGTCGGACTACGGAACCCTAAAAACACACTAATGGCAAATTCACGATAATGTAAGCAATCTTTGTATTGAAAATACTCATACCACACATAACATTTATGAAAATTAAATGCATTCCTTATTTGAATGAAAGCTGATTTGCTTATCACATTTTGAACAATACTTTAGTCAATATCGTGCTGACACTCGTACATCGGTTCTAAACTAATACTTTGAGATGAGCGAATAAATGTTATACAACTTCACATGAAAAGTATGTTTATTCTTCGACAGCTTGGCAAAGGCTTCTTCTCATACAGAGAGTGCACGAGCATCGATTACCTTGCTTATAGCGGATTGAGGATTTCAGGCACGGACTTTGAAAATTTCACATCAATACTTACCAGGTTCGAACCCACAGCACTTGGGAGGCGGAATCACAACGGTGCCCTTCAAACATTTATCTACCTTTTGAAATGATAGACAAGTGCCAGTTATAACTTTTTTGCTGTTTGGTTTTATTCATGTAACAGAACAATAAAAAAGATAACTTCACTCAATAACAAGAGTATGTTTACATGCGAAAACTAGTAAACCTAACGAAAAATATTTTTGATGCAAACGCGAGCTGCAAAAATAACGTTTTTCACGAAAACTACCAAACCAAACACATGCACCAAACTTTTTATCATTTCTACTTTTACGAATATCACAGAATATGATATCAATAATTAGCATACTTGTAATATATTTTATGTCGTCAATACATATAGATAATGATTAAGTAAATGTAAATCATAAATATTAATACGAAAAATATAAAATAATAGCAAAATTTATGTGATTTTTCACGTATATGTGTTTTTTTTTATACAACTGGGTTTAACTTTTTTTTCCGGATGGGAAATCATCAAATGATTCCTCCCACCAGACCTGTCAGACTCTTACTGACGAAAACCCATCCATGTTTAACTGTACTGGTATTGTAAACTGGGTTGAAATGTGGATAGGATCTTGTGGCTCAATAACAGCCGTACGGTCGATCGATTAATCTTATGCTATGCCAACTGCGGCCTGTATATGGATTGGTCTCTTATCTATGCCTCAGGAATCTCGTAAGTGTTGGCTGCAGTTGTCATTTGTAGACCGTCAGTCATTATGTTACGACCATCCTTAACACGGTACTACCCTTTGCTGGTAAACGGGTTGTGATGGTCAAATAATAGATCTATATTGTATGATTTTAGTATGAAAAATAAATAAATAAATTTATTTAGAATGAATTTATTGCAATTTATCAGATGTTAGGTACATCTTATATACTTTTTAATCATATAAGTATGATTAAAAACAAAAGTAACAAAAAAAAGTAGTTATAAAGGAGTGAATATGAAAGCTAAGCTACAAAAGAGGTTTGTTGTGTTATGCAGTCACGTAGGCAGTCTCTGTATATAAAACGCTGATATTTGGTTTGTTCATGTTAGACTGAAAGCAGACCTAAATATAGTTAGGATATGCTAGACAGGTGATGGCCCATCGCTGGGGCCTGCCAGAGACAAATGGAGTAAGCAATACCACTGACACAGCCAGTCTAAATATACCATACACGTGTCTTATGTTAGTGTCTATAAATACACGTTGTAAGTTCATGTTGAGGTACCCTGTTCCCGCTGTCTTCAGCTTGTCAGCGTCAGCCCATCAGCTATTAACAGACCGCCGAAAGCCGAACGCCGAATGCCGACGGCGCAGACTAGTCAAACATTAATAGCTTTTCAGTTTCGACAGAATGCAAACTGTTTGCATAGCGATCGATTAAACTTTGCTTGCCCGCAGAGATTTTGAAATAAGTTTAAAAAATCTGTGCCATTTGGTGCGATTAGTTTGAGTTCTATTGTTTCGCTATCGGTTTTATTCGGCACAATAAAATAACGGTGGGAAAGTTTGATAGATTGCTACCATGAGTAGCAGTATGCCACAACTATGTTGATTATTTGTTGAAATTGAGCAGGGACTTTCACTCTTCACACTGATGAACTACCAATACAACCATGCATGTTTATTAAGAACTTTTGTTTTTACATGTGTTATAAAATAATATTTAAATTGAATGTATGCAACATTCAAATTAGAGCGACGTGCGTCATTATTGCTTAAAAAAGGAAAGAGAAGAGCCAGAGTGATCGAGACAAAATACAAAGACAATATAATAATATAATATAATACTAAACAAACTTGATTAATGTTTGACTCAGCTGGTTTTATGGTTGTAGTTTTAATTGGCTGCCGATTGGACGAGGAAACCGATGCATTTCATTGCGCGGTGAAGGAAGTTTGACTGCCAATCAGGACGTCTTTCTAAAATACTAGAATGATAGAAACTATATGGGATCCGCATATGACTAAATAGGAAGTGCAGGTTACACCTGTATCTTCTGAGATGCATTTTTCCAGGTTCAAAAAATAGTTCGAAGACCTTTGATGTAGTAAACCTCGAGGGAAATTAGTTTAATGCAGCAGGTAACTTGGTTATAAGTAGGTTTGTATTTTCTTAGGGATAGGGGGAGAAAATGTTATTACTGATGCAATTTGTTTGTGAATAAAATTTTGAAATATAAATTATTTTTATAAAACTTCAATGTTGGCATGCTAACCAACATGCACTTTATAAGGTAGTCTTTTTATTTTTCCTTTTAAAGTGTATTGGATGGTGGCTTTTTGACAATTTCACTGCTAACGTGATATTTAGTTTATTAATGTTCAACCTTATAAATAAGTAAATTATTCACGACTTTGACGTTTGTCAAAGTCGTGAATAATTTACTTATTTTTGTAGACAAGCTGAGTTACTGTTTCCTGATTGAAAAGTGATAGATGCCGGTGTAACTAGCTACTACAGCTTTGACTCGGGGATGGATAAGATTACTTTGAGTGAGACCCTAAATCTATCATGAGTTAAAGAGTAATCCCGTGACAATCAGTCCTTCGTTATTTTATTAATCTTGAAAGTTTATCTTTGGCATACAAACCTAATACAGGTATGAACGATCCACGACTAAGAAGTTTAGATCACGGTTGCGTTGAATGGTAGCAAACGTGTATAAAATAGCTCTTCAAATTCTTAAAACTATAAAGCTCAGTTTTTATACGAGTATATTTATTTTATTATATTTATCAACCACATCGTCCATTGTCAGACAATCGGTATGGCTGCAACACCTTGACAGATACCCTTAAATTATAATGAATTATTTAAGTTAGAGTATAAAACCTGAATTTTGTAACAACCAAAGACTCAGCAGACATCTTCGATGGTTCTTACATCTTGTCAGACACATTAAAAGTCTACCGTAGGTGCGAGCGCGAAGTATAAAATATGCTAATGGGTTCGATTGAAATAGCGCGTTCGGTCTATTGCGACCTTTCACTGCGCATCATCTGTCGTTTATTCTGTATTGTGTGGATTTTACATTTATTGAAAAGTTTGAACGTGTATAAAATTCAGGTGTCATAAAATAACGAGGGGTCTGAACGTCCCGATCTCTTGCTCTATTATTATAAATCTCGAATCATATTTCTATGCATCCAGCTGATATACTGATACAGTAAACGTACATCGTAAATACCGTAATATAAAAGGCCGCCCACTGTACATGTACCTAAATTAACTTGTTTTTTTTTTGTTGTTTTCATGTGTACGATAAAGCATATAATAAATAAATAAATAGCAAATCCCATATCCAAGATTTCAACCAATTTACTTCTATCTAATATCCAACCTCTGTGGTACCAATCGTAAATGCCAAATCTAATCAAACGGACAGTATCTACATATATAATCATAGCACAGGTCTCTGTGTTCCGTTGTATTTGCGATCAATTACACGCAAACTTGGTTCGCCACCCCGTCCATTTGCGTCGCGGCTCGAGATATAATATGCGCTCAATAAGGTAATTGATGCAAGTAATTGGCTGGTGTCCCCCACAATTAATATTGTGATTGGAAGCGATTTGAAGGTTATCTAACTGGGAATATTATTTTCTTAGCTTTTATTCTTTAATGTCAAAAGTTTGAAGAACCTTACATTATCTGAATAAACAAATTAAAAAGTAGAACCTAATTTGAACGAAATTATCGCCCGTTTTTTTTTACCAGGAGTTTATAGCAGTGATGACGCTTAATTATAGGGCGTGGTCTTCCACATTAGTTCTCAAAGCTATAAAACAACCTGACCGGTATAGATTTCTACGTACACTTTAAAGGAATATTCTAAATAATTATATAAATGTACATCTATTTAATCTTATATTAATAGTTAACTGTACAAAGTATTCACCGGGGAATGTTCCTTTAATCTCGCGTCAATACTGCTGGTCCGCACTATGACGTGTTTACCAGTGTAAGAGAGATAGAGCTATACGGGCACCGTACTCTTTCATCATGGGGACTATTCATAGGATGTTGTGAATGTTTGTTCGCGGTGCACACACTGGCACTGTTTCTTAAATGAAATACTAAATTTTATTTGGAATATGTTATGTGAAATTTGTTGATATGAGAAGTATTCAAAAAATCTCTCCGAGCTGCCCTTTTTGATACTCGACCTAAAATAATGTGACTAATATATTTTTACAGTTGATTACATCATCATCATTAGTTTAATCTGTTCTAATGATTATGAAAAAAATGTTATACCAAAACGTATATTTATATAAACTTTTAGGTATTTTGTATAGATTATATAAATCAGTAATATGTATATCTTTTAAACTTTTTACGTTAGCTATATTTCGTAAATCGTTAGAGGAAAAAATAAATAGGTCAACATATGTATTTCATTTTTAGCATCCGTGTTTATAAATAGTGATTACCTCTTACGAATCTGTAAAATTATATTTTTGATGACACCGACTGTTTGTCCCTATGACAGGACATAAAAATCTTTTGGGCATCGCCGCAGTCGGGCAAAAAGATCCAAAAGAATTACACCCTGTTAAAATGCCCCATATAAACTAAACGCAGTAACTTTAACTTTAATAGATCGTAGATTCTCGCTACAAATTATGTGAAAGGCTAGAAAATTGTGGTGTTCCGGCTTGAGGCGCCGCGCGCTCGAGGATGCCTTTGTGGACTTATTTTATTATTTTTCTCTTACATTTTTCTCCGTTAAAGTTCAAGTTGGATTGGAACATGAGCTTTAAGTACAAAGATTTTACCATACGAGTGGGTATGCTAAACTCACTATAAAGAATGAACATTATAAAATACATTTTTATAACGTTGAACATAAAAAGATTTTTGTTTATTCTGAGTGAAAATTGAAGTCGACTCTCTAAAAGATCTTGGGAAAGTATTTTGAAACTTTTTAAAAAGAACACGTCAGACTCTTTCTGACTTCCATCCCTCCATCCATGTTCCTTTCTTCGCCCTTTACGGCGGTAACTCTTTCGAACAACCCCACAGCCCCGGCACGCAGTACTACGGCCTCAGAACATAGATAATCTCGTCGCGTAAAGTTTATCATGACTACGCCGTAGCACTCGTAGCGGAGACAACAGTTGAATCGTAACCATAAGTAGCCTTTTATTACTATTATCGTGTTGATTAGAATATTGATGTACGTGGCTTCAGACATATTATCTTCAATAAAACTGAATAGTGTATAATAACCAATAAAATGTGATATTTGTGTGTGCCATATTAGTAAGGAAATGATTAAAATGATTGAACTAGTTTGTGTTAGTGTTTCCCGGGATGCACCCGCGTGTTCAAGGAACTTTATATCACGCACCCTGATAAAAAAAGCCTAATAACTTTTTTAAGCTCCTTTAAATCTCTATGCAAAATTTTATCTAAATCTGTTCAGTTTTTTTTACAGAGTCAAAGCGTAATACAGAGTACAAACAATAAAAAACCGTTTTATGGGAAGTCGCATAATAAACTCACTACTGCAAAAGAAACATCAAATAAATCCCGAACTAACAAACGACATAATCCCACTAAGCATTAAGTAATGTAAGAAGTCGCTAACTTCAATTTTATATAATCGCCAGCACTCTAAGAAGCAGTGCAGTTTAACTTATACCGTGGTCCTTTAAATTAAACCCAGGAATAACACCGACGATTCCTTTGAAAGACCGCAAACACGTGCATTGCGAGCTTCATAATTACATCGAAACGAAATTCCAAGAAAACCGACCTACAAATGAGCGGAAATGAGGAACTACCTTTCGAAATACGTTGCTCCTTCTTAGTTCTACAACGTGTAAAAAAATGAGCAATAATATTTAAGGGTATGTATATCAGGTAAAAATCCCACTGACAAAATCTTAATAATAAATCTGTTAATTTTTTTTTCTATATTTTTTTTCACAAATATTATTAGGCTTATTAGGCTAGTTGACGAATAGGTAGAAAATAAGAGGTAACCGATTTGCGAACTCTACATTATTGATCTTCAAATTTGAGTTTATTAACCCATTCTTGGGGCTGTAACCTATTTTTTTTAACAAAAACTGTTACTTCTTTTTGTTCTAAAACTATAAGATACTATAAGATTTCCAGTTCCTAATACTGCTCAAAAGACTAGTTATCACCGAATGTGGAGCCCGCTTAAATTTTATTGCTTATTTTTTTACACGTTGTATAATAGAATGAAAGAGACAAGAACATAAAACGTATATATTTTGTGAATCTTCAACATCAGCCTATATATCGTCATTGCTGGGCACAGGCCTCTTCTCATACAGAGAAGGCATGAGCATTGATCACCACGCTTGCTCAAAATCCTCACGATGTTTTCCTTCACCGCTAGTCAGTGACGACTAAGGTATACTTAGAAAGTACTGTAGGGATTGCGTAGTCAGAGGTGGAGGATTCGAAGATTAAATCAAAGAATACTTTTAAGACTTTTGCTTTATTTCATGATCTGGAATCGACTGACATCGTTGTATCAAAAAAACTGCTAACTAACTTTTCCTTCATTCTAATTTCAAATGATTGTGTGGCCAGTTTACCCAATAAGGTTTAATTCCTATATATATTTCATAGAACCTCTACAATACGCGCCAGACAATCATTGAAATTCTCCTACCTATACTTAACCCGAAACATTACCTATCGGTGGAATTACACGGGGTATGTCTCTTACAAGAGATGACTTAGAAACCGGCATGCGATGAACAAAATAAACTCAGAAAACATAACTACATAATTAAATTACTAATTTGTGCCAACGTGCACACATCCAATACTAACACATGCCATTTCAAGTCTTATCAAGTCAAAAACCACCTAAAAGACTTGAAACATCCCCCTAAACGCAAAGGATACCCAAAGTGAATATCCGTCCGGATGGGTTTAAGATTCTAAAAGATAACTTAACATCAACAACTTAAACTTCTTCGGACGCTATTGAGTCAGATGAAGGGATAAGTTAGAGTTGCATAAGTTCTCGTCTGTTCATTCATTCCATAAAAAATCAAATTAAAATTCGTTTAAATATAAATTTTCATCCCAACTATTTGTCCATATTGACAAAACTGTGATCCTCAATCATCAGTCAAACCAATTGTGTCAACCAAACACACTTCGCAAGGCTATGCCCCGTTAGCATACTTCGACATATATTCTACTCCCACCATTTGTAGGGATTGCGTAGTCAGAGGTGGAGGATTCGAAGATTAAATCAAAGAATACTTTTAAGACTTTTGCTTTATTTCATGATCTGGAATCGACTAAAAGAAAGAAAGAAAAGAAAGAAAGAAAGAAAAGACTTTACAAAAGTCACATTGGTACTTGCCAGGTTTCGAACCCGCACACTTGTACACGAGAGGCAAATTTTGTAAATCTTATTTTGTAATATTGCGTCGGTTTATCTCTTGGAATGCAAGGCTAGATTGAACTATCTAACGCAGAATAAGATGTTAAAGGTAAAATAAAATGCATTATTCTTAGAGCAGCAAAATTGCAGTGTCATAGAGTTTTCAATGCGATTACGCACAAAGGAATCTGTTTACAAAGATCCTCATGAGATTTACCTTAAGAGGAGTAGAATATTCTTTATTATGTACACCAAAAGAAAAACATATGACATTGGAAAGTTAGTTAAGGTATTTCAGGTTTATAATCTGTCTGTGTATCTAAATAACGCTTATTTTTTAATTAAAAAGTAAGTTTCCAAATCCAAATTATTAACCACTACTAACTAAATAGCTATTTTCTATTTCGCGTAAGAGGTAATAATAAGGTCTATAAATAAACAACTTTTATAATTAAAATAATCCTTTTATTAAAATGTTAGCAAACTTAAATAATCTGACTCTGTGTAATTAACATTTATGTTAATAATTTAAAAATCTTTTAAATTCTCTAAGAAAATCAGTCTTCGGATTAAGTAAGTACTTAGGTATTAAAATTATATTTAGAATAAATATAGTAATTTTCATTTTCTGACTAGTCGTAAAGAGATAGATAGAAAGATGTACGAACGGCATTTATATGTAACCTTTCACATTTGTATTACAGGTAGAGCAATCGGACGTGGAAGGCTCTTACCATATTTTGCCGAAAACAGTGGTATGCATAATGCAATTCCTGTCGCGGAACCTTATAAAAAAGTTGAGTTATAACAGTTAATACAGCAAAATGCATCAGTTCAGGTTATCCTTACTCAGGTTGTAGTACTACAAGAATGTCTGGTTTATGTCTGGCAAATACAAAGTGATATGTGTGTCTTAGACGCCACTGCTTAATGGTTAAGAAAAACATCGCGAGGACGCCTAGTTTCAAGTCAATGCTCGTAAGTTCTATGTGAGATGAGGCGACATGCGAGTAAGTGTTACATGAGCGCCGTAATCTGCCTCAATTTGTAATGCACCACTTAATTATTAACTGACTTTTCCCCGAAATTATGCAGTATACCACGCCATGTTACCAATCAGTAACATGGCGTGGTGTGTCATTCTACGAAAACAGACAGCTAACCTTTTAAACGAACACTTATCTTAATTCTTAATTTAAATTGACCTTTAAAAATTGTTTTTAGCCAGTTGAGGTTTCCAATTAGAATTTTAAATTGATTTCCAACATGCAAAGCACTTCGTGTATGTGCTACGCTGACGTGAAACATTAAAATACCGACTTAAAATTTACTAGGTGGAGAAACTGTTACGTTAACTACGACATATTATAAACACAAAACCTGATAACCAAATGAGTTTAGGCAAACTGAATTTAACTAATATTAGTATATCTTTTCACTCATTAAAGTAATACTAAAATTGTGAATTTCATTATTGAATTCCTGCAGAATTAAAATTTAACAATTCCTCGTAACGTTGTTATCTCATAATGTTTATATTATTTAAAATAAAACCACGACCATTCTCATAGTCAAATTGTCATAACTGCTCTTTGAAATGCGATGAATCAACTTTGTTAAACATGAAATTGTTATGAACAACGTGTTCCTGGCAAGTAGCATGTGTATTGCAGAGTATTACTCAACTTATGTACTTATATAGCCAGTTTTACCAACGAACATAATGTTACAGATTCGTAAAACGCGATAGCTGTCATTCAAAATTTTATCAAAATATATGATAAAGCTGAATAATAAAGCTCTTTTTATTATTTTTCGTCGTGCTATTCATTATATAAGGTTACTTTCTAATTACAGTCATTTGAATGTTTATTGAACCCATAGATGACAAACATACAAATAATATAAAAATACATTTTTTTTTCTTTATATAAAAATAAGAAAGATAATTAAAACAATACCAAGTCTATAAATTATGTGTTAAGGGAACCGAAATTAGTATAATAGAATGTTTTTTTTTGTTGTCGAACAAATCGAGGTTATTTGCAAAAAAGTGTAGGTAAGTGTAAGCATGAGCGCAATAGATTTTAATAGTAGATATACATATTTTAAATTTGTTTGATGTCAAATTGTGATCTTATAATTTTTACCATGAATAGCCTGATATAAACTTATTTATAATCTTGTTTGTTTAAAACTCAAGTATTTTTTTTTACATCTCCACACATTTTTTTTACAATGGTTACTGATAACACAAATGTCAAAGCAAATTAGCAGTCCTGCTATTTATTATCTCGTGGTAACCCTGGTGTATTATACTACACAGTCAAGTTTAAGAAAATTAATTGAAAAGTAAAAGTTCTGTCGCAGTCATTTATCGCCCTGCCTGGAATACCAGAAATAACTGCCATTTCATGAATAATAAAACAGAATTTTGTTGATTCAGAACACAAAAAACCAAAATGTTTCCGAAAAATTTCATTAATTTCCGTAAATTCTCATACAATGTTGTCACCCTCTTACGAGTTTATTGTTTGATGAACGAACTTCTGGCTCAGTGCGTCTGATTGATGCTGTATTCTCAATTATGTATCAGATTACACACGCGGTATTGACAGTGTAAAGAGCGCGGTGGTCCATATTAATTTATTTATAGTTCGTGCCAAAATTGGAATGAGACATTAATATTTAACGTAAAGGCAATTTTATTAAGGACCAGTTATTTGTGTTAAGAATATCAAAATGACAGTAATGTATCGTCATAGGGTATCATCGTCGCACTAATTGTTATTTAATTAGACGGATTACGAAAAAAGGATCATTATATTAAACACAGTAGCTTATAAGACTAACACCTACCTTGTAGTATACTTATATACATATTAGGATATTTTCTCGGTAAACGCCATAAATAAAAACACAATTGAAGTTCTCTATATTAATGATAGTTTTCAGATTGTACTGCGAATAATACTGTTTTACTATGGCTCGATTCATGACAAAAAACAAAGCCTTTGCATAATAGTATGATGCAGATGAGCTCTTTATCCAGCCTTCATAATCCCCTTGTTGGGTGTCGCGACACGCGCCCCCCCCACGTTGTGGGTTTAATAGCAGATCATATGTTAAATGATAGTTTGATATTATTTACCGATTGAAATAAAAAAATAACTTTCTTATTAAATTATTAAATCCGTAATTGTATTACAACATGATTGCATGGATTGCTTTTTATGAATATACATGTAATTTAATATTGAAGTCTTGGCATTAAATAAATAATGAATTAAGCGAAGCAAAGCCGAGGTAGGTTGTTTCTTATATACATTGCATCTTATACGGTGCACACCGTGGGGCGGCCTGCCGCTGGTATTCCATTATGCTTGTTGCTGCCCTGAGTTTAAGTGTAGTTAAGATTGCTTTATTACAATGCTCTGCTCACTCCTGAAAGCCTTATTTCAAGTAAATGCGTCTCCTAATTATATTTTTTATTATATCCATTACTGTTACACCTGTCCGGTAGTTTATTATGTACCAAAGAAATAGTCCGATTAAACTTGCAACGATAACGCGACAGACAACGAAGAACAAACAGGAAGAAATTGCATTTTATTTTATTGCAAGAACGAAGTGACTTGACATTTGCTCGTGCAAATGAGCGGCGGACCCTTTGAGGCGCGCTTTCGAATAAAATTACTTTTATAAATAACATTTTTAATAACTTTCCGTATTTCTGTGACATGTTTAGCGAGGGAATGCCTGGGGTGGGTAAATTTTTAAAAGCTGCAGCGAGCCTGCTTTCATATTTCAACGTGATAAGAAATAAAGTTCATGTAATTTAGGTGAATCATCGTAATGAGTTAACAAGTATGAGAGAAAACAATGTATATTACCTATAGTGAGTACTGAATATGGAGTTGTTGTATTAAATTGCCGCCAACAAATGTTATCGAAAATTGTATCTTTAAGGCTTAATATTAATAATATATTTGTTTACAAGAATATATTAGGATATTAAAAACTTACAAACACACACAAATAATACCATTATATTACGTAACGGACAGAACTATTACGTAGGACATGCTTCGTTTAGTAACTACTGAAAAAGCACTATTCACGGACTTTTAAAAATGAAATGTCGACGTTGCAAGAAGCTTCTACTTACATTAATATAATATTTAAAGAGCCGGCTTCAACCCTCAATTTTCTTAAAAATGTATGATATTTTAAACTGACATTTATAAAGTGTGCAGGGAACGTGAGCTCCGCAGGCACGTAGCTCATGTAGCCAGCAACTTCAGATCGTTAGACAACTTTTACTTACGTCTATTTTTAGAGGGAAACTTCTCCGATGTTATTAGTTTTATAGTTTCATCTTAATTTTGAATACAGCCTTATAATCTAGAGTTTTTTGTAACGGGTGACTTTTTTCTAAGATCTTGTTCACACACGCTTGATAGTTCTGACGATATGTTAAGTTATTATCACACTCACACCATTTTACTGGATTTTCTCATTTCCATTTAAAAAATAGTATGAACCGAGTATGAATTTATATGAATTAAGTCCTAAATGTAGAGGCACAGAGGTGCAGACGTATCTGGTATTGCGATATCAAGTCCAAATATAATTATTGTTCTGTCACCTTCGACAAGTTTGTATATCTCTCAAACCATATTTACACCACCAAATAACTTCTTTTCAACGCTGACAATACAGTATACAGTTGTGTTTAAAGGCCCAAAACCTATAGTTAAGTGTTTTGATAGGGTTATCATTTAGAACCACCTGTATCAAAGGCCCATCGGGCGCCATCCGTCATTTAGTGGGTGTTTCGCGCCACACCCCTACAATTTTACCATGTAACGAACAGTCGGTCAGTTTGTTAGGTTTCCTATGAACATGTCGCCGTAATGCAGTGGGGCTGTCATGGCACGCGATCGGTAATTACATACTACGGCTTGTATTAATAAAGCACTCGCATTATTGATTAGGACCACAATCCTAAGTAATGCTGTCAAAATGTTAACCACTTTTTCATTCATTTGATGTATGTTTCCATCATTATTCTAAGTTTGATGATGTTCCTAATGGACTTATCTAAATTATTTATGCCTTCGGAAATACTCTGACGCATTGAAAGTGAGTTAAATGATTTTATAAGTTATTGTGCCTCAAAAGACCAGTGCAAGAATATGTTTCTAGAACAGAAAACGAGAGTAAATCTGTTGAAAATTCCAGTCATACAATAAAGAGCTTTGTAGCCAACTTGGGATTTTTGAGGAAAAGCAAGGAAAAGGAACGATCCGAAAACCAAATTTTTATTCAATCAGTCAAAAACGTCAAAATACAATATTTTTTTTCTTTTTCAAAACTATTCTAAAATTAAACAGTTCTGTCGCCTACACATTCTTTATTGTATGACTGGAATTTTCAACAGATTTACTCTCGTTTTCTGTCTCCATCGGTCTCGTTGGTGCTACTAACTCAAAAAGTCTCTCACGACAAATAATTCTGCATTCAGGCCCTCATTTAGCCGGCGAGACTTTCATAATTTCTTAAACAGTTCTGAAGGCATTTCAAGTTCAAACAGAGAAAGTGAAGTGCTGTATAATGATATCAACAACACTGTATTGAAACATACAATGTTGAACAATTTTCTGGAAATGTACTAGGAAAAAGATGGCTTTAAAAACCTGATGTAAAAAATAAAACTAAATAAATAAAAAAAAACACGTGAATTTTAGAGTGATATCCGAAGTGCAAAAATATTTATTTTTTGATGCATGGTACGAACTTTTATTTGCATTAAAGATATTTATTTTGTAAAACATACTAACATACACACAAAATACAATAGGTTTTAGAAGAAAAAATATAGAATGTCCTGTTTTACCAGGATGGTCCACAAATTTTTGTTGTTTTTTAAGTTCACTTAAGACATTACTTAAATCTCATCATATAAACATAACGACGCCCGCAGCTCAACTTCCTTAAGTTCAGCACCTTACTTAAATCTAAAAAAATAATTTATAGGTTTTCCAAATGTTTAATCATAAGTAGGTACTAAAAACTAACTAAATAAAAGAAAAACATAAACAAATTCTTTGAGTATCAGAAGGCTACAAGTTTATGAATTTTATAATTACGATATATTTATTAATAACACATACAGGTAACACAAAAAATATAGTTATTGATTCAGTTAATCATTCAAAAATTTTACTATGCTAGTATATATATTTTAAAAAATACCAAATGTTATTAAATGATAAATGATATTTATTTTTGCAAGTTGGTTATAAAATAACACTTTTACACGTCAAACATATTTTTGTTTAAGCTAGGTGAGGCCGGTGTTTCCTATCCGACTACCTTGAGAAGAAACACCGAAAGAAACAAACTCAAGGGTCACAGTCTCTTTTAACGTCCAGACATTTAATAACCATTGCAATATGGGAGAACAATGTGGACTCATGTCTGAAATGACCTTTTAAAGAAAGAGCCATACAAATTTGAGTGGACCTGTCCAATCAATGACACGCAAGTGTTGCAATTAATTACATTTGGTATTTTTTTTAATGTATCTTATAAATAGTGTAGCGGTAGCGGGCTTTGTCTAATGGGGTTGGGAATTTTATTATAAATGACTGGCACCAAACAAACAATACTTTTATGCATTATTAAGTTGCTTGATCTTATTATACATGAGCTATCATTATCCCTACGATTGGGAATTGTAATGTCTGTTTTGTAAATAAATAAGGGTTGTTACGAACAGAAATTGCGAATACGCTTCAATTCCACTTGCATGTCAAGATTTGCAAACAATACATCTGCAAGTCTTCTCAATTTCTCATTAGGAAGTGTTTTCTATCCACCAGTTTACAGTTTAAAGTTTTGTATGAACTCTATTACACATGTGAGAATCGGGCATACTTTTCATTCTTGCTGTTGTTGTTGTGGTTGTCAAGATCCTTTGGACACCATATTTCTTAGCTTCTGTCGTGGAAAGTGATATTGGATATTTCTGATTCAATAAAATCATAGTTGTTGTTGTGGATTCGGATCTTTGGTGCATCTTGCAATTCTTTCTATCAGCTTTGTGTGGTACATTTCCTTTGTAGCTATCATGTCTAAACTTTTTGTTTCAACTTCAATATTGAATTAGCAGCTTTAATTAAAATTGCTTTAGAACACTCGTTTTCATTTTGTGTTTCCATGATTGTCGGTAATAAAGAAAGGATCTGTTTATACTCTCTACTTTCATTATTTATAACAAGTAAAGAATAGATTGTGTATGATTGTATTTCATTATATTTATTATAAAAATATGGATAATAATAAACCGAACGGTTTATATTTGTATTAAGAATTTATTTATTAGGAACATTAGTTAATTAACATGCTTAAAACAACTTAAGGCTAAAGATTTAAAACCACTAGTACATAATTATATGCTAAAACTATAAATATAAAATACAAAAAAGGACGAAAACTAAAATCACTTCAAGGTTAAGCGTCAAAATATTCCTCCGCATCGGTATCATCTGGTAATGCCCAGAAGACTGGTAGCATTGCCACATTGAATAGCAACGCTGATTCTTTGTCCAAGAAATAAGCCAGCCCTCTGGTCTCGCGAATTGTCGTCCAGTCTTTTCGATATTTCCTTGAAGAGGAGACGCGAACTCAGACCCCATGGCCCAAGCGTTTTGACCCCAAACGGCTCAAAGCATAGTTACCTATAAGCTTACTATATTTGCGCCTTTTGTTGGTCTCTGCAAAAGCAGCGGCCGCACCTGCACAGCCCACCGTGCTTGAAAAATGACATGGTGCCAGGTTGTCGAGGCAAATTGTTCCACACCAAGGGCCTAACCATCTTCCATGGCAACAACGGCATACCATCTGGTCTCTTCCCATCGTCACGTGCCAACCCATTAGGCTCTAATACGGCTAGTACGCCGGAAGTAGAATTAGCTCCTAAGGTTTCGCTGTAATAGGCACAGCAAATTTTGGCTGCGATACGGCGGTAGGTGCTTCCCATGGCAATGGGGCGAAAACCGCCATCCTTTTTACGTAGGGCACATAACTTTAACTCCTTCAAAAGAGACTCACCAGCTTCCCCGGCGCTTGAACACTGCTGGGGTGTCAAGCCAGTCTTGACAGAGCTGATGGCCTCGGACAACTGGTGTGGTGAAATTGAGAGAGTATCGGAATCCGGATCAGGAGGGTGAGGGAAGAAAGGTTCATCCGCCGGGGCCGGGTGTTTACTTTCCAGAGCTGTAAAAGTCTCTGGAGACAATGGCGCGACCACATCGCTGCTAAAAATAACCCTAGCCGCACCCGTAATGTCACCTTCGCCTAGTTTTGATTCTACATATTGAAATAGACCTTCGTGTGATAGGTGAGCTGGTAATTTTGGGTCAAAAGATGATGCCGAAATATTATAGTTTTCTTTAATTTGTGTTGTTAAAGTTTTTTTAGTTTCCAATTTTTTGTACATGTAGAATCCTATAGGGGTAGGTAACAACTGTTTCTAAGCACTTTTTGGGTTCTCTTGGGCGACGAGGAAAACACATCGTGCTAAGCTTGCAGCTACAGATGGCATGGCACCCCGGAGAACTCTTTTTAGATCGGAATTTTCAAATTCGGATAGTTGCCAAAGGGGATTGAAAAAAACTGATGTTGAATTTGATTAGTTGTGGGGCGTGGAGGTACATTATGAGGTTTATGTATCTTACCACAATGCCCTTTCAGGCCCCGTTCACCTTTAAAGAAATGTTCTTGGGAACAGTGGGGACATCTCACTAGGACATCCAGCGATGTGGTAGGTTAACTGAAGGCGTCAACCATCACTGAGCATGTAAATGTATAAAAGTGTACTTACAAGGTAAAGCTATATAACAAATGTCACTACACATAAAATATTACAAATAACAAATCACAAACACATATATTGACACAAGGAATGTCACTTGAACGGCGAAGTCGCGCAGGGCCGCCACAAGAGGCGCCGCACCGCATAGTCGCCGTTTGTATATTCACATCATATACAGTCAGGGAATAAGCAGGAGTTCAGGACAGCAGATTTGCAGATTCATCCTTATAACTCAGGGGTTTTTATGCAATAGACATAATGGGTTTATATGTATATTAATCGGAAGTAAAATTTTTATTAAGTTGCTCTGAAAGATAGAGAAACAACATTTAGGGCTATTAATATGCATATTTTATAACAAAAAATATAAGAATCGTAGTAAATTATAAGTATGTAAGTTTATATTTTTAAGATGTCTAACTCTTTCCTGAGTACGTTGGAATTGGCTTCCAATCTAAATAGAAGCGGCAGAATATCCATATTCTACATGGAACAACAGCCGTCTGACTTCTACTGTGAGGATAATGCTCGGGCATTATCCTGAGCCAGAATTAAGCCGTCATCATTATAGGCGGCAAATGAGACAGCGAGTTCTTCTAAGATAACCCTGACTTACTGATCAGCAGTCATATTACCTTCATCGACCACCACTAACTCCGTACGAGTTTCCAAACATATCCCTCCACACACCATAACTGAACCACCCCCGTATGCCACCATATTTTCAAAATTAGACTGAATGTAACGTTCTCATTTGCGTCTCCATATTCGCTGTCTTCCATCGATCTGGTTTAAAAGCACCCTAAACTCCTCAGTGAAAAGTACTAGTCCCCATTGGTGCATAATTTTTTTATTCCGTTCCGCTAATTGTGCCGGTGTGTGTATTAAAAATGTGAAACTTTGTGAGGATGTGGACTCTTTCGCGAAAAACTTCTGAATGATTTAGATGGAACTTAGTATATAAATAGTCTATAACCTAGATTAATACATAGGTTACTTTTATGAAAAACACAATAATAATAGTAATTATTTAACTTCTTCTTAAGTCCTCTACCTTAGTCTTGGGTGGCCGATGTTAAGAAGCCGAATGTTTGAGGTCCTCGAGTACGAGTTTGCGGTTTAGAAACCTGGCTCGTACCAATATTCAAAGTATCAAGCTTTTAAGTTTATCTTAGACGCCAATGACTACTGGTAAAGGAAAAAATCTAAAAAAGGTTTGAAATCGCCAATCCGCCTTGAGCATGCGTGGACGTATCTTCGAATGTCTGGCCTTCTATCTGCGAGAAGTCTTTACCCAGCAGTGGGACAGTAAATAAAAATAGTGCGTTGTTGTTACTTATTGTACGGTCTAACTCGAATCACCTTCATAATTCAGTTTCAAATCATTACCAATTTAGGTGTTTGACACGGGGCAATACCGGTCACTATTCCAGCAGGTAATTGTCAATCAAATTAGCAGGTGAGAATAGAACCATATCAAGCTACACGATTCTGAAATGAGCTTATTGGTTTTACCCATCCCTAGCCGCAATGTCATATCAACGTGAGTCTAAATTAGAAATCACTGACCGAATATTGTCATGTCAAACGAAATTTCCGACGCATTACGGATTAACTCTGGTTTGGGATAACTGCATGCATTTTGATTTTATTACCATTGTAAAATGGGTCTTTCGTAGCTTTGTTAAGGTTCAATTTGCGTTAGATTTTTCAGTTTAATTGCTACGGTCTTGCTGACTGGATGATCTTTTCACTGCGAGGTGATCTGAACGAGACTGTGAAAAATGAGATGAAAAAATATTAAAAACATGAATGTGTGCGTGTAATATAATAGGAAGCGGTTTACAAACCAAAGGAACGCATTGAAAATATCACCAACCAGCCGAATATCCATAAAACTGCACCAATATATCCTTCAAGTATATAATTTCCATGAAAATTGAGCGTATATACAATTATTACTTAACTTACGATTCTCTGTGCCTGTGCCAGTACTCAATTGCAAAAATGGACCCAGGATCCTGTACTAAAACAAAAATATGAGACTCATTTAATTATGCATAGCATAAACAAACTAGTAATCGGAGTTCTTAAGAGCTGTTGACTTACCAGGTATGCTGAACTAATTTGTTGTTTTGGAAGTCTATCTTCAAAATCCTCAACTTCTGAATTTAAAAGTTAAGAAGTTAAAAATTGCTTCACTTTAGTCCGATTTATGATTTTTTAGAAATGTCTACCTACTCCATGCTAGATCAGTTGTTATATCTAGTAATCAGTGTTGCCATCCTTCATGGCGGATTAGCGGCGGTCGTTAGCTCAGGCCTTGGCTGCACCTGTACCACTTAGTATTGATGACTACACACCGACGGTAATTTATGATGCAATCGTTATAACAGGTGGGTTAACTTATTCAGATAATAAAAAAAGAAAATCCTTTTAGTAAAAAATATTTTTTTAACCATTTTCAATGACCCAAGGTATTTCTATAATATTTTTTATATTGAAGTGGTGGATTGCTGTAAAAATCAAAACTAGTAAAGTTTAGCTTTGATTTTCTGTGTGAATTTGTATTTGAATAAATAAAAATGTTAGTTGAAGCATTTTAAGTAATTGCTAGTAGCGTCCGACTACATGTATTCACTGCCCGACATGATGTCCCGAAAATATTGGAGAACGGTAAATCACACGCATTTGGCCATAGCGTCGTCCAAGGCATGATGCTTGTGTAGGATACTTATACTTTATTGTATGGATATTTGAGATAACAATCATCTACGTGCTTTTACAATGATCAATATTGAAAACAAATACATTCGAAAAGAAATCTAATCTGAAAGAAATTTGATAAAATGATCCGAATGACCACGAACTGAATTCCGTTTCCGTGCATTCTTATAGCAAAAAGTCCTAACGATCATTCGTCTAGTGTACTGCCAAGATCGATCCGAGGTTACGCCTGCACATACTACAATAAACTGTTAACCCTACATTAACCTATATTCGTACCAAGCAGCTCAATACAACCATTTTGTATACATAAATGCCCCACTTACGGGTAACGGGTTAGGTCACAATTAGAACGGAAAATGTATGGAAAGGTGGAAGTTTTACAGTACCGGTTAGTGATTGGTGGTTATCGATTTCGTTATGAATACTTACCCGTTATTGATTGTATATAAGTAACAAGCTGTCTATTTTCTGGTGTTTCTATATTAAGGCTCGATGAGCACCCTGCATTTAGAAAATCAGGGTAATTTAACCAAATAAGAAAGTTAAAGTTTATTCAGTCTTACTCACGTATGCACTTTGACATTTTACAGCCAGTACTGGGAAATCCCAAATTGTAGTGGTCGTCTCAACGCCAAGGTAAAAATCAACAATTTTTCATCGTAACATAAATATACAAAAAGTAACGCTGATAACATTCAGAGTTTTTCTTTTCAAGTATCACTACAAAATAGTGAAAACAGTACTCGATATGACCCAGTTTGGCTTGTGAAAGTTGTAGGCACTCGATTGCACAGTATTGAAAAATTGTGCGATTGCGGATCGTGGACCAAACTTTACATCTGAATTCCCATATGTTACTTACTGTCCTTCAAAAAGTAAGGGTTCTAATAACAGTATTTATTTCCCATGAAGTAGGAACAATTAATACAGGAAAATAGCGTAGTAATTTAAAATAGACGATAAATTCAGCTAATTGCATTATTTCTTGCAAGCCACTGCGTAGTTAATCAACAGAGACCAAACTACGTAAAGCAAGTCTATGTGACTTCGTGTGAGTACGTGTGAGTCACCGGTAAAAGTTGTTTAAATGATAAATATCATACTACTCTCAAATATTTACTAACTGTAATATTTGTCGTGTTATTAAAACTTCTAAATAGGGTAACCCATCCCGTAGATGCAGTCATTGCGTCTCAATTGCGTCTCGCACGTGTAACTGACAGCTCTAGGCAAATTCATGCAAAATCCGCCAACATAATTTCTATTAAGATCTTATAGGTTTTAAAACTTCAAACATTTTCTCAAAAACTGATACGATTTTCTCAAAAACCACTGATCCGATTTTTCTGCGGTCCGTCGACGGAGACGAGTAGTTATCTATCCTATATAGTTGTTTACTTGATTGGATGGTCTTTGTCCAATGACCTGCGGCATTTTTATTCGAGGTCTCTGTTGCTATTCCTAATCCGTGGTAATACAACTTAAAGAACTTATGTTATTTCCCATAATTATTTTGCCATTATTTTAACAACCTGGAATAAATTTTTTGTTTCCAATTTTAATTAAAATTAAGTATCAGTACTTCCGAGAACGTGGACAGTATTTATTTGTTGTTTGTTAAAGTTAAAAAAGTTTGTAGTTTTAATTGTTGTGTATTTAAGATATTGCTAACAAATAACAATGTATTAGTATTTCGTATCCCGAGACAATTAAAAATCTTATTCAGGTTTTCCAGAAAATTTGTTTGCTTGCCATCCGACATTTGGTATGATTTTTTTAATTTACATCGCATTTAAAATTGATGTGCTACGAATGTATAATTGCAGAACTAATCACTACCGTACTAACCACATGCTAGTTCCCACTATTATATAAGTTCCTAAGACGTCACATTTCCAAGGTAAATGTCGTCGTTTCAGTGGCGACCGCGATTGTTGAAGGTTTGTGCCACCTGCAAGAATATTGAATGAATTCTTCCGTGAATCACTGCTATTACGATTTATTTGTTCATTTTTATAGTCGTGTGAGACAGCTTGACAGAATAAAATATGTGTGTCAATAGCTAAAGCATTTATTTTTCAAATGTATTTAATCTATAAAAAAATAAGTATTCAATTTATTTTATTACTCAAAAAAAGGAGAAATTCTTTGTCCTGAATGATTGACGGATCAACGCACAGCCTAAATCGCTGATCATAGAGACCTGAAGCTTGGGAGTGTATTTTTTGTATAACGTAGGCATCCGATCAGAAAGGATTTTCCTAAATTCTACCCCTAAAGGGGTGAAAAGGTGTGCAAAGTTTGTATGAAATGCAGTAATTTTTTATTTGAATTCGTGTTGCCCACGCGGGCGAAGCCGCTGGTATAAAGCTAGGTATATATAAAATGTCAATACCAAGTGAAGTCTGAAAAGTACTCAAAAATCACCACACAAGCACCCACCTACTCGCTGGTCAATAAGTTGGAGGCGATTGCGAGTGTTACTCTGACTTTTGGGAGGTACGGAAATACGTACGCTAGGACTCCATTAATGCTTTCCAAGCCAAACGCACACTTTCAGCTATGAAAAGCAGGTAATTGGTACTAGCAACAGCGTACTTCTCTTGACTACCATCCAACTAATACCTTGAGTACCTTCGCTACATAGATATAGGTACGATAAACGGCTTAATATCGTCTCTGTCTATACATGTACCACAAACCTGCCAAGGCTTCCGCACGTATCTACGTATCGAAAACTCTAGATAAGCGTGTTCGGTGCAAACGCAATAAATTTAGTCCGCCACTCTGCAAGCAAAGTTTCTTAGCTAATACCCTTTGGAGCTGGAATTATTTAAGCCCTGTGTCGACCGCCCGATGTTATTGGAACACATTTTGGAGTTAAGTCCTAGGTTGAAGTTAAAATTGAGTAATACTTGAGCTGCTTGTAAAGGCAGTCAGCACAACCACATATCTATTTTGCAGTAGCACTGCTACCTTCCGGTTTCGAGGATGAAGTGCCGGTGTAATTACTAACATAAGACATAAGCCTACCTAGTTCTGACGTTTTAAACTGTGTTAAGTTTATCAATAACATTTGTTTAAGTCAAATAACTTGCAGTCTACGAAACTGTTATCTTCAGAAAACAAAGCAACACGGCCACCCGTGCATCTACATGCAAGTGAATAATAAAGTACGAGAGCAAATTCTTGCGCTAAAATTGTCTGTGCCGCTCAAAGTCGCGCGTCTTGATTCAAACGCGCGTTATCTTACACAATGCACAAGGAGTCATCTCGTTAGCTGAACAAAAGAGGAATACATACAAATGGCAAGCGTAGGCGCGTGGGAATATTATGAAGACTTCATGAGCCGTTTGTAGACGCTGCATTGAAACGCATGACGGTATGAACCGAATGTACGTATTATATTCAGATGAAACACAAGTCCACACTTGGTTGAACATCTGTAATTAAAAAATCTTATCGTGAATAGTTTGTTTTGATAAAAGCTTAAACGAGGACCTTTTTATGTTGAGATATTCGTCGTCTGCGATAGACGTTGTCCTAATTGGCTTACGTACAAATGATGCGTCTCTGTCGCACTAGTTTTAGTTTTATTTTTCTCATTTAATTGTTTATACATACATACATACATACATGTACACTTGTGTTTACCAAACGTGTTTAGAAGACCATAAAGACTAACATACAAATGTTATAGAATTCCAACAACATTACAAATATACGGCACGAATTGATAACATTCTTTTTGTTGTCTGATAAAATATTCCAACAACGAGTATGTATAATGAAAAGGCTGAACGTTGAAAGTACCTGAATACATCTATTTTAAACCAAGCCCCACGACAGCGGGCTATTAAATTTTCTACTAACCTATATTTGACGGCGAGAGTCTGTAACTTGTTGAGCTGCGAACTCTATAAATAAACCATTGGAACAGGTTGTACGGCACCTGTTACCTTCTACTTTAATCACATGAGTCAAATAAAAGATGAGAGAAAGAAAGAAAGACTGAAAGAATGAAACATTTATTGATACAACAATATCCTCACATAAACACAGTAGGTACAATAAAATATATAAATATATGGATATTACTTTTAATAATAATAGGAGACAACAATTAGTATGTGTCCGTTGTTGTGCCTAATAGATACCTTTTCATATTTAAATTAGTGCCAAAGTAAAATTTTGTCATCACATGAACTAAATTATATTGTAATTGGTTGAAGAGAAATAACATGAGCCAATGACGTACTTCAAATTCGAGAACGTATTCAGTTGATATTAACTTTAAAAGCCCGTGCAATTTCAGCAAACTCGTAATTTGCAATATCAAGAGCATGTTGATTTTAATTTAAAAAATAATGGGCGAAATCCACGGCCGGCTGAAACATATTTTAAATGCTAACTTATATTGCACATCATATTTTTCTGAAAAATATTTACATAACAGGTAATTATATAGAAATGGGGGTTATAATAATGATTTCAAATACTCATTAAATCTAAATTTAATAATGTTTTGTTGATTATACTCTCATCCCACTAACACGTGCGACTGGGTGGGTCTCTTGCATCACATCTTACAATTTATCTGCCTAGCGTTTTCGCAACTATGTTGGGGTCGTCTTACAGCCTAACTGTATGCAGCTGAGTATCAATATCAAGAGAACTAGAATTGATCATTTAGTTTGTAGCAATTTAACCAACACACAAAATACTACTTTGTAAATCTCAGTTAATGAACAGAATTATAGATTGGCGACCCACTGAAAAACTACGCGATTCTTGCAATCACAGCAAATAATAAGCTCCAAAGAACAAAGGTTTCTTGTTCTTCTTTTATTTCCCAAGTGGACCTAGCTATCGTTACGGATACTCGTTCCGACAACGCATAGCTTGTTAGAAGAATTCAAACAATGCACTGACATCTCTATTGATTCTTATAACAAAACAATATTCCTAGAGGAATTCTATTATCGCTGAATCGTGAAGCCAATTTGTTTTAACAGAAGACAAGGATTATTTATTACGTATTTGTGCGAGTTACATAGCGCCTCGTTAGTCTAGTGGCTGCAAGTACGACGGTTGAGGTGTTCTTGGTTCGGCCGAGGTGGTATAAAATTTTTATGTAATATGTATATGTGAATAATGTGATGTTTAACTACTAAAAATGTTTGTCGGTGTAAAAGAAATTACTAAAATACTCTTGGAGTGATAGTGACACGCTTGGTTTTTACAAAAATAATTACGGAACATACGGTATCATTATTTTTTCATGTAATAAAGTGAATAAAAATTGTTTTATTCCATCAAGTAAAACTCATATCGTACCTACCTGACACTATTTTTGTCTTGTCATGTCTTGTGCAAGTAAATTCTACATCCATTTTTATTTTCTCTTTTCGATATCAGCCGTTCTTTTCATAAACCAAACTCTCAGCTTGCGTCACAAAAAAAAACCGCGATTCGTACGATAGCATTCAATTTTCCACCGGTTTGCGAAGACGGGAAATATTCTCACAAATATTTTACAGTTGAGATATCTTGAGGCCACGTGGTGTAGGTATGGGAATAAGTGCACGATTAAACGCACGAACCTGCAGACATCCGAGGCAGTCACTGCATTCTATTAGAATGTGTGACTCTATTGAAATACCATTAAGATCGAGTCGGGAATATTCTGCATATTCGCTTGGGCCCTTTTTATTCACTTATCGTTTTTAGAATTTGTTAAAACTCGATATAGGCTAAGTAAAATAACTTTTAGCTCCTATTAATAATGGGAATGTGAGTTTGTTTTTTTAAGCTTTCGTTTGAGCTTTCTCGATTAAACGTCTAAACCGAATTAGCTGAAATTTGGCATGGTATCTCCATGGTGGGAAACTGGATAATTATGTTTATAGGCTATTTATTAGGGTGCGTGAAGTATTTCCCTTAGAACGCGGGTGAAACCGCGTGAATCAGCTAGTAATAAATAATTTTTTTAATGGCTCTTCACGGTTTGTGGTAGCCAATGGCAAGTTTAAAGGTAAGGAAACGAATTTAAGGTAAAAAGGAACGTAGAATAAATAAAGTGGTTTGATAAAATTGCATCTCGTCAAAACGGTTATTCCGCAAGAAATTTCTTTAGGAAATTGTAAGTCTCTTCTTGATATCCGGCTGAACCGTAGTGTACCTCGATATAAAACAACCGATTTACATTATTTTATTGTATAGTTATGCACACATGCTTGCTTTGGAAGCAACAAAAAATAGTTTCAACCATTTAAGATATTTGCTATTTGACAATTCATAATTATCTTATAATATCTATGGCCCATCTTTTTTAGCGATAGAAAAAACTATGTTCCTTACAGAAAAGATAAAATAAAACTTATATTAATTTATTCTCGTCATGATTCTTTGTGGCCCAGATTTTAGAATAAGGCTCCTAATAAGAGATCGTGTACTGGCGACCTTTGCATCTGAACAGCGCCGCGAAAATACATGGAATGCGAGTTATCATCATCCTCCTGTCCTTATCCCAAATGAATGGCGCAACATGTCTTTTTCTTTCATACATCTCTATCAGCAATCATTCACGATCTTTCTAATTATGTCGTATTTTACACAGTCCATCCAGCATTCATATTCAGAACCTGTCTCGTCATATGATCTATGCTTTTTCGCATCACAAGTCCATACCATAGCAAAACCATAGCAAAGCATTGATATTATAAAGCGTTTTACCGCCATACCGTTTTTCGTCAGTATTTTTATACGTGAAAAATAAATATTGAAAACTATGATCAAACAAACTTTAGCACCGGAATATGTATTTGAGCTGTTTATTTTGTTATTTGGTGTAAACAGCATAGTTAAAACGTGTGTGTAATAAATATGGTTGAACTAACGTGGATGAGATGAAGCTCGCTTACGGTATTATTAAAGCGAGTCCTTAATTATTGCTTGTTGCACCTCCTATAGGGAACTAAGGGAATTTAAATATTTATTATTTATCGGAAGTAAATTATGTTAGCACACCCGTTTTTCCCAAAAGTATATCCAAATGTGCACCTACGGACATGTATCTAAATAGATCACGTAAGTACCTTCATCAATCAGTATGAAAACCAAGCGTGTCACTTTATTGCTACTTTCTGTCAGGTCACAAGAGCGCGTAGTGATTTTCTATGTCCCGGCAATAATTTTATATGAGTCAAAACCATGGAGCGCGGCCAAATATGAACGATGTCGAAAGAAGTGCACTGCACTCCCTTTTCACGCGCAGTATATATGTATATTTGAGTCGCCTTTTAGATATAAGACTATGGGTGCACCTTTAGTTTATCCGCATGAAGGGTAAGCCCCATTCAATAATGGTGGACAAACTTATTGCCATCAACCGTACATATACCCTTAATTCGGACTGTTATTGGAAAAATTAAACCTAGATTTGATTAAAGGCCATTTCCTCACCAGTAATTTTTGTTTTTGATTGGTGGGCCATGATTGGTGTTTTTTGGTTATCTATATCCATTTAAAGAGTAATTTTCTTTATCTAAAAAGTAGTATGTGTAAGTTTCATTTAAAAAAAAACACACGTTTTGATGAACGTAGATGTGTTATGAAATAAATCACGTTAAAAAGTTGGTTATCGTTTTAAATGGTAGGCTAAAAGAGGATACCCGTACGACTACGGGCATATGAGGCATTTCACCCTTTAAGATGCCGCAATGCCAGGTTAGTCGCTATAGTTACTGTAAAAGTTCACTTGGTCTGTATTACAACTGTGGAACAAATCTATCTTGCTTCCTTTAAACCGAGGCTAGCTAAAGTTTTTATACAACTAAACTGGGCGATCTATTAGCACTAAACACACGGAATAAACTCGCACTATTGTTTATATAAAAAAAAGTACATACAGATGCTTTAGCTTTTTGTGGCTACTGCAATAGGATAGAATTATAACAAAAATATGCTATAATTGCCTTCTATTTCATTAAGATGTATGTGATTTGAGGTTTCACATTTGTCAATTTATTTCTTTAAAAATAGTTAGCTAAGCAGTATCATTATCGGTACAACTGTAAAATTACAACTTTAAAACTGTCAATGATCTCGGGCTCAAGATCATAATTTTAGATTTCTTCCGATATGTTGAAGTGACCAGTTTCTGTACATTCATAGTTAAACAATCTGTGTATTTAATTGTATGATGAAATGGCTTAATATCGCTTTGCAGCTGGCACGAAACTATTTAGTCCCAGAATCCTACAAATATTACATGATTGAATGGGAAAATAATATAGGTAACGTTCAAAATTATTGACATAGTGCATCTACTAGCAACTATGTGCCCTAAAATGTCAGTGAGGCAAGTAATAGACTTCGCAAATGAACCTCCGCTTTGGAGGAATTGTCTAATGAGGAGGTGTTAGTTATCGCGGTATGTGATTATTTAGGTCTCCAGAAATTAACCTCCGGTCTTGGGTCTTATATTTATTATTCTTGTATTAGGCTTCACTGCAAATACAATTTTTAATCATTGTCTGCAACTGACACTTCAACAATGTATTTGAATAATTGTAATCGTATTTAAAAACCGTCAAGAATTTGACTCTTTTATACCAGTAGAGAATTCCCATGTCAAAAAACTATAATTTATAATCAAGGATGCACCCATCATACGGTTTAAAATATCCAATTTCCTTTCAAATTACTCAAATGGCAAACGAACCAAACTGTGCTGGGTGAAACTTATCGGCGTAGTACTAGAGTTATACCGCTTAGGCCACAGTCTCCAAACTTGCAGCGCGACAATATACATCTCATGTTTTTCTTGCATAGGCGGGTGTAAGGAAATTGGTCCGCAGCCGTGCCGGAGAACTTCCTTCAACTAACTCATTTGAGATGCAACTAGACAACATGTGTTAAATGTTTACACAACCGCTCGTAGATAGTAAGTAGCGAAGTTTCTGCCAAACTGTGTGTCACGTCACACTTACGAATGACAACGACGTCGGTGGAATTGTTGAAACTTGTTTCAATTATATAACTTGCAGCGTGTCTTATGGATATCTTAGGGAAAATGATTGCCATGTATGTATTTATGTATATTTTGGAACGAAATAAGTTACGTTTATGGTAATATATATATTCATAGATAACAATAAGCTGGTTGTGGTTTCTATTATCTATCTATACGTATAAAATGCTTTGTCCTGAATGACTGACGGACCAACGCACAGCCTAAACCGCTGATCGGAGAGACCTGAAACTTGCAGGGTGTGTTCTTTGTATGATGTAAGCATCTGATAAGAAAGGATTTTCCGAAATTCTACCCCTAAGGGAGTGAAAAAGGGGGGCAAAGTTTGTATGAAACTGCTGGCGGAAAGCTAGTACATAATAATAGAGTAACATTGTAATTTATTTAATTTGTATTTAGGCTATTTTTTCCGTAACTCTTTTATTTTAGATGTGAAAGTATTGCTGCGGTAATTTTAGTACTAAATATACATATCTTTATAATTATAATTGTATTACCGCGTTATGAAATAAAGCAGAAAGTTGACTACGGACAGAGTTTGTATCAGCCGAGCGGTTTCCGACTAAGGCTGACCACACGGTGACTGCTATCGCTTGAACAACTATTGAACTGCAGTTAACTCGACGTGTGGTCGCGTCGCAACTATTGCTCGGCTTTTACATACGTCTTCAATAGAGAAGTGATAGTACATAACTACTGCTTCGTAGGTTTGATGATTGCAAGTTGTGCATGAGGTCTTCCATTCGATTCCCGAGTAGAGTAAAACTTTGTTAGAGATTTCCATGTGGTTTTAAGTTATTTTTTTCGGTTGCATCAATAAAATATGCGGTTACTTAAACGTGAAACGGAAAAATTATCAATCAAGATCTGTCAGAATGAAATTGATAATTTTTTCTATTATTTTATGTTTTTCGTTTAAACATTTATGACATAGATATAGTAATATTATGAAAAATGAAAATCTATGTAGTAATATTATGAAAAATATTAAAAGTATGGTAATTAGTGATATTCGTATAAGTATAGATGATACAAAGTTTACAACCGGCTGTTTCACTTTTGAAAAAAAAACAACATTACGTTTTGCGACCGTACCATCATAGTAGTATTTGTCTGCGTGTATTATACCTGTAATACGTGGCGGTCACAAGACCAATTAATTTATGTATAGACCGGCCTTGTAGACAGACAATTACGATTTAATCAGTTTGCCACTGATATTAAGAATACATTGCTTCATTTGTTTCAAAATTAGTCTTATTGAAAATTATGTTAGCGCAACGTAGGTAAATCATGCAACAAAATCAAAGCTTATTAAACTGAGATATGCAATAAGAGTGAAGGTTTCTTTCAGATAACATTTCATCTAACTTACTTTAAATGTAGTATGAGCAATTGTCTAATATACTTTTCTGTAGTTAGTGCTAGCAATTCCTCAAAATTTAGATTGTTGTGCATACAAATGAGTCTTTTAGCAAACAAACAAACATTTCCTCTACCGATTCGAACAGATTTTTTATGAAGTCGTGTTGCACTTTTACGCAGCCCCAAGCTCAACCTAAAAAAACTCTCAAAGCCTTAATCGAAAGGTATTAAAATCAGATTCAGAGCAAGCGGGTGATGGGGAAAGTTGGGACCGGCGATAACGCATGCGCGGGCCTGCGAGGGTTTGCAAAGTAGAACGGTCCGCATTCGCATCGCATCTCGGGCTGTGGACGGCGACTGAACCGCTCGGCGTCGGTCTATCGCGCGTTTGCTCTACCTGTTCATTCAGGCCGGGAATATTTCTAAGTGTTTTCCGATCAGGCGTTCGGTCATTTCATTCTGTCATTGGTGATTGTGAGTATTTTATTAACATTTCAAATGAGAATGGAACAATATTTTTAGTAGTATTTTATTTTAAGTAGAATTTTAGAATATTAAAGGAAAATTTTAATAATTAATAAAAATATTGTTGTCATTCTCCTTTTTAGAAATATTTACTTATTTTGATTGTTATTTTTAATGGTTTAGGTTTTTAGGATATGTGATTGAAATAACACTACATTATAATAATTTATTGATGTTTATTAAGTTCGTTATTTTTTTATTATTACTGATATTATGAAGTAATAAATTAAACCGTCATATTACCGCCGACATTCGCTTGAATGTTTACTTTCGTGCAACGGTTTTTTAACTATTGTGGGAAATCCATTATCTCCTTTTTTAACTTACGGGTGCATTAAAAATTACAATAAGGCTTTTCCAAAATTTCACGAGAGAATTACCTGAGCGAGTTTCTTTTCTATATCGTGCGTTTAAAAAAAAAACATAAATAAGTGGATAAATAAGCTTATTATTTCGCCAAAGAAGCTTAACTTTTTTTAAAATAATTACATTTATAAATAACTCTCCAATTTACACAATAAGTTTACAAAACTTTTCTTTTGAATTTGAGGTATTTTTATTTACAGTTTTAACCTTAGTTTGAGGTAACTATGCGTTATTTTGAGTAATTTCCGAGTAAACAACTGTAACGGTGGAATTTCAATATTACTTCAAAGCTATTGAATCGAAACCACAAAGAAAAAAAATCTGATGTATTACAAAAAATATATTTATATTTTTCGTGGTAAAGTACCAGGAATCTGCTCGTCAATGTTTTTCTAATCAGGAATACAACACTATTATATGTTGGGGTCGGCTTCCAGTCTAACCGCATAAAGCTAAGTACCAGTGTTCTACATGAAACGAGTGCCTATCTGACGCCACAACCTAGTTATCGGTTATACACCATACCCCTTGGTGTGACAGGTTGTCAGACTTTCTAGCTTCTGACTACCACCCGTAACGACTGCTAAACATCTACAAATGCCAGCCAAGACTAACGGTGGAGTCTTAAGTATGCTATAGATGGTCACCCATCCACGGACCGACCACGGCAAGCGCAGCATAACTTGATCTATCGACCTGTGCGGCTAATACTGAGCCACGAGCTCCACACACACACAGCTGATTATGTTTGTGTAGTGATCCAAGAAGGTTATTTCACTCAATATTAAATGCAGCTTCTGCACCCAACTTTAATAAATCCAGACTGGGATGTTGGTAGTTAGTTGCAGGTCGCTGGTGTGCCGGCCGACTAATTAGAGCGTCTAAAATTAGCCTGGGTAAATAATTGCCAGGACCACAATTCGCATCGTAGCCTGCGAGTAGTGTAGTATTTGAGTAGCGTAGTATTTGTTACCAGTTCGGGGTATTACGATTCCTGATCAGACAATATTTATTTTAAAAAGCTACCTAGCTAAATATAAGTTCAATTCCATCAGTTTTAATTCACCGAATCTAAAAATGAATATTAGATGAGTTGAGTTAGATTTTAATAAGTGATAAATAATAACTAAGTACATCAAAAGTTTACGTTCCTTATTAAAATGTTATAGTAGTAATGTTATTGGTTATTAATAAATTAATGATTCCAACTGTACATTGCAATTAAAAAAACCTTTTCAGCATCTATTTCCAATCCGCTATATTTTAACTTTCAATCTCATTACATTACTTTATATATTTTTTGTCATTTGACATTTCCGATTATTTAAGGGAGTGCTCCCATTGTCGCTTTTATGAGATTGACATTAGAACAGAAATGAACACGCTCACACAATATTACGTGCTGAGTTCTAAAGGTATGTTGTCATACGGCATTGAATCCGAACATACCTGGACAGTTTTTTCGCTGGTCCATGGAATTCCAAATGCTTTGTAGTCCCGGCCGTATTGTTTAATTCAATATCAAACTACATACAAGAATTTTATTCCGTGCAATACAAAGCGTACCAAGCTTTTTATTAAAAAAGCATACCATTTGTTTTATAGAATAAAATCACTGCGAGCCATATTGAATAGAGCTGTTTTTAATGAGAAATAATAAATTTATCTGTTCTGTGATGTCTAAATTCCATCCGCGTCTTGACCGCGTATATGATTCTTCAATGTCCTTTTTTTTAAGAACTACATAAAGGTTATCACCTGGGAGGATAAGCCTTATGGTTGGTGGTCACAGTCACCGTCTTCGTCGCTGAATATTTTTATTACATAATAACACAAATAATTTAAAAAAAAACAACATATACCAAAACACAACTTCTCTAAAAATCAGTATGTAATAAATAAACAGATAACCAATTAATTTGGAAATAAGTGACGTCTCAGCATTGTGTTGCCATGCGAAATCTATGGGAGAATCGTGTTTTGATAGCACATAACAAACATGTCAAATGATTGGTGATATCTAATACCCTATTATCAATATGACTATTATAAACATTCGTCGGTTTATATAAATAGTCTGCTTTTGTAAAGGGCTCAGTCCCCAGACGTTTGTGGGTGTGAAGGCGTGCTCATTAGCAACGCCTCTCAGTGGAAGATTTTTTAATAAGAATAAATAAGCCTCTTATCGTCGTCACATTTGCGTGTTTTGAATACAACCTACACACAAAAATACGTCTTTTCTTTAACTCAAAGAGCGGAAAAATATATTGCCTTCGAATTCGTATACATGGAGATAACATATTTTTGTCACAAAAAGCTAATTCTTGTTATGAAAATATTCCAGATTATATATCAATCAATCATAATAACATATCAAATATCATACCTCATTAGGCTGTTTACCAAATATAATTTCTCCTGCGTATCTACGCAACTGGCTAGTCTTTAGAGAGATTGACCACCGGTCCACCGTTATCAAAATGAATGAATGACGCTGTTCTTTTTAATTTCTGTCACTCAGATTGGAATCTGAATCGTAATATATTGAGCCAATACTATTGAGTCATGAACTTCTCACACCTGGAATGATACACATAGATATATGCGATGCAGAATCGAAAAAAAAATTGCATAGGTTTTAACACCTCTGCATCTGGGAGCGCTAGTGAATGTTTCAAGATCTCGCTAATGGATGCAACTCCCTGTTCGACTGAACAAAACGAAAAGAAGCAGGCAAAACACATTCAAAAGACCATTTAATTTATTTGTTTTCTAAATGTCGGTACTATATATTTTAGTATTACTGTCCTTTACTTTATTTAGTTTTTATATAAGAATATCTTATTTAATTTTATGTAAATGTGAAAGTTTGTGAGGTATGTATGTATCTATGTTTGTTACTCTTTCACGCAAAAACTAAACGGATGTGGATTAAATTTGGTGCACACAGAGTTTATAACCTGGATTTATCATTGGATATTTTTTATCCGGGTTGCGCGAAGTTATTACCTCAGGATCCGGGTAAAAGCTAGAATAACATATATCTAGTTAAGCTGCAACTTAAGTTCTGCCAAAATTTGACAGCCAGTAGCTTGAATCTGAATGCATAACGCTAAGTCTCCACGGCCAAGCTTGCTCGTCGTATTACGTACATTCGAGTAAGCTTGAACATGTGTACCAGTAGAAGGCCGGAGCTTTACTGCACCGATCGAACCAAAGATCTGCCATAACATACAGAACCGACCAACATTTCATAGTATGCATGCATGTACACTAAAAGGAATTAAAACAAGATTCCATTTTGAACGACTTCAAAAAAGGAGGTTCGGTATTTGACCAGTATGCATGTATGTAAACACAATAACACATTGCTTAACTTAACTTAGAAATTGGGAATCGATCTCAAGACCTTCGTTTCAAACGAATCAGACACTAATTCGTATCAGTCATAGATTCACTGTGATAAGGTATTTTAAATATAATCTTAATTACTATTCACAAATGCACCGTACCACGTACAAAAGTCATTGTGTCACCCAGCCACGTCCAGCTATCCCAGTCCTATTCACACTGATATGATTTCACAAAATTAAATTTTCGGATCCCATACAGAAATGCAACTGAAAAACGCCAAACAAAACGCCGCGATGAATAAGCCGTCAAACGATTGTTTTCGGTAGCTGAAAAACGGTTAGTGAATAGCCAACCGACATCATTAGATGGAATGGAAAATCTTGACGTAATACTTTTAAATTCCAGTTTATTTAAATTTTAAATGACTTTGTTTAATAAAATAGATCTAGAGATATGAATAGAGTTTATCGACTTAGATTCTCAGACGCTGACCATAAAGCTATTTTTCCGAGAAAATATGTGTTTATTAAGGACAATCTGACATTCGCATACCATTTGCGGTGAAAAAGATAAATTGTTTCAAATTGTCCTTAAAGAAATGTTGCCTTCAAAGCTTCCTGATCGCTTAATAAGCTTACACGCTTTGAAGTGAAAATATATCGAACGTTCGACAAATATTTTGCTTTTATGTTTTTCCTTGTGAAGATGGAAAATTTTACTACCTATTAAGCTTTTTCGAATACCTTCTTCTTCAAAACGTAAAAAAGTCTATACATATAGAATTAGATTCAGAAAATAAATTTCTTAAGCCGTTTCAAAGAACAGTCTGAAACATAATAGAGTCGAATAAGTTTTATCTAAAGAATACATAGTTTGACATATTTTGAATCAGTCGTTTAGGCACTTATACAGTACGGTGCAATACAAAATCGTCGTGTTACTATTTTTTTAAATTGCCTTTGCCAGCACCTCACCTAATGTTGAGTGATTATGCTCCCGAGGATGGATCACGCATACAGTGTCTATAAGTGGATGAGCCTATTCCTAGAACCTCAAAAATACATGCAAAAATAGTGCAAATTTTCGCTTATCTGCAGTAAGCCTTTTTTTGCGCGAACTTTTAATCCCGTGGTAAATATTGTACGAATAAATCCCGCGGCGTTTTTTCCATGGCGAGAAATTTCCAGTAATTTTTACTTATCATATACTAGCTGTTCCGCGTGGATTTGATCGCATATTGTTCCAAAAATCCCTTCATAGTGTTGTACTTATATAGAATTCACCAAAAGCCAAAGTTTCCAGTTTGTAGCCCCAGTGAGCGGTTTAGGCTCTGCGTTGATGAGTCCAGTCGGTCGAGGCAAGTAATTACGTAGGATATGTAGGATACAAAATTATATTATCTACGTATTACTAAATCTGTATTACTCTATGAATTATATTCATCATTTTCTAAGCTATTTTAACTATAAATACACAGGTTGGATTGCGATTTATAATGGAATTCTGATAATTCACATTAGTTATTATAACATAAAATAACTCCACATTTGCATTTCCCGCAAGGGCTATTCAGAAATACCCACACCGCAGAAGTATATTTATCCAGCTACGTTAAAATTCCATGTAATCGTGAGTAGGCTTGTTGCCCTCAACCGGACACGAAGCTAGTCCAGAATCTAGTCCAGAATCTATTCCAATAGAGAACCCGTCACTTGACTCGCTTCAACTTTTAAGGATCCATAGTCAACAAGAAACTATTATCTATAGTTGAGTAATGTCCATGTGTCTATTTGTTTGTTGAAAACTCACAAACTTCGGGTTGAGAAACAACCCGTATAAAATCGCATTTTTTTGCCTTACCTATGAATTGAAATCCGGACCTCGTACTCCGCACTCCCTCCTACAACTACTATCGCTATCGAGGTATTTCATCTTTATATCAAACTGGATTAACGGAATTAATTTTCCAGTGCACTAAATATGATACGCAATAACCATTTACGGAAGCAAATCCGCAATCAGATGATCCGTTACCTAATTAACAGTATCCGACATCCATGTGATGTGATGAAATTAACAAGAGCTAATTAAAAATTGTAATGAACTGAGCTAGATTAATTAAATGATAATAAGGATTAATTGATAATGGTTTATTGGATTTGCAGTTGAAATGCAGAGTGTATTAATCACAAACAACGTGGAAAATTACTCTGCGCGTAGTTTTTAAACTTATGTTTGTGATGCCTGTTTTATTAAGTCCTCATTTTCAAAATCATGCAGTCATAATCATAGACAGCCTGTATTACAGAATAATTCTCAATTATTGATTTTGGTTTGAGTATCGATTTGAAGTAATTTAATTGGTCGAATCTAGTTTTAAGTAGTGCTTAAGTGAAGTTCTGTAATAGGTACGTAGGTATATTTTTTGTAGTTCATCAGATCACTCATTCTTTCTTCATATTTCGTTTGATTATGACAATTAAATATGACTCTGACTAATCTTCTTCTTATAGTGTAGGCTGCAGGTATCGCGCTGCTTTTTACTGACCAGGGCGAGTGTCAGAGTTTTCTCCAATACATCTGACGTCTCTTGAAATACTCAGACCATTTATATTAAGCAACTCTTGCGCCTATATAGTCTGTCGTCATAACCTTTGACACCAATGTTGTTAGGCGGGAAATACAGGCCGCATAACTAAGTTACCTAGCGTATGCAGTACTGCAATAAATCCCGTTACGTAACCATCCAACCCCCGATTAGGGTTCGTTAACAACCCATAGATACCTGGAATGCTGTTTAGTAACAACGAGCATAATGTCTGTGGTTTTGCTAGAAGCGTTTAGAATATACTCGTTATCTGATAACCTGCTCTTGGAACTGTTAACTTGTATGTTTTAATGTGAATATGATGTAGTATTTTTGCATGAATTTACATTCCGTAAATATCGATTTTTTTAATTATATCTTCTTTGTGTGTGCAGTAGACTACTTTTATTTCGAACGAGTGACTTTATATATCTTTTTGCGTGAAAGACAAACAAACATCTGTACAAGCATCCAAACTCATAGATTTTCGTATTTATTTTATTAGTAGTAGGTTGGTTTCTAGCGCGTACATACGTCATCATACTGACGAGATAAACGGTTCGTTATCTCCTTTATACGAGAGCTGCATTCAACGTATCTGCCTTTCTTAGAATGACGAGGTCGGTTATAGTCTAACTAGATTCTAATTAAAATCTGATTGCATTGCCGAGCCGCGCTCGACTCTAACTGGAATTCCATTATCCTGTGACAGTTGTAAACCGTGGTTACGTGGTATTCGTAATAATCTCAAGACTGGCACAAATTGACTGCTATGATTTTGAATTCTACATTACTTGGAATAATTATTGAAACGCTTCACCGCCCACATCTTAATGCAGATGTCATGTAACGGTTACTTATGTTGACAAGGATCCCAAAGGGTAAAACGGGACTCTAATAAATATTCTATATTTTTGATTGCTGCTAATTTTGCGTTCGCGCTAAGATCCTTGACCCTATTACTAAGACTCCGCTGTCCGTCCGTCAGTCAGACCCGTCATATCTAGACAGTTGAAATTTACACAGATGATGTATTTCTGTTGCCGCTATTACAACAAATACTAAAAATAATATTTAAGGGGGTTCCCATTCAACAAACATGTTTTTTTGCAGTTTTTATAAATAATGGTACGGAACCCTTCGCGCGTGAGTCCGACTCGCACTTGGCCGGTTTTTTTTAATGTAGCAATCCTGTTGCGGTCTTATGGTAATTGTAGTTTAAGTTCTGGTCAAATTAGTTGCTTTAAGTGTTAGACGTACGTAAAACGTACTTATCTACACTAATATTATAAAGAGGAAAACTTTGTTTGTTTGTAATGAATAGGCTCAAAAACTACTGGACCGATTTTAAAAATTCTTTCACCATTCGAAAGCTACATTATCCACGAGTAACATAGGCTAAATTTTATTTTGGAAAAAAATAGGGTTCCGTAAAATATTTGGGTTTTCTACCACTATTCCACGCGGACGAAGTCGCGGGCAGAAGCTAGTTATTATTAAAAAGCAACAAGCAACAGGCCGGTTGCATCGAACTTCACGTACTTTTATACTTTTACGCGTCACAAAACTTGATATCTATTATTTGCATACTATTTAGATTCTTTATTATATTATCAAACCGTAAATATATGCGTCAATCATGAATCATAAGACAAAAACTATAAAATAATAGCAAAAAAAATACTTTTCCTTCAGTTTTGACAGATCTTCAATAGTATAGACTTCCATTTCACGTATAAAGTAACGCAAAAAGCAACCCCTTACTTTATTGGTGCAACTAGCTGTAAGACTTAAAACATATAACTTTTTTATCTTTCTGATAGTCAATAAGAAAAACTACTTAACTAAAAGAGTTGCTTTAGGCACAAAAAAGGTTATGTGTCGCAAACAGCTAAGCTGTTTAGTTTAATACTTTTTAGTTTTATATCAATTAACAGTGTTTCTTGTATTGTTGCAGACACAATGTCGCCGGTTAGACTGACAGCAGTCGTAGTCAAATGACAATAACTAGAATAAAGGTAACATTTTTATTATAGTATTGTTTTGTTGTAAGGCCATCGACTGGACCTAATGAACTGACAGATGTGTGGACATCCTTATGATTGTAGTTTGCAGTGTGCACGTTTAATAATTCGAATGTCGCTGCAGATGCGTCACGTCGCCTCAGTGACGCTCGGTTCCAGCCAGACCATGGCTCTGCAAAGTCCTTTTCTTCCTTTAGTTATTTTTTTACAAATGTTCTATACTATTCAAATACGAATTCTAATTTGTATGATTTTTCACCTTTTCATGCACATCATTTTAATTGTATACGTAAAAAGTGACCATGATTTCGAAATTCACATCATATTATTGTTTCTCTCTTACTTATAGCCTCAGTGACGTCACAATAGAACATTATTCACAGAGGTAACACTGGAATATGGACCGTAGTACCACAGACTGGGCGCCTAACATTACACAATAACGCTGTATGTCCGTTTGTCTGTCCGCCAGTGTCGGGAGCGCTCATGAGACAGTCGTGTCACCGTCTACTGGAACACCAACACCCAGGAGGGGAGGAGCCCCCTCTGTACTCACCCATAGACCAAATTTCAGGTAAACTCATTATGTAGCAATCCTATCATAGTGCTAAGGTTTTGTAACGAGCATTCTGAACGACGATTTTGTATATTGTACAAAAAGTAACATTAAAATAGCAACTAAAACACTCGTTCCAACACCGTAGCGTCAAAGTTTAGATTACTCAATGAGATCAAAGTTATCAGCTAACTCGTTTGTTAATAAACTCATAAACTGTAGGCCAAGGATACTAGGCCAAAGTAACCGAGGCAACGGCCTGTAACTCGAGAAGCCTCCTCGCCTAGTTCTCATTCAAACCCTGCGTAAGTTCCAGGAGGCTAAGCCAATTTAAAACTTTCTGTACTTTTTGTTTTATTTCCATCTGACTCTTCAAGGGCAGAGGTTTAATGGACATGATTAAGAGTTTGTTTTGCTCATTGACTAGTTACCTGGAAATCTTTTCACAGTCAGTTGTGAACATTTGCCAACATATTCGGGGGATGTTCACTGTTCTAAGCGTTTCATAGTGTTATAATAATATCTTTATGATATTTCTGATTGTGATTCAGATTTAAATCAAAAATGTTTATTTTATCATCATCTTTTTAAAGTCTACAAAAAGATTGAACTCACGAAGAAACCGGTGTCTGTAATAAATAAAATCTGTGTTTCAGATCATCAGTTAATAAATAAAAAAAGAAAGAAAAATAATATAAATTAATCACAATATTGTTGAAAGAGGAACTTAGAAATATCTAGGTATAGAAGCGTTCTCTCGAGCCATGTCAGTAGCAAAGTAGCTTTTTGCATCTGAGCTTTGCAATATCGGAAAAAACTGATTATAAAAAAAAGTTATTCTGAGAGCTGATTCGTAATTAATTTTTCCTGCATGGTTTGCCTTTTTAATAATACGATATGAATTTTATTGAATAAAATTGTGCATATTTACATGTTAATTTAATCCAGATACTGAATAATTTTATAAATAAATACGGTGTCCGGGGACTACTCTCAATGAAATAAATAAATCCTTTTTAGCGAACTATTTACACGACTCATAAAGTCCATATTTTTAAATATACTATATAGCTGAGAGAGTTCGTTTGCAAATGTTCGATATCTAGGTAAGAGGCGGCTTACCTGCATTGACGGATTTAAGAGCATCTTGTCCGACCTTCGACTCAAGAACCTAGGCAAGTTAGCTGCTAACTTCAGCCGACCTTGATCTATTTATTGAATTTATTTTAATTATTTAATACTTTCTATACTGTATGAAAAGTTTAATGGTTTTGTGGCTACGATATCTCTGGATTTGATTTAAAGAAAATTATCTTAGTAAATATTTTATTTGTTGTCTCAAAAGGCGTTAAACTTTCAACCAGTATTACAATATGTCATTATATCATTGCACAATTCTTTGTTCTTACAATTTCTACATATTCTAAAGCTATCATTAAAGAAACAATTAGTTTTGATTCTCGATTTAAATAGTTTTCATGTGAAATCAACAAATTACTTAAGAACACTAGAAATTATTTTAAGGTACTGATCCATTATTCCCTCTCTAACCTACTGGATTGTGGCCGATACTACTATTGATATTATATAACTCTTCATCTTCTGTGGCATTATTTAGTTTATAGATTATCACCCACTTAGTCGGTTTGTTGACGTGAGGGTAATTTTCTTCATCTGATTCTGTGATATCTAAGCTGGTACCATCATCGGTATAGACACTATAGACCTTTGTAATTTAGAATGTGTGACTGTACGCATATGCAACACATCTGGCTTTAAGGAGCAAGTTCATAGTATTGTGAATGTGCATTCATTAACCTGGTTGTACGCAGGATGGTGCCGATGACGTGGACTTGAAAAAAAAATGTATTTGTTGTGGCAAAATGCGCAGACTTCGCTACTAGTCCCAGATACAGAACTATAAATAAGGATCGGTCAGCTCCTCAACTTCTTTCATCATCCTATCTATATCGTCCCCTTTTTTTCCATAAAAACCCATTCATAACATCTGCCAGCTTCTTCATTCTCAAAAAGTAACCGGATGACAACCATCTCTAAACCTCGAGCCAGTTGGCCGATTCTCATGTTTGCGTTTTTCGACATGGGGAACCTATGAAAATATTTATTAAACATGGCGACTAGAGTATTGAATTTCTTGTCGATAGAATGCCATGAAAAATACATCTCAACTACGTCAGGTATTTCTGATGCTGTTGATACCAAGGCCTTCATCTGCGCAAAGATTGTATCCCTTACAATTTTCTTGAACTCTGCTGCGTTGGTCCGAACCAATCTGTAGACGCCAAGAATGTAAGTGACCATCATCTGGAGTTATCACCTGGCTAGTTTGATAGTGCAGTTGTAACATTTACCAAATCAAGTGGCTTTGGTCTCTTTCTCCTATTATGGTTCCATATGATTTCCACTCGAAAAAAAAACAAAACTAGTCAGTACTACTTAAGGGATTACCTAGTATTCACTGAAGAGTTTAGTTCTACATTAGTTCAGGCATTTTACCGTGGAAGCGTAACAAACAAACTTAATAAAAGATAAATATTGAAGAAGTTTAATTGTTGTTGTTTATTTGTATGCAAAAGATAATCTTCGGAACTGGTGAATCAAACTATAAAAATATACCACTAACAGAAAACTGCGCTTTCCTTTAGTAAATTAAAGTATTTTTTGTCTGGATAACATTCATAGTTGCTTGTTTACCGCGCAAAAAGCTAGTAAGCAAACAAAGTTAGGTTTTAATTGTAGAGTACCTACTATTTAACTGAAAAATAAGTTTCTTTAGATTGCTTGGTTAAGCGCTGTTATAACTTTATCAAGTAAAATTCGTACTTCAAAATCACGTCATAATCGGTTGAATGGTTTACGAACACGTAGAGGACAAGCAAAATATTCAAACACTAGCTTTGCGCCAGCGGCTTTGCCAACGTGGGATATACGAAATCAAATACAAATGACAGAGTTTCATACAAATTTTGCTCCCCTTCTTAACCCTTTAGGGGAAGAATTTCTTCTAAAATCCTTTCTTACCGCATGCTTACGTCATACAAAGAATATACCCTCCAAGTTTCAGGTCTCTAAGATCAGCGGTTTAGACTGTGCGTTGATCCGTCCTGAATGACTGTCAGAACAAAGCATTTTATATGTATAGATTTATTTTAATATACATTTCATATAAAGAGATACGGTATGCCACAATATGTGCCACATAACAACACCACCAAAATTGGAAATCATTAAAACAATATTTTGATCGAAGTTAATAAAATTTAAACAATATTTAACTAAAATGTTTAAACCGGCAAATGTTTGAGGCCGCAAAATATACTACGAATGTGGTTGTACCATTGTTCACCACAAACGGGATCAAACACCCTTTGTGTGCTTTTTGGTCGTTGCATTGGAAAAATTACAGAACGAATAAAAAGTTTGGGGCTTTTACAGTCGAGTGCAATGAAATCGGGGCTGACTGGATTGTTTAAAGTATACTTTGGTGTAAAATAAAATACCCGGTTTTAAAGAGAAGATTGCATTTCATAAATGTATTTGAATTAAAAAGGATATAAACTTACCTAGATTTGATGTTCTCAAGTGTTAAGTTTATTATTTCTTGAGTTCATACTTCTTTATGAAGATGCACTACCGTGGATCGAGGCTATACAGCCGAACGCGCGCTTCAAACGCATGCGATCCATCGCGCGGCTGCGATCGGCCGCGATGCTCGGAGATGAACCTTAATAGAGAGATTCTACAATAGTGTCATTTACGCGGCATTTAAAGTAATTTTAAATCTTTTCGAATATATTAATTTATCCACATAAACAGTTATCATGTTAGCTACATCTAATAGTTTAACTCATCTTAAGTCTAGTAGTCCATCTCCGTCATCAGTTTCACTCTATGCGTCTCTTCCGCTGATGACAACAAGTCATCATAAATAACAAGCCTCACAGCGTAGGGTATAGGCACAATGTAAATAAATGTATAATCGTCAGTTTCACCATGTCCAGAAAAGTAAACTTATCTGCCAGATAGTTCCATGCAAAAGGTTACACTTATGAATTAATCTGTTAGACAGCTGCTTCCAAGAGCGGGTGAAAAAAGTCCTAAACCTTATGAAGTATCTATAGCCTCCTCTACTACCAGTAGATCGTGTATAGAATGTCATCCAAATCCGATAAGTAATATCGCCACGGATGATGCATTAATATAAAAGACCTTACTCATAAATAAATTAAGTCAAAAGTAGAACAGGATTTATTCCTAGGATTAACAGAAAAAATCTCAGGCATTTTGCGCTAGAATTAGTTTAATTAAAATCATGCCAGAGGAAATATTTATTAAAAGGTAAAGCAACGCCGACTAGCTGGAAACAGCTCGGTGGTTTATTAAAAATACCTGTATGAGAGTAAAAAAATAAATTAAATTCTTTATTAAAACCTATATATAGTTCGGTCGGCTGTCCACTACACGTAGGTCGACTGGAAGCGACAATTGACTTAATTGAGTAAAGATCGTATCTTGAGATGATGCAGATTGCATGATGCAGATTAGAGAAATAGTACCGACCCTTTTTAGCACTGGAATCAAGGTGGCTTCAATTGTCATAATACCGGTCCTGTGGTGCAAGCCGGCCTTATAATATCTTAATTTAGAATTTCAAACGCGTCCTGATGGACCACATGATAAACCTACATCTTACCTAGCTATCTCCAAACCAATTTCGTCTACATCGGTTCAGCCGTGAAAGCATAGCAAACTCATATTCGTTAGGATTATATAATTTATTTTATTAGTAAAGATAACCGTATACCGGTATACCGTTAATTAACTTCAGAGAAATTCCATTGCATTCGACAGCTAAATTATTTGCATAATATTTAATTAGCAATTCCTTAGTAATATACAATGGAAAGCAATATACCATTGTGTATTAATTTCAAGCATCGATATATTAATTATGTGCGCTAAACACGAGCAACTAAATTCAAATGAATTAATGATATTCGTGATTTGATGTTGAATATAATTTTGTGCGCGACTAAGCCGCAATTATTCAGTTTGCGCCGCGGTTTCCGGAATTTTAGACTACAATGTAACTTTGCGTATTGTATTATTAGTAGTTGTATTATTTATTCATGTGATGTATAAATATTAGCTATAAAAGCTAATTTAATGCATCAGAGTTATGTCGTTGCTATTATTATCCCCCGTTCTCTCATTGCGGACAATGGTCAATTAATTTTGCCAGTTAAACACAATCTATTCCTTCATTTGTTTGCTAAAATGTCGGAATGTCACAACAAGTTTTAGTAACAGGAGTTTTTTTTAGTAGCCTGGAGTTTTGAATGATGACATGGGACATAGCTGACTACCCACGGTGCGGTGATATTGTGGCTCAGCCCACACCGACGCACCTTGAAAACAGAATCATCCGGTAAGTCGGAAACTTCAAGGTGCGGTTCGAGCTTTTGTTTATATGCATTTTAGAATGACAAAACTGCTCCGATCCTTAAAACCTACAGACCGGCACGCACTGTTGGAAGAGCCATGTGTACGTTGTCGTCTGCTGTGCGTTATAATCCGCAGAATCACGCACCGTGGGAAGCTAGCTTATACGCTGGCGATGCTATGTCCATAATTAGAAGAAAAGAAAAGTTAGCCAGTCTAGTGCTTTCTCATTGGCTACGTTTCAACGTTCACGCCCACCTATTTTCAACTGGCCAATGTGCATTCGTCATTCAACTATGTATTCCTGAAAACTATTTTTAGACAATGTGAGCTAGGTTTTAGTTTTAGTGTTTCCCAAAACAGGAACTTTTTTCGCTTTCATTTGTTTGTGTTTTAGTATAACATCTCTCTTTTTAGCGTTTTAGCGTTGTCTAACAAATAGGTACTGTGCTTGTGCTGTTTACCTGTTTCCCCCCACCCCTCTTTTTGCCACGAAAACCAGCAATATTATTTTTCAAGTTCTTGTATTTGTAAAACATTTGGATAATTGTTTCAAAGGACCATGGGCGGAATCGTCCCCACCCATCAACAGAAATGAAATGTAGCTCAATTGATACATCTTTTCGAGCTGATGATTTTTTACTATGGGGACGTTGCCCAAATGCATTGGGTTTTCCTAGTATCCTAACTTTTCTATGCAAATATTTCGTACACGATAAAGGACTTGGTGATAACTGAATTTGATACTGTGTACTGTGTGTGGAGGGCGGTGTATAATGTGATGTGATACTCCATATTTGTGACCTCGACGTGATAAACATCAGCCAAATCTCCTGATGTCAAGAGCTTCGACATCGTTGTCAACTCTCCTTCAACCTCCTACCATCATCGAGCAGCAACCAGCGTGTCACCCAGCCAGCAACCACTCATGGTTTCTTGGGGTTCATGACCACCTAGCCTGTAGCTAACGCGCAAGCCTGGTCACACCATTCTGTCACATCAAGCAACTCGGCACAGCCCCCACAGTTCAGTCAACAAGCAGAGGCCATTATACATAAACTCACCTGGACGACGCATGTATCCAAGCGTCTTCCTCACTGCGACACTCCAATCCACTGGAGAATCGCAGCAGCATGAAGACGCGTTTGCATGCATATGCAAGTGCATTTGATCTGTCGACCTGCGCGGCTGTTACTTAGCCATGAGCTCCTCTAACAGGCAATAATAATACACTGAATATTTGTATTTGCTCACTATAAGCATTGTGAGGATAACTCCAGAATGGCTAGACCAATTTTCATGGTTTTTGATTAGTTGTATTTGTCTCCATCCCAAATGGTAGAATAAATATTAAAACATCGGAAAAATAACAAAAAATAAAAATATGGGGCGGTACGAAGTTCGCCGGGCCGGCTTGTTAATAATAAATTATTTTTATAACCCCATTGATTTATGTAAAAAAAACGTTTTTATATCAAATAGTGGATACTTTAGGAACAATTGGCACCAGTTTCATTTGTGTTGGTAGGTGGGGACGGAGCTCATACATTTTTGCCCATGGTCCTTTCAAGTTGTCGAAGTCAAGGTTTGTTGTAGTTCATTACCCAAATTATACAGATTTGGAATATTCATTATAACTGTAAAACATTTATTACGTATTAATTAATGTAACACATCAATATGTAGTAATTAAAACTTTTCACATAATATTGGCGTAATTAATATTCGGTAATCCATTATCACATTTATTTACTTTCCTGTTAAAACATATTTAAATTGAAAAGCTTTATGAATTCCAGTATCATCATTCCTTTGAAATTGAAACATACTTCAAATTCGTGAAACATGGATTTAAACATAATTTGAACTGCATTTCATTAAAATTAATTAAGATGAAAGCTTTTGAATAAATTAATTACGTAGTGGTCTGAATTTAAGTACCTATTTTAAATATTAATAATATTTTAAAAGAATTGGTGGACCTAGTTATTGTTTCGTTGGTTTTTGGTCAGAAGCACGATTCCTGGAAATGAGATATCTTCTAGGTTAATTTAAATGCGAGTTTTTTTTTGTAATTAAGTAATTTAACGTAGCTTGCGGAAAGAGCAGACTGGTAGAAAGAGCCTCACCATGCTGCTTTCTATTTCTCGCGATCTTCTTTCCTGATTGGCCATAACTTTTCAAAGCTCTGGACTGGTTTTCATATTACTAATTAAAACATGGAGCGACAGTCAAATGTTGTCGTCGGTACTTCCATTGAAGTCACCAGTGCCTTAAACAAATAGTTCAACCGATTAAAAAAAACGCCGAACAATAAATTTCAAGTCGCGTCTATGGTCTCACACCGGCCGCAATGCACAAACAAAGAAAAGTGGATTGAATAAAACAGTGGGCAGTAGGCGCGTGTGGGAGGTTCTGATAGTGGACGCTTCCCATCAAAACACACATGTGTGTGTGTAATCTGGATTAACACAGGATGCTTTTTATCCAGGAGTTCGCGGCAAAGTAATAGCCGCACGGGTCAATCGATCAAAGGTTAAGCTGCACTCGGCGCGGCTGGTTCGTGGATAGCGTGTCATAGATGGTCACGCACCATCTATGACATAATGAAACTCCACCGTTCTCGGAAAGCACGTGAAGCTGTTGGTCCCGGCTGTCATTTATAGATCTTTGACAGTCATTACGGGTAGTCAGGAGCCAGAAAGTCTGAACCAGTCCTACCGTGGAGTATTGTGTTGCCCGGTAAACTGGGTTGTGGAGGTTAGATAAGCAGTCGCTTCATGTAAAACACTAGTACTCAGGGTGCATCCGGTTGGACTGAAAGGGGTCAGCACCCCAACATAGTTTGGGAAAGGCTAGGCAGATGATGACAACTTTTTACACTGGTGTGCGGGTAATTTCCCCTGTGAGGATACAAGTGAAACGCTTGTATATAAATAAACATACATTTCAGGGAAGAATGAATAAAATCACGAGTACTTAGCGCGAGTGAAAGTTTCGTCGCCCAGTTACCGCGTTTCAACGTGTGCCAGTGCAGAGTTTCAATACAGTTTGATCGTATGGCGAGAGGCTGATGTCTGCTAGTTAAAACTTGTTCGTTCGTAGTTAAAAGTTATGCAGTTTGTGCACAAACTCTCCTTTAGTGGGACGGTTTCACTTTTAATTATATTAGGAGTGTACACTCGCTACTTTGTCGGCGTGCGTGTGCTTCATCTATCGTATTTTTTCGATATCGTGATTTGTTCATCGATGAGGGAAGATGTATTATCAGTTTGTACTCGTGCCTATAAAATTTTGACACTGCTTCGATGTTTAGTTGTCGCAATTGACTGCTGAACACGAGGTTATGGGTTCGATTCCCGGGTAGTCAAGTGTTATTGAGTTTTTCGACGAAGAATTTCTTGGTAATAGGTTGTTTTAGGCGCTGTTTTAGGTGTAGATACTCATTTTGCTAACCATTAAGGGTTATAAATAAACTTTAGTAGACACTTTGTTGATGTTTATGAACTTGCTATATTCTGATAAAAAAATAAGTAGTCACAATATCAATCCGTTTTACACTAAGAGACGATAAATAATGTTTGTCCACCTCAGTTAAATCGTGGACGTAAAATAAACTTGAAACAGTAAAAAATGTTGATAGAATGATGTCCAATTTATTTTTGATAGACACTTCGTTTTTCGTTGTTCATATTACGATTGAACTGTTAAATAAAGATAAATATTTTTCATTGTTTATAAGCAAAACGTGCATGTACAGACAGTCAGACACCGCAAATTAAATGCTTAATTGACTCACTGCATCACCGTTTATAGGCACTCGGGGAAAATTAAGTTATCCGGTTACGAGATTAACCTACCGCACGCTTGGCTGACATACGGTTATCTGGGTACAAAGGCTGTCTGCAAGCGTTCCAATATTGGTTGCATTGAGAAATCTGATCTGTGTAGACATTGTAGATTTTTCTCGAGTGATTATGTATGACATTTTACTAGGTAACCGATTCACTGTGTGTTGTGTTACAAAAGGTGGTAAAGTTAGGCTGATTGGCGATTTGTAATGAAAATTATTTGTATTATAATAAGTATACTTAATATGCATTTGCATTCCGTCTACAGCCGCGCAGCCGACCGTGTCGTTTCCGAGGTCTGCGACAAAGGCGCGCAACTTTAACTTAGCACTGTCTCAAACATACAAAAATCTTCACAAACATTCGCGTTTAAAATATTAGTAGGATGTCGTTACAAAATGCAAGAATAAATTAATTTAGGAACATCTTTTAATTAATCCCCAAGAGTTAAAACTAAGAAATTTAGCGAATGTCTAGCTTGCCTGCCAGTGATCTAGTAGTCACAAGGCCGCTGTTTATCCTTACAAGGTTTATTCGCATTACCGAACTTATCCTTAATTAAAAAATCCTTTATTCAAACTAGGTTGAAGATCAGTACTTTTTGAATGACAAATTTACAATTACAGCCCCCAAAATGCCCGTCCTTCACCACTTCGTATGTGTTTTTGCTGGGAAGAAGTGGCGCAACAAACTCCCCAGCAATAAGAGGCAATAATGTTCACCACAAGCCGCACTATGACGTCAGAAGAGTCATCAATACAGCATGTATCTTATTATGATAGACCTACCTATTTTACTGTCCCACTGACTTCTTACACGCGAGAAGGCTCGAGCATTGATCGCCATACCTACTCAAAGTGGATTGTGACATCTAAGGTACCACAACTCAGGAGAGCCTAGCTCGGACACCTGAAGAGTGATCCGGTATCCTCTTTGTATCTTGATAATCCCACCTGTAAACTAAGGCCCTTATAGAATGTTAGTCCAGAATAGATCTTGTATAGATTGATAGTATAAGTATGGAGCTATTTGTTTGGTTGTATCTCATTTTCAGAAATGCTTAAGTCTTGAATTCGCGTTCTGTAATACGGTTCTCTACATAAAACAACTTTCCATGACAAGTGCAATACACACCTGGAAGATATGGATAAATTTAATCTTTTATTTTTTTATGATAGAATTTAATCTTTTATTTTTTTATAGTTGAAAGAATAATCAGGGTTTTGCTTTTGCATTCTCATTTGGTTACTAAGTTTCAATTTGATCCATTCGATGTGATTGAATAATCTGAAGCTGGTTAAAATCCCATCAGAAGATTATACGTTCAGAGAGTAGTAAAGTCAAATGAAACTCGCTCATAAACTTCATATTTTTCTAATGGATTAATAGTTAGAACTAAATCTATCGTCTTTCATACTTTCAATGCTCTTTTTATTTTAAAAAGCCGATCTGGAATATTCTTTTGAAGAAACTTTTTCTCTTTTTATATTGTTGCGTTTGATAATTAATGTTCAAATTAATATGTATTTCGTTGAGATGGCGTGTGGCGTGCCATTGGCTTATATCCTTATATCCAGCCGTGGACTGATAGGGGTTCACAAAGCTGCATGGAGTCAGGTAGTGTTATGTACTCTTGTGCCTGGGAAGGTGGGCTCATTAAGCAGCCGTCGTTCCATACACTAAAATAACTTGGACTCCGTGAGTGTGTACCTCAAGTATACATTAAATAATGATTAATTTGTTGTTCTGCCGTTATCTGAAGCAGGTATAAGCATCTTTTGTCTTTGTTATTATTGATCCGACTATTGCTAGTAATGCAATCAACAACTAAACGATATTAATGTCAATCTTTCAATAAGTTTTCAATCAAAAATTTAAAAACCCTCCTACGCAAAAATGCCTTCAATCATTTTGGAAAAGACCTGATACAATTACACTGCTGGACCGATATTAACTAAACAAAGCTAAGAACCACCGCAAGGAAACTGACTTTCAAATGAACAAAACCGCATCGAAATCGGTCTATCCGTTTGAGGGCTACGATGCCACAGACAGATACACACACAGACAGACAGACATCGACGTCAAACTATAATACTCCTCTTGTTTCGTCGGGGATTAAAATAATAATCTATAACAAGGCAAAGATTTAATAGAAAACAATCCTAAAACTACGTTAGTATTGTAAATAAGAATATATACACTTACACATGTGCCGTCTAACTCATTCATATTACGAAACAGCACATCGTCACACTGAAACAAAAGCAGTGACCGAGTGACGACACAAATATAACTCACCTTGCAATCATATTCAAATGTCCAACATTCCGTAAATAAACTCAAAACAATTCTATTCATAATATAAATGCCATTGAAATATCAAGAAAAGCCTCTCGGAGTGCGGAAATGAACACCTGTGTTTTGTTAACAAGCTTAATTCGTAGTACTACGAATTGTACTACACGAACTCATATCAGGTTTCACATTTGAGTTCCAGACTGAGACTCACTTTCAATTCTCGGAACTGCGAATACTCTCTCTTATATTGCCGTATACAGACATTCGGCGCCCGTAAATTCAATTTGTATTGTTAGCTTCAGATTCACTGCTGAAGCGGCTGGGTGAGTTAATCAATCGCTGTGTGACGTGAGCATGACGTCAGGGTGAACTCGTAGGCTGGGTGCATGCGTTACGATTGAATTGTTCGAAATTTAAATATAATATTGTAGAAAGTAAAGGTCGCTACATGGTTACTTTTCTTAAAAGCATGGGTGGGATTTTATTATAGGTAACTGGGTTGTGGAGGTTAGATAGGCAGTCGCTCCATATAAAACACTGGTACTCAGCTCTAGGCAAATAATGATTTCATTAATAATAGATAGTTGTTCAGTGCCTAAGAGTATGTCATGTTAGATTTTTAAGTATGGACAAAATGCTTGTGCATGCTTGTCGTGACGTTTTGAATCAAAAATATTATCTCCGAAAATTTTAACCACTCTCACAATAATCGCTAGTTTTATTAGAAAAGTTACAGATTATCAGTTAATAAGACAAAACATTGGTTTCATTTTTTTAAATATTGGTATCTAACTCTATAGAAATATTCCCGAGACCACACGCTACAGCAGTCGCAAAGTATAAAATTAACATGTCCATCTTACCTTAAAACAACCCTAAAATGTAAAATATAATTTAAACCTGAAGACAAACCGCACAGTGTGTAGACAATATAAAGCTTTCATTCATAAAGGGCTTACGTGCAGTTCCCTTACTTGTTAAATCCATGAATGAAATTCGCGTGTGTGTGTGTTTCAGGAATTCCAGATTTAACTATTCAGTACGAGAGCGCTGCGAATATCGACGTAGATAGGTAGCTATTGCGCGCGAGACCCGTCAATGAAATGAATTCCAAGTAATGCTATCGCACCGCAGAGTAAATGCGGAGATCAGATAAATATTTCAGTAGCACGATTCCTTTTGTATCGTCATTTGAAGTCTTTTTGTAAACAATGTTACTTCTTGTCTTTTTTAAATATTAAAGTGAATTGATCACAACAATTTTAGGAAGTTTATTCGTTTCTTTTTATATCTTCGTCTTTAACTTTCACTCTCATATAAAACTGAATCTAAATTCATTACATTAGGGTTGTCACGTGCATGGAATGTCAGTCTCTTAATACATCGTACCATATAGCTAAACTTCACTATTTCAGAATGTAATCATAAATCGTAATTCATGTTGTCTATGTTGTTAACTCATCTATGTTTTCATTCAGCGGAACTTGTTCTCTGAATATCGTGCTATTTTCCTGTAATCTTATTCCCGGAAAATCGCACGGTTTTCGGTCAATTTGTTAAAAATAAATCTTAATTCCACAGGTACATAATAACTGCATAAAAAATAATTAATCAATAATGTAAACTTATCCGGCGTTAATTTGAGAAAACAAAAGACACTAATTAAATACAAAAAAGAAAATACGTGTCTCTCGTGAAATTGACCAGGGTGCTAAAATTTTTGTTTTACTAATTTTTTTTTATTAATACCTTGTCGCGATCAAAGTCCTTACTTTAATTTGCTTTCCATACCAGTTTGTGGGTATCGCTGAACATCAAAATTGATTAGGGACCCTGTCGTGGCCATCGAAGCTAATTGGCAAACGGTGAAAGGTTCGATGCTTAGTAGGTACTCGCAGCACCAACCGTACAAAATTATGAGCCACGCATCCTTTCGGTAATCCCAGTTCCAAACCACAAACTCTGCGGCGTAAAAAACTAAAACGAACACGGGCAAACAATGACCAAATGATTCGGGAAGTTAGTTATGTAAAAAATAAAATAAACAAGTAGTTTTGACGCAGTGGTACCAGACCATGTGGGCCGGGAGGCCGGAGGCAAGCTGACACGATATGCGACGACGGAGGAAGACGAGACCACACTCAGGGAGCTACTACTTAGGTACGTGACCATAGCGACAATACCGGAAAGCTTTCCGCCTTTAATACTGGCTTCATTTGCATTCGATCATAAGGATCTCTCTATGTGTCGATGTGTCTTCTACATTTTGTTTCACCTTGGCTTGGCATCCTATCTCGTATAACAGATAAGACGATGCGTTCGACGACTCCGATCGCGGTGGCTGAATCATTCACAGTTCCTATCATAACATCGGACCATGGCACCGTGGTTAGCATCTATGGCCACGACCTTGTTTGTCTCTCGCTACCCGGAACACATGCGTGCTTAGCACTTGCCTCTGACATTACCTGGGGGTAGGCCGGGGTTATGCTTGCATGGGTGTGGTTGTAACGTTTCAATGTAGTGTTTAAATCAAGTGTTTTCCATAGAAATTAGAAGGCAATAGAATTTCCTAAAAAAGTATTTGTCTTTTGTCGAAAAACAATGTACAGAGTTTAGTGACAGACCAAATTGAACTTGACTCACTGCATTCACCTTTTGTTTGTGTTCACCTTTCACCTCAAAAGTTTTTAATAACATTATATTAATGAACATTATTTTACTTTGATTAGCACAATGGTATTTATAATTCACACGAAACACAAAAAATGCAAATGAATTTTCGTTTTCAAACTAATAAAAATTCCATTTATTAAATCAAACACTTTGGTTACTATTTATTTGCTATAGATTCTCAAAAACTATAAAAGAGAATTGTAGATGGAATTAAAAATAACATTAGGACAGAAGACTTATTATTTTTCTTTTTTGAAAAATAAGCGTAACTCATAATAATATTGTGAACTTAATAAATCAAACTAAAATAAATACTTATCAGTGTGATATTGATAAATACTGTCTTAAGTATAAATGTTTCGTAAATACGTCACAAAATTTGTTAGAGGTCGTCGGGCCTTCCTCGCTTCTATAAGACAACCCAGACAAATTGTTTACTTAACATTATCGCTGTTCTAAGCTGATAATAACTAAGCACCACGTTGTTTTGGTTAACGTTGTGTCTTTCGTTGCGTCTCAGATTAAAATCAAGTCACAAATAATTACGAGGCGTAAGGCAAAGTGATATCGGATATCAATCTACATTGACATGGCACCATATACCAACTAAAAGGTACAATGTTCTGATAAATAATTTGATTTAAGGAGGACTTTAAGACCTTTTCCGAGTGTAGTATTATTTTGGTATGTTCTGTGCTGAAGAGTAACTTGTTAGCGTTGAAAGTTGTCGTGGTAGTGAGGAAGGCCGAGACGCCCAAGTTCAGCTTGGGGTTGAGCAGGCTGGTGTGACTAACATTGACTTTGGCTGTAGCCTACAGAGACAGGTGAGCATAATGAGCATGAATCTAACCGCCAAACTGGATGACCTGCAACGAGGGGACCGCCAGCTGGAGACGACGGTCGCGCTCTGCGAGATCCGCACGCAGCTTCAAGAGTTGACCAAGAGCGTGGAGTCATGCCAGAGTGAGGTCTCCGAGGTGAGTTCTTTACTTATGTTACGATTTCAGACTTATGCTCGCTTGCACCATATCTCACTAAATAGAAATAAGGCTAAATATATTTATGTATAATATCATTGTTTTTATCAGCGTCAAATGATAGAAAATGAGAGAATGGCGTTTGAAATTAATTCAGAGATTTATAGCTGTGTTTAGTGTGCAGTGGTGCAAGCAAGTCTACGAGTGTTTATGTACTCCATCAGATCTAAATAAATAGAGAATTATTATTCTGAAATAGAAGTATCCGTGTTTCTGTTGTTTGAGAGATGGAGAAATGCGTGTGAAGTTTGATGATTTTTCTCGGACTGAATTTTCCTGGATTCAGTGCGCAAACAGATTACCCACGTGTCAATGCGTTTTCATTGCAATGGCTAAATAATAACACCTCAAAATGATTTTATTTCAAAGTATCAATTTTAAACACAAAAATAGTAATTTGAATCGAAATGTGAGAAGACCTGCTCTAACAATCTTCATTGAGTATCGATATACATGTACATATATATATTTATGTAACGTAACTGAAGACATCCCCGGGGTGTGGAAGCATGCAGCGTGCAGCTTCCTGTGACGTCAATGGCTAAGTTCAGATCCCAGGCGCATTGTCGGCGCATTCACAGTATCAAACGCGATATTCGACTAGAAATGTCTTATTAATGTAACAACATACGCATCAACATTTATTTTACAAACTATGCGTTACTTGGTAAATGAATTTGAATTTGCAAATTGATATGTAGCCAAATAAAAGGTGATTCAAAGACAAAAAAAACTTTTACTATATTTTGTTATAGGTATCTAAGACAATATTTGCAATGAAAGAACTTGTCCATATTAACTTTAACCACCAGGTAATCTACACCATAAAACGTTTTAAATATAAACAATAAATAGACAACAATTACATCGTAATTATTTATTTAAAACAGTTTAAAACTGGTAATGGTAGTGCGTTATTAAATTTTCTGAGGACTGATAATAACAAAGCAATTAGAGTACCTACACGTCATACCACATTAATTATTAACCAATGACAAATGATACTTTAGTACGGTTCCAAAGGTAATTATGTTAGCTGGTGAATTGATCGACTCATTATATATTTGTCCTATTATTAAATGTATGTATAAAGTACTAGTGGCCCGACTTCGAACGGGCAATCTTGTTGATTTGGAATAGCAGGACAAAGACAGGATAACTTTTTCACAAATAAAAGTAAAATATGTCCGAATCCGAAGTTCGAAACTGACATTTTTTTATTCTGAGATAGCAGTTTGAATGTGCCCAAAGGGTATAGCTGGCTTCTCAAATAATATGAATATATGGATTCGATATCTAGCTGCATCAATGTCACTTCATCTTGTACTTTTAACATTTATCTTTGATATACTTCGAACTTACAACTCATTATTTGAAGTCAGTTAAAAAGTCTGAAATCACAAATCTGCAAACAAATGATCAATGGCTGTGCCTTCTCTGTATGAAGAGAATTTTGTTCTTTTTATGTTTTTTGTTCATATCTCTGCCTGAGTCCATGGAGGTTTTTTCTCGAGAAATATACAGATATTATTTAAAAAAATCTCGTAAATATAACCTATTAGCGTATAATTTACAGCGTTAATGTGCACGTTAACAGGTGTATCCAAGGTGTTACCTTGGATTGTATTACCTTATAGGAATGATTAAAAATTGCAGCATTTCCACAAAGCGCTAATTATATTGCCGCCATACAATGCAGTTAATAATCTACTAAAGAGAATTGTATAGTGAATATTAGATAAGTGACGCAGTAATAATAACGGTACAATGAATTTCTCTTTGTTCCTTATGAGCTCCCAATCATCATCTGCCTAGCCTGTTCCCAATTATTTTAGAGTCGCCTACCAGGATTACCGGATACAGCTGAATACAGTGTTTTAGATGGAGCGACTACCTACCTGACCTCCACAACCCAATTACCTGGTATTACGATACCCTGGTAAGACTCGACTGTCAAAGATCTAAAATGCTATCCGAGGCAGGGATAATGATGTGGTCACCCATCCACGGAATGACCTTGGCAAGCGCAGCTTAACCTTGATCAATTGTGTGGCTGTTACTGAGTCACTTATAGTTTTCTAATTGAAAGCAGCAATTACAACCTTACTAATTTACTGTTGAGAACAAGGAAATTTCGTTTCGTATAGAATTAAAAAGATATATTATTTGGAAGTAGATTTTGTAACATAGTAAACAACACAAACACAATACATCTCCATATAAAACAAAGTCGGGTTTGTTTGAACACCTCGCGAAGGCTGGACCGATGTTCATGGTTTTTGATTTGAATAAAACTATTAAAACATCGGAAAAATAACGAAATAAAAAGATGGGGCGGTACGAAGTTCGACGGGCCGGCAAGTATAGCATATATTTTGTCCACACCATGCTTTGCTGCGACCATAAATGCTACGCTTTTAGAGGCCGCTACGATTTGCTACGATTAGTCACTACGCAACGCTACGAAAAGGACGCTTCAATATTTTGGAAACTCTTATACGACGCTGTATATAGTATATCTTAGTCTATTCAAAATAGCGATCAACCTCGGAATGAGAGATAATAAGCTAGTCTCATAGAATCCTCGGCCTGTATTGTAAGTAATTCAAGGTATCTATTGTTCCAATGGTGTTAACATCTATTACCAAATTGTAGAGTATACAAATTGCGACAAATTTTATTTGAAAAAAAAACCATGAATATCTGTGAATACTACCTTATAATTTTAATAATTTGTAATATTCATTCAATAATACAACTGAAATAATAGGTAAGATTATTGTAGGTTTTAATTAGCAAAACGAAAAGATTAAAGAAGAAAGTGGAAAGATTACAACTCATTATTTACAGTTAGAATCTGACCTAAATCAAAGTACAAAATAATAAACTCTAAAAAGGTTAACTACTTACCTATTTTGTGTAATTACAATTCAATGGAATAATTAAATGCATTCTATACACGTAAGTACACAATCAGAATAACTAACAAAGAATACAAGGTAATACAAACGGAACTTAGTTTATAAGTAGTCACCTATATAATAAAACAATTACCAGAACATATTATTATATCGTATTCAATTGCGTAGGTAGTACGTAAATCAGAAACATTTTTTTACTAAACAGAATAAAATTGAAAATGTATACTTTAAGTAGCAAGGTAAGGTTATAAGGATTTTTGTTTGATGATCGATTAAATAATTGTGTAATTTGATTACATTATTTTTGTTTCCGCGAAGTAATATAACACCTTCGCACACTACCAACTATTATTTTAAATAATTACTCGGAAGCTGTGTTCAACAGAGCGTGACCTTGAATAGGTACTGACGGCTGGCTGAGAGAAGTGGGACGCATCCATATCGCTTTTAGCTGACTCACTTTTTGCACTGGCTTTTTCAACTCTTATCAGCCGTTTGCATCAAATAAATATACGGTTACTTATACGTGAAACGGAAGAACTGTCATTCAAGATCTGTCAAAATGAAGGATAAAATTGAATAATTTTGCATTTTTTGTCGTCTAAACATTTATGATAAATGTTTACTTAATTCTTATATCTATGTATTCATATCATAAGAATATTAAAAGTATGCTAATTATTGATATCGTGTTTTGTGATATTCGTAAAAGTATAAATGATAAAAAGTTTGGTGCAACCTTATTATTGTAACGATGCCTACATCAATAGTCCAATAAAAAAGAGGACACGTTCACGGGTGAACTACACAAAATAAATTATTTTTCTTCCAACTAACAATGCTCGATACAAAGCTAAAGCTACTTACGACACTTAAGTAGCAAAATTCCAAGTGCAATTGTAAGGATCTATTTGTAAGCAACTTAAAAATTAGATACCAATAAAACTCGATACTAAGCTCCTTACAGAATCTCAACAATGAATCCGTTTTCCAATAAATTCTCTATTTTCAAGAGTGAAGAAATAATTGTGAGATTTTTTTTCAGTAAATAAATGTTGAGTTTTACTCTGTTCCGGGTACGCAAGAATACTAATTACCTGACTTTCACTGCGAAGCGTTGGGTAGGTAATTAAACCGCTTTCCGCTGCAGCCTCGGCTCGCTGATGGCCGTAATTATATCAACTTGCAACGCTTTGTAAATATTCTTAGTTTTTATTAGGTCTTATTTCATACAAAAGGGCTTTTTCCTATTTGTCGGTATTTCTTCGGTCTGTTTCATTTTTTATGGTGAATACTTTGTGAATACTGCTTCTGTGGTATTTGTGGTGTTTATTTTATCATATTTCAAAGTAAATGCATTATTCTGATTCTGAAAGGTATTTTATCGCAGCAAACAAATAAACAAACTGTCTGTCGCATTTCTTGTATCAATTACAATTAATTATTAATTTTGCACAGCCCCATAGGCTTATTACCTGATTGGGTAATGATTTGCCTCATTACTTGTAATTTCGTGTATAATCAACAAAATTTCACTTCGAGCAGGTAAATATTATTAATACGTAAGTTTTTGCAGGTACTAGACAAGTTATACTGAAGTAGGCCAACCGAGCTCGTTAACTTGAGCAAATTACACGCAAGTGCTTGATATACATAAGTAGACCAGCGGTAGTTCGGTTGCGGCTAGGTCAAGGTTCCGTGGAGTCAAGAGACGCCAACGTGCAGACAACTCGAAAGAGGTCAAAGTTGCATAGAACAGACTTAATGCAAAATAGAATAGGATAGGAAGAATAATTTAATCTTGCTTTTGATTATTATTCATTCGAAAGTTAGCAACGTTGTCACGTTCAAACAGCACAACTCTGCTTACGTTAAAACAACGAAAACGGAGATTTGATTGAAGTTGTACGTTTCCTTATGGGGTTTAGGGTGCTAAGGTGCAAAAAAAAATTATATAATATGAATAGTTTATCCCCTTATGTACAGAGCAGCAGGTTGCACCTTACCGCACTACAAAAAAAGTTTTCACTTATTCTCGTTCTCTCCGAAGTTTCGTTTCGGTGACATTGAGTAGGCCACCTGATTTACACTATATATTTGTAATGGTGAGAACAGAGTTTTTTAATCGAGTGCATGAAATAGTTGCTTTCAGGATATAAATAGAACCGCGGGAAAAGGCTAGTTCATGTTAATATTACCTGAAGAAGAACACTGTATCTTTTTAAGCGCACGAAGAGGCTAGAAATCTGTCTTTGTTGAAGTTTATACGGAGAAAGTGCAGAGAGCTAAACATTTTTTGATTATAGGTAATTCAGACCAATAGGCAGCCTTTAACTATTATAAATAAAAAATACATGAAAAGGCTTTTGTCATATCGCATTCATTAAAAAAATGCGTTACCGGTACTAACAAATAAACATGCATTTCTATATAAATATTATATTAATAAAATACTTATCAATAATAATTGCTAAAAAAACGTTTAAATTGACTAACTGCATCGTAGCACATATTTTTAGACTTTGGCCAAATGCAGCGAAATACCTAGTCTAGTTTTAATAATTTGTGTATACATAGCTCGGGAGCGCGCTTTCCGAGAATTTGACGTGGGAGGTTCTATTTACAGATACTGCATCCTCTATACAACAGCTATTAGTACCTAGATGCTTTTAGGTTTCCACCCATCTGCCACGCCCACTAAGTCGTTTAATACATGACATAAAATTTGTTCAACTTCATTTTTGAAGACTGTGGTCCGATTGTCATTTATATTTATGGGCTCTGTCGGCTTATAGGCGCACTACTGGGCACAGGCCTTTACAGACACGGAGAAAGCTTAATCACCACGTTGTCTGACATATTTTTTCATTGTAGTTTATTAGGCATATAATATAAACAGATACAGTGTATATCTAGTTAAGAATCAAAAAAATACAGCAATAGCTACTATAAATATGAAATCCAAAATTATCAGCAATATACAGCTAAAGATCGCAAAAAGAGTACAAATTATTTTATAAGAAAAAAAAAACAGTTCAAAATTTGTTGGTAGGTACTTAAAATTGAAAAAAAGAAACTCAATATGTGTCTTTACTTTACCCAGCGTTCATTCATGTTGTCGAAGACCTAATTTTATGATCCGCATCCAGTTTGCCAAGCATTCATGGAGTTTCTTGCTAGTCCATCCCAAAGGGACCAGTACCAGCTTTTGAAATTGTTCATTTAGTTTGTCTAAAGAGCTTGCAAGGCCTATACCTATATCATAAACATTTTAACTAAAGTTCTTGTTCACGGGGTGTTAGTTCTGACTGACATTAAGATGGTGCAGTGGCTGGCTTCCACAATGTTTTATATAGTTACATTTCGAATAGTGAATATCGTCTGTGTCAGTTCGACTAGTATTTTTGAATTAAATAAAAAGCGTAAAAATTTTGGAAAGTTACATACATACATTTTGGCAAAACTTAATTTTATCTTTCACTTCTCTGTTCTCTGTGTGTAAAGACGTTTCTAAGAGATTTATTGCAATGAAAACTGCTCGAGCCGAAGCTTCGTACTCGTACCCCCCTTTTAGTATGCCTCCACAATAGGACGTGCCGTAAATAGCTCAATGATTGCACGGTATTGGGTCGTCGCGTGCAGAACCGTGCACCTTGCTCAACCCTCGTCTTGCTGCTTAAAGCACAATAACCTGTAACGGCCTCTGGTTTATTTCAAACTAAATCCTATTATACGGCCGCGTGGGGTTGACTGTAACCTTTTTTATTACATCAATTTATAGAAGCTACGAAACTGGATAAACTAAGTTGAGTATTTTTATAAGAAAGTTTCCATGTGGATGGTTATAAGACTTCTTCTGGTGTCGGTGTCTTACTCTAGAAGAACAAAATGAATGGGTTTTTTTTAGCAGTTGATAGAAGTAGGAAAGGGATGGAAAGAACATGAAGTGACTGCTGGTTGAGATACATGGGAATAGAAGGCTTACTGTTGCAATCCCAGATATATTTTGATAAGCGCAGTAAGGTGATGTACTATACAAAAAACGTGTAGTAAGTTTGATAAGGTAAAAATTGATTTGGATTCCATAAGAGCCGGGTCTTTATATTATTTAATGTCTAGGCTGAACTTAGACAATCATGGCTCGGCAGTTTAGTAAGGCACAATTTTGTTACGTTGTTAGGCAGATGGCAAGAAAAGGAAAGCGTCCCTTCTTTTCTGATTATTCTTTGGCACAGGTTACTGGGCATTTGGTTTTTATCCTTGAAAAAAAATATATGTCGATAAATTAAATCAAAACACACAAATATTCGTGCTTCAAAAAGGTTTTTAGCAAAATGTTTTTGCGTTAATTTATCATTCGCAATTCACAAACGAGTTAGAAATGCAATATTCAAGATAATGTTGCATACGATTTGCACAATTATTTATAATGAACGGAGCAATTTTATGTAAATAATCGCGCTATGCGGGTTCCGTTTCTGCTAATTTCAACTTACGTAACTCAAAATTTTCCTGTAGCTCATAATATTGTTTGGAGTCAAATGTTGCGGTGGATTTGGTCGAATTAACAAAACAATCTCGTATTACGTGGTTTAAAATCGAAGGTTGAACGTTGTTGTACAGATCTGCTGGTACTTTTGGAGAAAACAACATGTTGATGTACTCTGGAGTCTATGTCGAGCTTATAAAGACTTTACTTTAAACTAGCTTCTGCCAGCGACTTCGTTCGCGTGGAATAGTGGAGCTCCGCTCCTATTGGTCTTAGCTTGAGGATATATAGCCTTCCTCGATAAATGGACTATCTAACACTGAAAGAATTTTTCAAATCGGACCAGCGGTTCCTGAGATTAGCGCTTTTAAACAAAATTGCAACATTTCCCTTCACTGCTCTGCTCCTATTGATTGTAGCGTGATGAAAAGTATACTATAACCACCTCAGGAGTATGACAAATAATTGTACCAAGTTTCGTTAAAATTCGTCGAGTAGTTTTTGTTTCTATAGAGTTTATACAGACAGACAGACAGACAGACAGACAGACAGACGGACAGACAGACAAAAATTTTACTGATTGCATTTTTGGCATCAGTATCGATCCCTAATCACCCCCTGATAGTTATTTTGGAAATATATTTAATGTACAGAATTGACCTCTCTACAGATTTATTATAAGTATAGATAGATTATGACCATTGAACATTTTAACACGCTTTTTTCAGAAATAGTTTGTCATTTATGAGAATATACATGTATATGACTTCTGAGTTTTTATCTTGTTATTCTCAACTAATATATATATATATAAATAAGAAATTAAGTGTCTTTGTAATGATAACTGTAGCCGAATTCTGAATAAAGTCCTCGATTCAACTGCCCAAGTGAATCTCTTTACAAACTTAAGGTAGTGAGAATCTTAACCATTAGGCCATTAGTTAGAAGCTTAATGCAAAACCAGTTATAAGACATTTGGCGCCAAAACTAAAACCAATAAAAGGCTATAAACTATGATCGATTACATTTTACGGCATACAACTGTCATAATTTTTGATGCAACTAGCAAATCGAGATCGAGCATTATCGATTGTCGAATCATCTAATGTCTAGCTTGTCAATATCTCACCGGCTGCAGCGTTAATTGATCGAGGTTATGTGGTTACAAACCTTCGCTTATCAACTCTATGCAATCATGACCACAATTGGTCAACCCCTATAATAATCTAGTCAGGCTTAATTGGTGAATCAAAGCGTATTAAGCTGTTAATTTAACTCAATGAGCGTGGGAATCATTGACGTAATTATATTAAACATGTTACTATGTATGCTCATGAAGACTAGACGCTATGTTATAACTATAATTAAGTGTATTTATTCATTTATTGTACGTTTCACAAGTAGGCTGGCTTATATTTCTGGCAAAGACGAATCAGCATTGCTGTCCAGCGTGGCAATACATGCTGTGTCTTGGACCCTGCATCCGTTTACATCAAAGCGTACCAATGTATATATTTTTTTCTATTACATAATTTATATTTCTTGATATTTTTTATCAACCGGAATCGGAATTATACAATTTTATTATAATCAGTGTTATAAAACTATTGTAAAACTGATCCGTTATTAATGGTCGTGGGATATGTTGTGTTGTGTGTCGTGTCATATAACACTTAAATATTGTATTAACCCCAAATAATTGGTGAACAGAACAGGCAGGATTTTGATGATTTACTATACTCTACTCTGACTATTTCTTATGAAAACACAGTTCTAACAATAATCATATGTTGTTTGTACTACACTTACTTTAAGCCAGTTGCATCATATAACGTTGACTTGTTTGTAGTAGTTAAATATGGCCATTTGTACGATGTTTTCACTGCAGCACTTAAAAAATTGTCAGATGTCATGAAAAATCCGGGCTTCTAGTGTCAGATATTCGAAGACCACGAACTTAGCCTTAGGAAAGACGTGTTATCTTGTAAGAGAAAAAGTTGTCTTAGTAGCCGATATAAACAAAGATACTTGGCAGGTGAAACGTGACATGGTCGCCATCAAGCAAGAGTTGGATACTGTGCAGCAAGTGAAGGAGGAGATCGAAGAGCTGCGCGAGTACGTCGACCGACTTGAGGAGCACTCGCAGAGGCGGAAGCTCAGGCTGCTGGAACAGGTATATCGAACAATGATAATGATAACTTAGTTAGTAGAAAAATTAGGTAGTATAGAACAGAACATGATATCGTTGAACGTAATGGTCAAGGTCTTGGAGCAGAATCGTGTAGTGGGCACAATTGTACAAGGCTTTTCATATAGACTGAAAAGCAATGAAATAAAGAAACGGTAATGAAAACTGAAAGTCATAGATAAATAGAATTAAAAGTAAGTGGACGAGAAGCAACCAGACAGCTGGATAAGGTACTTGATTCGTTGTGAGTTATAGCAATGTTATGTTATATTTTGTTATAGATGTAGGTTCAGTTTTCCTTTTCGAATTAATATAAATATTTATTTTTATTATTTTGGAACTGTACAATGGCTTACCCTTTTCTTTAATATTTTGCATGATTTTTTAAATTAATAAATAATTATTTAATATTTAAAAAGATGGAATAAAAATCATAAGAAGGGATTCGCGATCAAAATTTGGGATGGAATTCGATATATTCGGAGGGCGGCGAGTTTAACCAAAGGCAGAAGGTGGTCAGGGCGTTGAAACAGGTAGGTAACTTATGATGAATTGGATACCAACAGGTTCGAGACATCAGAAGACAAGCAAAGTATGCCACAACTAGTTGCCTGAAAATTGACCCACCAGCAGTAAGTGCTGCCACGATGTTCTACACATATAGTAAGTGCGTGACATCGTGTAGAGTTCACAAGGTTCGGAAAGCGAAGACTGTTCGCAAAAGCTGTTTTCCGATACAGGTTGGTATCACAGTCTTGTAGAAACCAACATGTCTAAACATTGGCTTCGATTGTTCCTAACATCAAGAAGACTAGAATATATAAAAACTGCTAAAAAAATAACCAGCAAGCTCTATTTGTAAACCGATCAAACTAAAAACAACCGAAGCAAAAAAATAAAGAAAATATAAGATAATTCTAGAAAAAAGACATATGCTGTGGATCGTGCACTTAAAAAAACTTAAATGCAGAGTACACACAAGCCAGTAATTCTATCTTTGGTAACAAATTGCATAAAAAGCTTGCCTTTCATTTTCTAAGGACAGCGTATTTTAGTTTTTGATACCCTTAATAGGGAAAATAGAGAACTCCGGGCCAGTTTTCAAAACTGTCAAATGGAGCTCACGGAATCCTTAGATTCTTATCATTTGATAATTTATCAGCTTAACATCAAGCGTTGCTTTTTAAGATTTCGTTTATATGTCTGTGACTTTGTTTTTATTCTCACGATGTCCTCTTGTGTATGTCTCCACCGCAGTAAAGTCATGATCCGTCAGTTGATGTTTATCACGTCATGTATTTCTCATGCATGTGATATATATGTGAAATCAAACGAAGACTCAAAAACTGCACGTTGTTCAAAGTTTTTATTTTTCCTCGTTTTTGTCGATAAGCTCTATGAAGTGCTATTGTTTCAGGGGCTTACCTTCTTCCTGTCGTACGCAATCTTGGCAGCGGTCCTGGGCATGTTGCAGTTCGGGTACAATACTGGCGTCATCAACGCTCCTGGCAAGGTCAGTGACCTCTTCACACTAAAGAATGCTCTAAGGTCTAATAATTTAATGATATTTTGATTCGACAGTGTACTTCATCACGTGGATTGTACTAAAATTCAAAGTTAGATCACCAACAAATCCAATATCATCTTAAAAGCAACTAGTGAAAAAAGTAGTCCTTTTTAAACAAAAATTAATAAACACTATGCAAAAAAGTCAATTTAGTAATGAAAGACCCATTCACAACATTGACTCGACAAGTTTACTCAAGCGTTATGCCGACACTGGGTTCATTCAAATAGAATCTCGGACGACTTGTAAACTAGATGCACGCAAACATCGAGGCGGCGACGATGCAACTCAATGAGTCACTTAGAGACCCGAGTAAATCAATTACAGAAATCGTCTCGATTGCAGACGCAAATTACGCTTCGTGCTGCTACAGAGGAAATATTAATAACACCTGAAGTAATGTTTTGATGTTAAATCGAAATGATATTTGCTCTAGTGAAATTGAGTTTATTGAACAACATGAAGCTTACGGTTTTAATGGATTGGTTGATGTTATTAAAATACATATTTGGTTGTGTAGGGGTGTGCTTACCCATCTAAAATAGCCAGTTATGTTCGAATTTTATATATATGCGTGTGTTTTGCTCTTACTCGTATGCAAAGCCAGTTTGCTACCAAAAAAGCTTCTTGTGCCAATTACCTTACACTGTCTAAGACTAGGGAGTGAGAGAGAATCGAACTAAGGACACAAAACCAGTGCGATATAAGTTAATACTAAGTTGTTTGAAATTACTGTAAAGTGTAAATCAAGTAATGAAAGTATTGTATTGTGCTCATCATTAATTGATCTTTCATCATCTTCTTTTCCTGGAGACGGTGCTACATATCTAGTTTACTAATCATGCCGCAATGGATCTGGCTAAATTCCTACGCCTGCCTGGCGTCAAGGTCGTCCTTGGCAATTCAACTGTATAATTTGGGAGTAACTATGTGATATTCAAGGATATGGAGGAAAAGTGGTAAAAGTCTTGATTCTTGAAATGATGAGATTTAATTTTTCCGTCTTTTACCAGAACATCGCAAACTTCATGAAGGATGTGTACAAGAACCGGTACGGCATGGACCTGCAGGATGACACCGTCAACAGGCTCTACTCTATCGCGGTCAGCATCTTCGCAATCGGTGGCATGCTCGGTGGCTTCTCTGGTGGCATGATTGCTAACAGGTTTGGAAGGTAAGGGTGATGTTACAAAACTGAGTTTTGGAATATTTGGAAGTTCTGTTTTAGCTGACATAGTTGAAAAGATTACGGACTTTTTGGTGGTTTTGGGTGGCTGTTAAGTATTAAGCGTACTTTGCAACGTACAGTTTGTACCTTATGTATTATACATATAAATAATAATCAATTGCCCTATGTATGAGAGCATCATACAATAACAGATATCCATTCCCTTATTAAATAATGCTGCGTATGTTTGAACTTTTATTTTATTAAAATGTATAACTACCTAATAGATTTTAGTATTCCTAAATAAGTTTTATTGTATATGAAATTGATATTCATAAATTAATATGCACGTCTTGGAAGATATGAACAGTCAGAGAGTTAAGAATGTTAAAAAAGCACTCAGCAAATAAGCACTGTGGCCTTTTTAAAATTAACGACGTAATTTATATCATTGAACTGTATATCATGACACTGCCCGACCTAGAACCTGACGCTCAGCCACTATGAGGGGTACTTACCAGTATCTCTGTCACCAGGAAAGGGGGTTTACTGCTAAACAACATACTCGGCATCAGCGGCGCCAGTCTCATGGGGTTCACCAAGATATCACACTGCTACGAGCTCCTCATATTCGGAAGGTTCATCATAGGAGTTAACTGTGGTAAGCTCGTAGAGATTTGTTCATCAATTTGTTTGATCAAATCTTGAATCAGAAGCATTTTCTCCTAGAGAGTGTTACAAGTTGATTCAGTTTTATGACAATCGCATTTTTATAAAATTATATTTTATTCAATCTATTTTGATAAAAGTTTTATATTACTTAAAATGTATGATAACGTTTCATTACTTGATGGCATTAAATAAAGGTTTCTTAAAACAATTTGAACATTACTTAGCATTCTTTTAAATTATTGAAAGCATGCTTTTTGAACCGGCTTCCCAAAAAAATTACATCCAAATGAGTTTACAGATTCATATTATCAGCCAAACCCGTTGACTAGTCCAAATTTTTTTTTGCTTACACGCAATTATTTTGTTATTTATAAAGATATCTTTCTGTCCAGGGTTAAACACATCATTAGTGCCAATGTACATATCGGAGATCGCGCCTCTAAACCTGCGCGGAGGGTTGGGCACGGTCAACCAGCTGGCCGTCACGGTGGGCCTGCTCCTCTCACAAGTCCTGGGCATCGAGCAGATACTCGGTACTGATGAAGGATGGCCTATTTTACTTGGTAAGTATGTCATGTTCAAACTAGGCTTAAAACCGCACCTTTTGAACGTCAAATTTACAAAAGATTAAAATGCCCCAAAATGCCCGCCAATTCCTGTGATTTTTTCTGTGAATGTAAATTGTTTGCTATTTCATCCCGTAAGTTTTCATGTTTTTTTTTTGTCGAGGATCCCATAACAATGTCATTTTAACATTTCGATCAAACGAATAGATGTTTCGTTGTCCATTTCGCTACGCAGAAATATGTGCAAACAATACCGACGAATGACTAAAAGTTGTTGTGTGTGAATGTTAGACAAGCGTTCGCCCAATTATGTTTTGGAATCGAAATAAAGGAATAAACATTTATTGACACAATAAAACTTATTCACGCAAAAACTACTGGAGGGATTTGGATGAAATTTTGTACATAGTTTAGAATGGATTAACACATACGATGATTTTTATGGATGCGTGAACTAGTTACCTCAATACACGAGCACGCAGAAAACAATTAGTCTTTAATAACATACTTATAACATAAAGAGTAAACTCGTTTGGAATTTGAGTAGAATTAATGGAGTCGGTTGATTGTCCAATTCTCCCCAAAAAAAAGAAGAAAAAAGTACGGGCGGTCGATGCGTTCGGCAGGTGAAACTACTGGGTGAAAAACCCAAGCCCTTAAAAACCATGTACTTTTACTTATCCATACTAATATTTTAAATGCGAAAGTGTGTCTGTCTGTCACCTCTTCACGCTTAACCGCTTTATTATTAGATGAAATTTAGCTTCATACTAAATTTCATCTAATAATAAAGCGGTATAGCTTACAGTCTAAAGAAGGACATAGGGTTTTTATTCAGGTGCGTTAAGTACATCCTTTGATACGCGGGCGAAACCGCAGGTAACAGCCAGTTCAAATATGTGTCTAATAATATTACACAATATTTAAAATAAGTACAATATTATACCTAAATAAATCGCATACAGAATATGACTATATATATTTTATACAAGGATGACCGGGGGGCGTGTCTTTGCCGTTTAAATACGCCCCGCTTACGTTATGTACTGCATATTCCGGATATGTACTGGATATATCTGTACATAAGAGGAACTGCATGAAACGCAACGTAAAAGATATCAACGAGCGTCAGGATGCTTTAATTACTAAAAAATATTGCAGAAAATTATTCATTTTTCTGTTTTATTTCATGGATCTCATATTATTACATCATAATTAATGGCGATGGGATCGCAATTCCGATCTTACCACTATAATCTGTAAATTAAATATCACACCTAATGTTCCTGTCACAATTATTATTTTTTTAATTTGGTATTGTACGAATTTATTATTTTCAAAATAATAATATTGTGCAAACATTAACTTGATAAATGGTACTGTTCTATACATTAACCAAAATACATTATTTTAATTTTATATTTTAAACAATTAAACAACATATTTCATCAACATATAAATTAAAAAAAAATAACAGCAAATAATTATAAATATATTTTTCAAATCGATCTTCTCTCGGTTCGCTATGACGATCCATGGCTTTTGCAATTGTGTTTTGTAATAAGTTAAGTTTCTATATACATATTTTCGTAACACTGAAGTCACCTTCAAATTCAGCGTCACGCTTGCCGTAGAGCTTTGTTTACACAAATATTCAAAGATTTATTTGCTTAAAATATGGTATAGCTAACTAGATTAAACAAGTGTTACACAATGCCAAATAGGAGAGCCGTTTTTATTTTTTACTTGTCAATAATACTGGTTACTCGGCCCTTTTTCCGTGCGACTTCCACATAATTTAATTTAACTTCTACTTTACTAGTATTCTTTATTTCAAAAGAGTGTAAGAAAAAGGTAAACAAACCCTATGTTCTTAAAATAATAACACAATCACCCACTAAATGGAATTATTAACACATCGATCGGTATTTAGAGTGTTTCAACTTGTTATCTGACCGCTTTTACCACTAATATATGATTGAATAATATATTTAATTGCATTTAATTAATATTACACAAAATTATATTATTTTTCAAGTTTAAAAAACATGACTGACAGATAAAAAACGAATAAACACATACAGCCGGTTGCATCAAAAAAATATGCGGTTACTTATACGTAAAACGGATGACATCCAAGATCAGTCAAAATGAATGATCATCATCAGCCTATATATTGTCCCACTGCTGGGCACAGGCCTCTTCTCATACAGAGAAGGCATGAGCATTAATCACCACGCTTGCTCAAGGCGGATTGGCGATTTCTGACATTTTAAATTATTAACTTAATTATCGATTGTAAAATCGAAACTGGTTCAATTGAAATTATGTTTTCGAGGCAACACAGCGCTGCGACGCACAGTTTGAGACTATGCTTTATGTGCATCCAACACACATGAAATCTCGCTCTCAAATCTCAAAGATCGAGTTTTAAATGAAGACAAATCTTAAAAGTATCATAATAACATGCATCTGAAATATAAGATGCTACATGAAGCATTCAAATGTCATTCAGAAGCTCCGCGTCACACCTAGGCCTTGAAACTGAAACATAACAGATTGAAGTAATTAAAGATGAAAGCAAAGAGTAAGAGTGCAAAGTTAAGACACGGTGCAGGTGTGAGATTTAAAAGTTAAGGACAGCTTACAAGTTTGGCGTTGACGTAAACGACACGCTGTTGACAAGCCAAGTGCACTTGAAGTTGTGACTTGAGAGATATTCTCCTTTATTTCTGTTTACTAACTTGCTGGAGTTTTAATGTTGGCATATCTACTTCATACTCTGGTTATTTTGACCTTATTGCCTTAAAACTTTCAAGCACTATTGAGGTAGGCAATACAAAAACCTGCTATTTACAACACACAATCCTAGAAAAGTCGTACCTCTAAACGTTTTCGCAGTAAATCTGGTCACTATAATTTTGTCATGTTCAGGTCTGGCGATTTGTCCGGCGATCCTGCAACTATTGTTGCTACCTGCCTGTCCGGAGTCGCCCCGGTACCTGCTTATCACGCGCCAGTGGGAGGAGGAGGCTCGGCGGGCCCTTAGACGACTACGAGCTAGCAATCAAGTAATTATTAATTTAGAAAATAAATATGATATACTTGGCGTCTTGTATTTTTGAAAAGCTCTACGCCTTCTACCTTAATCTCTTTAAAATAAGCTTACAAAATCTACCTATAGAAGTCTTGCATTCTTTCATAATGCTATAACACCTCGTTCTCCTCCTTATAAATGTAAAGGTGGAGGAAGATATAGAAGAAATGCGCGCTGAGGAGCGAGCTCAGCAGGCGGAGGCGTCGATCTCAATGAGGGAACTCCTTTGTTCTCCCACCCTACGCGCTCCCTTACTCATCGGTGTCGTCATGCAGCTGTCACAGCAGCTCAGTGGCATCAACGCAGTTAGTGAACCATTTACACATAACATTTATTTCCGTGTGAAGTTTCTTTAGTAGGTTCCTCATTACAAGAAGAAAATGATTTTTGTTAATCATTTTATGGATCAAAAATCTATAAGGCATAATTCTCGATAGTATTAAAATGTAACTTTTATACTCCAAGGTCTTGTACCTCATCTGATTCTCAGGTGTTCTACTATTCCACTTCGCTGTTCACGTCTTCGGGCCTGACGGACGAATCCGCCAAGTTCGCAACCATGGGTATTGGAGCCATCATGGTTGGCATGACCCTAGTTTCCTTGCCACTTATGGACCGCACCGGACGACGGACCCTACACCTCTACGGCCTCGGAGGAATGTTCATCTTCTCAATTTTCATCACCATTTCATTTCTAATAAAGGTGTGTCTTATAAAATTGTGGTTGGTTTTCTGATAAGTGAATCGAGAAATTTGAAATGAGAAAGTTATGAGAGTTACGACAGTTTTTAATGATCTCTTAAATAGCGATCTAAATTAAGATTTCTAGATAGATGAATTGTAGACAGGGTACAAACTTTCTCTGTATGAGAAGAGGCCTTTGCCAACCGTGGGATAATGGATAGGCAGAACTGATAGATAATTTACAAGGTTAACGTAAATTTGAGAGTAATTAACTGTAGACGAGGAAACAGTCGGAGAACAATAGCTTATTTTATTGAACTCCGAATTTATTGAAAAGGCTACAAAAATATATAACAACTTCAACAATGTTGTCAATACAAAAATATAAATCAATGAATCAAACAATCATAAAGTATAAATTGAATTAGAGTAATTATTTTGAAACTTGTGTGGACCACGTACAGGGCCCCAAGCCTGCTATTTCACAGATTTGGGCCCTTTTTTGAATTTAGAATAAGTTGGGCCAGTGTTTCGACTTGTTACACTGGTCCTAAATGTGTTCCTTGGGAGACACCACGCTTTTTTCACTGTTTTCATGTATATTAATGTAAATTTATATTTGTATTCTGACCTTATATCGAAGAATACCGATTAATTATATAGGTGTAATGTACTTTTGCTTTTAAAGCGTGGTTTCAAACAAGATTTGCATTTAAAATGGCTTTGGCACGCTTTTTCATTGCTTTTTTTCACCTTCTGTCTGTAAAAGTTCTTGACTATCGATACTTCATTAAGTGATATCTTCTTTCATACCCCAATTGGTTGCTCGATCTCTTCCAAATCAACTTTTTAAATTAATATTTTCGAAATTAGATTGACTATCATTGGTTTATTTAGATTTTTAGATATCAGTATGGTAGAAGTGTTTATTCTCCTTACACTATTTGTAATCTTTATTCAATTTCTCATAATAAGTGTGATTCATGCCAAATGACTACTTAGCTGAAAAAAATGTATATTGATGAATTTCGAAAACTCTTTTTAATCCACGTCAATTTATTAGATCTTCAAAAGTAAAGTAAAAAAATGTTAATTCATTATTTACTTGTTTTTGCATAAACTTGAATTTGATGACACGTATGTCAGTGGCAAAATAAAATGTTCAACTATGGAATAAATCCTACTGATAGTAAATGTTGTTACCAATATAGAATTTAATATTCTATCTCAGCGCAGTATTTTATGTTATTTGGCTGACTCAAATCTTGAATAAAGAGTAGATTATTGATCATTAAAAATATTTACCGGATCTCTAAAATTACCAAACTTCATTTCGTATCATTTACCTATTTAGTATAGTGACACTTATGCATGCACCTCATCTTTAATCCCTGGTTTATTTCTCACAAACTGTCATTTGCTTCATCGAGTGTATGTGTCACAATGGTCTTAAAAACTGTTATTGTTTCATCAAATCATTACCATCAACGTCCGTTGTTGGCTGTGGTTTGTTCAGAATAACAGCTTTTAACAATCATTGAGACACATAGACTCGTCGCTTCGCTAGCCCTCCCCCCTCTTCGACTTTCCTGTTTCCGAAAACCGGACTCTCGGTAGGAAAGCATTGTAAATAATGGGAATAAATTCTCAAATATAAATGTTAGGAACATCACTCACATAGCACTAAACACTATTTTTGTTAACCACTAAATTGTGGTGAAAATTCACGGGGAGCTCAGCGCACGCGTTTTTAAATGAAGCGAAATTTATAATCACACAAACACTGCTCAAAAGCAGGATGGCACTTATCACCAGCATTCGCAGTACATACGATAGATGGACGACACTACGCTACCAGCACTCAAACAATGAGTCAGAACTCCACGCATCGCGCGGAGCACGGACCGACCCACGGACGGACTAGTGTGTGATGTGCATTTATGTTTGTGGTTTATTTCATCATCCGGTCGGCGACGGGAAAGGACACCATTGCTATCCCCTGATAGGAGTTCTTCGGCTATGTGCAGGAAATGATCGATTGGATGAGCTACTTGTCTGTGGTGTCGACGCTGAGTTTTGTGGTGTTCTTCGCGGTGGGTCCCGGCTCCATCCCCTGGCTCATCACTGCCGAGCTGTTCTCGCAGGGCCCCCGCCCTAGCGCGATGGCTATCGCCGTATTAGTTAATTGGATGGCCAATTTCGTTGTCGGAATTGGCTTTCCTAGCATGAAGGTAGGTCTTTATGTGTGTTTGCCAAACAACGTGTGTAGGATTCCAATTGCCATCAGTTAATTAATATTGATACGGGCACACTGATCTTATAATTACGGTCAGTCATATTTGCTGTCAATATTGATTCCAATCAAGTAATAATGAAATTGAGTGTCGGCTCTAATCCGTACGCAAATAGATCACGAATTCTTCAACAGTTTGCTATACATGGAATGCTATTTGTTTAGACATATATTTCTTTTACAATGTTGACTGTTTTTATTTTTGCAGGCACTACTGGAAAACTATACATTCCTGCCTTTTAGTGTATTTCTTGCAATTTTTTGGATATTTACGTATAAAAAAGTTCCTGAAACAAAAAATAAGACCTTTGAAGAGATTTTGGCACTGTTCCGGAATTCCAACGGGAGGTAAGAAACTGCGACCGTTTGATTGATACATTTTGAATACTTATGGCACTGACTGTGTCCTACCATTACCATGACACATGATTTCATGATTTTCTTTATTATCACGACACAGCACGAAACCAGACTGGTGCTGGTCATTCATGCGCACGCGCTGCACGTGATGTATAGCAATATGTACATACCACTGATACCAACAGTGTTACCCTGTCTGAGAGAGGGCTGAGATGTGGCCCTACCCACTGTGTACCGTGTTTCCATCCAAAATTCTTTAAAAATTGCGCCTCTTTACACAACAACAGTATCTACAATTACAAAATTTAAAATAAATGCCCTAAACACGATAAGCATACAATATAATAAAAGCCAGTATCGTTGTAAACTGACCATTCGGGTCTCCAAACAAATATTAATGGAGCTGTAATTCAATAATAGCACAATAATGTGACATTCATAGGACCAATCTAAAATGACGCGCGACGATATATTTCGCTTCGTGCAAAAAGTGTTTTCTATGTCGTTTTGCAAGTTGTAGGATCTTCGTAAAGATTTAATAAAACCTACATTCAAATAAAAATAAACGTTGAATCATCTCGAAGTTATCGAAAAGACAAAAACACGAACATAGGTACTAACAGAGGTTGAGGTTACTAAAAAACATGGGAGTAAAAAAATCAACTTTACTGTAATATGTACCATGAAAACAAAACTGGAATGACACGGCCTAGTAATGATATATATGATCGTCGCAATACGGGGGTAATCGCATAATCGGTCAAAGGGGATGATTGGAGACTGTGTGCAGGGACAGTTTTCGCGACAGCCGCCTCTACGGGAGTATGATGAACTGCGTGAACGCGTTGGAACAGCAGCTGCCCCCGCCGCCACCCCCCGCACCCGTTGACGAGAAACACGATTCCCGTAAGTACCACGCTTTACGTCACTGCGTTCACATCACTATGGTGCCTACATTTACATGACATGGAGTAGAGACAAATGGAGTGCTCAGTAACTTTATCATCCATCTTAACGCGTTACAGTTGATGAGTACATTAAATAAAACATTCTGAGTGGCCGTACAGGTATAGCCTTCGAAAAAACATATTTTTCATTTCATAATTCTTTCGATTTGAAAGAGATAGCCATGACTACGGCGTAGCTATTTGTATAAAACTTTTAACAATACTAGTTATTTTGAACGTACTGAATATTCTTATAACAAGTTTGGATCACTCCATTTGATGACCTCTCTTTGAGAAGTATTATGAGTATGATATCAATTAATAACATTATTATTGGCTTTATTATATATTACATAAAACAAGTACTTTTATAAAATATTGTATCTTGCTTTTGATATCAACATTACTGACTCTACATATAGGCATCACTCATTTTGTACCACTTTCAACATTACTTTACACTATCGTATGTCTCTGTTTAACTATACAATCGATGTACATATGTGCTTGCATGGTCTGTTGCGTTGTAATATAAAATGTCGACATGTGGAATGTTTGCACGCGAGCTCGTCAGGGGTCTCTTGCCTTCTTGGATTAAATACAAGTTGCCTGCTAGGCGCCCCGACAGCTGCGCGCTTTTTAGCTTTTTTCAGCCTTCCAACAGTTTTCTGGATGTTATACTCGTACTCTAGCTTTTACTGGTACCCTTTTAACTTTAACAATGGATCTACCCTCATTTTCTTCTTAAATACTACTATAACTAAGTTTAAATTTTAAAGATTCTTTCCTGTCTTTCATAAGTTTGAACTTGTCTGTTTTCTAGACTTCTCGGTGTGGCCAGCTATGTTCTGTAAGATCTGTCAGTTTCGATGTGTTATTTTATTAAAATTTGTATAAATGGGTCACTTCAATTTTTTGGCGATTTGGCGATACTTCAAGAGGTGTGTCAACACATGGAAACCTCGAACATTCTATTTCAAAATTACGCCAAAATGATGTTGGATGATCTGTGCCCACACCTTTACGGTTGCGTGCTATTGGAGATAACAATTTTAATCATTTTTTAGACACCTTTCGAAGATTGACCACTTAATTTGAAGTGACCCTGTATGTTTATATGAACTGAATAATGTAACACATTTTTGTACGATAGGCTGTTCACAATGCGCTGAGGACAATCAATCTTCAATTTGGAGCGCCAATGTGCACGGAGACTTCAAAATAACCTTGAAAAAAGACAGCCGCTGAGAAGATAAGGAATAGGTTAAATTATTTATAACTAGGATAAAATAGGGCTAGGTAGGTTAGGATAGGCGTCACTCCCATTCAGCATAACAGACCATTGCTGCTGAGCCGTAAGGCGGGCAGCCTGCTACAGCATAGAACACATGTCGAATTGAGGAAACTTGTTTCTACAAAACGAAAACTACTAAGGCAATATCCGTCTGCCACACAGTCCTAACAAATTACGAACAGATCAACTCATTCTTATGATGAAACCCGTCCTCTGTTTAAGCATATTAGGTGTAGAACTAGGACAACATCTAACCTTAGCCAACTCTGTCTTACAATATTCTATGTGCACAGGAGACAAAGTCCATATTCACATTGGATGATAAATAGAATCTGAAAGCTTGCAACACTGAGAATTCTTAAAGAAATACCATGTTTAGTAGTGAATATATTTTAGAAGATGAGGCCCAAGCTTTAAGATGGGGGGTATAGGATAACCGAGCTGTGTATTTCAGTATCGGAGCAGTCTTCGGGTGGGGGGGAGGCGGGCCGACCGCCGCCGCCTCTGCCACCGCCGAGGTTCCCCGCCACAGGCAATGTCTGACAATGGGAGACCGCTGCGAGGGCGCCACTAGTCGCCCCAATCAAGGCCGCCGCCAACTTCTTGTTTCATGGGCTCAGACGTCCGGCCGGCGGCCGTGCCACCATTACTACCACACAACAAATGTTCTAAATCGATGTGATTAGGTATAAATCGAAACTAGGAAATAAGTCACGGCGTAAATTAAACATACATAGTTCTTTAGTCGTCATTTTATGACATAATTTATGAAAAAAAAATGCATAGGTACCCTGTAAAGTGCCATTGTTTCTTGTACCCATTTTAATTAGATCTTCTCATGATGAATTATATTGCGTAACTTCGGGCGGGTCTGGGGTTCGGTAATTACGGTCTACAGATTATAGCTTCTGATACTTATTTATAAATTTACTGATAAGTATGTTTCGTGGGCGTGGGAGATTCATTATAAAATAGTAGAGTTTTATCGACTACTTAGGAGCAAGCCGGTAGGGTCGGGAGAGGGAACTTGTTGTCTGGCTGTCTGTACGCACTGGTCTAAGCCAACTAATCCTATGTAGAAAAATACACTTAAAATGGGTACGATGACTGTAAATTGTGTTGACGTAACACATGACGTCACCAACATGTATAGAAACATGTACATACATGCTGTGACTTTATTGTATTGTTGATTTTTATTATATTTATCTAAATATATATTATTATTAAATTATTTTACAAACGTTTTTATTATATTTTTACTCATAATTATTGTTAAATACGTGATGATAAATAAAGTCATATCCAGATGACCTGATGATGATTATTAGTTATTATGACAGATGTAATAAATAAATATAATTAATCGGTAACGGTGAACAGATTGCAATAGTTTGCATTCGGGAATTGATTACGATAAATGCGAGAAGTATATCTGTACGTTACATTACATAGCAGAATATAACCTGATCTACGAAATATTAAGTTATTTTATAATTATGTTGAAATTATTTTGTAGCATAAGAGATAATAAGAGGAAATTATTATCTTTTTAATTGATGAATAAAAAAATGAATAGCGTTATAGTAAGTTATACAATTTTGTGGAGACTTTAATAATGTAATGCTTTTAACTTATACGCCCCTAGAAAGAGAAAAAAAATAATTACTTATTAGTTAGGTTTCAGTAGTTACTACAGGGTTACAGTCAATTTGTGCGTCCGTGCGTCCGTATACTGCTCAATTCAATATATTAAGACTAAGATGATCTGTAGCGTGTCGTGATTGGTGCAGTAAGCACGGCCTAATGTTAATAAATGTGTGTTGTACGTCGCTGACGATGACTGCTATCATTTAACGCAATAATTGGCTCAAATGATATGTCACCTGTGTGTGTGGTCCCGAGTGTGTCCGTCAGATGCGACTCACGCAACTCGCAATCGTCGGATATTAAATAAATCGATAGATTGCAGGGTGTCTTGCACGGCCGCGGCCAGGCGCACGCAGCGCGCGGTCGCGTCGTATCCGCGTCGCCGCCGAGCAACACATCTCGCGGTCGTCTTAATTCTAAATTAACTATAAGACTAAAATATTTTCCAAATAAAATAATTAATAAATAATAATAACAATTTATAATTGTACAATTTGCAACAATAATGTCATTTTTAATTTGTAAGCAATAAGTAGATGGGAATGTAATTTTTAATTGGTGTAGCATTCGACATTTTTGTATCGTAATAAGTCACAGTAGATTTTTTGTAAGTTATATTTTTATGGGATAATTGTTATTATTACGTTAGTGGGGTGGCACTCGATGAGATCGGTGCGCCCGGGCGGCAGGGCCGGTTCGCCGGGGGTGGTATCGCTAGATCTCATAGCTGACGCTACTGGCGATAGCAATAGAGACTGTGTCTCGAAATCAAATAGTATAAAGTAAATTAGACTAAAGCAACGTTTATTGGTTGTTCCGATATTTCGGTGTTATTATAGTTTTACGGTCGAAAGCCCGAAGATTTTTCGAATTCGTAGTGCGCGCAAAATTAGCACAAGTATGTTCTAAAGAACGCACAATCTAGGTTTCAGTTTACATACGCATACGAAATAATAAGCGTACTGATTTGTAATTATTTATTTGTAATTTTACTATTTTTATTTAGGTTACATTTCGTAAATGTAACATTGCCACAATGCCGTGTCACATTAGACTGAGAATTACATTAATGGGACGTAACTTTAATTTATTATCTATTGAAATAATAAAAACAATAAATAATAAACAAATCAATAATTATTCGTAAATGTAACATTACCGTCGAATTAATAATGTTAATGTAACATTTGTTACCGATCAGTGCGCATCACACTACTTTAGTTACATTTCTGAAGGCTGTGATCTCTGTGAATGTGCTCACAATAATGACCGTATCATTAGGTAAGTTTACACCCAACGAGCCGTGTAAGCATGGAATATGTTTCCGTTTATCTTCGGGCAAGCGATAGCGAGTAACTTGTAAATAAATTATATGTAAGTACAAATTTGTACAAGATTCAGTCGAGCCAATGCGACGGTTAGATGAAGTTTACCATTTTGAATAATGCTATGTTACATTTTCAAATAATATATTGCGTTGAATTTTGAATAATATGCAGCGTTGTAATTGTAATACATTGTTAAATGTTAACTATCAATTGTGTTATCGACTCAAACTGTATTGTTGTAAGATAATAATATGTATAGTCAAATTATATTATAGCTGAACGTTAGGTTTGAAATATTCAAGCTTTTGATTGTTTGTATCATGTTGCGAGGAGTTAGATGAATATTTCGAAGTGGTAAGCATTGGATCGATTGAACTTAAGAGCCCATTACGATTACAACCAATCGATATTTTTATTATACAATCGCGTCAATGGCTTTGTCGTAATACGTCAAGATTGCGTCACCATCGCGCGTTCACGCGAACTTTATTCGTAGGAATTGACAATTGATTAGCGAACGCGGCCAAACATTCGATACGGTTTGTATGAGAGCTCGCGCGATCCCGCGATGTTCGCTAAGTCGCGACTTTTTAGGACAACGCCTAAACGATAGCGTTTAGCCTTTGTTTAAAACTTATTTCATAAAAGTTACAGAGAACCAGACCCACTAAGGGTCAACATTGCAATAAAGATGAGATAAAGACTGCAATATGGCTGTAATTTTCCTGCAAATTGAACTTAAACGTTTCGATGTATTAGATTTTAAAATCTCCCAAAGTTATCCCAACTTCCGTATGGTTCATACATTATTGAAGCTGTAATTTGTGAAATAAGTTGCGGTCGCCACAGCTGTTTTGCGAACAATAAACGAATACAATCGTAAACAGCTTTGACGATTTAGTTTTAGTATAAATGTGTATAAAAATAATGAGTGACATGCTTTGGTTGGTGCATAGAAGGTTATGTTAGATATTGGAATTGATTTTTTGATGTTGGTTATATAAATTATATCATCTTTACAAGATAAGGTTTACGGTGTTCGATTGCCTTGGAATAGTGAATGTATGGAGAAGTCATGTTGCTGATTATTTTTTGTGAAAAGTTTTTAATTTTTCTGCAGACATTTTTAGTACTGTTCATAGTTATTAATTGTCACATCTTAGTACTGCTGATGGATATAACTGCTGTGAATTTATATTGTCCAAGAAAATAGGTAAAAAAATATTATGTATCAAAAAAAAATATTAAACATGCCAAATGAGAAACTGTCCAGTTTTTACTATTGAACAAATTTTCTTCTTAAAATGAACTGATATTTGAAAAACGATCTTACAAGCTAAAAATGTGTAATGAAACTCACTTACTAGCTCAATATTACTAGACATCCAAGTATCAGCTAGCATGTCTAAATCAGAATCTTAATACTAAAGGTGAAAGTATATCTGTAACATTCCCACACTTGAACGGCTGAACTGAATTTTATGAAGGCTGTCAACAGCAGACCCTGAAAATTTAAAGTGTACTAATTATATATATCAAGGTATGTGACATTTGTCAAAGTATAGATGATGTGAAGTTTGATGCTCCGGCCATAAGTATGTTTATATCTGCAGTAAAATTATAAACGTCACAATAAAGTGATACGCGCGTATTGGTTGTGCAGTAATGGGCCCTAGACCACATTGACTTGTGTTTGTAAAGTAGGTGATATTGTCACGTGGCGACGATGGGCGTACGGACGTACAGATAAACGAAAGCTAGTATATACCCTGTTACTTTCTAAAAAAGCACTCTCCGCAATTTATGCCACTATTAAATATCTGATGCGTTTGAGTTTCAATAAGCGGAGAATACTCCGTACTTGTACAAAATAAACTTGTAAAATTTTATTGGAACTACTTGTTATAAAAACGTAAAAATATACAAAAAAAAATTACTCGTTCGTTTTATTTTTATTACTTATCCGTTTATTTAGGCTACTGGTTGGAATTGGAGGCGTCCACTGAGCACACATTCAACTGAGTACCTAGTGATATAGTAGGTATGTAGATAAAACCTATGTCCAAAAGTGGATTCATATTATTAAGGTAATAACAATTCTAATGATGGTAGAAATTAGAAAGGTGTATGTCATCCTATTAATTCTATAACGAGAACCATCTACAGCCTTCATATCATTGTGTCATCATCAAATTAAAATATATTTGAACACGCTTGTTTTAGATTTTTACCTTCTAGTTGTTGTATCGAAATTAAATTTTATATGTATAGGTAAGTATGATGACAATAATTTATACTAGGTATCTTGGAAATGGTAATAAAAAGCTAGGCAGTAGATGACGAAATTTTCAGTTGATACCTAACCATAAAACTCGAGTGGACACAATAAATATGATTCGTTTTGTCGAATCCATTACATTAGTAAGCGTGTTCTATAGTTTTCTAAACTATTTATGTATTTATTATGCTCATGCGAATGTCTTGATTTATCCAAATTTAGGTTCGCTACCCAAGAATAAGACTTGCTTAAAATTTTGAGAATCGCTCGATGCTCCGGAATTGCACGATTTTTTTGGGTTGCTAAACTATAGCCAGAAGTCTTAAAAGGGATCTTTGCTCCGTAGGGGACAGTAAAGATTAATGAAAAAAAAAAAAGTCATAGGTAGTAGGAGGCATAGACTACTCGCTGTGCCAGTAAGTCACAGCATCACGCCTCAGCCCCCGTGTCACGAAAACTCCGCGCTCAACGCACTCTTGGTCGCATTTTTTTAAATATTATTTTTTTGTATGGCATCTCGCATGTCAACCTAGGAGGTTGTCGACTGCTTACCCGGGTTTGCTTTAGTCGCTTATCCTGACTGTAATGTGTACGTCTTCCAATCATCTACGATTTTCATAGCATCGTCTACTTCGCCAATGCTTGTCCAATCTGTCTTCAAAGTCATTTGTCCTACTTTTTAAGTTTATCCTCGATGCTACTGGCTAACCGTCATAGAAGGCACTTAGGCGGCTCAGCCTTACCTACAGAAAAATTTAGATACATTAGTTACTTACTTAGATTAGTTACTTATACGTGAAACGGAAGAACTGTCATTAAAGATCAAACAAAATGGAGGATAAAAATGAATAATTTTGGTATTATTTTTTTTTTTTTTTTTTTTTTTTTTTTTTAATGGGGTAATGATTTTATTTAAAAGAAAGTATTTACATTATTTACATTACGAAAAATAAAAAAAAAAGTAAATATATATTATTTTATGTTTTTCATCGTACTATTTATGATACGTGTTTATTTAATTATTATTTTTATATCTACGAGTATGTATTGATATAATAAAATATTTAAAAAATGCTAATTATTGATATCATGTTTTGTCATATTCGTAAAAGTATAAATGATAAAAAGTTTGGTGCATCCGGCTGTAAGTCGGAAATCGAGCACACTGAGCGAACGTGGTGATTGTTATGTTTACATATTTAATTCTACATGAAAAGAAGTCTGCTAGGGCAATACAAGGCTGTTATTATATTTAAAACTAGTGGTCGCTAGATGGTCTACAATTGTTGTACCTATGTCAATGTTAAGAAGAGTTAAAGTGTGGAAGTAGTAGTTGTCTGGCAAGACAGGATCGTTAATGCGTTTACTGGCATCCTGATGGAACACTTCACGCACCTAAATAAAAATTATCTTTCCTTTTTCAATGTAACTCCAGATTTCATCAAAATCCGTTTACGGTTTACAGCTGCTAAACCATGATCGAGACCAAATATAACTGTCGTGGAACGAACCTCGACATGCAGTCGCTCGCAGCCTACAAACGAGCGGTTGAGTGACCAGTACAAGGTGTTAGAACTCCATGGGGAGAGAGGAGACTGCGGGAGGCAAGCAGCCAACCGACGCCTCCCCACTACCACAAGCACTCGCTTCTATCTAAGACCACCAAAAACAAGCGCGCGACGACGCTTCTTAATTTCCTTAAATTATACCAGTGCAAAATACAGTCCACTTTTATTTCTACCCGATCTCAACATAATGAAGTAAGTAAGATTTACCAAAGACTTAGGCTCGGTTCAGAAAAAATAGTCTCATGGCTTCCCTGATTTATAGAATGAAGTAAAATGTCAATTCTTTAGACGGTATTTTAAGATTTCTGTTTGTTCGTCACAGCTGATTATTTCAAGAACTCTAGTACTTTGGAATAGATAACAAAATCTCCTACGTGTATTGCAAGTGAAAGTAATTACCAGATATTATTGCTTTCAAGATAAAAAAAGGAGGAATTATTAAATTGTATGTTTAAATTAAGTTATATTGCATATCATAGTAAAAGGCTCTACATATTCTGTTATTGTGTGGTACCGTTTACGAATTTAATTAAAAAATAAACTATTCATCACGCTTACTTATGGCGCAAAAAGTTCTTACATAGGTACGATATTGTAATTGGCAAGTTTCGAAGCCACGTCTTATTGAAGCATGTTGTTTAAAATCTGTTTTAAATATCCCAAATTCATTGTACTAGAGTTTTAATAATTTAATGTAGTATTAATTGATGAATCCTCGTTGCAAAACTGAATAACAAGACTGTTCAATTTAAACTATTAAAGTAAAAGTAGATACAAATGTTATTTAAGAGAAGTGAAGACCACTTGTGGCGTTGAAGCCTTCCCCGAATGATTTAATTTATGTTCCAGAAAGATACATACTATATGATACTATATTTATTACATACTAGCTTCTGCCAGCGACTTCGTCTGCGTGGAAAAGCGGTGCTCCGCTCCTATTGGTCTTAGCGTGATGATATATAGCCTATAGCCTTCCTCGATAAATGGACTATCTAACACTGAAAGATTTTTTCAAATCGGACCAGTGGTTCCTGAGATTAGCGCGTTTAAACAAAATGACAACATTTCCCTTCACTGCTCTGCTAGGCCAGTGCTTTTAGCCTCTAAAAACGGTAAAAAGTGAATTAAATAATAGTAGGATGAAACCCATTGGAAAAGGAGGAGAATACAATAAAAATGATAGGAAAAATAAATTACGGGCGATCTGAGGTCGGGAAGTGGGGGGAGGGGGGGTTAAAGTTAAAAAAACGGTTTATCTAAATTTCCGACAAAACTACAAGTCCTATGAAAAAAAGTTAAATGGCAAAGTTGTAGGTAATAAAAAGATCTACAACTTTTGGATTGACACTTTTTCACATAACCTCAAAATTTATGTGAAAAATTCAAAAAAACAAGTTTTTGGTTTTTTATTTTTATCTTTTACAATAATTAATTTTTTATCACGAAATTTGGTGAAAACTTACCTTTTTATGTCCCAAACACACTGTAATTTATTTGATTTAAAATGATAATTTTTTCACCCTTATTTTGACTTAATATCGAAAAAAAACCCTAATTTTCAATCGAAAATTCTCGTGTCAAAATATCACTTTTTTTTAAAAAGTCGGCTGTCTTTTTGTTCTTTGAAATCTCTACTTTCAGATGGTATAAAAAATATTTACATTGCTATGGTAAATGTTCTCAGAAAATATAAAGAAACGCTACGAAATAACAGTTAGCAAGGCCAAGATCCTTCTAGCAACTCCCCATTTCTCTATGAAATACCTTTTGATCAGCTAAAAGGTATTTCATAGAGAGGTCCGAGGTTCCGTAGGTCACTCAGATACATAAGTTATCTTAAAATAGCAATAAATAGGCATCTACGCAAAAAAATTAAGCCGGTCTAGGCCTTACTACCTGTTATTTTGTAGCGTTTCTTTATATTTTCTGAGAACATTTACCATAGCAATGTAAATATTTTTTTTATACCATCTGAAAGTAGAGATTTCAAAGAACAAAAAGACTACCGACTTTTAAAAAAAAAGTGATATTTTGACACGAGAATTTTCGATTGAAAATTAGGGTGTTTTTTCGATATTAAGTCAAAATAAGGGTGAAAAAATAATTATTATAAATCAAATAAATTACAGTGTGTTTGGGACATAAAAAGGTAAGATTTCACCAAATTTCGTGATAAAAAATTAATTATTGTAAAATATAAAAAACCAAAAGCTTGGTTTTTTGAATTTTTCACATAAATTTTGAGGTTATGTGAAAAAAGTGTCAATACAAAAGTTGTAGATCTTTTTATTACCTACAACTTTGCCATTTAACTTTTTTTCATAGGACTTGTAGTTTTGCCGGAAATTGAGATAAACCGTTTTTTTAACTTTAACCCCCCCTCCCCCCCACTTCCCGACCTCAGATCGCCCGTAATTTATTTTTCCTATCATTTTTATTGTATTCTCCTCCTTTTCCAATGGGTTTCATCCTACTATTATTTTTTTTGTTTTCAAAAGTTAAAAGCACTGGTCTATGCTCCTATTGATTGTAGATGAAAAGTATACTATAACCAGGTCAGGAGTATGACAAATAATTGTACCAAGTTTCGTTAAAATCCGTCGAGTAGTTTTTGTTTCTATAGAGTTTATACAGACAGACAGACAGTTATTTTGGAAATATATTTCATGTACAGAATTGACCTCTCTACAGATTTATTATAAGTATAGATTATACTTACCTTTATTAAAAAAATCTAATCTTTATAGTGCGTTCTAACTACTCGCCTAAGCGCTTTAAGAACTTCCACATAGTAATTGGTGCTTAGAAAAATGTTATCGTATCAAATATTTAATTCTGCAATTCTTTTGATTACCCATATAATTCTCAGTCTAAGTAGAAGAGGGCTACAGTTTCGAAATATCAATTCCATTTATTTTTATCGTTATCGACCTAATAACTTTCCCACTTGTTTTTTTAAAGAACTCTTCTCATGCAGAGAAGGCATAGGAATTGATCACCACGCTTGCTCAAGGCGGATTGAAGATTTGAGACTAAGTCATTAATAAGACTAAGATTAATAAGATAAGACTTCATCGTCGACCACATCGTCGCTTACCATCAGGTGAGATAGTGGTCAAACGCGAACCTATCAATAATAAAAAAAAAAAAAGTCCAGGTTTCTTTACGTTTTCATTTATCATTAGTCACTGGTGTCTAAGATACACTTAAAAAGTACCTAGATACGACTTTAACCAGATTTCGAACTTCAGTTATTTTAATCATACCAAGTATATAAATCAGATAGGTACAAATAATAAAAATATGCATCCTTCTTAGAAGGAGTTAAAATCTATGTCATACTATTTTTGATAACTGCGTCATTGAACCAGTGACGTAACTGCTGAACATGAAATCCTTAGTTCGATCCCCGGTTCTCCCTGTCATTGGTTTGTCCACATGGGATTTCTCAGTAGCTGCCCGGTGTCTGGACTTATGACCGATTGATAGCAATAGCCCACCCCCTAACATACACCCCGCTGAATAACTATACTAGTATCCTCTACTGCTGTCCTTGGTGAGGAAAAAACTGGCGTAATTCTTATGTTCTTTTTATTTTATATATTTCACGGAGCATAGAAATTTCTGTAATTTAAAAACAAATTAAAAAAAAAACAGTAATTAAATTTTCTCTGTATATACATAGCCGTATAGACTCGACGTATCACGGGCGTATCTTATCGCCAATATCGAGCGCGAGTCTGGTTTCTCACCATCCAGAACGCTTATATATACAAAAAAACCTAATTCCTCTCAAAAAACTCAAATAAACTGAATAACAATAAAGTTGAAAACAATTGTATGCACTCGCGGTACACGCGGCCAATGTTATGCAGAACTTGTATCGAACATCAAACTTCAGTAGAAAAACGACACGACACGTGCATAGCGCCGAGGTTACCCGAACCTGAAAGGGACGCACATAGCGAACTGAAAGAGTTAGCATGCGACCTCGTGGCCACTCGTAAAGGTACGCCGCAGCATCTATTGACCTCTCGTTCATTTTGTAGCTCGCTATCTCACCGAAAGGGTGGAGTCAGTGTGTTACATAAAGTCTATATAAAATAAACGGTCACGCCTGAAAACCCTGAAATGATATCAAGGCTGAGCGGGATATTCCGTGAGCATCCAACGCCATCTATCGTTGGGAATCGGAATCAAAAAGTTCAGTAACTTTTAATAATAAATATAACTTTGTCATTATACTACATCAGAATTTGTTAACGTTAATTCTGTGTTACTTACATTTTTCAAAAGTACACCAGTCAGGTTTAAAGGCCTTTGTCCAACTTTTATGCCAGTTTCAACATTTTTCCAGCGAACCTGTTGCCACTACTCGATACTAGATGGCGTTGAATTAAATCATAAACATTAGTTCCCAATCAGTCCACGAACAGTGGAGCTAGTATAATTTTCCAATAAGACTTGACTGGGGATTATCATACCAACCGCGGTGTGTTGCCATATGTAAACAGAACACCACACTTTTTATAAATTATCTTAAAATTAAGTTGTTCGATTGGCCATATTTTATTAATAAACGCTGAATAAACTGAAAACAATAGACTCCATATTCTATACATTATTTTTATTCTTTTAGAAAATACTTAGTTACATAACGACACTTATCGATATGCCTTGCCTTTATGCTATGCGTAGAAGCGTAGACCGAAGGACTTGTAAAACAATGATGTGTTCTTTGGGGAATTTATTGGTCGTTTTTTAGTTTTATAAATTAATATGGTAGATGGTAGATAGGTTGTTTAGTCTGGTAACCATTTTCCTTAAAAAGTCATTTTTGACATTCGTCAAATGTACCGTACGTTTAAAATAAAACATCGAAAATAAATCCGAAAACGAGAATGAAAAATAAATAGTAGATACACAAATGCTCTGTTAAGGGTTGTGGAAGGAAATTGTGCTCTGAATATTTCCTAGGTAAGTAATAAAATGGTTTTACTTAATAATTTTCTTTCAACGATTGTGGTTTGTGCAGATCATTGACAAAGAGAATTAGGTACCATTAGGATCTCCTTTATTCATTTTTAAAAATATAAAAAATAGCGATCTTATTATAACTAGGCTTTTTTAAAAGATGATAGGTACCTATATTCTTTTAAAGATTTCCAAATACTAGTTATTGTCTTGAAATAATAGCCAAAACCTATAGTAGGTTTTAATTTGCAAAATGGAAAGAATTACAATTCATTCTTTGCAGTTAGAATCCTTACTTCCTTACTAATATTATAAATGCGAAAGTAACTTTGTCTGTCTGTCTGTCTGTTACGCTTTCACGCCAAAACTACTGGACCGATATAAATGAAATTTGGTACAGAGATAGAATAGACCCTGAGGAACAACATAGGCTTTTTACCCGGGTGCGCTAAGTAGTTCCCTCGGGATGCGGGTGAAACCGCGGGAAACAGCTAGTCTGATATAAATCAAAGTACAAAAGAATAAACTCTAAAAAGTTTTACCACATTCACCCTTGCCAAATACATAGAATAGTTATATAGAATATTCTTTATTGTATACCAATAGGACAAACAAATATGCAGCGGTTTTATCGCAAATGTAATCCAGTAACTTCTTTGGCGGGTTTCTTGATCTGAACGACCTCCGGACTGGTACCGCGGCTTTTTTTTTCAGATGGTAGATCATCAAATGACCTCTCCCGCCGTAATGTCAGACTCTTACTGACTAAAACCCATCCATGTTCCTTCCTCAGCCCTTTGTATTCCGGAGGCGCGGTATCTCTTTCGAACGTCCCGCAGATGGCTCCGCGGCTGAGAGCTCTGTTTCACCCGAGCTCATTTGCTCAGTGACTCCTTGTAGAGCCTCCAATGGGGGCAGTAATGAGGGAGCCGCTGGCCAGACTGGTGGCGAATATGCTGTCGGCAATGAAGGCGATGTTGTCGATATTTTCCTGCAGTTGCATAGTTTGTCTAAAGGTATGTCCACACAACCAGATTAATCTTGATTTTACTCCTAAAGTACTAACAATTGGTATAAGGTGTGTTAGTACAAAATGTTGCACTTAAAAATACCTTTCATGATATACAACTCGTCACTAGAGCAGGGATAGCTTTTATAACGTAAGTAGAATTATAATTTGATGAACATTAAGAGTGTCTGGCAACGGGTTGCCACCATGGTAAGTGTCTGGGAATGAATGCCGTGATTTTTAATAATATTCCGAAGGTAATACCGAAAAATCACACTTTATAATTTGCCGAAAGTAGAATTTATTTTTTCAAAATTTTAGTGCCGTGTACCTGCCAAAGCCACCATAACACAAACTTCATAATGGTCCATCATTCTTACCTGTGTTGGGAGCATGCACTGACAAACTTTCAGGTTTTATAAAATTACGAAGGTCTGGGGGTTCATGGGCTCTTAGGCCAATACACACGTACAAACAAACAAATTTTTGCCTTAGTTAATCTTATTTGACAGCTTTTTTCTTTTGTATCATTATCTGCGATGTACTTAGACCTAAGCTTTTTGAGAGTATTATATGGAAATTAAGAAACAACATATTTTTCGTGTCTATTACTCGCCATCTTCCCTTATTTGACCGGGAACAATGTAATAGGGCCTAATAAGTTGCCGAAGCGCGATATGTCTGTGTACCTAAGTCATAATGCCTGCGCCACACCTATTTTTTAACCAACCAATTTTAAATTAAAATTAATCACTTTATTAGAGTAGTTTTGAAGTACTCCTAGATGTTTGGACACTACCGTAGAATTCGAATGTATAAAGGGCGCGTTCTGCTGTACTCTTAGTTTATTTATCTTTTAAAGATTTATTCGCCAAGGATATGGTACAAGTTTTTACCAGTCATTCACCCCTTTGTGTGTTATGAATAATTTACATTATTACGCCTAAGTGGATATTTCTACTGTAATTAACTTGTTAACTACTTGCTAACTCGGTACCTAGGTCTTATAATAAAGCTGACTTGCTCAAAGATTAACCTATATGTAGGTACACCATTATACTTATAAAATATTACCTACCTTCTTTTCAGGCTATGACCTTTTTCATAACGTAGCAAACTTTTTGTTCATCATAAGTAAATAAGAAAAAAATACGTATATAAAATAAAAAAGTAAAATTTAAACTTGGATTGTGGAACAGCGCGACATTCGTTTTTCGTACAGTTCAAACATTGGAATTGATCCAGGAGGTGCTGCAATTTAAGCGTTGAAGTGAAGTAAAAGATCTATTTTTATTTAAGTAACTTTGTCCAATTTTAAAGTTTAAACATGCGTGAATGTATATCTATACACGGTGGCCAGGCTGGCGTACAAATCGGTAACGCCTGCTGGGAGTTGTACTGCCTGGAGCATGGGATCCAACCGGACGGGCAGATGCCCTCAGACAAAACCGTCGGCGGAGGTGACGACTCGTTCAACACATTCTTCAGCGAAACTGGTGCTGGCAAGCACGTGCCCAGAGCGGTGTTCATCGACCTCGAACCCACCGTGGTGGACGAGGTGCGCACGGGGACGTACCGCCAGTTGTTCCACCCCGAGCAGCTGATCACGGGTAAAGAAGACGCCGCAAACAACTACGCGCGAGGGCATTACACCATCGGCAAGGAGATTGTGGACTTGGTGCTAGACAGGGTACGAAAACTTGCTGACCAGTGTACCGGTCTGCAGGGATTTCTAATTTTTCACTCTTTTGGGGGCGGCACCGGGTCAGGTTTCGCATCCCTGCTCATGGAGCGACTCTCCGTTGATTACGGCAAGAAATCTAAATTAGAATTTGCAATATACCCCGCTCCACAGATCTCGACTGCTGTCGTTGAACCCTACAACTCTATTCTTACCACGCACACGACACTAGAGCACTCAGACGCGGCATTCATGGTTGACAACGAAGCTATCTACGATATTTGCAGAAGGAACTTAGACATTGAAAGACCCACGTATACTAATCTGAACCGCCTCATTGGTCAAATCGTGTCATCAATCACAGCCTCCTTGAGATTTGACGGCGCCTTAAACGTGGACTTGACAGAATTCCAGACAAACTTGGTGCCGTATCCACGTATTCATTTCCCCCTTGTGACGTACGCACCAGTTATCTCAGCTGAAAAAGCTTACCATGAACAACTATCCGTGGCAGAGATTACCAACGCGTGCTTCGAGCCCGCCAACCAGATGGTAAAATGCGATCCGAGACACGGCAAGTACATGGCGTGCTGTATGCTGTACCGCGGGGATGTGGTGCCTAAGGATGTGAATGCTGCGATCGGAACCATCAAGACTAAAAGAACCATTCAGTTTGTTGACTGGTGCCCGACCGGTTTCAAGGTAGGGATTAACTATCAGCCTCCAACCGTGGTGCCGGGTGGTGACTTAGCGAAGGTTCAGCGCGCTGTTTGTATGTTATCAAACACTACTGCCATCGCGGAGGCGTGGTCGCGGCTCAACCATAAGTTTGATCTAATGTATGCTAAGCGAGCGTTCGTCCATTGGTACGTCGGTGAGGGTATGGAGGAGGGAGAGTTCTCAGAGGCTCGCGAAGATCTGGCCGCGTTGGAGAAGGACTATGAGGAGGTTGGCATGGACTCTGGAGAGGGCGAAGGAGAAGGCGGCGAAGAATACTAATTCTTATTCATTTTTAACGATTTATTTTAGGTCATTTTCAATCTGTTAGGTCTAAACAATTACCTAAATGACGTTTGGATTTTTTAAGGATAAATAAACAAGTATTCTGTTGATTTTGTTTTTTTTAATTACCCAATACTCAAATACATTTCATTTCACTTTGAAGACTTTGGATGCCTATCTGTTACACTTTGACTGGAAAATTGCACAAACGATTTATTTTGGTGAGCAAAAGTTTTTAAAACTTCAATTATTGTTGTATTTTCAGTTTGTACGAAGAATTCAAAAATTGCTCGTTTGGTAACATAACCAATTTTTATTATTAAGGTGCACCCTCCCTCCCAGTTTCTTTACAAAATTAGTTTATAATTTTTTACTTTTTCTACGCACGAATAATTTTATGAGCAACATACTTAAAATACTAATAACTTAATACTTAGGCTTCGTTCACACGGCATTGTCCTGCACGTTTTTTTGCAGTATACGTCTTAACGTATAAATAGTGACCATACAACGTACATAGATCCATTCACACGTCGATTGTACTGCAAAAAAACGTGTAACGCTTATACGTTTAAACGCATACTCAACGGACTTGTCAAGCAAATCCAATGAACTTTAACGTATTCTGTTTGCAGTGGCACATTTAAAAGCGGCTATTCGTATTTTACACGAATGGAAATCTACCGTGTGAACACCCGGGTGAAAGTACGTTAAAAAAACGATTACAAAAAAACGTGCAGGACAATGCCGTGTGAACGAAGCCTTACTAAGTAAAATGTTGTGGCTACATTTCGTATAGGCGCTTTTTTATTATTCATTAATTACAATATAATACAAAAATAAGGAGTGCGTCAGAATGACTGGTTATCTGTGGCGTTGGTCTATGAGAGTGGATTCGAAAATTGATTATATTTGCTACATATAATAAATAATTGCTATTTTATAATAAATATATTTAGAAATAAAATAATTTTTGACCAGCAATCCTGACGTTTGGTTGACTGGTCACCTCCTAAAGCATGCAGAGTTTCCCGAAATGTATTGCGTCAATAATTGCTACATATTTACTTCATATATCTAATTTAGTTGTAACTTCAATCATATGTTAAATAAAGGATGTAGCAATTATTTAAATTATCCCAAGGAAAAGCGCCTGATAAAATAATAAAGGCAAATACTTAGTTATGTAGGTGTCGGTTTAATCGTTTAGGCTCTGGTAACAGCGTAAGTAATGCGATTCTTGCGTTTAAAAAAAAGATGTATCTACCCTCAATAATCCAATAAGTATCATTATTACAATTATTCTTAAGGCCAAGTTCACCGACAATGTAACAGTCCGATTATCTGAAAACAGCTGATTACCATGATTTTTTTTGTTCACCAAAGCAAATCAACTGATTAAACACAGTAATCAACTGTTATCGCTAACCGAGGTAGGAGAGGTTGTTTAAAGTCCCGGTTAGTACTTAATCAGAGGATTTTGACGTTTCACTATTACGAATGAGGTTTTGTATAATATTTTTTATCGTAAATTAAAAAAAAAATACCTCTTACCCTATTTCTCGGCTTTCTTTATCACTTCCTGAAGAAAAATATTATTTATTTTGAAAATGCTGCAAACAAAGAAACAAATGTTGCAAACATCGCATATTTTACACGATAGAAAATAATAAAATAGCGCTAGACTACATTTTAATCAATTTCTATTGAATTGTGGCTAATACTAGGTATATACTGCTTTGTATCTATTATATTAATAAATAAAAAAATGATTAAAAATAACATTAAACATTGTTATGTTGTGTAAAAAAATTGTTTTATGATTTCTTTTCAGTTGCAGTGTGTCTACACTCAACAGTATTGCTACTTTAGAAGGCTAACTATAAAATCTTTTTTATTAAAACTAAGCATCAAAAAACTCATCCGAATCGCTATCAGCGGGGATCGTGACCAAAACGCTGGCCTATACTTCAGCCAAAGAATTAGCATTGCCATCCAGCGCGGCAATGCGGCCAGCCTTTTGGGCACGATCTCCGCTGACAGCGATGCGGATGAGTTTATTGATGCTTAGTTTTTTTTGTATAGTTATTTAAGTTTCTATATAAGTAAGTAGGTATGTAAATAATTGTAATCTTAAAAGGTGAAAATAAAAATGTTATTAGATTATTAATTTACCTTATTGTTATATTATTTTTTCACATAAATTATACAATGGCCGAGATTCTCTTGACACCATCTAAATTAAATTTAGTCTATAATTCTCTCTTTCCATCAACAAATATAAGAAAGGGATAGCAAACTTTTAATACCTGTCAAATTAGAAAAAAATAGTTTTCCATACAAATTAAACATCACGACGTAACATCTCGACTAAATTAACAAACCTGTACGAACAAAATGTCATCTGTCATTTGATTTGACAGCACTGAATTACTTGCTATCCTCTTCTTGTATTTCGCAATAGAAAAAGAGAATGATATTTTAAAATTAGTTTAGTCGTGTGTAAGTCAGAATCGGCACCAATGTGGAATTAGCTTCTTTATACTCTTCGTAATTTTTTTCGATTCGTCATCATAACATTTCCATTGTGAATTTCGTCTGCAATGAGCTTTGTAGCGGCCAAGTGTTTCACATACTGGGGGCTCGAATTCTATTATAGACAGTAAGTAAATGAAACTCAGATCCTTGTAACAAAAGAGATGTTGGTGGATCATCTATTAAAATAAATTGATTGGAATGAAATTCAAATGCAATAAGATGATTTAACACCGTTACATTCACTTCGCCGGCATTCTGTAAGTTCTTGAGCATTAATTAAAGTATTTGCGGCTTCTTGTAAATCATTAATGGCTTAATTTATATCAACGTGTAGAATAGGTATCTTACGCTGAACTCTATTGATTGCACAATCTGATTCTGTACAATGTTCACTTTCGTCTGCACTGTATATACAATCTATTAAAATGCGTTCAAATATATTATTTACATTGCACTCACATCGCACTCACATCGCACTTCCACAGAGTATTCTTGATCAACTTTTGAAAAATAAACTTGAACCATTTCAGATCTTATTTTGTAAAGAAAGAAAGAAAGAATCACAATCACAATGTTGAATAAAAAAAGGTACAAAAATAAAAGAATGTTGTGCCAAATAGGTCCAGTTCAGCATTATGCCAGACAGCTAGTGCCTGACGCTGGTTTTCAACTGGACCTAAGACGAGTTGCGGGTGTCAATCAGAATGAATCAATTACTCTTTCGAAATGTTAGAATAATAAAATAATAAAAAGTATGGTTATGCGAGCAAAATAGCAAATTAAAATAAAAATAAAATATATAAAATAAAAAAGTGTAGCATAGGTAAACAGTAATTAATTCAAACCGTGACTGTACGCAATTCCGGTGAGGCATCACTCGGCGACAAATATACCTTATACCTAGATAACACGAGTACCTGCAGCCGGCTCATCTACTCAGGACGCACACAGCTGATTATTAGATATGGTGGTATACATACACATCGAAATAAACGTAACCGGTTGCCGCATTCGATTCCATTTCACAGCGCGCCACCGATCACGGCCGACATAGTTTAGTGAACAGTGAATTATGCAAAAATAATATTCATCATTCTGCGTATACCATAAATAATAGTAGATAACAAGTTTAGTGGTATAAAACACAACCAAAATGTGCCATTGGGTAAGTATAAACTAAAAATAATAGCTATTTCATCGTTTGGTCACACATATAAAAATGCATTGTACAATAATACGAAAATTTCAATATTTTTTTTTTACATTTTAGGTACCCACATTCTCTCTACGGAAAAGTTGTTACATTCAGGCGTTTGCAAGACTAAAATTTAACTGTGTGAGAAACGCCCAGTGCGCACCACATGCACGATGTAGGGCGCACCAATTGTCAGCAGGCCATACCCACAAGGTACGTATCGCCGCTATACGCGTAAGGCACATGTGCTCGTAGCATGCAATTTGCAATATTATGACAGGATTTTTAATAATAATTTCAGGCCTCCAGACATGGCGCGCCCACAGCGCGTCACGGTGTGCCGGTGATTCTAGAAGAGACAAGGAGCACCAACAACTAATTTGTAGCTGTAAGATTATTATTTACATTTATTTATTACTCTGTAACCACACAGCTAGTCCCGTACATTTCTTTGTAAAACCAAACCAAGTGAGCGATAAATATAATAAAATTAGTTTTTTTTTTATATACATTGATCAAATAATTGAAATATTTGCATTACCCATACCTAGCTTCCGTTGCGCATCTACCAGGTACTGCCGTAAACTTCTTCTAAAACCATCTACTGAATTGGCAACCCTAATAGGTGGCGGAATATTGTTCCACACTTTCGCTGCTGCATATCGGAAGCTCCCTCTAAACGCTGTGGTTCTATGTAGCTGAACGGAAAGTTGTTTTGAGCATTGTCTTCTAGCACATGCGCGGCTGTCATTTATCCAACTCAGCTTGCTATATAAGTAAGCTGGCTGTTGGTGTTTAATGACACCAAAGAGAAGACATGCTAAGTGCAGCTTATGCCTTGATTTCATTTTGAGCATGGCGTTTTTGTTGAGAAATGGCGTGACATGACCTCGACGGGGAATAGTGTAACAGAAGCGCGCACAGGCATTTTGCACTCTCTGTATAAGCCGGTCGGTACGAGCTAATAGACGTGGTCCATAAACAGTGTCAACATAATTTAGTTTAGACACAACAAGCGATTCGACAAGTTTTGACAAGAGTTTGACAAGTTTACAGAATAAATTTTCACTCTCATGTATTGTTTGACTTAGACGATTTCGATGGCTATTATATATTATATATTGGCTTGGACATACCGAATCAATCGCGCAAGTATTTCTCAATATAATATTTTTTTATCAATTTGTAGCCTGCTTCCGTTAGACAAAAAAATAACTGGCTTCAAAGTTTTTCTTCTTTTAGTAACATTTCCTTTCCCTTTCCAGTTTTCGATGTAGGTAGGATCCTCAACAAAAATAGAATCATCAGTAAACTCTTCCTTAGGCTCCTTAGACTGTAATTTTCTTTTCCGTGTAGATGTTATGGAATCCCTTTTTATTTCCTTCTTATGAAAATCTGCTCCAGTATTTCTTTGTATAGTAAGATTCCGTACTATTATGGAAACTGATCTTAAAATCTAGGAAAATGTTTTTTTTGCAGAAAACGAAAACTTCAGCCTATACATGCTTTGGTAAGTGTGATAATCGTTACTTTTGAAATAAAATAGCTATTAATCAAAGCATACCAATTTTAATGAATGTTTTTCATACTGACATGTCCTGTCAGTTTTCTGTGACAACAGACCAATCATTTCTATAAAAGATTTACTAATATAAAATAATACTACATTCTCCCTCCACACATAAAAAAATATTAAAACAACAAAGAATTAAACAAAAACTTAACTAAGTAGACATTACACAACACAAAGAATACAGACATATTACAGAAAAAAAAGAATATTTAATTTACACTTATATAACGAAAAAGAAAAAAAAATAAGTATTACAAAAACTTAAATTATCGTAATAGTCAGGCTGGTATACAATTAATCATTTGGTTGATGTGTCGTTTAATAGTCCATCCATCAACATCCACCAAATATGTAACCCCAGGTGTCAAGCAGTCCTTTATTTCGCCTAATATCTATTTTGGATGTTTATTTCTATAATATCTAACCATTACTTTCTCCCCTACGTCAAAATTTACGTTTCGGTTGCCTCTACTATATTTTACCATGTCTTCATTTGAAATCTGTTACCTTGTAGTTACTGGTTGGGGCCTAAGTAATGAGAATCTAGTTCTTGATTCGGATTGGAGGAAATTTTGGATTGGAGAAAATTTTGTCTTTTGAGTGTAGAGAGTTGTGGTTCTTGAAGGCACTCACATATTGTAAAAAAACATTCTTTTGATGCTCCAAGGGAAGTGTACATTTTCTTCCTCTGTTCATATTTAACAATTGTTTGGCCTAACACAAAAGTATGCACTTGTAAATCCGAATATCGTTATCCTGATAAATCGTTCCTTATTACTTAAATAGGGTCCGATTTCGCGTTTCCTTTTCAAGAAAATTGCGAGAGGACTGATTGACCCTTCGCGAAGACTTGTTTTTTAGGCAAAGAATTAGCAATTCCATTCAACGTTGCAATGCATCTCGTTTAACAAAGTGCTAAGTTCCTAATTTGAGCAACTTTGTAGATTCAACATCATTGTTTTCCATCATAGAGACTAGAGTCAGCAAGAGATCGATGGACAGATAGTGCGGGATCTGTTTTCAGTTTTGCGTTTCAATGGTGACATTTAAAGTTTTCTTGGAAGTTTATGATTGAATTTATCTTTAGGGTACACCTATATGTTTTATTTTGTTGGCCGATATAATTTCATTTTTTCTGGAGTTGGTCTTCGGTACTTAATTCACTTTTAATTTTATGATATGAAGCATTATCCATGACAATAAGATAAGGTTTTTTAAGATATGGTATACATTTTTAACATACCTATCTCTTAAAATTTACATATTTTTTCACCACTTTTGACTTCGCTTTACAAATTAAATGAGCATGTTTTAAAATAAATCCTTGCTGACCACCAGCATGAAGAGTTATAAATCGATCCCCTTTTTTATCGGATTATATAATTATCCCATGTATTATTCCCATTTATTTATGTGAACTCATGAAGATGAAAGTGGAATATCTATGTCGTTTCTCTCCATTAAAACCTTTCTGTTACCCTACTCTTTGTTTTTACAGAACGGAAACCTATCCTTTTAATATGCTGCCTGATATTTTCCCGGCTAGCTTGAAAGTTATACTTTCTTTCAGCGCCAGCAATATTTTGTTAATTATAGGTATTTCTTTTAAAATATTATAATTATAACTTTGCCTATACCTTCAATTCCACATTTACATTTGTTAGAGACTAACTGTAGATTTCTATTTTCAAGGGAAATAGTTGAGAATAGGGACTTTTGTCACACATGTGAGATCTACAGACCAAATATTTTTGTTAGTGGTTCTGCAGTACTCGTACAAACATTGAAGTTATTGCCATTTCTTTCTGTTCAATCCTCTCCCCTATCATGTTCCTGATAGCTCTGCCCTGAGTCAAATCATGGTTTTCAGCTCTGTTGGTCTCTTGGTACCTACATGTTGGGAGAAAACCGGACTTTCCTGCCATATTTTCTTGTGCTGGTTCTGGGATTAGAACATTAAAATCAATGGCCAAATTTTGCAAAACGCAACAAGCTATTGCAAGCTAATTTTTGCCGAACTTGTCGGGTTAGTAAAGTACTTTGTTTAAACAACGCCATCTATTTTTAAGCCGACCAAAAGTGTTTTCAATTGTAAGTCTGGCTTTTCCATGCGCCTTTGTGTATTCAGTTTGTGCATTTCCTTCGGCAGCGTCGGGGATGGGAGTCATCATCCAGGGCCGCTGCCCATAACCGGAGTCACCTGTAAAATTCAAATGATTGCTTATACATCTATTAGTAAAATCTACGTAGTAAGTACAATCAAGATGCAAGTCAAGTTTAGCATTCGCTGATATGGGAAGGTCTTTCCTGTATTTGCACCCATTTCTCTCGCGACACCAACATTTCTCCTTTTAATGAAAGAAAAAGTAGCGCCCTTATCAACGTCAAGAAGTAATCCGAAGCGGTCGAGTAGGGAATTAACATATTTGTAATATTCATCAGGAGAAATTTTAATGATAATTTCTTGAATAAAAACTAACAGCTGAAAGAAGTCTAATGTCTCAGCCGAGAATCTTTCTCGCAAATCTGTGAGAACAAAGTCTAGTAAAGGTGCATAGACTGAAATTCTGTAGTATTCCTCTGGTGAATTGACCTTACGCTTTGCTCGATATATTTGGCGTCCACGAGCGAGGGATACGAGGAATATTTAGCTCAACATCCAGTTCAGTTCAATGCTAGATTTTTTACACGCTGCCAGACGTCCTGTAAACTAGCGTCTATGTCTTCTCGATGACTGTTGTTCTGTCTGTCTGTCACTGTCATTAGGGCCAAGTACCGTCTTTTCAGCAATTTACTCAGACACTGCGTTAGCGACAGTACATCACTTAAACACAATACTGATACCACAAATTGTATGCTGCATAAAGTTGTTATCAATGAAGCAGCCGTGCCAGCTGTACGTATATAAATGGGTCACGCCACTGTGAAATCTTCTCTAGAGTTTCTAAAATTTTTGCTAAGTCCACAGAAAATTGAAGAACGCCTTGATGCCGCTCTACCCACAGGGTCTCACAAAGCGATGTATTGCGCACATCCCAAGGTGCTCATGTGAACCGTTTTTCGTTTTGGATGGGCTCTAAAGAAAGCAATCTCTTCCTCATAATTGCAACAGAGTCTCGGATAGCCGGCTCTTTAGAGCTACGTGAAATAGAGTTATTCAACTTGAGGCTATAACATGGTGCCTTATTAACCTAATAGCCATACTTGTTTATTCGGATTGTGGACTTTTCGGGTGAGTAATGTAAATGTGGTCTTGTTTGAACAACGCCACCTGTTTTTAAGCCGACCAAAAGTGTTTTCGATTGTTACTGTGGCTTTTCCATGCGCCATTGTGTATTCAGTTTGTGCACTTCCTTCGGCAGCGTCGGGGATGGGAGTCATCATCCAGGGCCGCTGTCCATAACCGGAGTCACCTGTAAAATTCAAATGATTGCTAAACTATGCATCTATCTATTAGTAAGATCTACGTAGGAAGTCCAATCAAGATGCAAATCAATTTTAGCATTTGCTGATATGGGAAGGTCTTTTTGCAGTTTCATTTCATTTATTAAAAAAACAATTTAACATTGTATCTGAATGTTTACATACATGCAATTATCAGAAAGAATAAAACATTACAAATTTCATACAAAATACAACAAAAAATTCAGGTACATACATCATTGTTCCTTTTTTATGCACGCATTTCTCTCGCGACACCAACATTTCTCCTTTTATTAAAAGAAAAGCAGCGCCCTTATTAACGTCAAGAAGTAATCCGAAGCGGTCGAGCAGGGAATTAATATATTTGTCAAATTCATCAGGAGAAATTTTAATAATAATTTGTGGAATAAAAACTAACAGCTGAAAGACGTACAATGTCTCAACCGAGAATCTTTCCCGCAAATCTGTGAGACCGAAGTCGTAAGGGCGCATAGTTATTGCTGCTTGCAATGTAATATGCCTATTCTTAAATCTTATTTTATTGTTAAATGCAGATTCACAATTGGTATGATTTTCTTGTGTGATGTGTCCCTTCAGAATAATATCCACGGCATATACTGGTTCTTTTTTGTTCTGTTTATAACTATTTCTAACAATTGTGATTGAGTAATTTCAGTCCAAAACGTAGGTTTCAACTGGATAACCATTCGATAATTTATTTTTTTCTGGAGTTGGTCCTTGGTACTTAATTCGCTTTTAATTTATGATATGAAGCATTATCCGGTAAGATTCGGTATATATTTTTTTCTCATACCAATCTCTTTAACTTTACATAATTTTTCACCACTTATGACTTCGATTTGACTGACCACCAGCATGAACAGTTATAAATTGTTCCCCTTTTGTTATTGGATTATAATATATCCCATGTCTAAAAAAATATAATTATGAACTCTTATTCATGAAGATGGAAGTGGGATACTCATGTCGCCTCTCTATATTTAAACCTTTCTGTTACCTATCCTACTCTTCGTTTTTACAGTACATCAGGCAGCATATTAAAAGGAAACCTATCCTTTTAATATGCTGCCTGATGTTTTTCCGACTGAAAGTTATACTTTCTTTCAGCGCCAGCAATATTTTGTTAATTATAGGTATTTCTTTTAAAACATTATAATTATAACTTTGCCTATACCTTCAATACCACATTTATATTTATTAGAGGCCGACAGTAGATTTTTATTTTCAAGAAAAATAGTTGAGAAAAGGGTTTTTTTTGATGACCGCTATCTAGACACTAAATATTTTTGTTAGTGTCTCGCAGTACTCGTACAAACATTGAAGTTTTTACCATTTTCTTCTATTGAATCCTCTCCACTATCATGTTTTTGATAGCTCTGCCCTGAGTCAAATCATGGTTTTCAGCTCTGTTGGTCTCTTGTGACCTACATGTCCGGAGAAAAACTGGACTCTCCTGCCATATTTTCTTGTAGTGGTTCCGGGATTAGAACATTAAAATCGATGTCCAAATTGTGCAAAACGCAACAAGCTATTATAATTTTTGCCGACTTTTCGTGTGAGTAAAGAGCGGTCTTTGTTTGAACAACGCCACCTGTTTTGAGGACGACCAAAAGTGTTTTCAATTGTAAGTCTGGCTTTTCCATGCGCCTTTGTGTATTCAGTTTGTGCATTTCCTTCGGCAGCGTCGGGGATGGGAGTGGGATGCCCATAACCGGAGTCACCTGTAAAATTAAAATAATTGCTTAACTATACATAGCACAGCGAGTGCTTCGCTGATATGGGAAGGTCTTTTTGCAGTTCCTTTTTTGCACCCATTTCTCTCGCGACACCAACATTTCCCACCTTTTAATAAAAGAAAAGCAGCGCCCTTATTATTATTCCCTTATGACAAGAAGTAGTCCGAAGCGGTCGAGCAAGGAATTAATATATTTGTCATATTCATCAGGATAAATTTTAATAATAATTTCGGGAATAAAAACTGACAGCTGAAAGAAGTCTAATGTCTCAGCCGAGAATCTATCCCGCAAATCTGTGAGAACAAAGTCTAGCAAATGCATAGACTGAAATTCTGTAGTATTCCTCTGGTGGATTGACTTTATGGTTTGCTCGATATATTTGGATACGAGGAATTTATAGCTCAATATCCAGTTCATCGGCTAGATTTTTTACACGCTACCAGACGTCCTTAAAACTAACGTCTATGTTTTCTCGACGACTGGCAATAGTAGTAATTGTGTTCTTTACGTGCATAACACTGTAATTAGGGTCGAGTGCCATCTTTTCAGCAATTTACTCAGACACTGCGATAGCGACAGTACATCACTTAAACACAATACTGATACCACAAATTGTATGCTGCATAAAGTTGTTATCAATGAAGCAGCCGTGCCAGCTGTACGTATATAAATGGGTCACGCCACTGTGAAATCTTCTCTAGAGTTTCTAAAATTTTTGCTAAGTCCACAGAAAATTGAAGAACGCCTTGATGCCGCTCTACCCACAGGGTCTCACAAAGCGATGTAAGCGCACATCCCAAGGTGCTCATGTGAACCGTTTTTCGTTTTGGATGGGCTCTATAGAAAGCAATCTCTTCCTTCATAATTGCAACAGAGTCGGATAGCCGGCACTTAGAGCTACGTGAAATAGGGGTATTCAACTTGAGGCTATAACATGGTGCCTTATTAACCTAATAGCCAGACTTGTTTATTCGGACTGTGGACTTTTCGGGTGAGTAATGTAAATGTGGTCTTGTTTGAACAACGCCACCTGTTTTTAAGCCGACCAAAAGTGTTTTCAATTGTTACTGTGGCTTTTCCATGCGCCATTGTGTATTCAGTCTGTGCACTTCCTTCGGCAGCGTCGGGGATGGGAGTCATCATCCAGGGCCGCTGCCCATAACCGGAGTCACCTGTAAAATTCAAATGATTGCTAAACTATGCATCTATCTATTAGTAAGATCTACGTAGGAAGTCCAATCAAGATGCAAATCAATTTTAGCATTCGCTGATATGAGAAGGTCGTTTTGCAGTTTCATTTCATTTATTAAAAAAAAACAATTTAACATTGTATCTGAATATTTACATACATGCAATTATCAGAAAGAATAAAACATTACAAATTTCATACAAAATACAACAAAAAATTCACATACAACAAAAAGGTACATACATCATTGTTCCTTTTTTATGCACGCATTTCTCTCGCGACACCACCATTTCTCCTTTTATTAAAAGAAAAGCAGCGCCCTTATTAACGTCAAGAAGTAATCCGAAGCGGTCGAGCAGGGAATTAATATATTTGTCAAATTCATCAGGAGAAATTTTAATAATAATTTGTGGAATAAAAACTAACAGCTGAAAGACGTCCAATGTCTCAGCCGAGAATCTTTCCCGCAAATCTGTGAGAACAAAGTCGTAAGGGTGCATAATTTCGTACGTCCACATTAAGTATCGTAATTTCCACAGTTATTGCTGCTTTCGTCACTCACAGAGTAGATTAGACGATGAATGGTTTCTCTAAATAACCAACTTTTAAACGATAATCTTTTTCAATTCCTTTGATATTTATGTTTGCAGTAGTTCATCCACTCATCAACACTGAGAGCATCAAAAGCGCTTTTCATTATTTCTGGCACGTTTTGGCATGTACTCGTATATCCTATATTTATTTGCATTTACTAGCTATACTAACTTTTTTCATTGAAGCACAAACCATTTCAATTGGATCGAGATCACAGTGATCAGGCGGCAAATGTAGTATGCCTATTCTTAAATCTTATTTTATTGTTAAATGCAGATTCACAATTGGTATGATTTTCTTGTGTGATGTGTCCCTTCAGAATAATATCCACGGCATATACTGGTTCTTTTTTGTTCTGTTTAACAATTTCCAACAATTGTGGTTGAATCATTTCAGTCCAAAACCTAGGTTTCAACTGGATAACCATTCGATAATTTCATTTTTTCTGGAGTTGGCCCTTGGTACTTAATTCGCTTTTAATTTATGATATGAGGCATTATCCGGTAAGATTCGGTATATTTTTATTCTCATACCAATCTCTTTAACTTTACATAATTTTTCACCACTTATGACTTCGATTTGACTGACCACCAGCATGAACAGTTATAAATTGTTCCCCTTTTGTTATTGGATTATAATAATATATATCCCATGTCTAAAAAAATATATGAACTCTTATTCATGAAGATGGAAGTGGGATACTCATGTCGCCTCTCTATATTAAACCTTTCTGTTACCTATCCTACTCTGTTTTTACAGAACGGAAACCTATCCTTTTAATATGCTGCCTGATATTTTCCCGGCTACCTTGAAAGTTACACTTTCTTTCAGCGCCAGCAATATTTTGTTAATTATAGGTATTTCTTTTAAAACATTATAATTATAACTTTGCCTATACCTTCAATTCCACATTTATATTTATTAGAGGCCGACAGTAGATTTTTATTTTCAAGAAAAGGGTTTTTTTTGATGACCGCTATCTAGACACTAAATATTTTTGTTTGTGTCTCGCAGTACTCGTACAAACATTGAAGTTTTTACCATTTTCTTCTATTGAATCCTCTCCACTATCATGTTTTTGATAGCTCTGCCCTGAGTCAAATCATGGTTTTCAGCTCTGTTGGTCTCTTGTGACCTACATGTCCGGAGAAAAACTGGACTCTCCTGCCATATTTTCTTGTAGTGGTTCCGGGATTAGAACATTAAAATCGATGTCCAAATTGTGCAAAACGCAACAAGCTATTATAATTTTTGCCGACTTTTCGTGTGAGTAAAGAGCGGTCTTTGTTTGAACAACGCCACCTGTTTTGAGGACGACCAAAAGTGTTTTCAATTGTAAGTCTGGCTTTTCCATGCGCCTTTGTGTATTCAGTTTGTGCATTTCCTTCGGCAGCGTCGGGGATGGGAGTGGGATGCCCATAACCGGAGTCACCTGTAAAATTAAAATAATTGCTTAACTATACATAGCACAGCGAGTGCTTCGCTGATATGGGAAGGTCTTTTTGCAGTTCCTTTTTTGCACCCATTTCTCTCGCGACACCAACATTTCCCACCTTTTAATAAAAGAAAAGCAGCGCCCTTATTATTATTCCCTTATGACAAGAAGTAGTCCGAAGCGGTCGAGCAAGGAATTAATATATTTGTCATATTCATCAGGATAAATTTTAATAATAATTTCGGGAATAAAAACTGACAGCTGAAAGAAGTCTAATGTCTCAGCCGAGAATCTATCCCGCAAATCTGTGAGAACAAAGTCTAGCAAATGCATAGACTGAAATTCTGTAGTATTCCTCTGGTGGATTGACTTTATGGTTTGCTCGATATATTTGGATACGAGGAATTTATAGCTCAATATCCAGTTCATCGGCTAGATTTTTTACACGCTACCAGACGTCCTTAAAACTAACGTCTATGTTTTCTCGACGACTGGCAATAGTAGTAATTGTGTTCTTTACGTGCATAACACTGTAATTAGGGTCGAGTGCCATCTTTTCAGCAATTTACTCAGACACTGCGATAGCGACAGTACATCACTTAAACACAATACTGATACCACAAATTGTATGCTGCATAAAGTTGTTATCAATGAAGCAGCCGTGCCAGCTGTACGTATATAAATGGGTCACGCCACTGTGAAATCTTCTCTAGAGTTTCTAAAATTTTTGCTAAGTCCACAGAAAATTGAAGAACGCCTTGATGCCGCTCTACCCACAGGGTCTCACAAAGCGATGTAAGCGCACATCCCAAGGTGCTCATGTGAACCGTTTTTCGTTTTGGATGGGCTCTAAAGAAAGCAATCTCTTCTTTCATAATTCCAACAGAGTCTCGGATAGCCGGCACTTAGAGCTACGTGAAATAGGGGTATTCAACTTGAGGCTATAACATGGTGTCTTATTAACCCAATAACCAGACTTGTTTAGGGTTAGATTGTCGATACAAATTCCTCATAAATTCGTTAGCCTAGCTGTTCTCCCACACGAACGCATTATGAGTAGCCCTACCAAATTTTACATTTATACTCATATTTATCACATATCTGAAAATAACACGGTGTCTTATTAACCTAATAACCAGACTTGTTAAAGGTTAGGCTGTCGATACTTTCTCATAAATTCGTTAGCCCAGCTGTTCTCCTACAAGAACGCATTATGAGTAGCCCTACCAAATTTTGCATTCACACACTTATTCCTGCAGTCAATAAATAACACATATCTGAAAATAAAAAAACCTTAAGATGATACCTAGGTACCTCTATAAGTAGTAATTACTTACCAAAAATACTTGAGTTAGGCAAGAATAAACCTTTTTTCTGTTTTTTTTTTGTTTATTCTTCTACTTGGTCTCCTTGAGCATTCTAACATTTTTAAGCGCTCAAAAAAAATAGGTCTTGTCAAATTCTGCAAAATAAGCCTAAGTTTCGGCAATGACCTCCTCGTTTTATATAAAGTTCTTTCCGCCAAGCCATTTTTTCATGTTTGGAAACCAAAAATAATTAGATTGGGGTCTAATCTAGAGAATGCGGATACGGCAGTAGTTTGTAGCCTAATTTCATCAATTTTGCAGCTTAATACGACAGAGTCAATGTCGTAGTGAAATAAAACTTTTGCTTAGCCAAGTGGGGCCGTTTTCTCTTCAATCCGTCGCTTAATTTTCCCAATATTTCAGCATAATATTGTCCTGTAATCGTTTTCCCTTTCGCAAATAATCGATGTAGATTATGCCCTGAGAATTGCAAAAAACGGTGTCCATGACCTTTCTGGCCGATCGAACTGTTTTGCCATCATTTGTGTATATTCTTCGTGTGTAGTCCACTGTTTTGACTGTTCTTTCATTTCAGGCGTATAGTGATGGATCCAGGTGTAAACAACAGTTACATGGCGGGGCAGAAACCCCTTCGTATTACTAAAATATATTCTGCATACGTTTAAATAAGATTCCTATGATTTTAACTATCTGTTTTATCTTCACTCGCCGGACTGCTAATACAATTTCATGAATTTTGTTGAACATTTCATCCGTAGTCACTTTAATTGAGTAACGTGAACTCTTTTCATTTTCAACGCATGTACGACCACGTTAGATTTTTTTTAACCAATATCGAATTGTTGTAGTCGAATTGCTTGTCTTGTCTTCCTTTCCATCTAAAAACAAAAATCGAATCAAAAACACATCGGTACTGCACTTTTTCCATAATTAGAAAAAACTTACACTTGCTCACTTCCAACAACAACAGTTAGGTACTACAACAAAATTATTTAATGAATTTATCTGAATTTTCGGCAGTTGTTGTTTTAAAGATGATACTCAACAATGATAACAGTTCTTTTTTCTTTTTTTTTCCTTTTGTGGCGATAACAGTTCTTAAGTAATTGTCGTGTTGTGTCTTCAAACACTCACACACGGGCACTTATCAATCACACTTCGTAAAAGTACAAAACAGTCAGGTACTTGCCATTTGAACATTCGAAGGATGATAATGTTTTCTGCAGTAAAATAGATGCTTACTTTCTTTGGTGGGGTAAAAATATGTAAATGGCATCCATGTACACAACCAACGATCCCAGGGAATCCATATTTTGTGTAGAATCTGTGGAAAGATAGACAAACTTTAAAATATTTTTTCTTAGGTACCTACCTATTTTAATAGTTTCCTTTTTGAAGTAAGTAGGCATTATTAATAGATATGTACCCACTTACTTATTTTTTATGGCATCTCTTTGTGCCGGCGCCACGGGGAATTTAATGTATTCGTCCTTCAGTGACAAGAGCGTCTGTGACTTCACCAACGATTTTACTGATGGTAGTTTGACCCAAGTTCTGTGCTACACCTACGAGCCTCTAATAAATCCAGTGGCATAAAATGACAAACCACATAGAATCTGTGAAAAAATGGTAATATGATTTAGATCTTAAATTTGAGACTCATAAGTTGTATTAGACGAGATGAAAGATCTTGGTAGTGCGTGGTTTTATAGTCAATTCTGCTGAGCCGAGCTGGGCGTAGGTTTATTGAATAAAACACGGAGCAACGATAGATGTAGTACTCGTATAATACAGTTTATCGTCCAATGGCGGGAAAAAACAACTGACATAACAATTATACTTTTTTATTAGAAACAAAACATCAATGCTGCCGACATGAAAAATAAATATTAAATATGGCTGAATATTGAAACTCCTTGTGAGCGACAAGGAGTTTATAGAAGGTATACAAACTATTTAGATAAGAAATAATTATCATAGTGACGTCATTGTTTTCGCTGGTGCGTCTCCGAGTTAGTAGTTCCCTCCGCTTATAACTGTAGTTGCTTATCACCATGGAGCTGCTGCTACTTAATCAAGCTAAATGCTTTATGTCCTTACATAATGTACCTAATTAGAAATACTTGGGGCTAATGCTGGTTGGATTTTATTACCTTCAGCTCCAAGCTGATCTTTTCTGAAGATTTTAAAGGACTTTTATGGCATAATTCCTCGCACAGAAAAGTGTAAGGGGGTTTAGTTAGTCGGGACCTGTTTTTAAATTCAGTGTCCGACAGTTCCATCGGATAAGATGCATGATAGTTTATTTATAATAATAATAAAATATTATGATGCACGGAAGGTAGGTTCCCGTCCGAAAATTTTGAGGCCGATTACCGGACACCGCACGACACACGACGCCGTCGCTTCGTGTTGGTCATCTAGTTTTTATCATTATAATGTTTATGTATGGTATTTTTATGTTTATTGTATTGTATTTAAGGATCATTTGCATTTAATAACTAAATACATTTATTTAAAATCGATGAGATGTATAATATTATAAAGGAATACTAGCTTCCAAGTCTGAGCCCCCCAAGGCGCCAACTGTCACAGCAGTTTGCAGTCCCGCCCGACAATTCTAAGCTCATTAAGAGACACCAAGCAAATAGACAAGCACCGTTCCCTAGGGCACAGAGTTGCATTCGCTTTTATTTAAATGAATCTAGCGGTTTCCGCGACTTCTCTTGCATCCTGAGGAAATTACCCCTACCTACCCGGATATAAAGCAGCCTATATTCCTCTTCAGGTTTAAGTCTATCTGGACAGTCGACTGCCTTTTGATCTAGTGGTCGAAAACGTCAACTGCTGTGCACGGGATCTTTGGTTCGCTTCCCAAGCCGGACCGACATCGCTTTGGGGATTAAAAAAAAATACGAAGTAGGCCGTCGTGCTCGCGTCATTGCCTGGGACCCCGACGCCGTCGACCCCGGAGCTGCGGGATGTTCGAAAAAGTTACCGCGCCCCTGGAACACAAAGGCTTAGGAAAGAACATGGATGTGAAGAACATGGGTTTTAGTCTCACACTCCCTCCCTCCCGGCTCTCCCACGGCGAGTCATTTGATGATTTCACATTACCTGAACTTCCCTTTCAACAAAGGTTTTGTCAAAGCATCTAAGCTGCTAAACATATGAGCTGTCTCTAGATACTCAAGAAAAATATGTCCATATCATCCCTTATAAGATTGTGTCGCACATCTGTGTGTTTTGTACGTTGATGGTGTACAGGGTTCTCCGCAATGGCCACAGCAGATTGACCATCACTGAGGGTGTCTCAGCTTGACCAGTGACCTCTGAGTACAATATTTTTAGGAATAGAGCCTCCCTAGCAGCTTCAGGCATTGCTACATATTCAGCTTACGCTGTGGATAGAGCCACCATTCTCTGTTTTCTGCTTTCCCAAGAGATTCGAGCGCTCATATGCAGAAAGCCGGCCATGTGTGAGTCGGGCCACGCGCCGGGTTCCGTAATGGGTCTTAGTTAGTCGACGATGACTCTGTAACTAGTCTGTAGTTTTTCTTGTAAGTTCATTATATTATGTGCTACGTCTGTGATTTTTTTTCACATTTCTAGGGACAGATATTCAAAAGTTAGAGGGGCCAAATATCTAGCTTTAAAGTGCAAAATTTTGTTCGATACGAGATACAAGACATGTTGCCGGAAGGCGTGTCTATCTACGTTTGCCTAGCAATGAAGACCTCCCTTATTAGTTTTTTCTAAAATATCTATGACATCGGCCCGCTATCAAATTACATTCGAAATGGAAAAAAAGACAGTTTTTTTGTTATGATGAGGATTTTCACAAATGACACGCTTCAGCAAAAATTGTTTCTGCAAATCCATGTTGCCATTTTTCTCCAAACTACTAGTCCGATTTTGAGTTCGGGTTTGATTGGTGCACGTTCTTAGATAGGTGTTACGGTGACAACTCACCAGGGGCGCTGCAGCAAACTTGTTTGTGGTTTGTTCATTTATGCTATAGTAGATACTATATAGTAAGGAAACTCGATAGATAAGTACTTCTTTAGGAAGTAACGATGTAGAAAATAAAAATTATTTAAAAAAAAATCGTATATGATGTAAGCGCAAAAATGTATGTGGAGCTAAAGACCAACGTAACTATATGGTCTTTCTTCTATTTCCTTGGTTTGCGGCCGGCGTTACGTGCTTCTCAATCGCTCTAATTCTTCCAACGCTATGCTACTATGTGGGTTGTTGAAAAGTTTCCTTTGATTTATATTTTTAGATATTCACCGTCTAAAGAGCGTACTCTACTGAGCACGACATAAGCTTGCCCTTAGGCGAATGTAAAACGTAGTGTTTATATGCTCTGTGGGCGAATGTTTTGAGCTCAAGATATATAACTGGATTATCGACTGTAGTGCCCTGTAGTTTATGGACAGTAACGAAAATTAGTATGAGTGGAATCGTTACTCTTTATATTTTTCCAAAACCTTTATTTCGCTCGCTGGAGATATATCTACCCAACCATCGTCGAATGTCAACCGAAAACTGACGTTGTCTTTGGACTGATTCTAGTTGTTCGTGAATGATGACTATTCCAGCTCTTGGCCAAACAATACGGCTTGGCCTTGAAAGCCATATTGTCCGAAGCGTCCCCCTAGTTTAATTATTTTAATGAAAGGAATAACTCGAGATAATTTACCGCTTTTCCATTTCTGATAGACAAGCAATTTCGTGAGGTATGGTGTCTAAAAACATATTATTCCAATATGCTTGGCGTTCTTCCTCGCCGAACACTGTTAGCACACCTGTTGCACATTGTAATACGAGACGCTTCTCTTTTTAATTCTTTGTATAATTGGATAACAGATTTGCTACTATTGGCAACTGACTATTTACTGTTTGTATTTGATAGCATCGTTTTTTACAAACACTAAAAATAACCTCCGCATATTTGAAAATACTCACTTCAAGTTGCTGTAGCTAGTAGTAGCTTTTCGATTATATTTTTGCTGTTGTTGGAGACGTGTTTGACCTTCACGGAAGGTCTCATTGAGCCGCCGAGCAGTACCCAATGTGTTTTTCCTATTAAGTCATTCTTCACGCCCTTCAGCGCTCTCTTGACTACTCAATGAAGCCATGCGAGATGCGCTGGCAGAAATTCCTGCTTCCCCTACATTTTCTTGTAGCATGGGCGTATCTTTCATAGGGTCATTCAGGCGAACGCCCGGGGCGGCGTATTATGTACATAATAGACTGCGAGCTAAGCGCAATTTCCTCTCGAGCAAAAACTTGTAAGATACTTAAGATAGTTTTATTATGACGCCTGGTGAACGTCAGCTGCGACTTAGTTGGTGGGACAAGCAGCGGTGGTCTCCACAAAAAAAATCTAGTCGTAATTTTGACCTCGGGCAATGTCTTTCGATACTCTAACTAATGGATATTAGGTTTCCTTGGAAACTGCTCGTAATTTATGGCACATGTTGCGTAACATGTGATTTCTGCATTCTGTCTTTTGAACAGTGTTTTCTACGTATGGATTTGAGCTAGGATTTTCATATAAGTAGCAGAGCAGTCTGCAGCCTACCATAAATAATGTTATACATTTCTATGGACGTCTGAAACCTTTGGAAAATTATTTCAGCCTCCGTACTGCTAGACGGTCCTGTGTAATTTTTAAAGCAATCGTGTTTTGGTGCAGAAATCTTTTTTTTTCTCTGCTCGGGCGCAAACTAAATGCTATTTGTTTTTAATGCCGATAGATAGGACTTCACTAAATCTTCGGCCCACAATAGCTGCGGCATCGGATAAAGCTTTATAGTTTTTGCCATAGGACCGTGAAGACCAGACACCATCAGCATATACGTCTATTATAGGAATGCCATCCCCGCTTAGTTTTCCTTCCTTTTGATGTAAAACTAGATAATAATAATATTATTTGCTCAGAGAAATTCTTGTAATTAATTTTTACAGAATGACAAATAAAGTTTTATAAATGACAGATTCTAAATTCAAGTTTAAAATTGTTCGCAACCAAGAAGTTTCACACTTCCGCTATGCTGGATCTCTGGTTGTTATCCAGAAGGATTTTCCATAGGTTTTCGTTATGAAAATAAAAATTGTCTTGAGATATAAGTTTTTAATGACAAAAAAATAATAGAACATAAAAATAAATTGAAAATAATATGTCATTCTTATTCTTAAGAAAAGTAAATAAAAACTAAGGAGTATTTTGCTGTAGAGGCGTAAACAATCTCTTTCACGCATAGCAGCTTTTTCCATAGATTCAACTGCGGTTATTTCCCATAAATTTATCGTAAATGAAGTTTTGAATTTCCGAATAAATTCACTCTGATCACTTCTCAATAATTGTAGCGATAGCCGTCACATGTTAGTTTTATTTCAATTTTACTTAGTCGGTTGCTGATTGATTTCAAATTATATATCAGTAAAAAACTATCTATATACACGCAATAAACTTATTATAATAAAAAATAACAAATTATACGAATATAAATACAACTGTCACTATGATTGACACAAAACCACGCAGTCGCGCTGGCGGCCTGAGGTGCCGCGCCGCCGTAGGTGACATTTCGGCGCAGCCTTCGCGACCTTTGCCGTAAAACCAGCACGACGGCGGCGTGGCGTCGGAAACGGAATATTATGTGCGATTAATTTCAAGCACAATTTTTAGTTTTTTTTATTCGGTTTGTTTCTTTTACAATTAACTGGATAACATTATTACTAGAAACCACACCACATAGCAAACAAACATTTATTTTTCTTGACACGTGGAACTGCTCTTGGATTTGAAAAAAAACAATTACTTTTCTTAATGTGATCAAAATATTTTTTTTGTTATATCGCCAGATTTGAATTTTGTTTCGCTTTATAGCATATTCTAACCCGTTTTTATAAGCTATTAGAGGACATTTATCTCCAAAATCATATCTTGGCCATATATAATCCATCTGGCGCAGCACCAATAAAGGGGTACATTTGTAGTCGACAAATAACCCACAGGGCCCAATTATAACATGCTCTTGTAAAGAGAATTGTTGCAAAGCAATTTGTTCTTTTTCGATGCCATGCGCAATTACTATTACGTGAGTGAGGTTGGATTTATATAAAATATTTTGCACGTTCTCTTCTTTTCGCCACTATCCCAAAATTTGAAGCTGTTTTAATTTTCTTACGAATGACTGCTATCCCGTTGATTTAGAGAAGCTAATTGTATACTATTCCCGTCCAGAGTTAATTGTTATAAATTTTCAAGAAACAATTCTTTGGCTCTAAGCAATTCTTCAGGTGTCATGTCAGGAGTAGACAGCCATAATCATATTGATCTATTTTATTTTTCTTTAAAATTCTGTTCGTTTATGAGGATTTGTTTTATAATCTATCCTTTTCTTGATTCGTCATTCTTCATTTTTTTATAACATACTTATTGGACTGCGGCCTAAAATTTTTGTGTTAAGTTTATATCGTCCCCGTAGAGCGAAAAGTCATTAAGTCGAAAAGCCTTGTTTAGAGATTTGAAAGTTTTAAATTTTTAAATTGATATTATAACTTTCTCATGCTTTAACGTATTTTGATATAATTATTTGGAAGGAAATAAAATGCGGTTTATATTTAAAGTACTAATATTTCTTAAAAACGTTCAGTAATTAATAGTTCGTGGAATAGGCCTACTGGGGATACCACGTTAAAAAAAACGCGTCGAGTACACTACCTCTCAGGTGGCGTGGAAATGTGTGCATATCATGTAAGTATAACGTGACTCTTACAATCGCGATAACTCAAAATACATTAGGACCATATTTGTAGATAATTTCTAGACGAACAACCGGTTGCATCAAAGTTTTATTGGTTACGATTCTGCATAAAGTAGTCATTTCCCTTAAAGGTGTACAGAAAACCGAAATTTTGTGTTGCTTTAAATTTTTTATACGGCAACCGGATCACTTTATACCTACTCATACTTTATCAGCTCTGTGGTACCTCCTCATAGGTTAATTACGCGCGAAAATATAAAAAAAAATCGGTGTCTTCACATTGACACAGCGCAGAAATATTTTTTGATTTAAATTATTTTATTATGTATTTCTAGTCGAGTTCCGATGACAGCGGCAATGAGATACATCACATGTTGCAAAACAATGAATGTGCGCTGTGATTAAATCCTGGTGGAGGAGTGTGAATTTTTAGAACGATATCGTGTGTATATATGGCTACGTCGAAGTATATCTGCCAACTAATCGCACGACGTATGAGACAACCACAAAGGAAAGTATTAGTTAACTACTTACTTAGCTACTAGTGAAGAAAGCATACTTTATTTACATTAATTAGGTACCTACATGTAAGTGTTGCAAATGGAGAATTTGGAAACAGGTAGGTACCTAAACTACGTTCTCACCTGCATGGCGGTGGCCGCAACCCCCAATAATTAAACCTCAATATTATGCAGTACCTACCTATAATATGTTTATCACGACATATTGAGCCGCTTCACCACCACCATTAAAGCATAATTGGTCACAAACATTACACATATAAGTCAATGCTCACAAATCATATTGATTTCAGGTCTTTATTAGGTGGCGGTGGATATGCAGACTCCATATCTAATAACTCCGTTTCGAACCACAAATAACGCCGCAGAAGACTCCTATAACAAGAATCATATTAGAACTCGGAATACCGTAAGTATCTATTTAATGGCTTTAGAATAGTAGGTACTTCTTGGTACCTATATTATCAAGCTTTATTTTTTCCAAATGTACAATTAATCATTCAGATCCTTTAGATATCAAGTGCCTAACACCAACTATTACATTACAAAGCTAGAATTATATCTTCTTACCTATCAGCTTTGACCAACCTACCTACTAACAACTTACATATTTCGTAGATTCAGAACTGTTCCATAAGTTCTGAATCTACGAAATGAATCTATGAATTCTGAACAATTTCGAAAAAAATAATTAAAAATATTACTAAAAAAAGAGAAGAGATTTTACTAAAAGAAAACGTTGCGCTATTATAAATAAAAACTAGATTATTTGTTATATTAATATGAACTTATCACCTACCAGGTCGAACGGTCATATGGAGTCTGGAAAAGAAGATTCCTATGTCTGGGCTTAAAAGTCCCGGGTTAATCGGGTCAGAATGGAAGCAGTGATTGTGGGCACTACATAACATTTGTAGACAGCAAAATGAACCCGATTCCTACGACTATCCTTTGGACCCTGACACAGAACATTTCTGGAACGCCATTACATTCCTCAGTAGGAACCGGAAGTGAAATGGTGACTAGAAATAATCTAGTTAGAGTTTTTTACGTAATAAGGTTTTTTAAATAATAATAACATGTATTTTTTTCATTCACTAATAAATAACTCGGAATGTTTTTGAAAGACCTAACCATCAATATCCCCCACTATAAGATAATTTATCGCATTTCCGGTGGTCGGTTCGTAATTTAGATAAATTACAATATCTTAGGGTATTCTTTCGTCATCAGGGTAAACTCTATACCTCTGCTTTCTCGTTTAAAGCTTAGAAACGTGATGTTATGTTATAGAATAGTGAAAACAATTCATAGGCATACAATCCCGGGTACTTTGCTGTTAGTAATTGAAGAGTTCTATTGGCCATCTTCGAAGATCTTCATCAGATCCTAAAACACTATATCCAATCAGTAGTTTTTGAGAAAATCTCGGACATACAAACACATACATACATACAGGTTGAATATACAACCTCTTTTTTTCAAGTCAGAGAGTTACCGCGCCCCCGGAATACAAAGGGCTGAGGAAGGAACATGGATGAGTTTCAGTCAGGAAGTCCGACACTTCCTCCCGCCCCACCCACGGCGGGAGGGGTCATTTGATGATTTCCCATCAGAAAAAAAAGAAGGCCTCTAAAGGAGAAAACAGAGGTATAGAGTACACCCTTAATAAAGGTGGTTAGCACTAGACATATTTTAATTGAGATAAGTTACGAACCGATCCACTGAAAAGCTAGAAATAAAAAACTTTTTTGCAAAAATAGAACAGATTTCAAAAACTACAAATCATAAACTAAATATAATAATACATCGTTCTAGAAGTCAGTGGCGAAATTACACTAAACTATACATAATTGGAGACACCGACTTCTAGACACTTTGACACTAGACAATTTGTAGTGTTTTTCAAGTCAGTTCTATTTTTGTAAAAAGGTTTTGCTTTTTATTTTCCTAGATTTACTAAATCTATTTCTAGATTTTTTTTAATTAACTGCCGAATTTTTTAATTCATGTGTATCTGTACTTCACATTCCGGTACTTTCCATTATTTTTTTAATTTTATTGTATCCAATTCCAATTTTAATTTTTCATACCTTTGTATATCTTCCTGTTTAATTTTTTCATTTTTTTTCTGCCAATTCCACGAATTTTGACCTCGTGAATTGAGGTGTTGAAGCATTATGTAAATTTTTTATTGATTTCCCTGCAACAAATAAACAAATTGAAAAGTTTTACCTGTTTCAATCGGTCACAAAGTAGTAGTAGTAGTAATTCTATTTTAAAGATTTACTGAACTATTCCTATGCGATTGCTCCGTTTTTGCTTCATGTTTTGAGGAACTTTCTTTTATGTCTACAACCGTAATATTTTCACTATCTTCTTCTTCGATATATATGTCGGAGAAACACAATCCTCATCGATATCGTCATTAGTGATCACAGGTCTAGTGGGCGTCATCAGGGTGTATGCGAGCACAAAACAATGTATTGTCTGTTCTTACAATTTCATCACAGTTTAACAATATTGGAGTCACTAAAATAACTATTACTTGACAATTAGTAGAATTGAAAATGTTTTACAAGACAATTATATCTGAGCAGCGGGTTCGCGACACCGATCTAACTTCACCGTAAGAAACCAAAACAAGAATACTTTTCCACCTCAATCCACAAACACAAACACACCAATGTCAAAAAAACGCGGCAAAACGTAAAGATGGCGCCCCGACCCCGCTCGAGGCGTAACCTCTGCTCTGATTGGACGTAATACGTAATACAATAAAATAACTTTAAAGAAATTAATATGATTGTAAAAACTAACAAAACTGTAAAAGTTCAAATTAAATTAAATAAGGATTTTACAAAGTATTGTTTTTATAGAACAATAGATATCTCGCGATGAAACCAGCAATCAACTCGATTGTCGTGCTATTTCCTCCGACACGGCCATCCTGACGTTTCACACGTCCTCGTGTGATATTGAGAGACAAGAATCATTGTTATCTGTAAAGAGAAATAAACAAATGTTTGGGTAACATTCAGTTCGGCCACTCCTGACAATAAGAAAATGTGCTCGTTATATCTTGCGCGCAAATCGCAATAACTTAATTCTATTCTACTATCGAAACAGCCAACTTTTCGTCTAAATGGCCACCTCGCCGTTTAGACAAATCAAAATCAGCACTGTCTAAATGGCCACCTCGCCTTTTAAGACAATCCAAATCCACACCGTCTAAGGCCACCTCGCCGAATAGACAATCCATATCCACACTGTCTAAGGCCACCTCGCCGTATAGACTATCCACATCCACATTGTCTAAGGCCACCTCGCCGTATAGACAATCCATATCCACACTGTCTAAGGCCACCTCGCCGTATAGACAATCCACATCTACACTGTCTAAGGCCACCTCGCCGTATAGACAATCCATATCCACACTGTCTAAGGCCACCTCGCCGTATAGACACCTAACATAAAACCTTCACAACCACCACAATGTTCGTCACATACTTCAAACAGACACACCATATATTTTCAATTAAAAAAAAAATAACTAGTACGAAAATCTTACCATAATTGTCATCTGATAAACATGAAATAAAATTTGTACAGAATGACCACAAAGATTAACCTGAGATAAAACTTACGCTAGATTTTCCTACACCCATCAAAGTAACAGTTGCATGTTGTAATTGATCAACCAGTTTCAGTGAGATACTCTTTTTAACTAAGGAACAATCAGCACCAAAATGAAAACTGCTCACCAAATTGAGTGATCACCCCGGTGACAGGTTTCACACCGCAAACGTCCACCCGTTTTACTACGCTGGATGTGCCGCCAGGCTGTGTGCTGTCGGTTGCAACAGGCCACGTTTTCGAGCATCTTGATGCGAAGTGACCGTCTGCACCACACTTGTAGCATGTCACGGAGGTCTTTGTCATAAATACGGCCGTGTTGGGGTGATTAGACGTCGTAGTTGTTTGCTGTTTGTCATGCGAATGGCTGAAACATTCAAAAGATTTATGGCCAAGTTTTCCACAAGCGTAACATTTTGTTGAAGCAAGACTTAACCTAGGAAGTTTGTTATCGAGCACAGTATTTGCACCGGTCTTCGTAATATCTTGATAACTCCGCTTACGATATGAAAATGCCATAAGTTCACGTTGCATCTTACTGCGGGTAATTATTTCTTCTGAAAAAATATTGCGTTGCAACCGAGGTTCAATTTGTCCCACGTGAGCGAGTATTACAGATACCACCATTTCTTCCTTGCCTAAATTACCCCATCGTGACATAAGTGAGGTAAATAAACGACTTGCGTATGCAGCAAGGCATTCACCATCTTGCGGTTTACTAGTAAACATTTTTAAAATCGTCGCTGCGCATGTTTCCAATGTATCAAAACGAGAGAGGAAAATTTCCTTAAATTCTATCCACTTCATACTAGGAAAAGATATTTGGGACAACCATGTTGCAGCTGACCCTTTCATGGCCTTACTAAGTATAAGAATAAGTTTACTTCCCTGTATATCACGATCCGACAGGCAGATGTCCGCAGTTGCTAGCCAGGCTCGGGCGTCAGTATCTGCGTTTTCGGGATGGAATTCAGGCAATCTAATATTCTTGTCCTCAGTAGCCGGCGGGTTGCGTAGCGCTTCCACAAGTAATCGCATGCTATTTTGTTGCGCCTCAAATAAAGCGCGCCAACCGTCGTTCGCCTCTTTCGATCTCTCTACGTTTTGTGCCTGCACTGATCCCACTTCTGATGTCGGAGAAACACAATCCTCATCGATATCGTCATTAGTGATCACAGGTCTAGTGGGCGTCATCAGGGTGTATGCGAGCACAAAACAATGTATTGTCTGTTCTTACAATTTCATCACAGTTTAACAATATTGGAGTCACTAAAATAACTATTACTTGACAATTAGTAGAATTGAAAATGTTTTACAAGACAATTATATCTGAGCAGCGGGTTCGCGACACCGATCTAACTTCACCGTAAGAAACCAAAACAAGAATACTTTTCCACCTCAATCCACAAACACAAACACACCAATGTCAAAAAAACGCGGCAAAACGTAAAGATGGCGCCCCGACCCCGCTCGAGGCGTAACCTCTGCTCTGATTGGACGTAATACGTAATACAATAAAATAACTTTAAAGAAATTAATATGATTGTAAAAACTAACAAAACTGTAAAAGTTCAAATTAAATTAAATAAGGATTTTACAAAGTATTGTTTTTATAGAACAATAGATATCTCGCGATGAAACCAGCAATCAACTCGATTGTCGTGCTATTTCCTCCGACATATATAAAAATTAATGCTTCATTCCCTTGGTCACAGCATCACACGTGAAAGGCTGGACCGATTTGGATAAAACTTAGTAAAAGATAGAGGGGATCCTGGAGAAGGTTTTGGGCTACTTTTTATTTGGGTGCGTTAAGTAGGTCCCTCGGGACGCGGGTGAAACCGCGGGAAATAGCTAGTCTAAAATAAAACATAGAAAGTTCAACCTTTCAATGAACAGGTATAAATCCAATGAAAAATAAAATTAATTACAGAATACCTTCATTTAGAGAAACATCTATGTACTACTATACTGTTTTTTATTGAGTAGCTTCAATTGTCATCTGTAATAAATATTCTTTAATTAAATTGTTCTTTTCAGAGAATGTGTTAAAGATTTCAAATATTATGAGTATACTACTTTCAAAAATAACTTCAATTTTGTTTGTACATTCTCCTCCTCCAATTTCATTATTTTTTATTATTTTTTTATAATAAGTAAATATAAAATACATTAAGGCCCAAGTTCATCAACAAGATAATGGTCTGATTAACTTAAAACAGCTGTTTACCATAAATGCATCAAACTTGTAGTATGTAGTATGTTGTAACTTGTAGTAGGAAGTATGAAACTTCCAACTTTCAATGAGTAATTTATTTTGACAATATCAAACTGATTGCAAACTTTAAAATCATAATTATGTAATATAAATATTTCTTAATTTTTACTTTATAAATTGCATTTATCTTCGACACAACAATAAAAAAATGTAAATGTGAATACCATGTAGCTACCAAATAGACTTCCTAACTTACATTTTTTTATTTTTTTTTAAATTTTGTTTCTACATGATCTTCGCATATTATTATTTTATGTATACATGAAAATTGTTAAAACTTATTTAAAAAGAGTAACCATGGAGTTTCTTGCCCTTTCTTCTCCATAGGAAACTACTTTTTATCTCTCCAATAGAGTCAAAATTGAGTTTTCATCTAGTGGGGTGGAGGCCAACCACCAGTCTCTCTGAATGCTTTTTTAAATGAAGCAGCTTCCTGAAAATGTTATAGTAGTATAGTCTTATCTAAAGTGTAAAGAGGCGATTTTTAAAACTAATGTTTCTATATACTTATGGCATATCACTGTGTTATTATTCCTAAAAAAGGATCCACTCTATCTACTTATACTTACTCCTGAGTAGTTAGTAATAGTTAACCCAAAAGATTACAAAGAATTAAGAAGTAATCATCATCTGTCGAGCCTTTTCCCGACTGGAAGCCGACCCCTATGTTGGGGTCGGCTTCCAATCTAAACCGGATGCACCTGAGTACCAGTGTTTTACATGGAGCGACTGCCTATCTAACCTCCACAACCCAGTTTACTGGGTAACACGATACGCCTCGGCAAGTCTGGTTCAGACTTTCTGGCTCCTGGCTACCAGTAATGACTGTCAAGGATCTATAAAGGACAGCCAGGACCAACAGCTTAACGTACTTTCCGAGACACGGAGGAGTCTCACTTTGACAAATATGGACACCCATTCAAGCGCAGCTTAACCTTTGATCGGTCGAACCATGCGGCTGTTACTTAGCCACAAGCTCCTTAGAGAATTAAGTACTTCTTAATTCTCTACTTCTTAGTTCTCTAAGGAGATATGAGAAGTAAAATGAAATCATACTTTTTTAGCCATTTGCTTCATGTAGGTAGTCCCATTTATTTTTCAATAGAACCAGACTTCTAGATTTAATTACAAAAGGATCTGAATTAAACTCTGCAGGTAGTTTTTCCCAACCTTGTTCTCTGTTTTTAGGACTAACCTTGCCTAAAATTATAAGTTATGAAAATAATAACTACCTACTTACTTAAATTATGTACTTACAGACAAAATTAGTGTCAGGGTTCACCATTGAAACTAACCAGCTTTTTTGCATAAAATAATATCTTTATGCTTTCTTATAAGAGTTTGAAATAACTTTATTTCCTCCGCTGTAAATTTGGGAGCACGTTGGCTAAAGAATATAAATTGTAAAATTTATTAGAACATGCAGGTAATCACTATAATGGTTCCAACTCATGAAGACTATTTATCAATATTATAATTATAAATAACTTACGTACCTATCCTGTAAAACTTTTTTAGTAAGATTGAACAAATCCATGTTTGTTTATCAACTTTCAATTGAGTTTAGTTTACACGGCAAAAGAGACGATAGTCTTTTTCGAAATTCTACTCGCGCGCTTTTTGACTGCTATTAAAATTTGACATTTGCGTGCCATGACAGATTAAAAAACTCAATGGTAATAAAAAGCTACCATGGTAATATTTTTATACGTGTACTTATAGTGTAATTTTCTTGATGCAACCGAATTTTGGAAATCGCAACATGATAAGTAAATTATAATGCTATCTTATTGTAAGACTGACTTGAAGTTTGATGCAACCGGCTAGAAGACTAGTTTCAAGTACTTTTTCGATAAAACTTACTTACGGAAGAACTGTCATTCATGATCTGTCAAGATGGAGGATAAAATTGAATAATTTTGCTATTATTTTATATTCTTCTGTTTTGTGATAAGCATAACGAACAAAAAAAACGTAAAATTTTAACCTTTGACCCCGAATAGCTTTTGTAACGTGCATTTGGCCTGCATGGGGTTAGTTAGTGGGGACTTTTAAAACTTCCTTTCTATGGAGAAAGGAAGTTTTAAAAGCTTGTTTTAAAAGCTGAAATTTTAGGTAGGTTTACCCCATGGTAAACCCACGAAATTTCAGCTATCCGGGACTTTTTGATATTTCAAATGTCTAAGCTTACCGGACTAGCGCCTATTTTTATGTAGGTTACCAATATTAGAATGAAAAAAATAAAGATTTGAATATTAAATGGAGCTGATTTCATTTGAAATAAGCGCCATCTAGCGTAAGTTTACAGAACTTTGTGTTCTTTATGACAGTCTGTTTTATATTTTACTTATAAACTCAAAACGGATAGAAATCATCTAACGTATAGTACGTAGTTTTTAAACTAGATGTCGCTATTAATTATTTTATTGAGATTTCGAATACCTTGTATTCAACTAACTTTCCGCTAGCGGCATCGCCCGCGTGGGCGAAACAATCTTTGCCCCCATTTTTCATCCCTTTAGGAGTAGAATTCCGGAAAATCCTTTCTTATCGGACCGTCGAAGTTTCAGGTCTCTCCGATCAGCGGTTTAGGCTGTGCGTTGATCCGTCAGTCATTCAGGACAAAGTATTTTATATGTATAGATTACTCCACGCACCCGAATAAAAACTATCGTTTGTTCTTACGCAGGGTTCAAGCGGCTCAAGCTATCTCAATACCAAATTTCATCTAAACAGGTTCAGCCGTTTTTTTTAAATCGTAACAGTTACTTTCACATTTATAATAACTACTTCACGCACTCAGTTCCTATCTACTTCTCCAAGTAGGTATCAATCTATCTCCATACAAAATTTCATCTAAATTGTTTCAGCCGTTTTACCGTAAAAACGTTACAAGCAGAGACAGACAGATAATTTTAGTAAGGAATAATTTATCGCTTTTTTCTGCAGTTTCATCCGTATCCTGAGGAGAAGTATTTCCCGCATCCAGATTAAAGTTATATATAGTCTTCCCCATGGTTCTAGCTATCTCCATACATTTTATCTTAGTAACAATAAGCAAAATTACCGTACCTACTATAAGTATGCGCCCGACCCAGTTCTCGAAAATGACCATGTGACGTTGTACTGGGATTGGTCTATCATCACTGACAGGACTATTGTAGCCAATAAGCCTGACATAGTGGTGTTAGACCGATTAGCGCGCCGCACAATGATTGTCGACGTCACCATTCCGCATGACGAGAATCTCGTGAAAGGCGAGAAAGAGAAACAAATTAAGTATCTCGACTTGGCGCACGAGGTTGTCGACATGTGGAATGTGGACTCTGCTGTCATTGTGCCGATAGTCGTGACAGCCAATGCCCTGATGGCCAAGAGCCTCGATCAACATCCACGAGGCTCTCGTTAGGCGGCTGGGTCAAGGGCCTGATTCAGAAGGCGGTTCTCCTTGATACGGCTCGTATTGTGAGGAGGTTCCTGTCTCCGGACCCCTACCTACCGGTTGCCTGGACCCTGCAGTTCCCGACATCGGTGGATCTCTATTTTTTATATTTTTAAATGTTTTTTTTGTATATTTTTTATAATGAATATTTAATAATGTAAAAAATATGTGTAAAAATTATAAAATTAAACCAAATTAAGTGTTTTTTTTTTTGGTATAAGTATTATATTTTTACAATTAATATTTACAAATGTAAAAAAATATGTACTTACAGAAAGTGAATAAAGACAAAACAATAGGACGGACAGACAGACAGACAGATAGATAAACAGAGTTACTTTCAAATTTATAATATTAGTAAGGAATAAGTGCACAGCATAACTCGCGTCTTGGACGAACTTCTCCAAGCATCCAAATATAACCTAGTCTTTAATCTTTCTCGATATTCAAGCTATCTCCATACCAAATTTCATCCAAATCGGTTCAGCTGTTTTACCGTGATGCAGTTTTATTTTCGCATTCATAATGTTAGTACGAAAGTAACAATCTATCTATCTATCTATATCTACAGCTTGGCAAAAAAGTCTAGAAACGGAACTATTTTTTTTTATTGCTGGCAGCCTGTGGCAATTAATGTCGTTCTGTGACGTTCGATGTAAACAAAGTTCGCGAGTTACTTATTTTTTTATTTCGACCATCAAAACGTTAATAAAACCACATTATAATAAATAAAACCATTGGGAGTACTAGCAAGGAAACAATTTATAATGTTTATAGGCGATATCTGGTCGAACATGAGGCTTAAACTCTTCTTTCCGATCTCGACGATATTTACCAAAGTACCGCCATTATGACAGGTATGTAAGAGTTTGTTTTGCTGTATTTAGTTGTATCAAGTGTTAATTTATGATCTCTATTTGGTTTTGTATTGCTTGAATACGAAATAAGTGAAATTTTGAACAATAAACATTGAGCATATAGGTTATGTTTATGTTTTGTCTTTGACACTTTGGTATAGCGCGCCTAGATTAATTGATACTTGTTTGGCTTGAGCCTTGATACTCTGCAATATGTAAATTCGATTTCTAAATAACTTTATCTATGAGCGTGATCACAAGATAATATAATACTTTTCGTAGCTAGCATTAGAATATTACAAAAAAATAGATATCGTAGACTTTTTACATTTAATATTGATAGAGGTTTAATCAAATGTTTAATCTTTATAGGAAGCACCAAACGTGCATTTCAATCTATATCCGACTAGGATCAGAAGAATTCATGCCAGCACGTTATCAAAATAGAAAAAGTATTATGAATTTATGAGAGGGCTAGTACGTGGACATGAAATGTTGAGGAATCAATCTCCAACATGATAGCGCAGTGCCTTTGAATCTGAGCGTGACTCAGATGAGTTTATGGCTAGCTCTAGCCAAGACATGGATTTGGAGGGCGTGGAATATTTAGAGTAAGATTTATTGGAATCAATTATAATAATGCTATACTCATAAGTCTTTTTATTATACCCATTTTTTTTTTATTAAAACACAGGAGTGCTTACATTATTAGTCCTTATAAGTAATTTGTATTCAGTTACATGATGTGAATACATTGTTATTACATTTTATAATAGTTACTGATTTTAATAAATTAAAAATAAATCAAAGTAGAAAAAAATACAGCTTAGATCAAGACGATAGGCTGGTACGCTATACGGTCGCAGCGGGTTGCCACACGAACGGTAAAGTGGCGCCCCTATTAATTTCTACTCTTTTTTGCCAAGCTGTATCTATACTTATAATAAATCTGTAGAGAGGTCAATTCTGTACATGAAATATATTTCCAAAATAACTATCAGGGGGTGATTAGGGATCGATACTGATGCCAAAAATGCAATCAGTAAAATTTTTGTCTGTCTGTCTGTCTGTCTGTCTATCTGTCTGTCTGTCTGTCTGTCTGTCTGTATAAACTCTATAGAAACAAAAACTACTTGACGGATTTTAACGAAACTTGGTACAATTATTTGTCATACTCCTGAGATGGTTATAGTATACTTTTCATCACGCTACAATCAATAGGAGCAGAGCAGTAAAGGGAAATGTTGTCATTTTGTTTAAACGCGCTAATGTTGTTGCTATCTCAGGAACCGCTGGTCCGATTTAAATATTTTTTTCAGTGTTAGATAGTCCATTTATCGAGGAAGGCTATAGGCTATAAATATATATCATCACGCTAAGACCAATAGGAGCAGAGCACCACTATTCCACGCAGACGAAGTCGCTGGCAGAAGCTAGTAAATAATAAATAGCTGTTGATCGCGGTTACACCCGCGTCCCGAGGAAATTACTTCACGCAGATAAAAAGCCTAAAACCTTTTCCAGGGTACCCTCTATCTCTGTACAAAATTTCATTCAAATCTGTTCAGCTGCTCTCGAGATTTGCGCTTAGCAACACATTCAGCGATTCATTTTTATATTTTGGATAGAAATAGATAGAAAACATGCTAATAGCAAAAATCACACATTATCTTATAGTCTATCTGTCAGATAAAAAAAAATGAAAATACAAACTTCTTAATAATTTATTCGTTACGTTAAAATAATGTCCACACACAATAATTTGGGCACCGTCAAAGATACTTGTTCGATACAGGCGGAGAGTAGTCGTGGTATAGTTGCGCGGGACTGAGGGGTACCACCTCCTCATCAGAGTCCAGTTTCGTTAAGAAAGACCTGAAAATAAGCGGCGCGAGGTAAGTACAATATTTCTTTAATACTAGATTTACTGTTTATAGTAGTGAACCCGTTTTAATGAAAACGCTGACTAAACTACCAGGTCCAATCGTATTTACACCCACTCAAATATATTTATACACAAAATTTCATCCAAATCGGTCAAGCCGTTTAGGAGTTGGGTGACAAACACACATACAGATTTTTTTTATTTTAAACTAGCAGACCCAACAGACAATAGCGCAGTCCTAACTTTGTGGAGTTGTTTTGAATACGACGTCTACCGGGTATAATTGTATTTTCAAAACGTCCAATACTCAAATATAAACACAAAATTTCAACCAAATCTAGGGCTGCCATTCGTCCGGGTTTCCCCGGATTTGTCCTAGTTTAGAGGACGTCCGGGGTGCGTCCGGGCGGGTTTTCAAAGAACGTCCGGAAAAATCCCGAACTTTTTACCTAATATCCGATCCCGCTTGATTGAAAGGTAAGCAATAAATTAAAACAAATAATGAAAAACTGTCCGGGGAAATAATCAAACTCATTCAAAATGTCCGGGGTTTTTATAGTTTTAGGGTCGACGATTTGGGTGATGGCAGCCCTCAAATCGGTCAAGCCGTTTAGGAGTGTGATAAACACACGTACAGAAGTATTATATGTATAAAGACTAGCTTCACTCATTCGCACCCGGATCAAAAACTATATTAGGTATGTTCTTTTGTAAGGTTCATGCTATCTCCTTACTAAATTCCATCTTAATCGGTTAAAGCCGCTTTGATGTGATAGTGTAACAGACATACAGGCTGAAATAATTTTGCATTTAATGTTTCATCTGCATCCTGAGGGGATTAATTCCCGCACCCGGATAATAACTGTAAATTTTTCATCTGCCTAGCCTTTTCCCAACTATGTTGGGGTCGGCTTCCAGTCTAAACTGGATGCAGCTGAGTACCAGTGTTTTGCATGGAGCGACTGCCTATCTGACCTCCACAACCCAGTTACCGGGTAACACGATACCCCTTGGACTGATTGTCAGACTTTCTGGCTTCAGACTACCCGTAACGACTGTCAAAGATCTACAAATGACAACCGGGATCAATAGCTTAACGTGCTTTCCGAGGTACGGAGGAGTCTCGCTATGATCCATCCGCGACGCCAAGCGCAGCTTAACCTTTGATCGGTCGACCCGTGCGGCTGTTACATAGCCTCGAGCTCCTCAATAACTATCAATTTATCGCCATACCAAATTTAATCAAAGTCGGCTCAACCGTTTTCCCGTGAATGCGCAACAGACAGAATTACTTACATGTAAGAAGGATTAGTTTACATGTAGATATTATTTAATAGTTTATATTGAGGTACCTCCTAATCCACTGTGCAGTCATAATGAACACAAAGTACATATGAACCATCATCTTCGTCATAATCGTGAGGAAAACAATGAAATTTGCAACAAGGAAACAGATGAGGATTATGAGATCTTTCACAGTGTTGCTGAAGTAGCTGTCATTGTTCTTCACAAACCCTCTGATCGGACAGTACCTGAAACACGCACATTTAGGGGCCTACTCTACCTCAACGAAAACGAAGATTCGATTGAAATTCAGAACCTTTCCTTGTGAATTTTAGGGAGGTTCGGTTCAAACGATTGTTATATGGATAATTTGAATAAATCCCTCTTCGTACAGAGCATCAGATCGCACCTTACCGCACCACAAAAAAAGTTTTCGTCTATTCTTGGTCGTTCCGAAGTTTCGTTTCGGTGAGTTAGAGTAGGCCCTTGGTTTGGTAACTATGTTTTATGTCACCTTTAGTCAGAGATGAGAAATACAGATATGTACTTATAAAGATTTACTTTAGAAAAGGCAATCGAAGGAACATGGGTGGGATTTAATCAGAAAGAGACACTACACTCCCTCCTGCTCCACCACCATCGAGATCACTTCAGACAGTAAGTATCAAAACACATGTTTTTTTTACATGAAAGACTATTGATTAAACACATGTTTCACACACACACACACACATACATACATTCAAACCCAACGAACACCACGACATCGTCAACGAGCGACACGGCGCGGCGCGGGGACCGGGAACGCAAGACCATCGGCATTGCATCATCTGACACGACCGCACTCGGACCTCGGACGTGCCTCTTTGAAATATACTTAGTTGCTATTATTGTGAACCACCAATTAAACCTTTTATAATACAGTCCGTTACTTTCATCTGGACCCTTACACACATAACATAGGAAAGCCGTCTACCAACACGGCTGATGTGTTACCAACACCACCAGTGTACCAACACAAAGACCAGAAAATGGAACATACAGATCATTATCGTCTGTCTACAGCTACAAGTAAAAAAATAGTTTGAGACAGTACTACGATTATGTTTCTTCCATTAATGCGTTCTAAACATCATCTCAATATTCACTCCCATCCCACTCATAACAGCTTTCACACAGTCCAATCACTTCTTCCTCTTTATCGTCACCTGTCTGCCCAGTCCAATTATTTGGTTCCGCGCACCACATATGTTTCTGCCATTCATCCCTGCTTGTCATCTAAGTAATCTCCCATCCCATTCATATAATATTTCATCGCATTCACATAATACAATTCATGAAACAAGACACTTACCTCAAATTATATCCAGCACATGTTTCATAAATATTTTCTATAATGCCCACTACGAAATTAGGCTTGGTCTTCTCTTTGAGGTCCAGAAGACGACAGAGGCTGTTGCTCTGCGTCAACAACACAACACTCCCGGACTCGTCGGTGCGGTAGCCGGTGCGGAGGACCTTGCACTTGCATTTGTCCACTCTGAATCCTGTGCATTTACACGGCATTCTATTCATGACAGTATTGATTAATTTATATTGCAAATTTTCATGCCTGTTACTATTTTGTATGTTTGAGTTTCTTTTTATTCGTGTTGTTTTGCGAATTTGTTAATGGATTTGTTCATGCTTAGAACAAATCCGATCAACTTGATAGATGTCAGAGTGGACTGAAAGTGCGTGTGTTAAGAAAATTAAAAAAAAATCATATCAGTTCCTCTATTCCTTACAAAAGAGAAAAGAGTAAAATATACCTGTAATAATTTATGGTAATACTGATTCTGCAGTGTCACCCGTGTCCTGGAAGAAATACTTAACGCACCCGTTGTAACAGACTCTTTGTGCTATAACCGTCCTTAGGGTCCATTCTATCCGTACCAATTACATCCAAATCGGTTGAGTTTAATTTACAGTGAAAACATAACAAACAAATAAAGATTTTGATTTAGATTGGTATGACCATATCAAACGACGTAACAAACAAACTCACAGTGGCAATTACAAGGATTTATGGTTAATTTTTGGAGCAGCTACAATTTGGGCTATTTTTTCTCTTTAATGACAGTTGGACTACACCTACTTCAACTATTATTGAATTAATATACGAGTTACATTTGTGACACAGTACTTTTTAAAAGCCATATACCCGGCCGCACGGCGCTGATGCACCGTTGTAAGAACTCGCAACCACTGCGTATTATGCTATGTAAGCTATGTTATAGTAAATCAAATTCCAGTGATAGAGATAACTTTGCAAAGCTAGTAGCAACATCCCTATACGCACAGCATGACTGCTGTCAGGCTGGTAGTATCTATTGAAACTTTTTTGAAAGTGGATAGTCAGAAAAAAAATTTACATCGTTCTATAAAAATCTGTCACATGACATTTGACATACACAAAAAATATGGCATAACAATTTTGTAAAAATGTATGCAATCAACAACAAAATCTACTAAAAATATGTTATTCGCCACCCAATAGTTCACAATAATGTCTTTACTGGCAAAGGGACCTATAAGTTTTTAAATAACAAAAAAATAAAATTTAAAGGTACGTGAACAAAATATTTTGATACCGATAAATAAGCATAATAAGTAGGGTCGTAGTATGTCTATTAGAGCTTCCATAAAATTGTTCTGGGATGTAATTGCTGAGTACAATGGCGAAGAAATTATCAAATAAAGCCTATTAGTTAATTTCTTACCTTCCACCTACAATGTAATTGCGAATTGCATGCAATAAGAATCTATAATGTAGTCATCGACTAACAAGTTGGTTTTAGATAGTTGACTGTTTAAGCTACCTGCTTAGCGTGGACAGGGATAATATTTAATATGTACTGTAATGGTTATTCCTTAAATGTTTTTACAGCATTAATCAAACAGAAATTTATGAAGATAATAGTAACAATGAACCGGTAACTACCATATTAAAAAAATGCCGTAACATATTGTTATGGCATTTTGACGTAATAGAACACCACTTTTCTCGAATGGAGGTGAAATAAGAATACAAAAGTCAGGATTGCAGCTTTGGCGTTAATTCCAACACACATAAAATGAAAGACGTGGAAAATAAGTTTAGACGATTGCAATACGAATCCTACCGTTTTGACCACGAACAGAGTCCATGCAATGGTGTAAATAATATCAGTATAATTGTTCATAAGAAAAAAGTGAAGAACCGAAAAAAATACGATCTTTTGAAATATGGCCAACGGCCAGCAGACACTTTTGGGTTATCACGATCAGGCATGCATAAAACTAGGAAACTCGTCACTAAACACTCCAGTTTGCCTGAAATTAATAAAAGGATGAAATTAACCAAACAACGAACCAAAAGCTCTGATGCCATTTTAAAGAAGAAGACCTTTTTTAATTCCAAGTTTGTAGTGAATAGAGTCTCCGGATATCATTTTAATGAATATTTAAGTCCATTTAACTTTCCTACCCAAAAAAGATGGAAAGTTTACCGTTGTCAATTAAGCAGTCAGGAGGAGAGTTGCTGCTGTTCTTGCAACTCTGATGCTATGTTTGAAGTAATGAAAAGTCTCTATGACTGTTACAAAAAGAAAAACTGTGATAATTGCAATTGCATACTATGTGGTCATTTACCACGAGAGGAAAGACGTCTTGGGGAAATAAAGAAGTCAATAGCGTCTCTAGGTATCGCTGCAAAAGAAAGAAAGGCAAAAATCAAGAAAACTGAAAAAGCGTTACGCGGAAAAAGCAAGGCAGAAAAAGAAAAGATATTGAAAGAATTAGCGAAGACTGGGGAACCACTCCCTGAAGGTAAAACAGCATCTGAAAAAGCTTTAATCCAAAAAGTAAGAACTGAATTTGGTTTACCCCCGGAACCAAAAACTGCAGCAGAAAGGGCAAGAATGAGAAAAGCTGAAGAGGCGGGTGTGATGACACCATTGGAAGGAAAAACTGCATCACAAAAGGAAAAAATCTTGAAAGCCCAAGCTCAGCTTGGGGTGCCACTTCCAGAAGGCAGAACAGCATCTGAAAAGGCACTTATCCAAAAAGTTAAGACTGCTGCAGGAATACCAGAAGGAATCCCATCTGAAAAGTTACGAAAAGCAAAAGCTGCAGGACTTATAACACCACTAGCAGGAAAACCTCCTGAGCAAAGAGAAAAAATTATAAGAGGACTAGCAATGCAAGGTTTACCGCTACCTGAAGGTAAAACAGCTTCAGAAAAGAAACTTATTGACAAAGTTCGAGCTGAACTTGGCTTACCACCCGAACCTAAAACCGTATCTATGAGAGAAAAGTACGCTAATGCTGCAAATGCCGGTTTAATGCAACCGCTCGAGGGCAAGTCACCTAAAGAAAAAGAAAGGATATTACAAGGATTAGCTGATATGGGAATACCGTTACCTGAAGGACGAACAGCATCGGAGAAAGCGTTGGTATCTAAAGTAAAAGCAAGGACTGGGGCACCATTAGAGGTTCTGGCACCATCAGAAAAAATGCGGAGGGCAAAAGCAGCAGGTTTACTAACACCTCTAGAAGGAAAAACACCAGAACAAAAAGAAAAGATACTAAAAGGCCTCGCTATGCAAGGTCTTCAACTACCAGAAGCCAAATCAGCATCTGAAAGGAAACTCGCTGAAAAAGTTCGAACTGAGTTAGGCTTACCTCCGGAACCTAAAACCCCATCTATGAGAGAGAAATATGACCAAGCAGCTAAAGCTGGATTTTTGCAGCCACTAGAAGGAAAATCTACTGCAGAAAAGGAAAAGATATTACAAGGTTTACATGATATGGGTATTCAACTACCTGAAGGGAGAACGGCATCAGAGAGGTCTCTTATAGCTAAAGTGAAGGCAGGTATTCGTGCACCATCGGTGCTAGCACCATCGGAAAAATTGAGGAGAGCTAAAGCGGCGGGGCTTTTATCGCCGCTTGAGGGTAAAACACCAGAAGAAAAAGAAAGAATATTAAAAGGGCTAGCGATGCAAGGTATTCCACTTCCGGAAGGAAAAACTGCTTCTGAAAGAAAGTTGATCGATAAAGTACGTACGGATATTGGCTTACCACCTGAACCAAAATCTCCATCTATGAGAGACAAATACAGCAGAGCTGCCAATGCTGGATTATTGCAACCACTTGAAGGCAAATCGTCAAAAGAAAAAGAAAAGATTTTACAAGGATTACACGATATGGGCATTCCTCTACCAGAAGGTAGAACGGCTTCTGAGAAAGCACTTGTAGCCAAGGTAAAGACTGGGCCAAAAGCACCTACGGTACTTGCACCGTCGGAAAAAATCCGTAGAGCAAAAGCTGCAGGGCTTCTCACACCTCTTGAAGGAAAAACACAACCTGAAAAAGAAAAGATATTAAAAGGATTAGCAATGCAAGGTATTCCGCTTCCTGAAGGAAAAACTGCCTCTGAAAGAAAGCTGATCGATAAAGTACGTACTGATCTTGGTTTACCACCTGAGCCAAAATCTCCCTCTATGAGAGATAGGTATAGTAGGGCGGCTGATGCAGGATTATTACAGCCACTGGAAGGGAAATCACCAAAGGACAAAGAAAGGATTCTGCAGGGTCTACATGATATGGGAATTCCATTACCTGAAGGACGAACAACCTCAGAGAAGGCACTTATAGCTAAAGTTAAGAGTGGAGAACGTGAACCTCCACCACCAGTATTAGCACCATCTGAGAAATTACGAAAAGCAAAAGCCGCGGGTTTATTAACACCTCTTGAGGGTAAAACTCCAGAGCAAAGAGAGAAAATATTGAAAGGACTTGCAATGCAAGGCATGCCTCTACCAGAAGGGAAAACTGCTTCTGAAAGAAAGATAATCGACAAAGTTCGTGCTGAACTTGGTTTACCACCTGAACCAAAATCACCATCAATGAGAGAAAAATACAGTAAAGCAGCTGATGCAGGGTTATTACAGCCACTAGAAGGCAAATCACCGAATGAAAAAGAGAGAATTCTACAGGGCTTACATGACATGGGTATTCCATTGCCTGAAGGACGCACAACTTCTGAGAAAGCCCTTATAGCTAAAGTGAAGGCTGGACCTCGCGCACCTTCCGTGCTTGCGCCATCTGAAAAACTGCGCAAAGCAAAAGCTGCAGGATTACTTACACCTCTCGAAGGTAAAAAGCCAGAACAAAAAGCGAAAATATTGAAAGGACTAGCAATGCAAGGTATTCCTCTTCCAGAAGGAAAAACTGCTTCTGAAAGAAAGTTGATCGAAAAAGTTCGTGCGGAACTTGGATTGCCCCCTGAGCCTAAGTCCCCATCTATGAGAGAAAAGTATAACAAAGCAGCTGATGCCGGCGTATTACAGCCATTGGAAGGGAAATCACCAAAAGAAAAAGAGAGGATCTTACAGGGTTTACATGATTTGGGTATTCCATTGCCCGAAGGACGAACAGCATCAGAGAAAGCTCTTATAGCTAAGGTGAAGTCAGGACCTCGTGCACCTTCCGTGTTAGCACCGTCAGAAAAACTTCGTAAAGCTAAAGCTGCAGGACTACTGACACCTTTAGCAGGAAAATCTCCTGCCCAACGAGAAAAAATATTACGTGGACTGGCAATGCAAGGTGTCCCACTTCCTGAAGGCAAAACTGCTTCTGAGAAAATGTTGATCGATAAAGTACGCGCAGACATTGGCCTACCACCTGAACCTAGAACATCATCTATGAAAGAAAAATATACGAGAGCCGCCGATACCGGATTACTGCAACCATTAGAAGGTAAATCGGCCAAAGAAAAAGAAAGAATTTTACAAGGTTTGCAGGACATGGGCATCCCATTGCCTGAAGGACGGACAGCATCAGAAAAAGCGCTAGTAGCTAAAGTAAAGGCAGGAGCACGTGAACCATCAGTTATTGCACCATCGGAAAAAATGCGTAGAGCTAAAGCTGCAGGATTACTTACGCCTTTAGAAGGTAAAACACCCGCTCAAAAAGAGAAAATAATTAGAGGATTAGCAATGCAGGGACTGCCCCTACCTGAAGGAAAAACTGCTTCAGAGAGGAAGCTGATAGATAAGGTTCGCACTGATCTTGGTCTACCTCCAGAACCTAAAACTCCATCTATGAAAGAAAAGTACACTAAAGCTGCAAATGCTGGTTTACTGCAGCCTTTGGAAGGAAAATCAGCGAAAGAAAAAGAAAAAATTCTACAAGGTTTACATGACATGGGCATTCCATTACCAGAAGGACGAACAGCATCAGAAAAAGCTATAGTGGCTAAAGTGAAGGCAGGTCCTCGTGCACCATCGGTGCTAGCTCCATCAGAAAAGTTACGAAAAGCGAAAGCTGCAGGGCTATTAACACCTTTAGAAGGTAAAAGTCCAGCACAAAAAGAAAAAATATTACACGGGCTGGCAATGCATGGCATGCCTCTCCCAGAAGGCAAAACAGCGTCAGAACGGAAACTGGTGGATAAAGTAAGAGCTGATGTTGGTCTTCCACCTGTACCTAAAACAGCTACGGAAAAAGAAAAGTATAATAAAGCTGTTGCAGCGGGACTAATAACACCTTTAGAAGGAAAGTCACTAGAAGAAAAGGAAAGAATACTAAGAGGGCAATATGACTTAGGATTACCATTACCAGAAGGTCGAACTGCATCAGAGAAAGCGTTAATAAAACAAATAAAATCCCGAGAGCGAAGAAAAACTAAAGCTGTTGGAGTAGGGGCTCCAGCTTTGCCTCCTGAACAAAGACGAAAGTTAGACGAAAAAACAGCCAAAGTAGTAAAGGAGGGGAAAGGACCCGTTGATGAATGTATATGTGGACTTTTGACACCAGAATCTGAAAGAGAACCAGTGACAAGTATAAAAATACCATCTGAGAAATTACGAGCTGCTAAAGCAGCAGGTCTTTTAACACCTTTAGAGGGAAAAACACCTGAACAGAAAGAGAAAATATTGAAAGGTTTAGTAAAACAAGGAATTCCGTTACCTGAAGCTAAATCGGCTTCAGAAAGGAAATTAATGGACAAAATTCGAGCAGATGTAGGATTACCACCGGAGCCAAGAACGCCTTCGATGAAAGAAAAATATGCACGAGCGCAAGCAAACGGCCTTATTACGCCATTAGAAGGCAAAACAACAGCACAAAAAGAGAAAATACTAAGAGGTCAAGCAGAAATGGGATTAGCTTTACCTGAAGGTCGAACAGCATCTGAAAAAGCACTTATTTCTAAAATAAAAACTAGCACGGCACCGTCAATTACCACAGAGAAATTGAGAAAGGCGAAGGCAGCAGGATTATTGACACCTCTTGAAGGAAAACCTCCTGAACAAAAAGAGAAAATCTTAAGAGGCCTTGCTAAGTCTGGCCTGCCATTACCAGAAGGTAGAACAGCTTCAGAGAAGGCTTTAGTAAAAAAAATTAAAACTGAGTTAGGGATTCCTGAAAGAACTCCATCGGAGAAAATACGAAAAGCCAAAACAGCAGGTCTACTAACACCTTTAGAGGGTAAAACACATTCACAAAAAGAAAGAATACTTAGAGGTAGAGCGGCGGCAGGTTTGCCTTTACCAGTAGGGAAAACACCATCCGAGAGAGCTTTAATACAAAAAATTAAAGCAGACACAGGATACGTGACACCTTCACCATCAGAAAGAATGAAAAAGGCAAAAGCCGCAGGCCTACTAACTCCGTTAGAGGGTAAATCACCTTCAGTTAAAGAGAAAATTCTTCGGGATAGAGTTGCTGCGGGCGTCCCCATCCCAGAAGGTAAAACACCATCTGAAAAGGAAATAATAAGAAAAATCACAGCCGGGGAACCTCCAGCAGTAAGACGACCTTCAGAAAAGTTAAGACAAGCTAAAGCTGCTGGAGCTTTAACTCCACTAGAAGGTAAGACACCGGAACAAAAAGAAAAAATTCTTAGGGGACTAGTAAAATCTGGACTTCCAATGCCAGAACCGAAGACTGCATCAGAAAAGAACTTAGTTGAAAAAATTCGACAAGACGTTGGTTTACCACCAGAGCCAAAAACACCATCTATGAGAGAAAAATACAAAAAAGCTCATGAAGCTGGAATTATAACGCCACTAGAAGGCAAATCCGCAGCAGAAAAAGAAAAAATATTGAAAAGACTTCATGATGCTGGAATACCTTTACCAGAAGGGAGAACACCTTCAGAAAAGTCAATGGTAAAAAGAATAAAAGCGGGATTACCTGAACGCAAGATTCCATCAGAAAAAATAAGAGCGGCAAAAGCGGCTGGTTTATTAACACCACTGGAAGGAAAAACGACGGCACAAAAAGAAAAAATATTAAAAGGATTAGCTAAATCGGGAATGCCTCTACCCGAAGGGAAAACTGCATCTGAAAAAGAATTGATCAAAAAAGTTCGAACCGAAATGGGGCTACCACCGGAACCAACCACAGCATCGTTGAGAGACAAAATGCAACGAGCTCAAGCTGCTGGAATAGTAACACCTCTTGAAGGTAAAAGCACTGCACAAAAAACAAAGATTTTAAAAGGCTTAGCTGAAGCCGGAATACCTCTACCAGAAGCAAGAACTGCATCAGAAAAAGAATTAATAGCTAAAGTAAAAGCCGAAACCAAACCACCGACAAAAATAACATCGGAAAAATTACGAAAAGCAAAAGAAGCAGGATTATTAACACCACTGACTGGAAAGTCTCCAAAAGAGAAAGAGAGAATATTAAAAGGATTAATAGAACAAGGTTTACCACTTCCTGAAGCGGAAACAGCATCAGAGAAAAAGATTGCGGAAAAAATCCGCAAAGAAATTGGTCTCCCACCTGAACCTAAAACTATATCCGAAAGAGAAAAGATGCGTAAAGCGCAAGCTGCTGGTGTTGTAACGCCTCTCGAAGGTAAAACAGCTTCTCAGAAGGAACGCATTGTGAGGGGCATGGCAGAAGCTGGAATAAAATTACCAGAAGGTAGAACGGCTTCTGAAAAAGCTATAATAAAAAAAGTTCAAGCAGAAGTAGGAAAACTCCCACCTAAACCAATTATAGGTCCGCCTGCTTTACCACCAGAACAACGAGCCAAATTAGATAAAAAAACAGCTAAAGTCATGAAAGAAGGTAAAGGGCCTAGTGATGAATGTATATGTGGTCTTTTAACACCGGAATCTGAAAGAGAAAAACCACCTTCCAAAATTCCATCAGAAAAGATAAAAAAAGCTAAAGCTGCTGGTTTGCTCACACCATTAGAAGGAAAAACTGCAGCTGATAAGGAGAAAATAATGAGAGGCTTAGCAAAACAAGGCTTACCATTACCCGAAGTAAAAACAGCATCAGAAAAAAAAATTGCAGACAAAATACGAAAGGAATTAGGTCTACCACCTGAACCTAAAACGCAATCAATGAAAGAGAAATATGACAAAGCAGCAGCCGCAGGTGTACTTGTACCATTAGAAGGTTTATCGTCAGCGGAAAAGGAAAAAGTTCTAAAGGGTCAAGCGGAATTAGGCATACCATTACCTGAAGGGAGAACTGCATCAGAGAAAGCACTCATTGCTAAAGTGAAAGCTGAAGTTAAAGCCGTGCCATCCAAAATCCCATCTGAAAAGATAAGAAAAGCGAAAGCTGCTGGATTATTAACCCCATTACAAGGCAAAACTGCTAAAGAAAAGGAAAAAATCATGAAAGGATTAGCAAAGCAAGGTTTACCTTTGCCGGAGACCAAAACAGCCTCAGAAAGAAAAATTGCAGATAAAATACGCAAAGAACTAGGTTTACCACCAGAACCAAAAACTCCTTCCATGAGGGAGAAATACGAAAAAGCTGCAGCAGCTGGTGTACTTGTACCATTAGACGGTTTATCGCCAGCGGAAAAGGAAAAAGTTCTGAAGGGTCAAGCAGAATTAGGCATACCATTACCTGAAGGAAGAACTGCATCAGAGAAAGCACTTATTGCAAAAGTTAAAGCTGAAGTCAAAGCTGTGCCGTCGAAAATTCCATCTGAAAAGATAAGAAAAGCGAAAGCTGCTGGATTATTAACACCATTAGAAGGCAAAACTGCTAAAGAAAAGGAAAAAATAATAAGAGGATTAGCAAAAGAAGGTTTACCTTTGCCTGAAGCCAAAACAACTTCAGAACGTAAATTAACTGATAAAATTCGCAAAGAACTTGGTTTACCACCTGAATCTAAAACGCCTTCCATGAGAGAGAAATATGAAAAAGCTGCAGCTGCTGGTGTGCTTGTACCATTAGAAGGTTTATCGCCAGCGGAGAAGGAAAGAGTTCTAAAAAGTCAAGCCGAAATAGGCATACCATTACCTGAAGGGAGAACTGCATCAGAGAAAGCACTTATTGCTAAAGTTAAGGCTGAAACCAAAGCAAAACCTTCGAAAATTCCATCAGAAAAAATAAGAAAAGCTAAAGCTGCTGGTTTGCTCACACCATTAGAAGGAAAAACAACAGCAGAAAAGGAGAAAATAATGAGGGGATTAGCGGAACAGGGTTTACCTTTACCCGAAGCTAAAACAACTTCAGAAAAAAAATTGACTGATAAAATTCGCAAAGACCTTGGTTTACCGCCTGAACCAAAAACTGCTTCTATGAGAGAGAAATATGAAAAAGCCGCAGCAGCTGGTGTACTGGTACCGTTAGAAGGTTTATCGCCAGCGGAAAAGGAAAAAGTTCTAAGAGGTCAGGCAGAATTAGGCATACCATTACCTGAAGGGAGAACTGCATCAGAAAAAGCACTCATTACTAAGGTCAAAGCTGAAGTCAAAGCTGCGCCGTCAAAAATTCCATCAGAAAAGATGCGGCAGGCTAAAGCCGCTGGTCTGTTAACTCCATTGGCAGGAAAAACAGCCGCGGAAAAAGAGAAAATTATGAGGGGATTAGCAAAGCAAGGCTTACCTTTGCCTGAGACCAAAACAGCCTCAGAAAGAAAAATTGCAGATAAAATACGAAAAGAACTTGGTCTACCTCCAGAAGCTAAAACGCCGTCTATGCAAGAAAAATATGAGAAAGCCGCAGCCACTGGTGTACTTGTACCATTAGAAGGTTTATCACCAGAGGAAAAAAGAAGGGTTCTTCGAGGTCAAGCAAATTTGGGAATACCTTTACCAGAAGGGAGAACAGCATCTGAGAAAGCATTAATTGCAAAAATAAAAGCGGAACAAGAACCATCAAAAGTATCATCTGAAAAATTACGTAAAGCAAAAGCTGCTGGTTTACTCACGCCATTAGAAGGGAAAACACAAGCACAGAAAGAAAAAATAATAAGAAGTCTAGCCGAGGCTGGAATACCTATACCAGAAGGTAAAACGACGTCTGAAAAGGCTTTAATACACAAAGTCAGGACTGAATTAGGTGTACCCCCACCAGCAAAAACGGCATCAGAAAAGGCCATAGTCCGCAAAGCTAGAGCAGAAGGTTTGTTGACACCTCTAGCCGGTAAATCAGCGAAAGAGAAGGAAAGGATACTGAAAGGCCTCGCTGAAGCTGGGTTACCATTACCAGAAGGCAAAACAGCTTCTGAAAAAGAACTTGTAAAAAAGGTTAGAACTGCAGCAGGTTTGCCAGCGGAACCAACACCATCTGAAAAGAAGGGAGAAATAAAAACTAAATCAAAAAGAATCGGCGTTACACCATCAAAGAAACTAGCAAAAACCATGGCTGCTGGTATTGGCGAAGAGTTTGAAGATATTATTAAGACAACAACATGTGATCGTGGTTGCGGCTGTGATAAGAAAAAAATCAGATTTAAACATAGTTACGTGAAGATTAGAGTGACATCTCCAGACATATCATCCTTGTGCCCCTGTCCGGATGAATGTCTTCCGGGCGTTAAAGCTGGAGCCTTCATTGACAACGAGGGTATTAAAGTAACTGTTGGGAGAGTTGATGGCGTTACTTCATACACCAGTCAGCTCAGCAACCACATCCTAGAAACTCCCAAAAATATAATTACTTTGTACGACAAAATACTAACAAATAGTTTCAGTAGTAACACATCAATTGATACAGTAGATGCTCCCATAGATATCACCTATGAAACAAATAATTTAAAAAAGACTATATATGATGCATGTCCTTCCTTAAGGTGTTCTAACTATGACGATAAATTGATTAATGAAAATGATACTGTAACATATACCAGCGAGTCGTACGATAGTCAAATTAGTTACAAGACGTACAAAATAGATAGTGACAAAAGTTATGTATATGACAGTACGCTGCAGTATGAAAGATGCACCGATACCGATGAGTCGGACAGATTTGTTGATAATTCAAGATTTGTAAAATCATCACGAGACATCTATAGAAATTCTGCCCCGACGTCATCTTCAGATGAATGTATTATCATGGCAGACTCTTCTGGTGGCAGTTTTGATTCGATTCTTGTCATTAAAAGCGAATCGTCATTATCATTAACCACAAATTCAAGCGAAAGCATAGATGTAATAAGTGTGATATCGCTTTCGAATAGCAGCAACTACGGACCAAGTTCTACTCAGTATCTATACTGTCCGGTATCCGATGGTCATATCAGTGATAGTACGGTAGAGGAATCAGAGCGCTTTACAAACAAGATCGACTACTGCAGGAATGATGACAGTGGCGATGAGACAATGACCAGGTTAGTTATTTTTTTTACATTTGTACTACTTATTGTTTTACGATATTGGCTAGGATCTGAATTTATTAATTTTCATACAAATTTACTAGAAGGTATTACTGTTTACCTTTTCAGTATGTCATTTCTATAACTAATCGATGCGTTTATTTGTATATATTTTTTTCTTTAGTGGAAGCAACAACCCAGTAAGTGTGACGCACTTCAACAGAGTACGTGCAAGGAACAGAGAATACGGTACGCTATTTAGCAGAAGAAAACAAAATGAATACTTTACCTATAGATTGTCTCAAACTAAACTCTACAACGAACACAATATGAATCGGATAAGTTCAAGGAAAACCAATAATGGTGAACCTGTGATAGTCATCAACAATTTGGATAGTGAGCATGACATAACGACAATGGTGGACCAACTTTTATCAAATGATGAATTTTCTGACGCTTCCTCAATATTCGTTGTTGTGCCAACGTCAGATGATAACGACTCTGATCTGTCATCAGATTCTTTAAGCTCCACCATATGTATTCAATTATCAGAACATTACGGCAATTGGAATCAAAGGCAATTTAACATTCATGAACCAGGTACGCCAGGTAAGACTAATTCTTTCTCGTTTTTCTATTATTATACTGTTGCAATTGTATTTCTAAATAAAAACACTTGCATACATATTACAGAGATCACGTCTAGAAGAAATTCATCTACCACGCGTGGCCTAAAAATATCTGCAAAAGGTAAAAAGTATTGCCTGGAAGGGATGCAGGAAACATCAGAATCTTTTCACAACAAAGAAACCATGTTTAACTATAAGCTACCAATATTCTGTAAACACACTAATGAAGAGAAAGAAAAAAGAAAAAACAAACTTTGTCAGATATCTACACCCAAAAAAATGTTTCAAAAAATTTACCGCGCCGTTAGCACGGACACCACATCAGACAGGCCATGTTGCTGTGCTCCTCAAGACCCTGAAAAGCATAAGAATCGAAATCCTGAACATCGATGTGTCGCAAATGTAGTTTCTGAACTGATCACGCCTCTTCTTGTGAACCAAGGTGTGTAGTCGAATTGTTAACAAATCACAAACATTAATACACAGCGCCATTCTATTTTACAATCAATGCCAGCATAAATGAAGCTCGAATGTGGTTCACATACACGATATTGTGTCCGACATGTAAATGTTAAACAGCTTTACTGTACTATAATATTTCGACATAATCGATAACGCAATCTTGATGATAACCAATAGCCACTTTGCCAGTATAATACATATCATGTATAATTTAGCATCAGTTTTTAATTATAATTACATTTTTAGGCCTTAGCTGCGAGGGATATCGACATCTTCCTAAGAGAAGCGTGACTCAGCAAGCATCTTTTGTGTCTATAAACCAAGCTCCAACTTCAGTGACTCCGTGTCGGATACCTCCATGTGCAGGAAAGACTGAATGTCATCCACCAACCGATATACACCAAATATCTAAGCCTGCATCGCCGTCCAAGCTAAAACCTGTCTCAGGACTGAAACAATCACAACCATGTCAATGCAATCCAGAAAAATTAAAACAATTGTTGGAACAAGCAGTTAATGCTGGGAAAGCGCTGAATATGAAATCAACAGGGTGTGGCGGTCCTGTCGGTAATATGAAACAAACTGCTCCTAAACTTGCCAGTAATTTTAAAGGTAATTTGCTATAATATTATTTTTATTACTCCTTGTAATATACTTCACTTTGTTCTTATTTTATCTTATAATAGGATAGGCTTGCGTTTGACTATTTTTTATTTATTTTTATGTATGCTTCTGCTTTATTTCCTTACATTCACAAACAGTTCACTTTTAAAATGATATTATCATCCTCGTCACACTGCTCTTTAACCATAACTGTATGGTGTATAACATTATCATCTTTCATACATACTGTGCAAGTCACAATCCGTCCAATGTTTTTCATGACTGACTATACAGCCATAGTCAACAACGAACAAATTTAATGTAATTAGAATATCGTTATAGGGAACGATGAAGATTGTGGATCCTGTTCACATCCTAAATACAAAGACGGATTTAAGATGCAATGCACATGCAGTGGGAAGAAAAAAAAAGTTAAACTACGACCTTTATGTCCATGTGAACAACACCAGCCACCCGTATCGAAGGAAATAGCTGGGCCAAAGTCGGGGACCAGGTCCTTGGGCTGCCAGTGCTGTATCTGCGACGATTCCTCTCTACAAAGCGGCCCAGCTGGCAATGCCGGTGCCCAAATGGGTACAATAAGTATATTAGGTCCCGCGGGAGGACTCTCACAAATAGAACCAGGAGGAACTTATACTCAAGCAGGCCTAGTACAAGCACAAACTGGCACATCCACAGAGACGACCCGAAAAGACTGTGCATGCAAAGACAAACGTGGAAAAAAGAAAAAGAATATAATATGTGAATGTCCTCCCGAACCTGAACCGGAACCCGAAGAAATAGACTTCTCGTACGAACAGTACGCAAGTTATCAGTGGATTGATGAAAAGCAAATTATGAGACAGAAGTCAGATATGACGCAAACGCATTCCGGATTCAAAATCTTCAAAAAGAAACAGCCGCCGCCACCACCTGAGGTAGAAGTAACAGTGGAAGATGCTGTCAGATACTATGCCACTATGAACCCGAACTTGCTAATAGATTTGGTTCCCCCACCGCAAGAGTTCCGGGAAAGAACAGACTATAAGGACTGCACGTGCGAAGAAGATAAGAAACGAAAGAAGCATAGAGTGGATTGTGCTTGTCCTTACGAACCTCCGCCACCACCTCCTCCGCCCGAACCTGTTGAGGAAGAGCCACCTCAAGACGAGGGTCCCTTCGGAGGGTTCAAGTTTTCCATTAGCGGCAAAGGTTCGGGATCGAAGGGACTAAGTGGTGTTTGTTGCTTCAACTTGATACAAGAAACTAAGATATCAAAAACAAAAAATTCCAAATGAGTGACGCTGCCATATTTTGTTGAATAGTCGAAAACTGTGAATCTAACGGATTCATAACTGATTTCAGTAATAGTGTTGAAATTTCCCGTTATGGTACAGTTATTGTATTTTTTTTAACAATCAAGTTGTTTTGGGTATTATATTAATAATTTATTATAATGTAAACAAGATCTCAAAATTAGTATTATTTTTTTTATAGCCAGTCAACTAATATTATAAAATAAAGCGAATATTTGTTTGTATGTTTTCACGGTAAAATGCTGAACCGATTCATATGAAATTTGGTATAGATGGGATCCAGGAGAATGGTGACTGAATTGACTACTGGTTCGCACACGATCAATCGTGCGCAGCTGTGATCGGACATTGATACCCGGACCTTATCAGTCTGGTAGATGCCAGCCTTTACAATGGATGAAATCGGAAGTCGCCCCAAAGCTGGGTCCACATTTGTAGCATCTTGACGTATCACAATCAGTCGTATCGTAACGAGTATTTGTATCATAAATATGGACGCTACATTTTGTCCATGTCGTATTATTAAGGCGTATTTTGTAAAAAACGTGTCCATACTTATCAAATACTGTATCATGTCAGTGTATCGGCGTATATGTTCGATACGACGTGTTACCCCCTTTGATTATCGCGGAAACACCGACACAGGATGGTTCGCGCTGTATACGTATCGCATCGCAAACTAGCGATCATGATACGTGCCGAGGCCACGCAACGGAGATACGATACACTGAAATGCTACAAATGTAGACTCAGCTTATAATAATTATGTTCATAGATCTATCAATCTCTTCGGAAATTATTGACCTGGCCAGAACTATAATAAAACTCTTTAAACTGTCTGTCACATCATGACATTTGACACATGACAGAAAAATTATAACAGTTTTCTAAAAAAAACCTTAAAATTAAAAAATGTAACACAATTCACGATTCCCTAATAAAAACTGATCACAAAGGTATAAATAAAGATATATAAAACAAGTATAGAAATCAGGACATGAAAGGTACGTGATTATAATATCTTCAATACAATTTGATGATCAATAAACATATGACCGATCTTCCGTGAAAGGAAACTTGGAAAGTAGGTATATTCAAGATAATCTTTTTTTCAATAGCCTCATAATGTACGGGGTTTTGCTAAACGCCAAGACAACTTATTTCCTTTTTATCACCTTTTTACATACTTTGTAAACATCGTTATGGAAGTTCGGTCTTATGTATATCTGAATTAGAGAATTGGAGATACTAGACTATCTATGAAGATCCCAGGATGACGAGCAGCAGTTGACACTCAATTATACTACCTAATCCTATCTTAAGTGGCTTAAATTCACAGACTTGTATGTCACAATTAATTCTTTATTCATTCGAAAGTAACTGTCTGTGGACCCATCAATTTACACTTTCACGATTATATCGATGACTCGATTTATGTGAAATTTAGTATGGAGGTAAAGTGTAACGCAGGGAAGGGCATAAAATAGTTTCCAATGTAGTTTCATCATGAGTGAAAATGCGGGATACAGCTACTTATTATGATGGGTGGCGATTACTAAATTTAGTTTTTGTTTGCCATTTTACCTGCTACTCAACACAACTTTTGGAGAGATTGTCATTTGAAGACTTTAGCAAAAATAAAGGCCATGCGTATTTTAAGATTTATAATTTCAGATTTTTGATAAGGATGAAATAAGCTTTGATATTTATGTATAATGAGCTGTTGCTAATAAGATAATTTTATTTTTTTCTTCACTCTACTTTCCATTGTAGCATACGATGATCATGCTTTGAATGGACTTTTGCAGCAAAAATTGATAAAAATAATTAAAAAGAATTAATTATACACGAAGATAACAGTAATGATGATCCGGTGACTACCGTATATAAAATGCCATAACTTGGCTATGGCATTCTGATGTATTAAAACGCAGCACTTTCTTCTGTGAATAAATATACGTAGAGGCTTAAGACATTAATCAGAACTAAAACGGTGTTTAAGTACAAAATGAAGGATCTGAAAAGCATATATATTAATAAAAGATTGCAAAATGATTTGATTTATTTGAAAGAAGAACATAGTCCCTGCCGTGGTATTGAGAACGTCAGCATAATAGTTCATAAAAAGAAATTAAAGAAACGCAAGAAAATTAAAATGAACGAACACGCACCTCAGCCTACAGTCATTTTCCGCCTATCAGGTTCTATGATATCAAAAAATAATAAGTCAGCTAAAAAACACTCTAGTATGCCACAACTCAATAAAAAAAGAAAGACCACCCAGCCAAGGACCAATAGTTTTGTAGCAGTTTCAAGGAGAAATGAACATCCTTTCAGATCGAAATATGTTGTAAATTTAGTTTCTGAGCAGCACTTTACTAAATCATCGCACCCATTCAATTATCCTAGTCAAATGAAATTCAAAATCTATCGATGTCAACTAAGCACTGCAGAGGAAAGTTGCTGTTGTTCGTGTAATTCTGATGCAATGTTCGAGGTCATGAAAAGCTTGTATGACTGCTACAAAAAGAAGAATTGTGATGATTGTGACTGTATACTTTGCGGTTTCAAACACAGAGAAGAAAGACGTCTCGGAGAATTAAGGAAATCATTAGGTACACTTGCACTTGAAGGAACACCTAGTGCTAAGCAACGAAAAGAACAAATAAAGAAAGCTGAAAAAATACTACAAAATAAAAGTCCGGCAGAAAAAGAAAGAATTTTAAGAGAACTAGTTAAGGCTAAACAGCCATTACCTGAAGGAAAAACACCATCAGAAAAAGCTTTGATAAACAAAATTAGAGCTGAGCTTGGGTTGCCACCCGAACCAAAAACTGCTTCAGAAAGAGCAAGAATGAGAAAAGCCGAAGCGGCAGGCATAATAACACCTTTAGAGGGGAAAACTCCCGAACAAAAAGAAAAAATACTTAAAGCTCTTGCAGCTATGGGTGTCCCACTTCCAGAAGGCAGGACACCATCTGAAAAAAAGCTAGTTGAAAAAGTACGAGCCGAAGCAACAATGCCCGCAGGCATACCATCTGAAAAATTGCGAAAGGCTAGAGCTAAAGGTCTCATCACTCCTCTTGAAGGAAAAACGCCAGAACAAAAAGAAAAAATACTCAGGGGCTTAGCAATGGAAGGCCTTCCCCTACCGGAAGGGAGAACAGAATCTGAGAAAAAGTTAATAGACAAAGTGCGTGCTGATCTTGGTTTACCACCTGAGCCAAAAACAAAAGCTATGAAAGAAAAATATGCGCGTGCGGCTAATGCAGGATTACTTCAGCCATTAGAAGGGAAAACACCAAAACAGAAGGAACAGATATTGAAGGGTTTACACGATTTAGGTATTCCATTGCCAGAAGGACGAACAGCTTCAGAAAAGGCTCTAATAGCTAAAGTTAAGGCAGGTCCCCGTGCGGTTTCGGAAAAATTGGCACCATCTGAGAGAATGCGGCGTGCTAAAGCGGCTGGACTACTGACGCCTTTAGAAGGGAAATCCCCGGAACAAAAAGAAAAAATACTAAGAGGACTAGCAATGCATGGTATTCCTCTTCCTGAAGGAAAAACGCCGTCAGAGAAAAAATTAATTGATAAAATTCGTGCAGAACTTGGTTTACCGCCAGAACCCACCTCTGCTGAAATGAAAGCAAAGCACGCTAAAGCTGCAGAAGCTGGATTTCTACAGCCGTTAGAAGGAAAAACGCCGGAACAGAAGGAAAAGATATTACAAGGTTTACATAATTTAGGTATTCCATTGCCAGAAGGAAGAACAGCGTCAGAAAAATCACTTATAGCCAAAATTAAAGCAAGACCACGCGCGGAGATAATATCTCCATCAGAAAAACAACGCAAAGCTAAAGCCGCAGGTTTATTAACGCCACTGGAAGGAAAAACACCAGCACAGAAAGAAAAAATATTAAGGGGTCTGGCAATGGCTGGTATACCCCTTCCAGAAGGAAAAACACCATCTGAAAAAAAAATTATCGATAAAGTTCGAGCCGAACTCGGTCTACCGCCTGAACCTACAAACGTTGCTATGAGAGATAAGTATGCTAAAGCCGCCGATGCAGGTATTTTGGTCCCTTTAGAAGGAAAAACACCTAAAGAGAAGGAACGAATTCTCAAAGGCTTACGAGATATGGGTATACCTTTGCCTGAAGGGCGAACTCCATCAGAGAAAGCGCTTATAGCTAAAGTAATGGCAGGACCCCCACCAGGATTTGAAAAATTGTCGCCGTCAGAGAAAATGCGACGCGTGAAAGCCGCTGGATTATTAACACCTTTACAAGGAAAAACACCAGAACAAAAAGAAAAAATATTAAGAGGACTAGCTATGCACGGCATTCCTCTTCCAGAAGGAAAAACACCATCCGACAAAAAGCTTATAGATAAAGTCCGTGCTGAACTTGGTTTACCACCTGAGCCCACAACTCCTGAAATGAAAGCTAAATACGCCAAAGCTGCAGAAGCTGGGCTCTTGCAACCACTGGAAGGTAAAACTCCTGATGAGAAAAAAAGGATTTTACAAGGATTGCATAATTTAGGTATTCCTTTACCTGAAGGTCGGACACCCTCAGAAAAATCATTGATAGCTAAAATCAAAACAAAACCACGCGTCCTATCACCATCAGAAAAACTACGCAAAGCAAAAGCCGCAGGATTACTTACGCCACTAGAAGGCAAATCTCCAGCAGAAAAAGAAAAAATACTGAAGGGTCTAGCAATGGCTGGTATACCTTTGCCTGAAGGAAAAACTCCATCAGAAAAAAAGTTGATCGATAAAATTCGAGCCGAACTTGGTTTACCACCTGAACCTAAAAATGCTGCTATGAGGGATAAGTATGCCAAAGCTGCTGACGCGGGTTTAATGGTTCCGTTAGAAGGAAAATCGCCTAAAGAGAAGGAAAAAATTTTGAAAGGCTTACACGATTTGGGTATACCTTTGCCTGAGGGACGAACACCATCAGAGAAAGCTCTTATAGCCAAAATAAGGTCAGGCCCTCCACCAGGATTTGACAAATTTACGCCATCAGAGAAAATGAAACGCGTAAAGGCTGCTGGATTATTAACACCTTTAGAGGGAAAAACACCGGAGCAAAAAGAAAACATATTAAGAGGACTAGCAATGCACGGTATTCCTCTTCCTGAAGGAAAATCACCATCCGATAAAAAGCTGATAGACAAAGTCCGTGCTGAACTTGGCCTACCTCCTGAGCCAACAACTCCTGAAATGAAAGCAAAATATGCCAAAGCTGCAGAAGCTGGGCTCTTGCAACCCCTGGAAGGCAAAACGCCTGCCGAGAAGGAAAAGATTTTACAAGGTTTACATAATTTAGGTATTCCATTACCAGAAGGAAGAACAGCGTCAGAAAAATCACTTATAGCCAAAATTAAAGCAAGACCACGCGCGGAGATAATATCTCCATCAGAAAAACAACGCAAAGCTAAAGCCGCAGGTTTATTAACGCCACTGGAAGGAAAATCACCAGCACAGAAAGAAAAAATATTAAGGGGTCTGGCAATGGCTGGTATACCCCTTCCAGAAGGAAAAACACCATCTGAAAAAAAATTGATCGATAAAGTTCGAGCTGAACTTGGTTTACCACCTGAACCTAAAAATGCTGCTATGAGGGATAAGTATGCCAAAGCTGCTGACGCGGGTTTAATGGTTCCGTTAGAAGGAAAATCGCCTAAAGAGAAGGAAAAAATTTTGAAAGGCTTACACGATTTGGGTATACCTTTGCCTGAGGGACGAACACCATCAGAGAAAGCCCTTATAGCTAAAATTAAGGCGGGACCTCCACCAGGATTTGACAAATTTACACCTTCAGAGAAAATGAAACGCGTGAAAGCAGCTGGTTTATTAACACCTTTGGAGGGAAAAACACCGGAGCAAAAAGAGAACATATTGAGAGGACTAGCGATGCACGGTATTCCACTTCCTGAAGGAAAATCACCATCCGACAAAAAACTGATAGACAAAGTCCGTGCTGAACTTGGCTTGCCACCTGAGCCAACAACTCCTGAAATGAAAGCCAAATATACCAAAGCTGCAGAAGCTGGACTTTTGCAACCACTAGAAGGTAAAACGCCTGCCGAGAAAGAAAAAATATTACAAGGATTGCATGATTTAGGCATACCATTACCAGAGGGACGAACAGCATCAGAAAAGTCTTTAATCGCGAAAGTAAAAGCAAGACCCCGAAAGGCAGAAAAACAGTTACCACCTCTTACAGGAAAAACTCCTGCAGAGAAAGAAAAAATATTAAAAGGACTAGCTATGCAAGGTATTCCCCTCCCAGAAGGCAAAACGCCATCTGAAAAAAAGCTTATTGATAAGATACGCGCTGAACTCGGTCTACCTCCTGAACCTACAACACAAGCTATGAGAGATAAGTATGCCAAAGCGGCTGAGGCTGGACTTTTACAACCATTAGAAGGTAAAACAGCGAAAGAAAAAGAAAAAATTCTCAAAGGTCTAGCAGATATGGGAATACCACTTCCTGAAGGCAGAACGCCTTCCGAGAAGGCACTTATTGCTAAAATTAAAGGAAAAGCTGCAGCATCTATAACAACTGAAAAGATAAGAAAAGCCAAAGCAGCTGGGCTTTTTACCCCTCTTACGGGTAAAAGTCCTGAACAGAGAGAAAAAATCTTAAGGGGATTGGCTAAGGCTGGTCTGCCTCTACCTGAAGGAAGGACACCATCCGAAAAATCTTTAGTAAAAAAAATTAAGAAAGAATTTAGAATACCTGATCGAACTCCATCAGAAAAGCTACGACGTGCTAAAGCTGCTGGTCTTTTGACACCTTTAGAAGGTAAGACACCGGCACAAAAAGAAAAAATACTGAGAGGTAGAGCAGCAGCAGGTTTGCCTTTACCAATCGGTAAAACGCCATCGGAAAGAGCTTTAATACAGAAGATAAAAGAAGACAGTGGTTACGTGACACCATCACCATCGGAAAGATTACGAAAGGCAAAAGCTGCTGGTTTAATAACTCCTTTAAAAGGGAAAACCCCCTCAGTGAAAGAAAAAATTCTAAAAAACATGTTGGCTGCAGGTGTACCAATTCCAGAAGGTGAAACACCATCTGAAAAAAAAATGATTAAAAGGTTAACAGCTGAATATCCGAAAACACCTTCAGAGAAGTTGAAAGAAGCGAAAGCTGCAGGTCTATTGACACCTTTGCAAGGGAAAACCCCTGAACAAAAAAAGAAAATTCTTAAAAATTTAATCAAAGCTGGACTCCCATTACCAGAACCTAAAACAGCATCAGAAAGAGATTTGATAGACAAAATTAGACAGGAAGCTGGACTTCCTCCTGAGCCGAAAACACCTTCACTCAAAGAAAAATACAAGAAAGCTCAAGCCGCTGGCATAATAACACCATTGGAGGGTAAAACCCCCGCGGAAAAAGAGAAGATATTACAACGACTATATGATGCTGGAATACCGCTCCCCGAAGGGAGAACGCCTTCTGAAAAATCAATGATCAAGAAAATAAAAGCAAAACCACCACGTAAAACACTATCGGAGAAGTTAAAAGCAGCAAAAGCAGCTGGGTTACTAACACCACTAGAAGGGAAAACACCCGCACAGAAGGAAAAAATCCTTAAAGGATTAGTAAAGGCTGGTGTTCCGTTACCAGAAGGCAAGACACCATCCGAAAAAAATCTGATAAATAAAATACGTAAAGAAATGGGCTTGCCACCGGAACCAAAAACACCATCCCTCAGAGAAAAGATGCGTAAAGCACAAGCAGCTGGATTATTAACGCCACTTGAAGGCAAGACACCGGCTCAAAAAGAAAAGATTTTAAGAGCTTTAGCTGACGCAGGTATTCCTCTACCAGAAGGAAGAACACCGTCTGAGAAAGCATTAATTGCCAAAGTAAATGCGGAAACCAAACGCCCAATAAAGACTCATTCTGAAAAAATACGTAGCGCAAAACAAGCCGGTTTACTGACACCCTTAGCAGGAAAGACACCAGAAGAAAAAGAAAAAATAATGAGAGGGTTAGCAGCGCTAGGGTTACCACTTCCTGAAGCCAAAACGCCATCGGAAAAAAACTTAGTTGCAAAGCTCAACAAGGAACTCGGTCTGCCACCTGAACCAAAAACTCCTTCCATGAAAGAGAGACACAAAAAAGCCGCAGCCGCTGGAGTACTTGTTCCTTTAGAAGGCTTGTCGCCCGCGGAAAAAGAGAGAGTTCTAAAAGCACAGGCAGCATTAGGTATACCATTGCCAGAGGGAAGGACTCCATCAGAGAAAGCGTTAATCGCTAAAGTAAAAGCAGAAACGAAACGTCCGATGAAAACACATTCAGAAAAATTACGAAATGCAAAAGCAGCAGGCTTACTGACACCTTTAGCAGGAAAAACACCAGAAGAAAAAGAAAAAATCATGAGAGGCTTGGCAGCGCATGGCTTACCACTTCCCGAAGCCAAAACGCCATCAGAAAGAAAATTGGCAGCAAAAATCCGTAAGGAACTTGGTCTACCCCCCGAACCAAAAACTCCATCAATGAAAGAGAGACATGAGAAAGCTGCTGCTGCTGGAATCCTTGTGCCTTTAGAAGGATTATCTCCCGCAGAGAAAGAACGTGTTCTTAGAGCCCAGGCAGATTATGGGTTACCTTTACCTGAAGGTAGAACTCCTTCAGAAAAAGCATTGATTGCCAAAATAAAAGCTGAGCAGGAGCCAGGAAAAATTCCATCTGAAAAATTAAAAAAAGCCAAAGCTGCAGGTTTGCTTACACCATTGGAAGGGAAAACACCTGCTCAGAAGGAGAAGATACTTAGAGGTCTTGCTGAAGCTGGTCTACCTCTGCCGGAAGGTAAAACGCCTTCTGAAAAATCACTTATAAACAGAATAAGAACTGAGCTTGGCTTACCTCCACCCGCAACGACGCCATCAGAGAAAGCAATAATCCATAAGGCGAAAGCAGATGGATTATTTACACCACTAACTGGAAAGTCACCTGCCCAAAAGGAGAAAATACTGAGAGGGCTCGCTGAAGCAGGGTTGCCTCTACCTGTAGGTAAAACTCCATCCGAAAAAGAATTAATTAAAAAAATAAGGGCCGAGGCCGGATTACCACCTTTACCGACTCCGTCAGAAAGAATAGGGAAGATAAAGAAGAAAGACAGAAGAGTTGGCGTTACATCAAAGAAACTGGTCAAGGCACTCGGGAAAGGAATTGAAGCCGAAGAATTCGAAGATGTTATTAAAACGACCACATGCGATCGTGGTTGCGGTTGCGACAAAAAGAAAATTAGATTTAAGCACAGTTATGTGAAAATCAGAGTTACGTCTCCGGATATTTCAGCTCTCTGCCCTTGTCCTGAAGAATGCATTCCGGGAGTTAAAGCTGGAGCTTTCGTAGATAACGAAGGCATTAAAGTGACTGTAGGAGCGGCTGTTGGCGTGCCTTCATATTCCAGAGAAGATATTGATTGGGAAAATCCAGATACTGTAACACGTGATGAAATTTATTTAAAAACTAGTAATAATATTAAACCTAGAGATAGGCAGATGAAAACTTTGTTCGATCACACCAATAAAAAAGAAAAAATATCAAATAATAAATATGAAGTGCGAAGGTACAAAAAATATCCCAGCAGTAATCTCAGCATAAACACCACAAGTTCTGACGGAAGCCACAACAGTCTATTAACAGTTGATCAACCATACACTGATACTGAAAATGATAAAAGTCTCTTGTACTTCCATAAACCATCCTACGAAGGGAGGGCTGGTGAACCTAACAGATTCGTTGAAACTTTTAAACGTTACGATTCTTTGGGTGACTTTTATAAAGAGCCCATTTCAAAGGACTATATGATAACGGACAATTCTTCCCGCGACAGTTTCGATTCCATTCTTGTTATAAAAAGTGAAACATCACTAAGCTTTACTACAAGCTCTAGCGAGGGCATGGATACCATTAGTGCGATGTCGTATGCGAACAGTAGTGTCACATCTAATTCCACGCATTATTTCGGTTACCAGCTATCCAACGAACTTTTTAGCAATAGCTCCACTGAAGACTCAAACTGCTCTACAAATAGACTTGCCTACGATGCCGATGGGACAATAACAAGGTAAGTTGATGAAATTTACTTACTCCCTTTTTAGGATCATATGCAACAACATACATGCGAACTTACCTATTTTTCGATGCTTGTAGGTAGTAGACCTTACAAGCATCTTCGAGTTTCGATCTAATCTTCTTAAATTAGGCTAATTACTAAAATTACGGACTTTTTATCTTCCTTTTCAGTGACAGCGACAGTTTTATTGAGGAATCTATATCATCTACAGAACGGTTAAAAAATATTAGACATATAACAAGTATATACAAACAAAACGAATATCAAATATTTAGAATGTCTCAAGCACAACCAAATCCAATGCATGAAAAGAAAGGCAAAAGTAAACAAAAATCCAAAAATGGCGAACCTATAGTAGTCATAAACCACTTAAACAGTGAACGAGACATAACGACTATGGTCGATGAACTTCTATCAAAAAATGAATTTTCTGGTGCCTCCTCAATATTTGTCGTTGTACCGTCTGACGATAATGACGCAGGCAACTCTTCTGATGGTCGCAATTCTACTATTTGTATTCAAATGAGTGAAAATCCTGCCAAATGGAAAAGTGTATTGAATTCAATGGAATACGGTAAGTAAAATGGCCAGTTGATATTAACAATGTTCATATTTATGTATTGAGGACCATATTTTGGTTTATATTAGAACAACTTCTAGTATAAAACACTTAAAAAAATCAAATTAATTATAGTCACTTTCTTTAAAGATATGACGCAGCGAAGAAATTCATCCACGGCGCAAGGCGTAAGAATATCTGCAAAAGGAAAAAAGTTTTTCATGGAAGGCCTGCCGACAACAATTCTATCTTTTCACAACAAGGAGACTATGTTCGAGTATCAAGATCCAAATGCAAAGGAGCATCGTAAAGAAAAGACGAAGAACAAACTGTGTCAAATTACAACGCCTAATGAAGTAGTACAGAGAGTTGAGCAGAGAAGCCATGTTGTCAGCACAGATACGACTGCGGATAGACCATGCTGTTGTACTCCGAAACATATTCAGTACTCTGACTATAGTTCAAACGACAAATATGTGGCGAATGTCACTTCCAAGCAAATAACACCACTACTGGTTAATCACGGTACTACACAATTTTTATGTCTTTAATTTTACGTTTGAATCTGAGTTTGTTATATTTTATTTCTGAGTCGATTAGCTTTGGATAAGAAACTAATTGTATGTTTGTAGGTATGAATGGCGATCCATTTCGTCTACCGGGATTAAGCATGAAGCAGCAAGCATCAATTATGTCGCTAAATGTACCAACCACTCCAATAGTACCGTGCCACATACCACCTTGCAGTCATCCCCCAGGCGCTTATAAACCCACCAACATTCCCACCCAAGAAGGAGCAAAAGAATCAAATATAAAACCTTGCCAATGCACTACAGAAAAATTAACAGAATTGTTACAACAAGCCGTGAAAACGGGTGGAATACTCAATATGAAGTCTACTGCATGTGGAGGACCTGTAAACCCCCCTTCTCCTGTGCCTCGATCTCCTGTGACTCAACACGCGCCAGCAGGGATGCCAGCAGGGCCAGGTAATTCTTCTTCAAGATAGACTTCGATTTCTTTCGCAGACTAAGAACTTGGCTTTACCTTTAAAAGTCCAGATTTACGCACCTATGTTATTATTTCACTGAGATTTAGCTCGTATATTTATTGAGCGTGAACGGATAATTACTCACTACCCAGTCCAACTCCTTGGCAGTTGGTTCTAAACGAATCTTTTTTTTACTGCACGGGTAAAATGTATTTCTTATCAGCATTGTTTTCTCTTCTATTCTCACCTATTATCTACTCATCTTAAGTCATTCAATCGGATATAATATAAGTAACTATGCAAACTTATCAAAGTATTGTGACACAATAGCCCTCGTTACGTTCATTGGAAAGCTCATTTAATGTATTAGGATAGCTATGCTACATCGATCGATGTCAAATTGTATGGCTTAATTGTGGAACAAAATAAATAATTAACTGTTTGAAATAAATGTGAACTACTTCTAACTTCAAGCTAGCTTTCCATGATTTATCTATTAACTAGCTCATTCCCGCGTTTTTACTCGTATCCCTAGGATACTACTTCTTCGTCCATCCCCGGGGTATAATCAATTTTCCCACCTTATTTCATAAAAATCAGTTTTCCCTTGAAAGCGTAACAGACAGATACATTAACAGAGTTACTTTTACATTTATAATATTAGTAGGGATTAACGAAATTCTGGTATCATTTTCGGATTATATTTTCAGACCTAAATGGCGTAAAAAATATTTGCATTTACTAATGTTTAAATTTTAATAATATTCACATCTCTGATACTGATCATACTCTGACCATAAAGCTCTCAAGTTACAAGTTTACAACATAATACGACAATCCAAGTCAGGTTGTTGTTATAGGTCGAAATCATCGCACCACAGCGGCAGCTTATAACGCGAAGAATAATGTAATGTGTAGCTGTGATCGCAACTCCGTTTGGGCGCAAGTCGGAAGACAACATAAGCGCCGCAAGTAAAAACCGTTCCTTTCTGAAGGGATTTTTTATAATTAAATGGTCTCTTTGTCGTTATCCTAGATACTAATATTATAAACGTGAAGGTTTGGATTGACCTGAATTGACACGTAAAATACTTTTTATCCAAGTATCCAATTCTATGTCTGCGCAAATGAACTCGCGGACAGAAGCTAGTGAACAAATTAAGATAAAGCATTTATTCTGGGCACTCGCAGGAAAAACGCAGCACAGAACCTTTGACCAGTAAGGGACCAGAATATACTTCTATTTGACAATAATTACTCGTCATATTACTTATAAATATATACATAAATGAGAAAGTTACTATGTCGGTCTGTTACGCTCTCACGGTTAAGCGGCCGGTTAAACGAAACACTTTAGATGAAATTTGGTACGAAGGTAGATTCAAGCCTGGGGAAGGATAGGATTTATATCTTAGGATACGATTTTTATCTTCAATGTTCCGGGTTTTAGATAAAGTATATTACTTCATTATAATGCTCTTGATGTATATAAATTAATAAATATTATTCCAAAACATAGTGTATAATTGCCAATTTTCTGTTTTGCCTGGTAAATACACTGATTATAAAGATATTTCATATTAATTAACTAACATAATGAACGATCAAAGCTCTTGCGTATGACGTATGGCTAGTCATTATTGACCAACCAAAGCTAAGGTCCAAACGTTAGGCCATTTTAATTTGGTACTTATAAGTAACACTTCCGTGACATAATTTTAAGTATCACACGGATCATCGCCGTATGTTTTTTTGTCTGATAAACTATATATTAATCTCCAGAGTAATATTTGATAGCACTGTTGACTTATATGTATAACCACCTAATGTTTGATCTTTTCAGGTACATTTGACGACTGTCCTAATTGTTTACATCCGCCAAAAGCAGACTTGTGCGGTTGCACCGGCTCAAAGAAACCAATAAAGCTTAAACCAACATGCCCTTGTGGGTGGCACCAACCACGCCAGCCAAGAACAGAACCTGGTCCTCAAGCGGGCCTCATTCCATGCAGCGAAGGCGCTCAAATGGCTACTGATAGACAGGCGAGCGAAACCAGCCATGCAATTCCAATGCGTCACTTTGGGCAGACCCAATTAATAGGGCCAGCAGGAGAGTCGATGCAGATTGAAACGGGGGAAACTTATACGCAAGCAGGTACCAAACAAACTAGATTTAGTTCCTCCATTGGAACGTCCACTGACCCAAAAAAAGACTGTGCGTGCAAACGTGGAAAAAGAAAACGAAAGATCATATGCGAGTGTCCAGAGCCCGAGCCGGAGCCCGAACCAATATCGGAACCAGTGCCAGAAGTAGAACCATTATTGCAAACAGAACTAGGAGCACAGTGGGTAGGTGTAAACGATTTTGAATGGGTCGATGAAAGAGAGATTATGAAAATGAAATCGGGCTTAACAGAGAGAGTTTCAGGATTCAAAATGAATCAGAAAAAGCGGCCGCCACCTCCGCCTCAAGAAGATTTCGAGTACACCTTAGATGATGCCATCAGATACTATGCAGCTATGAAACCGGACCTATTTCGGACAATAGTTGAAGAACAACAGATTATACGCACACAACAAGAAAAGAAGGAAGTGCACACAACAGATAAGACAGACAAGAACGGACACCAAGGTAAAAAGGGTAAAAACAAAATCGAGTGCGAGTGTCCCCCTGAGGCTCCTCCTCCTCCACCACCTCCTGTCTCTCCCCCTCCGCCCTCTCCTCAGTCTCACCCTCCTCCTCCAGACGTACCACCTTCGATGTCAGAAGATGCTCCGTCGGAAAGCCAAGAAGACGAAGGCCCATTTCGAGGACTTAAATTTAAAATGGCCGGCAAAGGTTCTGGCTCCCCGGGACTCGCTGGGATTTGTTGCTTCGATTTACTCCAAGAATCCTTCACAACATGGTGATATCCTCAAAGCAGTCAAACAGTTCTTTTTATTCGACACTTCCAACAGTTCTAAGTCAGTATTACGATTTTTATTTCCGTAACCTATCGTCATCGTTTTTGTGACTTTTTTATGAAAATCAAGTTGTTTTAGTAATATTTTGATAACTTTGTTTGTAATTAAAAAAATCTAATAACAAGTGCTTGTGTTAATCTTAATTGAACCAGCCACGATATATTCATAAACGTCATAATGGCGGGACCAATTCTTAACATACTTTATATTTAGTACTATTTTGTACTTGTCCTGGATGTTGTACCTCGCACTGTTTATAGTCCGACATGGTTATTTATGAACGTGGCTGACAGGTAAACTAACGCTAGCCACCATCTTGAAATGTAATTTTTAGTGATAATGATACCAAATAATGGAAATTTCCAATTTTTTTTAATAAATCCCGACATGATAAGTAGCAATTTATTAATTTATCATTTACATCATAATAATAATTTTAAATTGGATACAATGAAATGTAATATTGAAACTTTTAACTTATTTGAATGTTAGTAGGTGGCTCCACTAGCCGAGAACCACCGGATTATTAAGTAGTCACCGAGAACGATGGATATCTACAACACCAGAGGCATCGCAAATCATCATTGCCCTTTCCTTACTAGTACGAGGACAAAATCTAGTTTTATTGAATACAGCTATATTTTTACTCTTAGTTAGGTAAGAATTTTTCCTTGGCCGGTATCACCAAAATGATAATGATACCAATAATGGAAATTTCCATTTTTTTAAGTTAATCATGACATGATAAATATCAATCTATTAATTCATCATTTAAGTTTTAATAATAATCTTAAATTGGAAACAATAAAATGCAATATTTAAACATTTAACACACATTTGGATGTTAGTAGGTGGCTCACAAGCCGAAACCTTCCTGTTTATTAAGTAGTCACCGCGATCGATGGATATCTACAACACCAGAGGCATCGCAGATCATCTTTGCTCTTTCTAACTATTTCAAGGACAAAATCTAGTCTTATTGAATAGCGCAATATTTTTACTAATAGTTGGGTAGGAATTTTCCCTTGGCCAGTATCACCAAAATGACATTTCAAGATGGTGGCTAGCGTTAGTTCACCTGGCAGCCACGTTCATAAATAGCCATATCGAACTATAAACGGAATTTCACGAAAACCATGGTCCCGCCATTATGATGCGTCATAATGACGTATGACCTCATAAAAACTACAAAACCGCGGGCAACAGCTGGTTTCCTATAAATATACACATTGTCAATGACTTTATAATCCAAAAACATAAATTTTATCGCCACTCATTGACGCTACGACGCGTGACGGCGCGCAGTTGTTTCGGTGCTAAAACATTAATTTGTTGTTTGTTTTTATTTGCCGTGAGCAACTCCATTAAATGATAATTTAATTTCCACTTCTTGCTCTCTTTAAAAACTTCCTTTCGCAAAGGAAGTTAGTATCAAAATTCACATTTGACACTGACATATTATTCTCATGCACTTGCACTGCTTCACATTGATTGACATTAATGGTTGATTAATGGATGACACCGCTGAGATGTTAACATGACACTTGTATAAACTATTGTGCAGTTTACGATTTTTTATAAAAAAATACTAAAAAGCCGTATGTAACGTACCATTTATATTCCAAGTTTATGTTCTTGAAGATATTTAGAATACGTTGTAAATTCTGGGCATGACAGGTATGGAAAGAGGAGCTCGTGGTTAACAGAGTAGCTCGTGGCTAACAGAGTAGCTCGTAGCTAACAGAGTAGCTCGTGGCTAAGTATCAGCCGCATGGATCGATAGATTAAGGTTAAGCAGCGCTTTCCGCGGTCTGTCCGTGGATAGGTGACAATCTATGTCATAATGAGACTGCTCTGTGCCTTGAAACTACCACTTTAAGCCACTGGTCCCGGCTGTCATTTGTAGATCTTTGAAATTCGTTATGGGTGATCAAAGGGTATCATGTTACCCAGTAACTGGGTTGTGGCGGTCAAATAGGCAGTCTCTCCATGTAAAACACTTATACTCAGCTGCATGCAGTAAGACTGATAAATAAGCTAACCTCATCATAATTATGTAATTGGGAAAGGCTAGGCAGATGATAATGGATATGTAGATATATAAAATTTGTGATACCAATTTTATGATAAGTGATATGCAGCTTGTATTTTCACAAACACTCTTTTCATCTTAAGAGTTAAATTGTCACAATTAATACTTACGATCGTACTTTTTCAGACAACTACACAATTTATACTACGAACATACATCCAATAATTGCCAATATTAAAGTGATGATTACCCGATGATCTTTGCAATTTCAACGCCAGAATATATATATGGCAAACCATAGATATAATATTATATAGTGAATAATACATCTGTGTGCCAAACCGATAGAAAAGAGCGAAGCGTGAAAGCTTGAATTATCAGTTACTTTTTCCATCCAAAATTCAAAAAGAAAAGAAACAAAATGAGGGATTCGGAGTTTATCAACTCATACGAGCATTTAAGAAATGAATTGTTTAATAACAGTGATGTAAAAGATGTTAGCATAATTGTTAATAAGAAAAGGCTGAAAAAGCGGAAAAAACAGAATGTATTTAAACCTAATCTACAACCAACAGTTGCTTTTCGGTTATCAAGGTATAACAAAGTTACGAAGGAGAGTGTAGTTACGAGAAATTTCAGCATGCCAGAAATTAGCAAATATACCAAGCCAATCCAGCCCCACCACCAAAGCGGACATGCTATGAAAACACATGAAAAATTCAAACAAACCCCTTTTGAGACAAAATTTATTGTTAATGTAGTTTCGGAGCATCGTTTCGATGAATGCCTAAATCCTTTTAACTATCCAGCTCAAACTAAATGGAAAATTTATAGGTGTCAATTAAACGCTCATGAAGATACCTGTTGTTGCTCTTGTAACTCTGATGCTATGTTTGAAGTCATGAAAAGCTTGTATGATTGTTATAAAAAGAAAAATTGTGACAATTGCGACTGTATTCTTTGTGGTCATTTGCAAAAGGAAGAGAGAATGCTCGGTGAAATGAGGAAATCATTGGCAGCTGTTGGACTTGACACAACCAGTGCAAAGGAACGGAAAGACAAAATAAAAAAAGCTGAAAAAACCCTAGAGGGTAAGACGCCTGCACAAAAAGATAAAATTTTGAGAGAAATGGCTAAGTCAAGACAACCTTTACCTGAAGGAAAAACACCATCAGAAAAAGCTTTAATAAAAAAAATAAGGGACGAGCTTGGGTTACCTCCAGAACCTAGAACTGCTGCCGATATGGCAAGAATGAGAAAAGCTGAAGCAGCGGGTATTATAACACCTTTAGAAGGTAAGACTCCCGCGCAAAAGGAGAAAATTCTCAGGGCTCAGGCTGCTCTCGGTATTCCACTACCAGAAGGAAGAACGCCATCTGAAAAAGCGCTTATAGCAAAAGTGAAAGCTGATTCAGGAATACCTGTGGGAATACCATCTGAAAAGCTGCGTAAAGCAAGAGCTGCAGGACTCATAACGCCCCTTGAAGGAAAAACTCCTGAGCAAAAAGATAAAATATTAAGAGGGTTAGCAATGCATGGCCTCCCCTTACCCGAAGGAAAAACACCATCAGAAAAAAAGCTTATTGATAAAGTTCGTGCAGATCTTGGTTTACCGCCAGAACCAAAAACAAAAGCAATGAAAGATAAATATGTGGAAGCAGCAAAAGCTGGACTATTGGAGCCATTAGAGGGAAAATCCCCTAAAGAAAAAGAAAGGATTTTACAAGGCTTACATGACATGGGTATACCCTTGCCTGAAGGACGTACACCATCTGAAAAAGCTCTCGTTGCTAAAGTTAAAGCAAAACCCCGCGCACCTTCGACTTTGCCTAGGCATTCAGAAAAAATGCGAAGAGCCAAAGCTGAAGGTCTACTTACACCACTTAAAGGTAAGACACCCGAACAAAGAGAAAAAATTCTTAGAGGTCTCGCAATGCGTGGCATACCCCTCCCAGAGGGTCAAACACCATCAGAACGAAAACTAATTGATAAGGTCCGCAACGATCTAGGTCTACCCATTGAGCCTAAAAATAAAGCTATCAGAGATAAACATGAGAAAGCAGCTTTAGTTGGCTTACTATTGCCATTGGAAGGAAAAACACCTGCTCAAAAAGAAAATATATTACGAGGTTTACACGATATGGGCATACCGTTACCCATAGGGCGAACGCCTTCAGAAAAAGCTCTTATTGCTAAAATAATGGCTGGACCACGTGCACCTTCCATTTTAGCACCGTCAGAGAAAATGCGCAGAGCAAAAGCAGAAGGATTGTTAACTCCACTAAAGGGCAAAACCCCAGCCCAAAAAGAAAAGATACTAAAAGGGCTCGCAAAGCACGGAATTCCTCTTCCTGAAGGCCAAACTCCATCTGAAAAAAAACTCATCGATAAAGTCCGCGCTGAACTTGGTTTACCACCTGAACCAAAAACTCCTGAAATGAGAGATAAATATGCTAAAGCTGCCGATGCTGGGTTCTTACAGCCCTTAGAAGGAAAATCCCCAAAAGAGAAAGAAAAAATTTTGCAGGGTTTACATGACATGGGTATACCCTTGCCTGAAGGTCGAACACCATCTGAAAAAGCTCTCGTTGCTAAAGTTAAAGCAAGACCCCGTGCACCCTCAGTTTTGCCGAGACATTCAGAAAAAATGCGTAAAGCTAAAGCTGATGGTCTACTGACGCCCCTAAAAGGTAAAACACCTGAACAGAGAGAAAAAATTCTAAGAGGGCTTGCAATGCGGGGCATACCTCTTCCAGAGGGCCAAACACCTTCAGAACGAAAACTAATCGATAAAGTTCGCGCCGACCTAGGTCTACCCATTGAGCCCAAAACGAAAGCTATAAGAGATAAACACGAACAAGCAGCTATAGCAGGCAAACTACTCCCATTAGAAGGTAGAACACCCGCAGAGAAAGAAAAGATATTACAGGGCTTACATGACATGGGTATACCGCTACCTGAAGGACGGACCCCATCAGAAAAAGCTCTTATAGCTAAAATTATGGCAGGTCCACCTCCCGGGCATATAACGCCTCTTAAGGGCAAAACCCCAGAAGAACGAGAAAAAATTCTGAGAGCATTAGCAATGCAAGGTATACCCTTACCAGAAGGTCAAACACCATCCGAAAAAAAAATCATTGACAAGGTTCGCACCGACCTTGGACTACCCATTGAACCTAAAAATAAAGCTATACGAGATAAACATGAACAAGCAGCTAAGGCTGGCTTGCTACAACCTTTGGAAGGTAAAACACCTGCACAAAAGGAAAAGATACTACAAGGTTTACATGATATGGGCATACCGTTACCTATTGGGAGAACACCTTCAGAAAAAGCTCTTATAGCTAAAATTATGGCAGGCCCTCGGCCGCCGTCAGGTATTTTACCACCATCTGAGAGAATGAGAAGAGCAAAAGCAGCAGGATTCCTAACGCCTCTTGAAGGAAAAACTCCAGCACAAAAAGAAAAAATCTTAAAAGGTCTCGCAATGCACGGAATTCCTCTTCCTGAAGGTAAATCACCGTCAGAAAAGAAGTTGATAGATAAAGTTCGAGCGGAACTAGGTTTGCCTCCTGAACCAAAGACTCCAGCAATGAAAGACAGATATGCTAAAGCTGCCGATGCTGGTCTTTTGCAACCGTTAGAAGGAAAATCTCCCAAAGAGAAAGAGAAAATACTACGAGGTTTAGCTGACTTGGGTATACCGCTACCAGAAGGCCGAACTCCATCAGAAAAAGCCATAATACAACAAATAAAAGGAGAACCTTTACCAAGAACAAAATCGGAAAGATTGAAGGACGCCAAAGCTGCTGGGTTTTTGACACCGTTAGAAGGGAAAACACCTGACCAAAAAGAAAAAATACTTAGGGGATTGGCAAAACATGGCCTACCACTCCCGGAAGGTAAGACGCCCTCGGAAAAAAAAATTGTCGATAAAGTTCGAGCGGAATTGGGGCTACCTCCTGAACCACAGACACCTTCTATTAAAGAAAAATATGCTAAAGCTCAAGCGGCCGGCCTTATAACCCCCTTGGAAGGCAAATCTCCAGCTCAAAAGGAAAAAATTCTAAGAGCTCAAGCCGCAATGGGTTTGCCCCTCCCAGAAGGGCGAACTCCTTCAGAAAAGGCACTTATCGCTAAACTAAAAGCAGAACCAACGCCATCTATCACGACAGACAAAATACGAAAAGCTAAAGCAGCGGGACTTCTAACACCGCTTGCAGGTAAATCTCCCAAACAGAGAGAAAAGATTCTAAGAGGCCTAGCTAAAGCTGGTTTGCCGTTACCAGAAGGAAAATCTCCATCCGAAAAAGCCTTAATAAACAAAGTTAAAAAAGAATTAGGCCTCCCTGATAGAACGCCCTCCGAAAAATTACGACGTGCTAAAGCAGCAGGTCTGTTAACACCTTTAGAAGGCAAAACCCCAGCACAAAAAGAAAAAATACTGAGAGGTAGAGCAGCAGCAGGTCTTCCGTTACCAATAGGTAAAACGCCATCGGAAAGAGCTTTAATACAGAAAATAAAAGATGACACTGGTTATGCGACACCATCACCATCAGAAAGGTTAAGAAAAGCAAAAGCTGCTGGCTTAATAAGTCCTTTAAAAGGAAAAACGCCTTCAATGAAAGAAAAGATTATCAAAAATATGATAGCCGCTGGTGTTCCGATTCCCGAAGGTGAAACACCGTCTGACAAGGCTTTAATTAACAGATTGATTGCTGGACCTCCTCCTCCAAAGAAAACGCATTCAGATAAAATGAGGCAAGCAAAGGCTGCAGGACTTTTGACACCTCTGAAAGGTAAAACTCCTGAACAGAAGCAAAAGATTTTAAAAGGGTTAGTCAAAGCTGGCCTCCCATTGCCAGAACCAAAGACTGCATCCGAGAAAGATTTAATTGACAAAATTCGCGAAGAAGCTGGCCTACCACCGGAACCAAAGACACCTTCTCTAAAAGAAAAATATAGGAAAGCTCAAGCTGCTGGGATAATAACTCCGTTAGAAGGTAAAACTCCAGCAGAAAAAGAAAATATATTACAGAGACTTCATGATGCTGGAATACCTCTTCCCGAAGGAAGAACGCCTTCGGAAAAATCGATGATCAAGAGAGTCAAAGCAAAAGCACCTCGCAAGACACCATCCGAGAGAATAAAAGCCGCTAAAGCCGCTGGGTTTTTAACACCTTTAGAAGGAAAGACACCCGCACAAAAGGAAAAAATACTTAGAGGACTAGCAAAGACTGGTGTTCCATTACCAGAAGGTAAGACTCCATCTGAAAAAGACTTAATTAATAAGATTCGACAAGAAATGGGATTACCACCAGAGCCAAAAACGCCATCGCTGCGAGAAAAAATGCAAAGAGCTCAAGCTGCCGGAATAATTACACCACTTGAAGGTAAAACCCCCGCACAGAAAAAAAAGATTCTTCAAGCTATGGCTGATGCCGGTATACCGCTTCCTGAGGGAAGAACTCCATCAGAAAAATCATTAGTTGCTAAAATCAAACCTAAGCCAAAAGGAATTCCATCTGAAAAATTACGAAAAGCAAAAGCTGCAGGTTTATTAACACCATTAGAAGGAAAATCTCCGGAGGATAAAGAAAGGATTTTGAAAGGATTGGCTGAACACGGGTTACCACTTCCAGAAGCCAAAACCGCTTCAGAAAAAAAGTTAGCTGCAAAGATCCGCAAGGAACTTGGCCTACCACCTGCTCCTAAAACTCCATCGATGAAAGAAAGACATGAGAAAGCCGCAGCCGCAGGAGTACTTGTACCTTTAGAGGGTTTGACGCCAGCTGAGAAAGAGAGAGTTCTCAGAGCACAAGCAGATTTAGGACTTCCCTTACCAGAAGGAAGAACTCCATCAGAGAAATCACTAATTGCCAAAATTAAAGGTGAACCTAGGAAGCCAAAGACACCATCTGAAAAAATGCGTAAGGCAAAAGCGGCTGGATTACTCACCCCTTTGGAAGGAAAGACACCAGCAGACAAAGAAAGAATTATGAGAGGCCTTGCAGAGCACGGTCTGCCACTCCCAGAAGCAAAAACGGCATCAGAAAAAAAATTAGCAGCCAAAATTCGAAAGGAACTAGGACTCCCACCTGCACCAAAAACTCCATCAATGAAAGAGAGGCACGATCGAGCTGCGGCCGCTGGTGTTCTTATACCTTTAGAAGGTCTGTCGCCAGCAGAGAAAGAAAGAGTTCTTAAAGCTCAGGCAGATTTAGGTTTACCATTACCAGAAGGTAGAACCCCATCCGAAAAATCAATTATTGCTAAACTAAATAATGCCAAAGCAGCTGGTTTTTTGACACCATTAGATGGGAAGACACCGGCCGAAAAAGAAAAAATAATTAGGGGCCTAGCAGAAGCTGGATTACCCTTGCCAGAAGGTAAAACACCTTCTGAAAAATCTTTGATTCACAAAATTAGGACTGAATTAGGAATACCTCCACCGGCAAAGACACCTTCAGAGAAGTCAGTTATTCGCAAAGCAAAAGCAGCAGGATTATTAACACCAATAACTGGAAAAACACCAGCTGAGAAAGAAAGAATACTAAGAGGACTTGCTGAAGCCGGCTTACCATTACCTGTAGGTAAAACGGCATCTGAGAAAGATTTAATAAAGAAAGTAAGGGCTGAAGCTGGCTTGGCACCTGAGCCAACCCCTTCAGAAAAAATGGGCAAGATAAAAAAGAAAGCGAAAAAAGTTGGCGTTGCGGCATCAAAAAAACTAGGAAAGGGAGTTGAAGCTGAAGAGTTTCAAGATGTCATTAAAACAACAACTTGCGATCGGGGCTGCGGTTGTGACAAAAAGAAAATAAGATTCAAACACAGTTACGTAAAAATCAGAGTGACGTCTCCAGATATATCTTCCTTCTGCGATTGTCCTGACGAGTGCATCCCAGGCGTTATAAGCGGAGCCTTCGTTGACAATGAAGGTATCAAAGTCACCGTTGGGAGAGTTATTGGCATACCTTCCTATTCAAGAGAGTGTAGCAGTCATACTTTACATGACGCAAAACTTAAACTTAACAATATGGGCACACGAACTGATCTTATAAAAAACCATCATAATTCACAATACAAAGTTTGCAGTTTTGATATGGGTAAGACTAATGAAGTGGATTATATTATTAGCAGTTCTGATAGTAGCTGCAGTACTAGACCATACAGCACGGAGAGTGAAAATGTTTTCCTACACACTAGTACACCACCTTACGAAGGGCGATGCAGTAAATCTGTCAGAATATTAGAAAGTTCAAGAGACCTTCAATCATCAGGTGATAATTTTAGAACCACGACCTTAAAAACTAAATCCAGTGCAAGCAGTTTTGATTCGATCCTTGTAATAAAAAGTGAGACATCATTAAGTTTAAACACAAGCGCAAGTAACAGCATGGACACAATCAGTGTGATGTCGGATATAAACAGTAGCACCACATGCAATTCCACCCATTATTCCGGTTATCAGTCTACGGATGATCTTTTGAGTATAAGCTCATTAGATGGTTCTACGACAAGGTACGATGCATACTTTTATTTCTTAATTGTATTCGTTTCTTTGTACGTCAAGATATCAGTATCATTATGTGTCCGTGTATATAGTTACTCAACGGAATCAAAATAATATATATTTTGTATAAATCCAATGAAAATTTTGAAATATTATATTAATGTAGTCAGTTTTTCACATAGGCACTTCATGTTAATTTTTATATTGTAGTATCTGATCCGACTCTTTTTGACAAGAAATGTATTAATCTGTACTACATTTTTATTAGCCAAAGCGAAGATTTTATTAATCATACAGCACCACTAAGGACAAGCAAGATGAAAAATAATAATATGTCAGCAAGCCCACAACGTGAATACACAATATTTAGGATGTCTCAAACAAAACTTAACTTTAGAAATATAAAGAATAGCAAAAATAAGAAAAAGCCAGAAACAGATGAACCCGTGGTGCTATTTAACCACTTACCGAATAAACTCGATGTATCAAAGTTATTAAATAAAATTCTTAAAAAGAAACGATTTTCCGATGTTTCCTCGATATTCATAGTTGTACCGACGTCTGACGAGGACATTGCAGACACCTCCGACAGTCTTAATTCAGGGACCAGTATGAAATCAAATGAAACTCATATTATTTACAAAAATGCAAGTGAAGCGCGAGGTAATTTTTTTTCTTCTTCAATCTTGGTTTACAAACGTGTCATCAAAAAGTGATATCTATACATACGTACTTAGATACTGACCTTTCCCTATAATATCTCTTTTCGATGATATGAGTACAGCAACAGCAGTAGCTATGAAGTTATATAGTCTAGTAGCATTCAATAAAAAAATATTTTAAGATCGGACTCTGAAAACGTCTGTGTCTATCAAAAGCGAAGTAAAAGTTTGTGGAAAAGGAAAGAAGTTTTACATGCAAGAAATATTGTCTTCTAATGACACAGACACAATGTTTCAAAAAAAACCTGTACAAGTTCTTAGACATATTGAAATGACGAAAAATAAATTTTGTCAAATCGCCGCAACTAATGAAATGATACAAGTTACGGAGAAGACGGACCAAATTGTTGGTACCGATACGACAGTAGACAGGCCATGTTGCTGTCGTCCGAAGGACTCTTCCACTACATTTGTTATTCACAAGTGCAGTTCTAAGGATCGTTATGTAACAAATGTGATGTCTAGGCAAATCACTCCGCTTTTCTTGAAAGGTATTTCTTTAGATATTTTTCTAATAGTATTTCAAATTTCTTTGTTAGGAAATGATAAAGTAGACTATATGTTTAGGAGACTATTATGATAATTTAGATAATATTATTATGGTCATCCTTACTAATATTATAAATGCGAAAGTAACTCTGTCTGTCTGTCTGTCTGTTACGCTTTCACGCCAAAACTACTGGACTGAAATAAATGAAATTTGGTACAGAGATAGAATAGACCCTGAGGAACAACATAGGCTACTTTTTACCCGGGTGCGCTAAGTAGTTCCCACGGGATGCGGGTGAAACCGCGGGAAACAGCTAGTCTAAGGTCTAAGTCTGCTTAAGGCTCGCCTTAAGCAAGCGTATTGAATTAATGCTTAAGCCTTCTCTATATGAGAACTGGCCTTTAGCCAACAGTGGGATAGTGAGTAGGTCGATGATAATTATCACAGAGAGACTAAACAGGACGCCAGATCAACATTACGACCGCATTATTAATTAAAGTCTAAAGTAAGAAAAACTTTTGTACTTATTTCATATTATTATCATGCCTTCTAATATTTTAGGTAAAGCGTCTAGCTGGTTCCGTTTACCGGGCATGTTGAAGTCGTCAGTAGCACCACTATCGTGTGGCATACCTCCATGCTCTGATCTCAGTTCCTGTCACGTGACCTCGAACCATTCTCGCCAACATCGTCAGCGACACAGCCATAAACATCTCGAGCCTACCTCAGGATCGAAGCATGTCCATAAATATAACCGAACATACCAAGAAAGCCCCCTGCCTTGCAGCTGCATACCAGACGATGCAGAAGTAACAAGAAATACACCAACTAAAGCGCATAAATCATTCAAAGATTCTGCGCGGTATGAAGACAAAACTGCCCCTAAAAAAGCTGGCAAGTAAATTTCGCTTTCTACTGAATTAAAAAAAGTATTACTGACGATTGCACTGTATCTAGCATTGAGAGATCATTATGTGTTTTGTCTATATTATCAAGATAATAATCCTAACAATCTTTAACCTCCCTTAAAATGAAGGGAAAATCTAGGGTATACACAAATGAGACCTTATCCGAGTACCTTCTATTTCTTCTATAATATTGGCAAATACTTCGCATAAATGTACAATAGTTAATGTTGTAACAAAAAGATTAGCCAGTCAGCAGGTAGGCATCGGAACTGACTGCCCATTGTCCACCCGACAATCAATTATATATCGTCACTTCTGCAGATATTTTTATGCAGTCTATACAGCATATAGAGTACTAGCTGTTTTCCGCGGTTGCGTACGCGTACCCGGATTAAAAGTATCCCTATGTATTATAAACGTCATAAAGGTGGGACCAACTCTTGTAATTGATGAAAAGATTCTACCACGTACATTTAGTACCCATTTAGTGTCTGTTCTGAAATTTTTGTACCTCACACATTTTAAACGAAATTTCACGATAACCATGGTCCCGCCATTATGATGCGTCATAATGACGAGACTATGTGTGTACTCCAAAACTACAAAGAGTTACATGATTCTTATTAAACCGGTATTTATTTCAGGTTACCGAAAATGCGGCTCGTCCGACGTTTGTTCAACAAAATTCGTAAACAAACAGGCATACGACATCAGTGATAAAAAGAAAACAACACTATCCCAAAAAAATCAAAACAAATGTCCATGCCAAGAAAATTACTTTCCGACACGGCGGGAGCCGGCATCAACATCAGCTACAAAATCTATGGGTATGGTTACAGACTTGAAGGGGTCAGAAATAATCAACATAAGGCGTGGGAAAGTTATGCAAAAACAAGCTGAAACCAAAAGGTCTACATTTGAAATAATTTCTGATAAATTAAATGCGATCACTTCTAAAATCAGCCAGAAGAAAGTCACAGAATCAGTGGCATCTAATAATTTCAACCGGCAGCCAAGCCAAGCAAGACGGCAGCGATATAATTCAACAAGCCGGCAACCTATAAGTCCAGAAGTCACTACCGGTACCATTCAGCCATCTACTAGTAAGGCAGATTGCGTATGTCAAGACGTTGAACGCTTTGGCGTTGACACCGACAAGAAAAGAAGCCGAAAGTCTAAGAAATCAAAAATCACCAATGGCTCTGCCGGTGAAGCAGAGTGCGTGTGTCAAGTAGTTGAGGGTCAAAACATAATCCCTGACCAAATAGCAAATGAAACTCCAATAGTTAACAAAGAGGTCACTCCTGAACTGGATTGTTTATGTTATGATAAAAAATCACAGACTCCAGAAAACCAGAAATCTCAAAAGAACCCAAAGGATCCTGCTAGTCCGAAAAGTAGCAATAAAATTTCCAAATTCTTTTCTAGGATAGGTAAATCTTCCTCAAGTAAAATGGACTGTGCATGTAATGATAAAGTCCAAAAAAGCCAAGTGGGTCTGGATGCTCCGGGTTCCAATAATCCAATAAACACTAAAAAGTCGAAGAGTTCTAAAGATACCAAAAAGCTTAAAAAATCAAAGAGCAAAAGCCCTGTAACCAGTTCTAAATGCATGTGTACAGACAAGAAAGATGAAAAAGCATCAGATAATAAGCCTTCAATATGTGGATGTAAAGGTGAACAAGACAACAAAAAAAAGAAATCTAAATCAAAGAAAAAATCTTTAACGATATTGAATCCTAAATCTCAAGAAGGTGTTCAACCGATACCTGAACAGGCACCTCAGGCGCAAACGATTCCTGGCACACAAGTGGCTAAATCTGGTCCCAGTTCTACTCCTATTAAAGCGCCTCCGTCACAGCAGTTATCTAACTCTAAACAAGCACCTCAGCCCCAACCGATGTCCACTGCTCAGCCCCAACCGATATCCGCCACTCAGCCCCATCCGATAGCTGCCATCCAGCCCCTACCGATTCCCACTGATCAGCCCCAACCGATATCTACTGCTCAGCCCCAGCAGATGTCCACTGATCAGCTCCAACCGATGTCCACTGATCAGCCCCAACCGATGTCCACTGCTCAGCCCCAGCAGATGTCCACTGATCAGCTCCAACCGATGTCCACTGATCAGCCCCAACCGATGTCCACTGATCAGCCCCAACCGATGTCGACTGCTCAGCCCCAATCGATGTCTGCCTCTCAACAAGCAGTTCAACCTCAGTCTCAATCGCTGTCAGATACTGACCGAGGGCCTCAATCGCAGCCCGTATCAGACGCTGAACAAGTACCTCAGTCGCAGCCGCTGTCCAACGCTGAACAAGAACCTCAGTCGCAGCCGGTCCCTAACGCTGAACAAGTTTCTCAGTCGCAGCCGATGTCTGAGACTGAACAACTTCCTCAGTCTGTACCAACATCAGAGACAGAACCATCGCCTCAGTCGCAACCACTGTCTGAAACTACAATGATGCCTGATTCTCAAGCCCTGCAGATACCACAAACCCAAGAAATGAGTCAGCCTAATCAGATGATGCAGTCCCAACTGTTACCGCCGCAGCCACCAAATGTGCCTCCAGTCACATTCAATCCACCTCCTGAAGGATACCTATATGAAGCTACTGGTCCTAGTTGTGGTTGGATAGACACAGCAGAAATTATGAGACTGAGGTCAGAGTTGACTTTATTAACTTCTGGGTTCAAAGCATGCAAAAGGAAACAAATACCAAAAGTAAAAGAGAACTCAGATGTACCGCAAGATGAAATTGAATTAGACTTTGAAGATGCTATTAAATACTACGCAAGTAGAAATCCAGAACTATTTCGAGATTTGATGCAGCAGGAAATACAAAAAAAACTCGAATCCGACTCTGATGAGGAGAAGTACAAAGGCAAAGAGGGTAAGAAGCTTAAACAAAAAAAGCAAAAGGAAAAGAAAGAAAGGGAAAAAGCGAAGAAAAAAGCAGAAAAAGAAAAAGTCAAGAAAGCTAAAAAAGCTAAAAAAGATAAAAAAATGGGAAAGATAAGTTCAGATGATTCCGATGAGGATTTGAGAAAGAAAAAATACCCGCTAGATGATGGATCTTGTGGCTGTCCGTACGGACCCATACCTCTTCCTATTTCTTACGAAACTACTACGTCAGAATCTCCTGAAGAATTAGCTAGTATGTATCCCAGAGGAGTAAAAATGAGCATCGGAGGCAAAGGTTCCGCTACACCGGGTCTTAAAGGAGTAGCTTGCTTCGACATGACTCAAGAATCCTACATGTCTTGGTAAAATGTGCAAATTTGACTTAACAAGAATAAATCGTATTAAAGATTTTAACTATGACTAGGATGGTATTGATAATAATGTTAAACGACTTCGTATCGTTTTGTGTATTTAATGAAAATTAAATTGTTTTATGAGTTTATTTTGATAACATTGTTTGTAATATGAAATATAAATTATCATGGATTAATGTTTTGTTTTCATTTAAATTAACCTAAGATGTTTAAAAACAAATTAGACTGATTAGTAAAATTACTGAACTGATTCAGATGAAATGTGAAAAATTAATTAAGTTTTATCACGTTATTTGTGGGCTGCCAAATAAAACATACCAAAGTGTTTTTTTTAATCCTAATACTAGTTATAAATGCGATTGTGAGTTTGTCGCCTTTGGCGCCTTTCACTTTCCCAGTAAAATAGCTGAACCGATTTAAATGAAATTTGGTATGAAACCTATAGTGTTAGTTTGGAAATCTATCTTTGTATCGTGCAATAGTTCCGACAGAACGCGGGTGATCCTGTGGGAAACAGCCAGTATGTTTCGGTCACTGATGGCTTGAATCATGACGAATCTAAAACTAATTAAAAGCTTGTAAAAATAAGCTAGTTTTAGTATTTAGTTTTAAATGCTGCTACTAAGAGTAGAGTAGGTCTTTTTTTTGATTCCCGATTCGGGCACAGTGTCACTCGGTTTTTTTAATCTAAAATTTCTCAGTAGCATGCTGAAGACAATAAGCTCTTGACCCTTTGGGGAATACTGATATGAATAATCAATATTAACAAAATAAGAATGTCTTTATTTTCAAATTTTACATACATTGTTACCAAAATAAAATCCATACAACATGATATTCATGAAAATATACAAAATTTTAAAAAATCGTTTCACATTATAAAATAAAAACTGAAAAATTAAACTAGGCACAAACATTGAAACAGAAAACTCAGAAAATATAACAATTAGTTTTGTATTGGACTGCTACACCATGATATGTAAGCTACTTTGGTCATTTCGAAGCAGATCGTGCCACCAGGGCCTGGCGTACACGGGCCTGCGATGGCAAATTTAAATCCTGTTGGTGGATACATTTCTGCCATTTGCTCAGGAGACATCTTAGCAGCTGGTGTTGTTACGGCTCCGAGAAGGTCTTTGTTCTGTTGAATATCTTTACTATTTTTTTTACCTTTCTTACTATCTTTTTCTGCTTTTTTCTTTTGCTTTTCTATCTCTTTCATTTCTTTTTCTTTCTTTTTTTGAAGTTTTTTACTATTTTTTTTCTTGTCCATTTCAGCATCGACTTGCTTTTGTATTTCATCCTGCATCAACTCTCTGAAACGTTCAGGATTCATAAGTGCAAAAAACCTGATAGCTTCCTCAAAGTTTAAGTCAATTTCAGGCTCCACTGTCCCTAATTTCATTATATTCTCCTGATCTTTTGATTTATGCAATTTTCTCTTCTTCTTTCGAGCTTTGAAACCTGAGGACGATACAGTCAGCTCTGACCTCATTTTCATTATCTCTCCTGAATCTATCCAGCCACAACTGGGTCCGATCCCCTCGTAAAGGTACCCTTCAGGTATAACTTCAGGTGGGAGTTTCAATTCAATTTGAGGTTCCTGTTTAGGCTGTGGCATTTTTTGTATCTGTTGAGGCTGAAACATTTGCTGTGGATGCTCTTTCTGTTGATCATCTGGATTTTGAGGCAGAGTAGTGTCAGTCAACGGTATTTTTTCACTATCTGGTAGTGGTTGAGTCAGGGGCGCCTGTTCTATGTCAGACACCAGTTGAGATTGAGGTATTTTGTCAATGTTAGAGACCGGTTGGGGTTGAGGTGCTTGTTTGGTACCTGCAGCAGATTGAGGCTGAAGCCCCTCTGCAGGTTTTGTAGCAGATTTAGGATCAATTATCGTTATAGACTTCTTTTTCTTTTTAGTCTCTTTACATTTGCATATTACTTTTCTCTTCTTATCATTGTTACCTTGTTCGTCACTACATCCACATACTGGTTTACCTGCTGATTTTTTCTTTACATTTTTATTCTCGTTACACAAACAATCAGAACTGGTTATAGGGCTTTTTGTTTTCTTAGGGTTTTTGGACGCCTTTTGAGCTAGTGGGATTTTAGAAGACAGAGACTTACGAATAGAAGCGAATAAATTGGACTTTTTTTCTTTAGTTTCATGATGGTCTGGATCCTTAACTTTTTTTGATTTCTCAGGACTTTTTAAATCCTTAGTTCCATCTGTAGGCTTCTTACCCACTTGATCTTTTAGGTTCTCTTCACTACACGCACAATCTAGCTTTAGAGAGGAAGATTTGTCCTTCTTGGAAAAAAAATTAGAAATTTTATTGCTTTTTTTCGGACTAACAGGCTCTTTTGGGGTTTTTTGTTGTTTTTTGGACGTCTGGGACCTAGAACTTTGAGAGGGTTTGAGAGGGTCTGACACCACAGCTGGGCCTTCTACGTCTTGACATACACATTCTGCTTTGCTGTTAGAGGTTTTAGTGGTATCAGGACTGTTTTTTGACTTTTTAGTCTTTCGGCTTCCTTTCCTGTTTATGACGTCGCCAAAAACTTTGACGTCTTTGCATACGCAATCTGCTTTACTAGTAGATGGCTGAGAAATATCAGTAGTGACTTTTGGCTGTTTAGCTTGCTCAGAATTCGGCTGGTGGCTCGGCTGGTGAACATTTGGATCCGTTACACTAGCTAATTTCCTTGGCTTTTGGCTCGTTGAACTTTTAGAAGTCATCGGGTCTGAGATCATAGCTGGGCCCCTGATGTCTTGGCATGCACAATCCGATTTACTTGTCGCTGCTTTAGTTGCAGCAGGAGTTACTTTGGACTTCTTAATCTTATTTTTCTTTTGTTGGGTTGATTTTCGGCTTCCCGACTGATCTATCCTGACGCCTGCGCCTTTGACGTCTTGACATACGCAATCTGCCTTACTGGTAGAAGGCTTAGCATTTTTTGGAGTCACTGATTCCGTAAAATTACCTGGACTGGCTTTAGGAGTAAGAGACTGTTTTTTGTCAGCAATGTCATCTAATTTGGTCATATTGATTCCTGGTTGCGTTTGGGTTTCTTCGATTTTTTCCTGACTAGGTTTTCTGCGCTGAAGGTTTATGATTTCGGAACCTTTCAATTCTGTAACCATACCCATGGACTTTGTTCCAACCGTAGGGCCTGGCTGTGGGTCTAACAATGGGTTACTTCCACATGGGCATATTTTTATTTTTCGGCGTATGTTTACTGTTTCTGTATCATGGCACTCGCAGGATAATCCTTCAACCGACTTAAATGAGCAAGTACCGGATGTACCACATTTTCGGTAACCTGTAAATTATAAGACCAGTATTTATTATTATTTATCAACATTTATTATTCGCATTGAAATAAGACAAACTTTATTCATTTAAATTGAGTTTGTTTGTTTAATTTTTCGGCTTTCACAGTAACTGCTGAACCGATTTAGATAAAATTTGGTATTTAAATAGTTGTGACTTTAAACACGGTTATGGGGTTTCTATACGGGTGCATGAAGTAGGAACTACTCAGGACGCGGATGAAACTGCGGGTAACAGCTAGATAGCAATATTGCAACTCGATTTGAAATTCGTGTAATCATCGTTCGTTTTATGTTATTTCCCACTCAATTAGTGAAGAACATTACTTGACAACTTTTCTGCTAGAAAGTCTACCTACCTCTATACCGCATTAAATTTAGATGCGACTTTTGTAGTTCAGCCGTTGAATATTTTGAATAACAAGCACAAGGCAGAGGAACTTCTGGATTTCGGTAGGGCTCTCGATAGGAACGTTTCGGTACAAAGGTAGGCTGTGGACGATTATAGCTATTCCGTTGATAATACCGATGCCGTTGAGAATAATTTGAAGGTACGTGGCAGGAACTGTGACCAGAGCACATAGGTATGTTGCATGGAAGTATCGACGACACTGAAAATGGTGTCCGCATAGACGGAGAATAATACCAGCCAGATGTTTCACCTAAAACATAAGATATTATACATGGTGAATTTATTATAAATAATTAATAACATAAATGGGCATTTTTAAGAATCTATCTATCTGTAGATTTTCTTACTGTTGAATGTGAACAAAAAGTCCATACAACTAATGTGAAAAACGTACCTTTAGTAAGCAAAACTGAGGAGAAATAGGTTATTGAAGATGGCTGACAATTGATCACTGACTACGCATTAAGTTTACAACAATCATTTGCAATCCCACATGTAGAATGACGATAGAGGAAACATAGCACTATATTCTACTGAAGATACGTATTACTCACATTACAAAGACCTGCGAATAGTCGCTGCACAATAACCCATGCAAAGAAAATTATTTAAACAAGGCAAAAAAATTTTTCCTAGGGGTACCTCTTAGAAATAGTGGCGTGCTTTTCCTAGACATAACATTCGCTACATAATGGTCCTTAGAGCTGCTGCAGTTTTGAACAACAAAAGTAGTCGAAGATTTCTTAGGACAGCAGCAACATGGCCTATCCAGTGTGGTATCGGCACCAAACACTACATCTGCCTTATCCAATATTTGTATCTTATCATTCGGTGCTGCGATTTGGCAAAACTTATTTTTCGTCATTTCAATATGTTTAAGAACTTCTATAGATTCTTTTTCGATTGTTTCTATGTCATTCGAAGATAATATCTCTTGCATGTAAAACTTCTTTCCTTTTCCACAAACCTGCACTTCGTGTTTGGTAGAAGATTCATTTTTTCTTAGGGTTAAATCTAAAAAATAAGATGTAGTTATTAAATATACGAATCTAAACTGAGATATGCCATTTATTCGAAGAAGTTTTATCCTGAATTATATTTGTGGTATATTCTGGAATTAATCTTTATCAAATCAAATAGTGGTGGTGGTCAGATGGTTTTATTTCGGATGGGAAATCATCAAATGACCCCTCCGCCTTAGTGTTAGACTCTTACTGACTAAAACCCATCCATGTTCTATCCTCAGCCCTTTCTATTCCGGAGGCGGGTTTCTCTTTCGAACGTCCCGCAGCCCCGGGCAGTCTATGGCCCTGGGTATTGCCCCGTCATTTTTGCTAACAGTTCTTTGAGGCGCGCGTGGAACACGAACGCGCCATCGACGTGGGTCTGGTCCTTGCCGGACGGCGAGCCACCCATAGCTCACCGTCCGCGCCGCCACACCTACGGTGGCTAGGAGTCGTCTCGCGGCTTGGTCAGGTGGCTAAACATTTGCATCTCGTATACGAGTGTACGTGTACAGGTTCGAAACCTGCCAAGTACAGATATGACTTTTCTAAAGCCATATACTCGTATACTTTATAATTTTGTTTTATCACTGACTAACGGTGAAGGAAAACGTGAGCAAGCTGGGACCAAAAAGTCTAAAATTATCAATTGTCATGCCTTCTTTGTATGAGAAGAGCCTTTAGCCAAAACTGGGCTAGTAAATAGGTCGACGATAAAGTCTAAAAATTAAAAATTACTTTTTGTAGGCTCTAATTTAAAGCTCGACTAGTTGTACGGTTCTAAGAGTAAAAGATCAGTAAACAAACGTAGTTTTATACTAAGCTAGAGGTAGAAAAAAAAAATAACACTTACCCGGTTCCTCCGCACAGCAATGTCTAGCTATAATATGGGTATCATTAGATTTAATACTAGTAATTGATTTCAGGCTATCGGATAACTCTTCTGCGTTGTTGTCATCAGATGTTGGAACTATTATGAAAATTGAAGAAGCATCGCAGAATCTCTTTTGCTTCATAATTTTCTCCATTATCTTTGAAATATCAATTTTACTGGGTAATTCAATGGGTGTAACTCTTTTTGTATCTCTTTTACTTTTAGCAATTATAGTATTACTCAAGTCAAGTTTCGTTTGAGACAATTTAAATATTTTGTATTCACGTCGTGGGTTTGCTTCAATACTTTTAATTACCTCCGTTGTTGCAGGCTGATTGATCCCATCTTCGTTATCGCTTAGAAAAATGCTGTAATAATTTGTGATCATACATACAAGGTTCGTACCTTCTATCTTAAAGAACAAATATTATTTTGTAACTGTATTGACATTTGTATGAGATTTGTTGATGAGATCATTGCAGTTACTAATAAAAACGAAAATTCTGTGACTTGGATCAGGTGGTATGGTAAATGGAGAGAGCCACTGGAAGCTTTAAAGTATTTTGTACGTAAAATTATAAACATACCCAGAACAAGGAGTGATATTAGTCCCTCTGAGATAAAATGCATATCTTTATATATAAAAATGAATCACTGTACGTTAGTCTCACTAAAACTCGAGAATGTCTGGGCCGATTTAGCTCACTTTGTTTTTGAAATGTTTGTCGTAGTCCAGGGAAGGTTTAAACGGTGAGAAAAAGGTAAGGTGATACGAAGCTCAACTGGGTTGGATATAATAATAAATATACAGTTGGATATAATAATAAGTAAGTCTCGTAGGTCTAGTTGTCGCAAACACGACTGCTGTGAAAGGGTCTCGAGTTCGTATCCTAGGTCGGGCTGGCGTCGGGTAGATGGTGTTAAGCCGACGTCCCCGACAATACCAAGATAGCAGACGCTGCACCGTTTCTAAGACAGAGTTCGTCAAAATGATTTGAGAACACTCTGACTAGGACTTGTTTGTTTAATAAAACTGCAGCCTTACCTTGTTATTGGTCCCTCTACTGAGCTCTGAGATTGGTAACTGGAACAATGTGGGGAACTGCATGTGGTGCTACTGTACATATCCGACGTCACACTGATTGTGTCAATGCTACTTAAGCTCATGCTCAATGACGTCCCATTTTTAATTACGACAATTTCGGGGTCAAGACTCTTTACTTCGGATTTAGTTTTTATAGTTTTGCTTTTAAAAATATGCTTCAATGATTGAAGATCTCTTGATCTTTCTATTACCCTGTCAGATACACTGACTCGCCCTTCGTAAGGTGGTGTGCTTCTCTGATTGATAATATTTTCACTCTGAGTGCTGTACGGTTTGGTAATAAAGATTCCATCGGGACGGCTGGTATTGAAATTGCAAACTTTGTGGTCAGTTCCGGTTGTTATATTGTGGTCTTTATCAGACATAATTACGTCAAGTATGACTTCGCTCTCTGAAGCATGAGAATGGCAATTACCCTTCTAACGGTAATTTTAATACCCTCGTTGTCAATGAAGGTTCCAGATATATAAGCAGCAAAGGCCACAATGTGATGGTAAACAAGAGAGTTGTCAACCTGTTGGGAACCTTATAGTTACAATATCATTCAACGTGGTTGATGGTCTGATATTCCATACATTTTACATTTCCACATACCTGTCATGTCGTGAAATTTTACATGGGTTATAAATATTTACCTAAAATATTTTAATTTTTTATAAAAAACTATACCAGCAACACGGTTGTGTGATTTTTGTCACTATCAATTTGACAGCATATAGTGTTGTTTGTTGGGCTAAAGTGAAAGTAAGTCTCCTATACAGCCTTTCTGTAGTAGCACAGGTGTTTGCCCAGCTGTGGGATTCTAAAATAGGTCGCTCATGACGATCCAATGTTCCATTAAATATCGCAAATTCGCAGAATGTCGGACAAAGTCGTCCCTGAATGCTGTATAGTTAACCACGCGGCTTCGTCCTCGGCTCCGTTAAACGCGAGGTGCTTGCCGCGGAAAAGTGAAGTCAATGTTTAATACTTTGGCTTGATTTGTTAAAAAATATTGGATGATTATTATATTTTTAATACAATTCAAACCTGGAACTAATTCATAAAAGCAGATTTAACCAAACACCATCTGTATATAGTATAGGTTATTATTCAGTTCTTAAGAAGATAAACCTACAGTGCTGTTATTACAAGTTTGAACGACTCATTAGTAAATAAGCTAGCTAACAACAGATGTCGCTCAAAAACCTCTACTTCCCTGTAAACGATGGCAGTACTATTAATAATTCACCAGTTCAATAATAGATGGCGCTATTTAATAGATTTCTAAAGTAATATTTCACCCGCGGCTTTGTCCGCATTTATGTCGGATTTTCTTTAAAAAAAAATAACTGTTTCATTTCAAAATGAGTTGTCTAAATACCTTTTCAAAAACATTCAAACCAGTTTTACTCGAAATATGATTTCTAATAAAAAGTAACGTGGCTCATATTTCACTCCCAGTTTGTATTGAAATGAGTTGAATGATTTTAGTAGTTTTTTAGTAAATTCCTGGAAAAATACCAGATCACTGTAATCGGGTATTTTTCAAGTAAGATCCAGACCCAGACACAAATGTCATCTTTAATTTTACCCCTTTAGGGATTAAATTTTCAAGAACGCTTGAACTTTTAGCTAAAATGTTTGTCTATTTCTAACCAGAATATTAAATTAACCAGAAAATTTAATTATGATGTCTCATACTTTGAAACTTACACAAAAACTGTTAAGTATCCCATATTTCTCCCGGAATTGTTTATTTATACCGTTCATTTAATTATAAATAAGTAATCATAAAAAAGATCATTGAATAAAAAATAATAGATTAAACACTTGCAAACTTTCACCCCCTATTTTTATTTTAGGTGTAGAATTTCAAAACCGGCTCAATTATGTGTTTAATTATTTTTCAACCAGATAAAACAATCTTGATAAATCCATATACCAGCTTACTTTTATCATAACCATCCAATAAAACTTTAATTTTATATCAGTGTTTTAGAAAAACATCATTGTCTAAAAACCGTTAACACAAAACCGGAAAACACTGAAATATCGATACCTAAGAATCGATTACTACTTAAACTCGTTATGGTTCTAATGACCCATCACTATAAATTAAATACTATCGACATTTTTTTACATTAAACAGTCGTTACTCTGTGCTTGGCTTTGGCTGCTTGCACATCACTAGTAGACTAATAACTTTGTCGTGCCGAGCTTGTGTGACAGACATTTTTGAATATTATTTTTAAACATTTGTTTCTCCTTCAATATGAGTAAGTATTATTATTTAAGAAATTAATGTGCTATTTCTATATTTGCGTAATGTTTCTTGATATGTTACAAGTAAACATTGCAGCATTTGATAACATTGCACGTGTCGGCCCATAAGTCTTTTCAACCAAGTTGAAAATTATGTTTTATTTGATCACATTAAGTAAATCAGTAAATTACTGTTAATTGATTATGTATGTAGATGTTTTATTGTGTACCGGTCGCATTTTACATAACAATAACTAACGAATGCTTATTTTTTATAATATATCATAACGGTTTTCTTTTTTCGTTCATTGTACCTATCAAAGATGCCTACCGTGTCGCCCGGACGCTGTGTCGAAAAATAGTCTCTTGTAAGGATATTAAAAAACTTCGTATGCTTAATAAAATTGAGATCATTGTATGAAAATAATAACAAACCGATTAATCGCGCGCCTTTTATTGTTTGCGAATATAAATTAAGTATGCGGCACGTAGCTTTAATTTCTATTGTAGGTAGATGTTGCACTAAATATGTTAGAAAAACTTTCTAAATAAAATAAATAACTGCTCAGAGGTTCCTATGCTAAGAAATTAGTTTATATTCTCAAGAGGTGATAGAAAAATAACTAGTTGTCTTGATATTTGCTAATAATCAGCACAGTTTTGGCAAAATATATATTTATATTGTTTTTAAGTGCCTAATGATATTTAGAGATGCAGTGGAATATTTAGCACAAATTATAAGAATCATCAAAAATAATGCACCTTAAATACTAATTCCTTAAACCTAACAGACCCTCATATTTAATTCAACATAGTAGCTTATGATATTAATTTAATTGCACATACCTTCTCTGTATGAGAAGAGACCCTTATCCAACACTGGGATAATTTATTTATTTATTTAAACTTCATGTACAGCAGTGATACATAGGTGGACTTAATGCCAAAAGGCATTCTCTACCAATGAACCTTAATTCATAGGATAAAGATAACTAATGTATCCTAAATAAAATATACTAGAAAACATCATCCTTTAAACTGTCATTTTCCTGAGGTTTTACTTATCTCATCCAGAGGGAGTTCCATCTACTTTCTTTCTTTACTTCACACACCCGTATAGAGATCTTATGTCTTTCCCTAGGGTTCAATTCATATTCATAACAAAATTCTTCTATATTAGCTCAGCGGATTAAATGTGAGAGTGGGAGACCATCACTTTAACGTGGTTTCACCTGAGTTCAGGATGGCATTGCAACAGAATTAGCACAATCCTTCCCTAAATTCAAGTTATCTCTGTACTTAATTTCATCTTAATTTGTTCAGTTGTATTAGCTTATCTGACAGACAGATTTTTAACTAGTTGCACCCGACATCTGTTGTAATGCCACATTTTTAAAGCCAGGGACCTTCGTATTGTCAAAACAGAATAATCTTTTTCATATTTTTTTAAATATTGCCTTTTTCCATTAATCCAACGATATATACTATAGGAACAATATCATAAGAGGTACCTATTTGGGATTTATTGAGAAGCAGTAAAACTAAGTATTTTACATGCTATCAAGTATATTTTATTCTGTTGAATGCCAAGCTTGCTACAGGCCTGATGGACTGAGTGTACAGCCCTACTAACAAATACAAATGGCGTGGGCTCTCATGCACGGAGTGTGACTATAGGACCCTAACGGGCCAATTTTCTTATGGACGGAGTCTGTTCTAGTAAGAAAGGTTATGTGTGGTACAAGGGTTGCCAGGTCGCCAAACCTGATAGCCGTACAGACCAGCTAGTTTGGCCAGGCATTTGTGTAGAAAGGCCGGACACCCTACATTATTGAGGATTTTGTGTCTCAGTATTAATAGGTATATAAAAAAAAATAATTATTATTATCATAAATCTTGTTAAATTCTAATGAAATGAGAAAATCTAACAAAAGCCAGACACTGGTTACCTATGTCCGGCTTTATCCAAACGCCTGGCAATGCTATGTGGTACTCCAACACCCAAATACAAGAAGAATTACTATGCTAAGTAATGAACTTCTCATATGTAATGTAAAATAATTTCAAATCACAAACAATACTTACTGCTATTTTTCAAATTGCTATGCGGATGCACAGCGTCAAACATGGATGATGATTGGTACATTTTGCATTGCTAATAATCTCTGGTATTTATTAATTTTCTCTCTTAGCCCTAGTGTTGTTCTTGAATAGGCGTGTTCCTTCCTTCTCTAAAATCAGAGTAGCCTAAGATACTCGCCATTTTGCAGATTACCAAAAACAAACAGACCTATTGATCTAGGTACCGTGTTAACATTACACACGGACACTTTAATTTAATTTATCTGTAGATGATAGTTAAGTCCTCTCTTATCCTATAAATATGTTTTGCTGTGCCCGACATGGACCACAATTGTAACTAAACTATTTTCTTACCACCTAAGCAACATTGTGGAATGTAATAAACAATTGAGTATTGATAAAATTAGAAAGCAACAGCTTTGTCCTATTTAAGCTATATTTTGTTTAGAATTCAAAATCTGTGCCTATTTTCTGTTCCTTCACCTGGCATAAACCATAAAAATATTTTACCCAAGCAATAATCAAATCTACTAATACCACACAGCAGTCTACCCCTTAGTTACTTCGCCAATTATCCCATCATTTCACTCCAAAACATCTATGTTATAAAAAAAACCAGTGAACCATTTAATGTAATTCACCACAGATAATAGATAAAAAGAGGTATATCAAAATGTTATTCAAATCAAAAAAGAAAACTACTAAATACCTATCTATCTATACTAATATAATAAAGCTGAAGAGTTTGTTTGTTTGAACGCGCTAATCTCAGGAACTACTTGTATGATTTGAAAAATTCTTTCAGTGTTAGATAGCCCATTTATTGAGGAAGGCTATAAGCTAAATATCATCTATTCCACGCGGACGAAGTCGCGAGCAAAAGCTAGTACTAATATATAAAGCTGCAGAGTTTGTTTGTTTGTTTGAACGCGCTAATCTCAGGAACTACTGGTCCGCTTGAAAAAATCTTTTAGTGTTAGATAGCCCATTTATCAAGGAAGGCTATAGGCTATATATCATCACGCTAAGACCAATAGGAGCGGAGCACCACTATTCCACGCGGACGAAGTCGCGGGCAGAAGCTAGTAATATTATAAATGCGAAAAATTGTAAGGACGCTATTTTAAGCAAATTTAAAACTACTGAATGGATTTTGATGTAATTTAGTACACACATGGATTAAAACATTGGATAGGTACTTTTGTTCGTGTGGGCGAAATAAGTTGTTCCCTCAGGTTGCGGGTGAATCCGCGGGAAACAGGTAGTAATCTATACATATAAAATGCTTTGTCCTGAATGATTGACGGATCAACGCACAGCCTAAACAGCTGAACGTAGAGACCTGACACTTGGAGGTGTGTTCTTTGTATGACGTAGGCATCCGATCAGAAAGGATTTTCCGAAATTCTACCCCTAAGGGGGTGAAAAAGGGGGGGGGGGGGGCAAAGTTTGTATAAAATTACGCATTTTTAATTTGAATTCGTATAGCACACGCGGGCGAAACCGCTGGCGGAAAACTAGTGAGATATATTTGTGCTATGCGTCGCTGAGCGTATTTTACAACATCTTACAACTTTCCACATAAAATAAACATAATTATGCTTGTGTTTTCTATTCAATATGAAATACATGGCTTATCAGATCATCATCCATTATTAGCTAGCTTCTGTGCACTTCGTCTGCGTAGCCTTAGGAGTAGGTCGAGCTGCCAGGATAAAAAGTACCTATCCCATTTGTTGAGCCAAGTTCTAAACTTTGTGAAACTCATTCAGTATTTTTGCATGAATGTTGAAATATGTTTACATACATCTTCGCAAACTTTCGCGTTTATAATATAAGTAGGATACCTTGCTTTAACTTCTTCAATTTTGGGACCCTTTTTTAGGGTTCCGTAGTCGATAAGAATCCATTGTAGTTTAGACATCTCCGTATGTACCTATATCTGTTCGCTGTCCGCGGCATAGCTCAAAGGTTCGTGGTACAGGGGCCGTACCATGACGTGCCAAAACAAGATTATTTTCGTTATGAAAAAGAGACTGAGCTATACGACGTTAGTAGCTGTGTCACGCTCTCAAACTTGAATACTGATTGCCAAAACACGTGGTGGTACAGCCCCTGGACAGCTGAAATTTGGTATAGATATGTATATTGATCACGTCGACAATGTGTTAAAATAAAATTATAAAAAACATTTTTGTTAGGAATACTCCTATACATTTAAAATAGGTGAAAATATTTTTTTCTCAGCTATCCCGCCGTGTGAGTTATAATTGTTGTGTGAAGACCATTTTTCAATTTTGGGATCCGTTTGCGAAATATCTAGCTTTAAAGTGCAGATTTTTGTTCGACACCAGCGTCCCGTCCCCCCCTAAATTCTGAATGGCTGTCTCTAGAAATGTGAAAAAAAATCACAGACGTAGCACATGTAATGAACTTAAAAGGAAAACTATCACGGGTAAGTAGGCTTAACCGGTTATAGTCGACTAACTAACTCCTATTAAGGAACCCTACTGCGCGTGGCCCGACACGCACTGGGCCGGTTTAAAAAAAATATTTGACATAAAAATTGTAATTTTATAACCAATTAGACTTAGAAAATAAATATTGTTTATCGTTGATCTCCTTCGTGCATTGCAAAACATGTTAAGCCGGGTATCCCGAGGTCAGATGGCCAGTCGCTCTATGTAAAACACTGGTACTCAGCTGCATACGGTTGGACTAGAGGCCCATCCCGACACAGCTGGGGGAATAGGCTATCATCGTCTGCGTAGCATTACTATTTACTGAAGAAATGACCAGGGAAAGCAAAATTAACAACAAAAGGCTCACATTCAAATTTTTAGGGTTCCGTAGTCCGACAAGGAACCCTTATAGTTTCGCTCTGTCCGTCTGTCTGTCTGTCTGTCTGTCCGCGGCATAGCTCCGTGGTTTTTGTTATTAGAAAGCTGAAATTTGGTATGAATATGTATATTGATCACGCCGAGAAAGTGGTAAAATAAAATTTTGAAAAATATTTTTTTTTAGGGTAGCTCCCATATATGTAAAGTAGGGATGAATTTTTTTTTTCTCGCGTACCCCTTCGTGTTGGGTATCGTTAGATAGGTCTTTCAAAAATAGTATGGGTGTGTGAAGACCATTTTCAGTTAAGCGAGCCATTTGCGAAATACCTAGATTTTAAGTGATTTTTTTTGTTCGATACAAGTTACCCCCCCTCTAACTTTTGAATGGCTGTACCTAGAAATGTGAAAAAAATCACAGACGTAGTACATGTAATGAAATTACAAGGAAAACTATCACGGCTAAGTAGGCTTAACCGGTTACAGAGCTATAGTCGACTAACTAACTCCTACTACGGAACCCTACTGCGCGTGGCCCGACACGCACTTGGCCGGTTTTTATTCGTAAACATCAATTTACGCTTCAAAATATGAACGATGGAAACAATTTCTTAATTTTGTTTTGGCTTTCTCTTTTCTTTCAAATGTGAAGCCCATTTTGCACGAGTTTTGATTTCGGCCTATTCAATATTATTTTCCAGACTTTCCTCATTTAGAAATATTGCAAAACGTAGACTTTTGAGAAATAAACAAAAGTTTCAATGAATACTTGTTTACACAAAAACTTTTCCCCTTTATATGGCTTTGTCTATACCTACTTGAAGAGGGTTGAAAAAACAACATTCCCCAAGCTATTTACGGCACAATAATTTCCTCGGGAAACATATTAATTAGGTCTAGCAATATTTAAATTTCATAATTTCATTTAAACGCTCCATATACCACTGCTGGGGTTCTCTCTGTGGCCTTCTCTTACTCATTAGCTAACTGTAACTGGACAGATACAATATTACTGCGAGCCACCCGTGTGTGCTGTTAGCTGTGATAGTTTTTTGTCGTGAATTATTTTACATCAATGAACAACCAGTTAGTTGAAAAAAAATATCACTTCAAACCTTAATATTTTGCAAAAAGATACCCGAGTCGATTATTTTTTTTCTCTCAGATCGGTTTAGTAGTGTGCTGACCGAAATAGCTGTGCGAGGGAACAGGCTTACATACTTGCCAACATCGTAAACATGTATAGTGAAATGAATAACCAATCTTTATCCGTATTAATCTATAACCTGGCGACCATTAGCGACGGATCGGATCAGACCGCGCCAGCATGAAAATGCCTCTCAGCCTCTCCGCGCCGATCCGTCGCTAGTGGAAGATAATTTCTTACAAAACATAGGCAAGCGTATTTTTGTGGTGGCGACCTGACCCGACCCGCCTGGTGGACGTCAGGCTTTAAAAGTTGGTTTATCTGTTTATCCCAGCGAAATAACTGGGCTAATACGAACCACTTGAGAAAAGTCTTCGTAACGCAAGAAATTTTTGTTTCACTCGCTTCCTGCAGGAACTTTTTCACGCACCCGGATAGTCCATAACCTTCTTTAGGGTCCTATAGATCTCTATACCAAATATCATCATCAAGTTCAGCCGTTTTAATTAAACAAATAATGAACATCCGAATTGAGAACTTTCTCCTCTTTTTGGAGGTCTGTAATAAAGCAGGCGCGTCATACGTCACGGTTGCTGCGTGCAGGTTAGAAACTATGTAGGTTGTTGCTACGACTAACGGTGATAGTGCACCGTGCTTAGGTGACCTAACAAGTTGTCACTTATAGTTAATTGTGTCCAATTGGCTGAACACTGCTAGTAGCTCGGTGTCAAGCAGCACAATGCACTCATGATTTATTGTTACGCTGCTTGCAATTGTCAGGCTATGCAGTGTTAATTGGTCTGTTATATTGTATTGTGGCTAACTAAAGGGTTAACTTGAGGGTGTTGAAAAATATCTACCATCATCCACCTGCCCTTATCCCAATTTATTTGGCGTACTTCTCTATCTGACGTCATCTCACTAGTTTAAAATTCAAAAGTCATTTATTCAAATTAGGCTGAAAATCAGCACTTTTTGAACGTTGGGCTGTATTTTGTAAATTTGTTACAAAATACAGCCCCCAAAACGCCCGCCCTCCACCACTTCCTATGTGTTTTTGCTGGGAAGAAGAAGTGGCGCAACAAACTCCCCAGCAACACATATCTGTCTGTAAGGTTTGAAGAACCGTTTATACAATAATAGTTTTTGAAAAATGGCTAATTATCATATTTAACATAATTAATAATTGTGGTAAATAATTTTGCCACCTGTTGGCTAGTACACACCTTTATACCTAACCTCCTTTCTAGCCATAACATCTTTCACACAATCAATCCATCGTTTGGTCTTCGTCTACCTCTATAGCCGTCCACATTCATGCACGTAATTTTCTCACATGTTCCTCATTCGTCCGCATAACGTGCCCATACCAGTTCCACATAGCTTTTCGGTTACCGGTGCCATTGACAGGATAACCTAGCCAGTGTTTTAGTTTACTAGCAAAAAACAGTAACTTTTTTACATTTTGTTACATTGGACTTGACAATTAACTGACAAGTCAGTCTGTATTTAAAAGTTTAACATTTACTTGAAGAAATTAACAGTTAATGAGATATGTGGTGGTCTAACACGAAAGTCTCAACAAAAGGCGCTCATATTGAACTCATTCCAACTATATAAAAATCGAGAGGTTCTAAAGGACGAGAGGAGCTATAAAAATATCATAATACCTCTCTAATAAACCTCCGGGGCTCCTCAGACAAGAGCTATTGAGTTCTATCAATAGAATCTATCTATAGACAGACTGAATTGTATTACACTTTCCGAGAAGTTGAAATCGATAAGTTACAAGAAAATTTCACCCTTAGTAAATCACGTGTAGGCGGTGCACTTCAAATCTTGAATTATTGAATGCGGTAAAAACGTGAACGTTCGTTGGAATTAGTGTTTTATTTAGTGAGTAATGAATACTAGATTAGTTTGCTACTAGGGTAACAGGTACCTGAAAAAGCGGTATTCAAGGTAGTGTAGAGATTTCTTGAAATATGTGGGTTGTGAACTGTCTGGCAGTTCGCTTCGTTTATAGACAAGTACGCTTACATTACATAAGATCAGTATTCATACTGTTCATCCTAATTAATATTATAGATACGATTGTCAGTTTGTTTGTTCCGTTTTTTAGTGCCTTGCGTCTTCATCAGATCCTAGTATAGCACGTTCTAAAATCTACATTTAAATAGCGAAAACCCCATCCAAGTCCGATCAGTAGTTTTAGAGAATATTGCGGACAAACATGCTTGTCGAATACAGAACCTACTTTTTTGAAATCGGTTAAAGATAAATTACCGACAAAACGGCTCACATAAATAAATGATTCGTAAACATTTCCTCGAAAAAATATCAAGAATTGAATTGAAAAAAAAACATAATTGATTCAATTGTTCTTTTGACTTTCTGTCTCTTTTCAAATGGGTTTCATTTTGCTCGAAGTTTTGATTTCGGCCTATTCAATATTATTTTCCAGACTTTCCTCATTTGGAACTATTGCAAAACGTGGACTTTCGAGAAATTAACAAAAGTTTGAGTGAATACTTGTTTACACAAAAACTTTCCCCTTTATACGACTGCGTTTATAAGGGTTGAAAAAAAAAACTTTTCAACCTATTTTCGGCACAATGGTTTGTTCAGAAAACATAAAAATGGTTCAATAAGGAACATGGATGGGTTTTAGTCAGTAAGAGTCTGACACTGACGCTGGAAGGAGCAGGCGCGGTCGCAACCAAATATTGGGGGGTTACAAGCAAACTCCAAAATCGAACGATCTATTACGATTAACGACCTACCAATGCGTAATTACAATTAAAATTTCATAAATTGTTTAATTTTTGGGTGTTTGTCAATTAGACGTGTAAGATTTGGGGGGGTCATGTCCTCTGTGACGAAAGGCCTATAAAAAATAAAAAAGGTGCTATAGCGCACAGCTTGGGCCCCCTTTTTTTTTCGGATGGGAAATCATCAAATGACCCTCTCGCCGTGGTGGGGTGGGTGGGAGTGTAAGACTTACTGACTAAAACGCATCCGTGTTCCTTCCTCAGCCCTTTGCATTCCGGGGGCGCGGTATCTCTTTCGAACGTCACGCAGCCCCGGCAGGACTTTAGGACCCCTGCTGTGTCTTCTTAAAATTACATTCAAGCTGATACATCACTGTATGTCCAGAGCGCACTGCTTTTGAAATTAAGTAAATACAAAGCTAGCATTCCCTTTTTCTCAGTACCCAGAGGCAGTTTGGCGAAGGATGGCAAGCTGCCGTACCGCCACGCGGCTCCACGCAACAGCCGCCACAACAAGCACAAGAAGCCCAAGAAGCACGTCTCCGAAGACGAGGAGAGTGAGGACTCCCCCGTGGAGGAGCAGCCCCAGGAGGAACAGCGCAGCCCCTCCCCCATGCTGGAGGAGCCCACTGTCCGATTGCCTGAGGTAAGGAGCATTTTATTTACAGGAACCTTCGAGAATTAGCATGTAACCAAAGTTTTCTCACAACCGGATGAATGGATTAGGTATGCTTCGAGGACAAACATTATTTGTTTGCTCCTCAGGGAACTACTTTACGCACCAGTCCTATCCCAGGTTTTAATGTATCAAATCAGTCTAGCCTTTTCCCAACTTTCTTAGGGTCGGCTTCCAGTCTAAACCGGATGCAGCAAATCAAGTATTAGTTGTTAGATTTTGACAAATTTTCTTCCATTATTTGAACTTTCCAGGAGGTTCTACGAGCTCTGTACAAGACTCCGGGCGTGCTGATGATAGCCGGCCTGGTGTCCTGGGACCTGGTGGCACGTCGCGACAACAACCCCACCAAGAGGACCCACCCAAATCTCTACACATTCCACAAGTTCACTGACCGGAAGGTAGGAATGCCCAAGAGTAACCATGAAGTTTATGGCCAGCTCTTATCTATTACTCTTCTCGAATGACTGTACTACTGTGCTGTAACTGGCTTAGTGTCTTAGATGTTAAGGCCCTGTATTGTCAAAGACACCAATTTTTTTTTGTAACCACATTTCTGCCGAATTGTGTGTAGAGTGTAATAAAATTGTAATTATTGATATTAAATAAATGAAGTTTTGTATTAGAATTTGATTATGGTGTGTGGTTACCAAAAAAAATATGTAAAAGACACTCCAGTGGTGTCGTTGACAATAGGCGCATATGCATGGGCTTAAACTTTACTTGTTAAAACACCTCTTCAGAGATAAGTGTGATGATGCTGTATATCTTTCAGTACCGCTTCATAGCCAGCAGCTGCTCCGCTGGCCACTCGGTGCTGGTGGATGAACACGGAGAGGTGTACACTTTTGGTGAGTGAATTTGTCTGTTTGGATGGTATTCCAATCTGTTTGACCTTCACTTCATAACAACTGAATAGATGTATGTGAAATTTTCAGTTGTCAGACTATATTTTTACAAATAGCCCTAAACAGGATATCAATAATTAGCATAGTTTTAATCTATACTAATATAATAAAGCTGAAGAGTTTGTTTGTTTATTTGAACGCGCTAATCTCAGGAACTACTGGTACGATTTGAAAAATTCTTTCAGTGTTAGATATCCCATTTATTGAGGAAGGCTATAGGATATATATCATCACGCTAAAACCAATAGGAGCGGGGCACCACTATTCCACGCGGACGAAGTCGCGGGCAGAATATAAATATTAAGACGAAGAACATAAAATAATAGCAAAATTATTCAATTTTATCCTCCATGTTGACAGACCATGAATGACAGTTCTTCCTGTTTCACGTCTATCTTACCTATTATTTATAGTGCAATGTGTGTCTGTGTTACCAGGTCGCAACACTTGCGGTCAGCTGGGCTTCGGCGACACGGTGACACGCAATGTTCCCGAGCCTGTGCCCGCGCTGCGAGGCAAGAACATCATTCACGCCGCCGTCGGCAGGCACCACACTCTCTTCGTCACAGGTACACATCCCGTGGCTGCAGGCTATTCTGATCCAGCCTGTCCCTTGCTGTCCTCCCCCAGCGACGCCCTAAGCCGAGGCCGTACCCCATTAGGGGGTGCCCTTAGCGTGTAGTCGCTTAGTTTTGTAAGTTAAGCCCTGGCTGGAGGCCCTAAATTCATTTAAGGCACTTCACAGGCAAACCCGGTTATGCAACAACCGGCAACCTTCTAGGTTGACCTGCGAGATGCAATACAAAAAAAAGGGCTGCAGGTTCATGGACCTAACATGCACTAATGTCAGTCCTCTCCACCTTTCCTCTGATATGGAATGGTAATATCGACTATTTATTAAGCTGGCAGCCGGGGACGACAGCTTAACATGCCCTAGAGCCGTACCACCACGTGTTTTTAAAATCACTATTCCAGTGTGAGAGCGAGACAGCTATTAGCATCGTACAACACCTTCTCTTTTGCACAACGAAACTATTCCTGCTTTGGAACGTCATGGTAAGGCTTCAGGGCAACTGCCTTACCCCGGGCTGCTTTGTGATTTTCCCGGGTATCAGTCTAAGACACTCACACAGCAATCATTTAAGAGGTTCTCCTAGCTTCCATCCACGTGTTTTAGATAGTTTAGTTTTCGATATTAATTTTATGTGTGGCTTTTACTGTAGAAGCTATCAGACTTTTTTGCGTCACTAAATTAAAAAAAAATCTGGATACTGTTTAAAATCTTTTTGAAATAAATATATCTTTCAACTATAGCCCCAGTATACATACCTGTCTTCTTATTTTGTTTAAAGATTTTCAGTTCATTTATATTGCTTTAAAAACTTCACATCTATAGAAAAACTAATATACGCTCTTGCACTATAAAATAATGTCTATTTTTTATTGTTTCCTTACTGATCCATTAGAACTCAGAAACTCAGTTGAATTTAGAACAGCCAATATTCTTTTTTCAGATTATCAATCAATCAATTAATTTATTTATTCACATAATACAATCCATATGGTAAGTAAAGACATCACAACTTACAAACTAGTATTAGTACATATATGTCATCTTATAAAAGATTATACAATGTGTTGCTAATGTGTTTAAAATTATTTAATTACTAATAGATACTGGCACGGTGTACGCTTGCGGCGACAACAAGTGTGGCCAGTGCGGCATCGGGAACACCACGCCTCAGGTGCTGAAGCCCACACGAGTGCGATACAGGTACCTCACAACACCCCTACTATAGACATTTAGCTAAACAGATGACGTATAATCAGTAACAATTGATTTTATCTATACATATAAATAAAATTGGAGTGTCTGTTTGTAATATTGAAAAAAATGCTTTTTACTACATGTATATGAATATGTATACGGTACATACACCAAAACATCATTATTTTTTTTCAATTTTTGTCTGTCTGTTTGTTCCGGCTAATCTCTGAAATGGCTGGACCGATTTGGACGGGACTTTTACTGGCAGGTAGCTCATGTAATAAGGAGTAAATTAGGCTCCGTATAAAGTATAAAGTAAGAAAAAACCGCGTGAAACAGCTATTCGATATTAATATTATAAAGAGGAAAGATTTGTTTGTTTGTAGGATTTTAACTCAAAAAAGTGTCATAGGCTATATTCATTTCCAGAAGCAATTAGGGATTCCTGCTAAAACTTGAATAATGTAACCTAAGGTGTATAAAAATATGTCCACGCGGGCGAAGCCGGAAAGCTAGTGTTGTATAAAAACATAGTTTCATCGCTTTTGTTTTAATAGTATGTAGTAATAATCGTTGTTCTCACAGTGGCGCTCCTGTGGTGAAAGTGGGCTGCGGCGCCGAGTTCTCCATGATCCTGGACTGCAACGGAGCCCTGCACTCGTTCGGCTTGCCCGAGTATGGCCAGCTGGGTAAGTCACATAATTATTACGTCATATCATCGCGCCTCTGACTCCTGCAGTGGTAGATACTAAAAAATAAATGTTTATAATTTAAATTATAATTTTTAACGTCTTTTTACATAGTTAAAATATTTCGAAGGACAAAGGTGAAAAAAATATAAACCTTTCTTAGAAAAAGAATTAAGTTTACTTCTAAATCACTAAACTTATCTATTTATTCTATATAAATAAAAATGAATCGCCGAAATGTATGTAAGTATGCGCATAACTTCCAAATGACTGCATAAATACTAAATTGTAAAAATTGCGCTAAATTGCAAAAATTGCGCTAAATTGTAAAAATTGCGCTAAATTTAAAAAATTGCGCTGTATGTAAAAATTCATTACTGTAAAGGCAAAGTTATAAAAATAATAATAATAACCCACTTTTTGCTTCGCTGTAGTCGGATAAAAATGATACGTGGCGTGTATAAACTTGGTATTATTTGTCCCAGGCCACAACACCGACGGCAAGTACTTCGTGACGTCCACCAAGCTGTCGTTCCACTTCGAGACGGTGCCGAAGCACGTGGCGCACTTCTTCGAGAAGACCAAGGAGGGCCACATCAACATCGTGAAGGACGTTGAGATCGTGGACTTCTCCTGCGGGAATAACCATACGGTAATATCATGATCTCCTTTTTTTAACGTGGGGAAATCCTCATGGATGTACCAGGCCTGGGGAGGCCGGGAACAGTGCCGGACTCTTACCGGCTAAAACCACCCCGGTGTCTCTTCTCGCACGTGGGCGCGGGGCCGCGGGAATCCAGATTCTTCCGCAGCCCCCCCCAGCCCCCCCCCCACTGGTGCCAGCCCGTCCTGCCGGGCCTCGCCTCCTGCACGGAGTAGTAAGGTGTCCTACCCCGTGCATCGCCTCGGGGGCGCGCGTGTAATATGACTGAAGGTCTAGGAAATTACTGCATATTTTATTATTTTCTACACACTTGGGAGATCACTGCTTCTTATCCCACCAACCGAACTGCAGCTGACGTTCACTAGGCTTCATAATAAAACTATCTTAAGCATCATACGAGTTTTCGCCCGGTAAGAAATCATTGACGAAATTTGCGCTTAGCCCTCAGTCTAAAAGATAAGTACTTAATAAATTAAAACGAATCGTAAAAAAGTGTTCAGGGAAAAAATCTTATTCACTCAAATGTACGGGGTTTTTACCCTTGTATAACAATGTATGTATGTGCAAATGTCGTGGTGGCCTAGTGGTTAAGGCACCCGCCTCTCGTGTACGAGTGTGCGGGTTCGAAACCAGCTGGCAAGTACCAATGTGACTTTTATAAAGTCATATGTACTTTCAAAGTATATCTTAGACGTCACTGACTAACGGTGAAGGAAAAAATCGTGAGGAAACCTGGACTTAAAGTCAGAAATCGCCAATCCGCCTTGAGAAAGCGTGGTGATTAATGCTCATGCCTTCTCTGTATGAGAAGAGGCCTGTGTCCAGCAGTGGGACGATATATAGGCTGATCATGATACAACGTAATATTTGATTTCAGGTGGCGATAGACTCGAGGAAGCGCGCCTACAGCTGGGGCTTCGGCGGGTTTGGGCGGCTGGGGCACGCGGAGCAGAAGGACGAGAGCGTGCCGCGCATGATCAAGTACTTCGAGTCGCAGTCGCGAGGGGTGCGCTCCGTGCACTGCGGCGGCACCTACAGCCTCGCCGTCAACGAGCTCGGTGAGACTCACCCCATCTCTATCAGCCAGTTGCACCAAACATTTTCAAATCCTTACTTCCTTACTAATATTATAAATGCAAAAGTAGTATCTGTCTGTCTGTCTGTTACGCTTTCACGCCAAAACTACTGGACCGATATAAATGAAATTTGGTATAGAGATAGAATAGACCCTGAGGAACAACATAGGCTACTTTTTACCCGGGTGCGCTAAGTAGTTCCCTCGAGATGCGAGTGAAACCGCGGGAAACAGCTAGTACAAAATAAAAAATATATTTATTCAAATGAGGCTGAAAATCAGCACTTTTTGAATGTCAAAATTACAAAAGACAGCTCCCAAAATGCCCGTCCTTCACCACTTCCTATGTGAAAAGAAGAAGTGGCGCAACAAACTCCCCAGCAAATTTTATCGTTTACACTTTTACGAATATCACAAAATATATCAATAACTAGATTTCCGCCAGCGGCTTCGCCCGCCTAAGCTAAATTAGGTTAGGTTTAGGCGAACTGTTATCCGCAACTCCACGACAAAGCGCATATTTTGCGCGTATTGGATGATTGATTCGATCCACCCACACTCCTCGAGAAAAACCAGCAGATGCTTGGGTCTGCTATCTCTTAGATAGTACCTGGGTTACCGAAATACTTAGCCCTGTATGTGGCGGTATCAGGGCATTCCAGTAGCACATGTGCCGCTATTTCTTCATCCCTCATGCAGGCTCTGCATAAGGGGCTGTCTGTAACGCCTATAACTGTAAAAATAAATGTATTATTACTGTTATTGTTATTCCACAGGCGGGCTCTTCCTGTTTGGGCAGACCAAACGCACTGGTGAAGCGAACATGTATCCGAAGCCGGTACAAGACCTTAGTGGTGAGTCTAATATTATAAATGCGTAAGTGAGCTAGTTTGCTAGTTTGTTTGTTTGTTTGGAGATGGTTACAGTCTACTTTTTGTCTGGATGCGTAATGTAATTCCCTCGGGGCGCGGGTGAAGACACGGGAAACAGCTAGTATTTTAGAATTTTAACTCATTTGACATATTGGTGTTGGAAACAGCTTAACTACAATATTATGAATGCGAAAGTAAGTTTGGTTGTTAACAGCTTTACCAATTTAGATTTAGTACAGAGATAGTCCTTTTCCCAAAATGTCCCTCTTCCGAAACGTCTCATCTGCCTAGCCTTTTCCCAACTTCTTGGGGTCGGCTTCCAGTCTAAACCGGATGCAGCTGAGTACCAGTGTTTTACATGGAGCGACTGCCTATCTCACCTCCATAACCCAGTTACCGGGTAACACGGTACCTCTTCCGAAACGTCTATTTTCCAAAATGTTTCCTTCCCGAAATGGGGGTCATTCTCAAGAAATCTAATAAACAAATAAACAAAAATGACCTTTTGAGGAAAGGGACATTTTGGGAAGGAAACGTTTTGGGAAAGGGACTTTCTGGGAAATGGACATTATGAGGAGGGAACATTCTAAACCTGAACGATAGAGGGGACCCTGGAGACGGTTATTTAAAACCTTTATCTACGTCAAGTAGTTCCCTTGCTACGCAGGCGAAACCGCAGGTAACAGCTAGTAATACATGTTTCTGTGTCAGGCTGGAACATACGTAGCGTCGGCACCAGCAACACTTCGATCGTGATCGCGGCGGACGACTCGCTCGTCGCCTGGGGCGTGTCGCCCACCTACGGGGAACTGGTGAGTCGCCGCCTTCATAAAATTACGAATATTAAGTACAGACTAATTAAAGCCTCCGCACCGCTCCGACTAAAGATTCTACCAATTGATTTTGTGATATTTTGTTCCAATTTTGTCACATAGATAAATAAAATGACATTTAATGATAAATGATGAGGTTTAGAGCATGAAATTGTCATTATTACGCCATTTTGTTAATTTCCGTGGCAGAATTGGAACCAAATAGGTTACGACTATGTTTACATTTTTGGTAAAATGAAATGGTACAGATTGTAGATACCATGCTTCCTAGATAGCCACAATAACCCCGTGAATGTGGCAACTTTAATTGGAGTATGCGTAAGTGAACATAGTGTTTTTCTTATTTGTTAGTATTATTTTCACATGGCATATTACTTTCTGATTATTCCCAAAGTTATTTAAATCATTCGGGACGCCTTCCTTGCACCGGGACTGGCTTCAGACTGGCTCGGGTATGCTGATTTCGGCATAGTATTTGTTGACGCAATCTAGAAGTACACTGGCGTTATCTAGTCGGAGCAGTGCGGATACTTATTATTCTATGATTATAAACTTGAAAATACTATCCCCATAATGCTATTCCATGGAAATATTGACCGCTGTCTGTTGTCAGAAGACACGGTGTCGTGAAATATAGCCAATGAGACAAAAAGAAATATGGCTGTCAATCTCTCTTTCACATAATTATGGTCCAAGGGCCTGCTTTTAGGATAGATAGGTAGATCTGGCGTGAATTTTTCGACAGAAGAATAGATATTAATTATTTTTTAACAGTTCACTGTATTCGAAGTCATCGTGTAAGTATGTAAGTATATGTATAAACAAATGCGTTATCATCGTCATCGGCTAATTTATTGTCCCTCTGCTGGGCAAAGGGCTCTTCTCGTAAGATCTCTCTCTCAGTACTCCTAGACACAGCGCGTGTCGTCAGGAGGTTCCTTTCTCTAGAGCCCTGACCGTAGCTTGGTATTTTTAAACGTTTTTTTTATATAGTTTGTAAAAATATTTAAAAATGTAAATAATATGTGTAGGAAATAAATAAACGGAATAAAAATAATAAATTAATAATAAATATTTATGCTATATAAAAAAAACCGGTACATCAGACTACAAATCATCAACTAGTGTGCACTTCAAGCAAAATGTTGAACAAAGTGCGTACTCACTTACAGGGTACAGGCGACCTGAACAAGTCGTCAGCGCGCCCCAAGGAGGTGACACGCATGGACGGCCTGAACATCACGCAGGTCACCATGGGCTACTCGCACACCCTGCTGCTCTGCGACGACGCTGGTGAGGAGGTGAAGGCCAAGCTCGCCTCCCTTCCCACCTTCAACCCCTAAAGACCCCCGAACAAAGCAGACGAAACGATAAACCTCACGAAGCTTGTCAGTGCGACTGGAGGCCGCACTTGAAAGGTACTTGGTGCAGAAGGAAACATGTATTTCTATTTTAATTCAGACTAAAATCGTTCTTAATGAGTACAGTGGCTTCTATATGTCAGTCTCTCCACGAAAACCACTCAATCGAATGACATAATTTTCAATATATTGATTAAATTAAAGCACACAGTCACACCAGGTTCATTTGAGCTGCCACCAAGTATTTCCTGATAAGTTGGTCTCCATTTATCTACAAGGTTCTTGGTTAAACCCCACGCTAAGCGACGACATTTTATAATCTCCGATATTTCTAATATTTGTGCGTAGATACAGTCGATCGGTCTACGCGACTTCTGAACATTTTTTTAAAATAATAATGATCACAGTTTAGCATTTTTAAATTCAATTATTGTTACCTTAAGAATGCCTAAGCTGTATTGAAAACTTTAGAATAATAATGTCGCCTCTTAGTTTTTTAGTTTTGTTTATTGAGATTTTGAGAATTTGACTTTTGTCAGCTTTAGATACAAAAAAAACAGTTGAAAATTTTACTTGTATATCTAACAAAACAGGAATTAATATTGAAGACGCAGAAGATAGCGCACAAAAATATTATTAAAAACTGTCTTTCTGTCACAAGTAAATAGCATAAGACCACATAATATGGTACTTATATCTAATGCAAAAGAATTAATTAATTAAAACTAAAAAATCCGAAATCAACGTCTCAATCTCAATAAGCAAAATCTACCACAAGTCCACAATAGCAGGCCTATTGCAAAGAACACATTTAACTTATGTTTTTATATTAATGTCCAGTAGGTAACATAATTTTTAAAAACTAAGATTTTTTATAATTAATTTTTGTATTTGTATAAGTTACGGCAACACTTGTCCTTTGATTGTTAGATGGGATGGCAACATTTAAACATAAAACAGAATTCTAATTGCATATTGATTGTGGCTTTATAATTTTGCCCATAATATTATGCATGGTCTAAAGTTACTTCGCAGCACTTATTTAGTTAAATCGCAAAATGTTCTCCGAAGTGAGTCTTTTGTAATTTAACTTTTTTTACACATTAGTTATTGTCGATTGCGTCACTGTTTTTTATCTGTGACAGCCATAACGGATATGCTATTTCTTGTTCATAGATGATTCTCTATTAAGGTGGATGCTCCAGGGTAGCACGCGAAATTTAAATTTTCGTAAGTGTTTTACAATTTACAGCTCGATATCAGATATCATGATGATAAAATATATATTCGCGGTAGTGAAATGTATGTGTTTACACAACAATATCGTTAAAACCATCCACATAGCTCCGCAATTTAGTGAAGATCTACAATGTACCATTTTAGTAAAATCTTGACGTTGTAGAACTTCTCTGTTACAGAGTTATGTTGATGGTTTTAACAAGTATAACTGTGTAAATACATACATTTAACTACCGCGAATATATATTTTATCATCATACAATCCGATATCGAGCTGTAAATCGCAAAAAACTTACGAAAATTTAAATTTCGCGGGCTACCCTGGAGCATTCACCTTAAGTACCGCGTCTTTTGGACCGTAAAATAATAGGGAAACCCAACCCAAGTAGGCGATTAAAAAAATATGTCAGTGTTAAGATTTCGTGGGTGCACGTAAGTAAAATGTACGGGTTTATTTATTTAATTACATAATTATAATATCAGTGTCGTATATCAAATTATTCCTCAAGATGAATACTTTATAAATATCAATAAGCATCTATAAAATAGTCGGAAACGACGATAAAATCGACTTGAAAAACATGGTCTTTATGCCCTAATTTTACAATATTTTGAAGTTTCAATATTTTTTAAGTACTTTAATTTAATATTCATTAAAAATGATCCTGTATAGTATTATATTCATTAAAAATGATCAGCTATACACACGTTTTGTTGCAAACCGTAGTAGTTAGACAGATATAAAGCTTTAAAGCGGCGCATTGTAACCGAAAATTATCACCGCGCGAGAATTTCACGCGTGAGGGTTGTGCAGCGACCCGCCCAGGCGCGCAGGTGGATGATAAGTAAACATCCCTCTTATACTTGATGACACCTTTTGTTTTAAAATACTCTCTTGACTATCGAACTGCTTTGTCCTTATCTGTCAAGTTAAAATGAAATTTGACAGAAAGGGACAAATCAGACAAAAGATCATTATGAATAAGAGGGAGTATATATCGAAACAAAAAAATATAAATAACTAGCAACCCGTCTGGCTTTGCACGGGTAGATTAGCATATTATTAAAGTATTTTTCTTCCAAATAATATTTAAATTGTTATAATCGGTATTATAACCCACCTCTTTGCATTTGTTCAAATATTTCAGCTGTCAAATTCATTTCACGACTCACACTCATTGCTTTATGAGTGTAAAACTATCACTCATCGCACGTTTCTGAAAATTCACGTCTTTGAAATCTGGTCGTCAAAGTACAAGTGCCAAGTATCCATCGAATTATTTCATTTAATTGTAAAAGTAAGCTTTTTTTAACATTTCTAAGATAGTTATAATAAATTAGGGAATCCGATTTCTTTTTGATCGTTTTTTATATATATATGTATGTATAAGGTTTATTTCCATTGCTCAGTAATTGCTGTAGCAAAAAAAAACATTAAATAAAAATAGTTTTAAGGTAAAATAATGTTAAAAATAAATTATTATGTGTATAGATGAGTCTATGCGAATTTCGTGGGACATTCAACAGATGTATACATATTTATTTAAATGTTTTTTATACGGTCGGAATTAATTACTGGTCACTTCTGCATTCTATCGGCCTTTATTCAATAAATTTGGCTGGTGGAATATATAACAGAATTTTAACCATCTCTCGAATTCTTTACTATCACAATTTTCGAGTAAAAAATTGCAATTTAAACCGATCGTCACAACTTTTATTCCTGTTTACTGATAATAATTAATTTTCGTACCTTAAGTTACACGCGTACGTCCATTTATCATTATCAGTAAACGTAAAAACCTGTTTACATTTTGATATGTCACTACTAGTACATCGGGATTTATTAATAACAGGGAATTGGAACTGTGTCTACTTGACATGGTGTTTTCAGTATTAAGAAAATTGTCCAAGGCAAAATGTAATGTTTAGAATACAAAAAATAACTACCACACAAGTTTAAAACTTTAGAATAAAAATTTAAAATAAATATGTTTCCACTCCATATAAAATAACGTTAAAAATTTGACCGCACCCTATTTACAGTTTATTCAAATGAATTTGACCGCTATTGCTTAAGCAACATGACAAAAAGCAGATGCAGAATATATTTGGTACCGCAAACATTACTTTGTTCACAGCTCCAACCTTATCTGTGCGGAATAAAACTCAAAATCTCTTGAATAAGATGCAATTATTTTTTTTAAATCTCGTGTCGTATGAATCGAACTGTAAACAGGTCTTCAAGCATTATAACAAAGTGATTGACAATAGAAGCTTTACATGGAATTGTTTAAAATATAGCCATCTCACGAAATTTGCAGCGGTGTCTGAGATAATGTATCATGTATTAATGTTCTACATCTCTTCTAGGGATAAGTGTACTAAACCCTAAGGCTCTGGCGCGTTACTGGGAGAGGAAATGTTTAAAGTTACCGAGAGACCTACCAATACTTTTTGGCTGTAAATTCTACTGAACTGATCCATGAAGGAACATGAAAAGTGAGTGATGACAAACCATATCTAACTGATGCCGACCTTGAGCTCTTTTGTCTCTAATGTTTTTTCTCTTTCTAGTAGCGAAAGCTTACATAGGCTAGAAAGAGAAAGACTGATCACAAGATTGAGACAGAATTGTTCAAGGCGATCACTCCACTTTATTCTTACTTCATGAACTGATCCAATATTTAAACAGACAATCAAAATTTCCAACGATACTTAGGCCGAAGTTCACCGACAGGATAACAGTCCGATCAACTCCAAACAGCTGTTTACCATAAGTTCAAACTTCTGTCTTAGGATGGAAACCTTATCACTTAGATTTTTTATTCCTAAAGCGGTCGATTACCAATCCGGGGTTGGACAAGAAGTGGATCATACGAAAATTCCCGCTTCTTGTGTATTAGGTACCTGTAGGTGAACTTGGCTCTTAAAATAGCAATTTTGTCAGTTGACGTATGTCGACTAGCGACAGTAACAGTGGTGACCGAGGCGCGCTCGAGCCGACTCTGTACTAGCCACAAGTTTCACAGCGCGACTGCGGCTACCGCCCACCTCACTTCGATCATTCTAGTATACGACTAAGATATAATAAACAATTTTTATGGAGACACGAATATATTATAGAACACCTCGTTTCGAGATTTTCTACATTATAATTCTTTAGAGTAAGCATAGCTGTAACTGATTGTACTTATTTAATGTTTGTAAGTGTAGTTGTATGTTACATTCCCTCTGCCGGGCCCATTTCGTTGGACCGTTTCTAAGTTCATATTTCGGGCCCCAGGTGTCTATAGACTGAATTTTACTCGAACTCTAGTTTAAAAATTAAATTAAAAATACCTTTCAGTCACATTGATATTGTACAATAGTGATTATCGCGAGCCTGTCTGCATAATGTGTTAGTATCTTTCTGTATTTTATTTAATTGCCCATTCCTCGCTCGCTCGTCATCCGCTGTTTCCTAAATAATAACTTGTATGGTTGTAATAAAATATGTATTCAGAGGAATAACAATCTCATCTCCGGTCAGGACTAACGGGTACAAAGTATTTGTCATTATGTGACCTTGCCAACTGTAACATTTGATAAATAAACTTTTTTTTAACGTATGTCTTCGTTTTATTTTATTATCCTTAGGATAACAAATGATAATTTATATCATGCCCAGTTGAGTTAACCCGCAACCCTTTCATATTTTTAACAGACTTCAAAAAAGGAGGTTGTGTATTCGACCCATATGTATGTATGTCTGCGATTTTCTCCAAAAACTGATGAACAGATTTGGATGGGGTTTTCGCTATTTAAATGCATACTTTGCAAGGAAGGTTTTATATATTCGGATCTGATGAAGATCTTCGGAGATAGGCAATGGAACTCTTCAATTATTTACAACAAAGGACCCGCGATTTCTGCAATCGCATGCCTGTGTTGTTTTCGCTATTCCATAACATAATATCACGCCTCTAAGCTCTAAAGGAGAGAGCAGAGGTATAGAGTACAACCTTATTTAAGGTGATGAGCACTAGACATATTGTACTTTAGATAAATACAAACCAATCCTCAGAAAGGCGAGAAATAAAAAAACTTGCAAAATTAGAACCAACTTCAAAAACACTTGGTAATAATTGAAAAATAACCAAAACATCGTTCTAGAAGTCGGTGGCAAAAATACACAAAACAATACCTAATTGGAAACACACATTTCTAGTTCTTTCTAGAGAGTTCCTTCGAGAAATACCGAATACTGTATCCGATAATATATCCGAATGTGTCTATGGATTTTGTATAGGTAGACAAAAACCCGTTTGTCCAGCCCCCGTGCTAGACCAAACCAATTTCATCGTCAAAATCAGTCCAGCAGTGTTTCTACCTTATATAGGTATAAATGCAAAACGAAGTTTGTTACTACGCTTTATACATTTGCAGATACACAAAACAAAGGTAAATATGGGATGTGAGCCCTCCAAATAAATCGTCAATGCTATTGCTTATTTCGAAACTGTTTTTATCTATTAAGTACCTACAGCACTTACCTCAACCACGCTTTTAGTAGATAGGTAGCATTCATGCCTAAAATCAATTATTACGTCGGTGCATCAAATACCTGCGTCACCCTTCAACTCCCCAGCACCCCCCAGCGCCCCCCAGACGCACACAGCAGTGTGTTTGCAAAATGTCTGGCTAATTGGCTACCCTATCGTGCACTCCCCGTTGCCATAGCACCAGACGGTAGGCTACATATATAGTATTCAATCAATTTGTGTAGCCAGGTGGGGGCGCAATGTCTGGCGGCTAAAAGACCCGGTTGAAGGAGTAAAGCGGGAGCGGGATGGTTACGGTGGGCAAAATGCTCAAGTCAAATTACAAATATACTGGTCGAAATGAGAACCTTCTTTTCAAAGTCAGTAAAATACATGTGCGATGTGATGCGATATACTTATATTAAACGTTATTGCGTCAAGACTACGATCCTTCCAGGATTCCCCGGATCGCCCAAGTTTAGAGTGGGTTTGAGGCTCTTAATAAAATGGACGCTTTTATTTCGTATGGGAAATCATCAAATGACCCCTCCCGCCGTGGGTGGGGCGGAAGGGAGTGGCAGACTCTTACTGACTAAAACCCATCCATGTTCCTTCCTCGGCCCTTTGCATTCCGAGGGCGCGGTATCTCTTTCGAACGTCCCGTAGCCCCGGCAGGCTATGGCCCTGTGGGAGGGCCCCGTCATCTATGCTGACAGTTCGTTGAGGCGCGCGTGGAACACGAACGCACCATCGACGCGGGTCTTGGCCTTGCCTTGACGGCAAGCCACCCATAGCTCACAGTCCGCAGCCTTGCCTACGATGGCCGGGAGTCGTCTCGCGGTTCCCGACGCCCGTGGTGTCTCCCGCGGCGGCTGGTGCTTGAGGTCTGTCGCTCCCTCACGCGTTCCGCCGCCTCCTTCTCAAGCATTACAGCTTCGCAGAAAGAGGCGACGGCTTCCCATTCCGTCTCGCTCCGGACCATGGCCTGAAGCAGGGCTGGACGCGAGAGGTCGCCGCCGCCTATCGCCCCTGAGAGGACACGGCGGTGCGGTGCTCCGCCCAAGCGGGGCAAACCCCCACCGTAAGCTCCACCGTGTCCTCCGGGCGATCCAAGCAATGGTGACACCCGGGCGTTTCCTTCCATCTGATTTTGTGCAGGAAACTCCCGAAGCTACCGTACCCGGTGAGGACTTACCGCTGCGATTGCGGCGTGCCCTATAAAATGGACGCTGCGTCACGTATTTGTAATAACACTAACACTAACACTAAAAAAACCGGCCAAGTGCGTGTCGGGCCACGCGCAGTAGGGTTCCGTAGTAGGAGTTAGTTAGTCGACTATAACTCTGTAACCGGTTAAGCCTACTTAGCCTTGATAGTTTTCCTTGTAAGTTCATTACATGTACTACGTCTGTGATTTTTTTCACATTTCTAGGTACAGCCATTCAAAAGTTAGAGGGGGGGTAACTCGTATCGAACAAAAATTTGCACTGAAAAGCTAGATATTTCGCAAATGGCTCGCTTAACCAAAAAATGGTCTTCACTTACCCATAATATTTTTGAAAGACCTATCTAACGATACCCCACACGGAAGGGTACGCAAGAAAAAAAATATTCATCCCCACTTTACGTGTTTGGGAGCTACCCTAAAAAAAAATATTTTTCAAAATTTTATTTTACCACTTTCTCGGCGTGATCAATATACATATCCATACCAAATTTCAGCTTTCTAGTATCAAGAACCTCGGAGCTATGCAGCGGACAGACAGACAGACAGACAGACGGACATGGCGAAACTATAAGGGTTCCTTGTCGGACTACGGAACCCTAAAAATAAGTATTTTTCTGCCGTGAACGGGGTCTCGGGTTCGATTCCCGGGTCAAGCCGAAATCGGTATGAGTTTTTTTAAAACTGTTCATCGATAGCAGTCGTTATTAGAATTCCATGTCAGAGGATTTGAGAAAACTCTGGACACTAGGAATTGTCAGGTTAGTAAAAGCAGTCCACACGACAAGAACAAGAAAAAATTTTGCACTAACAATTTAGCTAAAATAGAAGGTATTTTCCCCTTCAATCGACCCGCTCTTCCGCTTAAACGAAGTTGTGAACGAGGCCTTAAACAAATACAATATCACAAATAACCCCATCCGTGCCGAGCCGAGCTCACATATATGACAGAATATCTATTTATTTGTATGATTACATGACATGTCTGCCTCCCCAGGCCGGAAATCAATAGGTCTGTGCCGATTTGTGCAGTCTGTACCTAGTCTTGATCCGATAATTTAACGAACTTGCATTTATCTTTTATCTAGCTGACCTGGCTAGCATTTCGTACCGCCGTAATTTTTTTTTATACAAACCTGACAATATGGAACCCAAAAAAAACAATTTGGTGCATTTGTTCGGAAGACTATGCGCGTATAGACATTTCGGCTATTAATTTTCATTTAAAATAAATAATTAATGGACGCCTCCTTACATGTAGTCAGAAACCTTAAGGTCTGACAACCAATCATTCCAAGGGGTATCGTGTTACCCGTTAACTGTATTGTGGAGATCAGATAGGCAGTCACTCAGCAGCCGCATCCAGTTAGTTTGGAAGGGGAAACCAACATAGTTGGATAAGCCAAGACGGATTTATTGATCATTTATCTTAACGTCTAATGATCCTTGAAAGTCCACAATGACATGTCAACACTCATGTTTTTCAGTTACTATGGGTCCACCCTATGAACAAATCCTCAGTCAGGAACACTGATGACATCAGTCATCAGTTTTCGAAGAAATTTATTTTGAGTGTGCATCTTGTGCGGCCAGATCTGGCCAGGTTGACATGTAGGTGTAGGCGTGTAGGCGCCAAGTGATGATGTCTTCACGATAACGGAGTAACGGAGTAATAACGGCGGCTGCTGTTTCGTAAACCCAAGTGCGTGGGCCACCTGTGGGAAGTTCGAAAGAATTACCGCGCCCCGGAACATAAAGGGCTGAGGAAGGATTTAGTCAGTAAGAGTGACACTCCCTTCCGCCCAAGGCGAGAGTGGTCATTAATATAAAATCGGAAAAAAGGGGGTTCCGTATTCTCTCTATTTCTCCGTCTATCATTGTAGTAAACATAAATAAATAAATACAACTTTCGTAGAAGGTCTTAGTTAGTCGACTATAACTATGTAACCGGTTAAAGACTACTTAGCCGTGATAGATTTCCTTGTAAGTTAATTACATATGCTACGTCTGTGATTTATTTCAAAATTCTAGTGACAGCCCTTCAAAAGTTAAAGGGGAGGACGCACGTATCGAACAAAAAATTCCATTTAAAAGATTTTCACAAATGACTCACTTAACCGAAAAATGGTCTACCCATAATATTTTTAAAATACCTATCTAACGATACCCCACATAAAGGGATACGCGAGAAAAATAATATTCATACGTACTTTACGTGTTTGGGAGCAACCCTAAAAAAATATTTGTCATAGATATTATCACTAAATTTCAGCTTTCTAGTATCAAGCAAACCTGAGCTATGCCGCGGACAGGTCGACAGACAGACGGACATGGCGAAACGATAAGGATTCCTTGTCGACTACGGACCCTAAAATCTGCATTTTTGCCGAACCCTAAAAAACGGCAAAAATATTACTTTGTTGTAGGTATGGGAGCCGCCCTTAAATATTTATTTTATTTTATAGCAACCACAAAATTTCAATAATTTATTTTTAAAGTGAATATACCTAAAACTAAATATTCTGTGAATATTTCAAGCGTCTACCTGTTGCCGTTATCAATATCCAGCAAAAAAATCACGTTTGTTCTAAGGAGCCCCTTAAATATTTATTTTATTGTTTTTTAGTATTTGTTGTTATAGCGGCAACAGAAATAGGTACATCATATGTGAAAATTTAAATTGTCTATCTCGGTTCATGAGATTCTGTCTGGTGACAGACGGACGGACAGCGGAGTCTTACTAATAGGGTTGTAATGACCTGGGTTCTTGGTAAACTGGATATTGGAAAATAAACAAGTCGCAGGGTTCACACTGATATAATCACTTAAGTTCAAATACTCAGTGAAATACAATTGTGATTATGACCGAGCAGGAATACTTTAAAATGACTGTATTTGATGAGCGCGCTGTGAGACAAATAATGATACTAAAATAACAAATGAACAAACAAAAAATAATAAAAAATCAAAGTAAAATATGGCTAGTACACAAACAAAGAAAAAAAAATCTTAAAATAAAATTGCAATAAGATGATGTTGAGCGAGATTTGAACTCGGGGCCATATATTGGCAGTCTGCCGCTATACCGATAGGCTATTCGGTCACTTGTAGAACCATGTGAATTTAATGTTCGGTATGTAAGAAATGATGTGACAAAGTATTATGAAGCTGGCTGATTTTCACCCTTCTGGGTATCGTGGCGGGGCAATAAGGGCGTTTCTGCAAGCTGAGGACAAACGAGTACGGTCAGCCTTGCAAAAACGATCACTAAATTATCTAGGTTACACTTCGTATAATAGACGCAAACACTTACCCCGTTTCTTTCACTACTCGCACACAAATCACAATATTTCACCATAATAATACATTTTATTTTACATCTGTGTGGAACTTCCCCAATAAGCACAGTCAATTATTATTTTTTTTAAAAGAAATTACAAGCATGAGCCGAATTTGCACCGTAATCCGAGCAACCGTCGATTTTGCATTCGCAATTCACCCACCCGCAGTCTCGTAATTTTTCTCTCACCCACATTTTGTCAATAGTATTGTGGATTAATGTATTAGCACTGTCACGAGCCTAGTGACGCCATCTAGTCATAGGTTCGCGAATTAATTTATCGATCATTACAGGGTACTTGTACAATTTCTAAGCGGACAACAGTAATATATTTACCACCGAAAAAAATGGTCCCCCCTCATTTTAGTTTCAAAATCACCGCGATAATTAACACGCTTTTATTTTATAAAGAACGCGCCAGGTGGTTTGCGTTCGGTTAAGGGTTAAAGGTAGGTAAGTACATTTTTTTTTAATTAGTTTCCCATTTTATAGGTGTTATAATTTAAGTTTTATTGTAAACTATACTCCATTTACAATAAGATTAGACATTTAAACGCACCGTATTTACCGTTCGTTCAAACGATTTTGAGTTCTATTCCTTATAGATAAGGATGGTGTTGAAAGCAAAATGTTTACAATACCAAAAATATTCTGCATTTGTTTTTTGTTATGTCACCTTAGCAATAGAGCCTAAAATCGTTTGAACGAACGGTAAATGGGGTGCATTTAAATGTCTAATCTTATTGTAAATGGAGTATAGCTGTTGCTGGTTTCGCTCGCATGAGGGTCGTCAAATACAAAAAGTAGGTGTATGCTGTCATTCCCCCTTTAAAAGATAATAACAAGTTATATTCGTAATCAGCACCCCTAACACCCTCGAAAACGATACCGATATTGATTTTACTCAAAAAGTTTTATCTGCCATCTTCGATTTGTAAAATGATCGCATATTCGTAATTAGCACCCTAACACCCTCGAAAACGACTATCGTGTCGATAGTACTAAAAAAAAAGTTATATTTGCCATATTGGATCATGTAGATTATTATTGATAACCTAATCTTCTCTTACTTTATGGAGCTTTCATATTTCACAACCACTGTCATTCAAATGTCCAAAAAATTTGATATAGTCAACTGATTGCGATAGACATTTCTAAAAATTATTACAATGTATTTTAGAGATCAAGCTCAGAATGTCCCTTTCCCAAAATGTCCCTTGGTACAAATAGTACCTTTCCCGGAATGACCCCAACCCCACCCCATAATGTTAATTTCCCAGAATACCCCATAGTGTCAATTTCCCAGAATGTCCCCACCCCATAGTCAATTTCCCAGAATGTCCCCACACCAGTGTCAATTTCCCAGAATGTCCCCACACCAGTGTCAATTTCCCAGAATGTCCCCACACCAGTGTCAATTTCCCAGAATATCCCTTTCTTAAAAAATCTAATGCAACCTTTCGGGAAAGGGACTAATTGAAACCAAGGGACATTTTGAGCCTGAACGTATTCTTAGTAGTTATTTAATAATAACTTGTAATATTTCTTTTCTCAAAATTCCGAAATTGCGACGTGAAGTTTTCAATTTTACTATATTATAGACTAGCTTTCCGCCAGCGGCTTCGCCTGCGTGTTTTATACGAATTTATATTAAAAAAAATGTCAGTTTCATACAAAATCTGCCCCCCTTTTTCACGCTCTTAGGGTAGAATTTCGAAAAATCTTTATTGTGCCTAGTGCACACTAGGAGGGTAGAGATAAATAGATATCATTGTTATACTTACATTGAAGGTAATTAGGCACTCACAGTCATATAAGTACCTACTCATTGTTGCAGCGAGGGAGAAAAATACTCTTATCCCACAGGAACTTCTTCACCCTTGTAGTATGGTTTGCCCTTCCACAAGTTTCCGGCTGCTGTTTATAAACCAAACATTCACATTTATAGGACAAGAATAGCTAGTGTAACTGATACATGGGCCAGTCCAGGTGGTGTGTGTGGGCCAGTGTAAGTGTTGAGTAGGCCCGTATCAGTGAAGTGGGCTAGTGTAGGCGATGCGTGAGCTAGTGTAAATGGCGCGTAACTTACTGTGAGCTAATGTAAGTGGTGAAGTGCCAGTTGGTTGAAGATAGATTAGTCCTTGGAGACTGTTATAGGCGTAGTTATGTTGGATGGGCATGGTATAAAATAAAACGATTGCTTCCAGTACACATTATATTATGAGTAAATCTATAAGTAGCTGAATAAAAAAACGAATTTTTCGTTCGAAAAGGTACGTTAATATCACAAAAATTCAGTTTTGTTCAAAACCATACAATGTACCCGGAGAATTTATAAGAAACCTTAATGAAAAAATTAACCCCCAAAATGAGATCAAGTCTATTTTCGTTTAGTAGGAAAGCTTTAGCTCAGCCTACTAAAATTGTACGATGGTGAATTTTAAACTGCAACATAAATCACATTGAGCACTGCGATAGGATAATGAGATCTTAAAGATTGTTGTTGAGATGCAACTGAATAGTTTTGCTTTTTGGTCCTAAGACTTCAAATAGTGCAGAGGAATGTGATTTGTGCTTTTCTTTATATATTTTTAAATGTAATGCTAGTACCCGGTGCTTGGACATAGAACAACCAGAATGTAGGAACAAATTATACAATTATTTCTGCACCAAACTTATACATACGACTCCGATGTTCAATTATAACTTTACTTTGTAAAATCAAGTTTTTACAATAACCAAACATATACTTTTAAACAACACCTAGATAATAACAAACAATAAATCAGTACAAATAATATGGCCGTTTTTTGGCAAATAATATAGCCGCTTTTGGCAAACTATATGACTTATAACTAAATATATGTTGACCATGAGACATCGGGAGAATCATCAATTTAGATCGGTGGGTAATTTATATGCCAGACTTACTAAGAAAAAAAAATCACAATTTCCTTACAACTAAATTTCACTTACAAACTAGAACACACGACTTAGAAAAAAGTTACAGAACTGAATTACAAATTTCCAATAAAGGAAACAATAAATAAAATTAACTTACAAGCTAGAGTATACTTAATTACAGACTAGGACTCGGATTACAAGTCACTTACAAACTAGAAATATTATGATTTAACCAGACCTAAGTGCGATGGCTGAAATAAAACGAAAGGTACAGACGTAAAGCGTCGCGTTACAGGGACCTTAAACTTAATACGATTATAAATTTAGAAGCAAAAAGCGACAATACATAATGCACTTAGTTGCTTACTTATGAAAGTAAAGCATGTATATGGGTTAAATTATAACAAAGGCATCTTGGTGATGGCCGTCGTACTTATAAAAACTACAATTAGTGCCCTATCTCTACGAGTTGGTACTATCAAATGGTCTGATATACAGCAACACACAATTTTAGTATTCATATTGTCTTGATAATTATAGCATAGCAGATTTTTTTAAGTAATTTTATGCATTAATTAGATTGATTTCGATCATTTTAATTCCATATATTTTGTTTTTTTTTTTTCCATATTAGGCTTCGGTGGTAAACTCGTGAGAGTAGAGCAAGAGACATTAAATATTAAATTCAGTTCGCTTGTGACTTAGCGGCAAATCATTACCGAATAAGACCATTACATAATATATGCGTAAACCACAATTGTGAGACATACATACTAAACTAAATAGATCTGATGACGTGGGTGTATGTAATTTAATTTGCGTGTCAAAAGGGAGTGCAGAGCACTTCCTTCGACGCCTTTTGAATTAGCCCCTGGCCGGTTTTGGCACCAGACGTCAACCAAAAGCTCGAAAATAGCATAATGAAGCAGTATTAAGCTGGTTTTTTCACTTTAAAATTTATTAACCAATTGAAAGAATATTTTTTTGGGTAGTTAAAATAGAAATTTTATTTTTGTCACATCTAAATTAAAAGAAATGAGAATATATTTAAGGAATCAACTGTGTTGTTTAGATTTTAATAATTTTGGGTTTCAGATGAAAACGATACTGGCTATTTTCATTTTGATATCGAAATGAATCTCCCATCCACCCACTATCCTCCAGTTTCCAAATAGCAAAAAATATAAACAAAAAAAGTTAATAGGTATTTCGGAAAAGTTGGTGATTATTTTTATGATCGTGATTTAATAATTATGAGATACTTAAAACGTTTTTAATTAAACTATAATAAGCGTAATAACTACAGAAAAAAATGATGTCAGTACCAAATATCAATTTTGTTTAATGTTGAATTGGAAACTGAAACGATATGATGAATAAAAAACCTGTAATTGCGAAATTAATCGTTACGAAACCCTTTCTTTTTTATTAGTAAAATGGAAACAAAATACCAGGTACATAATTTAAAAAAATATTTAAATAAGAACTTGTCAAAATTACACATTAGAATTACTAAGGTTGGTTTTGATAACAATTATATAGATATGATTTGAAAAAGTACAGAAACAAACCTGCTCCACGGCCAAAATTCTTTATTGATAAGAAGTTTAATCTTCACCAAATCAGAACAAAATGCGTATTCAATGCTGTAGAAAAGACAGCCATACTTACAATTTGCCAGATAACTTAACATTCTAAATATCAAGAACGGTGTAAATTAAGTACGTCCAGAGAACAAAATAAATAGAGAAATTCAGCTGTTCTAACTCCACATTTCAGTAAACAAAAAGAATTGTATGGTATGACAGGAATAAGAAGTTAACAAAAACAGAACCCCTCCCCATAAGCTACTTCTAATTTTATTAAAATGTATTAATTAAGATCGTCATACCAAACTTGAAAACGAAAACAAAAAACTTATTTTTATTTGTAACTGAAATTAAGTAAATTTATAACGATAGGAATTTTGAAAAAATATAAATACTTTTTTGGAAAGTTGATGTTCAATTTGTTTTAATTTTTGTTGCAATGTTATGGATTAACACCGGCCACGACTAGTTCCGAGATAAAACAAAAATTTTGAATTTCGTTGTCAAATAATCGGGATTGTAAATTTTGATGTCGAAATCTAAGCCAAATGACCCGCCCTCCCTCCCCCTTAATGACAACGTGTAATTTTTGGAAGAAAAACATAAATAGTTACATAAAACACAGTTTGGTTATTTATTTATTAAATTGAAATAATTTGCTTTTCATGCAGGAATACGTCACGTTAAAATGTAGTTAATGTTGTACAATTTAATGTTTAGCAACAGAGACAAGAAAATGAAAAATACATTGTAATTAATTTTCTTTTTCTTAGATTAATTTTCAACTTTTTGATTCTGTTTTAATATACATAAGTGTACGTCACAATTGTGGTTTCGTAGGTAATGTTTTATCAGACAAAGGCATAGATTACAATGTTATTTTATCGGGGCTAGTAAAAATGCAAGATGGAATGTAAGCGCAAAGAGATAGTGTGTGCTCACAGACGAGAATATAAATTATTATGACAGCTAATTAGGGTATGAACTACTTCTGTGTTATTAGGCATAATTCATAATGCGCTGAAGAATATTAAAAATTAAATTCACATTCAGTCAACTCCAGAACACACATGGCTAAATCAGCCACCGCAAACAGCACACGGAGGCTACACACGATAAGAAAGCAAAATGAGCATGGCTAATCAAATACAAAAAGGCAACTACAGTACATTACAGACAAAAATATATTAAAGAGACTCGTCATATAGTCTCTAAATTAGGCAGCAGGCGACGTAACAGTTTAATGTAATGAAAAGGTTCACGTTATATGTTCGTATATCTTATAACTAGACCCATTTCGAGGTAGGGTAAACCTGCGTCTCGGGGAGACGTCTTTACATCTAATTACGACTACGCCTTTTTGAGGTAAGGTATACCTGCGTCGATATGTGACGGCTTCTATTACTAATTATAACTATGTCCTTTTGAGGTAAGGGTAACCTGCGTTCAAATGAGACGTCTTTACACCTAGATAATATTAATACATCCTTTTGGAGGTAAGGGAAACCTACGTCGAGAGACGATTTTTACTCTAACCTAATGCTTCAAAAAACCCAATGGTTATTAATTTTCAAAGGTAATCAAATCTGTAACTATGTAAACACAGAGGTAGTAAGTCCAAAATACTGGCGATTCAAATAGTACAAAATTATCTAAATGATAATCAGCATATGACACAAAAGCACACTCATTAAAACCTAACTTATGGTTTATATATGCACAAACTACTGTCATTGAAGCGTCAAAACTCACCCATACCTTATAATCAAATCTTATTCTAAACACTTGGAGGCTTGTCGACATCTCTTACAAGTGCGCCTAACTAACTTATTAATTAAAATTTAGTAAATGTCAGTACATATTAATTGTGTCCAGGCGTACCATGGCACGAATTAATTATAAAATTCCAAACAAGGCCGAAAACGAACTGAAAAATATCTTAGAACTAATCTTACGCAGGGCGATATAATAGTGTATTCCCTTTTAATCAGTAAAACCATCCTACAAACTAGAATCTTTAAGTACCAGGCAAGCAAGTAAAGTACATACTGACAGCCGCTACGAAAACATTAAGATTTTCCTAGAGGTATTATCATTTAATCCTTTTTGAGTAAATATTTTTTTACGTATGTGCTAAAAGGATTTTTAATAGCAAAAACTACATAAATAATAAACATTTTAAACAATATTAAGTCAAAATGACCAGTGGTATTTTTCAGGATGTACTTTGTGTTTACTTTAAATTACTCAAAGTGTAAAAGATAATAGAATTTGTTTAATAATATTCGCAGCGGCTGTACGTCATGTAGTATTGCTGCTTAGGCCAGTTTGGTATTGGCACGTACAGAAATTTGGGTCATAGCCGGTGTTCGGACACCAAGTGTTCTAGGGTCCTTTTTAAAGCTTTTTTTATATTAAATAATAATAACAGACCGCGAGAAGATATTTTTTATATTATGATAAAATTAAAGCTTAGCTTGAGTCTTTAGCCTAAGGCTAAAAGATATGATTTTAGAAATCTAATTTATTTATTGTCTCTTAAGAGATTTCCCAAAATTAGAAAGTTTTAGTCTTTAGGAAAGACCTAATTATAAATCAGTCAGTCTTTTTGTTTCCAAAATTCAAAGAGAGCAATCATGCAATTTTAAAAATAATTGCTTTGCCTATCTAGCTTCTTATGGCACATATTTTTTATTGGTTAGTATGTATTCGGTACTTAACAGTACATCAAACTTGTCAATTAGGAGGTAAACGCGGGATAACTGTCTCAGATTCAAGTTTTTTGTTGTTGACGATTTGACAATTATTTTTAAAACTGCTTAATTTCATTGTAATTTTTTATAAAAGTAATCAAGTTACGTTGTGTCCGATTAAGACGTGTATCAAGTTTCGCATACTTTATACGCCGCAGGGTATTTTAAACTCTCACTGCGATTATCATAAGGGTGAGTGCAATAACTTTTACTTGCAAATGCTTCGATTCTATAATACGTAAAAGTATAATAATACTTAAAATAATAACTTTGCCTTCAATAAAAAAAAATATTTGAATACAATTTGTTATTAAAATACAATTTAAAATGCACATAATGGCAATTTCGAGATGACCAGTCCCGACTGACAGCGCCCGTTCACGAACATGACGCGTGCATCAGCACCGCCTAACCCAACCATTTTGAAGGGAATCAAGCGATCCAATACACGCGCCACCTTCAGCGAGACTTTTTAGTGAGACATACTCTCAACTGCCAGACTAAAAACGCTTAAAACTGCTGTAATATGAAAAAATAATTATAACAAATATGTAAACACAGATGTCAAAACGGTCAATAATGATATACTAATGAACATTTGCATGTAAAAGCGAAATATTAATTGCACTTATGATGAAATTACTAGACCATATCCGAGTATTTTTGATCTTGCCACAAGTCTTGAGGCAAGAATCGGGTAACCCACCAAGTCTTTGATCGGCGAGTGCGCGGTAAGCCTACTTTCTCGGCCTGCGGTTGCAGCCGTTCACAGCTGACTACAGCTGTTCGTCCGCCAGCAACCAACACCGGTATCCCGCACTGATACCGCCGGGCATCCACCAGACCGTTTAGAGCTCCAGCTCACATGCTCCGGGTGGAAGCGACAGTTTAACGTCATGTCGAGGACGAGTAGCCAACTAAACTGAATAAAATCCGTCCGTTTTAATAGATAAGTCTTTAGACCTTTAGAGCAGACATTGTGATGTAAACGTTTTTTACAAATTAATATACACGTATTTCTCAGAACGTCCCTTTCCCGGAATGTTTCTTTCCCTATTATGAAACTTATTATACAAATTTTATAAAAATATAAAATATGTCTTGTGACATAAATAGGAAAATGTTATAGACAAATAAGAAGTTCACCTAATCGGCAAAATTATACCCTAACCTATCTAATATACGTAAAGACATAAAAATATGTAAACGAATAAAATACTCGTATTTACGAAATATGTCATCGCAAAAGTAAATAGAAAAATAATCATCTAATCAACAAAATCCATGGTTTTAATAATTTACTGTTGTAGTTTATGAATGGTTTATGACCATGCGCTATTTTTGTTTTTTATGTATGTAAATTACCTCCAAAAATGCTGTAATATGTATATTGTATTTTTTTGAGATTCCAGGGAACTTTGACATTTTAGACAAACGACAAAGACTAATTCAAAAGGCTGGTCGCACATGTTAAGAAACTTTGCATTTTAGAGGTCCTACTTTTCATAGTTTTTCTACACATACATCAACGGTGTTATTATTATTATCCCAATATTTTCTTTGATTCCAGACAATCTTTCTATGGAGGGTATCGAAAAAGACGAAAACTATCGGAAATATTTAAAAATATGTTGTTGGCGACAAATAGTACGTTTTCGGATGGATAAAATCAATGAAAGAAAATTAGCAAATTTAAAATCATATTGAGATAGACATTGCCAGGATAAAAACATCTAATTTGAATGAATTTCTTAAATGAGAAAAACTATAAATATAATGGAAAATATACTTCCTTTAGTATATTATTTACACCTTAATATAAATTTTGGTTTTAATGTAAACATCCTAGATACATCATAGTGCTTGGATTTCCAGGTGAATATGAAGCGTATTAAAAGTAGAATCAATATATTATAATACAAAAATAAATCATTCAGATCACCTGGTTGCTTAAAGTGGCATTAAATTATCAGTAGAAATACTTTTTAGTGGGAAGTGAAATAATAAAATTATTAGAAAAATAACGACGAAGTGTCTAAAATATTTGCTAGAAAATGTACTTAAAAAGCTATGAACATAAATAAATACATGTTAGCCCAAGCATATATCTGATAAAATGATAAGTATGTGAAACTTACGTTAAAAAATAATAATTAAGGAAGTACTTTATTTATTTTTATAATTGACTTAAGTTTCAATTAAATGCTTTGATTGAGTTACAGGTTTCCGTTAATTTTAATAACCAAGGAAAAAAAAAATCTTTTTTGTTTTTTTATATCACCAGGACCTTTGAAATTATTAATTATCTAAAGTCACATAACTAAGTTTTTGGTGGAGGGTATTTTTTCCATATTTGATTTTTTTCAGGTTTTTTGTGATTTGAATATTATATAAAAATGTATGGAATAATGAATAATAATAAGCATATGAAATAAAACTAAATAATTCATGGAACATTGAAAACTACCTAAATAATAGCAAAAAATGAGGTGGTCAAAGAAACTTAAATTCAAAATGTTATTTTTTAGTGTTAATTAAAATGAATAAAAGTTATATAACATCTATATCTGTACCGTGGCGTGATCTGCCGTAGCACGCTTTAAATCTATTTCATAAGGCACGCTGTGGCGTTATTATTAACAATAAAAGAGCAAAAATAAAAACGTAACATCGTGGAAATCCAGCACATACCTATAGTTATTAGAGGATCTAACATCACATTTTTTAGGGTTCCGTAGTCCGACAAGGAACCCTTATAGTTTCGCCATGTCCGTCTGTCTGTCTGTCCGCGGCATAGCTCCGAGGTTCTTGATACTAGAAAGCTGAAATTTGGTATTAGTCCATTGAAATGTTACATTTTTTAGGCCTAACCTTGCGTTTTTTAGAGGACGCAATTTTATTTTTTTGATGTGTGATGTGTTAGCTTTACACTGACCCCCCCGGTCAGTGTAAAGCTAAAACCAAGTTTGTGGGGTCGCCACCCTTGTCCCCCGGCCGCCATCTTGAAAATAGGGGTTGAAATGGTTTTTACGATATATCTCTTAAACTATTAATCTAATAAAAAAAAATTGTTAGCATTTTTTGTTGCAAATTAAATTCTCTACAACTTTGGTCCAGAAACTTTTTGTCGTAGAACTATAAATAAAAAAGTTATAAGCGAAAATGTTCAGAACCTTCAGGCCTTACTACCTGTTATTTCGTAGCGTTTCTTTATATTTTCTGAGAACATTTACCATAGAAATGTAAATATTTTTTATACCATCAGAAAGTAGAGATTTTTAAAAAAAAGTGATATTTTGACGCGAGAATTTTCGATTGAAAATTAGGGTGTTTTTTCGATATTAAGTCAAAATAAGGTTAAAAAATAATTATTTTAAATAAAATAAATTACAGTGTGTTTGGGACATAAAAAGGCAAGTTTTCACCAAATTTCGTGGAAAAAAAAATTGTTATTGTAAAAGATAAAAATTAAACTCCAAAAACTTGGTTTTTTGAATTTTTTACATAAATTTTGAGGTTATGTGAAAAAGTGTCAATACAAAAGTTGTAGGTCTTTTTATTACCTACAATTTTGCCATTTAACTTTTTTTCATAGGACTTGTAGTTTTGCCGGAAATTGAGATAAACCATTTTTTTAACTTTAACCCCCTCTCCCCCCACTTCCCGACCTCAGATCGCCCGTAATTTATTTTTCCTATCATTTTTATTATATTCTCCTCCTTTTCCAATGGGTTTCATCCTACTATTATTTTATTCACTTTTTACCGTTTTTAGAGGCTAATAGCACTGGCCTATTACTTCGGAGCGCTGTAAAACCTTAGCTATTGACTTAATGAAAAATGTTTTACATAAAAGTTGTTCCTCGTAAAACGATCTATAAAAATGGTCTAATATCATTTTTTCGTAAAATGATAAAAAAAAAGTTATATCGAAAAATATATTTTTTTTTCTGGAATTCTGAACATTTTTGCTTATAACTTTTTTATTTATAGTTCTATGACAAAAAGTTGCGGATCAAAGTTGTAGAGAATTTAATTTGCAACAAAAATGTCAAGATTTTTTTTAAATCGGATAAACAGTTTAGGAGATATATCATGAAAACCTTTTCAACCCCTATTTTCAAGATGGCGGCCGGGGGACAAGGGTGGCGACCCCACAAACTTTGTTTTAGCTTTACACTGACCCCCCCTACACATCAAAAAAATAAAATTGCGTCCTCTAAAAAACGCAACCCCAAATGTAACTTTTCAATGGACTATATGGATATGTATATATTGATGACGCCGAGAAAGTGGTAAAATAAAATTTTGAAAAATATTTTTTTAGGGTAGCTCCCAAACACGTAAAATGGGGATGAATATTTTTTTTTCTCGCGTACCCCTCCGTGTGGGGTATCGTTAGATAGGTCTTTCAATATATTATGGGTGTGTGAAGACCATTTTTTGGTTAAGCGACCCATTTGCGAAATATCTAGCTTTTCAGTGCAAATTTTTGTTCGATACGAGTTACCCCCCCTCTAACTTTTGAATGGCTGTACCTAGAAATGTGAAAAAAATCACAGACGTAGTACATGTAATGAAATTATAAGGAAAACTATCACGGCTAAGTAGGCTTAACCGGTTACAGAGTTATAGTCGACTAACTAACTCCTACTACGGAACCCTTATGCGCGTGGCCCGACACGCACTTGGCCGGTTTTTTTAATACATAGTCGAAAGAAAAATGAAGGAGCCTCGTAATCAGCAAAGTTTCTAAACATGTCCCGCCCCCTACCAATTTGAGCCCTAACACAATGATTGAAGAACTGCGAAAACACAAAACAAAGCCTCAGCGTACTACGTAAGAGGTTACAGGTATGGCGGTATAACAGGACCAGCCTTTTGGATTAATCTTAGTCACAAAAATAATATACTTTTATAGATGAAATAAAATTTTTGTTCAGGCTCAGGGTGTCCCTTTATCAAAATGTCCCTTGGTTTCAAATAGTCCCTTTCCGGAAATGTCGTCCCCATAATGTCCATTTCCCAGAATGACACTTCTGGGAAAGGGACATTCAGACCCTGAACGATTTTTTTTAAATTAAGTGCACTGAAAACTGAATCTAACTTAACTTATGAATATCCCCCTTATTCATAATAACACCTCTCTTCTTATAGGTCTCTTTGACCTACCAAACTGTTTTGTCCCTTTCTATCAAACTTTATTTTAACTTGACAGATAAGGATAAAAAGGTTTCATAGCTAAAATAGGTCTTATGTAAATGGCTTTATTATGAATAAGACGGTTTATTTATACCGGCATGTCTGTAATCTCCTAAGTTGTGCGTGAAAGCATCTCATGCACTCGCTGTTGGTCAATGAGTATATTAGGCCTCAAACTGGTAGGGGGCAGTTAAAATCTACACGTAAATCAAACAAAAATCACCTTTTTTAATTAAATCAATACAAAATTATTATTTATATGTTTTCGTGATTCAATTTTTGTATGGGGATTTTTTTATTTGGCATTTTGGGCCTTTTATGTTTTTATGTTCATTTAATATTTTTTATCGATTTTTGTGATTATTTTGTGTTATTAATAATGAAAATCATTGTTTTATAAAAGTTTGTTGGGCTACTGTGCTCATCCCCCTCAAACATGGTTGAAAGAGAGCAACTCTAAAGTAATTTTTAATAAGTATAGTTGCAATTCAACCCTTTGATAAAATACCTACAGACTACTATATGGGTAAGGCGATATATTTATATAGGTAAATATACATACTACCTTACGTCACTGCTCCCTTGATTTCGATACAGGAAATCTGTGTAACCATGGATGCTCACATATAATATGCAGCATCAGGTGCCAGAGGAGCGTGCGCCTAGTGTACAGGTTTTTTAAATTAATAATTTAATGAGACTTATCTTATAATCAAGCTCGATGGATGCAAAAATTAATGAGATCACTTAATCAATAATGTACCAATAATGTAATCAGGTACCTGTTTTAAATCCTCAACGTGACTGGCGAAACCAGAGCTCACAGACTTCTACGTGAGCCATTTTAATGTGAATAGGAGGACGGAGCGCATATACCAGCTATCTGATTGTGATATGTATAACTAATAAAGATGAAATGTCAGAAATAAATTAATTCTAGTTAAAGAGGTTAGAAACTTTGTTGCATTTTGCTTAAAAATCATATAAAAATATATTACAGCATTCATTATTTTGTATTCAAATCGGCTTCAATGCGAAGTTTTATATCGTCGCCGATGGTGTTGAGCTCCTTGACACTAACGAACACGAGCACTTCCAACAGTGAAACATTCTTGTTCTTGTACTTACCAGTGTCTAACAATTTTAGAGCATGTTCCAGACACAGGGAAGAATTCTTGCCAGTTAGCCCTTTCACCTGATTGACAAAAATAAACCTTAATGGCATCAAAAATTCAAAAGTGCATATAAGAATTCAGTTTTAATTAATATTATAAAATAAAAACGATTGAGAATATTGAGATGAAGTTTAGTAGTTTATGGATATAGGCAACATTTTTTATCAGACGTGTCTAATATTTATCTAGGGATGCGGGAGAACGAGAACAGAGAGAAAAACGTACATTATAATAAGTATCATGTGTTACCTTAGACAGAAACAGTGTAGCCCTGCAGTATTCACACTCATCATGGTCGCGGGCGTTGTATGCAGCACCACTGGCACGCTTACGACGTGATGATGATGTGGACGTAGAATTCTATAACAATATTATTTTATTAGCTATTCAATAATAAACCTGATATTAACTAAAATAACATGAAGGTGAGATGAGCAATAATCGCAAAGTGCGATAAGGTGCAAATAGTAAGGTTACATTCCATTTCATCATTTAATTTGGTGGAACTCTAGTAATTTACTGGCAGTAGGCGCGGTTGCAGCCAAATATCGAGGGAGTCGTCATGTCGACAAACAAGTTTAACAAATGTAGTGTCAATCTGAAGCTTTGGCCTCAGCCACCTTCAGGCAAACTTTTCGTAAATTGTTTATTTTTACTATTTTGTGCGGAGGGGGTCATGACCCTGCGACTCTCCTACGACTGCCAATGACTGGTAGTCACAATTTGCTATTTATTGGTAGTTTATCTTGGAATATATTACCTGATTGACGAAGGTCAATCCTCTTTCTTGCAGCATCTGCCTGTTGGTGACTTCATCGCGCAGCATTTTGTCATAGATCGGTTGAACGATCTTCAGTACAGGCACTTCCGTGCGCTGGTCCTTGCCGATGAGGAAGAGCAGTTGTTCCATTGAAAACATTGTTGGCTCGCAACTTTCGCGGGCTTCCTGTTAACAATGAGGAATAAATGGTTATTTGCAGTTCAATTGATGCAAACAGTTTAGTAAATAATGAATACTAGCTATTTCCCGCCTCCTAAGGTAACAACTTCACGCACCCACATAAAATATACTCTGTACTTTCCCAGGCTTCAAGAAAATTCAAATCAGTTCTACAGTTTCACAGTGATAGCATAACAGACAGACAGTGTTATTTTCACATTTATAATATTATTAAGATTAAGATTACCTGGAATGCTTCATAAATGTTTTCGAGCCAAGACACTGGCGCGAAGTAGACGCTCTCAGACTCAGTGTAGCCGGTACTGATGAAGCATGTGTAAGCCTTAGGGAAAGCTAGTATGAACTCTCCAGCCTCCTGTTCGACGCGGGAGAGCGTCACGTTATGCTCGCGCAGTAACTGCGGCGGAATCATCGCAATGTCCGTGGACAACCACAGACCTTTATTCTGACATGATGTCGGGCAAAGAGTTTCTACAGCCTTTCTAAAATTATCAGTCTGCTCACTCGGTATTCCATACCTGAAATTAAACCATCAATATTATAAAATCCAAATTGATATTTAATTAGAAATATGTATTATATATTTGTCGTACCAGATTCTAGTGGGTCCGCTGTGCTGGTACTCCTTCCATGGTAAAGTATGCGGATCCTTGTGCCAGCAGCTGGTTGAGAACAACATTCCAAGGTGTAGAGTTGGCACAGTAAGGCCTAATACTGGGCCCAAATAACGGAGAATATTCTGGGGGTTCTGGCTTATCATCTGAAATGGAAATTAAGGTATTAATATGTGAACCTGGAGCTAAAATAGTTATATGATACGGTGCGCAGGTTTGTGTGGTAAGTTACCTTTAAATTCCATAGGTGACGTCCAAAAGCTTCGTTCCTATTCTTAGTAAATCCATGGCCTTCTTCGCCTGTGTCGATTGCAGCCGTGTGGACGCATAGATGCTCTGTGCCTAATAACACATGGCGCCAGTATTGCTCTTCTATCTGCTCCAGAGAGAGCGGCTCGGAGCCTTCAGAGCGTTGTCCGAAAATGTTTTCGTATGCATTAGTGGCCAACTGTGGAGCAAGGTAGATCGTATAACAAATGCCCATCGAATATTCTAGATACGTGGTTAAATTATGATATGGATACATACTCTTTTAAATTTAGCAGCATTCATTACTGCACCCTTTATTATGCAGTCTTCGGCTTCGTTCACAGCAAAAGCGGTGTCTTCGTCTTCAGTTTCGTCATCAGAAGAGTCTGACAAGCCAAGCATTCGTTTCTGACGATGCAATGGGTTCATTGCACGGTCTAAAAGTTTTTGGTTTTTCCTATTCCACGCCTTTTCCACCTTTCTCATAATTTCCTGCCTTTCCTCTGTAGACAAACATTATTTTTTTTAATACACTTAATTTAAAATTATTGTGCATAAATGTGTCTTAACAAGTAAGTGTGTAATCTCCCGTCCTTCATTGTTCTTCGGGCGTACGTCGGTCCGAGAAATCATGCTCGATCAGCACCATTCATCCTTACCTCACTATATCTTTATATGGGAGTTAAAGAGGATATGTTGCTTATAAAGCACTAATGGTGAGTCGTTCTCGCGTCAATGGTATATTTTCATTGTCGTTCAAGGGCTTTTGAGTTCTTCTACCTGTACCGACTGTCAAAAAGGCGCAATCGACAGCCGGGACTGATGGTATAACATGCTTTCAGGCACGAAGGGGTCTCATTCCATTCGGCTGGGGCAACAGTAATTTAACCGGGGAATGAAGACGAGCCCTTCAAAACACGACCTGACAATTTACATTACAGGAAAACAGTAATAGGAGATAACCCGGTAGCGCGTGGTAAATACTGTTCGGCCTATGCGCGTGCGCACGGAAGCTAAGTAGCTTAGCAGTCAACCACCGCCTAGAGAAAGCTGTTCTAGAGTAATACTTACGATGTGATAGGGTTTCGTAAGGGAGTAGGTACTTCACATAAATGTGGTCTAGTTTTCTCTCAGTGTTTAGATTCTTGACAAACTTCATGTCTTCTGCAACTTTACCCCATCGCTTCTTATTAATAACTGTTTGGAGTCCCCCATGCCGTTGCACGAGGTGGTATAACTTAGGTAAATTTACTTCCACGCCATCTAGCTACAAAAACGTAGTGATAAGTTATTCAAAAAGTTCCTTCAAGTATTTTGTAAATAACAATATAAAGTGGCAGGTGGAGCATTCACGCATAGCAAGCACAATAGATTTAGTATTTCACTCTACTATAATATATCTATGGCAAGCACAGACATTCGCTGTTACATATTGTAATTTGGTGAAAAAAATAAAGTGCTACACACAAAAGGAAAGTAATTAGATTAAGTTTAAAGCGCACACAAATAAGAGATATTCTTTATAAATTCCGGGCTTGTATTCAATTCTAAGTGTTTAACTTAACGCTTATCTTCATATTTAGGTTATTTGAAAGGACTAGTTACTTACCAAAGGCGGACGAGTGAAATTAACATTTTGCTGCTGAAGACAAAGCTTTATAGCACAAAGTTCCCTCGCAGCCGGCCCCCATCGGCAGAATAACCGTGAAATATATTGATTGGTAACATCAAATCTAATGTCATCTTTTATTCGGCACTTCGGTTTCCATCCTTCAGGAGGCACCACTTTGCAGATGCCAAATTTAACTGCCTCTGACCAGATCTTCTCAAAGTATTCAAACGGATCCTGAAAATGTACAGTAAGTCATAAATAAATATGATTTTATAAGGTCTATGTGGTGTGTGGAAATGGATGCAAAAACAAGCTATATCGGAAGTACTGAAACTTTAAAGATGAAATAGCTGGTTTTAGTTTTCATGAAATCTTTAAATTAATGGTAGATGCGACTTTTGTTACAATAAATGTACATGTATTGACAAATACGTACATTAAATTCTTCTTTTGTAGGGCGGAATGTCGGCGCGTCCACGAGTCCTCCACCTTCAGGAGTCTGTCGCAAGCCACTTGTACTAGGCGCGTTGGCGTCGGAACTAGGTCCACCATCCATTGGCTTAGCATCCTTTTCTTTGTCCAGGACACTTGCCATACCATCAACATCAGAGTTCTTGCGGCGCTCAGCCTCTAATTCTGAAATTCTCAATTGTTCTCTGAGTTGTGCTATTTCGGCTTCTTTTTCCTCTTCCAACCGACTAACTTGCGCCTGAATGCGGGAGACCTCCTTTTCTATAGTATTTTTCTCTGCCTCGATATTCCTCTTCTCGGCTTCAATTCGCGATATTTCTTTTTGTTTCTCCTGCTCGATGAGGGCTACCTCCAGTTCTTTTTCGGCCTTGATACGCAACACACGCATCTCATTTGAATCTGCTATCCGCTTCTTAGCAGCGGCCAACTTTTTTTGCCTCACTTTCCTCCTTTCTTCAACGAGACGATCCTCGTGCTCTCTGCCAGGCGGAATTGCGAAATCACTTCCCTCAATGCTTTCAATTGAAGAAATGCTTACCCTACGATTTTCTGCTTTATCGTTAAGACTTATTGTTAAAGTCTCGATTAACTGATCAAGTAGGTGTTCTTGTTCTTGAAGCAAGAACTCTTGTTTGTTCTTTCGTGAATCATTTCTTGGAATCAAACAAGCGGACATCAGTTCTTTTCCGTGTACCATGTGAATTCGCAGCTTCATCATGACATGAGGATGTTTTGGAAGCAGGTCCAGGTAAAGATGGCCTTGGTCTGCGTCTGGTGAAACCATGGTTTCATTATTTTCTGTGTCTTCATTTTCACTAAGTAGTTGAGGATTGCTGTCGTTCGTCAAGTCTATCTTTACCTGGGTTTTGAGCAGTGCCGACAGTTTAATTAGTTTCTTAATCCTTATGCAAGGCCTACATTGTTGGCAGCGAGAGTCCAACTCTTCTTTGGGTGCATTGATGACGTCCTGGACGGAACGCCACTTCTGTGCGATACATGGCACCGGAATACCTCCGTCTAACTGAACCATGGTCGCTTCCTCTAAACAATCATCATTTTCATTTCGAGAGGTGTTCCTCAACCAGGTTTGTATTTTATGTTGTAAGCGGACATATTCATCATTAGTGCTCGACATTGACATTGACATTCTTGAGCTTTGCATTCCGCTAGGCCCAGCGACCGGTTCTGAAATATAAATCAATATTACTTAAAATAATAAACTGAATACGCTCACACCAAGAGTATAAAGACTGGGTTTTAAGGTAACACATAAGGCATATTAAAGGTGAAACTAACCAGGTGAGGAGTGACGCGGTTTTAATTCCTCGGTGGAGGGCTTTGCTGCCGGGATGGGCGGCCCGGCCGGGGCAGAATCTACCGGCTCGAGCGGCACGGACGGAACAACCTGCGCGATGTTATTTGATTTCGGTGTGCTGCATTGAGTGAAGAACATAAGCGGTCTATTGTCTTCCACAGAAAATTCTGACGGCGGCACATAATGTCTTTTTTTAGGCCGACCTTTTTCGATTTTTTCTAGACCAATCTTACGTTTCATGGTCTTTTTGGCACAATTAGCAGCTGCTATTTTTTTTAATTCGGACAGCTTGCTTAGTCTTCGTCTTTCTGATCGCAAAGCCATGGCGTGGACGCGCTTGAATTCTTTCTTCTTTGTTAGGACCCTGGGTGAAGCTGGTTTCGGCATAATGGGGGCCACATTGTTATTCAGTCTGGGGCAGGGCGGGTTGGTCTGCTGGCGAAGTGGTGCGTCGCTGTTGGGCTTCCTGCCACTTATCCTCTCGACAAGTACTACAGGTTGCAAGTGTGTGTGAAGTCCTAAAATAGATTGTAGCTGTTTCGGTTCAACAACATTATTTACTAATTTCGAAATAAATAAACCTAATAGTATTTTAGTAAAATGTAGTTTTATGTTTGTGGATAAAGTATAGATATTAACTAGGGCAGGGTTGGATTGGTCTCCAAGCGAGGCAGCGCGTCGCTCTTTGGGTACCCGTCACACACCCTCTCCACGCGCACTAGAGGATGCAAATCAGTTCGAAGTTCTAAAATAGATTGTAGTCGTTTGTAGCGGTGATTGTAGTGGTTTAACAAAATTATTTACTAAAGTCGAAAAAAATATATATTAAAGAGTTATCCATTCATAATCAATCACCCAATTTGCGGGACAGATTGATTTTATGTGTATATATGTATTTTTAATTTACCAAAAAAAACATGACCCAAATTGCTGGGATATTTTATTTAAACATATAACAATCTGTTTCCCGCGGTTTCGGCTTAGCGTAACAAACAAACGAATCAACAAACAAAGTAAAATTAGTATAGTATTTATAAATAATATTGTATAGGATCAGGATAGATAGGTTATTTTAAATTAAAGATAAGGATATAGTCCGACACGGATCTATATGAATGTGGTGAAAACTGGAACTAACATTGTCATCTAGGAATGACACTTAATGATCCCAATTAATAGATTTTTTAAAGTAAATCATAACATGATAAGTACCCAGTAATTTTAATAATCTATCATTTATGTCACAATAATTATTTAAAATTGTGAACAATAAAATGTTATATTTGAACATTAAACACTCATTTGGATGTTAGTATGTGGCTCACAAGCAAGCCACCCAGATTATTAAGTAGTCACCGAGGCCGATGGATATCTACAACACCAGAAGCATCGCAGATCATCATTGCCCTTTCCTAACTAGTTCGAGGAGAAAATCTAGGATCGAATACAGCTATAATTTTACTTATAGTTGGGTAAAAATATCCCTTCGCAGGTACCACCAAAAATGACATTTCAAGATGGTGGATAGCTTTAGTTAACCGGTCAGCCACATTCATAAATAGCAATGTCGGACTATAGCGTTGATATGAAAAAAGTTAAAGGTACCTTTTTTTCTATCTGTCAAACCAGCTACACCTACGAGCAATACAAACATTACATTTTAGAATGTTGTGTAAAGAGATCTAACTACAGTCTAACTACTTTCTGTCAGCTGCCTGACTGAATGGTTCTTCTTCTTTGCCTTAGACGGACTTTTAGGGCTTGTTACTACACCTCAACATAATAGCACAAAAAGTGTAAAGCAGGAAACCGTGACTCTAGTAGCATCTCACCCCTAATAAAGAATGTCCAAAGCACCAGAGGCTAATCAAAACAAAAGATTGAACAAAATTGCACATAAAGTTAAATATTTAAATTATGAATCAATCAATGCCTATTTGTCTTTTGTCAGGCATAAATTTTAGTTACTATTATAACTTCACAGAAAAAGCATTTCACAAATCTCAAGTTTTTCAAAGAAACCGTCTAAGTACTCACGAACACTATTCGACCGCACCTACCGCCGCTTGCTCAATGTTTGTTTAAAAACTCACGTGTTCGAAAAGTTCTTAATTTTATTTCTTGTGCCTGTTCGCAACAAAGTTTTTTTTTTATTTCGCGGTGAAGAAATGTTTGTTAAGATTCTTCAAGATTTTTCTTGCAGCGGCAGGCGGGAACCGATATAGTTTCGCGAGTTCCTAGATCTAAAACTACAAAAAGCATAAAATATTATTCAAACGAGAACAGACCTTGCATGGACACTATGTCGAGCATATTTGTAGCCGTCATGTGGTTGATGGTCACATTTCTGGTCGGATCTTGTGGATTTTGGCGGTTGTCGCCAGCGGCGACTGCAACCACCATAGCAGGAGGCATGTATGCTCCCTGAGCGAATTTGCGCTGTGCTTGCACGCGGCGAGAGCGTGCCCTGAAATGGCGGATCATTTAATAATGATATCACTATACTCCATTTATTAAGAGATTAGACATATAAACGCACTCTATTTACTGTTTGTTCAAACGATTTAAAGCTCTATTACTAAGGTGACAAAAACAGATGCAGAATATATTTGATTGTAAAATTATTTTGTTTTCAACGCTATCGTTATCAGTAGAGAATAGAACTCAAAATCGGTTGAATAAGCTGCAAAAAGTGTTCGGAAGTTTTTCTAATATTATCGTAAACAAAATAGCTAACTCCCAAATTATAATAAGACAAACGATACGTCTACCTACAACCAATGATAGTCTAGCTAGAAAATTGGCAATAACTAATCAATAGCTTAATTTAGTAAATTAAATATAAAAAACATATTTCTTTATATATTTTGGAAGCTGCATTTATATATTGTTGTATTCGCATATGTAGGAACATAAAAGAACATGATTGCAAAACTGGTTTCATATCAGCATAGCAGATACATATACTTAAAAATAAAACGAAACTTCAATCATCTAACTACACGCAGAACCAATAATACATACAAGTCCACAACGAATAAGACTATTTTTATTTCGCTTTCAAAACATTAAAGGGAAGGGTGAATTTAGTAATTCTGTGAGTCTGCGTTGTCCTCGAAATCAATTATGTCCTGTCCAGTTTATAATAACATCCCCTCGCACTCTCAGCTCCCCTATCTAACCTTGAAATCGTATAAATGATTTCAAAAGACCCCTCTATCGTCGTCGCGCAAAGCTGACTTAGCAAAGGGTTGTTTTCAAGGTTATACAAAGTCCAATGGACCGATGTGTGTGAGATGTAGAAATTCCCAGATACTTATACTGTCATTTGTCAATAATATATTATGATTCTCCAAAAATATGCGGTTGGTTTTTCAACGCTGTTCACTTCCTCGCACGAATTTCATCATTACCAGCCGTATAAAATCAATAATTACCTACATTAAGAGACTATACCTATTTCATTATTAAACATAATAATTTTAAGCTCTTAAATTATGCAATTTAAACGACAGTCTGTGATAAGGGTGTTAACGATTCGAAAACCAAACAGCAAAATATTGAAGATTCACCCATTAACAACAGTTCGCTGGTGCAACTTGCCAGAATGTTCACAATATTGTTAAGAAACCTTTCGCAGTTAGGATCACGCGCAAGCTGAGCAGTAATAACTAAAGTAAAACCTAACTGTCTGTCTTTTCAATTATGTTACCATAATAATACACCAATAAGTTCAACATGGGCCGTATCGTCCTCCACGTGGATGTCCTAGAATAAGAGACGAATATAAAATTAAATTAAACATTTTTTTCTGGTGGAGAATTATTTAATATATTATTCACAATTTCTTCTAATCGTCATTCTAAATAGTTTAGTAATCAGACACAAATATTTTTTAAATTTTATTTTATTTACTGAAAATCCTGCTCAGTAAATTAATTAAAAGTTATTTCAAAAATGAAAATTGAAAGTTTAATGACCCAAAAAGACATAGGTACTATATAATTGAGAAAACCCTCTTCACCCTTCCAATCATGTGAAAATGCAAATTATTCGATAAGATAGTATAGTAAAAAATCCAAACCCAAACTCAATTAGTCCCTATGCAGTCGAACTAATATTTAATTTTGTATACCTAGACGAATCGCCGCGTCCCCCCCAAATCAATATGGCTAGACGGGAGGCATTCTACCTAATAGCTATAAACAGATCAAACGAGGGGATGCAACCAGACGCGCATATATACATAGGTACCTACTATCAAAGGTAAACCGTGGGGGTATATGGTGGTCGGGGGAGCGGGGGGGTTCAGACGGGGGTGCACAAAGGATTGATTTTGAAACCCCGGCAGCCATAATGTTTTTGAATGGCTTATAGATGTAACGAACCACCAATAAATTACTTTGTTTATAGTTTCGGACTGTTGTATAAAAGAATTATCAAAATCGGACTACTCGGCAAAAAATTAGGCGTTACGTGGTAAACAAAAAAAATATACGCGTCGACTTGGAATCTCTTTTTTTTTCGTTGTTTAAAAATAAAAAGAAAACGTACATAACATACGCACACCGTCAAAAAAAAATAAATTAGGAAAATTATATAACAATTATAATAAAAACAGTTAATTATAACATGATTTGATTATTTTTGGATTTCATAACGAAATTAATTACAATTGCATCTTCAAATCTCTTTTCGTTGATATTTTTTATCGATTATGATGACTTTATTACAAAATTAAAAAAGAAAAAATTGTTATGTTCTTTTTATGGAAACTAGCTTTTCGTTAGGTATGAAAGGACAACAGCACAATCTGGATATTAGAAAATGTATTTCCATGCGCATAATGAAAATAATACATAAAATGTTAAAATTGTTTCGATTTTACAATCGATAATTAAGTTTTCAATTGTTATCTTCGACCTCTTTGGGTTTGCAAGCACTTGTGTATTATTTGTTATCCATCTGACAATCAGTTTTTTCAATATGACATGAATTATGACAAGTTAGATAATTTAGTGCAAGATTCTTCATTTTCAATAAAATATATGTTTTCCTAATACAAGCAATTCCTTGCTTAAAAGGTGATCTCCAATAATATGTAACCCCTTGTAATTGAAATAAACATTTTTATTTTATTTATATTATTCAATCATAATTTAGTGCTAAAAGTCAGATAAGTTGAAACCCTCAATATACGGATCGATGTGTTTCTTACCTATTCCTGGTGATTGTGTTATTATTTTCACTACAGTAATTGAATTTATTTTTTATTCTAAAACCTTTTTTTATGCATATCGTACATAAAGATCTTAAAAATTCGCAAAATGAAATGTAAAGCACAACTTGATTGTTTTGTGCTTTTTTAATTTTTTTAATTCGGTAATCACCCCCAATGCTGCAGAGTTATTTTATCTCGTAAAAGACAAGAAGAAATACTCAAAGTAAATATCCCACCATTATTAGTTGGAGACAATAGAAGAAGCAGAAGACTGATCCCAGCGAACACACCAGTGAAATATTAGTTAAGTAAAATTGTTTTCACTTACTGATAGTAATGAGACGAACTACTTTTAAAGTAATCACTAATTAAATGGTCGACAGTCACCCGTGCTGCAAAGTTGTTGTATCTCGTAAAGACAAGAAGTAATACCTATTCATAAGTTAATGACCAATCTTTATTAGTCGGAGATAACAGAAGCAAGCAGAAGAGTGAGCCCAGCGAACATTCCAGTTAAATATTAGAAGTAAAAATGTTTCACTTACGATGGTAATAAGATCCAAGTCCTTCATTTTAAAATATTAATCCAACCAACACAGTCTCAACTCTAAGTATGGTGCCGGCACCGGACCGCACATTCTACCGGCAACACTGCCACGTACAATGACGTGTGGCAGTGTTGCCGGACTAAACCAAACTGTGGCCTCCGCGAGGTGCTTCCAGACTTTATAGACCCACCATGGGACGCTATGGAAGGGATAGACAGCACCCCTCACCCCTTACAGTGCGTCCAAATGCATATAGGATTTACCGTACCTAAGCGCAGGCTATCGGGATGGGTTGCGTTGCTAGGTTCCCGAACAGAGGGTGGCAGCCGCCTCAATTTTGCGTCGCTCGCCCCTACAGGGGGGTAAATAATTACGGCGCACTTTGGATATCAATTTCGGACACACAGACGAGAAATATAGCAATATTAATGTATAGGTAACCGATGCGTCTGGAAACCCCCCTCGGCCCCATCCCCAAAAACATTCCTCCATGAACGTTCGAGCTACGGGAGTAGGAACTAAGGTGCATTCTCGTGTTTAAGAATCACAGGGCAGACAGATGAGATAAAAGCGATGGCGATGTATAGGACCCAGACATGGGGTCTGGTTGCCTCCCAACCCTGCCGATAAGGCTTAGACTATGTACGTAATAATCCCATATGTACCCAAAACGACATTAAATTCATAGAGATATACCCAGTAGACGTGTGGTACGAAGTATACGTTGAGTTTATGGTAAATAAGAATACGGATTTCGTTAAAATAAAGGGGGATAATGTTTTTCAGTAATTTTAAGTTTTATAAACTTTGTGATTACCGAAACAAATCCATTCAGTAGTTTTTGCGTGAATGAGTAGCAAACATACATAAATACAAACAATTAATCATCTTATTATTTGTCACCAAATTTCGTCCGATAGTCCATACAATAACGCGACCACACCGCCATGTTATTGAGTGGACTATGGACACGGACATTACTCGTCACGGCTTTATATAGCCGGCAGCCACCTCCCTTGATTAACAACTAGATGCTACATAACAATATGAAATACTGTGCATGGGATGTGGGCATGCGCAACCCCCTGTCTGGGATGGATACATACATAGGTAAATGATTTTGAGCCTGATGTGCTAACCGCCTTATATGCGTCGCTTCGCATAGGTATGTTTCGTTATTCATTAATTTGAATGCAGATAAAAAAAATGTATGGGTATTATTGAATCAAAACTAATATTATAAACGCGAATGTGAGTTTGTTACGCTTTAAAGGTAAAACAGCTGAACCAATTTATATGAAATTTGGTACCTAAATAAATAACAATAAATAAAAATCCTTTATTTTCAGGCTGCAATGGCCCATATATATATATACCTTACAGAGTAACATAATATATATCATTACATACAAAACTTGTTAGTATATTATAGAAACTTAAATCTATGTTAGTATCACTTCCTATGCACTATGTCACTGTGCGGTCTTGTGGCACTTGTCCGCGGAAGCGACGAAACACCACGTCCTGTGGCCAGAAGTTATCTTCCAACACGAGGTGCAGGTAACAGATTGGCACTCGCACCACGAACGCCTTGAAGTTGACGTTATGGCGCGACTCCAGCAGCTGCACTCTCGGGGCGTACTTCAGCTTCTGACGCACGTACTCCACAATGTCCTCCGCCTTAGTGGCGTAGTGTAGGCGGGAGATGTACACCGGGGTGTTCGGCTTTGCAGCACGGATTTTTATATTGGGCTCCACAGGAGCCGTACCGCAGCGATTCTTGTTTGTTCGCTGATGGCGCTTCCTCCTTTCCACCGTCACGAACCCATCATCAGCCCGATTCGGTCCCTTTACGGGCACGGGCTTCTTTGTAGCACCAATTGTGCTTTTAGCGACGCCGGCGTAATCTCGACGAACACCTTGATGTTCCGTCGAGGCTTCAGAATCAAGCAGCTTGTGTAACGGTCGAGCGGCGGTGAGGGGAGGACCCGCAGGGACGTGGCGCGAACTGTGCCGGCTCAGCATTCGGCGGTGACAGCGGCGATGGCGCCAAAACTGCTGACACGAAACTTGCACCCGATACATCGAGGCACGCTCGGCGCCGCATGTTTACGTTCGATGCACCCGCCGGTGACGCAGTTATTTTTTAATATTATTAAAAATGTTTTGTTTGTATAATTCAAAAAATAAAGTACTTCGGTTAGCTGATAATTTACTACGGAACAGATTTTATTTTTTTAATTTATATTTTAATATATAATGTATGTTATTAGCAGCTTTGGTGCTAATTTGTAAACGGTGTGCTATTTAAGTTGGATCCTGTATTATAATTTTCAAATTTAACAAAATCAAATAATTTTTTAAAAATAAAATTTAGAAAAATATATCTTTTATGATAATAAAACTTAGAAATAAATGATATTGTATTCTATATAACATATGAAATCAATATTATATATGGGGTTAAATTATTGTAGGCACCTGGAATTTTTTGTGAGATGTGTAACTAAGCTTTAAAAAATCCTTTTTTGTTACCCTGTGTTCCGGTTATACGTTACCACACGCGAAAGTAACGAAATAACGGTTTTAGATTTTCGAAAAATAAATATTCATTTAAAGTTAAAATAAATATTTTACTTAAAATTGTCGTGCATAAAATTAACTATCAATTTTAACAAAAATATTAAGTAGTTTAAAAATCTTTCGACACAAAAATCGGTAACAAATCTGAATTCAGTTTTGTATTTTTTTTTTATTCTTAAACCATATTTTTATGGGACAATTATTTTTCAAAAATTAATAAACTTACGACATATTTTACTATAAACTCAATAAAACATGTATATAAAAACACTAAAGTGTTTTGAGACTAACATAGTTTCTTGGATTGTAATTTTTAAAAAAACTTTATCACTGCAATTACTATGGACCAACTTATTATCCATACTACGAAAATGTCGGTGTATTAATTCAATTTTAAAATTAACTATTTAATTTTTACATTGTTTTGATATTCTTCTGATAATTTAATAATGTGAATTAACTTATGCCAATCATCTAGATTATTCATAATAACATAATAAAAAAATAATCATAGACCAAAACATGGGACATTGAGGCTATGGTAAAACAATTAAGAAATGCTCATAAATGCGATAGATTGTCAGGATTTTAATGTGTTTGTTACTCTTCCCGCCAAAGGTACTGAATGGATTTGGAAATTCGGTACACACATAGTTTAAAAGTTAGAATAACACATGATACTTTTTATCCGGGAGCGCGAAGAAGTTCCCTCGGGATGCGTGTAAAACCGCGGGAAACGCTGGCATGTACGTAAGTACGCAATCGCGAAAAACGTAAAAAACAAATCTATATTTTATCTTATATTTTTAATCAACAAAGTCGTAAGAAAAATACTATGAAATTATGTCATTTGTAATTTAACCCCTATAAATAAAGTTGTAATACTACAATAAATGAAGAAGTAAATTTGTTTCTACATTGAAAGTAATTTCCGGAATTGCTGATCCAATTCTGAAAAACCTCTCACAAACAAAAAGCCACACATCACGCACGCCACGAAGAGCCGCCTTCGACTTGTGAACCTAGATAAAGTTATAAACTCACCTCGCCATCTTCAGTTCAGGTACCCAGTTACCAGGATCGATTATATGACGCGATATGCAAGACACCGAGTGACGTGCGTGACTGTTCAGACTTATGCAGGAGTGGCAGTCGGGTGTAGCGTACTTGTGCTTGCATTCAAGTTGCGCGCGCAGCTGAGGCAGATGCAACCTTTTTAAATGCACTAGGTAAACCGATGTCGGGCCCCGTTTCCCCCTTTGCCTGTATGGCAGGGCGGGGGATCGTTAATAAACTACCAGCTCACCCTGCCACCCTGATTCTAGGAAACAGCGCCCGGGCAGAGCTAACCGTGCAGTTTATTGATCGACAAGAGCTACGCACCGTTCAATTGGATAAAATATGGCTTTTGTCTTGTTTAGTGATTTTGATCCAGCCAGTGTAAAAATATTAACGTTTTGTTATTTTGTGTAAGCGCGTTTTTTATGTAAAATATCTCATTATAATAAATTAAGTCAATTACAATGAGCTCTCTCTACCTAACACTTACATACAAACCGCAAACAGGTGTAATATCAAGTTATTTTTTTTAAGATATTAAAAAATGATATGTACATATAATGAAAAAAAAAAAGTCTAATAAATATACTGTAAATAATAATAATAGAAATATCTTTTAGATATATTCAGCATACTTAAGCATACACACATCATTCATGTTATATCGGACTGATTAGCAAATATTAAAATCCAACAACAATTTCAAATACACAATTTAAATTGGAGGTGGATGTAAAAAACATTTCGGTCAGGGGGTCTTATCTTAGGAGCGGATTTAATTTACAAAAAAAAAATTAAGTCATGTCCAAAAAAGTTTTGGTACAAAATCACAGCAAATAGATCCTTAAACTTTTACTAAGCTGCAAAGGCATGAACAGTTTTTAAATAACTGTATAGAAAGTTAACACAATATAATAAAAATAGTATGAACGTAAAGAGCCTAAAATAAGTTAACAAAACTATGAAAAAATAACCCAAATAGAACAAAAAAAGTATAAACTAGAAACCCTATAAAAAAATGCCTCGAAACTATGGCCCTAAGAAAGTATGAATGATTTTTTTTTATTAAATGTAGGTACCTAGTTTGATTAAAGTTATTACTGTAACAAAATGTTGGGCTAATAACAAGTCTGCAAAAAAAAATAATTAAGAGCTGTTTTAGTATTTTGGCTTTCATTTTGTTATAGAATGTCACGTTTTCTATGTGGGTATCTATGTTAAACAATTTCTCATGATAAGACTTTTTTTTTTTATTGCATAACAAAACTTATTTTTTTATCTAAAATACATTCATTAGATATATTTTTCCCAGTGAGACTCCTTTTGGTACATTTTCGCTTGTGGGAAGCATCTGGAATGTCTCTCTGAAGCGTCCAACAGTAGTCTGCCATCATTGAGACGCTTCATCTTCCTTGGTATCTTTTTTCCATCTCCTTAATACGTTGGTGAAATTGTTCACCTTGCTCTTCACTCATATCTCTTAAATTGCCAAGTCCTAACGGTCCATCAATTATTTATAGTCAACACCATATTACAACAACACACAAGAACACACTCACACACAAGCAAGCTTTATCTAGACGTAAAGACAAAATATGCAATGTTCCATTTCCACGATTTACCTTCAATAAATGTTTCTTCTACTATTTAGGTCCCTTTTTATATAACAGATTAAGCATATCCATCCCTCTGCATCAATCTTCTTACGAATTATGCTAAAAGAAGATAACACTTTTCCTATCCAATAAAAATTACGACGCCACCGAATCTCTTCTTACATCTCTCTCTTAGTAGGTACCTCTTATTACTATCTCTCTGATCCGTTCACATAATTATGTATATACTAGTTCAGCTCACGCCCAATCTCATCTCACGCGCACTACTACTCACTTCACGCACACATTACACTCACCACATGCCCCCTACTGTAAACACACATCACACTTCACAATTAAGTAGTATAAGATAGCAAATGTAGATTATACATTTCGTTTGTAAAATGTCTTTAATATTATATTTTGTTCTACCTCTTTGTCGAAATTTAGGGCTGGCGGACCTTAATACAGATTACTGTGTAACCTAGCTTGGATGCCAGATCCAGTTGAAATTGTTACTTTCGTTAGCGATCCTAAACTAATTATACTTACTAATATGTAACAGACTGCACCTCACTCTTTTATAAATAAAATTATATGTTAGTATATTCATTTATTCATTTTACATATATTTACATTTTTAAATATTAAATTATAAATATATATAAAAAAACATTTAAAAATATAAAAATAAAAAATAATAATAATAAAATTATTATTATTAAATTATGTTTTTATAATAACATTTTGCGTTTTGCAAAATAATCTGACGTTTTGAATTGTTGTTTAGTTTTCAGAACACCTAAATACTAGGAATCAGTTGAAAACAACCAGACAGCATTTTTGTTGCAGACATATGTAATTAGAGCGGTCTCGCAACGCGACATTTAATCGTATTAGAAGAGTCATTTAATAAAAGAAATCGTGCTTAGCTACGGTCATAATTTCAAGATTTTAAAGGGTTGTGATAAAATAATTCGCCATTTTGTGGCGGCGGCCATTTTGGAACAGATTTTCATCAAACATAGCTAAGAAAACTCTCGACTAAAAAAACCGCCATTTTATGACGGCAGACATCTTGGACATATTTTCATCAAACAGCTAAGAAAACTCTCGACTAATTCATGAATTGATTCGCTCGGAAGCTATGATGCCACAGACAGACACACACACACATAGACACTTCAATCTTAGATGAGTAGGACTAAAGGACTTGAGTGCTGACAACTAATTATATGCTCTAGATTGCTAGAATCCTAAGATTGTAGGAACTAGATACAGACTACACCTATACTCTCAAATGCAGCAGCTAATAGTAAATATTTATGATTTTGTATTAAAAACCTGAAGAGAATTTCTTTATAAATATTTGTTAGTGATATTGTAAGGTGATTTGAGGTTGTTCGAAGCAGTGTTACCAACTTAGGGGTTTTCCCCCTAAATTTAGGGGGTAAATAAGTGGGTTGGGATTTTTTTAGGGATGTTCTATTTTTAGGGGGATTTTTAGGGATTTTTTTCTTTCTTATATTTTTCCTTATTTTTATATTTCTCATATTTTTTATTAAAATAATAAAAGTATGAGTGAAAATATTAGTACGGTTCCTCAATACTAAGAAAAATTGCATAATAAACACAAGACTGGTGGTCTGTGCTTACTGGAAATACGTTAGATGTTGTTTATTTGTTTAATTTTTCTATTGTACTGTTGTGTCGAGCAGCGATTTGTTAATAATGCCTAAAGAAAAAAGAAATACATTCAAAAGTATACAAAGATTTGGAAAACAGATCCAGATCATATGTCACATAAATGACGTATATTTCTTTTTTTCCCGGATATATACTTTTTCAGTTTGGGTACTAATTTATTTTTTACTCTTATTTTATTTAAAAAAATTAGGGGGATTTTCATGTAATTGTGGCAGTTTTAGGGGTTTTTAACTTAGCTTTAGGGATAAATATTTCTGGGAGTTGGTAACACTGGTTCGAAGTAAAATAATTTGTCATTATACAATATAAACAGAAACCTATAAATTACATTAAGTTAAGGCAGGTTGGCACAGCGCATATTTAGTGTGTGTGAGGGTGAAATTTTGTATGATCCCCCCCAACTCATTGAGAGTCTCCATTCCAAATACCAGAATAAATATAGGTAAAAACATTGGAAAAATAACGAAAGAAATAAATGAGGCAGTACGAAGTTCGCCAGGCCAGCTAGTTCCTACATATTTCTTAAACTTATATCATTTGAAATGGTAATGGCAGCAGTAAAGGGTATCAACTAAGGTCGACTTGATGTTAAAGAGCCCGGGCCCAGTGAATTCATGGTCAAGTAGAAAAAACTCACTTTTCGAAACTTTTTTTGTTTAATGTGGGTAAGTAACAAATCATTGACTGACTCTTGATCAAGCTGTGGGGTGAATCTATACTAATATTATAAAGAGGAAAGATTTGTTTGTTTGGAAACTACTGGACCAATTTTAAAAATTCTTTCACCGTTAGAAAGCTTTACTTTAAAGGTTCATAGGCTATATTTATTTCCAGAAATAATTAGGGATCCCTACTAAAACTAGAATAATGTAACCAAAGGTGTAAAAAAAAATGCCCACGTAGGTGAAGCAGAGGGCGAAAAGCTAGTGTTAAATAATGAAATAGTTATAGTCTCCTAATGTAGGTAAATATTGAATTTTATTCGGCTGGTAATAGGTAATAATAAAATTCGTGTGAGGAAGCGAAAAGCGTCGAAAACCAACCATACATTTTTGAAGATTCACCTGCGGCATGAAAAGCTTTGTACATAGCTGATACTGCACTTTTGTATAGTTTTTTTTATTATTATGATGTAGATTACTTTAACATACATGTATTTGTGGGTATGAGAAAATAATTTACCTACGAACAATTTTAAATCCAAAATTGAAGCCGTGTCCGTGTACGCAGTTTATATTTCATTAAGTTACTCAAATAATTGACATCGTAAAATATGAGGGAGCAACTTTTAAGGCGGCAAATTGTAATTTACTAAAAATACAATCGGCCGCCATTTCAAATGAAAAAATAATCGTATTCGTATGTGCATAGGTAATGTAATCACCAGTAAAAAGAAGAATAACAGTGTCTTGTTTGTTAATTAATAACACATGGCACGCCAAGCAATAAAAAACAAAATACGCAGGTAGAAAAACAAAAGTTTCAAGTTGTTGTGACCGGCATAAAAACTTTTTTCGCGTAAAATTATTCAATTTTACAATTAATAATATAAAAAGACAATAAAAATTTATAATAAGGCTATTGAAAGCCGTTTGAGTGATGATAATAGACGTAAAACAATAATGTTTTCAATAATAAACAAAATGGCAGGGCGTAGAAATAAAAGCCGCGGCTATAAACAAGACATAAATCAGTAAAAATCGCTGTAATCGTTGGCATAGATGTTGTAAGACATAGTTAACAAGAAAATAAATGTACTTACGGTCTCATTTCTTCACTTATTTTCTTTCCAAAATAGCTGCTACCAAGATTCAGATGACATAAGCGGCCGCTACCGCCAGCGCTCTCCTCTTGAATGGTGTTTATTTTATTGGCTTTCTCCGTCCCCTCCCCGCTACTCGGCACTCGCTGTTCGACATCCGTTGTCAAATTCAGTCAAATGCAAATGTCATTGTCAAGTCAACTTATTTACTGTTTGACATTTTCCCAGTTTTTAAATATATTTAGTTTGAAGTTTAAACCGTTGCGGCTCGTGAAATACTTTCCTTTTTATATTCAATTAAGAATTAAATAATTTTAGTTAAACATCATAACTTTTATTTAAAAAATCTTAAATTGACGAAATAAACCGCTAAACGCGCTTTCTTGGTCGGCATGTTCTTTTCCCGCCTATTCGACATCAGTAGTCAAATGCAAATCTCCTTATCAAATCAACTTAATTACTGCTTTCACCTACCAGTCTCCAAAATCATGCATTATGACTTATGAATTTATATTCCATTTTTTAAAATTAACTATTAAATAGTTTTTATTTATAAATTATAACGTTAATTTAAAAATTCTCAAACTGATATTCTTCTTCTTTTTTTATTGTGGCAATCAGCATCTTCTAATGAGAGCCAATGTTACCAGTGTCAAGTCTTTCGAAAGTGTTTAGAAATTGTGAGAGATGGGAGTTCAGCGTGTTGTGACTTGTGACGCTGAAAAAGATTGTGATGTCGTGGCCAAATATATTCTAAATAGAAGAAGATCGGACTTCTATAGGCATATGCGTCTCTTTCTAATCGATTACAATTGCAAGTATAAAAAAATGTTTTAAGATGTTTAACGTAGCACGCATACAGCTTGGCAAAAAAGAGTAGAAATTAATAGGGGCGCCACTTTACCATTCGTGTGGCAACCCGCTGCGACCGTATAGTACCATCCTATCGTCTTGATACTAAGCTGTATTTTTATAATTAATTAAAATCATTAAGTATTATAAAATGTAATAACAAGTATTCACGTCATGTAACTGAATAAAAATTACTTATAAGCACTACTTATGAATATAGCATTATTATAATTGATTCCAAATACGAGCCCTCTCATAAATTCATAATACTCTTTTTCTATTTTGTTAACATGCTGGCATGAATTCTTTTGAACTCCTACTCGGTTATAGATTGAAATGCAAGTTCGGTGCTTCCTATAAAGATAAAAAAAAGTATTAAACCTCTATCAATAATTAACGTAAAAAGTTTACGGTACCTATTTTTTTTGTGATTTTTAAATGCTAGTTATAACAAGTATTATATTATCTTGTGATCACACTCGTAGATAAAGTTATGTAGAAATCGAATTTACATATTGCAGAGTATCAAGGCTCAAGCAAGCTCAAGTATCAATATTAATCTAGTCGCGCTATACCAAAGTGTCAAAGACAAAACGTAAACATAACCTATATGCTCGATGTTTATTGTTCAAAATTTCACTTATTTCGTATTCAAGCAATTCAAAACAAAATAGAGATCATAATTTAACACTTGATACAACTAAATACAACAAAACAAACTCTTACATACCTGTCAGTATGGCGGTACTTTGGTAAATATCGTCGAGATCGGAAAGAAGAGTTCTAGCCTCATGTTTGACCAGATATCGCCTATAAACCTTATAAATTGTTTCCTTGCTATTTATTATAACGTAGTTTTATTGCCGTTTTCATGGTCGAAATAAAAAATAAGTAACTCGCGAACTTTGTTTACATCAAACGACATTATTTGCCAGGGGTTGCAAGCAATAAAAAAAATTAGTTCCGTTCCTAGACTTTTTTGCCAAGCTGTAGTTTTATTTATTGTTTATTCAATTAAGCGCAGATTTTACTATAGTCAGATAACTTTTATCTAAACAATAAAAATGACAGTTTTACAGATTTTATTACGAAAATGTTTCAAACTATTCTATTTATTCATAGTTAAAAGTTATCTGACTATTGAATAATCGGCCCTAAATCAAACATATGTAATTGTATGTTTTGTTTCAACATTATATTTTATAATGTTATACTTAATATTTGTTAGTTATGTTAGTATTTGTTTTAGTATAACTTATTTATTTGGTTTTTTTTTTTTTGTAAGAATCGCTCTGGCGGTGAAAGCCTCCTCCATTTTCTTCTATTTTGCTGCATATCCCTTGATGATCCTGTTCCAGGTAATTTGATCTTGCGCTGCAGTTCTTTATCAATGCATGACTTGAAAGATATTAAGTGTCCCAAGTAGTGTAGTCTTCGACGATTCCTATTGAATCTAACTTAATACGTATAGGTTGATTGTTTGTCATTACTTTAGTTTTCTCCCGATTGATTTCTGGGCTTACTCTTCTGCTCTTTTTACGTGACTCTAATCTAACATGTATTCTAATTCTTTTGGCTCCTCCGATAATAGTATTAGGCATGTCGTCCGCGAATTGTAAGTACGAGAGGCGAGGCGGTTACCGTAACGTTTAAGCCTCTGTTTCCCCAATCGAGTGCTCTAAAGATTTCTCCGAGTACTGCAATGAAGAGTTTAGGAGATATGGGATCCCCCATTTTACTTATCTTCCAATTTTAAAAGTAGATAGAGATACTTGTTGATTTTAATTTTAGCGTTGGTTTTGTTTTACTTATATTTACTTTAATATATCAATGTTGGCCTGTTTACGCCTTTACTTGATAGGGCTTGCCAACCAGGCGCAGTCGCAGTAAAATATGAGGGCCCTCCCCCAAACATCTGACGGTGGGTCAACACCAACAAAAATTGGCCAAAGCCAAGGCCAAGGCCAAAGCTAAAGGTTTCAAGCAAGCTCAAAAATTAACGATCTATTAAGTTTACAATTCTTTAATTGTAGACCTACCCAATGTGCCATTACAATTAATATTTACAGAACATGTTTATTTATAGGAGGTTTGTCAGCTAGACGTGTACGATTTTGGGGTTTAAGTAGCTTGTCGCGAATTCCATGATTTCTTCTCTGCTCGTTACAGTAGATTTATTTTTTTATCTTCAAGCTGGTTCATTATTTCTTTTGAGTTGGTTAGATTTTTATATGGTTTTCGATAATATTGGGTCTGTAATAACTAGCTAGTATTCTCAATATTGTTATAATATTTCTGTACAGATAAAGTCAAGCCCGGCTCTTTGACTTTGTTGATTTCTGCCGCATATCTTTTGTAATTAATTTAAGTGCTGCTATAGAAAAGTTTTTACGTGTTACGTGTCTACGTTCAATATTGATGGTTATTCTAACCAGGCGATGGTCACTTGAGTAGGGCACGCTATTCAACATACTTAAATTTTCTATAATGTTAGATTTATATGTGGCAATATAGCCCATTTCATTTCGAGTAACATTTTCTAGTTTCCGGAAAAGAGTGTTGGCTATTTCTAAATTACTCTCTTCAATCTGTAAAGGTTAATTATATTCATCAGCACCAAACACCACCAAGTTCAGTCAACAAGATTTTTATTAATTAATTATCCACTTTATAAGTTTGTATTACATAGATACTTTATAGTCTATGGATAGCAGTGTCGTTGTCATACGTAAAAAATAAACGTTAGTAGCAATGGTCGCGGTCGCGATAGAAGGGGAGTGTTTTTAGTAGTGATTTACAGGTCAGTATAGTTGTAATATACCACGGTTTGGCAAAATCGTGTATTATTCTAACAATACATTATGTGCGCAAAGTATAAGAATAGTGTAACGATGATTTGGTAACAATGGACAGTGCATATTTATTTCTGATCGGATTTTTTAGATATAAAGTGTCGAGTACCAAAAACGAATTACTTATTTGAAGACCTTAATTAAGGTAAGGAAGTTTTCATTAAGTTGACGATGTGAGTGGGAGATCTTGAACATTACTAACGTGTTAACTTTAGTTTGTAAAGTATGTAGATATTATTTTTCTAATTTTAGGTACTCTCCGCGTACATTCACCTATCGTATGTGTAACACTTTCTGAACTCTGTTTCGGTTGTCCTGAATACGAATTTAGAAACCTAAATGTGATTATTTCTCTTCACTAGAGTATTTGTTAGGATAAATGATACCTGTTCGACTTTATTTACATCTGTTTGGTGACAGGTTTACTTTCGAGTCATTATTTTTAATTGTTTCACATACACCCAAATATTTATATAAAATTAGACCCCGACTTTTGGGATTAGTTGATGTATTGTAGAACTGATAGTCAAGAAGTTAAATTACTCCCAAAAGACTCCTCAGTTTAAATGTTTATGAATCTGTAACTTACTATGAAAAAAGTTGAAGGAAATACATGTTTATGGTTGATAAAACAGTACAGGGTACAAACAGGTAGGTGTTTTATAGGCAATAAAGAACATTAATCATTTAAATTACACCATTAACATAGCCAAAGAGAAATGAGGAACTTCAAAGTAGTTTGTAATTGGTTGTAGATAGAGTTATATTGGTCTCTGGTTCAGCATTATTTCAAGAAGTGACTTTTAAAAGTGATTTCTTGTCATGCTCCATGGGATTTTATGTTATGTTACAAAGTATATAGCTTTGTGCATGTAGACAAATAAACATAATTTGATAGTAATTATTATTGTTTTGATTAGAATCGTTTTTACTTTACAATCATAACAGCTGACCAATGTCAATAATAACAAGTGGTTACAAATTGGTTAGCAGATTTAGAAGATATACTAATCAACCGTCCCTATTTTCCATAGATAGGTATATATGTTACTAAAGTAACTAGATGTGCAATCACCAAGTAAAATGCGTGCCATAAAGGTTATGACCAGTCATAATTCATGACATCTGTCACTTGGTAGCCAGCTTGAATCTATCAGAGTGACAGCAGGACGATTTTAACAATAATATGGGCAAATTTGTAGTAAATGTATGGGCAAATTTGTAGTAAATGCCATCCTTATCATACAGATGTCATGAACATTACGTTTCGGTTAGTGTGAGGGAGATAGATATAATTTTACATCAAAATGATTACTAGTGTCAAAGCTATGTCTGCATTCTAAAAAATGGTTACGTTTTTGTGACCGCGTAATGTTCGGGATTGCATCTCTATTGATATATCTTGATTCTATTTTCAGTTAAATTTGTAGTTTTTTTTTATTGCACTAAAGAACTTATTTTTATGTATATTTTGTCACAAAAAAGTAAATAAACAATGGAATATGCATTTATAGTTAGCAATTATCTGACATTCATTGCAGATAGTCCAATAAATTGTGAATGTTGTACACAAAATAAATTCTCTTGTAAAATACCATAATTACTTTATCTCTGACTCCTATACTAGGCCATGTTAGTTTGAATGCAATATAGGCAAGTCCGTGGGCAGAAGCTAGGGTCCCTATACTATATAATGTCAGTGAAACTAACAGTGCGTTAGCCATTTTTGGTTGATTGAGAAACTGGGAACAAAACACAGTGACTTAAGCACTTTTAGAACTTCACTGATGATAAAACTTCCTCAGTGGAAAAGTTAATATTGTTTGTTAGGCTATTGCTGTGTGTATATGTGTGTGCATCGAGAAATCCTTCCTCATTAGACATTATTGTGCCCACATTTAAAAGTATACAGACCGTAGTACCCATATTTTAATTTTTTGTTTCAATTAAGCATATTATATTCTTTATAGAAATTTCTCTCACTTTCACTTGTATGCTGAAGAAACTACTAGATGTACCCAGATAATCAGTAACCTTTATTCTTCCCCAGGTTGTAATTTAACTCTGTAACTAATGTGAAGGTCCAAAATGTATGAATTAAAAGCCCAGAAATATATATGAAGAAATTGTATGCGGATTTATTGCGGACCCCAAATCCATAGAGTGTTCGGCTAATAGGATGACATGATGTTGATGTTTGAATGAAAAACCACTATCCGGAAAAATGAGAGAAAGTCATGGAAAAGTCAGTGAAGCAATAGGTGGTCAGGGATTGTCAGGGATAAAACATCAAAAGTCAGGGAAATGTTTTATATAATAAAAATATTATTCATCAGTAATTATGTTGCTCATATTTCTAAAAAAGTGGCAGTTACTTCACTCACACTCTAACTTATTTTTTGTTATTGCTCTGGTATTTTCTTACTTACTATTTATGGTTCTTAATTTCGAAAACAGAATATATTTTTCTACTTATTGCACATAGGTTATACTTTCAGCCGGTTGCACCAAAAAAGTATGTGGTACTTATGCGTGAAACAGATGAACTGTCATCCAAGAACCGTCAAAAAGGATGATAAAACTAAATAATTTTGCTATTATGTTTTCATTTCGTTGAAATGTTTATGATGAAATGATATGTTTACTTAATTTTTATGTATGTACAATATCATAAAAATATAAAAAGTTTGCTAATTATTGATATCATGTTTTGTGATTATCGTCAAAGTATAAATGATAAAAAGTTTGGTGCAAGTGGCTGTTACACTTCAATAGTGAAAAGTATAAACAATCATAGTAATCTGGTTAAAAACTTGATCAGGACATATTTATCTTCCAAGACAACAATACTGGGTCAGTGAAATGTAGTGATCAGGGAAAATCAGTTAATAGTCAGGGATTTTTTTTTGCATTTAGATTGGACACCCTTATTATGTAATAAGGATTTTCTGAATTTAGTACTAAAATCAGTCATGTTGTCGATTTAATTGTAATAACTATCTCCTTTTAGGCTTCATTGTAAAAAACTTACTTTCACGCTTATAATTGTTGGAACGATAAAGAAATTTTAATAGGGAGTTAGTCAGAATTAAACAAAATATAGAGAAAATAAGTTTTTATGACTTAAACACATATTCATTTTACTTTCACTAATAAAAAGTAAACAGTTACTGATTATGAAGTTAAAGTGCTCAGTTTATTATGGTCTTATGATTATTTCCAACATGTATTATTATATCCTGCTAATTAATATAATATATGCAGAAGTTTGTGTTATGCATTTTTATCTCTCATGCGAAAGCTACTTCTTTTTTTTTTTTTTTTTTGTGTATGGCATCTCGCAGGTCAACCTAGAAGGTTGTCGACTGCTTAACCGGGCTTGCCTGTGAAGTGCCTTAAATAAATTTAGGGCCTCCAGCCAGGGCCGAAAACTACTTCATAGATTTGGATGAAATATGGTACACACATAGTTTTTAACCTGGATAAATACATAGGATACTTTTCATCCAGGTTTGTGGAGTAGTTCCTTCTAGATGCGGGTGAAACAGTTAATTATAGTATTTTTCAAGACTCAAGATGTACCTGAAAACTTGATTTGATATTTGTACATTAGTTGTTGCTAGCCTTTTATAACCAGTTTAAAAATTGATACTGTTTATCAAAAAGGTTCAATGTTTGTCAGGTAATATTTAAGCAGGTAGCAATCCTGCTACTTATGTGCTCATCTTACTCTTTGTTTAACACCTTGACTTGTTTCTAAAAAGATCTTCATTTCTCAGTAAACCTTTTGTTTCTCTATTCTACAGCAGGGTTCATTTTATAACTGTGATTATCTGGCTAAAAAGCTTGATAAATTAGCATAATGGGGTGTTTTTACGTTAAATTCGCAAATGTACATGAAACATGTTAATTTCTAAATAAATTTAATTAACTAACAGCCATCATAGTGTGCTGCATAAATGCGTGCTGCATGTCGTATGATGGCAACATGGAGTTTTTAAATTAAAATAGTGATGTGACATATTTTAACTAAGTATCGAAAAATATAGTCAAGTTTAGCGTAATACAGACAGTTTTTTATATATTAGGGATGTTTTGCTCCGATGTTCACGATAATAGCCCGGGACATCAGGACGATCTTTTTTTTTTACTCGCACATGATTCGGGTATCGAATAGAGTACGACGTTATTCGGGCAAATAGCGTTGCAGGTGTGTCGTTATATCGTTGTTGGGTACCGTATACATATTGTTCTCGATATCGCAAGGGGCTTGGCTGAGAGCCAAGTGTGACTCGTCCACAGTCCGCGCACTTGCACATGAAATATCATATTTTTGATGTATAATATTGTTGCATTTTATTTGCTGGAGTTCATTATAATACATAAAAACGAATAGTCATCAGTTGATGTCTTGGGCATCTAGGTCCTTGATAGCATATCCTGGCCAGTCAGCCTCTCCACCACTTTGCTGACTGGCTAACAGTTATACCTCGACGAAAGTTATTCGACGAAAACGAAGAAAGAACAAGATGCTTAAATGTCATATATTCGCGCAATGGCCACTAGTATGACATTTTGCATTCTGTTTATGCACTGATTTACGTATTGACGACTCACTGACTTATTTATGACTTGAAACAACGCACTCTATTAAGTTAACGTCTGAATTATCGTTGACGTTTGTACAAACCGAAACTCCTTTTCATTAGGGATGGGAATACAACAATTAACTTAGACTCACTGACTAAAACTTAATGGTTTTAGTCAGTGAGTCTAAGTTAATTGTTGATTTCCTCTGACTCTGACTAAAACCACTAAGTTCTAGTCAGTGAGTCTGACTAAGTTAGTCTAGTGTGTTAGTGAGTCAGCCACTCATGTTCCTTTCTTTCGCCCTTTGTGTTCCTTTGCCACGGTAACACTTTCGAACAATCCGGCAGCCCCTTGTCTATTTATAAGCTAGAGTTCTAACGGGCTAAAAGTAAACTGAAGTTAATGACTCGTCAAATGTTAACTTTTCTTTATAATAAGAGCTAATTTCGCGCAATTTGTCGTCTTACGAATACACTACATTTTTGATCGAATTACGCATTGCAATTATTCGTGACATGGTGTCCTGTTGAAAAATTGCGGTCTTGGCTCACTGGGCCAATCATTTCGCTAGCCAGCTCTTCGATCTATTTCGGATTCAATCGATCGGATTAATTCTTAAAGTTCACGGCATCTTATAATTGAGATTTTTTCTTTTAACTCGCTTTAGAATATGTATATAGCTTTTTATATTTATATGCGATTTGGGATACGAAGCAGTACATTGAATTTTAACTATTTAAATACTAGTATTCTCGTTTATGAATACATCAATGGTAATTAAGCAAGATACAGTGGTAACTGGAATCTGGTATGATATTATATAGAATTTCGTGTGGGTTTAAGGTTAGTAACAGTTACGGAATTGTTGAAGTCATTAGATTAGATTTACAATTTGGGAGATGAAACTAATTTAGATCAGTTATTCCAGATAAAATGTGATAACTCTTATGTCTTCTCTTCTTAAATTCTTTAAAACTGTCAGTCCTACTGTTTTGTTACTTTAATACAAATTCAGACTCAACTACTACTAAATGATACTTAAGTTTTGTATAAATCCGTCGATTAGTTTCGTGTAAAATTATAGGTCTTATGTATGGATTGAGGAGCCACAATAAAAGTATTGTATCTTTTTTTATATTAGCACTACAAAATCCAAATTTTTTGTAGGCACTCTACTAAATTACTACTAAATGATACAAAAATCATAAATGTACCTTCAATACTTTCGGAGTTACGAGGTGGCTCCTCAGTTCAAATGTTTAGATTGAGGAGCCTTTACATTGATATAACTTTTTTTATATTTTACTACAAATTCCAGGATTTGGTCTACAAAATTTTCTCAGGACCTACTAAATCTGGGCAAAGTTTCGTGGAAAAATAAAAAATGGCTCCTCAATCCAAACGGACATTAACTCTACTCTCTACTGTAGAGAATCGTTTTGGTTCCCTTTAATAATTCGATTTGTAACAAGAGTTAACACATTTTACTTTGGGTACTTAGAAAACCCTCAATGATGTACGGCTTATGACCAAAAAGTCTATGCACACGTGGTCTTTTTATCTTTTTCACTCGATCGCTATTACGATTGTTATTTCGGATTATTTACTTACATAACACATAACTGCAGTGTTACATAGTTTACTGTTAGTGTGACATATTTTTTAATCAATGAAATATAATTTATTTTAGTTATTGATGCGAGAGCGCAATAATAATTACACAACTCTATTTAATTAATAGAACATTGTCATTATATAGGACCAAATATGAAAAATCAGAAATTCGACGACACGGAGCTGTATTTTTGAATCATTTGAATTTGCACGCTCATCATTCGAAATTAACACGTACAACGCCATTTCAGACAATGCTGGGCGACACCTAACTATCCCTAAAAAACATTTAAAAAATGTAGAAGGGTATGAAATTTGAAAAAAAATATAATTGATTGTATGTTAATTTTAGGTATTTTTAATCACTAAAACAATAATTAAATCACAGAAATCCCAGTTATTCGTTAAATAAACACCGTCGCTCAGTATTGTCCGACATGGCCCTGCGCGAACGATAAGTCTTAATTCCTCCGTCCAAGCCACGCGGGTCAAGTTGCGGGTCGGTCAGTTGCTTTCGCGCGCTTTGATTTTGTACCAAAAGGTGACTAATAATAAAATTTCTATGGTAGATTTTAGAAAAGAAATTGTCAAAGATTTTTGTTCTGAACCAAAAGCACTGGACACTGTCGAAACACGACCGAAGAGGTTAAAGCACAAATTGCTACAGAAATAAGGAAAAAGTAATGTAAGACGGGCGTGTTCTAACTGCTACAAAAAAAAAATTAAAGGTCTTAGGAAGAATTGAAGCAAAAAATAAAGTAAAAAAAATTAAAACATTCTGTGATTATTGCCCTAACAAACCATTTTTATGCTTAGAATGTTTTAATATCGCTCATAAATAAATACTTTCATGCTATACCTATATTTAAGATAATAATATGTAAGATCTCAAAATACGATTAACATTAATTTTCTCCTTTTTTGATAAATAGATATGTAAAATAACTGTCTAATTTATTTAATAAACTATTTAATACATCCCATCTTATTTCCCTGTTTTGTGATAAGTAGGTCAACAATGAGTCCCTCAAGATTATTTCCACAAAAACTTAAATTTTTAAGTGCTGACGTGGGTACGTTAGACTAGGGGGCCGCGCGGGTCTTATAGAAGGTAAAAAGGCCTTGTTCGGTCGACCGACGCAGAGAACTAGACGTTCAAATATAAGTCCGAGTGTGGGACAGCATTGTCTTACATGGCCCAAATGAAACAGTTAAGTGTCGCCCGTATGTTCCGACGTGGCCTGAACGAGAGCGTATTGCTTTCCGCTTTGGCGTTTTACGTGTTAAGCTCCATGTAGTTTATTTTTCCAGATAATTCTCAAACCATTTACCTATTTGTTACTGAACTTGTTTATTAAAGTTTCGGTTCTATTGGAATTAATATATCTTGCAGTTTAATTTAAACGCTCATTTTATAGAAGAGTTTATTAATCCCGACTACTCAATGGGTTTGGGTAGCCTTGACAGCCATGTCTGTTCAACGTCAAACATATTATGGTGTTTTCACTACTGGGTACTGTTAGCTATAGGCTCGGCTCAAGGGCGAATCCATTTGCGGCAGAAGAAGGCCACTGTATACGATTTTCATGAATTTAGTTAACATGCAACTGAAACGAAATCAGGTAGTGGTTAACTGAATGCCTGTTTTACGATTGCTACTTAGCGTTTTAGTGGGGTACTCTAGGACAATTGTGTTCTAGCAATTGCAAATATTCAAGCGTCTAGAACACTCGAGAACACTCGGAATACAAGATCTTTGATCTTGTCTTGATCATAGATTTGGAGCACTCGAACTTAAATCTAAGAAGTCCTTGACAGTCGGATTCTGAAGAAAGATCTTCATTCCAAATCCCGCAATTAATTTTTGTCATTTTACTTGAACTAAATCGTATTCAGGTTATTAATGAGTCTAGCAATTTTAGGTTAAATATGCAAGGCTTAAGGACACAGATTATGTGCGTGGGTATGCTACTTGTCCCAGTTGCCGCTTAGATTTGAACAGAAACAATATCACAAATCTAAATGATATTTGCTGTCCCCTGCAAATACCACATGTCAGTCTGGGTTTAGAAGCGACGAGCTTTCCGCCCGCGACTTCGCCCGCGTGGTCATTTTTTTTATACCTTAGGTTACATTATTCAAGTTTTAGTAGGGATCCTTAATTATTTCTGGAAATAAATACAGCATATCATCATCATCATCAGCCTATATAATGTCCCACTGCTTTGCTGTCTTCTCATACAGAGAAGGCATGAGCATTAGTCACCACGCTTGCTCAAGGCGAATATAGCCTATGACACTTCGTAAAGATGTAGTTTTCTAACGGTGAAAGAATTTTTAAAATCGGTCCAGTAGTTTTTGAGTTAAAACCAATCAAAACAATCCTTTCCTTTTATAATATGAGTATAGATATTTACTGCCTGCTGCGAAGACCTAGATTTTACTAAAGACATAATTGCATATCATGCAATGTATGTACTGTCGCATCTCACGACCATCAGGGTGCAGTGCAGATTGCAGACTTCCTCCTTATTGAATACCGACAAGTACTTAAGCGGCAAGTTAACGAGAAAATTGGCGACACACTTTCTGTGTTAGAGCTTTATTAAATCATCTGTAATCATGCCGTCCACGCAGTTGTACTGTGAACGAGACAAGTCTGAGGAACACTCGTATTTTTACGTGTATATAATCTAATCTCGATGCAATTTTACTATTACTTTGTCAACTTTGAAACCCAGTTGCATCAAAATATCTCAGGTTACTTATACGTGAAACGGAAGAACTGTCATTAGATATGTCAAAATGTAGGATAAAATTAAATATAGGTATTTGCTAATATTTTATTTATTGATACCATAAACAATATTTAAAGTATGCCAGCAGCCGGTTGCACCAAAAAAATATGCGGTACTTATACGTGAAACGGAAGAATTGTCATTCAAGATCTGTCAAAATGGAGGAAAAAATTGAATATTTTTGCTTTTATTTTATGGTTTTCGTCTTAATATTTATGATATATGTTTACTTAATTATTATATCTATGAATTAATATCATACAAAATATTAAAAGTATGCTAACTTTTATAGCAAATTATATATTTTTTTAATATCACAATACTCGTAAAAGTAAAAATGATAAAAATTTTGGTGCAACCATATACTTATTGTCTGATTTCCTTTTTGCTTTCATTTTAAAATGGCCGATTCGTTTTACATAGAAATACGAGTAAGTAGAGAAGTTAGGACAGTATTTGGACCACTAAACCAGTCCATGGTTCTAAAAGCTTCATGTTGTTATGCAGCGAGCATAATGCTAGGAACGCATTGATTTTGCTAAACATTGACTACTTTATTCACGGAACTTGAATACCAGTTCAATGAAGCCTGTTTTATAACATATCAACATCTTTATTAACCGCATATGGCATTAGTTGCCGCCGTCCTTCCTCATAATGGCGCGATAATATGAACGCATTCTTTGCTTGGTTATTACGAACCGTGTGAATATTATCTTTGTATAACAATGTTTTGTGTTGCTATCTTTGTTGAGGTAATTGATGTTTCTGTGCTGGTTTTGTTATAAAATTTGGAGTTTATAGCCCGTACCAATTGATTTTACTAAAAATGTAAACAAAGTCGTAACCTATTTTGTTCTAAATTTGCACAGAAATTAACAAAATGCCGTAAGGATGGCGCATTTATGTCAATTTCGTAAATGCCACTTAAATGCCAGTTTATTTATCAATGTGGAGAAAATGAGAACAAAATAGGTTATGACTTTGTTTACATTTTAAGTAAAAACAATTGGTACAGACTGATTAGGTAATCTTCTGAGCTTATGCTTAACACGTGAGGGCTATCGAGCCATATCATCTTTCACACACTACTGGTACATATACCATCTTTTCTTGTCTACTTTATCATCTTTTTCTTGGTCTAGTATTTTAGACAGATTATCTGAACAAATCATTTAATGTATGACTTCTCAGTGAGCAGATCTGTATATATAAAAATTAATCCCTATTTCCCTTGGTCACGGCATCACGCGTCAACGGCTTCATCAATTTGGCTTAAATTTGGCACGGATATAGAGGGATCCTGGGGGATCCAGGATCAGGATCCTGAGGGATCCTGGAGAAGGTTCTAAGCTACTTTTTATCTGGGTGCGTGAAGTAGTTTCCTCGGGACGCAGTTGAAACCGCGGACAAAGGCTAGTATTTTTATAAATATTAGCTCACTGACCATGGCCCTTCAGGTAAAACACCTTAATAATCCTCTACCTTAAGGTTATCTACGTACAAAGAATATTAATTCCTTCACCTGCCAAAGAAAGTTGATCGGAATCTAATTGTAATTCCGTACGGATCGGGACATGCCTTACTTTCTTAGCCCTTGGGTTTTGGAAACCTTGCCTATTTTTTTGCCTCTATCATGAATACACAATGTACACGTTCCTTTGTTAAATATAAGCGCAACTAAGGCCATTGGGAATATAATTTCAAACACACGTGACTTCCACAAAACAACAAAATTCTCGCGTGACACTTACTCAAGGCACTTGTCCCATTTTTTTTCGGACGAGCTGTTCCCAACCTCTGCATCTTCTGAAAGACAGAATCAATAGTGGCAAGAACTGCCGATGATTATTGAAAAGCAAAGCAAAAATGTTGTGTTAAGAACAAGGATATGGTAAGCGAGTTACCAGTGTGTGTATAGCTTAGTGAATAGTTTTGCGGCTTCCTGCTGAATGAAGTTTTTATTGGAAAGCTCTTGTTGTTGCGATAAACTAGTGCAGATAGATTTCTCATTAGCAGTGTGAATAGTAAACTCAGATATCTCTTGTCCACGGGACCTACAAATATTGTCCTCATCTTGAACGAGAAAATAATCTATGTCGGCAGTACGGTGGTTCAAATGCCTCGCAGTTCCAACTTGTGTGAGACAATTATTTAATTGTAAAATTATAGCTGATATTAATTCAGATGATTAAGTTTAACTGGGACTACGGTATACTTGCTCAACAACTGTAAATTGATGAGAATTTTCTTAAACCCGCACGTGACGCATCGGCACGATGTGACAGGCAGCGACTATCTTTGCGAATTTACGATTGAGAAAGTAATAACATAGAAATGCACTTTAATAACCTCGACATCGCAACCCGAGGAAAGTAATCTTTTCTCTCGATTGAAGATTTATAACGTGGTGACATGTACTAATATATAAGATGATGGTGTAGTGCTCATTTGGCTCGCTCCGTGACCTCAATATCGAGCGGCGTAGCGGCCAGATTGTCTGCGCTCTGGGGGGTTTGATTCCTTGCGTTAGTGAATTTGGATATTCGTGTAATTGGAACATGTAAAAAAAGAACACCATAGCGAAGTAAACTACTTCTCGAATATTTCCTCGCACTTTTAAAATTGCTGGTAAATGTGAAACTACAGTGTAAAGTTTATTAAGACTGTTGACAACTTTGATTATCAGGACGTTCTCCATATTTAGGTATGAAATAAACTTTTTGAACGCAAATATTTACCGAACTTCAGAAAATATACCCTTTACTTTAATAAGTAAAGTAAGTTTAATTTTAAAATTTATTACATTTATATGATTTAATATAAATTGAAAAGTCGTACTTAATTTCTTTTTGGTATACCATAAAGCATTTTTCTTCTATATTCTAAATCTACCCTTCCAACATTACGCTATTAAAAACGAAAGATAAAATCTTTACGCTACAGTTAGCTTGCGATGGATAAGCGGCAAACTGCTGAAAAACCTGTAATATTCCGGCTTCGATGTTACCATTAGCTTGTCGATTACTGTCGAAGCGTCTAATAGGAAGTTTCGCAACACCGTGTAATTAATGCTTACTTACGTTCCCAGCTCAACACGAGACTTTAGTTGCATAATTATAATGAAAATTCACGGAAGTACGGAAGAAACGGCGCGGTTTTCAAAAAATACGTTCATCTTTTTGACTTTGACTGACTACTATCACCATCCCGCTGTGCTGATTAGTCTGCAAGATAAATCCATACAAATGATGTTCCAGTGAATTCGATGAAGTTGCCTTTGCGTCATTAATGAATAAAAGATTATTTGAGGAATAATGGTCTTTGTATGAGAATAAGCTGTTTTGAAAACCCTGTGTTGTAGTAAAATTTATGTTTAAGTTGGTATTTAATACCTACAGTCAAAAGCAACATATAATATCTTAACACCATCAAATAGCAAAAACGATGATGAAAAACCGTTGTTTCAAACCCAAGGGTTTATAAAAACATCGGTTATGTCAATCTCTACATTTAGACCGCTGGATGAATTTTGTTACGGTTTTAGACGAAGCGCACTTTCGACCCGCGATTCATACAATAACAATAACATACAATCGCGCCTGTTTTCAAGTTGGCTGAAACATTATTTTTGGACTTTAGCCAAGGAAATGTTCATAAAAACTATCGAGATATTTATTCTTATCATTCGATTCAACATTGTGAATGGTTTAATTTGAAAGGAATGGAAATAATTCAAACGTCGCCTCCAGTAATAAATAAACTTCTTATTGGCATTAAAAAGTGTTGCCTCATTCAAAATATTGGTAAAATGTTACAGACACATACAGAAATCAAATCGATTTAAAAATATCTTCAGTTCAGTATAAAGTTAAACAAATAAATTTATTAAAACCATACCTACACCGTTCTTACGCCTAGTCATTCTAGAAAAATCTTGACCTAAAAAAATATTAAAATAATCAAATAGCTTCAATGATAAGATCTCATGTTTGAGTATTGTTTCAGAAAATTTGCCTTAAAGTGTATACAACCCCTTAGGCGAAACGCATATTATGTATATACCTTCTCCTACTTTACCTGCACCAAACAAAACAAGCCATTCGATAATATTATACAGTTTATACAAATATATGGAGTGCAAACCTTTTAGTAAGACATAAATATTAAAACTATTTTTCTTCCGCAATCAGATATAGCACGCGAGAGTCATCGTGTCTACACAGATATTGCGTGTATTATTTTTAAACTCATATTCTTACTCGTTGTCGCTCTTAGTTCATCTATTTTAAGATAGTGAAAATGCTGTTAAATTTAAAATAAATATCAACAAAATTTTCTACATAAATAGAGGCCGAACTCGTATGAAGCCTGTTTTACAATTTCTGCTGAAGATTTTTGCTATAGATTTAACAATCTGGCAAATTTCTTTAAAAATACACTGTATCGATATGACAAAATAAATTTAGGGCCTTTTAACTTAACATTATAGCTAATAATAATATTATCTTACAATTCACAATAATGGATCTTTTAAAGGACATTTGATCCTATGATTTAATTTTTATAAACAAGTCTTTGACTATAATCGTGATGGTTTGTTTGGGCCATATACAGATTTCTTAGGTGCCACACCTACTTACTTGATGCTACACCTACTTAATCTGCGATGCAGTATCAAAATGCCGCGACAATCTGCACAGTGGACTATTTGATGCGAGATTACATTATCATTCGGATAACAAGTTCGTTACCTATTAACACATAAACACACATAGCATTAGGATTGATTCACTCACAACTTACTTTACTTTTCAGTTTTTTTTTGGAAGTCGGTTTTATTTTTTTGTAAAAAGTTTTTTATTTTTTCACTTTTCAGTGTCTCAGTCTTGCTATCTTAACAAAATAAACACACCACTTTTTTAGGTTGTAATAAGCGTAAATAACCAAATCATCTAAGTATTTGGCATATCAGCAAGTAGAGATAAATCGTTATTTTTAATATATTTCTAAAACGGCTGAACCGGTAGTGATAAAATTTATATGGGACCACACGGGAAGCACCAGCTTTAAAATAAAAAAAGAATCATGAAAATCGGTTCACCCAGTCGCAAGTTATGAGGTAACAAACATTAAAAAAAACCTCCTCCTTTTTTTGAAGTCGGTTAAAAAAGTTAAAGAAAATTAAGGTAAATTTTGGTATCTACTTAAAAGTTTTCGCCAAGATCTAAAGCCCATATCTTTTTACCGTGTTGACTCAGGACATTGGACCTTTTTACACCTAATAGGGGTCATATTATATACTCAGTATCTGGTATAAATTTCAACTAGCTAGGTCTACCCGTTCCTGAGAAAACTGGTGGTGACACAAGGATAGACAGAAGAGAGTAATCTTATATGCCTTCCTTTTTTACCTTTTGAGGTACAGAACCCTAATAATACTGGGGATATTAATAACAAAAAAATAATCAATACAATATAAGATTTTACAGGAATCCCATTATCTTTGTGGGTTAAAAAAAAACAAAACAGTCCGGAGTCAGGTAGTTGGCGGTGGTAAATCCCGTGCCTGAGAGGGCGTTAAACCGTCGTCCCCGGCTGCTACCTTGATAGCAGTCGTTGTTACAATTCCATGTAAACGGCCGTCAGGATATCAAAATCGGATACAAGGGCTTGTAAGGTTAGTAAACCTGCAGCAGCACACACGATAAGAAGATGAAAAAAGTTTTTGTTACTTTGACTTCGTAAGCGAAAAGATTTTACGAAGCAATATTTTTTACGACCAAGCACGCCCGTACTGCTGCCTGTCCCGTATGTTTTCACCCTAATCCAATCGCTGAAATAATTGCTGAAAAGCAACATGTGTGAATAATAAACCTGAAAAACACTTACCTTCACTGTGCTCAGTCGGGTAAAGAGTAATAGTTAACACTTTCTACTGGTAAGGAATATGTCATAACTGTGTTGCACGTATTTCAATAACGGTTTCTTGTGGCCATCCTTATCTAACATAGGCTTGTCCAGGTAGGTAAGATAAAGATAGAAAGACCTAACTGATATCAGCGTCACTCGCAGAATAATTCATTGAATCCTTTTTGGGGCATCCTTGGACACGCAAGTTATTGTTGTTTTTTTTTAATATGCTTGTATAGCCTAGTTAAAAGTTTAGTATTTCGTTACTGTAGCGAATTTTACCATCTTTTATCAATTCGCCATATTGCAGGGTGTAGAGCGCCCTTGGTGCCAATTGTGAAAGTATTACATCACCATCAAGCCTTTTCCCGTCTTTGTTCGGTTCGAATTCCAGTCTAACTAGATGCAACTGACTATCAGTGTTTTCAATGGAGCGGCTGCTTATCTGACCTCCAGAACCAAGTCTAGCTGAAGACTGGGTGGTAAGGCATACCTTAAGGAAGGCCTATGTCCAACAGTTACTAAATTTAATTAAGGTAAAGGTGATGACGATGAACCTAATGGAGCCAATTCTATACTCAAGACAAGATCAGAATAGATCTTGTATGAGTATCGTTCTAGAATACCGGGCTAAGAAAACCACTATGGAAGTGGTTCTATACACCTTCTACGTCAGACTATTAATTTCTAGTTCGTATCCACCTTACATGAGTGTTCCTTCCATAAATACTTGAGCTGTTCTCGTGGGCAGAGATAATATGAAGATGCTGACTCACACCCTCATCCGGTGTACTTAAAATGCAATGTGGATGTTTACAACTTTAGTGATATATGATGAGCTATTATTTTTATTGTACTGAGTCAGCGGTGACACTTTTGGAGCATATTCTAGTATCTTTATGATTCAAAGTCCTTTACTCATGGGCCTTGAACTTGTAAACTGCAATATCTGATGAGTTTTACCCTTTTCGAATTTATGATCTGCGGCAAATACTAAGAACCAAATCAAATCTACATTTGATTATAAACACACACTGGTGGTAGCACCAGTGTGTGTTTATGATTATGTAATACAAGCCATGATAATTTAACGATATTTGCTCGAACGAGTAGAGTGATTATTTCAATGTTAATGATCTTCATTTTCCTAGCTATTTGCATTGATATAATATTAGTATGAGGTGTTCGGTCATCAGAATAATCAACGTAATTAATTATCCAACTATTTTTATCACAAAGATGATGTTACAAATGATGGCTGCACTCTCAGGTCTGTCATCAAGATCGATAGAACAATAAATATACGTGGCAGTTATTTTTATCAGCTTGATCTAATATTAGTACTATAGTGCTGATTTCATAGGTGACTATGCATAAGGGATATCGCCCACACCGGAGTGGCAGCAATCAGTATCACCTCAGGTCGAGCCGTCAAGTCTCCGCAATGACCAATTCTGAGTAGGCGGCTTGTCTCCGATATACTGACGTCACCGGATTTGCGTTTTATCATTTAGATATTATGTCTTACCATTTTATAAATAAAGCGTATATTGTGAGATGTAGCAGATTCTCGTGGTAATTACACAGCATTTCAGGCCCTTTCACATTCGATAGCGTGCTGTGACATAGGGTGGCAAGCTCCGTTAAAAAGCGTATGGCAAAGCACTTATGTCTGTTAGTAGAGACAGATTGCTCAATCATCAACATTGTCAGACGATATAATTGACGATACGACTATTTTACTGTAGTGTATGATGCGAATGCTCACTAGTATATGCGGTGCTCGCAATCCGTTTCACTCAGTTGCTTTTACGACGTGCTCGGGATGATAAGATGCTGAAACATTGTCTCGTTTTTTTAAATTAATTAATACATATTGTTAAGCAGTGTAATGTGTCAACTGTTTATTGGTTTATTGTGACCATAATTACCTGTAATTATGTAGTATATTGTATTCTGTTAATATAGTTTATTGTGTATTAATATAGTTTGGCATAACAGGTTTTAGTAATACCTAACTCCTCAAAAAGGCTGGTAGTAGGAACCATGATGTCATAAGGACCTAATGGATTTATGATTAACAGTCGCAAAAAATAGAAGATGATAAGGCCGCTACACACGTAACGACTTTTCTATGCAAACCAATGCGCAGATTTATCGATCGCGTGTATTACAAATCGTTGCAGATTTTCCGGTTTGTGCTGTCCATCGGCAACAGTTGCAATTTCTATTCGATTTTCAATCGATTGCGCTCGTACAGATCTATCGAAATGATGCGAGTTGATAGATAGATCAGATCGGCAAGCTCTTTGTGGCTAGATGCGTCGAGCCCGTGAGTTACAAAAATTAAAAGAGGTATTCTTCCTTAATTATTATTATGACAATAATAATTAAGTATGACGAGAGTTATCTCACTAGAGAAACTCCGACAAACTCGGATATCATTAGCCTGTGAGTGTGCTGTCAAATACGTACGTAATATTAGAGATAAATATTCAAAATAAATAAAAATATGTATTCTACATTACATATGTTTTAAGGATAGGCGGCTTAAAAGACGAGTAGCTCCGACAGGATAATCTTTAATTAAATAACAAATCTTACGTAATGAAGAACTTTCTAATTTGTCTTTACGAAACTTTCCTTAAATTTACATTCCGTAATAATATGTTAATTGAACTCAAGAAACACCAATTAGAAGTTTTTGAATGCAAATTAAAGCATATTGCACCTCACATAGAATATTTGGCAGTAAAATGGTACTTGTTACAGCGTGTGAGGGTTTCTTTTAGAATGTTTTGCTGTTCGTCTAATAAGCCTAGTGTAACGGTCGGCGCACATTATACGGTTAATTACTACGTTTTTCACAATCATATAAATATAACGATTAATTTCTCTCGCTACGCAATTTGAGTTTTGTTACTTAATCTTTTTATTAAATAAAAATACTCAGTTTAGGTTCAACCGAGACTTCAGTGATAAATTAAAGCGGTTTCTTTTTTTAATTTCCTATTTCATTTAAATGGAAAATATAGAACATACGATAAGTACGTGTATGACGTTTATACAAATTTCATTCGATACCGAATTAGAATTCATACCTGTCCTATCCATATTATTATCAGCATTCTTGAGTTAGTTTAGTTTAGTTTTTCCCCATAAGGGGAAACGAAATCATAATAGCTCGAGAAATCGAGGTACAGAGGTACACAAATAAATTAATATAAATAATGTATTTAACATAATTAAAACAACCAATATATAAAATATAAAAAAAAATGATAGCACTGAAACTGTCGTTAATAAATTATTTTAATTAGTTTATTGACGCACACAAATTAAGTACGAACCATATTGCATTTGCAATTAATATTATTTTTCAATTTGTCTTGAAATGTGGAGATATAACACTAATCCTTACTAATATTATAAATGCGAAAGTAACTCTGTCTGTCTGTCTGTTACGCTTTCACGCCAGAACTACTGGACCGATATAAATGAAATTTGGTACAGAGATAGAATAGACCCTGAGGAACAACATAGGCTACTTTTTACCCGGGTGCGCTAAGTAGTTCCCTCGGGATGCGGGTGAAACCGCGGGAAACAGCTAGTAATAAATATGTATATTATCGGATGTCATCATACTTATTAGTGATCGCTTAGATTACAGTGGCTTCCGCGAACGACTGTCGTGAAGTCGTCGTACGAGATTCGTCTGACTGAAGCGATAATTTCGACGTCACACAAATAACTACATTCACATAATATTATGTAGTTATAACCAATAGTTATACTTCTGTTGGTGTCATGTGAATAATATCCTATCCTATCCTTACTAATATTATAAATGCGAAAGTAACTCTGTCTGTCTGTCTGTCTGTTACGCTTTCACGCCAAAACTACTGGACCGATATAAATTTGGTACAGCGATAGAATAGACCCTGAGGAACAACATAGGCTACTTTTTACCCGGGTGCTCTAAGTAATTCCCTCGGGATGCGGGTAAAACCGCAGGAAACAGCTAGTTAATATTATAAACGCGAAAGTTTGTAAGAATGTATAGATGTATGTTTGTTACTCACTCACGCATAAACTACAGAACGGATTTGGATGAAATTTGGTACACACATAGTTTATAACCTGGATTAACATATAGGATACTTTTTACCCGGGTGCGCGAAGTAGTTCTTTCGGGATGCGGGTGAAACCGCGGGAAACAGCTAGCTGAATATAGTTTACGAAGTTTGAAATCCGAAAATTAAAAGTATTTTATTTTTTAAATCTTCTCGTTCAAATTTTCAAGTAAAACAAAAACTTTAACCGTCTTACTTATAATGTCCGATTATTTTTAATCTGCTGCTTGGCAATGGATTAACAAAAATCTCACTCATAAATGCTGTTTAGTGTTAATAAAAACATAAGTTAGTAGCTTAATCCTGGATTACGACGTTAAGTAAGGATTAGGTGAGAAATGGTTAAACTTCAGATTACAGGGTTTTTATAAGTATGACGGTTAATGACTAGGAACTGAGCAAAATAGAATAGTCCCGTTTGTGACGCGATAATAATGTGTATACAAAACTATAAGTCGCAAGCCTTTCCACTTGCAAGCGAGTTCGATGCACTGCCTTGCAATCTTTAGTGTGTGCATCATCTTACAGTGTGTTGACCCATAAAGGGAACAGAGGGCTAGATGTATTGTTTCAATTACAGTATCCGGACTGAGGTCGCGATGTCGATGACATAGTCTTTATCGTGTAAACTGTAGTTCGCACCCATATTTCAAGATTATATAAATTTTATTCTATAATCTTGAATTATGGGTGCGAACTACTTTATTCTTCGATGGTATGTTAGTTTCAAAAGTTTTTTGAACACTTACAGCCAGTTGCACCAAACTTTTTATCATTTATTCTTTTACGAATATCACAAAACATGATATCAATAATAAGCAAACTTTTAATATTTTTTATGATATCAGTACATAGATATAGCAATTAAATAAACTTATATCATAATTTTTTTGACAAAAAACGTAAAGTAATAGTAAAATTATTCAATTATATTATCATCCATTTTGACTTTGATTTTGAGGAGCTCGTGGCTAAGTAACAGCCGCACGGTTCGACCGATCAAAGGTTAAGCTGCGCTTGGCGCGGTCGGTCCGTGGATGGGTGACCATCTATGTCATAACGAGACTCCTCCGTGCCTCGGAAAGCACGTTAAGCTGTTGGTCCCGGTTGTCATTTGTACATCTTTGACAATCGTTACGGGTAGTCAGAAGCCAGAAAGTCTGACAACCAGTCTTACCAAGGGGTACTACCATGTTACCCGGTAACTGGGTTGTGGAGGTCAGATAGGCAGTCGCTCCATGTAAAACACTGGTACTCAGCTGCATCCGGTTTAGACTGGAAGCCGACCCCAACATAGTTGGGAAAAGGCTAGGCAGATGATGATATCATCCATTTTGACACATCTTGAATGACAGTTCCATTCTGACACATCTTGAATGACGTTTAAGTAAACTGATTGATATTTTTTTGATGCAACTGGGTGTTAAATTAGAGTACTAAGATTAATAAAGGGCTAATATTAATAAGCGATAGAAAGATTGGCGGACGTGAAACCGGTATAGAGAACTTTTATTTATTTATTTGATGACCACGATTTAAGAAACTAATTACATAAACCAAAGTATTATATAATAAGTAAACTAATAAGTATAATTAAATAATATTAGCCTCACAAAAATGCAGGCACTTAACCATTAATTTGGTGAAATTATCCACCAATAGATCGCAGAATAAATTGAATAAAACTTGCAGGAAATCTCTTTTTGATGCCCAAAGCATAATTGATGTTCACGATTATTTATCAAATCTTTATTGACCGTAGTCGTTTAGTGTGTAACCAGGCCTGTCCCACTCCCCGTGTAGGTATCAAAAACGTACCTACGCACAGCGGCCTATCCGAGACGGCTAGTCACTGGGGGCCTCACGCGCGAGCCGTGAGTGGCGTACGCGCAAGATTTGTTCCTTTTGATTATATACGTATCTACTTCATTTGTTCGTTTCAATGATTCGTAAGTTTTTAGGAACGGCCTCCCGGACTAATGTTTGCATCGTAAGTCATTCCGGTAATCGTGTGATACGATTTGAAACGTCTTTTGTTGACAAAGGTATTAATAGTAAGGTGGCGTAATTCAACATTATTTGAGTAATATAAGGCCTGTGTCTCTTTTGGTGAAGGTATCGAAAACGTAAGTAGGTATGTATGCACAAATGTATTAGAATTAAAGTACTGTTAACACTTACCTTACGTTTTTATTTTGAAAGTCATTTGTTTTCTAGAGTACTACAAAAATGGTAATTCAGTAGTTAGATTAATTTATTTTTTAAAAGGAGACAACCCTGTTTTCGTTAGAAAAGGTAAGCGTTACGCGCTAGAAAGAGACGCAACTTCTAGGCAACTATAAGCGTAGGTAATTACGCGCTGCGCGATCTGAATTGAACTTAATCGTATCGACGCTAAAGTCTATATTTCTTTAGATGACTTTTCAAAGTGGCTCTTCTGTACTTGTACTATTATGTATTCTGTGGTGTAACGCACTAGTGTTTTGGCAGTATATGTAGTATTAAAATAGAAGGGTGATTTTCGTGGCTCGGTGGGGGCTCGGGTTCACTGATTTCAGACGAAATTTAGATTTACGCGGCTAGATTTAGATTTTAGATACGTAGATGTTATGAAGTTATTCAGCTATTAATAGTTACAGTGCTAGGAAATACGTTTTTGGCTTTGATGCAATGTTTCTGTTCAAAGTTCTTCAATGAATGATTACGAAGATTCTGATGAAGGATTTTGATACTGTGACTTCGTCAGATAACATTTAAAAAATGTTTACGCCCTAAAACGCTGGCCTTGCACCACTTCCTATATATTTTTGCTGGGAAGAAATAATAATAATAATAATAATTTATTGTCTCAAGAAAGATACAACAAAGTAATTACACATGATCTATAACAATCTTAACAAGTATTACAATATTATTTTTTGTTGACCACTGGTACCCAAGGTAAGATTTAACTTGTGGTATGGGTACCAGGGCTCTCGTAAGTATTAGCAACAGGCAGTTAATAAGAAAGTGTAGTGTATCGTAGATGCATGTGAAATGGCAACAAACTTCCCCACCAACACATATTTTACGGATAGAAAAAGTTGTAATAAAGCCTTTTTCAAAATTGTGATAAAACGTAGCCATAAACAAACAAACATACTCACTTTCGTTTATAATATTGGTTAGGATACACCACGTCAAAAGCACTAACTAAGCTTTAGATAAACAATTGTTTTTGAATTACCAATGTTATGGTGGATGTCACCGTGACTACTAGTTAAACCTTTAATCTGCACACTGATGCGGAATCTAACCAGCTGATTAAAGTGTCTACTTACAGATACGTAAGTTAGTTCAACTGTTGTAACTTATGGGGACATCGAGAAATTTTGGGCCTATAGTGAATCTTCAAAAATATGCGGTCGGTTTTTCGACGCTGTTCGCTTCAACACACACTTCAATTTCATCATTACCAGTCGTATAAATTTCAATATCTACCTACATTAAGAGGCTATATGTATTTCATTATTTAACATAATAATTTTAAGCTTGTAAATTATACAATTTAAACAACAGTCGGTGATGATCCAACGGCAAAATATTGAAGATTCACCCCTATACCTAACCGATTTCAATTTATTTGGAAGGAAGTCATCATTTAACTAGCCTTTTCCCAACAATATCGACTTCTTCGCCTTATGGGCTGCAGCTGAGTAGGTACCAGTTTTTACATGAGCGACTGCCTATCTGACCTCCACAATCCGGTTACCAACACGCTACCCCTTGGTAAGACTGGTTATCAGATTTTCTTGCTTCTGACTACGACTGTCAAAGATCTATAAATTTAAAGGATATAAAAAGATAGGTCTTGTTATCAGCGAAAATTACTAAAACAATAATAGGTAGCTTTATTCTTTAAAATGGATGGAATAAAGTTTTTAATATCTCAAATAGTTATCTTATAAAGATTGTCGCCTCCATTTAGTTTTAGAAGAAATGCTGATATTTTGTTTACTTAATTCTTTATTGTTTTTTATGTGTTTTACTGTCAGTGTATAACGCAGATGCAGCTTGGCAACAATTTATCACATTAAGGATTTATGTGCAGAATTTTTATAACATGATGTGATGTGGGGTTGCCAGGTCTTCAAATCGCAAAGCCGTACAGACCAGCCACTTTAGCCTGACATTTGAGTAAAAAAAAAACCGACGAATTCAGAACCTCCTCCTTTTTTTATTTAAGTTTTTTCTGGTATTAAAAGCCTTGTTTGTTTATCAAACAACAATAAATTTAAGGATAACTCTGGAATGGTCAAACTTAACAGCTTAACAAAAGTCGGACACCGTCTAATTTGGCCAAACCCGCAACCAACCAAAATGTATGGGAATGACATTCGTTTACGACTAGCTATCTGTCATTCCCATTCATTTTGTTTTCTATTCTACTAGCGATTTTGCCACTTGTCTAACCCCCCTGGTAACGCTACGTGCGTGCCAATGACACGTAAATACTTTATGTGAATGAGTGTACAGAAGCCGCTTTGTTGTCCACCTGATATGTCATGATAGCTTGTCATTCGCTCGTCACTTTTTAGGGTTCTGTACGCAAAGGGTTATTCCATATATCCATCTGTCATCAGGCTGTATCTCATGAACCGTGATAGTTAAACAGCTGATGTATGTATTGTAGTAGTATGTAGTTGTATTTCTGTTGCCGCTATAACATCATCATCATCATCAGCCTATATATTGTCCCATTGCTGGGCACAGGCCTCTTCTCATACAGAGAAGGCATGAGCATTGATCACCACGCTTGCTCAAAGCGGATTGGCGATTTCAGACTTTTAAAGTCCAGGTTTCCTCACGATGTTTTCCTTCACCGTTAGTCAGTGACGTCTAAGATATACTTAGAAAGCCGCTATAACAATTAACACTAAAAAACAGAATAAAATAAATATTTAAGGCGGTTCCCATACAATAAACGTGTTTTTTTTTTGCTCTTTTTTTGCTCGATATTGATAACAGAAACAGGTAGACGCTTGAAATATTCACAGAATATCTTGTTATATATTTACTTTAAAAATAAATAATTAAATTAAAACAAATATTTAAGGGGGGCTCCCGTACAAAAAACGTGTTTTTTTATTGATAATGGTACGGAATGCTTAGTGCGCGAGTCCGACTCGAACTTGACCGGTTTTTTATTTATTAACAAGAAATGTGCATAGAGTATGTCTTTATGATTGGTATGTACATCCGGATACCACACATTTTTTTCTAAATATCTTTGTTTATAATGTCGCTGAGTCATTTCAAAGGACATCAGGTGAATGAAGCAGAGCTTGAATGTTTTTTGAATATGACTTCCTAATTTGTTTTGCAGTTTCCGAGTTTAACACTTACAAGTATAACATATTATGGCTGGTTGCATCAAACTTCAGATTATTTCATACTTTTCCGTATGGTACACAATAACACAACTTTATAATATAACTAGCTTCTGCCAGCGACTTCGTCCGCGTGGAATAGTGGTGCTCCGCTCCTATTGGTCTTAGCGTGATGATATATAGCCTATAGCCTTCCTCGATACATGGACTATCTAACACTGAAATAATTTTTCAAATCGGACCAGCGGTTCCTGAGATTAGCGCGTTTAAACAAAATGGAGTAACTTCTCCCGTTTTCCCAACATTTCCCTTCACTGCTCTGCTCCTATTGATTGTAGCGTGATGAAAAGTATATTATAACCAGCTCAGGAGTATGAAAAATAATTGTACCAAGTTTCGTTAAAATCCGTCGAGTTTTTGTTTCTATAACGGTTATACAGACAGCCATTTTTTTTTTAGTGATTGAATTTTTGGCATCAGTATCGATCCCTAATCACCCCCTGATAGTTAATTTGGAAATATATTTCATGTATAGAATTGACCTCTCTACAGATTTATTATAAGTAGTATAGAAATAGATTAATAATTTGCATACTTTTGAAATTTTTATGCTAACCAGACATAAATATAATAATTTAAAATACTGTAATAGCAAAATCCATTATTTTATACTAGCTGTAGTGGGTAGCCTATGTTGTTCCTCAGGGTCTATTCTATCTCTGTACCAAATTTCATCAAAATCGGCTCACTGGTTTAGGCGTGAAAGCGTAACAGACAGACAGACAGAGTTACTTTCGCATTAATAATATTAATATTAATATAGTAAGGAATAGTAAGGATTTAGTATCAGATAACCATTTTGACAGATCTTGAATGTCAGTTCTTCCGTCTCACGTATAAGTAACCTTATAATTTCTTGATGCAACTGGGTGATGCTATCTAACATGTGGTACAGCAACGGGTCGTTGATAAGTGAACGAACCCAATACATAACCAGCGCACTTTGCACTATCATGAGCATGTAATAAGCTTATAATAACTAATTATAGCATACGCGTCCGCTAGCGTATTACTCATGATACAATTTATGTAGGTATAAATGTGGTACATTGATATACATACTTAGGTGGTTATTAATGATCTTGTCATCTTATCTACTATCGTGTTGTCTCGACTCCTTTTTGTGATGGGAAATCATAAAATACTGAGTAGAAAGAACCTCTTACAACACAAAAAGCGAAGGACTGAACATGAATGGGTTTTAGTTAATAAACTAGCTTTCCGCCAACGGCTTCGCCCGCGTGGCCTATACGAATACAAATAAAAAAATCGAGAGTTTCGTACAACCTTTGCCACCCTTTTCACCCTCTTTGGAGTAGAATTTCGGAAAATCCTTTCTTATCGGATGCCTACGTCATACAAAGCACATACCCTCCAAGTTTCAGGTCTCTACGATCAGCGGTTTAGGTTGTGCGTTGATCCGTCAGTCAGTCATTCAGAACAAAGCATTTTATAATTTATAGACTAATTTGGACTTGAAATGTTCCCTATCACCCTTAATGTTGACGTAGGTAATTTGTGAATTTACCTTTATTTGTTTGTCCGTAATGGAACTTTGGGTCTGAAGATTCGTATTTCCGCTTAGTATCGTACGGTCTCATTGGATAAGTAGCCCTGTTGTGTGGGAGCGTCTGCCGAGTCGTGCGTCAGTTTTCTGTATCGCGCGTTCTGTGATAGTTTTGTATAGTGGAAATAACAAAAGACGCAGACGCATTTTTTTTGGTAGTGTAGCCTTTGCGTGTTAACTGCGTTAACTAGGGCGACAATGTGAGTATTTTCATCTAGCATTTCAAAGCTATCCTTTACTCTCTTTTGTAAATTTTCCTCATGAAAGTTCATAAGAAAACAATTTTATTACATCTTGTTTTTCTGCGGGATCAAGGATCTTCTCCCCAAAGATCCTAAAAATACAATTTGAATTGACGTACTTTTGCTAAAGAAAAAAACATGAATAAAATATATTTGTACCCTTGTATAAAATACATTTTCATTTAAATATTAACTCCGGTGGCCTGGGTTTGATCCCGAGATATTTATGAGAAAAGATCTTGAAAGGACAGTAAACAAGGCCAAGGGCTTTTTAAGGACTTCTTTTGTTCCATACAATACATATAACCATCGGTAAAGGCACGTGTTTCATAACAACCATCTCGAGTATTTCCGTACAAGTCAAGCAACTAGTCTTGTAAGTGAAATAAAAGGGTCTTTGGGCATAAAGAAATCTGGAATCCTTTTTGGGATCACTGTTTGCTGTCTCCAAAATCCAAGTCCTATCTTCCATTCGACTCGGATGGTGAGATCTAGTTTGCAAATAAAATCTTCCTACTTGGTCCATGAACATGTTATATTAGTTTTAAATAAAGGTGCCAGAATTTTGAAACAATATTTTTCACAAAAAAAAAAACATTTCCTTTAACAGTTTTGAAAGGATAAATAAGCAAAGTGTCTTTGATCTATTTCTTGACGTGCCAATTCTAATATGAAATTTTCGTCTTTCCAGCCCCTTCACAATGAATAGGGGTGCCCGCGTCGAGCCGACGCCGCCAGAATGCGCGCTAGCGGCGGAAATGTTCGACCACTTCTGTGCGGCCGGCACCATGAAGCAGATCCTGGCGTTACACCGGGAAATTTGCAACACGCTCAACCTCAAGCCGAACAGGCTGCCAGACTTCTACCCGAAGCTCAAGGTGAGTACTGCGTCGCTTATTAATATACGAGGACAAATCCTTCTTTTGTGTGGAACAATCGTTTTTTTTTGGGGACTGTCTTATGTAAAGGCGTGCTGTTTTTCAGCCTCCTTTGAATAAATGGTTTTTGAGTATTTTTAATGCCCTGGTTTTCAGGATTCAAAATACAGTACCATACAAATACAATATATATTTCTTCCGTAATTATTTTGTAGATGACTATATGCCTGTACTATTTACTGATCAGTCTGACTGTAGACTTGCTGATTACGACTGATTTTCGTTCAAGTTTGGTATACCAATAATAACGTCTTCAAGAACTGAGTCTTCAAGAAAGTGTTGGTCAGTAGTTCGGTACTTAGCACACCGTTCAACTTCTAAAGGAAATACTATTTCAATTCCGTCGGGATCCAGTCATAAATTACTCCGAAATTTCAATATATCATAGCTGTATGAATATTTAATGCCAATGTTAATTTTGAACGTTATGTCCGTGCATTAAAGTTTGTATTTGCTGTCTCGTTCATTTCGCAATGCACTTTTAACTTAGAAAGTGATATTTTAATAATATTGTAGACGAATGTACCAGACCGCGACGTTTGCGGAGCGTGGAGTAACTTTGGTGTATAGGTACCGGTCACACTGCTTTCCATTGCGGTATAGGCAGGGGCCAACAGATTGTGTTTCTAATGTACTTTCAACTTTGATGAGATCAAATGAATGCGTAAAAAGCAGTTGTTTTGCACATGTTTTTTTGGTAAAAAAATGGCAGGATTTTTTTAGGAATCATCGTTTTCATTTAACTATAAAAGTTTGTCTATAGTTATTGAGCACATCACGCTTTAGTTTACTTTATTATTTCACTTACGTCCCTATCCCCCCTTCCACAGGTTCAATCTATCTCCAAGCCAAAATTCATCTCATTCACTTCAGCCATTTTACCGTGGAAGCTTAACAGACAGACAGACTGCGTTAATTTCGCATTTATAATATTAGTAAGAAATATGTCACTTATTTTGGTCGAAGCTAGCGAAGAAGTTTAAAATATCAAGTACACGTTGCTATGAATGAAATGTTATATTCAATTATAAGAATAAAGTTATTAAGTAACAAGGTGTGGCAATATCACAAACTTAACGGTATTTATTTTATTCTAGCCAAGTCCCAACCTAGCAAGTACCAAAGTGACTTTTCTAAAGTCATAATATGTACTTTCTAAGTAGATATATCTTAGACGTCACTGACTAACGGTGAAGGAAAACATCGTGAGGAAACCTGGACTTAAAAAGTTTGAAATCGCCATTCCGCCTTGAGCAAGCGTGGTGATCAATGCTCATGCCTTCTCTGTATGAGAAGAGGCCTGTGCCCAGCAGTGGGACAATATATGTATAGGCTGACAAGATACCTAAGTATTAGATTCTTTAGCAAATATACAACGTGTAAAAAAATAAGCAATAAAATTTAAGCGGGCTACACATTCGGTGATAACTAGTCTTTTGAGCAGTATTAGGAACTGGAAATCTTATAGTATCTTATAGTTTTAGAACAAAAAGAAGTAACAGTTTTTGTTAAAAAAAATAGGTTACAGCCCTAAAATTGGGTTAATAAACTCAAATTTGAAGATCAATAATGCAGAGTTCGCAAATCGGTTACCACTTATTTTCTTCCTATTCGTCAACTAGCCTAATAAGCCTATCATTAAAAAAAAATGTATGGAAGTTAACAGATTTAATAATAAGATACCTTAAATATTATTGCTCATTTTTTTTACACGTTGTATAGAGTGGTGCATATCCAAAAGTCGTTGTGAAAACAACACATCTCCACGTGACACACCAATTTAACACTTAGTACGTAGAATTTTATCTAGAACGTCCGTATTTCAGTGGCAACGAGCCAAAACGTATGTTACTCACAGCTCGCCCGTTTATTACTCTTTCCACCCTGGAATTCGGATATTGTACCGGGAAATGGAATACGACGCAAAAGAAAGCTTACGATGACTTGCTTGACTATGGCTAGAATTATATTATTAATGAAAGGCCTTGTCGGTAGGATTTTTTTAGTCGTTTTTAGGGTTCCGTAGTCCGACAAGGAACCCTTATAGTTTCGCCATGTCCGTCTGTCTGTCTGTCTGTCTGTCTGTCTGTCCGCGGCATAGCTCCGAGGTTCTTGTTACTAGGACGCTGAAATTTAGTATGGATATGTTTATTGATAACGCCTAGAAAGTGGTAAAATAAAATTTTGAAAAATATTTTTTTTAGAGTAGCTCCCAAACACGTAAATATTAAATATTATTTTTTTTTTCTCGCGTACCTGTCCGTGTGGGGTATCGTTAGATAGGTCTTCTAAAAATATTATGGGTGTGTCAAGACCATTTTTCGGTTAAGCGAGCCATTTGCGAAATATCTAGATTTTAAGTGAAAATTTTTGTTCGATACGAGTTACCCCCCCATCTAACTTTTGAATGGCTGTACCTAGAAATGTGAAAAAAATCACAGACGTAGCACATGTAATGAACTTACAAGGAAAACTATTAGGGCTAAGTAGGCTTAACCGTTTACAGAGTTATAGTCGACTAACTAAGACTTACTACGGAACCCTACTGCGCGTGGCCCGACACGCACTTGGCAAGTTTTTTGATAGGATATAAGGTTCATTCAAGTAATATTGGCTGTCAGTAATGTGCTTAGTGTGATAGCATTATTCCATTTATACACTGCGACTTTTTGCAGTAAGTATAGTGTAACATCAGTAGGAATAGTGGCAAACCTTTCAATTAAATAGAATCGCTGGTGTCAAAGCGCTATCAAACTCGAGTTTGTATCGCTGCAAAAGTAGCAGTGTATAAAGTGCTTTAGCTGAATAAAATAACACTAAACATGAACCAAACAGACAAACTAAAAAGTTAAAAACCAAATAGAAGTAAAAGTAAGAATTTTCAGCCGTTCAAAATGACACCTTCGAATGCTATTTTTCACAGACCGGCGAAGCGAGGAAGCAGTGGAGGGGGTTTGAGCACTAGGTACCGAAAATATGAGTGCACAATGTTCAGCCAAAGAAAAATGTAGTAGATGAGGTCGCTGCAATTCAAAAGTTGTTAACTCAAATATTCATATTCAGAATCCTCCCTCTTAAAATGTTTTCGACGATACGTCAAGTATGTTTGTCAAAAAATTGACAGGGAAAATTGTTGAAGGAGTTTATCTTTTATCTCCCCCTCGAATTATTTTCCTTATTGTGAGGGTTATGATCCCCTGAACATTGAGTAATCTTTTCTTGTTATAATCTTTGCCTGTAGATATTAAAAATGTAATACCATCAAGCAGCGAACGATCACTACGCTCTCTACCACTAAATAAAGCTATCAAACTATGTCCCAACCATAATTAAAACTCGTGGGCTTAACGTTCGAATTAGAAGAACGCCGACATCGTGTCTGCCCTCTCAGGTCAAACATCTTAATCCAATGACACGATCCCGCAGCCAAAAGCAGTAACATACAATGACCTGTAATTACAATAAAACCAACGAACGCTTTGGGTACCGAAAGAAAAATAAAAACAAAGGAATTTATTTGCCTCATCTCGCGTGGGTGCAATGTTCTTAAACTAAACATCTAACCAGCTCACATGTTAGGTGTTGACAGAGTGGTAGCTATAGGTTAGCATGATTATAGCGTACTAGCCATAGATATATATGTTACTAAAGTAACTAGATCTGCGATCACCGAACACAATGCGTGCCGTAAAGGTTGAGCCCATAGACATAATTCATGCCGTCTGTTAGCTTGACTTCAACTGAATATCTGGAAAACCTGACTGTCGTCTTTCTCGAACAGATGTCACGTACATTATGTTTTAGTTAGTGTGAAAGAGATAAATAGAAGTTTGTGTCAAAGTGGTTACTAGTTTCAAAGCTCGTCTACACACCAAAAAATTGGTTACGTTTTTTTTGACGCGTAATGTTCGGGATTGCATCTCTATTGTATGTAAGACGTTAATTCTTAACTTTAGCTTATAGTAGCCGACCTGGCTAAAATTAATAAGCAATATTCTGTCGGAAATGGGTATATTGGTAGTTTATCCTCGGATGAGCACGTACACAAAGAGCTCCATCACTGCCAGCCACCTCCCGGCGTAACAGAGCGTGAAGATAAGATGCCTTTGATAACGCGAACAATGTCAGTGCTTATCTTACCGTGGAAGTACACGTAGCTGGATGCGTTTAGGAGTAACTAACTGTTATGCTAGTTTGAGCTACAAAGATAGTTGTGGGGGTACATCTAGTCACATTACTGAAATGGTATCTAGAACTGTTGGCCATGGAAGTGATGGCGGCGGCGTAGGATAGGTTTACGAATTAAAATAAAAAATGACAGAGTTTCATACAAACTTTTTCATCCCCTTTAGGGGTAGAATTTCGGAAAATCCTTTCTTATCGGGTGCCTACGTCATACAACACACCCTACAAGTTTCGGGTCTCTACGATCAGCGGCTTAGGCTGTGCGTTGATCCGTCAGTCATTCAGAAGAAAGTATTTGAAATATGTGTAGATCATTATTATTGTATCCACTGTCTCCCGCGGTTTCTGAGTGAACTATACTTCACACTCCCAGATAAAAACTACTATATGTCCTTCAGGATTCAGACTCCATACCAGATTTCATCATAATCGGTGCAGCTGTTTTCCTGTGAAAGCGTACCAGACGGACAGATATATATTCGGATTTATAATGTTAGTAATATCGTTCATGTAGGAAGCATTTACGTAGCTCATTCTACCCATGCTCGTACCGATATCTGCGTAAACAGCGAGTATACGTCAGAATTGATTTTATTTTCAGTACGGCTGCTCTGGCATGCTATCGAAATCTAGAAATACATATTGTGTTAACAAAAGCAATTGGTTTTTTTAACCTAACTTCACAAAATCTACACCTTAGTCAAAATATGTGGCTTAGCCTTTTCACTACATTCACATGGGCGTAAGGTAAAAAAATATCTACTGTTCATTACTTTTCTCTTATGTAAGGTTGTGCACGCACCCGGATAAAAACTATGTCCTTCTTCAGGGTTTAGTCTATAGCCATACAGAATATCAGAAAATTTCGGTCCAGCTGTTTTACCGTGACAGACACACAGACAGAGTTACTTTTGCATGTATAATATTAGTATTTTGACCCTTTGAAGGTGTAGCAAATTGCGATTAGGGGATGGGTTATTGTGATGCAATAATTACGCGGATGATGAGGATGATTAGGTTTTTTCTAGTAATTCGGTAGGTATTCAAATATATTGTGTGGGATCTTTAGGGTATCTTATTATCTAAGTACTTTAAAAATGGATCGTGACCGACAAAGATAGTTATCATCTGACCAGCATCTTCCGCCTAGGCCAATAACTCAGAAATGATTTGTATTGGGCATGTGTGTGGACATAAAATAAACATGTCTTCTAATATGATGCATGGCCATCGCCAAAGGGTTGGCCGGTCGTACCTATATCATCTGCTGACGACATGTACTGCAAATGCCATAAAGGTATTAAAGTCATCCATTTGATGTCACGATAGCCCCCCGGGATATTGACAGAGCTATCTCGATTAGCAATGGTTATGTTTATTTTACTAAAGACTGTTAAGAAAATAGATATATATGTTACTAAAGTTACTAGATCTGCAATCACCGAACACAATGCGAGCCATAATGGTTGAGCCCACAGACATAATTCATGCCATTTTGTAAATGGTACGCCATATGCCACCCTTATCATATTTATCCAGATGTCATGAACATTATGTGTCGGCTAGTGTGAGAGAGATAGACATCATTTTACATCAAAATGGTTACTAGTTTCATAGCCACATTTGGGTTCGGCTTTTGAAGGTAAAATAATCCTTACACTCAAGATTGACTAAGCACATTAATAAAAAAAACAACAAAATTGGTTTAGTGGTTCCATGACACGAGAGATACTTCTACTACTACACAATCAAAATAAAATATGTTACGTCTTCTGCGTCTTAGTACATAATATAAATAACAATTATATCTATCAATACCTATGACTTGTGAAACTATGAATTGTTCAATTGTAGTCTTTAAGTTGCCGGATTAAGGTTGTTGTTGTAACGTCTTTAAGATAGCGGATCACAACCCATATATGCGACCATGCAATGCCCCCTTGCTAGCGCCAGTTGCCTTATTATATTCAAATGATCCTTTAACCTAACCGTGAATGCTTGTATGCTAATCGGCTGCCTTGCGAGTGTTGCGTATGCAATTGCAGATCTTATGCCCAGCTTAATTATACTGATTGTCTATACGAGCTCTGGGCGCTGGATAGGTTTTAGCTGTGGTGTATTTAAAATGCTTAAGTGAGTTTGTATGTTTATTAGCAACATTTTCAAATGTGGCATAGAAAGACGGTTAAGACTTTTAATCCTGGTTCACAAAGCGACTGGCAACCCTTCATAGCTCACTACTATAGACACAATGATACAATAATTCTTATTGTAAAATTATAGCTAGCGCCTTCCTTTTTGGCTTGTATTTTTTTTTACCGATAAACTCAATCTTTAGTAGTTATATACGTTTCGATTATTGTCTTATATATGTATATCTCGATTAGTCTTATTGAAACGATTATTGTCTTATATATGTATATCTCGATTAGTCTTATTGAATCGATTATTGTCTTATATATGTATATCTCGATTTGTCTTATTGAATCGATTATTTTCTATTTAGAAAAACTCGTATTATATTGCAATGCGATTGTTATTATTTTGCTATTAGCAGTACGGATGTTTATCTTCAATCATAATCACTTTGCGAATTTCAAAAGAACAGTCTGTGTACTAATTTTGTTGTAATGCTATCGCTAATTACACGCTTATCAGCTAGATAAGTGGATGATAAGCGAGTTGATTGAGCTGCAAATAAGGGCGAAAGTTTTGACGTATGCGCTGGCGTGATGATGTCATTGTCAATTATCTATTTTGGACAATCAGTATTTAAATAGGTCTAAGAATATTGTTATAAAACACCTCATACCTAGTTTTTCAATGGATCTTTTCGAGGGCAGTATTTGCGATACCCTGTAGTAATTTTGTTTATCTCAGTGAGCTGTTTTGGCCGACAGGATTTGTTGATTAGGATTGTAATTAAAAAATATATCTGTAATTTGTAATTATGGTAACACCATGAGTAAGACTGGTTATCAGATTTTCTGGCTTCTGATTACCCGTAACGCTTGTCAAAAATCTGCAAATGACAGCCGTTTACTTTTTTAAATAAATATATAAATATTCTATTTGTACTGATAGCCTGTTCAAAACGGGTACTGGGATTATTAAAAAAAGAATTAAGCTGGTTTAGGTCTCTAAGCTAAGCCGGCTGGTTCGTTTCTCGTTACAGTGGGGTTGGAAATTATCCTAAGGGGCGATTCTCCTAATACACATCTGCACAGCGAATTTGCACAGCACAACCCTTTGTGCAGTTATAAATGTTGCTAAGATTATTGTGATTCAAATCAGAGAAGTTACTCCCTGAGAGACAGTACTGTGACCGTTTTACTTATAAAGTCCGATTAAATTTTAATCTACTGCTTAGCAATGGATTACCAAAAATCTTACTCATAAATGCCGTTTAGGGTTAATCCGAACTTAGTTAGTAGCTTAATCCTGGATTAAGACGATAAGTAAGGATTCGGTGAGAAATGGTTAAACTTCAGATTAAAGGTTTTTTATAAGTAAGACAGTGTTAGAGTATATAGAGTGATTGATATATCGTATATATACAGTGATTGATAGATGGCAATCGGTAACCTATTTTTTTTTTATCAAGGATTATTAATTTTTTTTGGGAGATGTTCGGCATTTTCTCAGATAGGCCTACCCACTTCACACATACCTATGAATAACATTAGCAATTCGAAAGTGTTTTTGTTCTTTAACGCAGCATCGCCAAATTTTGCATTGCGATATTATGATGGCGCGAAAAGTAATATGTTTCAGCGAAGTTGCGATTGAAGCCGAATAGCAAATAAGTCTTTTTCATCATCATCATCATCATTATTGTAATTCTCTTGCCCTTATCTTCTACACATAATAAAATGCTTTGTCCTGAATGACTGACGGCTCAACGCACAGCCTAAACCGCTGATCGTAGAGACCTGAAACTTGGAGGGTGTGTTCTTTGCATGACGTAGACATTCAATAAGAAAGGATTTCCCAAAGTTCTTACACTAAAAGGGTGAAAAAGAAGGGCAAAGTTTATATGACACTGTATTTTTTTAATTTTAATTCGTATAGCCCAGGCGGGCGAAATCGCTGGCAGAAAGCTGGTCCTTGATAATTTAGGGTAAGCGCAGAGCATGTCTTTTTCTTCCATATATCTCTATCAACAATCAACCAATCATCTCATTACCATTTCTAGCCATGTCGTCTTAAATTAATTCTTCAATAAAAATAATTTCAAATTCCACAATTTAAAAGTCCTTAATCGTATTGTTTCTACACACTGATATTAATATCACAATGTTAATAGATGTTTTGTACCCGAACAAGTGTGTCGTGTCGATGGCATTGTTCTCATAAATGGCGGTTGGCTAGCGATACACATTGCAAACAATAGTTTTTATTTTGGACATCAAACGACTTTTGTTTACCCTTCAACTGTTTTAGGTCGATTTTAATTAATTTAGAGAATGTGATTCATTCATAGGGGCGCGTCGGGTATTACTTCAACTAAAAGTAATTGTAACTATATTTATTCGTGCTTACGTTATAACTTTGAACGTTGCGTGCGTGACTTTTCAAACTCATAATTTCTTTTAGAAATTTTTCGCAACTAATAAATGTGGAAGAAAACATCGTGAGGAAATCTTTGACTTAAAAAAAGTGTGAGTTTTCAAATTTTGATTTAGGTTTGACAAAGCGTGGTGTTCAATATAAGATGAGAAGAGGTCTTTGTTTAGCAGTCGGACAGTAAATAATACGCTGATGACGTATCCAAATTTAATTTAGAATGTGGGTTTGTTTGTTACGCTTTCACAGTCAAACGGCTGCACGGATTAAGACGAATTTTGGCGTGGAGATAGATTGAGGATCCCAGGGAAGGTTATAGGCTTTTATCCGGGTATGTGAAGTAGTACTATCGTGACGCTAGTGATATCGCAGGAAGTAGATTTTTTCTTTTTTTAAAAACGTTGCCCCACATTAGGAATTTCTCCTGTATCGTGGGTGCGTTTACAAACATACATTACACATGCACAAACACCCAGACCCAGAACAATTTTAGTTGTCCCGTGCGGGAATCGAACCCGCGACACGCAGCGCGGCAGCCAATTGCTCAGCCACTACGCCAAACGTGCCGTTGATGCTGCCAGATATATTTGATTATTGCAAAAAAAAAAACTTGTATAAAACTTGTTGTCTAGTGTCTGTCTCAAGTGTTCATATTTGGATGGGGCCGGAAGAAAACTGGTCCGTCCAAATATGATCAGCTCAATCTAAATCGCAACGAAGACTTCCTAATTACGTAAGCCAATGTCGTTGTATTTCAGTTGCAATACCTTTCATTTGACAGTTCAATGATATACATTGCTTCGTTCAAAGTATGAATGAGATAAACGTCCAAACAAATGCAGAAATGTATATTAAACTCCTTTTGATGAGTATGTCAATTAGCTAGGCGTTTTTTACGTAATTAGGTTGCTGGACAGCCGGTCGCAACACAAAGGAGGGAAGGAAATGCATACGTTTTTGTTTAGCTACGTGGTACAAGCTAATCTATAGAGATATTATCATATTTCTGATTAGTACTAGACAATAATCATAATTACTAATAATAAGTAGCTCTTGACAAAATTTCTTCGCTCGATAAGGAACAGTCACCGTTCCTAGAAAATCGAATGGACTGTGTCAGAAAGTATGATAATAATTTATTTACTTGCATAAAAAATACATTATATGCAAGTAAATAAATAATTACATACTTACATACTTGCGGTATACATTAGTTCATAAAAATATATGGTAAGAACAAGTACTATGATAGCATGCAAATATTTTAGCCATGGGCACATATACAAATTATTTTGTTGTAACATACCTCAATAAAAAGAATCACGCATACTTTTATAAATAAAATTACAATTGTTTACAAATGACAATGCATTTCTACAATGATGGGAGTGAGATGCGAACTTTTTTAGAAATTCGTCTGTAGAATAACCACGAAGCGGCAATTTTCGTGTTGTCAACTTCTTGTTCAACCCTGGCTTGGTAATCGACCGTTTTAGGAATAAAAAACCCAAATGATAGGTTATCCATTGTATGGTAGAAGTTTCAATTTATGCTAAACAGCTGTTTTCAGTTGATCGGACCGTTATCTTGTCGGTGAACTTAGGCCTTGATATGTAGTAAGTATACGTTTATACAAGCTTATATTACCTCCTGTAATAGTCCAATTTTCCGTAGGGTTATGCATTAATCATGTGGTGAGAAAGAGGGGGTTCAAGTAGCCAGTGGTCATCAAGTATGCAGGGGAATACGACGCCTAGTCGCATTATTTTGTATGCGCATCGATTGAATATCGTCTGGCTATTTTAGGAAAAACCGATACCGTGGGAGTATGTTTAAGTGATGTGTGCTGTCTAGACGGGGGTAGCACAGGCTAAATAAGATGTAGTTAGAGGAAATTTATAAATTCGTAAGCATTGAGACATTCTTAGAGAAGCTTAACTTCAAAAATAGCTTTGTAAAATAAACATAGATATATATGTTACTAAAGTAACTAGATGTGCAATCACCAAGCAAAATGCGTGCCATAAAGGTCAGTCATAATTTATGACATCTGTCACTTTGAAGTTAGTTTGAATCTATCAGAGTACAGCAGGACGATTTTAACAATAATATGGGCAAATTTGTAGTAAATGTATGGGCAAATTTGTAGTAAATGCCATCCTTATCATACAGATGTCATGAACATTATGTTTCGGTTAGTGTGAGAGAGATAGATATAATTTTACATCAAAATGATTACTAGTTTCAAAGCTACGTCTGCATTCTAAAAAATGGTTACGTTTTTGTGACCGCGTAATGTTCGGGATTGCATCTCTATTGATATATCTCGATGAAAATAAAAACATTTTGTCTTATATCTTTTTGGATTATGAATTAATAACTACTGGAATGGTTTATGCATGTTTTGATTTGACGGCCTTGTCGTGAATTGAATTCGTGTCATTGAACTCGCGGCCTACCCAAGTCTGGTGATAAGTATTAATAATTTTAATTTTTGCTTTAAATTTTCATTTTTTTTCTCAGAGATAACCTGTACTGTAAAAAGAGTAAACATTTATTTTTGAAAATGTGTCTATGGAGTTTCTTGCCGTTTCTTCTTCGTAAGACTCACTCCTTGGAACCGTGCAACTAGCTTGACGTTTCATAAGTGCCTGCAAAGACCTATTTGAAAGAAAAAAAAAATGAGTATTGAGTTGATTGTAGCATAACAGTGCGTTGACTCGAATTTTACAAACAAACTCACTTTCGCATTTATAATATTAGTTAGGATTTTAAGCCTGGTGATACCGGCCACCCTAGTCATGTAATATCATTGATTCCCGTTGACAGCGATGCGGATGAATATTTTGATGCCTAAATATATTAGTATAATTTATTATTTTTATGTTTTTATTATTGTAAATACAAGTAAATATGTAAATAAATATGTAATATCATGTTGTACTTGTTACTAGTATTTGTAATATTAGGTGACATACGATACTGGTGCCGGACGTTCTAAGGATTTACACTTGACTGAGTATGTGAACTCCTTTTCCCGTGCGAGTTGCGCAAGGGCACAGTATCGTAAACATACCTACTGTCTTAGTTTGTAGACTGAATCTTACTATACCCCCAAACAAAGAAATTGCACCAAAGTTTTTGTTTAAAAAAAATTGAATGGCCCTTTCCAGTATACAAACATACACTTAGGGATAATGATACCACGCTGTTTTGAAGTTAACGAACCAAACTATAGGTTTCAATTTAAATTTGTATAAAAAGTTGGAATACTTGGGTAAAATGTTTTTTTCAAAGGTAGGTGCGTGTTGAACATTGATGCAGTTTATTAGTCCGTCAGTGTAATTTATGGATGTCAAAGATTATGAAGATGTGTGTTTGTTAGTCTTTTACGCAAAAACGATTGAATGGATTTGGATGAAATTTGGTATACACATAGTTTATAACCTGGATTGCGTATAGGATATTTTTTATCCGGCTGCACGGAGTAGTTTTCTTACGATGCGCGTGAATCAGCTTGTTCTAAAAATTTCTGTCCAGAAAATTTTGCGACAATGGCAAATTTCGCATTTTTAATTATTGTCAGCATCCAGACTATATAATTAGTATAAAGTTTACAAATTAGTGTTGTAATTTTTTTTTGTAAAATTAATTACTAGTCATTAATAGTCATTAAATATTACTTATGTTTAATTAAAAACAATATAATTATCTGATGGAGAACTGTACTCGTATCAAAACGCCAACGCGAACTATATTTTTATTATAAGTACATATTATTATTATTTTTCACTATGTAACAACTGCTTACTCTCAATAGAATAAAACGTATAAGCTTTTGAACTCTAAGACGGATGGTAGGAAGACTATTTGGTCAGTATGGTGAGATAAGAGTAGGGTTTTCATTTTAGCGTTCCGTACTCGAAGTGTGCCAACGGGACCCTGTTACTAAGCCTTCACTGTCCCTCCACCCGTAAAAAAGAAGCGTACTATACATATAAAATGCTTTGTCCTGAATGACTGACGGATCAACGCACAGCCTAAACCGCTGATCGTAGAGACCTAAAACTTGGAGGGTGTGTTCTTTGTACGACGTACGTATGCATACGAGCTCATGGCTAAGTAACAGCCACCGGTTCGACCGATCAAAGGTTAAGCTGCGCTTGGCGCGGTCGGTCCGTGGATGGGTGACCATCTATGTCATAGCGAGACTGCTCCGTGTCTCGGAAAGCACGTTAAGCTGTTGGTCCCGGTTGTCATTTGTACATCTTTAACAGTCGTTACGGGTAGTCAGAAGCCAGAAAGTCTGACAACCAGTCTTACCAAGGGGTACCGTGTTACCCGGTAACTGGGTTGTGGAGGTCAGATAGGCAGTCGCTCCATGTAAAACACTGGTACTTAGCTGCATCCGGTTTAGACTGGAAGCCGACCCCAACAAAGTTGGAAAAAGGCTAGGCAGATGATGATGATGATGATGACGTAGGCATACGATAATAAAGGATTTCTCGAAATTTTTCCCCAAAGAGGGTGAAAAGGGGGGGGAAAAGTTTGTATAAAACTCTGACATTAAGGGCCCTCGCCCACGACGACTTTTTGTAGCGATGCTGTCGCGCGTTTGGTGAACGCGCGTCAGTATCGCTACTAACGCGTGTTAGTCGCATTTGCAACGCGCTACTGCATCGCGACTGTATCGCTGCAAACGCGCGACCGTGTTGGACGACATCGGGGGGAGGAACGGATAGGGAGCAATCAAGTATTACGTAACGCAATTTGGGGAGAGGGGAGGGTCTTGTAAAACGTTACGGTGCGTTACAAGGGCGGGAGAAGGGGTATTTAAACAACGCGTTACGTAACATTTTTTTATTTTAATAAATAAATCGGCAACCTTTTCGTTTATGTTTTACGGGGAACCCCTCGAAGAAGAAGGGCAAATTAGCTGCTCTGCATTGTGCGCCATAGTGAAGCATTGTCTGAGGATACCGATTGGCTCAAAGACAAAGTTGATGCAAGTATTTTAACAATACCGTAACCTTCTTCGTCTGCTCTCCAAATACCTGTAATGAAAGAGTCTGAGTGGCTGGCAAACCCGTGGATAGAGGAGCAGTAATTACAATTGAATTGTGTTTTTACGTACCTACACTTATTTGATTTATGACTAAATCTAATCTAAATCTAAATACATATAAAGTTCAAAGGTGACTGACTGACTGACTGACATATCAACGCACAGCCCAAACCACTGGAGGGATCGGGTTGAAATTTGGCATGCAGCTAGATGTTATGACGTAGGCATCCGCTAAGATGGGATTTTGATAAATTCTACCCTCAAAGGGATAAAATAGGGATGAAAGTTTGTATGAAACTTTGTCAATTTTAAACCGATCGGGCTGAGAATTCATATAGCCCACGCGGACAAAGCTGCTGGCGGAAAGCTAGTAAAAACATATAACTTAAAAATCTCTTATTTATTTAATTACTACTGCAAACGCAATTAATACTATAACAAAGGTATACTTTGTTCAACATAATTTTGCGTTACGTAATACTTGAATGCTCCCTTGCTGAATCGCGTTTGCATCGAGACAGAAGCGCGACAGTATTGCGTTTGCATCGCGACTGAAGCTGAGCCCGTGGGCGAGGGCACACAGCTCGCGACCGCTTCGCGACTGTATCGATGCGGCCGCGCGACAGCATCGCTACAAAAAGTCGCCGTGGGCGAGGGCCCTTATATTTTGAATTCGTAAAGCCCACACGGGCGAAGCTACTGGCGGAAAGCTAGTGTCTTTTACGATAGTACGAAACCTTTTGTGTAGGACCCGCACTTAATCGTTTTTTTTTGTGCAAGAAAGTTTTTTTCTGTGCAAAAATGTTTTTTTTCTGTGCAAACATGTTTTTATTTTCTGTGCAAAAATGTTTTTTTTCTGTGCGAAAATGTTTTTATTTTTTTTTATTTATATACAATAAAAAATATATTTATTTTTCTACTCATTAGACCAACTTTTGTTAAATACATGAAAACTATCTATTCCAGGCAAAACTATCAAGCTCATGGAAGGCACAAGCCCTGTTCAAGAAGTTCGACGCTCGGGCCAATCACAAGGTATACGCGAAGGGCCGGTCCTGTGCCGCGGGCAAGGTGCTCATCATAGGCGCTGGTCCCTGCGGACTCAGAGCTGCTATAGAATGCCAACTCCTCGGGGCTAAAGTTGTGAGTATTCATTTAAATACCTTTTTTATTACCCTACTAGCTGTTGCTGGCGGTTTCACCCGAGTCCCGGGAGAACTACTTAAAGCACCCGGATAAAAAGCCTAAAACCTTCTTCAGGATCCCATCTATCTCCGTACCAAATTTCATAAAAATCTGTTCAGCTGCTCTCGAGATTTGCGCTTAGCAACACATTCAGCGATTCATTTATATAATATAGATAAAAATAATAATATAAAGAGAAAATATGTGTTTGTTTGTTTCTTTGTAGAGTTTTTGACTGAAAAACTACTAAACCGAATAAAAAAATTTTTCACCGTTATAAAGCTATATCTTTTCGAAGTGTCATAGACTATATTTATTTCCAGAAATAATTAGGGATCCCTACTAAAACTTGAGTAATGTAACCCAAGGTGTAAAAAAAACTAGATATAGATACAGAACAGGGACGTGCTATACTAAACATCGTGAGGAAACCTGGACTCAAAAAGTCTAATATCGCCAATCCGCCTAGAGCAAGCGTGGTGATCAATGCTCATGCCTCCTGTGTATGAGAAGAGGCCTGCGCCCAGCAGTGGGACAATATATAGACTGATAATGGTATAATGGTACATCCTGCACTACTTGTTTAACAACACACTGATGCAATTACCAAAAACAAATTAAAGTTACATAAACAATTGCATAATTGTTTTGAGTTTTGAATCGCGTCGGATGCGGTCACCTTACCGTCCGCACTTCGTTTACTGCAGTTGAACTGTTAAAGACATATTTATTCACTGTATACAAGCAGACTGTAATTTCAAAGAAAATAAAAGATTTTTTGTGTCATTCTGATGTTTGCTTGCTTCTCAAAAGTATTCTTAGTTGTTATATAATGTCTATGAAGAAATTGGTGAGTGGATTCATTAAAAAAATTAATAAACCAATGTGGGGTAATTAAAAAAGGCGATAATGAATGAAATGTGATAAGGCATAATGTTCTTAATTGGTACAATTTCTTTTGTCATTAAATATTGTTCTTTTTAATGCATCAAACGGGTGCATATACTGCATTTTATTTTTAAATCGACTTTAAGCAACATATCCAAAAAAAAGCAAAGAAAACAAAATAAAAATGACATGTAATGTTTCTTTTGGTGTGACAATTGTATTTTTATTATGCACTAGCTTTCCGCCCGCGTGGACATTTTTTTACACCTTGGGTTACATTATTCAAGTTTTAGTAGGGATCCCTAATTATTTCTGGAAATAAATATAGCCTATGACACTTCGCAAAGATGTAGCTTTCTAACGGTGAAAGAATTTTTAAAATCGGCCCAGTATTTTTTGAGTTAAAACCCTACAAACAAACAAAACAATCTGTCCTCTTTATAATATTAGTATAGACAAAATTTTCATTTAGTTGATTGTCCGGTTAAGCAGGTCGAATGCTGTTAGAAGCACCCTGCAAGAGGTCGTGTAGGAAAAAAAAATCATTTAGTTTTAATATCTACATGAAACTAATTTCTTCTTCTCCTGTCATCATCAGGTTGTGATGGAAAAGCGTGACCGGATGTCCCGGAACAATGTTCTGCACCTGTGGCCGTTCGTCATCCAAGACCTGAGAGCCCTCGGTGCCAAGAAATTCTTCGGCAAGTTCTGTGCCGGCTCCATAGACCACATCAGCATCAGGCAGCTACAGTGTATACTTATGAAGGTAAATACTTGTCACAGAAAAAATAAAATTTAGATTGTTGTAATCTCCGCCAAGCCCGTTCCATCATCGAAATCTGAAAGCGGCTTTATTTCGTTAATCCTTATTTCTGTTTAGTTTTTTATTAGTTTTTAACACGCTTTTATAAGCTCGGGTTGTATGTATGTATGTATGTAACGAAATCTTTGAACCTAATTTTCACTGGTTTCTAGAGTCTGATCAACTTGGAACTTTGTACACGTGTTAAGGGCCGATGACAATGCAATAATCCGATAAAAAAAAACTAAATAACACGGTTTTATTGCTGACCGAACAAAAAAGTAGAAAATAATTTTTAATAACAGAATAATTCAATTCAGAGTAAAAAGCGTGGGGTGCTTGATATTTTATTTAATTATTACACCTATTCTATTGGCAACCATTTATGAGAGGAGAGTCATAAAAATATAGGAAAATGCACCCCACGCTTTTTACTCTGAATTGAATTATTCTGTTATTAAAAATTATTTTCTACTTTTTAGTTCGGTCAGCAATAAAAGCGTGTTTTTTATTTTTTTTTTAATTGCATAAATAGATGCAGTTTGGATTAGAAAATGTTATTTAAAATGTTTTAGCTGTAATAATTGAATTTACGATTCTACTATAGATATATTTTTTAGCAATGGAGATTTCATCATTACGAAACATTAATTAATCATAATCATTTAATGTTACCTTCGCGTCAATTAAGTGACGTCACGAAATTATAGTAAATTATACAATTTTATTAGGTTTTATAAAAAATATGTTGTTCAAAATATCTTCATTATTTCAGGTGGCGTTATTATTAGGCGTAGAATTACACGAGGGAGTTAGTTTTGAAGAATTGCTAGAGCCTACGGTGACCGAAAATTCTGAAAGTAAGTGTCTCTTTACAGTATGGGCGCTATCTGTACCAGTCCACTATACGAAATAGTCCACTGCTGGACAAAGACTTTCCTAAAGCAGTGAAAGAAGAAGAAAGAAAGAAAGAAAAAACATTTATTGGCACAGCATAAGACAATCACAATAGAGAATAAAAAAAAACAAAGATAAAATAATATTGTGCTAAATAGATCAAGTTCAGCATTATGCCAGACAGCTAGTGCCTGACGCTGGTTTTCAACTGGACCTAAGAATTAGGACCTAAGAGATAGTGGCATATCGCCCAGTCTCCAGTTTGACCCATCCAATTTCTGCCTGCAGCTTTTTGATCATTCATTCAGATCATTCCTCCAAATTTCCGGAGCAGGTCGTATTGATAAACTGTATTTTTAACCCCCAACGCAAAAAGAGGGGTGTTATAAGTTTGATGTCGATGTCTGTCTGTCTGTGTGTCTGCCTGTGGCATCGTAGCTCTCAAACGGGTGGACGTATATCGATGCGGTTTTTTTCATTTGAAAAACAGTTTCCTTGCGGTGGTTCAGCTATGTTTGCTTAATATCGGTCCAGCAGTGTAAGAGTATCAGCTCTTTTCCAAAATGATGTAAGGCGTTTTTGGTAGGGGTTTTTTTTTTGTACGTACTATAATTAGTTCACATGTCCCAGTGTCTGTGATCAAATATTGCATTTTAAATTTGACCCACTTCTGGTTCCCGATAGAGTTAAAATATTGCATACAAATGTAGATTGTATGATAATGCATTATTATTATGACGCGGAGCTGATCTGATTATAAAGCCAGTGGCTATAGGTACTGTTCAAATTCTCAACAAAACTCTCGTTGTTTTTGTGCTCGTCGCATTTGTCTTGACAAGTATGTTTTAAAGATGATGCCTTAACTAAAAGCTTGTTACAAAAAAAAAACAAAATATACAACCGATTCCCAAAACACTGAAAAGAGAAAAATAATACCCCCTGTTGAAACTCTTGTATACCAATACGTCGCTCTAGAAGTCGGTGTCTCTAAGTTAATGTTGAGAGTATTTTGCCACCGACTTCTTTCGAAGTTGGTGTCTCTAAGTAACTGTTGTGAGTATTTTGCCACCGACTTCTTTTGAAGTCGGTGTCTCTAAGTTATCGTTGAGAGTATTTTGCCACCGACTTTGAAGTCTGTTGAAAGTTTAACCTGAACCTTTTCTGTGTGCAGCTCTAGGCTGGCGAGCGCGCGTGCTGCCGTCAGACCACGTGGTCGCCCAATACGAGTTCGACGCACTGCTCGGCGCGGACGGCAAGCGGAACACGTTGCACGGCTTCAAGCGCAAGGAGTTCAGGGGGAAGCTGGCCATGGCCATCACTGCCAACTTCATCAACAGGCACTCCGAACAGGAGGCATCGGTTAGTCATAGAAAATGGAACCTTAATTATGCTACATACGGCCAGTTTTTGAACGTTTAAATGTTGAAAATTAAGAAGTCTTCCCACTATACTGTGGTGTACCATGACCGGGCTAGGAACGTGGTAATCGTGGCTGAGCATAAAAAATTGTATTCTAAAGTATGAGGCCGGAACGTGCCATGACCGGTATGTGCTAATAACGTCGAACCGTCAACAATATTACAGAACAACTCTTTATAATATTAGTATAGATTACCAAACTCAAATTACTTTTCTCACACCCAGGTGCCAGAAATAAGCGGCGTAGCGTTCATATTCAACCAGAAGTTCTTCAAGGAGCTGTACGAGGTGACCGGCATAGACCTGGAGAACATTGTGTACTACAAAGATGACACGCACTATTTCGTCATGACGGCTAAGAAGCATAGTTTGCTTGACAAGGGAGTGCTTCTGAACGTAAGTAATTTTAAGTATCATCACCAGCCTATGTATTGTCCCACTGCTGGGCACAGGCCTCTTCTCTTACAGAGAAGGCATGAGCATTGATCGCCACGCTTGCTCAAGGCGGATTGGCGATTTCAGACTTTTAAGTCCAGGTTTCCTCACGATGTTTTCCTTCACCGTTAGTCAGTGACGTCTAAGATATACTAGAAAGTACATATGACTTTAGAAAAGCCACATTGGTACTTGCCAGGTTTTGAACCTACACACTCGTACACGAGAGGCAGGTGCCGTAACCACTAGGCCACCAGGATATTCATGTATTTGTAAGATGTAATTGTAATATTAATTACTTAAAACCAGCTGTTTACCGCGGTTTCACTCGCTTCCTCAGGGAACTACTGCACGAACCGGAATAAAAAGTATCCCATGTGTTAATCCAAGTTGTAAGCTATATGTGGACCAAATTTCATCCAGAACTGTTACGTAGTTTTAGCGTGAAAGAGTGACAAACACATCCATATATTCTTACAAACTTTCGCGTTTATAATATTAGTAGATAGGAATAAAAAAAAATTAGCAAACTAGGAACTTTAGCGTACAACTTCTTCCTCAAATGTCAGGACTATTATCCATTTAAAAACTAACTATTAATTACAGATTAAAAGAATGGGTTTCTGGATTATGTAATGTAGTTTAGTTAAATAGGGTTCTAATGGCAGAAAAACCCATTTTACTCAGAAAATGTGTTTCGACTTTATTTATTTCATATTTTTTCTTGTCCGTTGTGGAGTTTCATGCCCGTTATGGAGTTTCTTTTGCCCTTTATGGAGTTTCTTGCCCGTTCTTCTCCATAGGAAACTACTTTTTGGAATGGGCAACTAGATTATTTTTTTTGTTTTGTCGACTTTCGAAAGTGCTTGTTTATTAGGCCTAATTAAAATAAATGAATTGAATTGAATTGGTACAGGACTTCAACGAGGTGTCTCGGTTGCTGAGCGTTGAGAACGTTGACCGCGCTGCCCTGATGCGCTACGCACAAGAGGCGGCGCGCTTCTCCACCGACGGCCGGCTGCCGTTGCGGGACTTCGCCCTCAACCACTACGGCGAGCCAGACGTCGCGCTCTTCGACTTCACATCCATGTACGCTGCTGAGAATGCGAGCATGGTGAGTGATTGAGTCATGGTGACTCGCATTTATAAAACGTGTAAAAATAATAAGCAATAAAATTTAAGCGGGTTACACATTCGGTGATAACTGATCATTTGAGCAGTATTAGGAACTGGAAATCTTATAGTATCTTATAGTTTTAGAATAAAAAATAAGTAACAGTTTTTGTTACAAAATAGGTTACAGCCCTAAAATGGGTTAATAAACTTAAATTTGAAGATCAATAATGCAGAGTTCGCAAATCGGTTACCCCTTATTTTCTACCTATTCGGCAACTAGTCTAATATGCCTAATAATATTTAGTGAAAAAAAATATGGAAAAAAAAGTTAACAGATTTATTAATAAGTTTTGCTCAGTGGAATCTTTATTTGATATATGTACATACCTTTAAATATTATTGCTTATTTTTATACACGTTGTATATTATAAATTTAAATAACAAGCCGGCCCGACGAACTTCGTACCTACTATGGATTTTTTTCGTCAATTATCCAATGTAAGTTTTTCTGCTGTTCAGGACGAAGACAAATACAACAAATCAAAAACTATGAACCACTCTAGTAGGAAATATTAGCAACGATTAAAAGAAAGAAAGAAAAAGCATTTATTTCGGGATAAGCACAGGAAGTAGACAATAAAATTAGTAGTAAAAAAAAAATAAAGAAATGACATTATACCTGTACGAGGCTAGAAAAGTCTCCTATCTCAGCATAATGCTGCAACGTTTACCTGAATAAATGCTGCAACGCTGATCTTCCGATAGGAGACCTATTAGTGATTGAGGAAATTATTAGCTGATAAATAACCTACTAGCCTCGTACCTCAATCACACACTACTCACATTCAAACTCACCCACACTCGCATACACAGCTCACACACTCACTCACACACTTACTACACTCGCACTCACGAATACAACTAAAATAATCACAAGTTAAATTAGATATAAGTACACTTCTCATCAAAAAAATCGAAACACTTTCGTTTTTATTGTTTTTGTCCTAATTTTTTACAAAAGAGAATTAATTCCATGAAAAAAAAAACATTATTGTGTAGCTGGCAGTTTGGTCATTACAGTAAGAAGAAAAAAATCAAAATTCGAAATTAGAATTTCATTTGTTTATCCTATAAATGAAATTAATCACTGTTTTGAGACAAATGTGTATTTAGGGTTGGAGTACGTTTCTCGTTTAAAAACTAAAAATTAGCGCTTGTCTTTAAACTTTTTGTTTCTTATTTCATTTACTGTGACTTTGGGACGTCTGAAAAAACTTTTTTTTCTAAAACATATGGATACTTCGCCCGCAGAAGCCGCCCAAGTGGTGGCATTGCTGGATTCTGGACTTAGTCAGCGTGTTGTGGCTGCAAGATTGCATCTAAGCTTATCATCTGTTCATAGAGTCTACAAACGCTATCGGGAGACTGGTTCGTTCACGCGCCGTTCAGGATCTGGCAGGAATCGGGTCACTTCTGAGCGAGATGATCGATTTATTGTAACAACTTCTTTACGAAATCGACGCCTTAACGCTTTTCAACTGCAGCAGCAGCTTCGCGTTGTACGAAGAGTAGCTGTAAGTGACTCTACAATAAGAAGAAGGTTGAAGGAACGCGGATTGGCACCGCATAAGCCAGCGAATGGGCCGAAATTAACTGCAGACCATCGAAGAGCGCGCCTTAACTTTGCACGCGAGCACCTAACTTGGTCATACCTTCAGTGGAGCAAAGTACTGTTTTCTGATGAGTGTAAAATTATGCTGTATGGTAACGACGGAAGGAACAAGGTCTACAGAAGAGATGGAGAACGCTTTGCACAATGCTGCATTGAAGAAAAGGTCAGCTATGGTGGCGGTTCGTGGACGGTTTGGGGAGGAATCAGCGCCGACGGTAAGACAGAACTTGCCTTTGTGTCTGGGCCACGGCTGCCTGCACTAAACTCTCATCGGTACATCGAACAGTGTCTTGAACCTCATGTGATGCCCTACGCACATTTTATTGGCAACGACTTCATATTCATGCACGACAATGCTAGAGCTCACACCGCGGGCGTCGTACGAGATTATCTTACCGAAGTCGGTATCTCCATTATGGTATGGCCAGCAAGAAGCCCGGACATGAATCCCATTGAACATCTATGGGATGAATTAAAGAGACGAATTCGAGCAAGAGATCCAGCCCCAGAAACACTTAGCCAGCTGCAAAATGCAATCCAAGAGGAATGGGATAATATACCACAACATGTGATCGTGACTCTCATCCGATCGATGAAGAACCGTATGGAAGCAGTAATAAGAGCTCGCGGAGGGAATACAAGTTATTAAATAAACGTTTCTTAATTTTTTTTTTCATTTACGCGTGTTGTTTTACCCATTTCCTTCATATTCCATACAGGGTAAAAATTACTCATTATACAAAATACGAAATCTATGAAGACTTAATTTGAATTTAGAACAATAACATTAGGATTTAAAAACCTCATACTACTCACTATTAAATGACATTTTACATTTATTCCTAAATATACACATTTTTCTGATAATCCTTATCAAATCATAAACTGCGAGGTGTTTCGATTTTTTTGATGAGAAGTGTATTACGTTTTTTTTTTCTCTTTCTTTTAATATTAGTCTCACCAAAATTATACCAAATACCTTGTGTTCACTTTCACATCAACGATAATGTTGTATAACTTATTCATGCTACCGCAACTCAGGTCACCAAGATACAGGTATTGCCTAGTTTGGAGACCGTTGTTTAAACATTGTGTATTTTTATTCTAGTTACAATAATTAAGGTTAGAATTATTTCGATTTTATTGTGAAGATTGTAACAGTGGACTAATAAATTATTCTTATTCTTAATAATGTACTATTTTGTCTGTGTGTCAGGTGTATGAACGTCACGGGCGGCGTCTCCTCTGCCAGCTGGTGGGAGACAGTCTCCTCGAGCCGTTCTGGCCGACGGGCTCGGGCTGCGCTCGCGGCTTCCTGTCAGCCCTCGACGCCGCCTGGGCCGTCCGCGCCTGGGGGCAGAGCCCTGCTCCCCACCCCCTGGAAGTTATAGCCGAGAGGGAGTCTATATACAGGCTGTTAGGTAAGTTTTTATATAGCATTAGTAGACGTTTTGCTTCTCAAATGCAACTTCACCTACCGAGCCTAAATGTTGAAGATCAAACATTAAAAAAACTGGTCTAGAGGTTGCGCTGCTACTAAGCATGTAGACTTGAGATCGGTTCCCAGTACGCCTAGCACGGTGGTGCATAAACACGTTTTTTAACCGACTTCAAAAAAAGGAGGAGGTTATCAATTCGACTGTATTTTTTTTTTTTTTTATGTTTGTTACCTCATAACTTGCGACTGGGTGAACCGATTTTCATGATTCTTTTTTTATTTGAACGCTGGTGCTTCCCGTGTGGTCCCATTTAAATTTTATCATTACCGGTTCAGCCGTTTTATAAATATATCAAAAATAACGATTTATCTCTACTTGCTGATATGCCAAATACTTAGATGATTTGCTTATTTACGCTTATTACAACCTAAAAAAGTGGTGTGTTTATTTTGTTAAGATAGCAAGACCGAGACACTGAAAAGCGAAAAAATAAAAAAGCTTTTTACAAAAAAAATTAAACCGACTTCCAAAAAAAAAACTGAAAAGTAAAAAATAATTTTAATTTAAACGCTTTACGACCAAAACATCGCTCTAGAAGTCGGTGGCGAAATACTAACAATAGTAACTTACAAGACACCGACTTCTAGAGCGATGTTTTGGTCGTTAAGCGTTTAAATTAAAATTATTTTTTAGTTTTCAGTTTTTTTTGGAAGTCGGTTTTTTTTTTTTCTATGAAATATGTATGAAAAAACCGGCCAAGTGCTAGACGGACTCCTGCACGGTGAGTTCCGTACCACTATCTATAAAAAAAAGGGCAAAAAAATACGTTTGTTGTATGGGAGCCCCCTTAAATATTTATTTTATTCTGTTTTTTAGTATTTGTTGTTATAGCGGCAACAGAAATACATCATCTGTGAAAATTTCAACTGTCTAGCTATCGCGGTTCTTGAGATATAGTCTGGTGACAGACGGACGGACGGACAGACAGCGAAGTCTTTGTAATAGGGTCCCGTTTTTACCCTTTGGGTACGGAACCCTAAAGAGGAGACAAATGGTGGACAAAACCGTTTTCTTGGTCGGACGTACGACGACAAAGTCTTTTCATGATGAATTTCTCAGTAACAGTCCGAAATCTGGTTATGTGCCTGGTTAAGGGCAATAGGCTCGCCCACTATTCCATGGGACTTGAACATATCTGGAGTAATGTGGGTATGCTATGATGATGATGATGATCCGATCCTGTAGTCCCTCATCAGGGACATAGGGCTCTAAGAAGAGATTTCCATTTTTTGCGATCTTGTGCGGCGACTTCGAGTTCCTTCCAGCCGAGACCAGTTGATGCAGCCTCTTTTTCAACTGATCGCCCCCAGGTGGTACGGGGCCGGCCCGGCTTCGTCTTTCCATACGCTTGCCACGTCAACCCTTGTTTGGATAGATGGTTGTCTGGTTTCCGCAACACATTTCCAATATTCCATGTGGGTATACTATGCTACGCAAAACTTCAAAGAGCTTAGAACAATGAATATACGTGTATTTTTAATATATTTCCAAACGAGTTATCGTATATAATCATCTCGTTATATGACTATAAATATTAAGCGCCCAAAAACGAAATTTTGTGTAATTGTAAACTTGAGTGTTATTTAAAAAATGAAAAATGGCAGACCGATATACATTTTAAACTGCCGATATTCCGCTTAATGTGACGTCTAAGTCTACAACCACAATTAACAGAAGTGAGCAAAATGTGTCATTCTTGAGATTGATATCGTAGACTTCAGCTACTTTGAATTTCGTTTTAATTTTTTGCATTTTTTTATAATTATTTTTAATGCAAGGATAATACTAAAGTAATAGAGCTTACAAAAACATTTGGTTTTTATTATAATAACACGCATATTCCCTATTGGGAATCTTATTCATCTTTTATGCAATACCCAAATGCATATAACCCATACTTTGTCTAACATTTTTATCGATTCGTTGATCATGAATCGATTCAATAGCTAGCTTTAGTTGATTTCGTTTACTTACTTTAAACTCGACTAAATAAAAACCCATGTGACTTAAAACCTAAGATTAAAAAAAAACGTTAGCAATCCTTCAATTCTCCCGTTACGCCAAGTAAATCAGTCCACTTTTACAAAATAATAATACTATTACAGCCGTCGAGTCCAGCTGCTAAAACATGATATCTTTGTACAAAAAAATAATAATAGGGAGACCAGTCGGTAAGCGGTTATATCCATCTCTTTACGCCTAACCCTACACTACATCACATCAAAGTACCAGTTTCCATTTATTAAAAATCTGCTCCCAGTCCCCATGGTCAGACACTCTTTCATCTCCACCACCGTTGCAAATAAAGGTATTATTAAGTATTACTACATTCAATAACTCATCGGATGGCGTACCCCTTTGAATATCGGATCAATTTGCTATGACATAGGAGCTTTTGTGAATAGCGTAATAATAACGAATATTTTCGCAAAGGGTCTAAAATTAAACACGTGTCCTCAATGTAGTGCTAGCACAAAGGGTTCCAATCATGTTAGGATTAAAATCTAGATGCAGCTGCAGTTGCATGTTTTCAAAATTAAATCCAGTTCGCAATAACCCTTTGTGCTTTGCCGTGCCACCCTGTCTGGACAGGAAGTCACCTTTCATTTGCACACTGTATGTTGTACGGTTTGCAAAAAAAGTTTTACTATTTTTCCCGTTTTTAGGTTTTAAAAGTTATATTATTAAAATCACATGGTTTTCTAGTATATTATACTGCATTTACGATTTAAACAATGAACAAAAAATTGTGACATCAAATTATAAGCAGGTATTTTGCAGTAATATAGGTATCTTTTTTTTTCGGATTGGAAATCGTCAAATGACCCTTCCCACCGTAGGGAGGGCGCTTGGGAGCGTCAGAGTCTTACTGACTAAAACCCATCCATGTTCCTTCCTCAGCCCTTTTTATTCCGGGGGCGCGGTATCTCTTTCGAACGTCCCGCAGCTCTGGCAGGCTTTAAGAAATATAGGTATATTATACACTTTCCCTAGATTTGTTAATTTTTATAAAGCTACATGAGGCTAGGTGAAGATGGCCGCAGTCCGTCATAAGAGTTATGATAAGAAGACGACTAAAGAACTTAAGCGTAATTAATACGTTGCGACCTACAGTTAGTAGGTCGTGGGTTCCATACACAACTACACTTTGTTTCCTCAAATCAAATATGGAAATTATGGTGTCGATGGTGTCTAAAAGTCATGTTCACTTTCGTTTAAATCAGAACTAGGTCTCTTAGGAATAAATTATCAAATCAAGGTTTCATATTGTTATTTGATCGGTTTAACATACCACATTTAACTTTAATTTTGACGACTTGAGAAGCCTTTGTGAAGATTCCGATCGTGATAAATCATGATCATAATTTTGGCTGAAAACTAGCTTCAATATTCTAGCTAAATTCGAATGTAACATCTAGCCAGGCTGTTTTGCCGACCTTCAAAATCAAAACAAGAGTAAACAAGCCGCCCACCGTCAGCGTTTATTAAAATGTTTCCCCGTGTCCAGTTTCGAATTAATTTAAAAGCGTATGCAGTGTACCTCTGATTGAATAGCCCGCGAGCTGTGTAATTAATCCCTTTGATGTAGCCAGACAGCCACTCTACCTATGAATATAATAAACGGATGCAACTTCACCACCCACCACCCCCTCCCGCTCTTTGATCTGACCAGACTTCCTATAGGATACCTACGTGTACATGCATATAGACTAAAATGCAAGCGCCCCCCTCTTCTATGTACAGAGGGGGATTTGTTATTTACCTTCAAATACAAGTATACATACGACTTGTCTGTGATCCCCCTCGACGGCTTGTCGTATTAATTTACTACGCATTTCAGATTTCAATCCGAATGGGCTTTATTACGTTGATTGGCATCGAAATTAAATTTTGGGGGAAGCTGGTTTGTTTACGTTTGGAAAAATTATCTAAGTTTTAAATTCAGAAGGGCAGTTCTGTGACATTGGCTTTTGTATGAATTTGAGACACAATAAGTTCATGGTTCAATTTTCACATAAAAAACCTTTAATCTGAAGTTTAACCATTTTTCACCTAATCCTTACTTAACGTCGTAATCCAGGATTAAGTTACTAACTCTAGTTCGGAGTAACGCTAAACAGCATTTACGAGTGAGATTGTTGGTAATCCGTTGCTAAACAGCCGATTAAAAAAAGTAAGAAGGCTCATGTTTATATAGATAGAACATACTATCTATCTAGGTATAAAAAAAACAGAATGAGATGTTGATTAGCGAGTGAATTGAGAACTGCTGGATCGGAAGTTTGCCTAATAATAGAAACAATTCATAATAGTTCGAATAAGGAATAGAAAAAATGAAGGTGCCCGAGAAGTTGGAAATTGTATATTTAGCGCAATTAATAGGCAGTTATGACTACTAGTCTAAATGTATTAGAATTTTACCTTGTTATCATAAAGGCATAAAATATAACGACATACCAAAAATTTACTGAAAAGATAATGCTACATGCTTAGTGGTGGTCAATGCTCATGCCTTCTCTGTATGAGAAGAGGCCTGTACCCAGCAGTGGGACAATATATAGGCTGATGATGATGATGACATGTTTAGGTTTCGAAATGTTCTGTGGAATTTCTAAAATAATGACGTCATAAATCTTAAGAGTGCCAACTTTTTCTATAACTATTTTAAAGCAAGATTAGACAATTATTTAAAAATGACCAGCTATTTTCTTCAGTGTTGCTGATGAAAAAAATAGTCACTAAAAATTTATTAATAATTCCATGCAACTCCAAGTTCAACCATGGTCTCAAAATATGTTCATAAAAATCATCATCATCAGCCTATATTGTATTATCTCACTCTGGGCACATGCTTCTTCTCACACAGAGAAGGTATTGATCAACACGCTCGCTCAAGGCGGATTGGCGATTTTTGACTTTTTTTTAAGTCCCGGTTTCCTCACGATGTTTTCCTTCACCGGTAGTGTAATATAAACTTAGAAAGTACACATGACTTTAGAAAAATCACATTGGTATTTGCCAGGTTTCGAACCCGCACACTTACATGAGGCAGGTGCCTTAACCACCACGACTTAAAAAAAAATACTAAAACTAAATTTAAATGTTATCGTTTCAGCTCAAACCACTCCTGAGAATCTTCACCGTGACTTCGGCGCCTACACCCTGGACCCGGGCACTCGGTATCCGAACTTGAACCGGGCGGCTGTGACTCCTCACCGAGTGACTTCGTTCTACGACTCTGATGAGCCGTTGCCTCTTGATGCTGCGCCGACTGCGAGGAAGAGGCGGAGAGGTCAGTATAATGATACCTATTTTTAACCGACTTCATATAAATTTAGAGTTCAATAATAATGTAGTTTATTTTCTCTCAAAAAGGTACAATTAAGTTTAAATTAATAAAGGTAAAACTCTGGTTCTCAGCTGCATTCAGCTAAGACTGGAAGCCGACCCCAACATAGTTAGGAAAAGACTAGGCAGATATTTAGTGTTGAATGCGACTAATGTAATCTCATGTAACTCTTTAGAAGCGGAGGTCTCAGAAGAAGCCTTGGTGTCGTGGGTGGCGTGGTCGGAGCCGGGCATTAGGGCGGCGTCCAGCCCGGCAGCGCTGACGGAGCTGCTGCGCCGCTACCGGCCGGACCTGCTGCCCTCCACCACCGTGCCTAGAGCCGTCTACCATATTCTACAGCAGGAGTTTGGTAATATCACCTATTTATTTGTTACTAGCTTCTGCCCGCGACTTCGTCCGCGTGGAATAGTGGTAGAAAACCCAAATATCTTACGGAACCCTATTTTTTTCCAAAATAAAATTTAGCCTATGTTACTCGTGGATAATGTAGCTTTCGAATGGTGAAAGAATTTTTAAAATCGGTCCAGTAGTTTTTGAGCCTATTCATTACAAACAAACAAACAAAGTTTTCCTCTTTATAATATTAGTGTAGACTAGCTTTCTCGCGGTATAACCTGTGGTTTAAGGAACTTCTTCGTCCGCCTGGATAGAAAATATCCTGTGTCCTTTTCTAGACTTAAATAATAAGATTGAATAAAGATTAAATAAATCTGTCTCTTAACCGAATTTCTTCTTATTCAGTTTAGTCGTTTTCCGTGCGTAACTGATAGTTTCTTTCGCGTTTATAATTCAGGTTTTTCCCACGTTTTTATTAGCATTCTGAGGAAATTACTTGACATACCTGGATTTGTGTGTAGGTGTCAAAGATATTCTTCTTATATATAAAAATGAATTGCTATTCGTTAATCTCGCTAAAACTCGAGAACAGCTAGGTCAATGTAGCTGATTTTGGTTTTGAAATGTTTGTCGTAGTCCAGGGAAGGTTTAAACAATGAGAAGGTGAGAAAATACCATATGTGTATGTTTGTCTGGCAGGCATAGCCCCGTTCTCGTCGGGCGGCACTCTCCGCGACGTGCCCGACGCGAAGCTACGTTCGTACCTCACGCGTGTGTATAACGCGTTCAAAGGAGAAGTGCCACACGTGCACCACGAGACCGACGTATTTGATCAGGTAATAGTTGTTGAGCAAATTTGAGCTTTTGGTTAACAGCTTAAGGTGTATTTTGTGTTGGCCTATATTATTGATTGCGATTAAGTAATTTTGAACTTTCACGAGATAGTTTAAGGTTTATTTTGATTTGGGTTGATTTGGCAAATGATATTAAACAAAATTGGACTTTCAATTAGCAGCTTAAGGTATTCTTTGATTTGGCCTACCTTGGTGATTGCGATTAAACTAATACATTTGAGATTTTACTATGAAGCTGAACTCATTGATCAGCTAATAGTTGTCTAACTGACGTAGTACTATAGGCGATTATGAAGGTTGTTGAGCGAATTTGAGCTTTGAGTACGTAAATGAAGGATATCCTTATCATTAAAAATGCAAGGATTTATTAAGCATTTAATGGAAATAATATAAAATATTTTATATTACTCGTTATATAATACAATATAATTTAGAATAAGTGAAGTTTCAAAATAAAATTGATATTTAATTTATTTTTTATTTTATTCTCTCAACTGTGTAAATATTGCTCCCATAATATTTAGACACAATAACAGTTAACCGTGTACATTTTTTGATGTCTCTTTCACCTCATGACAGGTGGTTTTAGAAACTATACACCTCAACTTATTAATTCAACACACAAAAAACCCTGTAGGCGAACTCCAACACAAATTACTTGAATTTATGTCATATAATATACTGCTGTATGTTATTAGATCAAACAGAGCATGCAGAAAGAGAAACACGTTCGCAACATAGAACACCCCGTCTCTGTCTATTCAAGTAAGTAGTACTTTTGTATTCTTTTGTAATGTTCACTAGCTTTCGTCACGCCAACACTGCAATGTCAAGGTTTAGAGGAACATTAGTTTCAGTCACATTCTATAATCGAATACTGCAAGACGTTAGAATTTGTTTTAATCATTTAATATTTTAAACTCGAGTCTTTTGGTCCAAATCAGTGTTTGAAAATGTTCTGATTATGTTTTCTAATATAATTGTGTCGTCTACTGCAGATGCGGCCGACGCCGACAAATCCCACTCGAGCTACAGAAAGAAACGCCGCTCGGTGCGTCCCCCACAAGTAAGTAACGATCCCGCCGAGTACATCCGCAAAAAGATCGGCAAACTAGACCTTAACGACATCACACAGCTCGCGCGCCTCATAGAGGGCCACGACGCCGTCACCGACAGCGACAGACAAACAGACAAACAGAAAGACTTACAGGAACAAATACTAGCTCTACTCGACCCCGACGAGTCTCCGGACCCCAAGGTTCTGCGACAGTCCCTTGCACATCTCCTCCAAGGATCCTCTAAGACGACGGTTCAGGAACCGCAGAAGTTAGCACATTACTTCCAAGAAGAAAAGACCAAGCCCGTGAAACCTCCGCGAAGGTTGAAGGGCCTCGATGTCAACAGTATGAGGGTTCCAGATTTCTCCGATATCTTCGACGATTCTGCTGATACGGACGCTACTGTTGTCAAAGTGGAAGCCAAGAAAACATTCAGTAGATCACCTTCGACGGAAAGTGCCAAGAAACTAATTTACCCGCGGTCTTCATCGATTGATAGTGCAAAGAAATTGACCAGGTCCTCAGAAAGTCCATTACCGCAGAAAGGCAGGCGACTTTCAGATGTTATAGACAGTCAAAGACTTAGGCACTCGCAGAGCCCTGAAGTAAAGCTGCCGTACAAGAGATCAAACTCGATAGGCGCTTCCGAAGTTGCCAACACTAGGCGCATCGCTCAGCTGTTCGAGGGTCACAAGCGCCGGCACACACCGAGCCCCGAGTCCAGATCTGTGCGCTCCGGATCAATCACCAACCCAGAAATGGCTTTACGCTTGCAACGTATGACAGAAATCATAGAAGGCAAGCGACGGGACACCCCTAGTCCAGACAGATCGAAAAGAGAAATTATCGGCAACCCTGAAATGGCAGTGCGCCGCCAAAAGGTCGTCGACCTCATAAAGCAAGGACAAGGGCTGGGCCAAGAGCACAAGCAACGTCTACCCGAAGTTCCTCAAAGGCGGAACAGCGACGAAATGACGTTCAGGATGCAGAGGGTGTCAGATATGATGCAGAAGCGAACTGCTGAATCTAAAAGACCTAAAACGGGTCGGCGAAAGGCCGCTAGAGAGATTATGAAGCAACGGTTCGAGAAGAGTCTTCAGATGTTGGCGGCCGAGCCTCGTTTAGACTTCGCGCCGTCAGCTGACCTGGAGAACGACTACGGGCTGCAGCAGTACCGCGCCAGTGCGCCGGACTTCGACGAGAGAGTGAAGAAGTTGGAGAAGAAGCTGCAGCACTATGTGAGGCGATTGCCGTTGTGTGTCGCATGGAATGATCCGTTTGACGGGGATGTGGTGCTGGGCTGCGGGCTGTTGAGAGTGTGTAGAATATTTCTTTAAAGCTCATTTTGCCAAATTGATTTTTGACCCCCGACTGGTGTTTGCCAGTATCTTAGGGATCAGAAAAAGTTTAGTTCAATACTGCTTTAATAAAAGGCGTGAAATTAGCCATGTCTAAGGATTCTCTTGTTCCCTAAGGATTCTAGCCATTCTGAAACCCATAAAATTAGGTTGTGGTTTATCTTAAAGTCTATATGACATATACTGCGGGATCTTTAAAAAAGTACTCTAGTTTAGGTAGACACTCTCAATAGCCCTACCCCACTCTTCAAACAAAACGATAACACGCACGTTTAAAAACAAAACATCGTTGGAGATGAAATACTACAATATTAACGTGTTTATACTTACATAGAATACTTTACTTGTAGCAAATTGTGTGTGCATGTTAATGGCCGGTTGCACCAAATTAATTATCATTTATAGTTTTACGAATATCACAAAACAGCATACTTTTAATAAATTTTATGTTATCAATACAAGGATATAATGATTAAGTAAACATATATCATAAATATTAAGACGCAAAACAAAATAATAGCATTTTTTTTCAATTTGGTCCTCCATTTTGACAGATCTTGAATGACAGTTCTTCCGTTTCACGTATAAGTAACCTGATATTTTGTTGGTGCAACTAGGTGTAAGAGTGCTGCTACATTAGCGATTGGCATCTTTAAAATCAAATAAAATGTTACTAATATTATAAATACGAAAGTATGCGAAGATGTATGTGTGCATGTATGTGTGCATGTATGTTTGTTACTCTTACAAGCAAAAACTACGGAATGGATTTGAAAAAAAAAATGTTTTTAACACATAGGATACTTTTATCCGACTGAAGTAGTTATTTCTGGTAGCGGTTGAAACCTATTGAAATAGCTAGTACAATATTCTTGAAATTTAGTATTTTTATTGACGCCAGAATACGGTAAATAAATGTGACGTTTCTAAAACGTCAAATCCCTAAATTCTTCTTTAAATTAACGCTGCTTTCGCTTGCGTCTTGAATATAATGTTGATATTACTTTCATCGGAATATTCGCTTTCGCTTCGTTTATGGTTCGTCAATTTAAAGAAAAGCTTACTTTTATAGTAATTGAAGTTAAAAGTATTATTGGTAAGGTATAAGGATGAGTGTTCAAAAGAAAACCCAACACTAAGAGGAACATGATATGGAAATCTTGTCCTCTAGTGAATACGCCACTTAATCCCAAAAGCCGGCCAAACGCTAGTGTGGTAATGCCCTATGAGTTATATTAATGTTTCACTTGTGTTATAAGTTTACACTGTGTTTTAACTAACCTAAACGTGTTTTTTTAAGACTTATTTTAACATGTGTGTCTCTGATTTTAAAATAAGATAGTAGACTATACTAATAATATAGACTTTCAGAAAACAAGGAAAGGCTACTACGGGTTTATTTAAAGTTAAACTTCGCTAAACGATAATCTAGTTGTATATATTATAAATATTAGAATATCGTTAGATATAAATACAGGCAGGTAATTAAAAAAAATAATGAAGAACCAAAACAATTTAAAGTGATAAGTTGGTTGTTGTCCAACAGTGGTAAGAGAAAATTTGTCAATAGAAAAATAGGTGTTTTTAACCGACTTCAAAAAAAGGAGGAGGTTCTCAATTCGATCGGTATTTTTTTTTTCTATGTATGTACACCGATTACGCTGAGATTTATGATCCGATTTACGTGATTCTTTTTTAGTTTGATGCGGAATAGATGCCATTTGGTCCCATAAAAATTTCACATGGTTTGGCCCAGTAGTTTTCATTTTGTGAACATTTTTTACATTTTTGTTTACATCGATGACGTAATTGTTTCGGAGTCGATTTATATTTTCCGTTCCCGTTTCTTGATCTATATTGTTTAAAGCTGCACCTTTCGTAGGCCTACCCATAGCTACTTAAAAAAAAACTATTTAACATATAATTATGACAATAAAAACAACGAAATGTTATAGCCTTCCTTATGTAATCTATAAAAATCCTGTAAAAAATACTGTAGTTTACAGAGCAACTTATTACAGACACTAAAAAGTAAAAAATAAATTTAAAAAAACTACGTTTAAAAAAACCGACTTCAAAAAAAAAACTAAAAAGTATTAAAAAGTATTAAAAAGTATTAAAAAAGTATAAAATAACTTAATAAAGATTTAACACAAACCTAATACCTTTAATATTAATAAAACACCATTATTTGTATGTGTTACCTATTGACAGGTTTGAAGTCGGTGCCAAGTCCTAAACAAAATGAAATTCCTAAAGATTAACCTACGTAAATAAACTTAAAGAACAATGTGAATTAATGTGCAACAGATGAAAACTTTTTAATACCTGAATGAGTAACACTATTACATTTGGCTTGGCACCGACTTTAAACCTGTCAATAGGTAGCAAATACAAATAATGGTGTTTTATTAATATTAAAGGTATTAGGTTTGTGTTAAATCTTTATTAAGTTATTTTATACTTTTTTAATACTTTTTAATACTTTTTAGTTTTTTTTTTGAAGTCGGTTTTTTTAAATACCATCATTAATAATATTGTCAATTTTCACCACCTCCGGATAAGCACCTGTTGAAATTATCCAATAGATAATTACATAGACAGAGTTCAAATTATGAATTAATCTTCTAGATAATTCTTATCCAGAAGTTGTGCAATAGGCTCTAAGTGTAGTCCTATCGATATTTTTCAACTAACATACATTTTTGTTCGACCAATCACAATACTACAGCCGTTTTATTAACCAATAGGAAGAGGGCCGAATCGTCGGCGGAGGCGGCCGAACAGCTGGCGGAGGTGCCCGAGTGGCTCGTCTCGCTGCCGAGCTCAGCGGCACGACCTCCAACTCCTCGACCCCCCGACCATCTTCCAAGCCGAAGGACCTCATGCGCTCTGTCGGAAAAATAGAAAGAGACGACTGGAATATGAAGGAGATTGAGCGGAAGATTATGGAGAACAGGCTCGGCAGGCCCGAACCGAAGACTGCCGAGCGGGTGCCGAAGTGGGACAGAGAACAGGTCAGTAGCCAGTCAGACAGTAGACAGTTATGTTGTTGGGTAGATTTTTATCCCGGTCTTCTCATTAATGTGGTAGAAAATCTACATTTTCAGGATGAAAAGTAGTCATGTGTGTACAGATTTGCCTAGTTTGGTACCAATGCTAATTAAGTATTAGTAAAATTTTACTTTTTTGTTTAATATATTAAATATGGTCTATTTGGATGCCTAATTTCAATCCAACCCGTTTAATAGTTACGTCAAATAGTAAACATTCATCAATGTATGTACACAACATTTTATTATGATTATTAATGTATTTTAAATCAATTACCTTACGATTAACTAAAATTTCACAAAGTGAACAAATTTTTTTTCTAGTTTTTGGGTCGTCAGCGTAAATTGAAAGAGGGGGAAGGTAACGAGGAGAAATGGGTTGAGATCGACGAGACTTTGCACAAGCTGGACCAGAAACTAAAGGATTCTGGTCGACCGGACCAGGGAACGAAGAAGGTAAGTGTATCCTGTGGTACTTTAACTGTAATTTCGTAAATATCGGCTCGCTGGCTATGCACAACGTCTTATATCCGTGCCTCACCATTTGACAGTTCTCAACCGACTGACCATAATGAATAACTTGCATCATCCGCGCTATGCATAACCGAGACGGCAGATTAACAGCCGGTTGCATCGAACTTTTTATCATTTATACTTTTACTAAAATCACAAAACATGATATCAGTAATAAGAACACTTTTAACATGTTTTATGTTATAAATATATTGATATAATAATTAAATAAACATTTATCATAAATATTAAGACGAAAATCATAAAATAATAACAAAATTATCCAATTTTATCCTCCATTTTGACAGATCTTCCGTTTCACGTATAAGTTATCTGATATTTTTTGATGTAACCGGCTGTAAGTGTTACACTACATATTCCATACATATTTTGTGTCTGGTAAAACGAGAATTCCGTTCTATCAATGGGGAAGAAGAACAACCAGAAAACAACAAGTGGCAAAAACGCTAGTAGAATAGAAAACAAAATGTCCACCAGAGGTCATAGGTATAAGGCAATCATAAAGGCAAAAGGTAGGGAGGCAATACTGTAATGTAATGCAAAATCGAATCTGAAACGTTACATTACAAGCGAATGCTCAAAGTGAGGAAGCACCTTAAGATTTCCATGTAGAAGTTCCTACTTTGTACAACGAAATCGCATCGATCTTCTGCCATTCAAGACAACAACTATCTCTAACACATTTATTTATGAAATTTATTTACTAGCCTTAATTACACTTTTTTGGGCTATAAACTTTCACGGGGAGTACATAGAAGAACCCACTCAAATTTCATCACAATCGGGTCAATAGTTTAGAAACGCATAGAGGACAAACATTATTTTTGATCTTTAGATAGGTTCATGCTAGATTCCTGCTCATTATAAAACTTTTTACAGGTTGCGAATCTGGCGACGAAATTCGTGAAGAAGGAACCCGAAGCCGAACAATCGAAGACTCCGCCGAAGGAAACACCTAAAGATGACGTGTGTACTCTTTACTTTTTGACATTTTAACTTTGAGAGACTTAGTGCCTAGTTTTATCACTACTGGATGGCATTTATCTACAAGATAAATATGTATATAGATGAAACATAATCCTAACTAATATTATCTATGCAAAAGTGAGTTTGTTTGTTTGTTACGCTTTTACTATAAAATTCAAAATTCAAGAATTGTTTATTCAAATTAGGTTGAAAATCAGCACTTTTAGAACTTTAAATTTACAAAAGACAGCCAGAACACCCTTCACCACTTCCTATGTGTTTTTGCTGGGAAGAGGAAGTGGCGCAACAAACTCCCCAGCAACAAATGTCGGTCTGTAAGGTTTGAAGAATCGCTGAACCGATTATGTTGAAATTCGGTATGGAGTTAAATAGGACCCTGGCGACGGATATAGGCTATTTTTTTCCTGGTGCTTTAAGTCGTTACGTCGGGACGCGGGTGAAACCGCGGGTAACAGCTAGTAATACATGAATATATTTCCAATGTCATATGTTTGTCTTATGATGTACATAATGAAGAATCAAATCAAAAGAGTATCCATGGAGTTTCCTGCTGGTTCTTCTCCATAGGACCCACTTTTTAAACCATGCACCTATAGCTTTTTTTATTTACGTTCTATCACCATCATTATCAGCCTATATACTGTCCCACCGCTGGGCACAGGCCTCTTCTCATACAGAGAAGACATGAGCATTAATCACCACGCTTGCTCAAGGTGATTGGCGATTTCAGACTGTTTAGGTCCAGGTTTCCTCACGATGTTTTCCGTCACTGTTAGTCAGTGACGTCTAAGATACACTTAGAAAGTACATATGACTTCAGAAAAGTCACATTGGTACTTGCCAGGTTTCGAACCCACACACTCGAACACGAGAGGCGGGTGCCTTAACCACTAGGCCACGACTGTTTACGTTACGTTCTATTAGTAAAAAAGACTGAAATAACTTGTCTTAGCTTGAGAATATTTTGTTCTAATCTGTCCATATTTTTTTCAGGCTAAGAAGAGTTGGCGTGGTCCCGCGTTCACGGGCATGCAGTGTGCCGCGTGCGGTACTCGCGTGTTCGCAGCAGAGGGCGTCACAGCCGACGGGCTGCATCTACACCGCGCCTGCTTCCGATGCGCCGTCTGCAAGACCGTTCTCAGACCTGGGTGAGACCTTACATCTTAATAAATTAACTCTTCAGATCATCAGCCAGGTACGCAGATGATATGATAGTGCACGCACGCTTGCGCAGACACAGGTGCACTCTCTATTTCCTCACTCTCGTAGTTCGATGGGACGGCAGTCTGACAAGACCGGGGAGAGATCAGACATTGTATTCTCTTTTTAACCCCCGACGCAAAAAAGAGCTGATATTCTTACACTGCTGGACCGATGTTAACCAAACAAAGCTAAAACCTGAACAACCGCAAGGAGACTTTCAAATGAAAAAAAAAACGAAACGAAATCGGCCTGTCCGTTTGAGAGTTACAATGCCACAGACCGATACACACACAGAAAAGCCATTTCATTTGAAAGCCAGTTTCCTTGCGGTGGTTCTTAGCTATGTGAGGTAAATATCGGTCCAGCAGTGTAAGAGTATCAGCTCTTTTTCAAAATGATATTAGGCATTTTTGAGTAGGGGGGTATTTAAAATTTTGTACTCGTTTTATTTAACAATATTTATACAGTAAATAGGTATATGTACGGTGTATTATGACATAGCTTCAACAAATACTATTCTTCCAGCAACTACACAATGGAACGTTACGGCAGCCGTCTGGTCTGCTTACGTCACTCGGGGGTCAGCGTGCCAGACGCGGTGGCAGCTGTCACGGCACTCGCCAACGCCCGCAGCCAGCCACCACCTCCCACTCCTGAGAGGATCAGCTTGGAGCTGTCGGATAGCGGTGCTAGGGAGATCGATGAGGATGAGTGGACCGATAGGAACTTCCTCGCTTCGGAGACTTCTGGTGCTGGTGGACTTAGGTTAGTGTGAATTATTACATCGTTTTTGAGATACAAGTTTGGCCTGCAGCCGGTAAACAATGGGTGGCTCGCCATTCCTTAAGGACCAGGCCCGTGTTGACGACGCATTTGTATTCCACGCGAGCCTCAAAGGGATGTCAGCATAGTTACTGGGGCTTATCCCTGGAGATGAGCACCTGCTGGGGTTGCAGAATTGTTGAAAGAGAATAGAAAAATCGAGATACTTTGGTGGGTTTTAATCAGTAAGATTCTGACACTCCTCCCGCTCCGCCTACAGCGTGGAAAGTCATTTGATGATTTCCCATGCCATAAAAAAGTGCACCTGTGGATTATTTACTCAACTATGGTATAAATAATCTTGCAACATAATAAAATGTTGGAATATTGTTACATTTGTTTACTTGTGATATTTCGTGACTGGTTTTTTCCAACCCCTCCCCCTTTTCGGGCTTCAAGCGATTATTACTAGATTCCAAACTCATACTAATACTATCTATCTCTAATACTCAGTGACGAGGAAGAATCGAGCTCAGACGAGTACACGGACGCCGGCGACAGCGACAACGGCGTGGCCGTCTCGCCCGAGCCTCAAGTGGCCGCCCCGGGGCCTCGACACTCCGAACTGTACTTCTCCGACGATTCCTTCGGCTATGACGATTACTCCGACGATGGTAAGTATCAATAGTTACTATAGAAGTCACTATAGAATTTTGTAGGTGTGCACTACTGCAAGATGGGTTGATGATTTAAAAAAAAAAGTGGTTTTAAACAAATGCTATAAGTAGATGATGCTGTTTTTTAATATAATTATTTATCAATTAGGGAATAGTGCTAGTTAGGGACTATTCCCTATTTAATTTAATTGCGCTATTGCAATTAGGGAATAGTGCTGGTTAGGGGATTAGTGCTTGTTAGGGAATAGTGCTAGTTAGGGAATAGTGCTGGTTAGGGAATAGTGCTAGTTAGGGAATAGTGCTAGTTAGGGAATAATGCTAGTTAGGGAATAGTGCAATTAGGGAATAGTGCTAAAATAAAGAGTTGTATTTATTCCAGGTGCGGAATCGTCGGGCAACGAGTCGTGCTCCCGCATGCGGGCGGCCCGCGAGGCCCGGCGGCGCGAGGTGCCGGCGGACGCCCGCCCGCCGACCGACAGCAGCGAGGTACCGCGCTGCAGCGTCGCCTAGTCGCCTAGTCGCGTAGGGAGGTGCGGTAACCGCCCGCACGCCGCCCCGCACGCAAGCATGCTTACGTATTCAACTATCGAAGTCACAGCCTCGTTTTATGTATACTTCATTTACAATAAGATTAGAAACATATCCAAACTCTTTTTGCAGCGTAATCAACCGATTTTGAGTTCTATTCTGTACAGATAAGAATGGTGTTGAGAGCAAAATAATTTGTGAAATAACAAATATATTTTGCATCTGTTTTTTGTCATGTCATGTTTGCAATAGAGCTTAAAATCGTTTGAACGAACGGCACATAGGGTGCGTTTAAATTTAAAATCTTATTATAAATTAGTATAGTAGATTAGGTGACTAAATTGTAGGTTATTTGAGGTAAATATTAGTATATGGGGCGTTGGGATAATATGGATTACTTGGCCGTTACGTAAAGTTTATTGAAGGAATTACTTTACACAACTAGATAAAAATGTATCCCATAACCTTTCTCAGATGTCAGTCTATCTGTGTAACAAATTTCATTTTAATCGGTTATAATGTTTTACCGTGAAACTGTGATAAACAAAGGCATATGAGCATTTATATTATTAGTAACATTTTATACTCGTATGTTCTTACATTTAAAAGTTCACAAATTTACTATCTGTGAGGTATAATAGAAGAAAGAAACCAAGTCCAAGCTGCAAGCAAGCGTTTTAATATTGTTTGCTGTAAAAACGTTTCAGTAGTCTGAGATCTAACAATGAAAAAGACTGAAAAAAACGTTCATATCGCTAACGACGAAGAATCTCCCCTGCAAAAATTTTAAAACAGTTTTCTATTCTAATATAATGTATTATTAAAAAAAAACTTCTAGTACATTTGAAACTTTATTCAAATTATTAATAACTAGCTGTTTCCCGCGGTTTCACCCGCATCCCGAGGGAACTACTTAGCGCACCCGGGTAAAAAGTAGCCTATGTTGTTCCTCAGGGTCTATTCTATCTCTGTACCAAATTTCATTTATATCGGTCCAGTAGTTTTGGCGTGAAAGCGTAACAAACAGACAGACAGACAGAGTTACTTTCGCATTTATAATATTAGTAAGGAAGTAAGGATTCGATATTTAAAAAGAAAATGTGTAGCTGGAGTGTTGTTAGGCGCATGCGTCATAATCACCATTCGCTAGATAACAGGGGCGGCGGCTGAGGCGCGGTAAGCGTGTAGTTTGCCCACACTAACTTCCGTCCACGACTCACTGCATTATTTCCTTTAAAGATTAAAGCATAAGGTTTAAATTCCTTTATATATGAAAAGGTTTAACTATTTATTCCTCTTCACAAATTACTATGATCTTAATGATGCTTTTAGCCAGATTCAAGCTTTTCTGCTATATATTTTTTATACAAATGACGTTCTAATTATGAAATTACCTGGCAGATTAATCCTTGCAGATAATTGGTGAAACAGGCTCTTTAAGTATTAAATATAGACTTAAAAAAAATATATTTTAAAAAATCTATAAAGAAATAAAACGGTGAGTCTTTTCAATCGATGGCGCTTTTAAATGTGTTATGTTTATGTAAAATATTAATATATTAACTTGTTATTTACATATCAAACTATAATATTCTATGTGTTTATTAGCTTATAACTTCTCATCGTTATGTATTATAGCGCACTATATGTACATATATATTTATATCATATTTATGTAAATAATGTATGTTGTTTTTGAGTTTTTATTTTCATATTTTTAATTATATTTTGATTTTAAATATCGTTTAGAAAGTATGTGACATTTAATAGTACATTAATGAAAATCATTTTTTTAAGCTACAAATTATATTAACGATATGCAAATGAAATGGTTAAATAACAAAAATAAGTTTGGTAATAATCTCGATAAATAATTATGATTAAATCGAAATTATAATATAAAAGATTTCAAATCTTGGTTAATTCTAGTCGTTCAATTTGTTCAAGTTGTTTAGTATAAAGCTGATAAGTTCTGTTCCTTATAAGCGCGTCTCTAATTGTCACGTACATTTGAACGATGCACACATACAATGTATATACATATGTATAGTCCTTGTGACGTAGTTTCGCGACGTGATACCGCCATCACCGACGGTAAGTTAGTGTGGTTTGTTTGCGCACCTTTCTACGCATCCACTGCAGGGCGCTTCTCTTTGTAATCTGTACTATAATGAGCTTCAACACAGGTGGAATCGGAAGAGGAGAGCGAGTCCAGTGACGAGGAAGTGTCTTCAGCCACCGAGGTGTCGACTGACAGCGAGTTCGCACGTGAGGAGAGCGCCCCTGCGCCCTCCCCGCCCGCTATACTCGTCACAGAGGCGCCCCCTCCACCCCCGCAAGACTACCCACTCAGCAGGACCCGCTCCGCCGGGGGACTCGCCACCAAGCGCGCTCTAGAACTCAAACGACGTTACTTACTGGGGGAACCCTCACCCCCAGCAGTCAGGAAGTCGGACTCCACCTCCCAAATAGACACAAAATTCGAAGCTTTCAGATCTACTATTACAGAATTCCAAAAAATGTTACATCCTGCTCCAGTGCCCACACAACAGCCGCAGCCGCAGAAGCCTGTAGTCACCTTCCAACTGTCCACTGAAGATAAGAAAGCCCAGCCGATGCCCGACATTATAAAGAACCTTGTCGCCGTCGCTCCGGTCGACTTGCTCACCAAAGTGGACTCTCCACTCATCAAAGACTGGAGGCAAGATCCGGCAAAGGAAGAAAAAGAGCCGGACTTGGAATCAGACTCGTTGTCCGAAGACGACTCGTCGCATACTGAGACCGCTCCCAACCAATCAGTACCTCGAGTCGAAGTGCACGACGAAGGGGGAGAATTGATACAGTTGGACAGTCTCATGTTAATCAATAGCACTGAGGACGAGAAGGCGTCTGGCACGGCGACCACCACCGGCACCACTATAGTCGCCGCTGCGGAGTCGGAGTCCTCCGAGTCCGGCCGTGATGCCACTACTCTAGCGCTCACAGAAACTGAGTTGTCAGACTGGGCAGCTGAAAGCGCCGTTTTAGACGACTGTGGCTTCGACGACAAGGAGGAGAGAAAGAGGAGCAAGAACCCTAGAACGTTGAGTGGGCCCAAACTGATCCATGACGCTAAAAACATAGCTGCCGTCGCGTCCCATGTGTGCGGCAGAACCAGCCCCGCTGAAGCAATCGTCTACTCCAACGCTTTAGAACATTTCGAGTTCGCCGACGAAGGGGATCAAGATCCGTCGCTCGAGAGCCCCGTTACACCACGAAATGAAGGCTACATGGAGCTCGTGGACAATGATTACGATCCTTATTCGCCTGGAAATGACAGGTCAATGAACTTCATAGAGAGGAGTTTCTCCGAAACAGTTTTTAAGCCAGCCAGCCAAGAAAATAGCTATAGACAAAACTTGTGTCCCATCGACTTGGATGATATAGAAGACATAGACGCAGATACGGAACCTTTAGATTTGAAGTCACCGCAACTTTTAAAATCAATTGATAACGATAACACTAGTGATAAATCTACAAGTGATAGTTTACATAAAAGTGAGAGCTTGCAGAAGTCCGAGAGCATCATGAAGACCGACACGACGAGCATCCAGAGAAGTGACAGTCTCCACAAGGGTGATAGCATCAAGGTTGAAGAGCACGTCAGTCCCGAACCGAGGATAGAAAATAAAATAGAAACTTTAAGTTTATCAGAAATATCGCCGCCATTAGAGAATAACAAATTAGTTGAAGCAGAAAATTCTGAAATTTCTCCGCCACTAGTACCTGAAACACCTCAAGCTATATACCCTACGCCTATTCCATTCACGGGAGCTCCAGGCACCATAAGGCTGTACTCGCCGGCGATCTGCCGCTCAGCCAGCGAGACCTTTAACAGATCAACGTCCCGAAGCACTGACTCCCCGACGCGGAGTTTCGAACTTTCCATGTCGATCAACTTAAGTTCGGGCTCACTATCGCCAGTTAGTCCGATCCCCGCTCGCGATACGACGGAGAAAGTACAAGAAATAAAACGCGAACGAGAGGAACAGACAGAGGTTGTGAGGAGACTGGTCCTGGAAAGGCTGGGCAATGCGCCGAAAGCTGGTCGTAAGTCGGTGAAGAGGTCGCGGGCATCGCCTGCCGCGATACCGCCCCCCGTCCCGCCCCCACCGACGCTGCCCGCCCCGCCCCCGCCTCCGCCGCCCCGTCCCGCACCCCCCCTCATGCTGCCCGTGACGCCTTCCTTCTCAGATCCTGAGCTAGCTCGGGAGAGGCGAAGCAAGAGCATCATGAAAAGCATTTCCAATTACCTGAACCGGAGGCTGGGACCTCGACACAAGGTAGGCACACAGTCTAGTATGTAGAATATTTGTTATACCAAAGACAATAGAGAATCTAGAACGTTATTTTGTATGTCGGTCGTGGTCACTAGTCTATGAAAAGATACGACTACCCTAGTATAAAAGTCGATATATGTAGTATTGAGCTCAGAAAACGTAAATATGGAATATTTTATTAAAAAAATTTAACAGTGGCCGCGACTTTTCATAACATCAATTCATATTCTTTACGTACAACATACTCGTATATTTAACACTCATGATATGCGGATGTCAATACTGTAACATCGCATTTTGAGCAATCTGTAAGCCTTTTGGAGCACTACATCAAACATTTGTATTTTTTCAATTCCATTAAGAAACTTAAGTTCATCGCATTGACTATTTTTAGTTGTACTATAACAAGCTTTGATATCACGAGTTTAATTTAAATGAGAGATAAAAATTTGGATCCTAACATCCTTAGGGCCAAGTTCACAGACAGGGGATTACCTAATCGGCCCGTTAAATAAAAACGTTTTTTAACCATAAAGCGGGAATTTTCGTGACAGCCACTTTTTGTCTAACCCCGGATTGGTAATCAACCGTTTTAGTAATCAAAAACCCAAATGATAAAGAATTCATCGTAAGACAGAAGTTTGAATTTATGATAAACAGCTGTTTTGTGTTGAACGGACTGTTATCTTGTAGGTGAACTTGGGCCTTAGTCATAGCCACCTTTTAACTAACTTTTTTCGTGTAAGGTATGTTTATAAATAAATTGTTTTAAGTTTTTAGCCAACATCGTTATTACAAGTTAAAATATATTTCCTACTGTACAACTAAAAGTAGTTATTGTACTCAAATATCATCATTATACCAATTCATACCATGTCCTCTCACTGAAAATGTGAATATTGTAAAAATAACGTAGTCGTACAGTCCGGGGTTGGTCGTAACATCTTTAGTAAGGGTGTCCACGATTTGGCAATAACAAGAGACACGGATGGGGAAATAACTTGTTTTGGGCACTGTGTTGTATTTGATGCCGGATTAAAGTGAGACATTCCACAATCTTATTATTTGCGAATTGCTGTTTTTTATCTTTTTACTGAATCACAAGTCCGTCCAGAAAATACAAGAGAGGCATTTAAAATAAAAATCATCTCTCAAAATGTGATAACATGCTTTCTAAAGTTTTTTCATTCCTTGAATTCTACCTTTATCGAAGATATCATTAAACCTAGATATAACCTAGATAACGCCGTTCCTCTTATAAACTTCTTTTAGCCACCGAATTGTTTTGTCCCTTTCTGTCAAACTTCATTTTAACTTGACAGATAAGGACAAGACAGTTTTATGCCTAAAATATTTTTAATAGACGAATGGCATTATTAATTACGGTTAAACTTTAATCCGGCATAAGATTTTAATACATATATCAAAATTTCGGCGTAGAAGGACACCTGAGTAGACTAACACCAGTTGAATTTTCAGTCGCTCTCGGACCCGGATCTGCAGTGGCACGTAAGCAAATTACCGTACAGTGTCGTGAGTCGCATGCTGTGTACGTTTGTCGCACCTAATTGATCGTGTAATGTGCGCCCGCCCTTATTGTGTGGCGTTGGATCGGGATGTAAATATTCATGCTTGAATCGATGGGATCGGGGTTATGTCTATGTATTTTTCGAATTTATTTTTGTATTTTTTTACTTTTACATGAAGACAATTTAAATTGTTGTTTTAATGTGAGAGTGTCAATTAATTGGTCAATCAAAAAATATTGATCGATAAATTTATATATTTTTTTGTACTCAAACTTGGTAATCGAAAAACTTTGATCCAACGCCATCAATTCGTTCTGTGCATCTGTCTGTTTGTAAACGTGAATGTGTTTCGCTTCATCTGTCGCTCAACATTCTGTCTGAAGTAGTACAATATACAGTATGATACCGCAGTGGGCAGAACAGATCGAAATACTGATCTTGAATTCTCAAATTCAAAATTCAAATCATTATTTCAACTAGACCATTTACATTTGAATTGTCAAACAGCCATGAGTCTGTCAGTTAGTCAAAAAGAAAGATGAAGTTGTTCGTTCCAATGCGTAGAGAAGAACGGGCAAGAAACTCTATGGTTATTTTTTTCCAACAAGTTTTACATAATTCATACTTTAAAAAAAATAATAGAAATAAAACTGACTGCCAGAGAATTTCCAATTTAGAAAATTATAGAAATTAAGTATCAAAAATACTACCCTGCGAGGTTAGGCAGGTTGTTCATATTTCCGTGGAAAAAAAAGGTTTTGTAAAGAATAAATAGAATTATTGTTCAGCTAGCCAACTTTTTTCAAAGATCTGATTCTTATACTGCGGTATGATAATATAATTGTACTACTAAACTGGTCAATTTCAACAAGTAGAGGTATTAGAGGTTGTGAATTGTGTATGTTAATTAATGATGCATGATATCGCTTATGTTCGTGTGCGTATTGTTGTAACTTTTGCTTCGAAAATTGTCTTACAATCAAGTCTATACTGTATACTCCCAAAAAAAATTAAAAAAAAGAACCCTTAAAATTAGATGGTCCCACCAGTCTAGGTCTAGGTCCAGGTAAAAAAAAACCAAAAGTATTTTTTTTTAACATAGGCCTCGAAACAAAGCACTTATGAAAGGTCAAATAAGTTGCATGTTTCCAAAAAGTGGGTCCTATGGAGAAGAACCGACGAGTAACTCCATGGACAATCTTTTCAAAACTTGTGTTTATAATATATCATTACTAGCTGTTTCCCGTGGTTTCACCCGCGTCTTAAGGCACCTACTTAACGCACCTAGATAAAAAGTAGCCTATAACCATCTCCTGGGTAGCAGTTTTACCGCGAAAGCGTAATAAACAAACTCACTTTCGCGTTCATAATAAAATAAATTTTATGATACTTTTTATCTGGAATAATTTGATTCCAGCGAGTGACCTTGTAGAGACCAAGGGGTATCGTGTTACCCGGTAACTGAGTTGTAGAGGTCAGATAGGTAGTTGCTCCATGTAAAACACTGGTACTTGGCATCTTTTTTCATAAGTGCTTTATTTGTAGGCCTATGTGAAATAAAAATTTTGACTTTTTGACTTTTTTTGACTTTTTTGAAGCTGGTTAGATGCCATCTCAATGTAGTTGGGAAAAGGCTAGGCAGATGAGAGTGTGTGGGACTAAATTGACGGGTTCTGCATAGTCTCCGTTTTACTTTGTAATGGTTCAATATTCGTCAATAATAAGTTTTAACTGATTTCAAGTGATTGTTACATCATTACGCGATGCTAGTGTCGCAATGCTTGTATGAATGGCTGTCTGTCGGTTGCAAAATGTTTGAAATATACTGCCAAACTCACCTTTGGTTTTATATTTCATACCCTATACACATCCTATCAAATAATTGTAAGCAATTTTCATCCTTATCCTATTAAAAATAGGGATGGAAATGGGTTATAGTTTTTGATATGCCTTTTAATATGTTATTCAAAATAATGTTGGTAATCAAAAAATCCTGAATTTCCTACCAGATATTATAGTACTTACCATTTTATCAGACATTTTTGGAATAATTTTAAATCTGTATTTATTTTTTTATACGTTAAATATTTCCCTAAATGTTTCCATGTCTTTCAGAGTAATTAATTAATTTAGAAGTTTTATAATATACTACACCCCATTTTTAAATGCGCCAATTAACGTAACATAATTATTAAATACGTTGCAAATACAATGTAACACAGATGTAAATAGCATAACCTATCTTCTAGCAAGAAACAAATCTACACGCAACAGAAAAAACTTTAGTAAATATACACATAAAAAGTAGTTAAATAAACACCTACATAATATGATGACGTCATTCGCAGTCTGATTAAAGACCTGTTTATCAGGAGCCGCAGTCAATGTCCAATGCTCACAAGTCCACGGGAGCATTGCAGGAGGTCCCTCCCGTGCCTCCGCCCCCGCCCGTGCCCCCGCCCCCCGCTAGCTACTGCCCGCCCGTCGAACATCGGTCGTTACATCGAGTTCCAGGTTTGTACTGCAAATATGCATAATTATTTTGTCGTTTAATTAACTATACATAGTTATTATGTCGTGACATATACATTTTTAATATCAAACATAAAAAAAAATATTAAACAAAATAGAGTTTATAAGCATTGACTCGTATTGCAAATGTCAATGTCATGCAAATACCATTCATCCATTGCTTAATAGCCAAGTAACCATAGTTAGTGAATGCCATCTAATCACCTCAACCGGCATACAGCATTACCATCTGTGTCTGTCTCACGTACAACATTTAAATTTAAAAAAAATGAGACTTATTTCCGTTTCTAACACGCGCATAACATATTCACACTATCATCACTAAACACTAACAACAGGTCCGAGCTCTGGCAGCGCCGCCGACGTGGACGAACGAGACGCGATGCAGCTCTGGTTCGAAGCGAGATGGGCAAGACTCGTTGCCCAGCGACGGGCAAGAGAGGAGCATCGCGACGAACCCACTGCCCGTCGCCTAGCGAGGCTCGAGCGGCGATTGACGCGCCCTCTCTCTGGTAAATTGACTAAGCAAATTCGATGCTCGCTAGATGGCGTTGTTTTTAAGCGACGTGATGGTGGTCTTTGGTCAAATGCTCATGAACTTATAACGCCAGTAAACATTGATATAGAAGTTGGATACTGTACAAAGTGTCGGATCTACTGAAGGGTACCCAAGAAGCTTGTATTTTAACTGGAGCCCAAAGTACCGAGAAGCACTTGAAATCTTAAATGTACTCGATGTGATTGTCTGTGTTACTTTAAGTAACACAGCACGGTTGTGTCAATACATTGAAAATTTGCTGGTTTTATTGACGATGTTTTTCCAAATTTTGAACTACTGACAACTGGTAGATGACACATTTCTTAATGTTTTGTGTTTCAATCAAAATAAGTCAAACGTTTCTTTTTTCCGTTATTTACCTTTATGTTTGACAATCGTGACTGAAAAAATCTGACAATCGTATAGTTCTTGCCTTGCTTACAAAGGGATATCATGTTACACAGTAACTGGGTTGTGGAGGCCAGGCAGTCCCTATATGTGAAATATTGATACTCAGCTACATCTAGTTAGACTGTAAGCCGACCCAAACATAGTTGGGAAAGGGCTAGGCAGATGATGATTCTTTTCGTGTCAAGCAACTCTCTCAAGTGCGGCCTCCAGTTGTACTTATAAGCTTTTTGGTTTTCCTAGACTCCGATTATCATCATTACTGATTCAAAATGTTTTAGGTAGTAATGAGCATGATTACATTTTCAGCGGAGCAGCAGGCGGCGACGGTGGCGGAGCTAGTGCAAGTATCCGCGCAGAGAGACGCACACCAAGCGCTCATGGCGGCTGATAGGTACGTGGATATAATAATTAGATAAACTCTGTCTTACTAGTCATTAATATGTTGATATGCAGTAGAATTTAATTATATGGAGGGCCCTATAATGACCATTTCCCAGAATATCCCTTTCCCAAAATGTCCCTTGGTTTCAAATAGTCCCTTTCCCAAATCCCCCCCCCCCCCTATAATAAGCATTTCCCAGAATATCCCTTTCCCAAAATGTCCCTTGGTTTCAAATAGTCCCTTTCCCAAATCCCCCCCCCCTATAATAAGCATTTCCCAGAATATCCCTTTCCCAAAATGTCCCTTGGTTTCAAATAGTCCCTTTCCCAAATCCCCCCCCCCCTATAATAAGCATTTCCCAGAATATCCCTTTCCCAAAATGTCCCTTGGTTTCAAATAGTCCCTTTCCCAAATCTCCCCCCCCCCTATAATAAGCATTTCCCAGAATATCCCTTTCCCAAAATGTCCCTTGGTTTCAAATAGTCCCTTTCCCAAATCCCCCCCCCCCTATAATAAGCATTTCCCAGAATATTCCTTTCCCAAAATGTCAGTTTCCCAAATTTCTCAAAATGAAAAAATCTACATTTTTGGACACATTTAAATGATGACCTTATTTGAATAATATTGAAATTAATTTCAGGAGGCGAAGCGCAGGCGGCAGTGTCGGCGACTAATGAACGGGCCGTCTCCGAACCGTACCGGTCTCTCCCGCGTGCTCTCGTAATAGTATATATTACGAACAACTGGCTACAAAACACACGATTACTATTTACCCCTTCAAAAAAGTCTCACGAGGTAAAATAAATAATTAGATAGACTGTAAAGTTTCACTATATTATGTGTTATAATTTATTATGATTCTGATCTGGATATAACGAGATAATACTCTTATATACCCAGACAGATAGGTGTCTAGTTAAATATGAGCTTAGTCAAATCAGGAACACAAGAAATAAATATGTTTTTTATTGAGTTTACCTTGAAATAAATATATAAAAAAATAAACCGGGAATTAATAGTAATCACCTGTTTTGTACTCAGTATAACTTGTTACGATCATTTGCATAGGTAAGCATTGAATCTAAAAACAAAGAAACTGGTTATTTTATAAAAATGGCAAGAGTATTTTTTTATTTACCTATGACAAATGGCGTAGCAATAACAAAAAAAAAGAAAATAAAACCTTTAGTTCATTTTTTATTTTAATTAGAACAAAAAATGTTGTGACTGGACATTGCTGATAGTTTTAGGGACAAAATAATCACGTTATATTATAGTTAAAGTACCAACATGCTGTAGCTTAGGTTTAATTTTTTACTGTCGGCAAAATCGGCGAGGTTGCCAACTTTACTTATCTTTTTTACGGGATACTGTGTTGGTTTATTAAATAACAAGAAAAAAAAATACGCAGGAAAATGAGTCTTAAATCAATCGATCTTGTAAAAAAAAATATTTTTTAATCTTTATATTTTTCTCTAGTTTAGGAGAAAATGTTTAAAAGAAATAATTAATATTCAATACCTTTTTTCCTTTTTAAAGGAGTTTTTAATAGACCGACGCAGTATTTTCTTTGCGTAGAATTGACAATTGTATTCAGAGCTTTATTTTTAATATTAGTTGATGATTACCTAGGTCAGGTACCTTTCTAGGTCGGTGGCAGACACGGTCACAAAGTTACATGTAGGTACACCTTTATTTTTCACTTCCAAAAAAAAAAAATTTTTTTTTTCAATGCATTGTTCATATTTTTGATGAAATGAAAAATAAATCGTGTATAAATGGCCCAATGTATGGGTGTAAACGGTGTGCTAGATATGCCAAATGTGTTAGGTACATGGAGATATTTTTTTATTGTATAGTTATGACTAAGTACCCGTAGGTATAGATTATAGCATTTGTAAACGCTGTTTAATTGTTTTTAACAACCTATCTTTTATTCGTGTTATTGTAAATATTTTTTTTATTAAGTTTAATGACTTTTTTACCAAAAGGCAGAAAAAAACAAAACTGCTTTTTCATTTCTATTTTAAATCTGACTTTATTGTATTTCATTTACACGTTTCAAACATCACAATATGAATGAATGATAAGTAAATTTATGAGCCTTTATCCTCGATTTGATTAAATAAGCGTTTATAAATGTAGTATTGAAATTCTATAAAACACGTATGTAAGTATATCACGCTTGCTGTCAAACTGAAGTGTCACATTTGACAGTTGCAATTGTATTCCATACTCCCGCGCGCATTGGATCAATGTGTGATATATTAAAGGTAGAAATGATCAGGTATTGTAGAAAAAATATACAACATCTTAGTAGTAACTATTCTACTGCGAAAGTTTGTGAATGTGTATGTGTTATTCAAATCAAAGTGTAACAAACATATGTTACACTTTGATTTGAATAAAATTTTGATTACCTGGATTTATAACACATATGATATTTTATATTTGGGCGCGCGAATTAGTTCTCTCAGTATGCGAGTGTAAGAGCGCGAAACAGCGAGCAAGAAATATATTTTCAACAATTATTATGATTTTTGTAGAATTATTTTATTTTACATTATACTTTGATACTAAATTCTACCTTTAAGTCTACACATTTATCAAATGTTCTAAGTTGCTCGTCCTGTCGTGCGATGCTAAGCAATCGGTGATTTTACGCAATAATACACTTAACCGCTCTTAAGATAATATAGGATACTGGTTGAAACTTTTCATCATTAATATATGTTACTGTAAGACTTGAAGTTCGTTGCAGCTATTGTTATTAATCGGTGTATTGTCATGTTTTAATGAGTTTTATTCTTGTACGTGAAAGCATGTAGTTTCGAGTAGGAGATTATATTTTATTAATTACAGTTCATGCTTGAGCCAATTCGATGATACACATACGAAATTTCTTGAAAAAGAATTTTCATCATTTTTACAACACGATGTTGGTGGCGGTGCCCTCAAAGGCTGCTTTCGACATGCGTAAATAGAATACGTAATAATCATTATCATCCTGATTAGCCTTTACGCAGCTATAAATATTTTTTATACGTGTTCTGATCAGGCTGTGCAAGCTCTAATGCAAGAAATACATTGCAAAAAAATGCAATGTATTTCTTGCATTAGAGCTTGCAGCATCTCTTAAACGAGCTTTTAATCAAAACTATTAATTAGCCGATGACAGATAGAGACAAAAAAGAAAGAAAGTGAACCAATTGGTTCCAGACAACTCATGCAATTTTCAACTTTAAGAAATACAGTTAGGGTTCTTTATGGAGTACTAACGCATGACAATGCCAGAACATTTTACATAATAATTCTATTGAATGATTTGCAATAAGAATACGGCCCTTGCTAGTTAGTAAGTTAGTCTTCCAAAAAATAATTGAATTTAAAATCTTAATTTATTAGGAAAAGCTATGTCGTGTCGACGACGACTTTTGTCTTGTACTAAAGCAATAAATATGAGGATCGCTGTCATTACATTATGCTTCGCTAAAGTATTTTGAGAATATTTATTAGCACACACTGATTAATAGACTGATCCGACTTTAAAAACAGATTTTCTGAAAGTTCGCAATTACCTTCACTGTTTCGAAGTGTCATCCTTGTCTAAACTTATGCGATTGAAAGAGACAGATGTAGTTGAGACCACAGACATTAATCTAAATAATTGACGTAATGTATGTATTTCGCGTGTCAAAAGGGAGTGTAGTGAACTGTCTTCGACGCCATTTTGAATTAATCCGTAAAGCTAGAAGAACGCATAATTGGTTATTTGACTGTATTTTTTTAATTAGAAATATATAACTAATTAACGAAAAGATTAACAACAGTGAAAAAACGGCCTAGTTATAAGCATTTAAAAAGTCATTGATAGAAAAAGAGAGCACGATGCAATTATGACGTCATTATGTCAAAACGCTGTATAACTCGACATTTCCTAGAACAAATTATGTTTCGCGTGACGAGGATTCCCCTTCTAAAAACTTTTAAAGCATGGATGTTATTTATTTTAACATTGATTTAATTTATTTTTCGACACTTCATTTTGTTTCTATAGAATCTTCTTAATAAAACAGCATTTTAGTAGGTACGTGATTAATGAGGGAGGTTTAAGTATATATAATTTGTCAAGTTGTTGTAACCATGAGCTAAAATATCGCGGGCGAAGCCGCTAGCGGGAAGCTAGTAAACTATAAATGATAAAAAGTTTGATGCAACCAACTGTTAGTTTTCATATTGATGAGGGAACATTATTTCTTTAGATACATGTCTGTTTTGTGGTTGAAGCTATGTCCTGAAACACAATTTCGAACGTAGACTGCAAGATGCTATATCACATTTTGAACAGAAAATATATGCGTTCAGTCTATTACTAAGCGTGTGAGCGGTTAAGCAGTCGCGCGATTGTACTACATATTAAATTGTACCAGGAATGAAGAAGGAATATATTATATATTAAATATAATTATATATTAGTAAAGTTTATATATATATTTATAGTGTTGCGAAAATTGTTGTTCTATTTTTATACGACATGAACGTTAATGGTAGAAAATGGGTAGCGCAGAGAATAACATAATTGTATATTATACTAGCTTTTACTCGCGGTTTCACCCGCGCCCCGAAAGAACTACTTCACATATCCACATACAAACCTTCCCCAGGGCCCCCTCTATCTTCGTACCAAATTTTATCCAAATTGGTCCAGCCGTTCACGCGTGATGCCGTGACCTAGGGAAATAGGGATTCATTTTTATATACATAGATTTACCACACTGATATGAGGCAGCAATGTATCTACACGCTTGATTTTACTAAGGAATAAAGAGGGAAGTACACCCAACCTTGGTCAATAAATATATAATTAATCAGTCAATTAAGTAATACGCCGTCACGAAACTACAGTTTAAACACTAGATGAAATATATATTCAGTAAATAAAACAAAAAATTACTAAACATAGTTTTTAGGTGATGCATTCAATGTAATGAATACCACTTTTTCTCAAAGTCCGTGCAAAGTTATATTCGGTAATAGTTTCTTCAAATAAACTTAATAAAAAGAAAGTTAATTAAATGGATTACACTATTGCTCACTAAAACTAGCACCACTTCTCACTAATTACCGCTAAATAAATCTACAACATTCTGTGTGGTCTGTGCCTCTGTCAATAGATTAAAGTTAATATATCCCCAGACAAAGAAACTGCATCAAATTTTTTGTTTAAAAAAAATGATTGGACCTTTCCAGTATACAAACATACACTTAGAGATAATGATACTACGCTGTTATGAAGTTAACGAACCAAACTATAGGTTTCAATTTAAATTTGTATAAAAAGTTAGAATACTTGGTTAAAATGTATTTTTCAAAGGTAGGTGCGTGTTGAACATTGATGCAGTTTATTAGTCCGTCAGTGTAGATACAAATATTTGTAGCAGCAAATTGATTTAGTGAACATTGTTGCAAGTCATAGTACCTATACACAATTAAGGCTGAATATATTTGATCATCATTGTTTGAATTCGACAGAGAATAAATGATATTTTAAATATATTTAGCGGTGATAGGTGGTTTAGTGTGGAATCTTACAATACCAGTTAATCATTTTTATCATGCTTACTTTTTACCACTTCTTAGGACTGTATAACAATTCAAAGATACGATTTTTTCATAGAAAATTTCGCATACACGTGATGTAGTATAGTGTCTTACCAATCAAGCAATACATTAGCAGTTAAAGTATTTACCTATACATTTTAATATGATGAAATCGCGCGACTGCATAACCGCTACATTTTAAAATTAGAAATAGTATATTCATATCATATACATACTTAGTATTTACAAGCTAGCTCTTCTATTTATTGGTGCGATTTTAAATTTATATATTATTTCTTTGTTATTTATTATTTTGTATAGTTTTTTTTTTATAGTAAACTTCTTTGTCTTTCATGTTATCATGTTATATTATAAAAGTATTTGACGTTATTTGGAAACGTCTCGACTTAGGGCCCGAAGAATGATTTTCATTTACTCAGGCTGTTTTCTTACGTTCAAATCATGTAAAACAAAACCATGTTTGGTAGTCAAGTTTTAGGTAAATCACTTTTTTTTTTAACATAATCCGACACCATTTTTAGAAATCCTGATTGAAATAGCGAACAAATTTTATTTTGCTTTATTCATATTGTATTGGATATTATAATATGTGAATTTTATTTGTTACAATCATTATTAGTATTTAAATTATTTATTTAATTCTATCAAAATTGCATTTTTAAGAATCACTTTATGCATAGGTACTTTTTTGTTTCCAATGAGCAAATTAAGAAAATATTTATCTCTTAAGAAAATAATGTGTCAATAGCTACTTTTATTAGCGAAAAATAGGTGTCAATGATTTAAGAAACTAGTTTGAACAAGATGGGTTTATAAGTTGACCATATGATAGCTGCTTTAGTCCCTGAAAAATACACAATATGCTTCACCAACACACTAAATCTTGTGAATAGAACCTCAAAGTTTCTTTAACACGGTGGCCTACAAATGGAGCTTGACACTGGCTTTTAGCTAAAATGGTCTAATATTTTTTTAACATTCACTTAAAATTTTGATACACTTTTACATTTCGGGAGTAATCTTTCACTAATATTAATTTAGATTGAAAATCAGAGCGATGTGTATGTCTTTTTTAAATAGAACATTATATACACAGCGTTTAAGCCGGCTTGCACCACTTCTCAATAAATATGACTTGCGCTTAATATATTTCAAACCTCATTCTCACTTTGTCGAGAATTGATAGAGAAGAGATACTGTTTTAAACATATTTAGGCCGGCTTGTACCACTGCTCACTAAAAACAATAAGCGCTAGATATGTTTAAAACATTGCCTTTCTACCAATCATTTGCCGTTGAAAGAGATAGGATGTTTTTTAAAATAATTAATTTTAGTCCATTTATTATGAGATTAGACATTTAAACGCACCTTATTTACCGTTTGTTCAAACGATTTAAAGCTCTATTACTAAGGTGACAAGACAAAAACAGATGCAGAATACATTTGTCATTGTAAACATTATTTTGCTTTCAACGCCATCCTTATCAATAGAACTCAAAATCGGTTGAAAAAAGAGTTTGGAAGTTTTTCTAATCTCACTTTAATTGAAGTATAGGAATATTTAGTGAGCAGTGGTGCAATGTCTTAGATAAAAAATGATATTATGATTTAAAACTAAGGATTCTAGATCAATGATGTATAGTGTATACTCTGTTTCCGTATAGAGGATGTTCTTGTTAAATCATTGTATATTGAGCTGTGTTCACAATATGTTAAGCTTTAATTTATTGTATTATGGCTAAAGCACACGCACTGTATTTAGAACTTTTAAATCGCTTAAACTTGGAATACGCTGTGGTCATTTCCCATGTAATTGTGGTCACTTGACAAGTTTATATGCTGATTCATCACAAGGTTCCTCGCATGTCTTTTAACTGAGAAATAAAATGATTTAATTTATATAAAATGCCTCAATGAATGGTATAATGTGGTTGAAACATCTGTTTTTTTAATTAAGTGAATACGACCACAGCGCTCCGATGTTTTATTTAATCTAAATTCTATATGTTCTGTAAAAATTGTGTCGTCGCCTTTTTATTACAAAATTAAAATAATTAAAAATCCAAGCAAATTATAAGCATGTCACTTAAAAGAAAAATGAAATATATTTTAATAGCAATAGCAGATGCCTTTAAATTAGTTGTAGCATAACACCAATTAGAATTCCTCTAATAATGTTATTTACATAGTTATTTGAAGTTGAGATTATATCCAATGCAAGGAATAAACACAAAGCAATGTACCTCCTTTTGTATGCGTAGTTAATTTGACAAACTAATAAAAAAGTAATATATAATTTTTGTTTTATTTATTTTCCTTAAGGAGTTAGAGGACTAGGGTAAGAGACTAAGGTCCTAGAGGACTTTGAGGCTTTTGCCAATACTTGGGTAATTATCAAATTTGAGAGATTTTTGTGAGTGGACCGTAGTCGAGTAAGCTCAGTAGGCCTAGCAGCACGAATCACTTTCGAAAAAGTAGATATTCGTATCAACAGCAATTTTGAAATCGAATATACTCGCTTCTTACAAACTATTTATTTAAATTTATGATTTTAATAATATCTTTGAATGCTGCAAATTGTTATTTACATATTTTAAACAAATTTTGCTCTGGTATGGTTGTATTTGTGATTCGAAAATCGCTTTCGAAACGAATACTTTTTCGTAAGTGATTTGTGCTAGGTACACAGTTCTGTTAAAGGTGGGTAGTTAAGTAGTCACCTTACTGACTAGTAATAGCGAGATGAAACAACTGGCCCTGTGGTTCAACCAACCCTTTTCTATAAAATAAAACAAGCTTCAATTATCACAAAGTTTAATACTAGCATATTTCGGAATTATTATTGATACAAATTTAACATTTAATAGTGACGATATACAATGCTAATACATTCTTATTCTTAAATTGTTTACCTTCGGAATAGTTAAGGAATATCTTTGTCGATTTTTATCAGTCTGACAGTATTTTCTTGTAATTTAAATAATAATTCGTAATATTGAGCAGAATACTTTGTCAATGTTTGTGTTATATATGTAATATTTACATAAATAAAACTAATTTATTAATACGTATATAATAAATTAAAATATTAACCAAACTGTGAACTCCCTGCCTTATGTCTGCCTCTGTAATGGCACATTAAATTACATTTTTCCTTTTTAATAAAGCACACGCCGATATCGACTTGTACTGATATTTGAGCGTTGTCGTATATTTTAAATTACTTTGTACCATACATAGTAGATTTTGTAATGGAGAAATTTTAGGAGAGAGTAATGACCCGCCATTGAAAATTCATTACGCTGGTCGCCACAAAAAAAAATAGTGTTTCAGATTGAATAAAAAAGAGCACGGTGTTACCAACGGTGAATTATTCCCAGTCATTAATATAATTTGGTAATTTACACTGACTCTAGTGGACTCTCATTTTTTAATCCATAACATATAATTCTATGGATTAAAAAGACGCAATACATTGTCGACTCACTTCTGCCAGTGTCGCCAGCCACCATCGCAGACGCGTCATTAGAATCTCTAGTAAAATTAATATCATATCGATACTACTAACGGACACATTTTCACAGGCTCTTAACTACTTAAATAATTTATTAACAAACATTAATACATAACAGACGGGAAAATTAGAGCAGGAAACAATGATTATCTTCAATCTTATCTTATGTACTTACGTTACTAATATAATTATGTACAATTCTTTATAACTGCTTACGAACTAAATTATAAATTTGAAATACGAAATAATACAATATTTGTGATTATATTAAGAAAAGATCAAGGTAATCATAGTCGAAGCAGGAAAGTTTATACCATAAAATACTGTATATAAGTGATAGTGGGTATTGTTAATTAATTAAAATAATATAATGAGTGTGTAATCGATAAAAATATAAATTGTTGTCATATAGAGCTCAACATCTGACCATACGAAATATATTAGCAACGAAGTTGTTTATTAAACTCAATATGAAGTTATGTTATGCCCAATATGTTGGAAAACACATAAATAATATTTATATAAAATAATTATTACAAGTAATGCTATTTGGTACATTTTGTTAATATCCACTGCAAGGATTCCTTTCAGTGCTATTCTAACGTTCTACGTGAAATATTCGAATAATAAGTGCACTTTACAATGCAATACGGAAAAGTTTAAAGAAAATTGAATAAATTACATTGTCATTTACAACACCTTTTTACATTACTGCAACAATGGTCGACGGACTGATTTCTACAAATCACAGTTCTGTCATAATCGAACATTTTAATCCAACTATAACTCATTCAAAAATAATGTAAGTGGTCATGTTCCATATTTTCAGACAATCACACTTTCAAGTCTAATAAATCCGACGACTCAACAGATTCAACGGCAGTCTTAATACCTAGGCTTATGATTATGGTGGGGGCGATGGGGGGAGTGCCAGTCGGGGTGCCTGGGCTCGCGATGGTGGTGGTGGTGATGATGACGCCTCTTGTCCCGGGCGTGGGGGGCAGGGTACACATCTGAGACCACAAGTTCGGAGCCGTCTTTCGGAGCCTCGCGGTCATGGCGACGGTTCGCGTGCTTGGCGCCTGCGGCCTCGTGCAGCTCCTCCCATGCCTGGCGGTAGTACCGGTTGAGGCCACTCCTGGACTCGGAAGACGACGAGTCCAATGAGCCGACGGTGTTGCAGTCAGGGGACACGTGGTGTCTGTACCGCTTGCCGTCGTTGTGCTTCCTGCTAATAATTACAGTTTATTTAGTATACTGTTGGATATATCTAGCTCAGTTATTGCTGGGTTGTATCATACACAAGGAGAAATATTGAAATTGGAGAAATATCGGTAGATATACATTTTCGATTCGGTTCTTCAGTTCGGTGAAATATCATTACTGTTTGAAAATGACATTCTATTATAATACCTATATTTATACGGGACTATGGGAAAGGATAAGTCGCAAATTTGTAGCCTGTTTTTCTTAAAATTAGCTGCTTTTTATTATACTTTCAGATAATAATAAAAAAAACTTAAAATAACCTAAATAAATTACCCAAAAAAATCTGTGATATTTTAGAACACTCGTGTATGTGGTACAATATATAAAACAACAATATTTACATTATGTGCTTCGTGTAATAGGTAATAGTATATTTGCGATATTTTATATTCAGTGTCGTTCGGCGCGAAGCGTTCTCTGGTGCGTGGCGGGCTGAGGTTCGAGCCAGTGGAAGACGTGGACTTTTTCAAAGCATTGCCTGTGAGTAGTGTCCTGAGGTTATAAAACTCCTGAACAACCAATCGTGAAGCTGTGTAGTGTATTTATTGAGACAAGTAAAAGAAGTTCACGGTTTTTGCCAAAACGTGACTTTCAACATGGCGGGTGCTTTCCAAATCCCTGTGCGTGTAGCGATGACATGGTGGTTGGTTAAACACAGTAAATATTATCTAGGTACACATTGAAACACAATTAATATAGGTAAGTACAAAAACTATGCTATTAAACAAATCTAAATTCGATTAAACTTTCGTCACTCGTTTTTGGCGCCAAACGCCATTTTGTATAATCAAACGCGGGTGGGCAACCACCATGTCAACGTAGTACCTTAAATGAAACGCACTGGCTATAAAGGGTTGGAGAAGTGTCCGGCCCGATGCGTGTGGCGGTGAGTTCGGGCAAACTCGCGCCTGCCGACTTGCTGGTCGGGGAACGGGAGGGCCAAGAGCGTGTACCACCGGGAAGGGAGCTCGCGCACTGCCGGCGGTGGCCGCTTTGGGCCCCCGCTGGTATACCAATCACTCATGTAGTGTGTCGCTTTGACCTGATGCTTTTTGTCTCGCCTGATGGTAAGCGAGGGACTACCCGTTTACTAGGAATAGATAATGGGAGTCGACTGCGTGGCATACGATAGCAGAACCACATCTTCTAAATTAATTGATATCTACCTACGTGAAAGTTGTCACAAGGTGCCTACCACTAAATATTTTTAAAATGTTTTGGGAATGTCTTTTTGAATATTAGATGTTGTGTTAGATTAGGCGGTTGATAAAGCCTACTTTTTAGGGTTCCGTAGTCCGACAAGGAACCCTTATAGTTTCGCTCTGTCCGTCTGTCTGTCTGTCTGTCTGTCTGTCTGTCTGTCTGTCTGTCTGTCCGCGGCATAGCTCCGTGGTTTTTGTTATTAGAAAGCTGAAATTTGGTATGAATATGTATATTGATCACGCCGAGAAAGTGGTAAAATAAAATTTTGAAAAATATTTTTTTTTAGGGTAGCTCCCAAACATGTAAAGTAGGGATGAATATTTTTTTTCTCGCGTACCCCTTCGTGTGGGGTATCGTTAGACAGGTCTTTCAAAAATATTATGGGTTTGTCAAGATCATTTTTCGGTTAAGCGAGCCATTTGCGAAATATCTAGATTTTAAGTGAAATTTTTTGTTCGATACGAGTTACCCCCCCCTCTAGCTTTTGAATAGCTGTACCTAGAAATGTGAAAAAAATCACAGACGTAGCACATGTAATGAACTTACAAGGAAAACTATCACGGCTAAGTAGGCTTATCTGGTTACAGAGTTATAGTCGACTAACTGAGACCTACTACGGAACCCTACTGCGCGTGGCCCGACACGCACTTGGCCGGTTTTGTTAATGCTTGGTTACTGTTTGTATGAGATATCTAAAGCAGTGTCGTGATATTTACTTTAAAAATAAGTGTAATTTTTTTATATATTTTTAACGGCTTTGGTTTTATTATTACCGTTATCCAAATGTGATTTAGACACAACAATTATGTTGTCTTTTATTCTAATTTTCAAAAGTTTCGCTAGCACACATAGATACAGGAATTGATTCTACAATAGAATAAATTTAAATCTTAGCAGTTAAAGGTATCATAGAAAATCTGCATGTTTCACATGCTATATAAAATTTTCGTATAAAACTAAGTTTTAAGGTACTACCTGACTGGGGTCGCCATCATTTTAAACGTAGACTAAAATTAACTTTTAAATAAAAAAAAATAAAAAAAAAATTGCTGAATAAACTTAAAAACAAAAAACCTAAATGATTTAAAAATATATCCCAAAACTATATGAAAAGCTTACTCGTCACCTTTGTCTACGATCTTCTAAATACTTATAAACAAATTAAATATATTGTGCTCTCACCTCCTGACGAGGATGACGATGGTTGTGATGATGGCGATGAGGAATACTAGGGCTCCGAAGGCGCCCAGGGCGACTACTGCGCCAATGTTCAGTCGGGCTCCGACGGGGTCTCGCCTCTCACCGTCCACTGGCTGCGGGACGTTCACGCGCGGAGTCTGTTCCGCTCTGATGTTATTACCGTTGCCGAGGATCTGGGAGTTGGATGGTATGTGGTAAAAGACTATATCCTTACTAATATATATTATGAATGCAAAAGTATCTCTGTCTGTCTGTCACGCGGTACCCGGTAACTGGGTTGTGAAGGTCAGATAGGCAGTCACTTAATGTAAAACACTGATACTTAGCTGCATCCGGGAAGACTGAAAGCCGACCTCAACATAGTTGGGGAAAGGCTAGGCAGATGCTGATGCAATATAAAAATAAAAACCATTCCGTAAGTTATACCCATGGCAGTTGAGTTTCTTGGCTCTCTAATTTACAATCTAACTTCCTCATTTAGATTTAAATTATATTGGTAGTGACTGCTTAAATTGCCACGGGTGCTATTATACACCATATTGATACAAGAAAAGAGCTAGTACAATAAGTAGCATACCTGGTTCTCTCTCGGATGACTCGCCACAATAATATGCGGGATATGGCTCGTGGGGGAATCCTGGTTATCAGGCACAGTCACTTTCCTCTCCGGCGGTCGTTCATACGTCCTCGTAGTTGCTCGCTCCGTCGTAGTCTTCGGCCGCAGTCTCCTCGGCGGCTCCGCTGTGACGGTCGCAAAGGGCGTCGGTGATGATAAGGGCCGAGGGGATGTTCGTGGCCTGGTTGGCAGCACGAGACGAGGACTGGTAGGTGTTGGAGCTGGGGGAGTTGTGGTCGGCGCAGGACTTGTGGTCGTCGATGGTGTGGTCGTCGTGGAGCGTTCCTCTGCTAAAAAGACAGAAAGAAATTAATTATTTTGAGTAAAATTTTCTCAGTGGAAGATAAGGACCATGATAAGCTGCAAAAATACTCGAAAATCTATACGACATCGATACTACTTGCTTATATAAAATCTGTGGCTTGTTCCTGCGTCACAAACGAAATTTAATTGCGTTTAAAAATATCCGTAACCAACCACTTTTTGTGACAATGGTAGGGGTATTGAATGAAATAACAGTTCCAGAAGTCCTTGCCCGAATAAGGAAGTAAGAAAGTTTCAGTTGTTACGAACAGCAACCCTTCAAGGTCCCCCACATCAAGTCATCACGTTTGCGCAATAAAGTAATTAAACTTTTTCAAAGGAACATTGTATTAAAAGAAAGCACGGCAGTATCCGTGGAAACTTTATACTGAAGGATATTTTCGTCCCGCAACAACGTAAATCTAAAAATAGTTGATCACTGGAAACTTTATATTTTTCATTACCAAAGGTCGTTAGCCCACTTGCAAGTTTATTTTGATGCAAAAAGTTGGCCTTTTCAAGATATCAACGTAGGTATGTGAGCCTCAGTCTATGGTAATAACATTATCCGAATTTTTGGGGCATACAATACTTGCAACTCACAAAAGATTTTACTTTTCTAGGTTCGGCAATCCCAACTACAGTTTTTTTCTTTGTCACCATTTCACGGTAAAACGGTTGAATCGATTTCGATGAAATTTGGTATGAAGATAGGTGGTACCTTGGTACGTGTATATAATTGAGGTATATCCGGATGCGTTAAGTAGTTCCCTCGGGACGCAGGTGAAACCGCGGGAAAAGGCTAGTACTAAATAATGCTCTCTTTTGTTATTTGCACAATAGACTACTAGAACTAATTTTAAATTTTGAAAATGACCAAACACGTTTTTCCGTAAGTGGTTTGTGCTAAGATCACAATAGAAACACAATGATATATTATCAGATTTAAAAAACACACCTACCTATAGTATATAAGTATATGTATGTTTTTTTAGTCCTGGCTTTGTGATAATGCCGTGTGTTTCGAGGCTGCTGGTGGGTATTTTAAGACGAATAGAATGGTAGGGGAAAACCGATGTGGTAAGTAGGAAGTTAACACTTGAACTACAACTCAACGGCTCAGTTCAACACTAACACTACAGTATGCTAATATAATTGAAAAAGATGAACTAAATCTTTACTCCTTACTAATATTGTAAATATGAAAATGCCCCTGTCTATCTGTCACAATTTTACGGTCAAACCGCAGAAAATATACAAGTCATAACTTTTCAAAATAAATTAAGTTTAAAAACTAGACGAAAAAAATGGAACTCAAAGCCATGAAAGAAAAATATTTCTGCCGTGCTCGCATGGACTCTTGAGGCAGCTTCAGCAAATCTGGTGCCATAGCAGGAAAATTATCTAGTTTCATAATTTCCAGTTCAATTTTTCCCGTAGTAGGAGTTTAGTTTTTAAGTTTATTTTTTCGCTTCCACTTTTTATTTACAATACTCTCACAGAATCAGAATTTCCCAGAATTGAAATATAACTGGATGTGCGGCCGTGGGCGTAGGGTGGCATTGCCGCGCGCCCCACACCGCCGCCCGACGCCTGCGCGCTCACTACGCGCAAGCGCTAACATCTTCCCACCTCCCAGTCTCCAGTCTCATCTGACATCTTCCCGGATCGAGACGCTCTTTGGCCAATCTCCTAGTAACCTCACACACAGTACACCCAGAGTAACATCGAGGCATTCTTCTCAATAACGACGTAGTGAGATATCGATTTATCGATATGGACGGAGGAAGCGGCAGAACTCCGGACGGTGTTTTCAAAAAACCTGGCGCACCAATGAGCTGGCGTCGACGAAACAGGTCGCCGTCGGCCAGAGCCGGGATCATCTTTTCCGTGGGGAAGCTGCAACGTATTTTGAATAGCCTGACACCGCCCGGCATTTGTGGTTCCGTCATGTCGGCTGTCTACTTCGCAGCTGTGATGGAGTGCCTGACTACCGAAGTGATAACTGTAGGAGGGGAGCTGGCTCACGAATACGGACAGCATCGCATCACCGCGCGCCATATTCAATATGCTATTAGAGGTGACCCCGAGTTGGATAGAGTGGTCCGAGAAACCCTCGAAGCAATGGGCCAATATGTGCCGCCACGCCCTGCCGATGAGGAATCTGGAGAAGCGAGCGGTGCCGCGGCTCCTGTCACCACGGAGCAAGCGGCCGCCCGCGCCGGCACTGCCGCCGACCTGCCGCACCCAGCCAATCCGGAGGAGTGAATAGCGTCAGCCATCTTCGATGCAGCTGTCTCGGTGTTGTGTTAGTCCCTACCAGTGTCTGTGTACTCCCACGCATATTATACGTATATCATTGTTACAAAAATAGTGTGTTGTATGTATCTATCAATTGTCTTGTTACGTTGTAGTCCTTTGAAACATGGTTATTTACAAACACCATATTTATACGATGTTATATATATGTTCTATAAACCATATTTCTGAACCCTTATACTACACCTGTTAATATTTCACGTTTCCTATTACAGTCTATTTTTGTTGAAATTAACATGAATTTTATATAACCATGAAGCTAATTATAAAGTTATTATATTATTAATTCAAATATATAGGTATTTATAACAATATATTCTCTTCGAATGTTTCAATTGTGTAGATGAAAAATATGTATTTATAAAACAATAAATGTATCAATAAATTGGTGTTTCATTTAATACGATGAACCTAGTCTCTGTCTTCATAACCAATAGGTTACCAGTTCAGAAATAGTTCAGATAATATTAGTAAACTCACGCTGACAGATAGGGGCCGGCTTATCCCATAGTCCGCTGGCCAGGCAGGCAATTCTCTTAGGTCCTAGCAGCTTGAATCCTTTGGCGCAAGAGTACTCAGCTACGGAGCCGAACACCGAGGCGTTGTGGCTGAGGGAGACGCGGCCGTTGGCAGCCGGCGGCGGTTCTTCGCACTGCACCACTGGAGGAAACAATAACCTTCGTAAATATTTAGTAAGTACACAAGGGTTAAAGGGTGCCTAATTATAGTCGCGAGGGTCGATCGATAGTTACGCTGCACTCTTCACGGCACCCACGTACCTTGGGCATCTCCGACTGTCGCTCAATATGCCTCAATAAACTAAGACGAAGGCTGCCTAGTGATCATTCTGGATATTACCGATCTGGGAAGTGGCGGTTCCCGTTAAAATTGTAAAAGGTATCTTAATTATTATTTTATTAGTAGTTTGAAATTAATTTTGGCTACTAACGGCCACTGTGATTACCTGTAGAAGGTGTTTAAGACGATAGGCAAGTAGAAATTGTTGCTTTATTATTACTGAATTCCTTTTTTAGCTTTCGTAAACGTTGTTAAAGTTTCAATTTTACAATGAATACTTAATTGGCAAAAATATTTAATAAATATCTTGCTGTTATGAACCAATACCTGATAACACGTGGGCGTTAAATGAAATAAATAGACACGAAGCTAGTCAATAACAACATCTGTCATGAACATCCCACGTTTTTCGTAGGATCTTTCAATTTGAGACTAATATCTGACATATCGATATGAACAATGCGATTATAAATTAGATGTGCGTCGGATTCAAGTGACGTAGGACCTTTTAAAAAGTGTTCTAAAAAATCAAATTGTTTGAGTTCGTGTGTGTTTTTATTCCAGCATCACAATGCCCCGTCCTTCACAGCTGCAACTGGAGCACTTAGTAATTTTCTTAGAGCACAACCCAGAGATCGCTACGAATCCGATGCGTTGTGCTGAAGGCCGCAGTCAGACCAACGAGAAGTGGGCAAAGCAGGCTGTTCTGTTGAACTCTCTGGGTGGCGCTCACAAAGACGCTAAGGCATGGATGAAAGTAAGTTTATTATCATGTACCCATGTACATACTTGTACTTAGCTACGAGATTTTTTTCAATTTTGAAGTTCGATAGTCTTCATTAAAATCATAATTTGGTATTTTAAGATTTACATGTCATGTGTTTGGTTTATATTTTTAGTATTGGACGGCAAAAAAATATAACTTAAGAAGGCGAGTAACCAAGAGGTATATTTCTGAATATCGGCGCGAAAGAGGACAAGAAGTGCTGCCGCCGCTGTCGAACTTAGACAAGAGATTACTCTCTATTCTAGGAGGGAACAACTTCATTCTGGGAATCGAGCAAGTCACCCCACTGTCCTTAGCACCAGTGAGTTTTATGTATTTTTAATCATACAGCCGGTTGCACATTTTTTTTTATCATTTATTCTTTTACGAATATCACAAAACATGATCTCAATAATTAGCATACTTTTAATATTTTTTATAATATCAACACATAGATATAATAATTAAATAAAACTATATCTTAAATATTTAGACGAAGAACATAAAATAATGGCCTAACTTCTTTATCCTCCATTTTGTCAGTTCTTCCGTTTCACGTTTATGTAACCGCTAGTTAGTTAGTAAATATTATAGGTATATCGAAATCTGTCTGTCTTTCTATTAAGCTTTCATGGCTAGTCCGATACAGGTAATATGGACAATAATGGACATAGATAGAAACCCGGGAAAGCACATGGGATAGATTTTATCCGCCTGCGCGAAGTAGTTTAGGATGCAGGTGAACCCGCGATAGATAGCTAGTATATTATATACTAGCGGCCCGCCCCGCTTCGCACGGGTTGCCTATGTTACTCAGGGTGAATGTAGCTTTCCAATGATGAAAGAATTTTTGAAATCTGTACAGTAGATTTTGAGTTTATTCATTACAAACATACACACAAACATACAAATCTTTCCTCTTTATAATAGTAGTGTAGATATAAATTAATTATTGTTTAATTAATTGCGCTCATCTTTGATTTGTCAGTCAGATTTGAGATTGATCCAAGGCTAAATGATGCTATTACCATTCACGAAAAGAATAAAAAAAAATGGAAGGAGATGCGATGCACCGGGTGGGGAAACTCGTGAAATAGCGGATTGGCTTATTGAATAACTAGCTTCTGCCCGCGACTTCGTCCACGTGGAATAGTGGTGTTCCGCTCCCATTGGTCTTAGCGTGATATATAGCCTATTACCTATAGCCTTCCTCGATAAATGGGTTACCTAACACTGAAAGAATTTTTCAAATCGGACCAGTAGTTCCTAAGATTAGCGCGTTCAAAGAAATAAACTCTTCAGCTTTATACATATTAGTAATAGATAGTCATAGTGTGAGATGACAGAACAGAGTCTTTTATCATACTTTATATCTGTTTTTAGGAACCCGAACCGCAGTCAATGGAGACAAATGTGGATTCACCGACAACTGTCATGTCAACAGGGTGTCAGGCGACGCCGACGGATTCCCGTAAGTGTACAACGTATAATTCAGTGGGCCTAACACGAATCACTTTCGAAAAAGTACCTATACGTATTAAAAGCAATTTTAATTGGAATATATTCGCTCCTTACTTGATATTTATTTCAATTGATGACTTTAATGATATTTTTGGATACTGAATATTGATATTGCATTTTGAATATACATTTTGCTTTTGGTATGGTTGTATTTAGGTTTCGAAAATCGATTACATTAGCTCCTGTTAGGCCTACAGTAACCAATTAAATAACCTGCCCTCTGTTTTGCACTTATTGTTTACTTGTTATTTTATTTTATTAGGATCAACAAAAACAACATTAAACAGTTCTGTTAATATTGAAAGAAAGAAAGAAGGGAAAGACAGAAACATTTATTTGCACAGAATAGAGGGGGTACTAGATTTAAGCTATATTCTGCCTGTATTAGGCACGCAAATATTTATAATATAAACAATTAAAATATTATTATATTTAAATACGAAGTATACGAATATAATTTGTAATGTAATTTAAATACGAAGTAAGACTTCTTTTGTTATTGTGAGCACAATGAGATTATTATTATTTTTATTATTTAATATTTATTTTTGTTTAATTTTAATATTGTTAATTTTAATTTTGAAATTGATTTCTTTAGGTATAGTTTAATGTTCTATTCTAAATATAATTATTATTTTTAAAATATTTGCACACCATGACAAGTGGCAAATATGCTTTGTGCTTAATTTTATATTGTTGTCATCCATGGTTGTCATTTACATGCGTGCACCTGTGTTTTTGTATGTCACACATATTTGAGGAAATAAAATTATCTTTTATCAAAAAACTATCCCATATAGATTTTGCATTAGATTGGTGTGACGTCACTAATTTTCCAAAACAATTGGCTTACTATTTAGGTCCCTATCAAATATATCAAAACAACAAAAAAAATAAAGTGATACTTTATTAAAAACTAGCTATTTCTCCGGGATAAAAACTACCCTTTGGCCTACCCTTGGCTTAGATTTATCTTCAGTTCAGGTTCAGCCGTTATATCAAGAAAGTCACCAAACTTCTCATCATGAATTACTCGGTACTTTTACGAATATCACACGACATGCTATCAATAATAAGCATACTTTAATTTTTTTTCAGTGGTAAGAGTATGAAATATATATTTTTTTAATTGTTATAGAAATGCCAAGACGTAGACGTCGCCAGACGAACGTGGAATGGCAGCAGTTCATGAGAATTGAGGAGAAGAGGGCTGAGGCCGAAGCCGCGAACGCCAACGGCTGGCAAAGTGTGGCTATGGCCATCAACAACTTGGCAAACGCCATCATCATGTGCGGAGAAACCGTTGCCGAAGCTTTGAAAAAACCTGTTTAAATTCCGACCGACTGCATACAGATTTTCATTAAATCATCGAATTTTCTAAAAATACATATCTATCTATCTAGTTAAACTTAGAAAGCTAAACAGAAAATTCCATCCACGGTTCCACATAATATATATAGATATTATATAAGTAAAGCAAGAATTGCTCGTTTATTTAAATATTTTTAACATTATTAAAGTCATATTAGAAGAAAATGTTTATATCGTAGTCAAATGTACTTACATTGTAGCGTTCTAGTCAGCTTAGTGTCTTGATTTGCTATTTTTAAACGTACTGTATGGTAGATTAGTCTCACGCGTCATAACCATTGCGTAGAGGAATATAATAAAAAAAAATACATTATTAGTCAATTAAGGTAGAGAAATAAATCATAGTTCATGTTATTAAATAGCATTATTTTAATTTATCCTCGGCCGAGCCGGAGATTATTGAGATATCTATCGGAAGTTTAAAAAAAATCATGTATTTAAATATTCAATTATAAATTAGAATAGACGATACTAAATAAATTAATTAAAAAAATAAAACGATCGACTTTCTTTTCACAATAATTTCGTGTTTATTGAGGAGCGAGATTCCTCCGTGCCTCGGAAAGCACGTTAAGCTGTTGGTCCCGGCTGTCATTTGTTGATCTTTGACAGTCGTTACGGGTAGTCAGAAGCCAGAAAGTCTGACAACCAGTCTCGCCAAGGGGTATCGTGTTAGCCGGTAAACTGGGTTGTGGAGGTCAGATAGGCAGTCGCTCCATGTAAAACACTGGTACTCAGCTGCACCCGGTTAGACTGGAAGCCGACCCCAACGTAGTTGGGAAAAGGCTAGGCAGATGAGATGACGAGATTTAAATAAAAAAAAATATCTACTACCTACTTAAATGTCAAACTTATAAACATTGTGTTTGGTACACATAGTTTATATATTACATCCAAATCAATGCGTGAAAGATTAACAAACAAACACACACACATATCCTTACAAACTTTCGGATTTGTAATATTTGTAGGATAATTATGCATATTATAATTTGTCCTGATTAGTCCATCAACCCAAAAGCCTAAACTGCTGAGGCACAAACTTGGAAGGCAGTTGTCGCCTTTTTCAATTATAAGCATCCATTTTGAGGATTTTTGGAAAGTGTGACGAAGTTCTCGTGACGTACTTTCCTCTGTACGAGGGTGAAGCCGCAACGTTCGTATCGACCTCGCCGCCGAGGTCCGTCGCGACGACCTTGTCCATGCCCTCCCGACCCTAGCTCGACGAGCCAGCCCGCGAGTTGAGCTAATAGCTTCAAAATTCCCGATTATAATAATCATAATTTATTCTGATCCAGCCTGTCCCTTGCTGTCCTCCCCCAGCGACGCCCTAAGCCGAGGCCCGTACCCCACTAGGGGGTGCCCTTAGCGTGTAGTCGCTTAGTTTTGTAAGTTAAGCCCTGGCTGGAGGCCCTAAATTTATTTAAGGCACTTCACAGGCAAGCCCGGTTAAGCAGTCGACAACCTTCTAGGTTGACCTGCGAGATGCCATACAAAAAAAAAAAAAAAAAAGGTGAAGCCGCAACTATGATATTCTAAAATAATCGTAACTACATTCACGATTATATTGTATTTATCCGCGTGCGTTAAATAGTGCCTTAGGAACCCGGGTAAAGTGTAAAGATGATAGTATTATATTACTTTATATACCGCCAGCTGCTTCACCCGCGCGGGCTTCATCGAATTCAAATAAAAAATGACAGAGTTTCACACAAACTTTGCCCCCTTTTCACCCCCTCTAAAAAATGTTGGAAAATTCTTTCATATCAGATGCCTACATCATACAAAGAACACACCTTCCAAGTTTCAGGTCTCTACGAGCAGCGGTTAAGGCTGTGCGTTGATCCGTCAGTCATTTAAGACAAAGCATTTTATGTGTATAGGTGACATGAGAAGATTAAAACACAAGTTCCTTCCCGTATTCCGTGCGTCTGACCTACATGACAACAACACGATGTAAGAAAGCTACTAAGCCTACTTGTGAAAAATCCATAGCACCGTACATTTGTACAGTCAACCACAAATACATTTAAACGATCGCAATATTAGTTATAATGACTCAGAAGATTTGAAGCTAATATCCCAAGCATAAGTACGCTTTTTTTTTGTATGGCATCTCGCAGGTCCACCTAGAACGTCGTCGACTGCTTAACCGGGCTTGCAGTCTGGATTAATACACATTTAAAAACTCATAACTTTTGTTTTCAACTGTACCTCCCCACACTTTTCTAGATGCGACAAATAATTGCAACTAATTGTCGTGCAGTCGCGATACGGTCGTCACCGGTTGCGTATAATTATTTCTGCTCTTTGAATAATTATAATAATTTCTTGGCATATGCTCCCGGTCTGAAAGTCCCCTCTAGTTCCCACGGGGACAAGGGACCTAATCGCTGGCTAATTGGTTTAGAGCACGAAGTTATTATTATGCAAAGATTGTTTAGTAGTAAAACCATTTCATGGAAGATCGCGTTAGAGTAGATAATCTCTCAAAAAATAAATAGTGACCTTTTTAACTATCATAAACGACACTTTTTAAAATGAATGGTCAAGCAATCCATAAATTGGGAGTTACTAAAACAAAAAATCAAATGGCTTAAAATTTATGGTCGAGTCATGTGCCTAACTAAGGTTGCTGAAAGCCCAAGTCGGCTTTCAGTCTATAGCCGGCAGCAGCTAAGTACCAGTGTTTTACATAAAGAGACTGACATCGGGTGACACGTTACCCCTTGGTAAGACTGGTACGATTGTCAAAGATCTACAATTGACAGCCGGCCAACGGTTTAACGTGCTTTCCGAGACAAGGAGTCTCGGTATGACATAGATGCTCAACCATCCACAGACCGCCAGCCAAACGTAGCTTAACCTTTGATCGCTCAATCCGTACTGCTTTTACTAAGCCCAGGATCTTTGCTAGAGTATCGTCCAGTGACCTTAGTACCTTCGTCATCAGCCTATGTACTGTCCCACTGCTGGGCACAGGCCTCTTCTTATACAGAAAAGGCATGAGCATTAATCACCACGCTTGCTCAAGGCGGATTGGCGATTTCGATGTTTTCCTTCGTTAGTCAGTGGTGTCTAAGATATACTTAAAAAGTACATATGACTTTAGAAAAATCACATCGTTACTTGCCAGGATTCGAACCCGCACACTCGTACACGAGAGGCAGGTGCCTTAACCACTAGGCCACCAGGACCTAATTAACTACACTAAATTTCGAAAGCCTTTACCATCACATCTCGGCGGAGGTCCGTTCCATCTCTCATCAATATCGCAGACGAGTCTAGACCTGCCCACCATCTCGTAGCCCGCGTTACACGAGTACTGGACGTGGGAGAGGTAGGACACGGACGCGTTGATCAGCTGGTAGGAGCCGTGAGGAATCTCTGCCGGGAAGCCACACTCGATACCTATGGGAATAGGATAAATGATAAATATAAAAATGAAGTTACTATGGCATACGCTGATACATGTAATATTATTATTAAATTTGATGCTTTTAAACTTGAGAGCATTCACGCTGTGGTGTGTCAGACTCTTACTGAGTAATACCCACCCATGTTCCTTCTACAAAAATTTTCTGTTCTAGAGCCACGGCAACTCTTTGAAATGATAGGTCTTTGTGAATTTATATTTTGCTGTAGTCACTTTAGGAAAGGTATTCTAGATCGAGACTCAATTGTATATTTTGATTAAAAATTAATTTCAATCAATTAAATGGCTTCAAATGCATGCCCGTGATCCATGCTATTGGGTCTTATACTATCATCAGAAAGACACCTATTATCGATTTAAAGTTTTTATAAAGTGAGGAAAAAAATACTACAATGTTAAATTCATAAATGTGCTCTAGACTCACTTGAAAGGATTAGCGATAATTCTTTGAAGGGGAGTTTTTTTTTTCTGATTTTCATATTTTTGATTCCTGAGATATTGAACCCGTTCAAATATTGTATCTCAAACTTCTACTCACGTTTACAAACCGGCGGGAACTCATCGTAGAAGCCGGTGTCGAGGCAGGTCCTCACGGTAGGCCCAACTAGGAGGTGTCCGTCATCGCAGGAGTACTCCACGGATGCACCAACTTCGAAGCTGTCAGCTGACATGGTGGAGTTCGGGGGCTGTTCAGGTCGCCCGCAGGCTTTCGGCTCTGAGGACAAGATAGGAACTATAAGTCAAGTAGAACCGAGATCTGAGAAGCTTAGATAATTTTTTTTTACTTCAAAGTCGCTAGGCGTATCTATTTGTTAAGTCTTGTATAACGATCCTATTAAAATTTTGGAAAAGGAAAGGAATATTGTATGCTATAGTTTGTGATGTATGTATGTTTTTGATGATCCCAATTCAATTTCCGGAAGATTACTTCTAAATTTCATCGACTCAGCAGAGTCGTTAACTTAAGATTATTAATTTGTGTACCTTTTTGCGTCTGAATAAAGGCTATTATTATTCCGTTTATTTATTTATACACATATTAATTACATTTTTAAATATTAAACTATATATAAAAAAGAAAAACATTTAAAAATATAAAAAATAGTATCCCACCGGTAACGAGACAGGGTCCAAGCTACCGGCGGTCAGGGCTCTAGAGAAAGGAACCTTCTGACGATACGCGCAGTGTCTAGGAGTACTGCTTTCTGTATCAAGCCCTTGATCCAGCTGCCTAACGAGAGCCTCTTTAGGTGTTGGTCGAGGCTCTTGGCTAGTAGTCCACTATTATTATTATGTATATTTGTAACTCTTTCACGCAAAAGTACTGAATGAATTTGGATGAAGTTTGGTACACATATACTTTAGAACCTGGATAAACATATAGCATATTTTTATCCGGGTACGCGAATTAATTCCCTAAGTATGTGGGTGAAGCCGCGGGAAACAGCTAGTGCTAACAATCCTACAATAAAAGTCCTTCTTACGTCATGATCTATTCTTGTCAAAATTTCTATAACTCAGTCTGGCATGACGGCTTGTTAAAGTATAGAATATACGACTTAAGACGACGACTACCGCCAATGACCTTGAGCAAATGGGCGGAGCTTGAGCTTCCCCCCCGCGACCCCGCAATGCACACCGCACGGTTGTCATTTTATATTTTGAAGAACTTTGACAGGTGACCATAATATTATGTAGAGATTCTAAGGACAGTCGCATATTGTATTTTGATATGCATGTCTAAGATATAAAAATAGAAATACAAATAACATCTGTCTGAGTAATACTTCGAAACACTAATTTTAAATTTCCAACCCCCACTGCATATCTTCTTCGTTTGCCAGAAAAGCAAAAATATTTTCAATTTCTTTAATCTGCAAAACATGTTTATCGATCTGAATTGTTACAAGTTTCAAGAAAAAATTCTGACAACTAGCATTCTTGAATTAATCCGCTGTGACAGACAGACAGACAAGATCGCACCATAGGAGTTAATTTTTAGGCCATATTGGTGTCCACTTTGAGCTCTTCTAACAGAAATGCACGCAAGTTTTTTTCATATTTGCATTTTACGACATCTGATGCTTCTCAAATAACTTCAGCTCATCTTCACTTGTATAGGAAAATCATATTAGTTTTGTAAGGAGAGCCTGGAAGCCAGTTAATTAGTCCGACGTTTCTGATCCATCTGTAAAGTGTCCGACCAAACCTTTGGCATCAGCTTTGGCCAAACCTTTAGCTTAAAATTGGCCTAAGTTTTGACACCAACAGAACCGAAATTGAATAATCTATTACGTTTAAAGACCTAAAAGTGAGTGAGACTGTATTACAAATGATGTTAATATTATAAATAAGCTGTAGGTAGTTTTATTCATATTATTAAGTTGATACACCGAACATATTAGTAAAAAGTCATTGTGGCTTCTTTGCTAAGGCACCTGCATCTCATTTATGAGTATGCAGATTCGAACTTCGAAACCTGGAAATTACGAATCTGACTATTCCAAAGTTTTACATGCACTTTTTTTAGTATAACTTAGACACCATTGACTAACGGTGAAGGAAAACATCGTGAGGAAACCTGGACTACACGGTCTGAAATCACCAATCCACCTTGAAAAAGCGTGATAGTTAATGCTAATGCATGTCTATGTCATACCCAAAAGTGGGATAGTAAAGATTTCGATTATGATCAGGATTTTTTAAATTTTTACCTATCATGAACAATGGAATATCACCCGTTTTGGGCCCAATTTTGAAAGTGCCGCAAAGCAAAAAATCAATGCAAAAATAAATGTGCTAAATTCGGATAAAGACTTTGTCTGAATGAGAATTAGCTGTTACATTTTCAAGCACCAAATTTGTACGACCCTTTTCCACGGTTTCATGCATTATTGAAGAAATAAAGTAATGGGAAAAAAATCCTACCATTGTATGGCATTTCGATAATCTTTTAGAAAGATGCAATATCGATTTTTGACTTTGAAATCATTTATAATTACCGATTTAAATATTTTTGATCTTTATCTTTTTACCTTATATTACTAATATAAGGTTTTTTATAATATATTTTAAAAATTTGACAGATTTTTTTATAAAAAGATTATTAAATTGACATGCAGTAGCTCAATTTTTATTTAGTTTTCTTATGACAATTCATCGAAATTCAAACATAACCTTGGAATTGGAAAATGGTCGAAATACCATATTAAGAAAAGCATTTAAGAGAAAAATGTACGGAAGTCTAATTATTTCAGAATGTTTGTTTTACAAACTACGGAGAGTTTTTTTTAAATTTAATTCGTATACCAAAAGATGTCGAAGAAAACAATTTTAATTCCCATTTTTCCTCGAAAGTAATAGGTAGTATTTTTCTACTTTATCCATTTGCGATATATTTCAACAATTATTCCAAATCAATAAGGTTAGTTATTCCTGAAGTAATTATCAGCTCTGACAGACAGACAGAGAAAGTCGCATCCCATAAGGGTTACTTTTTACTATTTTGGTTCGGAACCTTAAATATACTACTTGAATATATCTTCTTTTTTCATTTTCAGTTCTTCTGTCTTTGACTTCTGGACTAAAAATTAAAGAAGATCAAGTCCTTTTTATTTATCAGGGCTTTAGCCAAAGAATTAAGCGATAGCCTATTAATCGGCTTAGGCCTAGCCAAAAATCGACGTTCTGTCGGATACTATTTGGTGTTGAAAATAAAACATAAGAGTGGCATAGTGAAGTAGGACCTTCATTTCTAAAACACTATGCTTCGTCTTATCTTTTAGGTTGTGTGTATATAATATTATCCCACATTAGATACCTTGACTAATAGATTAATATGTATATCATATGTGACTGCTTACTTGGCGTTTTTACTAAACTTCGAAAATGGTTGCTATGTACAGCATCACTACCCAATGTTACCAGTAAAAAACCGGCCAAGTTCGTGTCGGGCCACGTGCAGTAGGGTTCCGTAGTAGGTCTTAGTTAGTCAACTATAACTTTGTAACCGGTGAAGTCTACTTAGCCGTTTTTTATTTTATTTTTGAAAGACCTATCTAACGATACCCTACATGAAGGGTTACGCAACAAAAAAAAATATTCATCCTCATTTCACGTGTTCGGGAGCTCCACTATTTTTTTTTTTATTCATTTTTACCACTTTTTCGGCGTGATCAATACACATATCTATACTAAATTTCAGCTTTCTAGTACCAAGAGCCTCTGAGCTATGCCGCGAACAGACAGACAGACGGACATTGCGAAACTATAAGGGTTCCTTGTCGGACTACGGAACCCTAAAAATAAAACTAATGTAACCAATCCAAAATAGGAAAATGGTCTAGCTAAAATAGTCAGACAATACAATACATTTTACAATTTTACATTTATACAATACTCTTTTAATAGCGTAAGCTTATTTTTTTATCATATTCAGCATTTTTTTTCAAATTCGTCTCGTAGCAAAGAAACTCGAACCCAAATTCACGTGTTTAGAAAAATATTTTCATTGGTAATAATTTAGAATAGCGCCACCTTGTTACCCATAGATAAACCGTTTTATTTACAAACCAAGTTTTGTTCTAAGATATCATCCCATGCCCTGACTTATAGCTACTATTTCTATAAATTCCAAACTATTAGGAAATATTGTAACATAACATGAAAGAATTTTAATTTTGACGATTATCTCCGACCTACATGTAAAATTTAAATTAATTAATTAATTAATTTGAATACCTTTCAATATTCTCGTTTTGAATACGCAATGTATTAAAACAAATACATATTAAAATCCTAAAGTACATTTAATTATTTAGTAAGTCAATAACAAAATATATTTGTCCTGCCAAATTTAGATACACACATTTTAGATTATGACAGATTATGGATGATTTGGTTTGAAAACACGTTATTCACATCAAAAAAATATTTTATCCGCATGTAGTGCCTTTTCAATGTAATAATTATAATTCACCAGTCATCTTATCACAAATATAATAATTTATTTACATCGTAATGTGCTCACTCTGAGTGACAGCGTCTACCCGTGACAGTGGTCACGGCCGTACTGCCCCCGTCGCCCGGTGGAGCCCCTCCGTAATTTCAACTCAACGTTTTGACAAAAGCACAAAAATTGACGTAAATGAACGATTTAAAAAAAATATACGTATACAAAAAGACAGATAATTAACTTTTCTATAAAATGGTACAGGTTTCATTAAAATCCGCTTGATAAATTCTATGTATAACTCAGTTTTTCTTGTGCGTTAGACCTAACTTCATGATTTTTTTATACAATGTTATAAATACATAATTAAAAAAAACGTTATACAAAATTATCAAGCATATGCTCTAGTTTAGTATATATACTTTTCAAATCATGAAAGCAAGTCGTTAAAGCGTATTCATTAGCTTTAAAAGGGCCAAAGTCGTATATCGCCGCCTTAAATGTCTACAATAGGTCCCTTTCATGTATTTGTAGGGTCTTTTCATAAAATATTTTTACACCCAGACAGGTGCGTAACATATGAGGGTGGTTATTGTTAACCAAGTATATTTTCGAACGCAATTTTCTTTTACTTGGTATACAAATCCTGTACCTAATAAGGGTGTGACGTCAAACTCTATTATCTACAATTCCTTTATAAATAGTTTCTACGTCAAAGCTAAGCTTTATATTTTTGGGATTGACAAAAAATTTCCAAGGTAATACAGATTTTTTTATAGAATTTAATAAAGACTTGAAAAAGAACGCCTTAGTTTCCCTACCCGCATCGAGATAACATGACCCGAAAACTTATTTATTGATTCTTAGGTTTAAAAACTTAGCATGAGTATACCTATGTACGCAAATATCTAACAGCACGCCCAGAATGGGAGGGTGGTCAAACGCATTTCACCACCTTTAATCCCCTTATCAAAGAGACAATGACGAAGGGGGGAGAAAACGGGATTGTCCACCTACGTACTAGGCAGGGCTAACTAGACTTGACATTTGTGTATAAATCATTGCTGTGTGTTGAATGGCAATGCTTAATAAACAAATTTTAACTCAAGCAGCACTCCTGGCCTCAGGATAGAAATTTCAAACCCTTGTGATGTAGTCTACGGCGAATCTCGATTTAGAACACTTAATAATAAGATCCTAACCTAAATAAGTTACATAAAAAAATATAACACAAAAAAATACGCATAGTGAATGTTTTCTATTCTAATACATTTCGCAAGCTTAAGAATAGCAGAAAGGAAATTGCAGTAGCCTAAAACGTAAGGTTCGCTGAGAATCGCAATGCATAGCACCTTTTTCATACAGACCCGAGCAAAAATGAGAGGAAGTACGATCGAACATTCGTACCAGCAGATATTTGACATATGTATAACTTCGCAGTAGCAACAACCCGAATAAAACCTTAATTTTCGCAAATAAAATTCAATCTAGCTTAGCAGACTCTGTCACAGACGACCTTTAAAGGCAAAGCTCAAATTACTCAGGTGTATTTCGCAAACGCTACAAACAAAATTGAACTTACGGTGTTGGCAGATATAGTTCATTCTCGCTTGGCAGTCGGTGTCGGCCCACAGCCACCCCTTGCTCCCATCGAAGCGGGCGCATCCTTCACCACCCCCTGGAGCATTCCAGAAGGATACGGTGACGTCGTTTCCATTCACCCACTTCCAGTTCGCGGGATCCTGGGGGTCACGCACAGCCCCCATCCAGTACTGGCTGCTGCTGTCACTCCTGCAGAAGAGAACAGCTGGTTCAAGTTGTTGGCTCATTTAGCTGGTGGTCTTACAAAGAAGGGTCTTAGACCAACAAAAAAATTATGCTGTTCTTGAATGGTCTTTAGAGAAAACAGATATGACGCATGAGTTCGACTTTGAGAAAAAAAAATGTACGTATTTTTGTTATAACACCTAACTACATATTACAGTTACAAATGAATCTTAACAAATAAAATTAAGAAATTAAATTAACATTTTAAATAAACGTGTTAAAATTTCGCAACAAAGGAAGGTTAAACGCTAGCACAGTTATACACCAGCGTAAATCGCAGACAATTCGCAAAGTGCATGCAGAAGTTATAGAAATATTCACAAACTAAATTAGTACCTAGTAGCTAATAGGTAATAATTGATAAAACTACAGCATGAACAAACAATCGAAATTAAACATCGCGTAACTAATCCGTCAAATTCACGTATTCTAATGGAAATCCTAAGATGATCCTGACGAAGATGATCCTATCGTTAAGTTAAAGAATTTTTCGATAAAACCATATTAGAAGGTGCAGAAATAATTTATTTTTTTCGTGTTTTAATATTCAATTCAATTCAATTCAAATCATTTATTTCAATTAGGCCTAATTACAAGCAGTTTTGAAAGTCAAAAAAGAAAGAATTTAGTTGCCCATTCCAAAAAGTAGTTTCCTATGGAAAAGGACGGGCAAGAAACTCCATGGTTACTCTTTTTAAATAAGTTTTAACAATTTTCATGTATACATAAAATAATAACATGCGAATAATAAACGTTAAACGACATTTCTTTATCTCTCTGGTTTCCACGCGGGCGGGACAGATATTTAAATAAATCTTTATCATCCAAAATATAATGACACGTTATAGTAATTTTAATTCCATTGCCATTAGGGACGGTGCTATTCCTTATAGCTGCATTTCTCTCTTGCACTCCAATCGGGACGGGACGCACGGTTTTTTCCTTAGAAAGTGGTTGAAAATCTATTACTACTATTACATATAACAGTGAGGAGCTCGTGGCTAAGTAACAGCCGCACGGTTCGACCGATATCACAGGTTAAGCTGCGCTTGGCGCGGTCGGTCAGTGGATGGGTGACCATCTTTGTCATAGCGAGACTCCTCCGTGCCTAAGATAGCACGTTAAGCTGTTGGTCCCGGCTGTCACATGTACATCTTTGACAGCCGTTACGGGTAGTCAGTAGCCAGAAAGTCTGACAACCAGTCTTACCAAGGGGTGCCGTGTTATCCGGTAACTGGGTTGTGGAGGTCAGATAGGCAGTCGCTCCATGTAAAACACAAGGCTAGGCAGATGATGATGATGATATTAGGTATAACAGTCGGCTTTAATCCAACAAAATTAATATTATTATAGGGTGGTAAATAAGCGGATTGGTCCCCTTCACAGGGTGGCGAGTGCATACAATTTAATTTGACAATATTAGATTCCAGTGCAACCCCCGCACCCCGTTTACTCCACCGGCTACCTGTCTGTTGATTAAGCTGATAATCAAATTTCGACGGGAGTGAAACATTTGGCATGTGGATTAAACTATTTAACTATGGGTGGCAGTTAACATAAAATTATCAGATTTGGAAGTTAGGGTCTTTAGTCATTTAGGTTCAGATTATGTATTTCGTTAAAACATGCTTACCGGCTATACTACACAGTGCTAAAGAAAAATAGATTGTACCAATAGTAGATTGTAAGGAAATAAATACATTCGTAGCATTTATTGGTAAACTTATATTAAAATAAAATTATTATTTCGATATTTTTTAAAATGATAATTATAATGTCTTTTTGTCTGTAGGTTACATACTGCGTATTTAGTTATTATACTCGTAGATGTCTGAGCGGGGATTAGCAGAGTTTTAACTTCGTTGCAAACAATTATTGTTATAACAGATTCTTATGAAATATATTTTCTATACTTTGTGGGAGGCCTATGTCCGCGGACAAATATTAAATAATGATGATGTTTTTTTGGTTGTCTGTTGCACTTAGATGGTAATAAACAGAAGAGATGTAGCGCCAAACGAATAGGAATCGATGGAGCTCCGTTCTCTAAAGCAACGTAATATCTAAATGCCAACCACGGAAACGAAAACTTCGAAAGTATTTAATTTCAAAGAAACTTCCTTATATAATTTTTGAAAAAGAATTCTAAAGATTCAGAAAAGCCATACAAGTGTTAGTTATGAAAATTCTTTTAAGAAAAAAATTGCTACATTTCTTTACATTCGTGTTCTCTTTCATATTACGCCTGCGATGGTGTTACATAATGTTCTTATAAATTAATCAACGGGAACAAATTTTCCATTAAGGAAAGTTTTGGCGGAAGTATGCTGTGTTTCTTAACGAATCCTTATAAAAATTAATTTCCACTTCGTAAAATTATTGTTCGGATTTGACAATGTGTACAGGTTTAACATTTTCATGAATGGTGTTATGTACGGTGTTAAGAACGTTAACATTTCTCAAGAAGTGAAAAAGGAAATTGGGTGTTTTTTACGCAAGTACTGGCAACTATTTTGGCTAGGCAATAAAATTTTACTTATGAAGATTTACAAAGAGTGATTATATTTTTAAATATTATATAATATAGAATTGTAAAAAGAAACATGAAAATCATAGTAATGTAATCATGTGATAGTAATCAATTACTTAGCTTAGAAAACATTTTTGTATCGTCAAGGAAATCATTTCTGACATTATTATAGCCTAGTTTAGATATAATAAGCTTTCAACAATTTAAGTACTTATTTGGTGTAAAACAAAACAAAACAGTGTGTATTCAGGTGTATCTGCAGAATTTTTAAAAAACAACTTAAAGTTATGTTACAATAGATAACTTTAATATTACGAAGCTTACAACAGAATATTTCAAAATCAAAGGAAGGGATATGAACGCATCCATACCCACATAGGTAGTCTGATTTGATTGAATACGACTACCAGCCCAGACAGGGGGCTCCATCAGCCTAGGGCGGGTCTGGCGGCGATGGAATTACTCACTTACACAAACAGGCCGGACTGTTGTGGAAAGCATTCACTCACACGCAGCCACTGGCTAATTGAGATGATTGCGGCTGGAAGGACAACGGTATGCAGTATTCGTTTAGAATTACTCAAATATTTATGCCTGACTAACTATAAATTATTGAAAATAATAGTTCGAAGATATTAGGACGTATGTTATATGATATATTAGTGGTGAAGGGCGGGCGTTTTGGAGGCTGTCTTTTGTTAATTTGACGTTCAAAAAATACTAGCCCACTTTGAATAAATTATTGTTGAATTAGTTTTTTTTTTTAATTTTGGCGTTTTAATTTTATGTGAGCATTTCTGTAGATTCTGTCCGATCGAAAAAACATCTTCAGTAACTCTGAATAGGAAATGTTGTCCAATAAGTTGAGATTGTTATCGTGACAGTCTTTTGTTTGTTCGTTTCTCCAGCTTCCAATTTGTCAGTAGCGGCTGAATATGAATATTTTACAAGCATTTTCTTTCCATCGACCTCTACAACACAACCACACTGACTCCCCACCTTGGGGGGTCCGTCATTTTTTTAACTGAAATTATTTCAGGGCCAGTAATAAATAACCGCTTGGCACAAAAATGCATAACATTATCCATTTGTCACGTGATTCCAATCAAAGCGTCGCCCCATGCCAGACGGTACATATGTAATTCATTCCTTTGATATTCCTGCCAGACACATAAGCAATACATAGGGATTAGGTTGCTATTGGTAATATTGATTTGAGGGCGAGGGCTATAAGCCGTAAGGGATGGATATTTTAATGACATCAAGTGGATGCCAAATAAATGTTGCGTTAGAAGCTTTTATGAAAAAAGCTGATTAATTATTTTGTAATCTCAAAATACTTTAAACAGCTTTATTTTCTAATTGGTTGGTAACGAGTGAGGGGGGGTTGGAGTAAGTCAGCAGTGCGTTTATCTAGCTTTGATGAATTTATCGAGTAATTATTTATACTAGGGTGAATTTGGAATGCTTTGAGAGGAGGCAACGGTGTCGCCATGATAGTACTAAATTATTATCATGTTTATTAATTTTGGTCAAATACGTATTTTTTTATTACCTCGGAAAGCACGTTACGCTGTTGGACCCGGGGGAAAAGACTAGGCAGATGATGATGATGTAATTCTTTATTATTAGCCTATTGTGTCCCACTGCAGGGCAAAGGCCTCCCTTCCCTCCTTCCATTTGTTCCGGTCTTGTGCAATCTGGGGCCATTCTTTTAGGTAGGAGTCCAGTTCATCCCGCCATCTCCTTCTGGGCCTGCCGCGATGTCGTTTACTGCTGTTTGGGACCCACAGAGTGGTTGTTTTCGCCCATAGCTCATCCGACATGCGGCAGATATGACCAGCCCAGTTCCACTTCAGTCCAGCTGCTGTTTGGCCCACATCTTTAATCTGGGTTTTGGAACGCAGTATCGAATTCCTAATGCGGTCATTAAGTTTCACACCTAAAATACTGCGTTCCATTGCCCGCTGGCAAACCCCTAGGGTAGACTTTTGACGCTTTGTAATTATTCATAATTGTTACTATCCGCGACAAAGACGTGATTGATATATAACAGAGACTTCTATTTTTTTTTGAATAGATGAACTGAACCTATGAGGTTTATCTGGTGATCAACCTCAACTGCTTTATGGCAGCGACAGTAGGTTAATCACCATTGATTGAAGTTCCGCACACGAGATTCGATCATGAAACTTTATTTTCACAAAAAAAACAAATGACAAAAGACATTTTTACCAGCATAGGGACAGTAACAGACTTGAGAATACTGCCCTAATTTGTTCACCACAGGGTACAAACTTCACGCACAAGTCACAACATGAGGTAATCTAAGCCTGGTACACACAGACAGCACCGTTAATGCACAGTGAGTGAGCACACGCCCTATTATCGCTGTGGTAACGTCCGTCACTTCTGCATGAATTATGCATGTGATTCTAGTTAGGTAGCTGTCAGTCAAGTGTGACTAGCTTTATTACGTTGAGTGATTCTATTTACGACTTTATAGGAAGCTTGACTGGCCAATCTGTCAAGCTGTCTAAGAAGGCGTAACTGATGTGGACTAGTTACCTGGTGCATGTGCAGCGTGCATGTTTTCTTTAGCAATCATGTGCCTAGCCTTTTGCCAACGTTAGAGTCAGCTTTAAGTCTAACTGGATGCAGCTGAGTACTAAACTCCAGCTTGTACTTTTTTCACAATTTTATTGATGAATTGTAAGTAAAATAATTTATTAAAATGTTTTATATGGAGCAACTGCCTATCTGACCTCTCTGAACTTTAGTTTGTCAGACTTTTTGGCTTCTGGCTACCTGTGACGACTGCCAAACATCTACAAATAACGTGCTTTCCAGGGGCACGGAGGAGTCGTGGTATGACATAGATGGTCCCACCACACATCCATGGGCCGATTGCGCCAAGCCAACTTTTGATCGATCGAAGCCGCGAGCTACTCTGAGCTAATATTATCTTAACCAATACAAATATAATGAGTGATTTTGTATTGGCCTTTACTTGAGTTCACGCATGCGTGACACGTTACTGGTAAAATGGAGTGGCGATCAGCGAGAGGCTGCTGGCAGAAGTCGGATGCGTCAAGCTGAAGACCGGCCGATATAGCGCACGTTAAGGGAGTATGTCCAACAGTGGACTAATATCTATATATATAAAAATGAATCCCTATTTCCCTTGGTCATCGCATCACGCTTGAATGGCTCGATCAATTTGGCTGAAATTTGGTACGGAGATAGAGGGGACCTTGAAGAAGGTTTTAGGCTAGTTTTTATTCGGGTGCGTTAAGTAATTCCCTCGGGACGCGGGTGAAACTGCGGGCAGCAGCTAGTTAGGTCTACAAGCCGACGAGGCTCGTCACTATGACGATGAGTATGAGAAAATCTAAGAGGATTTGTACCACTCGCTCGCACGGTGAAATGTGATTTTTGGTAACCATGTTTCAAGTTTATATGTTTGTTTCTTTTTCAATTGTCGAACCTTTCTACGATCACTTGTATGTTAGAATAGTTCTTGTCAAATATAAGACGAATTACCAAGCTGCCACCTTGCTTTATGAGCTAATACTAGGAGTTTCTTTAGATACGACAGAAGAAGGTCAAAAATAACTGATGTAACTTTTAAATGATACCAGTAAAGATCTATCTATACCTTCTATGAGGAACTCACATGGCCACACCACAAACCGTCGCCGTTACTCCAAATTGATCACAAACGTAAACCGCACCGTGTAACGTCGGACATACGAACCGTATCGGATCGGAGCCGGCGCGTACGGGATCCAGCCCGTTGTCTTAAATATACTCGTTTTGAAACCGTTACGTGGCTCCGAGAATGGTTCGTAGTGGCTTTGGAAACTGTACACGATGGCCTTGTGGCGTCCAAGTTTCTGACGAGCTTTGGAGAAGGATTTTTGAAGTTCGGTTGTTCCGGAATTATAAGCACTTAGATCTTCAGCATCTTTGATTTGCTATCATCAGCGATCCTCTGCGAGTATGTTGGATTAAAGGCCACGTGATTAAATCCCTTGAAGAAAAACGGGAACACGATTGGCTGATTGAAATATATTAATTATTTGACTAGAGGTGAGTATTACAATTACTATAAATATATGTATGTTTTGAGTCGCAAAGACTTATGAATCTTTTTGTCTAAAAGAACGATTTTTTTTGTTGTTAAGTAGGAAACTATTGAAAAGATTAAAAAGAATATTTCACTAATTAAAAATCGTGCCATAGACTATATTAAATCTAGATACGACCAAAAACAGGTTATAGTCCGACATGGTTATTTATGAACGTGGCTGAAAGGTGAACTAATGCAAGCCACCATCTTGAAATTAATTTTTGTGTCAAATCGATTTAGAATAGCAAGTTTTTGGATGATGTGTCTGGCAAGCCACATCCCGGACTCATAACTTGACAGGGAACAGCTTAAAGGTTTCCCTGTTCCCTTTTCCGTGGCAGATAATAATTGCATCCATAGCTCTAGGCACGTTGTGATTGAATGAATGGGATTTTAAAAGCTACACTCCTAGCTATTTCTGATTCAATAATATTGATTTATTTACTTTTTTGTCGTTAAAATATATTCACTAGATCTTCGAAAGTGACTCCAATCCACTGTGATATGAAAAAAAAAATGGATGTATATGTATGAACGCGATCTCCGAAACTGTTAATCAGATTTCAAAAAAATCTCTCACTAATAGAAAGCTACCTACATCACCTCCAAGTGCTGTAGGCTATATTTTATACGCTTAAAACTAGTTATATGCATAAATGAGTCTAACGACAACATCCAATTACGAATATCTAACTAATATAACGATCCGCTCCTCTATTCGTACACCATCCACGTTACCACCGGCAACTTATACAACTATAATAAATCTTGGTAAATTGACTAGTAACACGAAGACACAGTAAAATCTAAACAGCTTGGAAACTACTAAAAAACGCACGCATCACCAAGTCGGATCTAACCGGACCTCACAGTGCTGTCGCGGGTGTTAAGACCCCTCGCATATATCATTTGAGTGAGTGCGTCTTTTCAACACGTAATTTCCGTACTGTTTAGACGATTATACTGTGTCGTATAGGCTATAAATTCACGGATTTGCACACCGCATGCCAGCCACGCATCTCAATATAACAGGTGATAATGCTAAGATCGATAGACACGCGAGCGATCGACACGATCGATTTGTACCCGAATAAGGTAGCAAGAGAAGAAATTTGAATATCATTGGTAAGTTTGTTTCCTAATTTTTTTTTAAACGATTGTCCTGGCAATACAAAAAGTGGGACACTTCATGAAATAGCAGGAAAAACATCAATACGTAACCGTCGAGTTTTTAACAGACTTCAAAAATTTAGGTTCTGTATTCGACATTGAGTCGTAATGTCCGACATTTTCTCAAAAATACTGATCTGATTTGAATGCAATTTTACAGAGCTACGTTACACAAACACGATACGTTCACACAAACGAAAGGTAAAGAAACAAATACTAATGAGGATGTTTTGAATCAATTTTTAGGAATGTCCTAGGATATTTACCACAGGAAAACTTTAAATTCGTAGTCGACTTTTAGTCGCTCAATTAAACTATTGGAAATGCTATAGCAGAGTGCATGGATAGTGCCTAATTGCATATAGTAAATTACTTATTGTATATCACTGCATCATGGCTGATCGTTACAGACATTTATTTAGAATGGCAACTCATTTAAACTTGTTCGATGTGACGAACCCAACGGCCAGTAACCCTACAAGAACTATCAATACCTCCAACATAAACCACGCCCAAAGAAGATAAATTTTCAATACTGTGGAAAACTCGCCAGGATCTTATATTGCCTATTTATTGTGGTGTCGTGCTCCTTTGCCTGGCCAAATAAAGACATAAAAGTCAAGACAGCCCGACAGACTCAGACTGATCACTAGGCGATCTATCAACATGGCGTACTTAACGGCGTTTGATTGAATTATTTGTGATACGTATAAATGAACCAGGACTTAACAGGCTAGATATCCCTGATCGAAATATATAAATCTTTTGGAGGTAATAGTGGCATCGTCGGTAAAGACCTTTGGCTGGCTGTCCAATAGGATTGTATATAAAATCTATAAACAGCTAAAGCTATTGTATGGCTTTGTACTTTTTGCTACCTATTTCGAAGCAGATAATGGATTGATAATTACTAGGGATAAGACAAAAATGATTGGATTAGATAAATAAAATTCTAAATACTTCGGTACTTGGATGATGTCAAGTTGCCTTGGACACTGCGATGGAATTTTGTTGCATGATTGAATAATTTTCGTCGTTACTTTAAATTCAAAATCTTAGCAGTTAGAGCCGAGACAATAAGGCAAGTTACTTAGCAGTACTAGGCTAGACTTTTCAACATCGAGAAAATTTTAGGCCCCATTTTAAAAAATACCCACGGATCTTTGTCAGTATAGAAATAAAGAAAGCATAGAAAATATACATGTCAATTTAGAACAACGGGCGAACATTTGAATATAACAGCACAGAGTATCTACATACGCAAAGAGCTAAAAAACCAACATAAACATAACGCTATCACACATTCGCTGACAGAGTGGAAACAAAAAACACTCACCTATGTCGTCTCCACAGTTCCCAGCTGATGAAACCCTGCAGCGCCGGGTTGCTCTCGTCAACCAACGTGCCTCCCCTCGACCGGCAGAACCCGAGAGCATCTCTAAACGACGCCGGCTGTCGGTCGTAGAATATGTAGCATTTTCCGTTGTAAGTAGCTGTGCTGCCAGGCGGCTGGTCCCTGAACTGGGGACACCTCTCTATCGGCAGCGCCTGGTCCGTGTACACGAACGCTTCACAGATGGACAGCTGGGACGGTGTAGGAGCTTCGAGGTGCACGCTGACGAAGGCTCCGGGCATGGGGGGGTTGCAGGGTAGGAAGAGAGGCTGCCCCTGTTCGATGAAGCCAGTGAAGCGGTTGCAGATCGGGTTGGTGCCGAGGTCGGGCCGGTTGTTGCCCACTCGGACCACGATTACTGGTTTGTTGGCACCTAGAAAAAAGGGGGGCGGTTAGTTTTGCGGAACACATCTTACACTACTGGACAAACTTGCGGATTTGGCAGATAGCGGAGATGTTGTTGAAGTAAATTGCTTATCGCGGATTGCGTTAGGATTCGACTAGTAGAATCAATCACGTAAGGAAAAAGAGTTATACCTCCTAAATGTGTCTTTCTCACTCTCTCTTTCTAACAATATACGGTACTATGTGTGTGTGCGCTAGAACATACCTACTACTGTCTACAACCGTAAACATTATTTTTATTTGTTTTTTTACTCTTGTTATTAAAAAATAATCGAGTTTACATCTCATATACTAAGTCGCACGGGTCGATCGATCAAAGATTGGGCTGCGCTTGGCGCGGTCGGTCTGTGAGTGCCCATATATGTCATAGTGAAACTCCTCCGTGCCTCGCAAATCACGTTAAGCTGTTGGTTCCAGCTGTCATTTGCAGATCTTTGACAGTCGTTATAGGTAGTCAGAAGTTAGAAAGTCTGACAATCAGTCTTACCAAGGGGTATTCCCGGTAACAGAAGGTAGGTATTTACATTATTTAAATTACGAAAAAAAAAGTAAGTCTAAATAATTCTACTGGGTTGTGGAGGTCAGATAGGCAGTCGCTCCATGTAAAACACCGGTACTCAGCTGCATCCGATTAAGTGGTAGCCGACCCCAACATAGTTGGAAAATCAGTAGATTACTATAAAACAGAACTAGATAATGATGTGTATTCAAATATCCCATTTACAATTCTAAGCAAATAGCAATGTATTCATTAAATTATTTAAAAACCCATTAGCAACCTCCTCAGCGACAAGTCGAGAGCTCATGCGTTGTGCAACGCAACACAATAATATATATGCGACTTGCAACCCATGCATCTTGAGAATTGCATAATATATGCAATATAGTGCTTTACACATTTGAAAATGGGGCGTTGTTGCAAAACTGTGGAATTGTTTTCGGATTTCAAAGAAACTGACATTAGATTAATATTTTGTGAATAAAATCTGATTATAGTTTGTCTAAGTTAGTTTATAGAATATAATAATCTTAATTACCTAATAATAAAAAATCGCTTTACGGTCGCGTCTTTACGGTAACGCGGCTAAACTGATTTTGATGTAAGTAGGTATGAAGCTATATAAACTCTATAGTTGGGTAGGTCCCATCCGCCCCGGTGGTCCCGGCCCGGTAACGGGACGGTTGGGAAAAAATGTTGCATCGACCCCGGTAGTGCCGGCCCCGTCGTTTACCGGGGTGGATGGCACAGATGAAGTATCATCTACCCCGGTGTGTTTTTCTAACGGGACGGATAGCACAGATTGAGTAGCAAACACCTCGGTAGTGTTAAAAGCGGGGAGAATATAGTATTATTATATACACAAAACACATGAACTCAAAAATAAAAAAGGGTTTGTATGTAACAATCATTTTTATTATTGGTATAAAAATATACATTAACAATTATATCAATCATATTTGTTCATCCATAAATTCTAAAGTTCATCACGGATGAAGTCGTCCCGATGTAAACACTTCAGCAAACGATTACACTGTGTTGATTCCAATAGATTTGAACTGTACCAACCAACAAATGATTAAATATATGATTGATATCATTGTTTATATGTATTTTTATACCAATAAACCTGATTGTTACATACAAACTCTTTTTTTATTTTTCAGTTCATGTGTTTTGTGTATATAATAATACTATATTCTCCCCGCTTTTAACACTACCGGGATGTATGCTACTCAATCTGTTCTATCCGTCCCGTTAGAAAACACACCGGGGTAGATGATACTTCATCTGTGCCATCCACCCCGGTAAACGACGGGGCCGGCACTACCGGGGTCGATGCAACAATTTTTCCCAACCGTCCCGTCACCGGGCCGGGACCACCGGGGCGGATGGGACCTACCCCTATAGTTTACCTGGGTAGTTTTATAGAGGTGCGTGAGGTACTTCCCTTAGCGGATGACACCGCGAAGAGCTAGATATTTACTAAATAAAACATTGGTACCACCCAAAGATCATCCGACCAAACATTATTACGATTTAAAACAATTTTTACAGCGCCATAAACCGAGTGGCAGCCGCGAGTACGTATACCGTGCGCCTGCGCAGTCCTCGCTTTCTAACAATCATTTAATATAAGACGACCCTTTACACTGTCATTACGGCGTTTGACAAGAGTCGTCGACAGGCACCGCCGGGCGCAAATAACTAGTCTCAAGTGAAAGTTATCTAACAAAATTGCAGGAAAGTTGCTTGCTTACAATATTACGGAATGGTGATTTGACAGTAAGTGGCAATTTCAGACTTGAATAGCTTGGTATAAAATTGTTTATTTTTAAATATATTATATTTTTTAACATCTTTCGATAGCGAATATTACTTCAACGGAAGACTTTTTGCGCTTGGCGAAGTGTGGACTCTTGTTCATACATGTTTTTAGGCGTAAGAACTAAGATTGAGACGCGCGGCCGTCAAGTCAACACAGTCGTCAGTGTTGTATGGTTCACCTTCACTATGGAAGCTTGTTCATCGCCATAGTTCACGGTGTATATACCACGCTGTGATCGGAATCTCAATTTCCAGCACTTGATTGACATACTCCAAAAGGAGTTTAAAAAACTTTGCTGCATAAGTTTGGGTGTTAATCTCATTGATACTTTTAACAAAGCAATGCCTATCATTGAACTGTCAAAATGAAGGGTATTGCAACTGAAATTGAAAGATATTTGCTTACGTAATTAGGAGGTAGGTCGGACTGACACCACATTGTGTATTTTTAAAATTTCTCAAAGTAGGCTGGAGTCAGATGAGCTGGTGGTGTTACAACCCCGTGCCTGTGAGGGTACAGTAAGCCCTCGCCCCGGCTGTTACTTTATATACCTTGATAGCAGTCAATCGGGGTTACCAAAAAAAACTCTGGCGAAAACTCTCATTCTGGGCATGTCAGGTTAGTAATCTTATAGCCTACATGATAAAAAGGACAAGATGGAGTCGAGATATGGATGTACCCACTACAGGTACACCTCTGTTCTTGGTGGTGCTTGGAGTTACACTTGGAGTTACGGCTTAACTTCTTAGGGGCGAGACAAGTGGCAAAAAAGCTAGTAGAACAGAATACAAAATGTATGGGAATGACATTCATTTACGACTAGCTATCTGTCATTAAATATCATTCCCATACATTTTGTATTCTATTCTACTAGCGTTTTTGCCACTTGTCTAACCCTACTGGTTGCTTACCTCAGAACCCATCAACTGGGGGGTTAGACAAGTGGCAAAACGCTAACGCTAACGCTATAGAATAGAAAACAAAATGTATGGGAATGACATTCGTTTACGACTAGCTATCTGTCATTCCCATACATTTTGTTTTCTATTCTATAGCGTTAGCGTTAGCGTTTTGCCACTTGTCTAGCCCCCCTGGTTATCCATTGCATAATATTATAATCAAAGGGTAATTTAATGATGGCTAGAAAGCGTTGCGTGAATACCAATCACTGGTGAATTATCAACGGACAATTGTAAATAATTGAAAAAAAAATAACACCTTTGTTTCGGGAAGTAGAATAAAGTTGTAGTTTTGTTTATGTTTTCTTAATTTTAATTTTAGGGAGATACTACATTCATACGTTTAGGAATTCTGTTCGTAAATAGGAGAATGCAACTAGAGATACTAGCATTGTTTTTCGAATAAAAAGGACACATAATTTGCAAAAAATTGTATGAGAAGTTTTACAATTCCACAAGAAAAGACTTAAACTGGAATTCATCAATATCTCTGTAATATAATTAGATAGCAATTAGTTTAAGTTTGCAAACGAAATTAATTTCTTATTATTTAAATAAAATTCCCACACATAAAATCTTCATTGTGATACGTAGTACCATGTAATAAGGTAAGCCTACCAAATCTTACGAACTCGGTCGAAACATCCGCCAATAGTCAAAGCATCTTACACTTTAATCTCCGTTTGAACACAAGGTTAACTTAACTTCATGTTAACTAAGATTAACAGATTATAATCTAAACGTCCTTTGATTACACCTGAGTTCCGTGCGAATTCGGAAGTGCATTGTCTTTTGATCTATTCTTTATGCGTCCATGATGAATTACATGGTGAATGAAGCATGTTTTTGACATTTCCTAGAGAAGATTATGAGAATACTGACTTGGGACTAAACTGAATAAACCATCGTATCATTCCTTTTCACTAAAGAATCGTACAACATTAACAGTACTGTTGAAATAGACAAATTTCCTCAAAAGGCTGTTTGTAAAGTATGTTTCGATAAAGCTTCCAAAAAAACTGTTTTTGAGCCACGATCGCCTCATGATGTTTATAAACTTTGATTTGACGGATATAATAATGAAAGAACGAAGACGGAATGACAACCGCAAGTTTCCTGCGCGTGATGTCGTCAACGGAGGGAAAGCTGCGCACGCGCTTATTGTGATGAGATCTTGTTTTTCATTGTACTGTTCTATTATACATAGTTGGTATTGTTTAGGGATTTTGTTGTAGGATGTTATGAGAATTAAGATGAACATATAATGTTCTTTTTTAGGGTTCCGTAGTCCGACAAGGAACCCTTATAGTTTCGCTCTGTCCGTCTGTCTGTCTGTCTGTCTGTCTGTCTGTCTGTCCGCGGCATAGCTCCGTGGTTTTTGTTATTAGAAAGCTGAAATTTGGTATGAATATGTATATTGATCACGCCGAGAAAGTGGTAATAAAATTTTGAAAAATTTTTTTTTTAGTGTAGCTCCCAAACATGTAAAGTAGGGATGAATATTTTTTTTCTCGCGTACCCCTTCGTGTGGGGTATCGTTAGATAGGTCTTCAAAAATATTATGGGTGTGTGAAGACCATTTTTCAGTTAAGCGAGCCATTTGCGAAATATCTAGATTTTAAGTGAAATTTTTTGTTCGATACGAGTTACCCCCCCCTCTAACTTTTGAATGGCTGTACCTAGAAATGTGAAAAAAATCACAGACGTAGTACATGTAATGAAATTACAAGGAAAACTCACGGCTAAGTAGGCTTAACCGGTTACAGAGCTATAGTCGACTAACTAACTCCTACTACGGAACCCTACTGCGCGTGGCCCGACACGCACTTGGCCGGTTTTTTAATCATATGGATATAAGTTAAGATAGACATGACGAAGTGAATGGCAATCCATGTGCTCATGACACATGTATAGTTGGTTCCAATTGATTGTACAAAAAATGATAACAAAGTCGTAACATATTTTGTTATAATTCTGCCTTAGAAATTAACAAAGGCGTATTTACGTCAATTTCATGCTCTAAACATCATCATTTAAAGCAGCAGCATTTTTTATTTATCTATGTGGAAAAATTAGAACAATATAGGTTATGATTTTGTTTACATTTTTCGTAAAATCAATTAGCACAGACTATAATAGTGATGGACTTAAATTACGGCAATAAGGTCGCCCCCTATATTAAGAGATTTTAAATTGTGTTTGTACTATTTTTCCCCAAATACCGTGGGGTATTTGGGGAAAAATAGTATTGACAAATTAACCCCAAATGGCACAGCTACCCCAATTTCTTCAACGACATCACACACGTCACAAACATAAACAAGTTGTTATCTCTCGTACACAGATGGTCGATTATGTTCGTTTAGCACTTTGCTACGGCGGGTAGGCAAGTGGGGCGGACATCACATCTCGAGATCTCAACACGAACGATTTTATTGATTACACTTGAGTGTACGAGTATTGGGTAAGGGAAAGTTCATTGAGCTATTCGTAGCGGTGTGCGTTCATACGTGGTTCGGCAAAGTTTCGGCTAGACTGACGAGCTTATTGCTCGTTCGCTTCTGGGTCAATTATAGATTTTTATTACCACAAAATCAAAGATAACTTAAAAATACCTGTTATTTAATAATACTAGAAATAAGTGAGACTAGATTGGATCTTTTAATTTTCTAAATTACGTGAATTTATTTCTCGAGTTTAAAAGGATGAAAATATTAGGATTCGCTGTCCTAGTATTTATTCTCAAATTAACAATCATTAATAAAGCAACTTCAACTAAATTACTCTATTTGGTTACTATACATCATAATTGGTGCGTACATTTAAGACCCCTACACTGAACAATGAGCTAATTGAACAATTTAATAACAGACAGAACCCCACCCTGAGTGGTCCCACCTGGTATCACTTCACCGACAAAATATTTATTTTAAGTACGAGAATATAGTATTTACCGTAAATCTATCTTCTATCTTCTTCTTCTATCTATATCTATACTTATAATAAATCTGTAGAGAGGTCAATTCTGTACATGAAATATATTTCCAAAATAACTATCAGGGGGTGATTAGGGATCGATACTGATGCCAAAAATGCAATCAGTAAAATTTTTGTCTGTCTGTCTGTCTGTCGGTCTGTCTGTCGGTCTGTCTGTCTGTCTGTATAAACTCTATAGAAACAAAAACTACTCGACGGATTTTAACGAAACTTGGTACAATTATTTGTCATACTCCTGAGATGGTTATAGTATACTTTTCATCACGCTACAATCAATAGGAGCAGAGCAGTGAAGGGAAATGTTGTTATTTTGTTTAAACGCGTTAATCTCAGGAACCGCTGGTTCGATTTAAATAATTCTTTCAGTGTTAGATAGTCCATTTATAGAGGAAGGCTATATGCTATATATCATCACGCTAAAACCAATAGGAGCGGAGCGCCACTATTCCACGCGGACGAAGTCGCTGGCAGAAGCTAGTATGTAATAAAATCTATAATATGTATAGCGAGACTCTTAGCTCTATACCTTCTATCTAAAACTGTATGCTGTCTATCATATGTGCAAATAAATATATGAAATATAATCTTTGGTCAACTGCGATTGTTTCAATAGTATTTACCGTCATATAAATGCAAGAAAGTGGAGGGTAAATGTGAGACTCCTGACTACAGAGGAGTGACTTCTCTCATTCTGTTTGAGCAAGCGGACATCGCTGCTCCAAGACCTTGATAAAGATGTCCACAATTCCGTTATATTTAAATAGTACACTTGCTTAGGCCGTTAAAATAACTGCAAGTGCAAACACACAGGATTTTGATATATCTTCTAATTATCACAATATCTTCTACCGAAGATATTGTGATAATCTTCAAAACGATCTCATGGTGCCATTTTATTGTATTGCATACCAAGTAACAAAGGTATGTATGATCTTTAGTGCAATTGGATGAACATCCCTATGTGGAGGAATATTTTGACGCTTAACCCTGAGGTATTTTTTTTCTTCCTTTTTTGTAAATAAAATACATTTTATATTTATAGTTTCAGCATTCTTGATATAGAAGTAGTTTTAAATCTTTAGCCTTAAGTAGTTTTTTTAATGGCAATGGCAATGGTTGAAAAATAGATGTTGACCCAAATTGTCAAATACAAAAATTAATCAATTTATATAAAAACTTCTAAAACCTTTTTAAATGATGTAGCAGCGAATATAATTGATGGATCATCAAATCAAGATGGGAATCATCAAGCGTTCAAAAAAACGAAATCTGGAACGAATTTCGTCAAATTAAGGACGATCGGTTTCTACGAGTTGAAGATAACATAGTCTAGAATACTAGGTCTATAAATAAGCTTAAAGAACACCTTTTACTGGACTTGGAATTTTGGAAGCAAGGCGATAGGTACCTTTTTCATTATACCTACTAATAGATAAAAATGCAAATGAGTATTATTTATTGATCTTGCTGGAAATAACCCGTCACTCATAGGAGGGAAATTGATGGCAAAATCTTTGGAACATATTAAAATGGAAAGGTACCTTTAATACATAATGTTTCAAAGATTTCGCCACATCCTAATAGAAATCCTTAAACCTATATTCACCAAAACTTTCACTTTCTTTTCAAAGTTTAAAACGTATGTCTCTATCTACTAATATAATAAAATTGTAATGTGTTGAATCGTGTACAAGCTGACGATATCTGAAGAAAAAGTAACATGGGGGGTCTTTATTAGAGCAACAGAAGTCTATATGTTGTTACACGTATAATTTGGAACACACTTACAGCCGGTTGCATCAAAAAATACCAGGTTACTTGGTAGGGGAGCCCACGATGCTAAATGGGGATTTACTCGAGCGTCATAGAGACCTATTGGGATGCAAAGCTTAGATGATAAGAAGAAAAAAATGTTATATAATGTATCGTTTTCATCGGTGGGGGGAGCAGCTATAGATTTTCAAAAATGTAAAAAAAATCTGTTGCATGGACATAATCGAGCGCGTCAGATATTGATAGCATCAATGTCCTACGTATTTTTAAGAATGTATGTATGTTAATCTGATCGTTTGCATGATGGGGGTGGTCGTACGTAAGGGTTGAAAATGAAAAAAAATAATAATTTAATCGAGCGCGTCAGATTTTCTAAGGGGGTGTTAAGTGAACCTAAAAAAACGCTCTCAATCAATAATCTGACGATTTCGATGTGACGCAAACTCGTGGCCATTATTATAATGTGCAAAAAAAATCGCCATATTGAAATACTCGAGCGCGTCAGATTAAGATATATATGGTTCATCTTTATGTCCTAGACGTGCTGTCTCATAATCTGACGATTATCTAGAGGGATTCGCCTAATCTGACAAAAAAAACATTTTTATTCAAACCATTGGACTTAATTAATTGAAAAGCTCAGGAAATAGCATGCAAATAAAAACGTGTACGTTTGTTAAGTAGAATACTACAAGTATTCTCGTATTTATAAGAAAATAATTTTTTTTAAATGCTCAAAAAAAAATTTTTTTTTTGATTAATTGATTAATTAATCATCATCTTCATCAGTAGAATCATCTTCATCTTTTTCGTGCTCGAACAAAAAAAAACGTAAACGAAAAGCCAAAACGTTGGAAATACTGTTAATAATATTATGCCACGAACGAGTCTGTTCTGTGTCATCAGCTGTGAAGGCGTCATAGCAACCGAAATCAGAGTAGGGACGGAGTGAGATAGTAATAGATAGAGAAAGAGTGAGAGGGGAATAGAAACGCGGAGAGGATAATCATCATCACGCAGCTGCACGCATTAAACTTTATCGACGAATTTTTGTTACTTCGGCTTGTGGAAATGGTCAGATTATATATTTTTCGTTATCCTTGAATAATTTACTACAAAATAAAAAAAAATTCAGCCACGCTCGAGAATGTCGAGATGACGTTTTTTTTTTACAACTTTTCCGCCCTCCCCTTTCTTTGCGTCACTCTCAAATTGTCAGATTAGTGGAATATACACTTTTTAGCATGTAATTAACTCACCCTACCTTAATCTGACGCGCTCGAGATTGTCTGATGATCGATTTTTTTTTACTAATCTGATCCTTTATCCTTGACGCGCGTCCTTATATATGGGTCTCATATTTGGTGGAGGTACTCAAACGGGTACAAGGTATCCCCCTGTATATTAATCTGCCGCGCTTTAGTAAATCCCGAAATCCCTACTAGGGCTCCCCTACCAACTGTCATTCTAGATCTGTCAATATGGAAGATAAAATTGAATAATTTTGCTATTATTTTCTTTTTAATATATATTTATGATGTATGTTTATTTAATTATAATATTTATGTATTTATAACATAAAACATATTAAAAGAGTTCTTATTACTGATATCATGTTTTGTGATTTTCGTAAACCAGCTGTTAGTTTTAAATCTTGATTAACACATAGAATACTTTTTATCCCGGTATATAAGACCACACGGACATAATCGCGGGCAGAAGCTAGTCTAAAATAAATTTTGATGTAATATAGAATATTCTTACCACAACACTGTTTGCCGAAGTCCAGCCTCACAAGCTGCACCATATATGGCTCCAGCAGGTTCACGTACCACCACGGAACCCTCTCAGCCTTCGTCAGGGTGCAGGTTTCAGCGCTGAAGCTCGCAGATGTACTGCCGTCCAGGGCTCTCTGTGGAACCCCACCGTCTTCAGTGGAAGCCTGCATCGGGGCCTTGCCTGCAGCCACGTTGAGGACTGTGAAAAAAAATAGTAGAATCAGTAATGTTTTTGGTATGTAGCGAAGCTTTGTAACCACTTTGACGCTTCTATTTATCTCTTTCACACTAACTAAAACATTATGTACGTGACATCTGTTCAACAAAGACGGCGACAGTCAGTTTTTCCAGACATTGAGTTGAAAATTCAAAAAGTCATTTATTCAAATTAGGCTGAAAATCAGCACTTTTTGAACGTCAAATTTACAAAAGACAACCCCTAAAACGCCCGCCCTTCACCACTTCCTATGTGTTTTTGCTCAAGTCAAGTCAAGCTGACAGATGGCATGAATTATGTCTGTGGGCTCAACCTTTCTGGCACGCATTGTGTTCGGTGATTGCAGATCTAGTTACTTTAGTAACATATATCCATGCATTAGGGCTTCAACGTTTTTTAACTTTCAACAACTATTAATGACCGTCAAAAATATGGGTTAGATAGCATCACGTACCATCTGACGCAGAATTATTAAAATCTCTTTTATCCGAGGAAACTACATGTGTATCCAAATGTCAGCGACCTAGTAGGACTCCAAACCGTTAGTCTATACACCGTTTGATTTGATTGCTACTTTTATAGCTTTTTTATTAGCAGCAGTTACTCGTGTTTCTGTTCCCAGTGGCTGTGATTTATTGAATGTGGTGCTAACACCACAGGTCGAGAAGGTTATAGATTGGAATGTTATATTTAATTGTTATTGAACATATCGGATTTAAAAAATATTAATTGATTGGAGCATTTTTTTTTTATTTTTTTTTTATTCTTTATTTTTTTATGTTAGCTTATTGTTTTTTTTCCTTTACGTAGTTTCAAAAACATTGTTAATTTAATAACAAAATATATTTTACTAACTAGGCCAGAAAAAAACTCTTGAAGGACTGTATGGATAACGATATGACTAGAAAGAGCATGAACGATGATTATGATTGCTGATAGAGATGCATGGAAGAAGGATTATGCTGCGCCGACCAAAAATAATTTTGGATTGGAATTAATTGGGATTGGAGGATGATGATGATTTTACTAGCAGTTTTCCGCGGCTTCACCTGTATCCTGAGAGAAAACTTTACGCAACTGAATAAAAACCTCCAACCGTATCTCATTTTACTCCATATAAAATTTAATCGAAATCGGAGCCACCGTTTTACAGCGAATGCGTAATAAACAATGAAGAAATTCAATTCAATTCCATTCAAATCATTTATTCAATTAGGCCTAATAATAATCACTTATGAAAATGGAAATAAGAGAATTTAGTTGCCCATTCCAAAAGGTAGTTTCCTATGAAGAAGAACGGGCAAGAAACTCCGTACCGGGTAACACGGTACCCCTTGGTAAGACTGGTTGTCAGACTTTCTGGCTTCTGACTACCTGTAACGACTGTCAAAAATCTACAAATGACAACCGGGACCAACAGCTTAACGAGCTTTCAGAGGCACGGAGGAGTCTCGCTATGACATAGATGGTCACTTATCCACGGACCGACCTTGCTTTTGATCGGTCGACCCGTGCGGCTATTACTTAGCCACGAGCCACTCCTCTCGTTTATGTAAGCGTTAAATCCCGGTAATGTCCTGAGTTCAGTCAGTTTGTACCTAGGACCCCGGGTCCACTTTGCTGCATTCCCCAAGAAATGTATTCACCCTTCGACCTCCGCTTCGGCATCCTTTGTGGTAAGTTTAATGGCTATAACTATGTAAGGTTAATAGCAAGTGTAGGTTGGAGCGTCATATCCGTTCTTTAAATAATCCTCTTTTAGAAAGAAAGAAATCATTTATTGATGAAAAGAGACATCAATACAGTATACATAATACATTATTGTGTCTGTGGTCTTGCCAATTGGGTTGTTTTTTCTACAAAACATTATATATAATTATTTATTAGCTGAATTATTTGCTACACCATTTTTGTTTATTTATTATCCATATATTTTTTAGTTGTTTTAGGTGTTATAATTTAAGTTTTATTGTAAATATGTATTTTTACATATTAACAACATTTACAATATCTATAAAAATACAGTATTTATAAAATCATCTAGAAGTTAGTTAGGCATCAAAATATTCGTCCGCATCGCTGTCAGCAGGAATCTTGCCTAAAAGGCTGGCTGTATTGCCACGTTCGATGGCAATGCTGATTCTTTGGCCTAGATATAGGCCAGCCTTCGGGTCACGCATGGAGTCTTATAATACTTAAAAAAATGGATTTTTCCGTAAATCAGTATTACAAATATTGTCATTCAAAGATGACAGCGAACCCTTGTGGGAATGTAGTATCTGAGTACTAGTCTTAGTTTTATATCCGTCTGTCGCTCCACCATGTCCGTCGCTCACGTTGCCTACCCACATCGCCGTCATTCGGTGACAACTAACGGAACTAGGGCTGTGCGGATTAAATTAACATGTCTCGGTCTAGTGATGTGCTGTCGATAACTGTCGATAATTGCGTAAACGTTCGACTCACGCGGTTCTAACGGTAATCGGTATTCAGTTGAGCGATATTATTATTATTTTTGTGTTGTGATTCTTTTACAATTCTTTGTCAGTTTTAAAGATGATAACTGTTGGATAAAAATTAATAATAATATTTATCAGTTATTTAATTTATAGAATAGGCGTATTTTTTTTATTTCGATAATATACTAAGAGCCGATCTAGGTTTATCTACACTAGTCGTGGTGCGTCCGTGGATAGTTGTTCGTGTCATCGGTTTCAAACATCCCGTAAGGACTCAATGTTACGTTGGGGTCAGCTGTCATTTGTCGATCTTTGACAATCACTAAAATCAGTACTAAAGTCTGAAGTATTACCCAGTAACTGGGTTGTGATAGTCATATGGGCAGTTTACCGCATCTAGGCAGATTGGAAGCCTGTTTTGATAGGAAGTAAATAGGTACTTTAATTACCCGACTCCAAGGAAAGCGTTACGTTTTTCGCGCCTAATTTTGTTTGTTTGTAATATTCTTTATTCCCTCATATCTTCCAAACCACTCGATGGATTTCTTTAATTAAGGTATCGTTAGATTCGTCTCATTAGTCCAAGTGTACTTAGGTGACATAAGAAAATATAGAGGCTGCTAGACTTCATTGTTTAAGGTGTAATTTTTTTGTTTATTTTTTACCATTTTCGTAAAGCTAAACGAAAACATCACAAAAGCTAAGTAAAATGTGTCATAGTTTTTCTATATTCACGGCGATGTGTGGCAGTGGGTGTGCAGCGTAAGGTCTAAGCGGTCGAGATGGAAAGTGCCCGCCCGACCGGAACGCCAAGTATGTAAACTTACTACCCTTGATAACGATGTGGAAAATGATGCTTTGACGTTTCATATACAGTAGGAAAAAATAAAAAAATAAACCATAAATATTCTTATCTAAATCTAACTAAAATATGGCGTCAAAAAATCTTCCTCATCTCCGTTAACTGGAAGTGTACCCAACATTGCCTAGCCGATAGTAAAAACAAGCCTTTGGGTTATAGTCTTTTTATTTTTGTTTACATTTTTTGTAAAATGAATTGGAACAGACTATACGGGAAGTATAGTCTGTTCCAATTCATCCAATTCGGGAAGTATAGTCAACAAGCCGCTTCGCTAAATCTTTAAAAAGAAGGTTGAACACTTGAACCCCGCGACCCGAGAATTCAAACCCAAACGGGTCAAAAATTTAGTTGACGCGTGTAGTTTATTTTTTGATGATTTGTATTGTATTGTTTTTAGGTACTTTAAAATCTTTAGATTTAAGTATGTAAATAGAGTGTATATAATGTACACAATAATATTTTAAATACGACTAAAGTGTTGTTTTTGCATTTGAATACTAGTTAGTAGGTATTACAGCGTGTTTTGCTGTTCCGAGACCACGGGGAGAACATTTGTGCCGAAATTGATCCTGGATAATTGATTCAGTTGGTGTAATTGGTCTAGGCCGTTCCAATTTGAACTAAAATAAATAAATTACTTACCTACACTTCATTCAGAGAATTAAATGTTATAAAAGTAATTTGGAAATGTCTTAACAGTAATATTACGCTTTAGCTACGAAAGCTACATATCACCTCTGTAGCACAGTAAGTCGTGAATCCATAAGAATTTATAACTGTTTACTGTAGATATAAGTATAACTGATACTCGGTACAACCGACACCGTTACCAACGCTCGCTTTTTGCATGGGAACACGGAATTACTAATGCTAATATTCAATGTAGTTAAAGCATTTTTTATTTCATTTTCTAAAATATTTAGGCTATAGAAAAAATATTAAAAATTGAACTAATTACATGAATTAATAAATAAAAAAACTAAATTATGCATTAAAATATTCTCCTAAACGAACGCTGTCAACGGCCCAGTCTTCTGACTTTTAGGTTGGAATGACAATGCATATTTCATCATGACAACTCCTTTTTTTTCTACTTTTTCAAGTGTCTTGTTTTTAGGCCTAAATGAAATAAATGATTTGAATTGAATTGGGACCAAAACTACCTATTTATCATCTTTTTTATTATTATCATCTGCGTGCGGGATGTTCGAAAGAGTTACCGAGCCACACGGACCACAAAGGGAAGGAATATGGAATTATGGATGGGTTTTAGTCAGAACGAGTCTGACACGCTCACCTAGCCCAGCCATGGCGGGAGGAGTGAGAAGGCATTTGATGTTTTTCAAATCGAAAATCTTTAACTTGAACTTTAATTACAGTAGTATCTCTATTATCTGCTGTCAGATTTGGATTAGAAACATTTACCTCTCTACAAATTACATACTAATATATTTAAAAAAAACCTTATAGCATAATTTTGCCTGATCTGGCTGCCTGAAGTTGTTCCCTCAAGATACGGTAGAAACCTCAAGAAAAAACTTGTCTTTAATAAACTAAAAAAAACAAACATTAAAAGATAAAATACACTAATCCTCATTTACACCAATTTATATCGCATTAGTGCAAAAATAGACTAAAACTCAAGTTCATTGTTTTGGCGGGCGCACACCGAAGCGAGACCAAGTTTACAATTTTACGGTTGGTTTTTTTTCGGCAAATCTTATTTTATTATGATTGTAATGTAGGTCGCATACCGATCTTGGAATGTAGGGAAAAACGCTAGTCTATTCTGCAAGGAAAATATGGAAGTTTTTTTTTTGCAATTTTACTGAATAAATTCATTTTCAAAATATATTATCAGAAATTAGTTATGAGATATCACATCCAATTAAAAAAATAGAATATGCCTCTCTAAAAATATTCGAAAAATTACAAAAAATAAATCGATAAAATTTCTAAAATCGTAAATGTCAATTAATATTATAAAATTAATATAATTATTATAAAATTGCTACTGAAAAAACAAATAATAACATCGAGAGTAAGTATCGTGGTGATTGAGGTAATTGAGTGAGATGCGACTGGCAACATTCGGGCTAATGACGTTTGAATTGCCGCGTGAAAGGGACAGTGTTGACAAAATCATGTAGGTACTTACATATAGTCACACTTTCGACACATATAGCGTTACGGATAGATGTGAGAAAGATTTTAGTGTGTGATGAACTGATAAGTGAAAAAAAACCGGCCAAGTGCGTGTCGGGCCACTACCAGAAGGGTCCGTAGTAGGTCTTGGTTAGTCAACTATAACTCTGAAGCCGGTTAAGCCTACTTAGCCGTGATAGATTTCCTTGAAAGTTTTTGCATTACATGTGCAACGTCTGTGATTTTTTTCACATTTATTTATTTATTTAATACTTCTTGCACAAACACAGGGTACAATGGCGGACTTAACGTCTTCGGCGTTCTCTACCAGTCTACCTTAGGGTGGTGGAGAAACAGTTAAAGCATTTAAAGGTACAAGCATTCCAAAGTTAGAGGGCGCTCGTATCGAACAAAAATTTGCACTTAAAAGCTAGATATTTCGCAAATGGCTCACTAAGCCCACACGAACGGATACGTGAGAAAAAAAAATATTCATCTCCACTTTACGTGTATGGGGCTAAATGACCTAAAAATATATATTTTCATAATTTTATTGTACCACTTTGTCGGCGTGATCAATATACACATCCATACCAAATTTCGCTTTCCAATACCAAGAACCTCAGAGTTATGCCGCGGACAGACAGACAGACGGACATGTCGAAACTATAAGAGTTCTTTGTCGACCACGGAACCCTAAAAAAGTACATTGCTAAATCTTTAGAAAATATCATTATAACCTTTTATTTAGGTTAATGTAGCATCTTATGTAGTTTGAATATTTTAGGCCGGTTCTAGCACGATAATATAGTAGTATGAAATTTTAAATTCGGTTCAACCAATATATGGTTATGATTGGGTATAGTAATCCCAAAAACGTTTTATCACGCACGACAACGTTTCTCTATACTTTTTCATGTGGTTCTGTTCCTTATAATTATTATGTTTCCTATTATTTTATCTATGACTAGCTCCTGCTCGTCCACTCCTATTGGCCTTAGCGTGATGATATATAGCCTCTAGTCTTCCTAAATAAATGAACTATCTAACACTGAAATGTTTTTTCAAATCGGAACAGGGGGGCTAGACAAGTGGCAAAACGCTAACGCTAACGCTATAGAAAAGAAAACAAAATGTATGGGAATGACATATAGCTAGTCGTAAACGAATGTCATTCCCATACATTTTGGTTTCTATTCTATAGCGTTAGCGTTTTGCCACTTGTCTAACCCCCCAGATCCTTAGATTAGCGCGTTCAAGCAAACAAACTCTTTAGCTTTATATATTAGTATATACATAAAAACCTCGTGTATCATCCTACTGATAACAACACTACCGATTAACCATCCCAAAAATTTTGCAACACAACTTGCTGACTTCAAAAATTATTTATTCAAATTAGGCTGAAAATCAGCACCCGCCCTTCACCACTTCCTATGTGTTATTGCTGGGAAGACGAAGTGGCGCAACAAACTTCCCATCAACACAGTCTGTCTATTCGACTCTTCCCGGTACCCAAGAGTTGGCTTTAATGTTGGCCAAAGGATAAGTATCCAACGTGGTAATGCTTTTGAGTACACTTCCAGTTGATTAGGAAGATTTCTTTAACGCCATTTTTTTATTTATATTTGTATATAATAAGAATATATATTTTTTCAAGTCTTTTAGTGTAAAAAAACTTCTAAAATGTATTACCTTAAGTAACATAACTTATAAATATACTAAATCATCATCATCAGCGTATATACTGTCCCACTGCTGGGTACAGGCTTCTTCTCATACAGAGAAGGCATGAGCATTAATGACCACGCTTGCTCAAGGCGGATATACTAAAATATACTAAATACACTTTCGTAATTTTTATTAGTAAAATTAACATTAAGTGATTTTTTAAATCTAAAATCGATTAAAATGTTAGTAATAATAATATTTATTTTGTGTTCTAATTTGTGGGATCTGTGTCTAAAAGTAGTGAGGTTTCTCTAGAGTACACGTAGTCACACGGAACACCGTGTCAATGATGCAGGCGGCGCACGCGCAGCAGTGCCCTGGCGGAGCGTGGTCGCGGGCCCCGGCGGGCGCCGGCAAGCTGGCTCTCTGCCTACACCGTTAGTGACAAGTTGCGGCACACTTCTGATCGCCGTTACTTGCAGGGCTGCCTGAGACCGCATCGAGAATTGCCGGCAATTCTACTAATATTAAACTATAAGTTTAATGCAAAAATTTGTGAGGATGTATGTTTGTTGCTCTTTCACGCAAAAACTACTGAACGGATTTGGATGGAATTTGGTACGCACATAGTTTATGACCTGGATTATCACATGGGATACTTTTTATCCGGGTGTGTTAAGTAGTTTCATGAGGATATAGGTGAAACTGTGGGAACCAGCTAGTTGAATGAACAATAATAGAACTAAAGAAACACAAAGGAACTTGTTCAGAGTATTAAAAATAATTAATTAAATTTGAATAAAATTGGTTTTGTAATTGTTTACATTTTTCGTAAAATTCGTACAGACTATAGATATAAGAGCCCTGAGACCCGCGCAGCCCTACATGCGCCCGCGCCGCTGTGTTTACTGTGAACGGTCGTCAATGGCGGTATACTCGTTTTGTTCCACTTTACACTTATCTTACACCCTCAGCTATCCAACCATCTGTTCTACTATTCAGTCGTGTGAAATATTTAGTGGATTAATTATATAAGACACCGTGACAAGTGAAAAACTAATTATAATTAGTTTTTCCATCCATCATCTTTCACCATATACTGCTACTCACTTTGAAACTCCTGACGAAAAAGTAGGGTTTTATAGTTTAACTTGCTTCTGCTCGCGACTTTGTCCGCGTGGAACAGTGGTGCTCCGCCCCTATTGGTATCAGCGTAATGATATATAGCCTATAGCCTTCCTCGATAAATGTAATATCCAACACTGAAAGAATTTTTCAAATCGGACCAGCGGTTCCTGAGATTAGCGCGTTCAAACAAACAAACTCTTCAGCTTTATAATATTAGTATAGATTAGTATAGATTTGAGAAGCTATGTTATAATGAAAGATACAGCCGGTTGCACAAAACTTTTTATCGTTTATACTTTATACCTTTACGATTATCACAAAACATGATAAGTAAACATATATCATTTAAATGAAACACATAAAATAATAGCAGAATTATTCAATTTTATCCTCTATTTTGACAGATCTTGAATGACTTCTTCCGTTTCACATATAAGTAACCGCATGTAACTGAGTGATAGCTTTTGTAAAATGAAACAACTGAAGCTAGGCAAAGTAATACTGCATTTTTAATTACTCTGTGAAATATACAGCTGGAGAGATTTTATTACTTTGTCATTCCACGAACACGATCAATATTTACACACACATACACACTTATTTATACAGAAGTGGAGGTCTGTGATTGGTCCGTGCTATGCACACATTGCTACCCGTCCCCGTGAACTGTGTAGATGTCATTACGTCTAAAGTATTAGTTACACGAGGCACACAACCGTAATTTGCATATGTGTGACGTGGCAGGTGCGGATTGGTCCACAGTGGGCGTATACAAATTATTTCATGTGAATTCAGCAGCTGAAAGCTATTGCGTATACCACGAAGTAATTATTTAACAAAATCCATAAAAGTATTTTATTTTTAACGTCATATTTACTGGTTGAATTTTAGGGAATATTTATTTGTATGTAATAAAATGATATACATTTTGATGAAGGCCCTGACGGACCAGAGCCTGTTACTTCAACTTGTATTTGCAAATTAACATAATTTTAATTGCGAACGTGCCAATACACGACAGACGGACATGGCTAAACTATACGGAACCCTAAAAATGACAGAGATGACAAATTTTCCCCCCTTTTCACCCCTTAGTGGTAGAATTTCGGAAAATCCTTTCTTATCAGATGCCTACGTCATACAAAGAACATACCCTCCAAGTTTCAGGTCTCTACGATCAGCGGTTTAGGCTGTGCGTTGATCCGTCAGTCAGTCAGGACATAGCATTTTATATGTAGGTTGCATAGATATTTGTATCGGTGACGTGAGGTGTCATCTTTTCGTCTGGTTGTTATATAGTACGCCGTACAGGTCACGTGATTTGAATCGCGTACGCTAATCATTGCCGGCCAACATTGTACGGGCCAATAAAAATGATTGAAACGATTAATTAATAATAATACTACCTATTTAAATTAGTAATAATTTGTGTGACATTAGCAACAATTTTATTAATTTTTTTGGTGACATTGTGATTTTATGACATATGCATAGTAAAAAAGTCATCAATATGTTATAATATTTGTGACACTATTTAATTATTAAAACAGAAAAAAAACGCAAAAATGTACTAATTTTAAGAAATCGTTATTACTATTCCGATCCATGCAACAGCTTTCTAAAGTCTCTCTTGCGAAAAATATAAACAAAATCACAACCTATTTTGTTCTAATTTTCCCACATAGATAAATAAAATGGCATTCAATGATGAATGATAATGTTTAAAGCATGAAATTGACATAATAAATGCGTCATCCTTACGCTGTCTTGTAAATTTCTGTGGCAGAATTAGAACAAAATTCAAAATTTCAAAAATCGTTTATTCAAATTAGGCTGAAAATCAGCACTTTTTGAACGTCAAATTTACAAAAGACAGCCCCCAAAATGCCCGCCCTTCACCACTTCTTATGTGTTTTAGCTGGGAAGAAGAAGTGGCGCAACAAACTCCCCAGCAACACATGTCTGTCTTTAAGGTTTGAAGAACGATCTTTATACAATATTAAATAATTGTAAAAAAATACATTTAAACATAATAGGTTACCACTTTGTTTATATTTTTCTTAAAATCTATTGGTACAGTCTATAGCTACCTAGCAATCTAACAGAAATCGGATCAAAGATCATACATTTCTTGTAATATAATGATAATAATTAAACGGTACTAAATTAACACATTATTATAACTGCGTTGTACAATTGCTTGTGAATTGTAAAGACAACGGTTAAAACAAGCGAACGTCGCGAGTTACGCGCGGTTCATGTTACCAGAACTAGGGTAAGCAGAGATCTAGGGTTGCTGTTTGGTAGACTAGTAAAAACTAACCGGGAGTATAAATTGATCTTCCTATATAAATGTGTTTAAATAGGGCCTAAAATTTTAATTTCACAATGCATCTATAATATTATAAATACGAAAGTAACTCCGTCTGTCCGTCTGTTACGCTTTCACGGCTGAACCGATTTGGATAAAATTTGATATGAAGATTGCTGGCTATCCCCACGATAGATTTTTATCCGAGTGCGTTTTGTACTGCCCACAGGATGCGGGTGGATCCGCGGGAAACATCTATACATATAAAATGCTTTGTCCTGAATGACAGACGGATCAACCTAAGCCGCTGATCGTAGAGACCTGAACTTAGAGGGCTCTTTGTGTGACGTAGGCATCCGATAAGAAAGGATTTTGCGATATTCTACCCCTAAAGAGGAAAAAGGGAGGCAAAGTTTGTATGAAACTCTGCCTTTTTCTATTTGAATTCGTATAGATCACGCGGGCGAAGCCGCTGGCGGAAAGCTTAGTAAAAATCAGAATAGAATAAAACATAAGTTTCAACATTTTTTGGCGCGTACGGCCACGGCTACGAGCCGGCTAGCCACGTGCGGCCATAAACTTGAAATTAGTATGGTAATTCAGGCCATGATACAAGCAGACGCGCATCGAAGTGGCCACCATGACCTGCTTTTCTAAATTCAAGTTTTTATTGGCTGACGTTCGAGACGAAATGATTATGAATGCGTTATGCTCGAATTCTCGAAACGTCATTTAAGTCGTACATACTTATAATTCTTTAGTCGCTAGAGTAAACGTTAGACAGCGATACGATGTGCTTGAAGCACCACTTTTTGAGTAACCTTATGGCTATCAGAGAGAAAATTCGTGAGAAAATAACACTATCTTCCATTAAAACAATAATGTGTGTGTCTGTTTGTAAAATAACAGATTGTTTTTATGATATTTTTTTTTATAATATTTTCTGTTTTGTTATTATTTCTACTTTTAAGTATAATACTGAAAAATCTACGTACATAATGTACTGTAAATTACACTATGAAATAAATAAATAAATCTTTCTATTTGCTAAAACGTTAGTTTTATTGTCTAAGAATAGTTTCAAGTTTTCTGTAACAAGAAAATGTATTTTTCATACAGCAAACATGAATTTAGGTCAAGCATGTAATTTTAGAACAACACAGGGCATAACATAAGCAAAATCGATAATTCTCCGATCGATTGTCACCACAGCTCATGCATTTTTTAAACACAGTGGCACTGTTTACTTGTTTGCGACACCATTTTTCTATTCCACTAAATAACATCATTCAATTAAACAGTTGACGGCGATGAGGAAGAATTTTTTGAAACAATATTTTAATATTATAGTTTTTTTTTATTATTTATATTGTTAAGAATGTATATATTTGTAAATAATTTAAATAAACATTAAACATAGGTTCATATTATTGACCGCTATAAAAAAAGGAATAAACCAAAGTAAGTATACCTAATATGGCCATTGTCCATAATAAAAACACAACTAAATACACATTAAATGGCGTTCTATTTCTGCGTTACAACAAATACTTATAACATATGCAGGCGTGGTCGCAGCCAAATATTTTAGGGGGGGCATCAATAACCAAAATTGGCCGAAGCTGGATTCAAGCAAGCTCCAAAATTGAATGACCCATTACGATTAACGACCTACCGCGTATCTAAATTACAATTAAAATTTTCATAAATTGTTTATTTATAGGTTTGTCAACTAGACGTGTTCGATATTGGGGTGGATCATGTCCCTTGTAACCCCTCAAGAGGAGCTCGTGGCTAAGTAACAGCCGCACGGTTCGACCGATCAAAGGTTAAGCTGCGCTTGGCGCGATCGGTCCGTGGATGGGTGACCATCTTTGTCATAGCGAGACTCCTCCGTGCCTCGGAAAGCACGTTAAGCTGTTGGTCCCGGTTGTCATTTGTACATCTTTGACAGTCGTTACGGGTAGTCAGAAGCCAGAAAGTCTGACAACCAGTCTTACCAAGGGGTACCGTGTTACCCGGTAACTGGGTTGTGGAGGTCAGATAGGCAGTCGCTCCATGTAAAACACTGGTTCTCAGCTGCATCCGGTTAAGACTGGAAGCCGACCCCAACATAGTTGGGAAAAGGCTAGGCAGATGATGATGTCCCTTGTAACCCCCCTCTCCGACCACCATTGAACTTTTGCGAATAATAGGGTAGTATTTATTTATTTAAATGATTGACATTTGCCTAGGGGTTAACAGGGGTCATTTATAGTTGCGAATTATCTCCTACCCCAATTACGGATTGTTGACAAATAACCTTGTCTCCAAATAATTTAATTTAATTAAAAAATGGCTTATTGAAATTTTGTATTAAGACATGGTTTTGTTTTTCAAGATTATCAATATAATGTGTCTCCCCGAAAAGACGAAAATTATACAGAATATAAAATCTTCGAGCGACGCTCGTCCGTCCAGAAACCTACCAATTTTTTTATTATTAATCCGCTGTTGTGCTATCTATCTTTAATCAAAATGCACATGAAGTTTAAACACACAACCTCCTTTTAGATTTTCAAATCGGTTAAAAAAGCAACCTGTAATAAAATACACTTGACAAATGACAGCGCGATATTATATCGCCGATTACGTATCGCACATACAAATGAATGGACCTCATAACTGCTGGGACAATGGCCGGCGATTGACACCAGCTTGCTGTTCGGTTACATCGTTATAATGATATGCGACAACATGTGCGATTCAATGCTAATAGCTCGCCTTACTTGCGGCGGAAGTCTTTTGTCAAAAGTCTATTAGGCTCGCCTTGATTGAGTACTTAAGATAATAATAGGTGACAATTGAAAGTTATTAATATTAGAGAGTTAAGCCTTTTGTGTACTGAAGAAACTTCGTGCTACGGACGTCTTGTCTTGTGTAAGGAATATTACTTTTACAGACAATTAAACTTACATTGTGGTATAAAATTAGGAGCCCTATTACGTAAAACCTGACAATCATTTTAAGCTTATAAGCTTTCAATTTTAAGCACAATGTGTAAGCTCTTTTCCTTGATTTTTATAAAGATGGAATAGAATATGGCCAAAATAAAAACATAACTGAATTATAAACATATAAAATTGCTTTCAGTTTGTGTAAAAAAACAGTCATTAATTGGATGATAAATACTTTAAAAAAAATGGAATTTGAATTTCACTTTGAATGAAATTACTACGCTAAATAATTGGGCCGCAGGGCCTAGACATAAATTTTAAATAAAGCTTACTCAAGGCAGCTCATCACTTCTGTAACAATTGAGGTAAATAAACCGTTTTAAACTATAGACACCTATAATTCTTAACCAATGATAAATATGGTGACGAATATATAAATCCCGTTGCCAGCTGTTTCACACACCCACATGATAATTATACGAGGCTCGATACTCATTAGTAAACACTAGAATTCCGTTGCCTCAAAAAAAGTTTTTTTTATACTGGCAACACTATCGAATATTAATCACTTGTCATTTGTTTGTAGGTTGTAGACCCCACAAACGAGGCATTGGGGTCACAGGTGAGTCATGGGCGCGAATCGAATATAAATTGAGTGATAATCGAGTGTAATCGTGTCGATTCGATTCTGTCACATGTATGGCCTATTTCGATTATTAGGTGAACATTATTGTTTTGTCTGATTGATTTAGATTTTTTTATTATTAATACACACAGTTAGTTCTTAATAATTTACATAATTACACTAACACCCAGTTGCATCAAAAACATATCAGGTTACTTATACGTGAAATGGAAGAATACTGTCATTCAAGATCTGTCAAAATTGAGATAGAGATAGAGATTTTATGTTTTTGTCTAAATATTAATAAAATGTTAACTTAATTATCACAATCAACGTATTGATATCATAAAAAAATATGAAAAGTATGCTAATTATCGAGATCATGTTTTGAGATATTCGCAAAACTATAAATGATAAAAATTGATTGTTTGTTGCAACCAGCCGTTAAACTTAGATTAGTTAAAAAGAAAAAAAAAGAATATGGAAAACTACTAACTAATAAAGAGCGTCCTTGCTCATCGTACTTCATACTTTTGACCGTATAAAAAATATTATGTTGACCCGGATTACATGCTCCTAAGTGTAAGTCCCGAATAGTAGTAATTTTAATTTTACAAAGGTGTTTTGTGCATTTTTTCTGGCAACACTGACAGATGGATAGTAATAACGGGACAATACATATTAATACGGAACACCTAAAAACTGGTACTGTTGAACAACTTATAACTTTGTGCCGGTTCATGGTAGTGAGTGTTAGAAGCCGCTGTTAAAAACCTAGCTAGTATATAAATGCGAAAGTGAGCTTGTTTGTTACGCCTTCACGGTTAAACGCGTGAACCGATTTAGATGAAATTTGGTACGGAAATAGATGGGACTTTGGAGACGGTTATAGACATTTTATCCGAATCCGTATAGCAGTTTCGTCACGACGCGGGAGAAACCGCAGGAAACAGCTAGTTGGTGATAAAGCCCGGTTTTTCTGTAGCTATAGATATTTGCAAATCTCTCCCACAAAATCTACTGAGCAGATTCCCACCAAATTCAGCTATCACATACTTTAGAACCTATATAATAATATAGATAATTTTGTAGGCGTACATGCGGACAAAGCCGTGTCCAAAAGCCAGTCTCAAAAAAAACACCAAAACATTTCTTCATACAAATTAATTTCGATGCCATAGGCGGTATAATTGAATGGTACTGATGAGCATAACTGTACACAGGTACTGGACTAGTAATCTATATCTATACTAATATTATAAAGAGGAAAGATTTGTTTGTTTGTAGTGTTTTAACTAAAAAACTACTGGACCGTATTTAAAAATTCTGTCATCGTTAGAAAGCTACATCTTTACGAAGTGTCATAGGCTATATTTATTTCCAGAAATGAAATGAAATTAATTATTTTGTAACTAGGATATTTAAGTCACTTTTACACGTCAATAGTTTATTATTGAGAACGCTGGCGCCGGCATTTCCTAGCTGACTCCTGAGAAGAAATGCCGAAACAAACTCAGGGGTCGTGGTCTCTTTTAAAGTAAAATAATTAGGGATCCCTACTAAAACTTGAATAATGTAACCGAAGGTGTAAAAAAAATGTCCACGCAGGCGAAGCCGCTGGCGGAAAGCTAGTTACTAATATCTTCTCATCTCAGCAGGTGTGACTGTAAGTGGAGCGAGATGTACCTTCAGAGAAATGCCTGCGAGCGACAGGCGTAGTTATGTCAGAAAAGATTGATGGCTGTAATAGTTTTCCTTGAGAGATTGTTTTATATGTTACTAGCTGTTGCCCGCAATTTCACCCGCGTCCCGAGGGAAGTACATCACAAACCCGGATAAAATGTAACCCAAAACCTTCTTCAGGATCCCCTCTATCTCCGTACCAAATTTCATCCACATCGGTCCAGCTGCTCTCGAGATTTGCGCTTAGCAACACATTCAGCGATTCAATTTTATATTATAGATTGCACTACAACTATACTATTTACTAGGGAACTACTTCGCGCATAATAGTAAAAAGTAGCCTATGTCCTTTCTCAGGCTCTAGACTATAACTGTACTAAATTTAATTTAAATCGTTTCAGTAGTTTAGGCGTGAAAGCGCGACAGACAGACAGACAGAGTTACTTTCGCATTTATTATATTAGTAAGGATTAACTAGCTGTTTCCCGCGTTCCCCCATTAATACTATCATATATCGTTCCCCAGGGTTAAACCTATCTCCAAACCGAACTTCATCTGTATCAGTAGGTTTCATATATTCTTATACATAAAACAAAGTTGGGTTCCTTCGAACAATTATAACTCGAGAACGGTTGGACCGACTTTCATAGTTTTTGTTTCATTTTTTGTATTTGGAGACAAATCCCGAATAGCAGAATAACTATTAAAAATAAAAACATTGTAAAAATTAACAAATAAAAAAATTATGAGGCGGTACGAAGTTCGCCGGTCCGGCTAAAAAGTGATAAGTTCATAAAATAACTACAATTTGGTAAACTAAGTTTTAATATTTAGAAATAATTTGTATTACACAAATTCGCAGGTACAGCAACCCTAATGTACAGTCGCACGCGCCACCGACATGTGGCAGGACGCCTCTAGGGTTGTCACTTAAAGAAATTTTAAATTCTTATTAGTTAACATTTTGTAGGTACAATTTTAGTGAGTTTTTATAATGTTTGTGTTAATTTTCGATTAAGTTTTATGTCATGTTTAAAGATATTCAGAATTCAGATAGATATCATTTAAACTTTAAAATGGGCCTGTCCTGGCAGCAGTGATGTCGTGAACAGTTTTCGATTAATTAAATTTATTTTTTATTTTTTTCCTTAATAATATTTTACTAACATAGTTTGTAAGTATATTGTTACTAACACTACGAGTCTTGTCACTCGAAATAAATTATTTAATAATAATAATTAAGCCATATTTTGTATAATCCAATAATACAAGCAAAAAAAAAATTCAATTAAATTGTAAGCAACTAGAATATCATACCTATTTTGATATTACCTATTTTTCAGTGACGACATCCATCAACGTCATAATATCTCATACAGGTGTAATTTTTTTCTCGCAAAACGTTAATAAAACGATCTAAACAATGCACAATACATTAAATTCAATTACAATACGGCACAACCCTGCTCGCTACCCATGACCGACTTTTACTTTCTTCGTGAAAACACTTCACATGGATGTGAATGGCTTCTAAAAAGCGGAAGATTCTTTGTCATTCACTCCCACAGCTCTCAAAGAAAGTATACCTACTCTGCGCCCTTTGTGATTTTTTTTTTCTATTATTCCATTGAAATATATATATGTATATATATGATTTCGTCACGTTTTTTTTCGTTGATTATCATTAGTTTTATTGTATAACCTCGCTCGTGCTGTGTTCGTTATGCTGGTCTGTAACATTGATTAGAGTAATATTAGTTTTAATTAATGAAGTTTATACGTTTGATATAATATTGCTTTTACAACAAATATGTATCATATAAGAAATATATTTGACTATTTGGTTCCCGCGGTTTCACCCGCGTCCCGAGGATAAAAAGTAGCCTAAAACCTTCTCCAGGTCCCTTCTATCTTCGTACCAAATTTCAGCCAAATTGCTCGAGCCGTTCTCGCGTGATGTCGTGACCAAGGGAAATAGGGATTCATTTTTATATACATAATAATATGTAGATGTGAAATGAATTGCTTATATGGTCCATTAGCAGCAACTCTTACGCGTCTATTGAAGATATATGAAGATGCATTGCATTTGTCTTGTCTTTACTGTTGTAATAACAACTGGCTCTTATCTTATGATACCTAGCGAACCGTACCACTGGCCCCCAGTAAAGTGCTTTACAATCAGTATAATAGTCTGTCCAGACCGACTTCAGTCGATGGCCAATCTCAATGAAGACTAGCCAGATACGCATGAGATATTATAGTACACAAGAGCTTGCATAGACACAGGTACACTCTATATTTCCTCAGCCTCATAGTCCGATGGGTCGGCAATGGGACACGACCGGGGCGAGATCAGGCGCAGGACCGACAGTGAGACGAGCTCTATGAGGCACGAAAGGGCCTCGCTATTTTCAGAAAACGGTCACCCATCCATGGACTAGCCTTGCTAATCTATCGATCCGCACGGCTGCTACTTAACTACGAGCCTCACACTATCAGTATAAAATTTGCAACTATTATAGCTTTAGAACTATTGCTATACTCACCACAAAATGGAATGCCATCAGGGGACCACTTCCCGTTGGCTCCACACACTCTCCTGGTGGGACCGAGGAGCTCGAACCCTCGTTCGCACTCATACGAGGCGATGGTGCCTTCAGTCAGGGCCTCCTCGGAGAATGTCACCCTCGAGTGAGCTGGCGCACCAGGAAAGTGACATGTCGTTGCTGACAACCCTGAAATCAAAACAGGAATGTTGAGAAAAAGAATTTGAATGAAAATATGTATGTAATCCTGAGAAAAACAACAAGAATTATTTCTAAAAATTAAATGCTAATAAAATCCCCAATGTAATTATAGATTTTTTGGATGAAGACATCTTCACAATTGATCAATTATTCGTACGATTATCAAACATAAATTAACTGAAAATATTCTACAACAACTGAAATAACCATGTTCACCCGAACCATTACAAACTAGATTTCTAACAGTCATACATCTAGCCATGACCACACAAAAAAGTTGCAATATCATTCCAGTAAAAATTCAAATCACTGTAGCGCTTTGCTCTAGTCGACATTCTGCATTTTCTATGGATTCCGTCTGTCATGTCGTCACGTGCAACATTACATGTGTGGACCGTGTGGACGGATAATGAGAGGCTGAATTACTGCCGGACCTCTCTGGATATGATTGTGAGAACGAAACTGCTGCCAACATGAATTTCAAAGTCAGTCGGTATTTACAATATAATAATATATAGCATGAAATGTGGAACGAACTTAGCAGTGCTTTTATATCATCCAGAAGACCATTGCCAAGTATTGAATGTCCATTTACAATGAGAGCATGTTATTCCGAATCTCGAAATGTGCAAAACGACGAGATAAAAGGAAACTATTCAAATATTTCCTCAGTGGAAACCTATAATTTTAATTACTCTGAAAGTCGAAGGTACCAAATTGCTGATTCAGAAATATACGTTAAGAAGGGTCTTGTGAATTAACAATGTGATATTTGGTTTGATTGCTTCCATAAAATTTTTGGGGTCTGTGTACTCCCGCAGTAAAAAACTAAAGTATTTTATTGTAAAAAGGGTTGATAAAATGTATGATTTTCAAACAGATTATGCTCCAGCAACTGGCGAAGCCCGACCCACAAGTGGAACAAATAAGTGGCAAAGAGCGGGTTCCCCTCCTGGCTCTGCGACTGATTGCCATGATGTTGCTGGTAGCAGTTCTGACGATGCACGTTCGTTCCCTGAGGGTGTTCCGCTGGGAGCAGTCAGTGTCTGGCGGAGTGCTGGTGACGTACTGCGTGGCTGTCACCGGCCTGGCCCTTTGTGCTGGAGCTGACCGCTGTGGGGGCAAGGCTTTGCAGGTATAAAGCTTGGCCAGATTCTATTCTGCTCTTCTTAGGTCGTAAAGCTTCGATCTTTGAGTGCAAAAAAAATATTGTACCAAGAACTTTTAGATACGAATAAAAATTAATTTTGATGCGTAAAATATGTTCAGATATTATGAGTATTTGTGGAGCTGAACCTTTAGAAAGCTTTTGAGAGTTGCACGTCCTGCCATTACACACTGGTGCATATAATTGTATGTTTTGTATGTTAAAATTGCGTGATATATTTGCTCTGTTATCCATGTAGATACTTGGCTAAACCACTTTCTAATGACCCCATAATTGACAAGACTTTTCCTTCCAGGCATACTTATGTAGCACCGGTGCAGCGTTACTGTTGGTCAATGCAGGGGCCATCTGGCGTCGTTGGCACCATTCTGGAGAGCTCACCCATGTGGTGGCCGAGTTGCTGTTCGCGCTGGGGGTCCCTCTACGACGTCAGGTTATGATCAAAGTGTGCCTGAGTGCAGCGGCCGCACTAGCCTTGATGTTGGACTTAGCATTAGCTCCGATTATGGCAGCCGTTAATAGTGGTAAATGAAAGTGTTGTTATATTGCGTTTTATTTTTTGTCTTTACATCTTGGGCAATCCTCCTTATGTTTTTGAAACACTGAGATATCAGAATCTCATTACAATATTCAATTTTATTGCACTTTATTGTAGACTTAGGTGCTGATAAATCAGATATGGGGTCCTACCATGACGTGCCAAAGCAGAAATAGTTTCGTTATGAAAAAGAGAAGGTGCTATACGACGTTAGTACCTCTGTCTCGTTCTCACACCTGAATAGTTATTGCAAAAACTGTGTATGGGGTGGTGCGGCCCCAGTTATGCTTTTGGGATCTGCTGGAATACAAGGTGTACTGAGGAAACTGATATTGCGACGAAATTACTTTATGGAATCACCGTGAACCATTGTACTCTGACTACTTTTAGTTCTTATACAGCCTTTTCGCTATGCTACCTTTTTTGGTCTTCATTTCATAAGCATGTCTTCTTGCATAATTACGTCAAACAAACGACTGGATAAAACCAATATGTCAGTTTTAAAAATCGTTTCGTCTAGAAACGTTAATCTTACGAAGTGTTAGGTAACGTTATGTGCCTACACCACAATGATTGATGTTTCCATCTCTTAAGAGGTTTAGTAACGAAATCTTCTAATAAAGCAAGCGTTTGTTTATATTGTGGAAGATTCGAAAGCCGTTTGACATGGTGGACTGTGACGAACTGTAGCATCGTGTTTGGCCGTGAAGCATTACGAATAGACCGATCTGGAGGCAGTGAAAGCGATGTAATTCGTTCACGAGTCATATTTTGCCGAAATCTTTAGCGTTGTAACCAAATGGAACTTGCAACACTTGGGGATTTAAGGAATGATTTTTCCGGAAATGTATTCCCAAGCCAAATGGCGATTCTTACAATAATTGAAAGGTTTGTTCTCATTGTAGATTTATCCGTTGTTCTTGTATTCATATTGTTGGGATATCTAGAAATAGTATGGCAGTATTTAATAGTGTACATGTGCAGTCCTTATGTCAAAAAGTATTTGTTATAACGCGAATTGAATTTGAGCACTTAGGTTTCATAGTCCTAATTGAATCGATGTATTTTAGGAGGTGTGAGTTTTGTGTGAATTGATACCTTAATAAAGACCAATTAGCTATTTGGTAAACCTCAACAGATCATAAAAGACATAGCCTAAGCTTCCACACATATATTGAACACTATAAAAAATAAGCTCGAACAAAACTCATGTATTAAAAACTGCGCAAAAAATATATGTATATAATAAATTGTACAGTACATAAGCCACGCCCTGCCCCACCCAATAAATCGATATTTGGGGGGACACACGCAGACAAACATACAGTGCTAGCCTGATGAACCGTTCCCATGACTACGGAGGGGGGGTCAGCCCACGCACTTCGTATCTAGACCTAAAGGTTTCCATGGAAACGGGAGAGGGCTGGTGCAGGGAGGATGGTATTGATTTACGAGCTCCACAGCTGCAGTTCCTGGAATCCTTCATAATTGCATTGCGAAGAGCTTTGATGCCGTTGGTGGAATGAAATTGTATTCCTAGAATATCTTGCAAACTAGCTGATGCCCGCGGCTTCGCCCGCGTTGAATTATATACTAAAACCTTCCTCGAGAACCACTCTACCTATTGGAGAAAACAGCATGAAAATCGGTGAAGTAGTTTTTAATTCTATCGCGAACAGACAGACAGATCGACGCGGTAGAGGACTTTGTTTTATAATATGTAGTGATTCCACTAGGTAGCCAGTTTTATCTGCCAGATGATTTCAAACGACGATACAATTATGAATTAATCTGGAAAATTATTCGTATCTAGGAGTGGTAGGCAAATAAGGCATCACGGCAAGCACCTAATGTATATTTTTTAAAGTTGCTTTTTCTATAAGCACGTTTATCTTGTAATACATATTACGATACATTATTATTGACGAGTATGTCATAATGCTATTTACATGACATAAGCCAATGCTGATGAGCCAACGTATGTGATGTGACGTATCATTATCGGCAAGTAACATATTCCTTTATTAAAATGTAAACCGGTCAAAGACATTAGCGACTCAATACCTATTATCTACTTACCTCTATGTAACTACTACCTACCACTACAAAAAAAATACCAATCAACAGAAAAAAAACCGGCCAAGTGCGTGTCGGGCCACGCGCAGTAGGGTTCCGTAGTAGGAGTTAGTCGACTATAACTCTGTAACTGGTTAAGCCTACTTAGCCGTGATAGTTTTCCTTGTAAGTTCATTACATGTACTACATCTGTGATTTTTTTCACATTTCTAGGTACAGCCATTCAAAAGTTAGAGGGGGGGTAACTCGTATCGAACAAAAATTTGCACTGAAAAGCTAGATATTTCGCAAATGGCTCGCTTAACCAAAAAATGGTCTTCACACACCCATAATATTTTTGAAAGACCTATCTAACGATATCCCACATGGAGGGGTACGCGAAAAAAAATATATTCATCCCCACTTTACGTGTTTGGGAGCTACCCTAAAAAAAATATTTTTCTATATTTTTTTTTACCACTTTCTCGGAGTGATCCATATACATATCCATACCAAATTTCAGCTTTCTAGTATCAAGAACCTCGGAGCTATGCCGCGGACAGACAGACAGACAGACAGACAGACGGACATGGCGAAACTATAAGGGTTCCTTGTCGGACTACGGAACCCTAAAAATAAGTCTTTCTACATAGTCTTCAAATCATCTCCTATCTAGCATTTTCCCAGCTATGTCAAGGTCGGCTTCCAGTCTAACCAGATGCAGCTGAGTACCAGTGTTTTACATTGAGCGACTGTCTATCTGATCTCCACAACCCAGATCGGATAACACGTAACCCCTGGGTAATACTGGTTGTTAGACTTTCTGGCTTCTGACTACCTGTAACGACTGTCAAACATCTGCAAACTACAGCCGAGACCAACGGGTTAACGAGCTTTCCGAGGCACAGTCAGTCACATAGATGGTCACCCATCCGCAAACCGATCGCGGCAAGTATACAGTCTTAGGGCCAAGTTCACAGATGGTTACGTAATCGGCCCGTTAAACAAATACTTTTTTGACCAGGAAGCTGGAATTTTCGTGTTACCCACTTCGAATTCAACCCTGGTTTGGTAAACGACCGTTTCAGGAATAAAAATTTCTAATTATATGTTACCCATCGTTTCGAAGTTTGAATTTATGGTAAACAGCCGTTTTTAGTTAATCGGACCGTTATTTCATCGGTGAACTTGAGCCTTAGAGTGTATACTAGCTGTCTGGCATAATGCTGAACTGGACCAATTTGGCACAACATTCTTTTATTTTTGTATATTTTTATAATTCCCTATTGTGATTGTCTTATATAGTGTCAATAAATGTTTTTTATTTCTTTCTAATAAGTAACAATTCTAGACTCCCGATACCATTCATTAACCGCACCATTGTGAAACGGCGGGACGAGAAATCATGAAATCGAAAAAAATCGAGAAATTTGATCATGTTCAATAACTAGCATGCGTTTAATTGTACACACTTAATTTATTCCTTTAATTAATTTAAATAAAAGTCAAAAAGTGAAACGTTTTCAATGTAAAAAAAATATTTTCTTTTTTATTAAGGTTTGTACTGTTCATGAGCTTACTATTGTTTATCTTAGTCGTGAAAACTTGTAATTGGCCATTTTTTTTCTCGCAAATTTTACTATTGTATGTATTATCTAGCTGTAAGTTTTCCTAAAATATAAAAATAAAATAAAATAAAATAAATCATTAAAAAAAATGGAAACGTAACCGCGAAACGAGTTGGTCTCACCACGTGATGCACCCGGGAAGTGGAAAATTAACGGCAGATCATGATTGCGATGAAACAGTTGTCTCCAAAACTATTAGCTTGATTAAGAAAGCGTGCCTGACCCGTATGACAGAGAAAATAAATCATCTTTAGCACCTAGCATGAACACCAACGCGTGTCAGTCTTTTTAACCGACTTCAAAAAAGGAGGTTCTCAATTCGACGGTATGTTTTTTTTTGTGTATTTGTTACGCGATTACTCCGCCAATTGTGGACCGATTTTGAAAATTATTTTTTTGTTCGAAAGGAGATACTTCCGAAGTGGTCCCATATAAATCTTATTACTACCGGTTCAGCCGTTTTATAAATATATCAAATATAACGATTTATCTCTACTTGCTGATATGCCAAATACTTAGATGATTTGGTTATTTACGCTTATTACAACCTAAAAAAGTGGTGTGTTTAATTTGTTAAGATAGCAAGACCGAGACACTGAAAAGCGAAAAAATAAAAAAACTTTTTACAAAAAAATAAAACAGACTTCCAAAAAAAAACTGAAAAGTAAAAAATATTTTTTTTCAATCATATTTTTTTACTTTTCAGTTTTTTTTTGGAAGTCGGTTTTTATACGACCGCTTATATAAAGTTTTTTGTTTTCAGAGTTCATGTATGTATGTACCTACCATAGATGTAAAATTTCACTATCTACTATAATATATCTATGGTACCTACTTATGATTTTATTCCATTAAAAACTACGGAAACTCTTGATTCCTCGCCAGGACTTTCTATGGCTCTGCTCAACAATAACGTCTCTAGTTGTCCGGTTGAATTTAGATTTGAACATATTAATCATATATCGGTTATCAAAGCTTTCAAAGAAATTAAGGTTAAATTGACAGAAGACCTTTGGGGTATGTCGATTAAAGTTTGTCAGTCTATTATACAGACCGTAGCGCCCTATTTGGCCTTAATTTTCAATTCGTGTGTGGATCAAGGAGTCTTTCCTGATCTTATGAAGTATAGTAAAGTTATACCTCTATTCAAATCCGGGAATACTAAAAACTGTAATAATTATAGGCCTGTTTCTGTACTACCGGCATTCAGCAAAGTGTTTGAAAAGATTATGCTTAATCAAATGCTTCATCATTTTAACACCAATAACATTTTACACGAGGAGCAGTACGGTTTCACCAAAGGACGTTGTACTACTGACGCCGGTGTCACTCTTTTAAAACATATTTTTGATGCTTGGGAGGAGGCAAAAGATGCAATTGGAATCTTCTGTGACCTCTCAAAGGCATTTGACTGCGTAAATCATGAAACTTTATTGATGAAGCTTCAGTTTTACGGACTAAATAAATTGGCACTTAGTTTAGTGAAATCTTACTTGAATGATCGACGCCAGCATGTTCAAATAAACGGCATAAATTCAGTAGGCTTAGAGATAAAAATGGGGGTACCGCAAGGATCAATATTGGGTCCGTTTTTATTTTTAGTGTATATAAATGATCTACCCCATTTATTGAAAAATCAGCCAAAAATGGTATTATTTGCTGATGACACATCACTAATATTTAAAGTAGACAGACGTGCTGAAAATCTCAATGAGGTAAATAATGCTATTCTTCAGGTTCATAACTGGTTCACTGCGAATAATTTAGTGCTGAACGGTAATAAAACTAAATGTATTAAATTCTCTCTACCAAATGTCAAAGGTAGTGACTGTGACGTGGTACTAAATAATGAAAAGCTTGAATTTATTGATAACACTGTATTTCTAGGGATTACGCTTGACTCAAAGCTTCAATGGAATCCTCACATAACTTCCCTGTCAGGACGGCTTAGTTCGGCTGCTTACGCTGTCAGAAAGGTCCGTCAATTAACAGATGTAGATACCGCGAGACTAGTCTACTTTAGTTATTTTCATAGCATTATGTCTTACGGCATTCTACTGTGGGGACGAGCTGCAGAAATTGAATCAATTTTTATTCTGCAAAAGCGAGCCATCAGAGCTATCTATAATCTCCGTAGTCGCGAATCTCTTAGGGAATTATTTAAACAAATTAATATCATGACAGTACCGTGCCAATATATTTATGAGAACATAATGTATGTTAGGAAAAATCGTCATCTCTTTAGTAAAAGATGTGAAAGACATCATTATAGCACTCGAGATGGTAACAAATTAATTCAACCACGATTCAGATTGTCGAAAGTCCATACGTCTTTTATGGGGTACTGTATTAAATGTTACAATAAAATACCTCCAAATGTTCTTCAGTTAGAGGATACAAAATTCAAATTATGTGTTAAACGCACACTATGTAGTCAAGCATATTACAGGTTGGAAGATTATATTGCCGACAAGGATGCTTGGCTTAATGCTGGTCCTGCTCCACTGCCACTTGGTTCTAACTAATGATATCAGTAATTGTGAATGTATTATTTGTCATCTTTTTATTATAATTTATACTTTGACATATTTAGAATGATATTTTATTTATTTTTATTTTACAGATTTTGTCTTCAAGTATATTTAATTTGCACAATAATTTGCTTTGTAAAACATTCTTTTCATATTGGATTGTCTTAAATTGGATTAATTTCTCTCTCACTCATGTACATGTGAGTACTATGTAACTATTTACATAATTGTAAGCGTTCTTAGTCTGGTAGTTGAGAGTATGTCATGCTCGCTAAAAAGTCTCGCTGATGGTGGCGCGTGTATTGGATCGCTTGATTCCCTTCAAAATGGTTGAGTTCAGCGGTGCTGATGCACGCGTCATGTTCGTGAACGGGCGCTGTCAGTCGGGACTGGTCATCTCGAAATTGCCATAATTTGCATTTTAAGTTGTACTTTAATAACATTAGATACGATTCAGATAACCTGTACATTGTTCTCACATCTTTTTTATACCAAATGTAAAACAAATATTGTAAACAAACATGTTGAAAAAGAGTAACCATGGAGTTTCTTGCTCGTTCTTCTCCATAGGAATCTACGCTTTGGAACGAGCAAATAGCTTCAATTTTTCTTTTTTTTTGACTAACGGACTGACTCTTAATTATTTGACAATTCAAAAGTGCCTGTAAATGGTCTAATTGAAATAAATGTTTTGAATTTTGAATTTTTGAATTATGTAATGGTATTTTTACGTATTATATACATCCGACTTCCAAAAATTAAGCCATGCATCGCTCTAGAAATCGGTGACAAAATAGTGACAGTAACTTGAACAGAAACGATGTAAGTATTAGTCCGCAAGCGTTTTAGCAGAAAGTCAATTTATTTTTCTCTTTTCAATGTTTTTGAAGTCGGTTGTATTTTTTTTTGTAATAAGTTTTATAGATATATAGGTTCAAGCTATCGCTGTACCAAGTTTCATTTCAATCGGTCAGTCGTTTAACTCTGAAAGCATAACTGACTCACTTTCGCATTTAAAATATTACTAGCTGTTTTGTTTCACCCGCGTCCTGAAGGAACTGTTCCACGCACCCAGATAAAATATAGCCTGTAAGCTTCTCCAGGATCCCCTCTATTTGTGTACCAAATTTTATCTAAATCAGTTCAGTAGATCCAGAGATTACCCCTACAACCTCACAAACTTTACCTCTTTATAATATTCGTGTAGAAGTCTAGATTTAGTAAGTTGTAATTCGTCGTTTGATTGCATTCAATTGCAGTTTCAATCAACAATTTCGCGAACGTTAGAACGAACCTTTCTCTTTTATTCACCGAATAACCACAAACATACTCAATGGTATAGAAATAAAATATTTATTTAAATAAACGCACCTACCACATTCTTCGCGACAAGGTCACCGCGGCGCCTTTCTCGAAAAACTTTCTACCCCGAGGCAGCTGAATAACGTCAGTGGGTCACACAGGTGGGGTCAATGACACCGTGACTCATCGAGATTAGATCATTTACGACGCAGCGGGGGTCTTACGTGTATATTGAAGACTTTCCCGGAGTCCTAGGGCTTAATTAGTCGTTTTAATTACAAACATGTACGAGTATCCAAATAGATAACATAAGTTCCGTCATTTGAATGAAACCAAGCGTGTTACTTTATTTCCACTAACGTGACGTCACGAGAGCGTAATTTTTTTTATATTTTTTTTGGAATAACTAACAATCACACTATAATGGTACCTATACAAATATGAAACTTAAAACTAATAAGTATGTAGTCTGCTGCGTTATTCACGGAATAAAATTATGAAGTATTCATTATTACGCTAGAGAGTAGTTTTATAGTAAAAGTTAAAAAATATATCATTATTAGGAATACAGTCGAAAGTTGAGAATGTTTGCGGCTCAATACACTAGCTTTTGGTTCACGTTTAGTAGCAAAAAGTCGAAACGCGAACTGATTTAATGATGTTGAAGGAGGTGCACTGCACTCCATTTTGACACGCCACCCCTATTTCATGTGTTTATGTGTTTAAATATAACCGTACTAGCTGTTTCCCGCGGTTTCACCCGCGGGAACTACTTAGCGCACCCGGGTAAAAAGTAGCATATGTTGTTCCTCAGGGTCTATTCTATCTCTGTACCAAATTTCATTTATATCGGTCCAGTAGTTTTGGCGTGAAAGCGTAACGGACAGACAGACAGAGTTACTTTCGCATTTATAATATTAGTAAGGATATAGTTAAAAGATCCCTAGTTCCATAGAAGGGTTAGGCAGACTTGTACCTAATAATGTCCTCTAGACCTAAAGCCCTCTTCTCATACAGAGAAGGCATAAATAAGCATTGATAACCACACTTGCTCAAGGAAGATTGAAAATTTCAGACCTTTTAGCCCAGGTTTCCTCACGATGTTTTCCTTCGCCGTAAGTCAGTGGTGCCTACACTTAGAAAGTAGAGTCATCATCAGCCTATATATTGTCCTACTGCTGGGCACAGGCCTCTTCTCATACAGAGAAGGCATAAGCATTGGTAACCACAGTTGCTCAAGGAAGATTGGAAATTTCAGACATTTTAGCCCAGGTTTCCTCACGATGTTTTCCTTCGCCGTAAGTCAGTGGTGTGACACTTAGAAAGTACATATGGCTTTAAAAAAGTTACATTGGTACCTGCCAGGTTACGAACTCACACACTCGTACACAAATTGTGTGGTGCCTTAATTACTAGGTCACCATGACTTTTTCCATCACTACATCTCTGTCCCTATATCCCTACGTATGCTTAAATTTTTAAAACTACGCAACGGATTTTGATGGGTTTTTTTTAATAGATAGAGTGATTAATGAGGAAGGTTTTAGTATATAGTTTGTCAAGTTTTTGTATCCATTAGCTAAAATATCGCAGGCGAAGCCGCTGGCGGGAAGCTAGTTACCTATTAAGATTTATATTTTTATTATTATCTTTCAATGCAGAGTTGTACTATAAAAAATCTATAAACTTAAGTTTAGGTACTAAGATTAGCACCCGATAATTACTTCTCATTAAAGTGTTAATTAGTTGATAGTTGTTGGTTGTATCAATCAAGTGATAACTTCTATCATCAATGGATAAAGTCAGTGTTTTGAATACCCCTGTTTTATAATGTTATAATCCTGACTAATACGTTGTATTATTTTTAGAAGAAAAAAACAACTTGTTATTTGAAGATAAATAACTTTATTTTCTTCAGTAAACAAGTATTTTTTTAATACTTTTTCCAGTTTCTTATATTTTTATAATCTTTGCGTAATCTGGAGATTATAGATAGTAATAAGATTAACTTATTTTTATATTCCCCTCTGTATTATACTGTGTTTGCTTGTTGTGTCAAAAAAAATGGCCAAGTGCGAGTTGGACTCGCACACCGAGGGTCGGCCTTTGGAAAGAATATTATACGAAATAAAGTTGCAAGTATCTTGTAGTTCCGACCGCATAATTAAGTTTGTAGAGGAAAATTGTTGATTACTTAAAAAATGCGATACTTAAAATCGTAGTTTATTTTTTTCTGTAATATTTTGGTTAATGTCTATCAATATAAGATAGGAGATAAGTGGGGGGCAAGGTCATTTGTGTGCGTATTTCATTATAATAATAAAATTAAAATACAAACAAGAAAACAAAAAATATATTAGAATGTGCAAATCAAGACCTTTCATATGTGATACCCCACATGACCTAGTAACTATACTTTGAAATTTGAAACCCCCACTTCCCCTACTTTTTCCATAAAAGCAATGTGATTTTTTAACTTCTTCATTTGCAATACACATGAACAATCGTTGTTTATAACTGTTCCAAATTTCAAGTCGATAGCATGAGAAGTTCGTGAAATATTCAGTTGTGACAAACGGACAGACAGACGAAGTGAAACTATTAGGGTCCCTTTATACCATTTTTGATACGAAACCCTAAAAACGTTCCTTTGTTCAGAAAGGCACACTTAGCTTTTTAAGCTTTTTATATTTTTTTAGTTTTCTTAATCCGCTACGTATAATTTTCTAGCTAAAAACATTTTCTTTCTTCAAAAATTCAGAAAGCCTTTTTTGCTTTTAATATTTACTTAGCTTTCTTAATCCGCTCCGTATAATTCTCTGTCTACCTTTAAAAAACGATTATCGAAATCGGACTAGATACTCGGTAAAAAGTTACGCGTGGCGATACATGCAAAAAAATATGTACGCGTTGACTTGTAAACCTTCTTCGTTTTTTCGTCAGTTGAAAAGCCATAACAATTAAACAAAAACCCATAATAAAGGAGTCTTTTCTGGCCTCGTACAGGTATAATGTCATGTCTTTAATTTTTCGTTTTTTTAACTATAATAGTCTACTTCCTGTGCGGGTCTCTTTCTTTCTTTCTTTCTTTCTTATAAAGGTACGTTATCTCAATGCTTCTGTACAAACATTGCGTGATTCTTATCAGCAGTATGCCCCTGTTTACATTGCAATCGGTCATTCACCTTCAAGCTGCAGTTTCGTAATAACGTCATGAAACCACTAGCATCTTCGCGCTAATCCGGCGAGATTCGTGAATTAAAATATACAGGGTTATAAAAAAGCTATGCCTGTGCCAAATTTTATACAAATCTATTCAGTCATTTTTGCGTGAACGAAACGTTTTAAGAAAGTAAAAAGAAACAATTTAGTAGGTTTTGTGTGAAAGAGTTTGGATGAAATTTTGTACATACATAGTTTACAACCTGGATTAACATGTGAGATATTTTTTACCCAGGTGCGCAAGTAGTTCCCTCTGGATTGGGTGAAACCGCGGGAAACAGCTAGCTAGAAAGAATTTGTCTTACTTTTATTTTGAAAACATTGCCACATTGTAACACCCAGATCCGGAACAATTTAGCTGTCCCGTACGGGAATTGAATTCGCCACACGCAGTGCAGCGGCCATTTCCTCAGCCACTACGCCAAATGTGCCGTCACTTTTCTCATAAAGATTATGAAAATAACTGGTTAGCTAAACCATTGTAAAGATTCTCTCTAAGCCAGACAAACAGACGAGCCCTATTGCTACCAAAAAGTACTCCGATCAGGTACAAAAATCTAAAATAAAACCTACTTTAATTCTTGTCCAACAAAATCTACGTAATTAAGTCTTTACAGAAGTCAGTTTAAAAGTTCTATATGCACGAAATCACATTAGCACGCAACAGCGTGTTTGTTGGAGTGTAAACGCGTAAACATGCTAATGCTGGCGTGCCAAGCCGTTGGCGCGGCCTGGCAGAGTGCCAGGACCGAGGCTTCGGAGAGAAGTAACAAGTAGCTGCACCTTCACCGATCCCACCAAGTATTCATAAGTTCAAAAAACCTATGTATGTAGAACTACATATTTTTTTGTGTCATCTCGCATGTCAACCTAGTATCCTATATTACTTATATTCCTATTGTCTATATATTTAAAATAAGAAGCTGATTGGCTGGCTGACTGATCTATCGATGCACAGCCAACAGGACCAGGTTAGCAAAATCAAAAATTCCTACCTTTCAATATTATGCCTTATTTATGCACAACCATAAAATATTAACATATCTATATGTGTCGTTTCTAGTTTCTCCCGGATTATGATCTAGGCGCATACGCGTATTTCTAGCCATAAACACAGTTTTAGTACATAATAATTATGCTTCCGAGCACTGGGCAGTTTCTCTCAAAGTTACGACCATGCGACCTAACCCTGCCCTTGCGCGAACCGGTCGCACTGACCCGGTTATAAGCACAGTTACTATTAATATGGTTTTGGGTTAAACTCGAGTAGGTATAGGATTGTATTAAATTATAATTCCTAATTAAAACACCACTCTATGATTTTACGACAAAATCTGATATTTTAATTTTTTTTTAGGAATAATTGTTTGACAAATATTTCTGTGTAGATTGGGAGATAAATACAAAATTATGTAGATGGTAAGATAATTTAATTCTGCTGCTTATTCTATGCGCACATTACCACAAATCCGATACCTTATCTGTATGGTGAAAAACTAAAATACACAACTCATCTGACAGGACAAACAAATTAGTTTAAGCTGATAATATCGCACACCTCACCACTGTTTATATTCATAGTAACCAAGGGGCATGAAAACTAAAGAACCAACGCTTCCGTACGTCTTCTGAGAAAACTTTCATAGCATGAGCAAGATAATCTTGACGCAATCCCATCAGCAATGTGAAAGCTTGGAGGCCCGCAACGCATTAACAACCTTAAGCACAAACATTTAAAGTCGATATTCACTCAGTTTTAACATTACGCGGTATTATGAGAAACTTTAGATTTTCCCAATGAAGTCATTCGGGTCGAATCGGCCGGGTTTAGACGATACAGCAGAGATAGGGTTGATTGCTATCTGCGCGAGTGAGTTTTAACACGAGTTATATTGTAGTAGACAGTAGTAACTGGTACGAGAGCTTTATTCAACACATCATCAAATTTTCAAAGCATTTTTTCTTGTACCTTTTCCGGCGAAGAAGTCGGCTTGCTTGTTTTTCAACTTGTTTATTAGTAGCTGTCATATGATTTTTTATAGCTCGCAAATTCCGTAGCAAAAAGGAGCCCTTCCTATTCTTCTTCCAAAACATTCTGGTACCAGGTATTTTTCTGAGTTCGCTTCGGTTGCCACTGCAGTATCAGTGTTCAGTTCAGTTCAGGTTCAGATTCAGGGTTCAGTTTGGAAGGGACTGTACCCAGCGAAATTACGGGGCATAACAAAATGCCTAGCGCAGTGCAATGTAGGCCGTTCCAGTACAAAGTTCTGGGTCATACTACATCTGATACGGGTAGACGTATCACTTGACATCAGGTCATCATTCTTCACTAGCTTTCCGCCCGCGGCTTCGCCCGCGTGAGCTATACGAATTCGATTTAAAAATGTCAGAGTTTCATACAAACTTTGCCCCCCTTTTTCACCCCTTTGGGGGTAGAATTTGGGAAAATTCTTTCTTATCAGATGCCTACGTACGTCATAGACTACATCAGACCTCTACTATCAGCGGTTTAGGCTGTGCGTTGATCCGTCAGTCATTCAGGACAAAGCATTTTATATGTACCTTTAAAATCTATCTATCTATCTATATATATTTGTTTTGTATATTTTCGTCGCTGACTTCTAGAACGATGTGAAAATAGGATCCGTTTTTAAATGAATTCTTTAAAATTTTAAAACATAAATTTCTAGAACGATGTATTGAACCACAATTTTGACTGCCATAAGTAATTTTTCAATCTCCCGTTGTCTGAAAAAAAAGAGCGTCTCAATTCGTCGGGGTCTTTTTTTTATATATGTTTCCCTGATTACTCGAAGACGCCTAAATGGAAATTGATTTTTTTATGAGTACGTACATATAGACAAACTCACGCACTTTTTCTGTTGGTAAGCAGATTTTTTTTTTGCGAAAAACTACACAAGGGTCGACCGTGAAGTTTTTGCTTCGTTCACATTCGTTCATATTTTTGATTACATGATATTTAATGGGATCACGTGTAACAGGAAACGAGTGATTCATTACTTGTTTTATTTTATTTTCTATGCATGACAACGGTGTGATTCATTCGGCGAAAGTTTTAATACTCAGAGAGTTCCGTGTCAATGGAGGTGGCGGAGATGAGCTGTCTTCAGACCCTAAGTCACGCAGTACTGGGATGTTATGAGTGCTTATTTTCAGTAAAAAGCCTTATTTTGTTTGTGTTATATCGACACCCATAAAGAAAAACGTGGTAACTCATTTTTTGGTTACCGTTATAGCTATGAAAAGTAAATTTTCTTTCATGTAATCCTAATCACGTGTCTCCTAGTCTTTTCTTTTGTGATTTAGAGATCGTAAAATAATTAAAGTATTTGCCTCTGTTACATATCTTTAACACGATCTTTTGAAAAATCGGTAAAAGTGAGTTACCATGTTTTTCCTCACAGGTGTCGATATTTTTTATAATGTATGGGCTACTATATGTATGATACTTTTAACTAAACATTAATTGAAAATAAATGTATGTTTTAACATTTCGATCATACCTACAATGAAACAAAAATCTATAAAAAAGATTTTCGTGTGAAAATATCTGTAGAATCTAACAACAGTTGTAACTTGTAATGTAAGCTGTCCCATTTAAATAAATTCCGAAATCCGTAATATGCGAGGTGTTGGCTAGCGGGCGGGGCCGCATTCTCGCACCGTTATAAGTCCAATGCGCAGTTAGTTGAGTCGGAATCAGGTCGGTAGCGAATATACACGCCGGTGGAGAGTGAGGCACGCGATTGATTCGTATTACGTCGACATACGCTGGGCAGGTGCTGTGGGGCATCATATCGATTCCGGTACTTTAAAATGTAACACGATAGAGTGATGCGTGGCTGCAGTTCTGAATGCGGATTGATAGACATGAAGGTATTAGTGTACCGTGTACTTTGTATTTGATGGCCTATTTATTGTCTTAAGGGGATTCATAGCTAACGACGCATCGACAGATCAGAAAAAATAAAAAAAATGTTTGGAGTTTTTTGAGTTTTTAAGCTGCGCTAGCCGCGGTCAAACCATAAATGGGTGACTGTTTTCTTAACATAGTGAGCTTTCATGCCTCGAGCACGTTTCTTCATTCATAAGCCCTACAAAATAATCCATCGAAACATGACAGGATTTATTCTCTAAAATTATCACTGATTTTCAGCTATTCGTTTACCGTCTTACTTATAAAAACTCGTAATTATTAACATACATATAACTTATAAAATATAACTAATTCTCACCTAATCCTTACTTAATGTCGTAATCCAGGAATAAGCTACTGACTTTATATTTAAGATGGTTAACGTTCATCACCCTTTGAAGAAAGCTCGTGTTGTTAATTATTCATCATTATCAGCCTTTATATTGTCCCACTGCTGGGCACAGGCCTCTTCTCATACAGAGAAGGCATGAGCATTGATCACCACGCTTGCTCACGGCGGATTGGCGATTTCAGACTTTTTAAGTCCTTCCTCACAATGTTTTCCTTCACCGTTAGTCAATGACGTCAAAGATATTTTCAGTTATGTTTATACGCTATACGTTATACAACATACTGTTTACGGATATCGCTGTCATTCAATGGCAGGATATTGCAAGTCGCAACTCACAGTATTATAAGGTTCCAAGCATTTGATTGGCAATTTCCCTAAACCTTTATAACACGGAACTTAAGCGTAATAATAACAATTTGCCCCGGAACACTCGTTGTTTATTTGTTAAACTAGCTTTCCGCCAGCGGATTTGCCTGCGTGTGCTATACATCTCCAATAAATATAATTAAATTTTAGTCAATGTATACAAAAACTGGACAAATTATACACTAAAACCTTCCTCTCGAATCACTCTATCTATTAAAAAAACAGCTTCAAAATCCGTTGCGAAGTTTTAAAGATCTAAGCATACTGGGACAGACAGCGGGAAGCGACTTTGTTTTATACTATGTAGTGATGTATTTTATTTATCGTTTCGTAATGCGTTGTCTGTTGTGAGTTATAAAATTATTGGTTATTTATTAGCTTTAATACGAATTCAAATTGAAAATGACAGTTTCGTAAAGAAGTTTGCCCCCCTTTATTACCTTCTTAGGGCGTAGAATTTCAGAAAATTCTTTCTTATTGGACGCCTATGTCATACAAAGAACACACCCTCCAAGTTTCAGGTCTCTACGTTCAGCGGTTAAAGGCTGTGCGTTGATCCATCAGTCATTCAGGACAAAGCATTTTATATGTATATAGATATGAGTTTTACGATTACGGATTTAAAATAAAATAAAGACTTTGCTAATTATGTAATTATGAGCTGTTTTGCCGCGCTTTTACTTTCATGTACTCGGAGAATAGCATAGTCGTCTCCATGGTCCTATATATCTCTACGCCAAATTTCATCAAATTCAGTTCAGGCGTTTTATCAGAAAAAAACGTAGAATATTGAAGTCAGAAATTAGGATTGATTCGTCATTAAACTTGAATTTTTCAACCCATACTATAATCAGTAGATATTAATTAATTAATTATCCGATTTTAGCACCTCTAAAAAACAACTCCATCTTACGTCACGATACACACGATCATGGGCCTAGCACAGCATGAATACTTTCGTTAATATTCACGTTCATTACCTAAAAATGTTAAGTTCAAACAATGAGTTTCTCACAACGAACTGTAGGTGGCGTCAGCAGTTACAAAATAACAGATAACTAAACTTAATTGTGATACTTTCACTTGGAATCTTAACAAAAACTACTTTTACTTGCATGCTGCGATAGCGGTGGATGCGGCACGGTTTCAAAACGTCATAAGTAACATAGTCATAGTAACATAGTCATCGCAGCTTTTAGTGAAGCGTGATGCATGTATTTGAGTTCAGTTTATTCATGCCTTTTTACTGTTTTACTTATTAAAAACCTTTAATCTTACGTTTAAACTTTTTTCACCTAATCCTTACTTAATGTTGTAATCCAAGATTAAGCCACTTTACTCGGATTAATTTATCCGGAATTATTCCGAACTTTTGTTCGGATTATCGCTAAACAGCATTTAGGCGTGAGATTTTTGCTAATCCGTTGCTAAGAAGTAGATTAAAAATTAGAAAATAATATTTAGGGATCTTAAGTAAATATTAACCTAGTAAGATGAATTCCAGCCAACTAACTTGAACAACAACAAATAACTTTCTGAGGAAAGTAAAAGCCACGACTCCTCGCGGGAAAACTTTTCACTTTTCCGTACAACTTTTCAAACATTATTTTTCACACAAACCTTGACCTGATTACAAAAACAACTAAAAAAGTATTCCTCACATTAGCGCAGCCGTTTTAAAGTTTGCACTTACATAAATACATTCAGCAATCGATTTTCATCTTAGAAGTAGATACTCGAAAACTGCCACCTTTCAAACCTCGAGATGTCATCGGCTTGAAAGAGGTTCAATTTTTTTTGTATGGGAAATCATAAAATGGCTCCTCCCGTGGATGGGACGCACGAGAGGAAGTGTCAGACTCTTACTGACTAAAACCCATCCACGTTCCTTCCTCAGCCCTTTGTATTCCCGGGGCGCGGTACCTCTTTCAAACATCCCGCAGCTTTGCCAGAAGCCAACGATATCTCAAATCATTAAATATATCTTATTTGGAAACAAAACATTAATAATTTCCAAACAAGTTCTAAGAAAAAGAAAACAATATCCTACAGCTAATTAATGTCAAAAATAAAATAGATCGCAGAAATCATACGTCCGCTAAGATGTTCGCTGGACGCACAATTATCTAGATAAGCGGAAACTGCGTGGGCTCTCGCTGATAACAAGCCTGTTGACAGGATACGACTTTAACGCTTCAATACATATATCACAAGCTAAAATAATAAGACAAAGGAAATTGAGAACAGGAAATGATTATACTCTATAAGTTATTAATGAAAACACTCGCATCCTGAGAGAAATAGCTCACGCGTCATAATAAAAATATATAAAATAATATAATAATAATAAATCAGGCATCGATAATATATCAGCCCGGAGTCAGGAAGTTGGTCGTTTTATACCCCCTTGTCTGGGAAGTGAAGCCGTCGTCCCCGGCTGTTATTTTGATAGCAATTGTTGTTACAATTACATGTCAGTGGCCGTCAGGCGGATTGGAGAAAACTGACACTAAGGCTTGTTAGGTAGGTAAAACTTGCAGCCCAAACGATAATAAATACATCATCATCATAATTCGCATTTATATATTAAATAGATTATTTAGCACTAAGCTAGTTTACTTGAAAATCGATGCTTTTATTCATACTTTTAGTATATTTCAATTTATACATATAGAATGCTTTGTCCTGAATTACTGACGGATTAATGCACAGCCTAAACTGCTGATCGTAGACACCTGAAACTTGGAGTGTGTGTTTTTTGTATGACGTAGGCATCCTCTAAGAAAGGATTTTCAGTAATTCTACCTTTAAGGGGGTAAAAAAAGAGAGCATAGTTTGTATGAAACTCTGTCATTTTTCATATAGACCTCGCGGGCGAAGACGCTGGCGGAAAGTTAGTAGTCAAATAAACAAACGCTTCTGATAAAAATATTCCACTCTATAGAAAAGATACATTTCTCATGTTCTTTGTTATGGTGAAAATACCATGGAATAATGTGTTTTTATATCGAAAGCAATAACATATCACATATTTAGCTCACTAATTGCCAATTATCGTGTTTGCGAATATTGGCGTAAACATTATATAAATAGAGTTATTGTGATTCCAGACGTTGTTATTTCTAATAAAGGTCGCTTCTCGAAAACATCCTTTGATATTTGTCCTTTGTACAACCTACAAATGAAAGGTTGAGTTCTTAAATTTTATATTACTTATTAAACGCGGTTTCACCCGCGACCTGTCAGAACTAAATCACGCATCTAGATAAAAAATATTTCATGTTTTTCTCCAGAAATTAATCGTTCACCGTACCAAATTTCATCTCAATCGGTCCAGTCGTTATGCCGTAAAAGCGTAACAAACAGAGTTACTGAATCCGCATCCGAAGGAATTATTTACGCGTCCGAATAAAAAATATGTCGTTCGCCAGGTTTCAATATATTTTCACACAACATTTGAAAATGTCTGAAATCGTCACAGACAAGAGTGATTTTCGTATTTATATTATATTTATATCAGTATCAAAACAGTTACCAGTTGGTAAACACTTCTTAGAAGAGATTTTGTCTAACAATAGTTCCAAATATTCCACCGTGATGTGGAAAAATACTGTGTTTTCGTTCGAAGTCTGGTGAAAATACTGAATATTATAGTGATAAGTAAGAACTGTTGTGTCATAGTGAATTCGCAGAGCTTTGCAACTTAGGGCCTAGTTCACCAAGTGATGGTTTCGTCAGTTAAACGAAAAGGTTTTGTAACCAGGAAGCTGGAATTTTCGTGTTACCCACGTCTAGTTCAACCCTGGTTTGGTAATCGACCGTTTTAGGAATAAAAATCTCAAATAATACACTACCCATCGAAAGATGGAAGTATGAATTTATGGTAGACAGCTGTTTTAAGTCAATAGGACCGTTATCTTGTCGGTGAACTTAGGTCTTAGGACTTTGAATACAAAGTTTTGGGTCAAACTGTACCTGAGTAGGCAGGTGTCATCAGGTGACCATCTTGAAAATCTAGCAAGATATCCTCTAGGCCATTATAGACTTTTAGCTGTTTCCCGCGGTTATGCCCGCATCTTGAAGGAACTACTTCACGCTTATTACAGTAACAAAAGTAGGTTTCGAAAGTAGTTTTTAGCTTTTTTATCTTTAGATAAACTAATAAGGAGACCCAGACCTTAATTTGCTTCCAAAACATCCTATTATCAATACTTTTGAAGACAAAGGAATCCCGGCCAGCAACAGGTAAGTTTATTTTTAGGAACCAAGATTTTTCCTTGATGTTGTCTATCTTTCAGAAATCAAAGTTTAAGTGTTTATTAGTGTTACTCCCATTTCATTTAAAAACATACTTCAAAACTTTTAAAAAGAAACTGCCAAAGTTCATAAACGATTTACAATGGAACTTTTTAAAATTAGTATCCATGATGTTTGCGAAGACCAATAAGAAAAGTAATGCCCAAATTTTCTCCCAAAATATGCTAAAACATGCATTTTTGAAGACAAAGAAATCCTGACTATCAACAAAGAAGTTTATTTTTAGCACTAACATTTGAACATTCTTCTAGATCTTTCGGGAATTGATAGGGGAGATAGTCAGAAAAGAGCAGTCTAAATTGCATTCCAAAATATCTTATTTGAAAATCCTTAAGAACAAAGGACCCACCGAAAGCCAGTACCTTTAGAGTTCAAATTCACGATAACGGCTGTTTAAATAAAACCTTCATCCCCCACGACGTTTGACCAGTTCAATTAGTAGACTGATATCAAAATTTACTCCCAAAAAAGATTAAAACTGATACTTTTGAAGACAAAGGAAAGCTAGGCTAGTCCCCGGCCTGTGTGAGGTCCTTAAATAGACTAATCGATGGAGTTGCAACTGCGCAATGAGTGCAGGGTGCATGAGCTTTGTCCTAGATGAAGCTAGTGTTTCGAACGTCATGCGCACTAGTGCTCCTATCATCGATCGTCGTCCCGAGGTACCCAACGCCGAGCTGAAAGCATTTCCCGGGCATAGGTGGGTGTAGAATTCTGTTACGTATTTTAGAATGTTCTTTGATATTATTTATGTAAAAGGCAATTATGTATTTTAGCTTTTTTAGGAGGCCTAAATTTTTTGATTCCTTTGTTCTTGCGCACGATTCAATGGCCATAGGTTTTAAGTTTTAAGCTTCTAGATATTTCGTTCTAGTTGCATACAATGCCCGGTTACTTATGAAATCTTAAGTGGAAGATATTTTAAAGACCTTATTCTTTTAAAGGGCCACAATGTTCATTTATGATTCCGACATTTAAAAAAAATGTTGTTCCCGTCATCAATATTGAAATTAATTAAACATTACTTTCTTAATTAATTATTCAACGTGGCAATGCTGCCAATCTTCTGGGCACATTACCAGATGATAGCGATGTGGAAGAATATTTTGACGCTTAACCTCGACGTGTTCCTTTAGGTGTTTTTTTTTGTATTTTATATTTTTTGTTTTAGCATATATGTATGTCGTAGTAGTAGTCTTTTCTTTAGCCTTAAGTAGTTTTAAGTAGTTTAAATTAATTAATATATGAACTCTTGGATGATGAATAAATTGTTACTAACTTTCTTAATCGTAAAAAACTTTTCAAAGTTAAAATTGTATTTATTTAAAAATAAACACTGGTTACGCTAACTATTTATTCCAGGGACCTTCATAGTTATACGCAACACCGCCTTGGCATCAGTTAATTACACGTTACTACCTAACTACTAAGTTTCGACAGTTACCGTTTTCTAAGGGAAGTTGCCTAAACTCGGTCGGCGGCTGACATTCGATCGCGACTCGATTGTGGTTACGCTCCTATTATGATTTGATGTAGGCAGAAGTAGTGGATAGGTTACGGTGGTACGAAATTCCGATGAGAACTTTTTTCTAAATATTAATGTTACAATTGAGGGAATTTGAGGAAAATTAATGTTTTTTTTTGCTATAGACGTATAAATAAAATGGTGCAATTATTTTTAGACTTATCAAAGTTTTAATATTTTCTTGTTTATTTAAAAATAAACATGATAAACGAAAACCCAAATAAAAAAAACAATTCCACATTTTGTCAATAAGAAAAACTATGTTTTTCAGAAATATTTTCACCGTGATTGGATTTGTGTTGGCAAAAATATATTTTTGAGAATTCTCAGTGCATGTGCCTTACACGTAGCTTGGGAGTACACTTCGCTTCTTTTCTTTCAACTTAAACCACATAGAAAATCGCGAAGAGTATCTAAGAATTCTTCGTTATCTTTTAGTAAAAAAAACATAATACGAAGTAGTAATTTTCTTTTGGTGTACATAATAAAGAATATTCTATTCTATTCTATTCTATTCTAATTTTAGGCCGCATCAATTATTTTTAATTTTATTCTTCGCATTTCTTTCACCCAAAACGAGAGGGGAAGTGCTGTATCTATCTAGCAAATATTATAGTCTGACGGCAGCCAATCATAACAGATCGTATAACTGCCAATCAGAGCATGACCACTTCCTTTAGTGAAGTGCAATCTTATTACCAATAATGTAAAAACCCTCATGTAAAAGAAAAGTCCACACTATGATGTAATAAAAAAATAAAAACAAACAAAAAATACAATAAATTTTAGATAATAGAATGTAGAAGCATCCAATTATTCATGCGCTTTAAAGATATTCGGACGCCGAACGATCGAACGATCTTATACAAACGAACGAACAAAAATTTAATATATGCGTTGACATTTATATAAAAATGCGTCTAAAAAAATCTTCCCTCCGATTGAAACTACAAAAATATTTTGTTCACAAAATCACAACATCACTTGACAATGTAGCTTTCTATCGGTGAAATAATTTCACAAATTTATCTCAATAGTTTCAGAGATTACCCCTTACATATACAAGCATACAAAGTCCCTACTTACTACTATATGTGAAAATTACTTTCTGTTTGTTTGTCTATCAGTATGTTACGCTTTTACAGTAAAACCACTGCACTGATAGAGATGAAATTTGGTATAGAAACAAGTGGGACCCTAAAGCAGGTTATAGGCTTCTTTTTATCTCCGCGTGGACGCGTGTGAAACCTTAGAGAACAGCAAGTATAAGTATAAAAAATAGTAGCATAGCAATAACAATAAAACGTATACGATTACTTTATACGTTGAAAGTTGTAAATGTAAGCAATATCACTCCATAACCGGCCGCCGTTACCCCGATAACCTCGCGACCTTGGCTTACGTGCCTCTGTAAAGTATATCGGAGCAGATCATTATGCTCCACGGCTAGTTCCCTAGTGAGCCAGTGAAAGTCACTAGACAACCACGTTCCACCTTCAGTCCCAAATATGACTGAGGAAAGAAAATGTATACAACAAAAGACGTATGAACTGCTGTCTTGTGAGATTAGACTCCAGAAAAACAGAAGAACAATTCTCGTAATACAACGTTTCTTAAAATATTCTGTCCTCTTCGGGGTTAGACAAGTGGCAAAAACGCTAGTAGAATAGAAAATAAAATGTATGGGAATGACATTCGTCTACGACTAGCTATCTGTCATTCCCATACATTTTGTTTTCTATTCTACTAGCGTTTTTGCCACTTGTCCAACTCTTATCTCAATACAGATTTTAAGATGCCAACTTCTTCTTATCGTCTTGGTATAGAATGTCAGAGTTTTCTCAAATCCGCCTGACGGCCTCTGACATGGAATTGTAACAGCGACTGCTATCAACATAGCAGCTGATGACGGATTAACGTACCCTTTCAGACATAGGGTGTAACACCGCCAACTACCTGACTGTGTAAAAAAAAAAAGCAACTAAGCGTTTCACCAAACATTTCATTTCATATCAAGTTCACAGCATTTTTTTGAAGCCAGAAAGTCTGACAGCCAGTCTTACCAAGAGGTATCGTGTTACCCGGTACCTGGGTTGTGGAGGTCAGATAGGCAGTCGCTCCATATAAAACAGTGGTACTCAGTTGCATCCGGTTTAGACTGGTAGCCGACCCCAACATAGTTGGGAAAAGGCTAGGCAGATGATGATCAGTTCGCAGCATTTGCGACTACTAGACCAAAAAGGCCAACATTTTTAACTTTTGATGTAATTTTAAGGAAACTAGACCGCAACAGATTGCGAACTTTATTTATTTATTAAAATTGGCAACACACATGTTAAACATAGAAAATAAAACAGGCGGCCTACTCTAACTCACCAAAACGAAACTGGAAAGAACGAAAATAGACAATAACTTTTTTTGTGGTGTGGTAAGGTGCGATCTGATGCTCTGTACATAGAGGGATGGCGATGAGGCTCTGTACATGGAGAGGGCGCAAATGCTGACTCCTCTCTCTTTTCCCTATCCCATTTGGTCCTAATACCCGGTTCCTCAGCTGGTGCTTCGGTCCGCTTTACCGCATTTCACACATCATTTATCATTTACATTCTAAACTGTGAAAACCTTATATTACGCATAGTCTTACATATAAAGCAAAGGAATTTTCTAATTCCTATAAATATTACGCCATTTCAACATAGGAAACGGAACGCTACTCAAGAGACGTTTTTTGTAACCATCAACGCAAAGCCATCCGGGACCGGACCGGGACAAAAAACACATTCTCGCTCCGATACACTGGGTTACTATAATCGATCCTTTATTACGAAGGTGGCATCGCTTTTTGTACACATTTGAAAGGAATTTTGTAAAGGAATCCTTTGATTTTTTTTTAGACAGATAAAAAATATTATCTATCCATCTTTTTGTATTTATGTAACTACCAAAAAGGTCTTAGGATAGTATGCTAGGCGTCATTTTTTTTCGTCTAATGTGACTGGAGAGATAAAGTTGAATTCCGTTAATGGACAATACTGTATTTAGGTTTCAAAACTTTTTAGTATTATTTCTTTATAAAACAATTAAAATTTTAATTCTTGATAAAATATTTATAACATAGTCAATTTTAAGGACATAGCAAAAGTTTGGTTGAATATTGGACAACGTTCCTAAAGCAATGACTGTTCATCTTCAAAGTTTGATTGCATCTCGGACAAAAGGACCAATGATATTCTTAAAAGACCGACCATAATCGTAGATTATTCACCAAAGCGATGAAGCGGGGTCTTATGTCAGTGCTCGTATTAGATAAGTATTTTATGATTTAGAAAGTTAAAATCTAATTATTTACCAACGGGTTATCCCAACCAATAAATATCTCAGGATGTGGGTGAAACCGCGGGAAACAGCTGGTTATGTAATAGTATGTGTCGGGAAAATCTGATATAAGGCTATAATGGTTAGATTTGCATGACATATTATACTTAACTAGCTTTCCGCCAGCAGCTTCGCCCGCGTGGGCTATATAAATTCAAATTAAAGATGAACCGCTCGACCGATTTTGTGCAAACTTCACATAAACCATCTACTAAATAGTCCAACAAAGCCTAAACATTTGGTTTGGATAGGTGAGCCCGTTCTTGAGTTATCAAATTAAAACGAAAAGTGGCATTGATTTATATATATAGATTTAAAATTTCGAGCAGGTGACGTGAAAAAAAAATACTACCATCAGTTCAATCTTTATTATTTTTTCGAACTTATAACCGAAACCTTATTATTATTTAGTGTTTTCGGTTACAAGGGGTCAGTTGTCGTGACAGGAAGCGAGGGTTTCCTGCAGTTCCGGTGAAGGCACAAGATACGCATCGTGTTTGTTGGGGGACAAAATGTCCCGCTACTCGTTTCATAAAATATGGCAATATTTGTCGAATTTCTACTGGAAAAATTTAGACATATTGTCTCCCTATAAATTTGATGTTCGGGTGGAAGGAGTTCTTATGAATGATAAAGTAACAATTGTGACAACAACTACGACAAAAGACTAATTTAATATTCTATCTAACGTAGTTTTAACAACAATTTTATGTCGAAAGAATAACAAATCATTACTATTATGATGAGAGAAGAACAACCAAAAATTGATCAGTTAATAGCTAACAGAACAGGATATTTTGACGTACTAAATGTGTGCAGATGACATAGGTATGTACAATCGACAAATTTGAATCATGACCCACTTTGGCGATAAATCGTTCGAAACCGTCAAAATAACAAAGATTTCCATCCTTTTCAGTGCATGCCGCACTTAGGACGTTTTAAATATTAGGCAAGCTATGTCAATACGGGTTGGAGATCTATGCAATTTTAACCTTTGTTATCACAACAATAGATAATATTTTCTATAAAGCATTAATAAAAATATTTTGAATCCAAACTCTTTGGAACAAAAAATTTTTCTTATTCAAAACCATGTCCGAACGAATTCTTTCGATTATAAAATGACAGCGTCAAAAAGTCACTTAGAAAAAGTTTATAAATTTATATCGTGTTACCATGGAAACGTATTATTACGCAAATGTCGACCTAATTGTATTTGAATGTATGTAAGAATATAGCCTTATGGTGGGTCATGATTCAAATTGGTTGACTGTACATTATAAAGTTGGGTAGAACATTGCATTTTTTATTATTTTAAAGATACATGGGTAATTGCTAACATTGTTATAAATTCAGGCCTTGTTAAAAAACAGAACAATATTAACAGGGATAATATCTTTAAACGCATTGAAATTTTAGTGCTACAAATATGCAGGCAGCAAAGAATCCTGAGATATTTAAGCATTAAACAAATATTACTTGCACCGTAAATATAATATATCTAACAAATTAACAATCACATCCATATTTTTAACCAAACAGACAGACATGGCTATAAAAATTGACGTACCTACACATATGAAGACAACTGTTAACCGGAAAATATTAGTTAGCATAGTGTTAAACGATAACAGTCAAACATGTCCCCTGCATACACATACACACACACACATGAACAGCTTCATGGTCTAGTTACAGCAGAAGTAAGGTTAAACAATGACAGAAGTTATTAAATCCCTCTGCGTCTCGAAAGAATTCAAGCCAATCAATTTCTATCAATCTAAAACCTGTCAGGAAGAAATTACTGACTGCGATAAGACCGTCCATTTTATCACTTCTTACTGTATGTGGTATTTGAGTACCTTATTTGGCATGTAATTAAGAATATTCTATTATTTACTACATCGGTATTCGAATAAATTCAACACTCAATTGTTTATCGCATTCCACAATGTTGCTTAGGTGGGAAGAAAATAGTTTAGTTACAATTGTGGACCCTGTTGGGCACAGCAAAACATATTTGTAGGATAGAGAGGACTTAAGGAATTATTCCAAAGGATAATGCTAGGATTTCTACGAACCGGTCTCAACTTTCAATAACACATCGTTGGATAGATATCTTTCAGCTGATCAAAAGTTACTATGGCGCCAAGTCACAAATAAATATTGCATCCTCTTTTCCTGCTTATTCGATTAAAATCGAATGATATTCCATCATCAATCGTAATATCATGATTGACGGTTTATCGGCAAATTATCCTAAACTCTTGCGCATTACGTATGTCCATCCATTCTTTCGCGGCTCACTGCCTGCTAATAAACGGTTATCGCTCGCATCTTGTGAATCTTGTCGTTCAACAGTGACGTGTTATGTAGCGGGAGATTTCTTGTTTGTTTCCATATAATGGGGCAAAACAACCGCATGTGGAAGAAGGGAACTGGGTTAGTGTTGTGACTTTGCATGGTTTTATGCAATAATGTGGTTTAAAGCATCGTTTAGTTTGTGTATACGATAATAGGAACTTAGATTGAACTGGCATAGCTATTTTATCATCAATAAATGTTATAAAAATAAAAATATATTATTTTAAAATATATTATAATTATCATTGTTAAATTAAACTGGGTGATAAAACTACTACGTGTGCCACGGATGGAGAAAGCTTCACTACATAGTATAAATCAAAGTTGCTTCCCGCTGTCTGTCCCCATGTATGCTTAGATCTTTAAAACTACGCAACGAATTTTGATGCGGTTTTTTAATAGATAGAGTGATTCAAGAGGAAGGTTTTAGCATATAATATGTCAAGTTTTTGTTTCCATTGGCTAAAATATCGCAGGCGAAGCCGCTGGCGGTAAGCTAGCAAAAATTCATATTAAAATGACCATTGTTAATTAAACTGGATGACAAAACTACAAAATGTGCTACTATGGAGCAAGCTTATACTATATATACCTACATAGGTGCTTGGTTTTTGGTCCTTTGATCTATCACCAAAGTAGGTAATAGAAAAATTGAATTCGAAAATTAGCTTGTGGATAAGGAAATATCGTGTGGTAGAATTTACGTATTTGTTTTATTAAATTAAGTTGAAAAATAATCGAAGCAATTGCTCTAGAATATTTAATATTTTACAGTCCAATCGTTCTGGTAGCAAAGATTATTGACAACTGGGGGGTTAGACAAGTGGCAAAACGCTAACGCTAACGCTAACGCTCAATGTATGGGAATGACATTCGTTTACGACTAGCTATATGTCATTCCCATACATTGAGCGTTAGCGTTAGCGTTAGCGTTTTGCCACTTGTCTAACCCCCCTGATGAATTACAACGTGTCCCCATTTTAAGATTTTCACTATCTTATTTATTATTTAATTAATTGTCTTAAATGTGTTAATCTAAAGCAATCGAAACACAAACGCGATATTCTCATTTCTCTCAGACACTATCTGAGCAATTTAAAAAGAGAGACGCGAAACAATATTTGACCTACATTACTCAGAAACGAAAGACGCAAAGAAAGCAGACTTTACACCAATGAAGAAATAAACATTATTCTTTAGGTAGCGATTTTGGTCTTTTGAACCTTCAAAGGACTAAAGGGTCTTCAAATCCGGGAGATAAGAAAAAATCTATCTTTATACACAAAAAATATTCACACCCGTCAATTGATGTTGAAACTAATAAAAATGTTGTTAAAAGTCTAATTCAGAAAAAAATATTTTCATTTATTGTATCTTAGAATTATTTTAGTTCCCTCTGTTTAATTATTCTAGTGAGATGCAAGGTGATAGTTACATTATATTTTTTTGTATTGAACCAAGGAAGATTATCAACAAATTCTTAAAATTAAATCCATCCAAGCCTGCAATTTTTTTATCACACTGATTGGACTAACAGTAACAAAACACGAGATGGAAACTGAGCCTAGCGCAATCATCGAACCCACGTCCCATGAAGTTTGAGACACAAACCGCAGACAGTCACCTGTGACAGGCATCATTGCGACCTCAATACCCATAGGAAATTACCCCACATTCACCATCAACCGAGCGGAAAACCATTGCAAATAACCAAATACAAACAATAACGCAGAATATCACACAAAAAACTAGAGAAATCTCATCACAAGTCTTCCCAAGAAAGTAGTACAGTGAACACTATGGGATAAGAGAATAAAAAAAAATATTAAACCAACCTTGAATGAGGGAGAGGATCACACAAATATACAGAACATCCATTTTGATAATTCACACTGTAATGATATTAAACACTCGCGGCGTTTTCGTGGGGCGCGCGGTCATGGCGCGTGCAGCGTGGCGGGCTGTCGGAAAGCGACTGAGCGAGCGACGCGACAACAGGTGCGCGCGCGCACGCAGGTACTTTCTTCCCCCTCTACCCGCAGAGCTTTCGCGCGCTGAATAACCAATTTCTGGCGCTCCAGGGTATTCCGTACGTGTTTTGAAACACAAAATAATTGGGTTAGGAGGTGTAACTTGGTATTCTAATTACGATAGATTAAGTTGGATTATATGGTGTTGGTCGTGACTGGTTTTATTGATATATATAGCCGTTCAAGTGATTATTATTGTTTCTTAATGTAGGCTATTGATGACGCCAGCAATATTTCTTTTGAGCTCAACTGATTCATCTTAACCTTTTTAAAAGGAGTTTAATATAATGATACGCCATTTTTAGTATGTAAAATCGTTAGTTTTTGGCGTTGTTTAATTTGGTTTTTGTGGTCTCGCACGACGATTATGGATTTTTTAATAATACCATAACGGTATTCTAATAATAAAAAGTTACCATAATATTATAAACATCCTTTTAGGAAATTGGCACAAAATTAAGCGTTGATGTCTTTTGTACCGCGACAATGATAGCTGTATTTATAGAAACAACGGTATTAGTTTTGCATATTTTTTACATAAGTTTAAGGCTTTTTTCCATAATATTATTTTAGGTTATTTGTCCATCCATCTGCTTAGGCTTTTGCCGATTATGTTGGCTTCCAGTCTAACCGGATGCAGGTGGGTACCGGCGTTTGATACTGCTAAACTAACCTCCACAACTCAGTTATCGGGTAACACGATACCTATTGGTAAAACTGATTGACTCGGTACTCACAGTAGTATAGACTATCTGGTACTTAACAAGGGTTAAATACAACTGAATATGCCTTTTGATCCGGATCAAACTATACGCACTAATTAATTATGTAGCCTTTTATTTTGCCCTCATAAGCTTTAATCTAAATCTATACATATAAAATGATTTGTCCTGAATCACTGACGGATCAACGCACTGCCTCTAAACCGCTGATCGTAGAGAACTGAAATTTGGAGGGTGTTTTCTTTGTATGACGTAGGCATCCGATAAGAAAGAATTCTCCTACCTCTAAGGGGATGAAAAGAGGAGGGAAAAGTTTGTATAAAACTGACATTTTTAACTTTAATTTGTATAGCCGCTAGCGGAGAGCTAGTAAATTAATAATAACTATGATTTTTTTGTAAAATTATTTTTTAGTTTGACTTGACAGTTGCCATCCTTACTCCTTCTTTCATGCCTCAGAAAGCACGATAAGCCGTTGGTCCCGGCTGTTATTTGTAGATCTTTAACAGTCATTAAGGGCAGTCAGAAGCCAAAAATTCCGACAGTCAGTCTTATCAAGGGGTAGCGTATTAGCCGATGATTGGGTTGGGAAGGTCAAATAGGCAGTCACATTATGTTAAACGCTAGTACTAAGCTGCATCTAGTTAGACTCGAAGCTCCCCAACACAGTCGGGAAAAGGCTAGGCAGATGAATCACAACGCTAGATAGCAGCCACACTTAAAACTTCTTGATATTAATAATTTGCATACTTTTAAGAATTTTTATGTGATCAAAACAATTTATTAAAAAAATATTGAACGTTTCGAAAAAAATTCAAACATGAAAAATAATAGCCAAATTAATAAAATTTCTTCCGTTTCACGTTTATACCACGTTTTTTTCCCCTCATATTTTTTTTGGTGCACCTGAGCCCCTGGGGCCTTATCATGACGTGTCAATGCAGGAATAGTTTAGTTATGAAAACGAGATGGTGCTATCAGGCGATAGTAGATGTGTCTCGCTTACACCTGCAAAGTGATTGCAAAAATACATAGTGGTACGGTCCCTGGATGTAATACCGCCAATACATACTAGTATATAGTTATATTTATCTATGGCCTATAAGTGACCAGTCGCAAATGATAAAAAAACTAAATCTATATAAATTTACTAGCTTTCCGCCAGCGGCTTCGCCCGCGTTGGCTAAATGAATTCAAATTAAAGATAAACTGCTCGACTGATTTTGTGCAAACTTCACATAAACCATCTACTAAATAGTCCGAACAAAGCCTAAACATTTGGTTTGGATAGGTGAGCCTGTTCTTGAGTTATAAAATTACAACGAAAAGTGGCCAAGATATATTATATACATATAAATAATAGTATAGAATAAAATAAAAAGCCTTATATTTCTTACAAAAGAATACAAAAATAAACTTATTACTAATTTTATCTATTACACTTAAACTTATTTCTTATTTTTATAAATATATTAAACTATTTATGTAAGAACCCCTCGTTTTCGAAGGTGAAGGCCTCCTCTAGAGATTTCCAAGTATTTCTGTTCTTCGCTGTCTCCATCCATTGATTATATATATATTGATTTAAAAATCATTACATTTCACGAACCACTTACCTCATTAACCCAAAAACTGCAGCTAAGAAATTTCTTTAAAATAGAAACCAAATTGAAACCGAGAACCGATATTAATTCACTTTCTCGATTGAATCAATTCGACAGAGTTGCATAACTAGAGATCGTCGATGGTGAACGTTTGAGCTTCTATACTCTGTACAAATTGATTTTACGAAAAATGTAAACAAAGTCGTTCTAATTCTGCCAAAGAAATTAACAAAATGGCGTAAGAACGTAAGAACGGCGCATTTATGTCAATTTCATGCTCTAAACATCAATCATTCATCATTACTGGAGAGTTTGTTGCGCCACTTCTTCTTCCCAGCAAAAACACATAGGAAGTGGTGAAGGGCGGGCGTTTTGGGGCTGTCTTTTGTAAATTTGACGTTCAAAAAGTGCTGATTTTCAGCCTAATTTCAATAAATAACTTTTGAATTTTGAATTAAATGCCATTTTATTTATCTATTTGGAAAAATTTAAACAAAATAGGTTATGATTTTGTTTATATTTATCGTAAAATCAATTGTTACTAACTATAGTACGATAAAGTGAGGTACTCCCGCTTCCTTGTGGATGAGCAGAGGTCAGGGATGAGTTGATTCATTTGTGATTCAAATGTAGCATTGCATACAAATTATCCCCTTTACAGAGGGCGTAGCTAAGTAACAGCCGTGCGGATCGAAAGATAGGCAAGAGCAAGGTTAAGCTGTGCTAACCGCCATCAGTCCATGAAAGGGTGACCATTTTCTTAAGATAGCCAGAGTCCTCCATGCCTCGGAGACCATTTAATACTGTCGGTTCTGTCTCCCCGCTCGTGTCGAATTGCCGACCTATCAGACTATGGGAGTGAGAGAATAAAGAGTGCACCTGTGTCTGCGCAAGCACTTTATTATAATGCCTAGCCTTTTCCCAACTATGTTGGTATCGGCTTCCAGTCTAACCCAGATGCAGCTGAGTACCAGTATTTTACACGGAGCGACTGCCTATCTGACCTTCATAACCCAGTTACCAGGTAACACGGTACCCCTTGGTATGACTGGTTGTCAGACTTTCTGGCTTCGGACTACGGTCAAAGATGTACAAATGACAACCAGGACTAACAGCTTAACGTGCTTTCCGAGGCACGGAGTCTCGCTATGACAAAGATTGTCACCCATCCAAGGACCGACCACGCCAAGCGTAGCTTAACCTTTGATCGGTCGAACTGTGCGACTATTAACTATAATAAAACAGTGTGACTTGTAAACTATAATATCTCCTGAGTACCTGGCTAGTCTACATTGAAGATCATTATTATTCTTATAGTATTAGTGCTGATGTAGATATCCACAAATGTTTAGTATAACCACAGTTTCATCTTCCCTTCTCTTAGCTTTAACGAGCAAGTACATCTGATAGCGAACAAAATAATTACTTTAATGAACTATTCCTATCACGAAACATGCATCCTACATCATTTCTCATATGTGGGTCTTTCTAACTATAACCGTCAGGAAAGTCCACATTGCAGGTAGTAATCTTAAGTCGTGAAGAAAATTAATTATCATATATTTACCACAACTGGAGTATCATTTTCCTGCTAACTACGTGTTTAATAACTCTGGTAATGACTCATCATTGGCCTATTAAATGCATAACTTTGTGATAATAAGTGTATGTATGTAAAAACTTATATTTTATAACCTGGATCAAAACATAGGAAACTTTTAAACCAAGTTTCCACGCAGACGAAGTTCAGTTGTAAATTGAACCATAATTTAATATTTGGTTCTAATATTATCATCTGCCTGGCCTTTTCCCTACTATGTTGGGGTCGGCTTCCAGTCTAACCCGGATGCAGCTGAGTACTAATGTTTCACATAGAGCGACTGCCTATCTGACCTCCACAACCCAGTTATCGGGTAACGCGATACCCCTTGGTAAGACTGGTTGTCAGGCTTTCTGGCTTCTGATAACGTAACGACTGTCAAAGATCTACAAATGATAACCGGGACCAACTGCTCAACATGCTTTCCGAGGCACGAAGGAGTCTCGCTATGACATAGATCGTCACCCATCCACGGACCGACCACGCCAAGCGCAGCTTGACCTTTGACCGGGCGAACCGTGCGGGTGTTACTTAGCCACGAGCTCCGCAATATACATATTTACAACAAAACTTAAATAATAACAGATAAAAATTCGTCTTCATGGCATTAAACTGGGAGCGTACCCAAAAGGCTGGCAGCATTGCCATGTTGGATAGCCATTCTTTACCTTAACCCAAAGTATGTAATATCCTGCCTTTGGGTCTCGAGAAGGGACACTCAGCCACAGAAATGATTTAATTGAGGTTATCAGCCTGCTTATTTAAATTTTATTAATTTAACATCTGGTTTCTAGTAAAAGAAGAGATTAAGAAACAGTTTCTAAACTAGAAATGATCAAACAGTACAATAACAACAGTAAATCTCTTTACTTTTAAGGCAATGGAAATGTCTTGGAAATCCTCCAAAGATGCCAAGAGTGCCTGCAAAATGATGGCGCAAACGCACATAATCCCAGATTTATTATTTAAATATTCTGTTGTAACTTTAACAGAGGGTAAATAGAGTTTATACTTCATTAATAGAAATATAGACACAATCTGTTTGGAACTTTTTTACAGCTAGATATTATTTTCGTTTTTGTCACTTTTTGTATCTACAGCCAGATGTTTATTAGTTTTGCCCTTTTCTTAAGTATCTACATACCTCATTCTCATAGTTTGGTAGGACGGAAATTGATTGGGATGAGATCTACTACAGGACCAAGCAGGGTTTTAATAAATTGAAAAAACGTTTAACCTCCATGCATCGATCCTGGCAATGGCAAAATCTATCACATATCTAAAACATGGAAAGATACTACTTGAGCTATTATGATGGGATGATACTGGACTAGCATATGATGTACTATGGAATCCTATGGCGCCTGCCGAAACAATGCAAAATATACATTATATTATTATTATACCTACTTTATTTATTTTTTAAACATATTATTTACATTTTTAAATATTTTTACGAACAATATAAAAAAATACATTTAAAAATATAAAATGTATTGTATTCCACCGGTAATGAGACAGGGTCCAAGCTACCGGCGGTCAGGGCTCCTAGAGAAAGGAACCGCCTGACAATATTCATATATTTATTTGCATTGCACAATGCTACAAAAGGATGTATACGAGCAGTGTCTAGGAGGCTGCTTTCTGTATCAAGCCCATGATCCAGCTGCTAACGAGAGCCTCTTTAGATGTTGGTCGAGGCTCTTGGCTAGTAGTCCATTGGCCGAAACGACTATTGGCACAATGACTCGTCGACTCGTGTGCCAAATCAAGATACTTGAGTTGTTTATCATTTTCAGCCTTTACGAGGTTCTCGTCATGTCGCACAGTGATATCAATATTATTATTAAGCGAGTATTTGTAGCTGAGTAGAGAGTACAGTGCCTCTAAGCACCGGATCGTTAAGATAATGCCACTCACCACCGAAAATGGCAAAGTGCCACCTGATTAGAATCCCAATTACCTACACGTCCACTTTGACACTATCGAGGCACTCTACACCAAATGTGCTCCTAGTAAAAGTAACTGATATCCGGCACAGAAAGGGTTTAGAAATGTTTCTGAGTCACTTTTGTTTTGTGTGTCGTTTAATAATAAAGAACGTTGCTTGTCCTTTTGTTCGGCTACAATATGTAAAAAACTATAAGATTTTTTAGATATTAATACAGGGTCCAATCAAAATAATCATTAATCCAATTTTAACTAAGTCCATATTACAGATAACGACTAAATAATTCAAATTAGGTCCTAACAATCAAATTGTTCTAAATAGGATTGTGCTAAAAACAGAAGATCTAATACTGGAGTTGATACAATATGATAAAATCCTGACATATTGAAAGCAAATTAAAGTTAAGCAAAAAATGTTTGTATTTCTTTCAATAATGAAATAGTGGTATATCTTCTATAGTTTAAAAATGAATCGCTGAATGTGTTGCTAAGTGCAAATCTCGAGAGCAGCTGAACTGAATTGGATGAAATGAAATGAAACGCGGCAAACATTTATTTGACACTAAAATCGAAATCTTATTGATAAAATTAAAACGAGCAAAGTCAGGCTTCAAATCTAGCCACAATCAAAAACGTAAAAGGCTGACAATAGTCCATCAAACCATTAGGGACTGTAAACCATCCAGTTTTGACACATGGTAGTTTAATTTACGTCTTACGTGCACTGTATAGGGTGCATTTTTCTTTGATTCAAATGCAGAGCTACGGGCAATCCTAGAGTACTCGGACGCATTTACTGCTGCAATTAAAATTAATCTTTATTGTGTTTATTTTGTAGTTCGTTTTTGTTCGTTTCAATTTTTTCTGGAAAATTTCAACACAAGTTCTTTTCTAACGTAATAATACTTATTGCTATTACTTAAGGTCGATAATAGCGTGTTATAACAATGGTTGCAATGTTGTGGGTTAATAGTTTCCTATCGTGAATTAAGGTGTTGGAATGTAAGGACCACTTTCCCTTATCCTTTGTGGGGTCTGTCTTGATACAGGCATCCATGCCTGGAAAATGTGGCCATAACAATTTAGAGGCATGTTGTTACTTTCTAATATTTTTTCCTTTTATGTAAATAGGTTGGTTGGTACCCTACCTTTATTTAACATTTTTTTACACCTTCGGTTACATTATTCAAGTTTTAGTAAGGATCCCTAATTATTTCTGGAAATAAATATAGCCTATGACACTTCGTACAGAAGCAGCTTTCTAATGGTGAAAGATTTTATAAAATCGGCCCAGTAGTTTTTGAGTTAAAACCCTACAAACAAACAAACAAATCTTTTCTCTTTATAATATTAATATGGACAATATTTCTGGCAATACAACGTGGCAATGCCGCCAGTCTCTTGGGTACACTGCCAGTTGATTTTTTTGACGCAATATTTTAATATTATAGAGTTTTTTTTATATTGTTAAGAATGTATATATTTCTACTAACGCACTCGAATAAAAAGTCTCCATAACTGTCTCCAGGATCCCATCTACCTTCGTACTAAATTTCATCTAAATCAGTTGAGTCGCTATCATAACAAACAAACAAACAAATTGACTTTCGTATTTATAATATTAGTAACTTTATTTTACACAAGTCCTTTGACGCGCGTCACGTTTTTGAGGAGCTCGTGGCTAAGTAATGGCCGGGCGGGTTGATCCTTCAAAAATTAAGCTGCAAATAATCTTTAACAGTCGTTACGGGTACTCAGGAGCCAACAAGTCTGACAACCAGTGTTACCAAGGGATATCGTATTATCAAATAACAGGGTTGATGAGGTCGGATAGGCGCTAGGCAGCCGCTTCATGGCACTCGTACTAAGCTGCATCCAGCTAGAATGGAGGCTGATCCCAAAATAGTTGGGAAAAGGCTAGGCAGATGATGGTGTTCGACGTTCATCACGAATAGTTTTCATCCAAGATCTTGAAGCAGTTCTACTCGCCTCGAGATGCAGGTGAAATCGCGAGAAACACCTAGTAAAGAATATTGTATGAAATTGTTAAAAATTTAATGTGCTTTCCGCCAGTGGCTTCGCCCGCATGAACTTATACGAATTCAAATTAAAAATGAGAGTTTCATACAAACTTTGCCCCCCTTTTTATTTTGAATTACGAAAAATCCTTTTTCTACGTCATACAAAAAACACATAATCCAAGTTTCAGGTCTCTATAATCAGCAGTTTAGGCTGTGCGTTGATCCGTCAGTCATTCAGGAAAAAACCATTTTATATGTATATCTTTTTCACGAACTCAGCATCTGATTTCAGTACCTACTAACAGCTATTGCTAACAAACTTCGAACCTGAGAGATTTACATCTCGATTAAAGCGCTAATGACGTTAAGAGCGCCATCTATTGTTTTATTTTTAAAACATAGTTTAAGTTTCCTCACAGTTGTTAGCGAAGACAGTGTGACCATAGTATTTTAGAAAAAAACTACGGGTGTCAAACATTGTTATTTTTTTTGTGTATTGTGCATCATTTATCGTTTTTGTAACTCTGTGTACGAATGATCGTAATGGCGCCATTTTAAATAATTTAGGTACCTATTGCCAACGTTAATTATCAATCAATATTTTATTACAAAGTTGAAACAAGTCCATACTTGTCACTTTTAAACTAAGTTAGCGACGAATTACTCAAATAATCTAGATATATATTTTTATGGTAAGAAAACCAGGTAATTAACATTAACAACATCCATTAAGTTTTAATGAATATCGTTGAAACACCAAAAACTTTGTTTAAAATTCAACAAGTTCTACCCCTGACTTGCTATTACATTCCTTTGTTCCCGAATATTAGTTTTTTCAAAATTATTTTAATAGGTACTTGTCCAGGCAATAAAAGGAACCTACTGTCCAAATTTCATTACTCTAGGTCGTGCCGTTTTTGGCTCTGCGTTGATGAGTCAGTGAACCATTTAGGATATGAGGTTCTCTCTCTACCTACATAAAAGTATAAATAAAGAATCCATCAAATTAGGTTATATTCTTCACGTTTAAGTATTTACCTATTAACTTCCAACTAAGTTTGTTTGCCCAATAAAAAGTTGGTCACTAATTTCCCTGTCGAAAGAAAGGACATGACTGTCAAGCTTTTTAGCTGTCCGTCGGCGCGCAGACCCGACGACGTATACTCCACCATACTCCTTTTCTATCGGTCCTAGGTACCTTTCTGGTATCGAAAAATTATATGAGTGTTAAATTGTATTGTATTTATAGCTACGGGTATCTAAATAACATAAAATAGAAGACTAAAAAAATATTTCGCCTTAAACAATGAAATCTTGCAGCCGCCATGTTTTTTTTGTCACCTATCTAAGAACACTTGGACTAATGAGACGAATCTAACGATACCTTAATTAAAGAAATCCATCGAGTGGTTTGGAAGATATGAGGGAATAAAGAATATTACAAACAAAAAAAGTTAGGCGCGAAAAACATAATCCCTTTCTTTGTAGTTGGGTAAAAATATTAAATAGATACTAATCTGTACCATTCAGTCAGAGCCGTCTCTGGCTATGTAGTCTTGACCAAAGTTTGGATCCCCTTCAGAAAGCTACCTGTTATCGGCACCGAACGACGTAGGTCCTAGTAGGTATTCATAATAGAATGTTGTTGAAATTGGAAAGTTTCATGATGATGAGACCTCCAAAAAATCATTATTTTTATTGTTAGTCGCTTCAACGCGCTTGAAATTTATCTAAGCTTCATATTATTACAAAATGTACTCATATTATTATAATAATAACAAGAGTTTAATTCGTTCCAACAAATAGTTGTGCATGAACTGATTAACGAATGCAATTACCCCTCTGCTTAATCCATCAAAATTCTTATAAATACGACAAATAGGTATGAAATTATAAACAAAATAGAAAAGCTTCTAGGTATTTTAAGTTTTGCCGCCTATTTATACTGTCAAATTTCGCGAATGACCATCTTGGCTCTTTGCCTTTTACACAATGGTTCGTGCTGACACAAGTTCGTTATCCATTGCTTCATGATTTCTACTGCCAAACTAATGATACGGAACAATAATGGAAAAACATGAAAAATAATTATATAATTTAAAATATCGGGTATGGCAGTTGGGTGCGGTTATCAAAGAATATCTATAGCTGTTACATAAAGTGTTCTAGATACAGGCTAGTGTCCTTACGCGACCCGGGCCCAGCCTTTCCAACGTGGCGAGCATGCGTACAACGAATAACCTATGCGTAGAACGGAACGGTCATGAAACGCGCAGCCGTCAAAATCAATATTTTGCTATTCCTTGAATTCTATGTACTTTGTATACCTAGTTGCGGTGTTCCGCGGCCCGGGCTCCGAGCTTCAGTCTTCAATCGGCGCCCCAGCTAGCTGGTCGCGTTCCCTCAAAGCTCCCGCGAGCTCCCAGCTCTCAGTTTTGCTAAGTGAACAAAGCAAGTGCATAGTTAAACATGTCTTCGGGAATGTACTATTGCCGACTCGCGAATATTGTTAAAACGTGATCTATAATGGAGCGCGATGGTCTGCCAGAAGACCCCGCGAAACAATGGGAGGTTCTTCTGTGTATCATCGCCTTCGAAGAAAAGAAAATCGACCGCCGGCCTGATGGGGCGATCGAGACTCTGACTTACATCTTCAACCATAAAGGCATCAGGTTAGTGTTAGACCTCTTTACAGGATTGTTGTCGGAGATAGTGTGGCGATCGATACGGGCTTCGCGCAGGTCATCTAGGATCCTAGGCTACCTATTTAGTGCATAGTTTAAGTTGGTGCGAATAACGGATACAAACTGGCTGGGCTGATGGCGATGCAACTTTTCTGCAATGGCAATAATTATCTCTTCGGTGTGCTGATCCATTATATAGGTTTTTTGTTTTTATACGGTTATTATTGTGTCACCGAATAATTAAAATTAAAACATCTGGTGACTATTCCGCAGTTGAGAAAATTTAAATTTGGTTTTGGAATTACTTTTCATGCTAGCGTCAAGATTTAAAAGAAACTGCATATTGGTTTGGAATAATGGCAACTTAAATATTTAAAAAAAATATAAATTTCTGAAAATAATGATTAAATTAATAGGATACCTAAAAAAAATTTTTTTTTCATGTATTTTAATTAATATAAAATTTACTCAACATGCTCAGACCATAATACCGAATGCTCATACTACTAGGCAACATGCACATGCAATAATATGAACAAGATATTTAACATGCTCACGCTACAATACAAGCACATGCTACGCTACATGCACATGCTACGATATTACATGCACATACTATAATACTACATGCACATAGTATAATACTACATGCAAATACTTCAATACTACATGAACATACTATAATACTATATGCACATACTACAATACAACATGCACATGGCACATGCACATACTATAATACTACATGCACATAGTATAATACTACATGCAAATACTTCAATACTACATGAACATACTATAATATTATATGCACATACTACTATACTACATGCACATACTACAAAACTTCATACACATACTACAACACTGAATGCACATACCACAATACTACATGCACATACCATAATACTACATGCACATACTACAATACTCCATGCACATATTACAATACTACAAGCACATACTACAATACTATATGTTAATTCTACAATACTATATGCACGTACTACAATACTTCATGCACACTACTATACTACATGCACATACTACAATACTACATGCACATACTACAATACTACATGCACATACTACAAAACGACATGCACATACTATAAAACGCATGCACATATTACAATACGACATGCACATACTACAATACTACATGCACATACTACAACGCTACATGCACATACTACAATACTACATGCACATACCTCAATACTACATGCACATATTTCAACACTACATGCATATACTACAATAATACAAAACTACATGCTACAATATGATTTTATTTACTGCAACTGCAACTGTAATAGCATTATACATGTGATACTAATAAGCGACATATTTATTCTACAACTAAGATAACAATATTGCTCTGCTTATTATGCTATGCATAGTTCTTTGAACAATTCTAGAGTGACACTTTATTGAAGCGTATATTCAATTTATTAGGCACATCTTCACCGAATGGATACAACAAATGAAGTTATGCTATGACAAGCAAATGTCTGATGACGATACTTCACAGAAGAGCGATGAGATTTCGCTACTATGGCGGCAGCGGGGGAACGTTAAGTTTAAAGCGGAGCTTTTTGAAGAAAGTCACAAGCTATACACAAAGAGTGTTCTGTACGCAGACAAAGAAGGGCCTCTATACCCTCTAGCGCTTGCAAATAGAGCTGCTGCATCGTTAAGATTGGGACGATTTAAGGTATAACTTCAAAAACAATCTTAAATACTAATAAAAATGTGAAAGTGTGTTTGTTTGTTGGTTACGCTTTTATAGTTAAACGGTTAAACTGATTTCAATGTAATTTAGTATGGATGGCACCCAGGAGACGGGGCTTCCTTTTAACCAGGTGCATTAAGTAGTTAAAACCACGGGAAATGGCTAGTATTTTAATATTTTCAACGCTTTGTATTTGTTTATCTTAGTATGTGCTATTTTTATAGGAAAGCTTAAGAGATGTGCAGCGAGCCTTAAACCATAAATACCCACCAGATCTACAGCATAAGCTGTATCTACGAAGAGCGGAATGCTATTGTGAGATGGGACAAAAACAGAATTGCATCGAAGCTATGAAACAAGCCGTTAGACACAATGAAAAGATAAAACTGAAAGGCCTATCTAAAGGTTATACTTTTCTGTATTAGATTTCAAAAGCAGTAGGTTCTTACCGTCTTACTTATAAAAAACCTGTAATCATAAGTTTAACCATTTCTCACCTAATCCTTAACATAGTAATCCAGGATTAAGCTACCAACTTAAGTTCGCATTAACTCTAAACAGCATTAATGAGTGACATTTTTTCTAATCCGTTACTAAGCAGCAGATTAAAAATTAATCTGACTTTATAAGTAAGACGGTTAGAGTTTACTAGGGATGGATATAATCTTAGATTGTGGGTGAGAAGAATTTAAATATTCTTAAATAAGAAAATATTCATAAAAAAAAGATTGGATGACTAACAATTTAATTTTATATAGTAAAAACAAAATGTATATTATTGACACAAGCCAATGTTTACAGCTGATTTTGACAAATCATACCGCTTGCTCGAAGATAAATTGGTTAATCTCAAGTATGATGTGCCACCGGATGAACTGCGATTACCACATCTATACTTGGGAGAGAATCCTGACTTCAGGAATGCCTGTGCTGCCGTTGAGTTAGTGTAAGTTATAAACCCGGTTATAATTAATCATCTCAACTGCCTAGCCTTTTCCCAACTATGTTGGGGTCGGCTTCCAGTCTACATTTTTACATGGAGCGACTGCCTATCTGACCTCCACAACCCAGTTACCGGGTAACACGGTACTCCTTGGTAAGACTGGTTGTCAGACTTTCTGGCTTCTGACTACCCGTAACGACTGTCTAAAATGTACAAATGACAACCGGGACCAACAGCTTAACGTGCTTTCCGAGGCACGGTTAACCCGTTATAATTATAGCGGTTTAATAAAATATTTAATATTGGTTATTGTAAAAACTATTAAATTTCTAAAGTTCTAAAGAAGTTGCATGTAGGTTTTTTTGCCAGATCAACTTGAGACAAACCCAACATTTATAAAGTTTAATTTAAATCCAGTTTTTTTTTTCTTACCTCTGTTCCTACTTTTTAGCTGTTAATAGCTACAGGTATAGTTTCAGTTGCCTTTTATTAGTCAAAGACCGTAAGCAGTTAATTATTAACAACCTGTACATTCATTGAATTTTATTTAAAAAAAATTGTACTTATTTGCAAAATAAACACTGCTTATAATAATTTCATAAAAAAATTGACTGCCTAAAAAAATAATTATAAGTAACCACACTTTAAACAATGTTTATTTTGTAACTCTAATTACAATTGTATCTTGAAATCAATTAAGAAATCTATAGACAAAGTTCTCTACATCATAATCTAATATGTTTTAAATATAGAACATGTTTGTGTGAAAACTTTTATCTTTAGTTAGGAATTTTAGCACACCTTGGGTGAGGCGTATGTCGATCGGTCACCAAGAGGGCCTTGTCTGCTCGCGTGTCTGCGATATAAGCCTCATTCCGGGCCTGTGCCCAACACATCAACATTGCAGAAGAAACATTTCTGGGGTAGATAGTCTCGCCCAGTGGCGGATCCAGGATTCTGGTTTGGAGGGGGCTTGATTCTGGTGAGGGTAGGTTTTATCAAGCGAAACACTAAAAAAGCACAGATCATTTTATTTTGCTTAACGCATAATAAGTCTCCTTGCTTAGCTTTTGGGTGGGGCTTGAGCCCCTTAGCCCCCCCCCCCTGGATCTGCCATTGGTATAGCCCGCTTGGCTGCAATAAAGGCCTCACTTCGGATCTGTGCCTAGAACATCAGTTGTCAATATTGAAGATCAAAAATTCTGGGGCAGATGGTGTCGCTCACGTGTCTGCGATATAGACCCCCTGGGTCTATGCCCAGCTAAAATATTGCAGAAGAAACATTTCCCAAAAAACACATTACCACTCCTTTGTGTCGCGCAGTCGGGTAAAAAGGTTGTCTGCCCATCCTCAACGAACTCAGAACGAACCTCAGGACTCCAAACCCGATGCTCGCTCTGCCTCCCCAGTGTCACGGGTCGACCCAACAGCTTGCCCCATGACACCAGGGACGGCGGGGCGAGACCATCAGCAACTCAACTGGCACCTGAAGATGTCTTCACAATCCGAGAACATATGAACATTGCAGACTTTACTTTTATTGTATTTTTTTTATCTGTACCTTTAAAATATCTTTTCTGGAAACCCTAGTAGTCTTGTGGTCTTTGACTAAGTGTTAATATAGAACTCGAAAAACTCAGCATTGTATTGGATAAACAAACTGACAATCAAAAACATGCATTTGATTATTCTATCTTAGTCCATTGAAAAGTTACATTTGGGGTTGCGTTTTTTAGAGGACGCAATTTTATTTTTTTGATGTGTAGGGGGGGTCAGTGTAAAGCTAAAACCAAGTTTGTGGGGTCGCCACCCTTGTCCCCCGGCCGCCATCTTGAAAATAGGGGTTTAAATGGTTTTCACGATATATCTCCTAAACTGTTTATCCGATTTAAAAAAAATATTGACATTTTTGTTGCAAATTAAATTCTCTACAACTTTGATCCACAACTTTTTGTCATAGAACTATAAATAAAAAAGTTATAAGCGAAAATGTTCAGAATTCCAGAAAAAAAATTATATCTTTCGATATAACTTTTTTTTAATCATTTTACGAAAAAATGATATTAGACCATTTTTGTAGATCGTTTTACGAGGAACAACTTTTATGTAAAACATTTTTCATTAAGTCAATAGCTAAGGTTTTACAGCGCTCCGAAATAATAGGCCAGTGCTTTTAGCCTCTAAAAACGGTAAAAAGTGAATAAAATAATAGTAGGATGAAACCCATTCGAAAAGGAGGAGAATATTATAAAAATGATAGGAAAAATAAATTACGGGCGATCTGAGGTCGGGAAGTGGGGGGAGGGGGGGGGTTAAAGTTAAAAACACGGTTTATTTCAATTTCCGGCTAAACTACAAGTCCTGTGAAAAAAAGTTAAATGGCAAAATTGTAGGTAATAAAAAGACCTACGACTTTTGTATTGACACTTTTTTCACATAACCTCAAAATTTATGTGAAAAATTCAAAAAACCAAGTTTTTGGTTTTTTATTTTTATCTTTTACAATCATTATTTTTTTTCCACGAAATTTGGTGAAAACTTGCCTTTTTATGTCCCAAACACACTGTAATTTATTTCATTTAAAATAATTATTTTTTCACCCTTATTTTGACTTAATATCGAAAAAACACCCTAATTTTCAATCGAAAATTCTCGCGTCAAAATATATATTTTTTTAAAGTTGGTGGTCTTTTTGTTTGTTGAAATCTCTACTTTCTGATGGTATAAAAAATATTTACATTTCTATGGTAAATGTTCTCAGAAAATATAAAGAAACGCTACGAAATAACAGGTAGTAAGGCCTGAAGGTTCTGAACATTTTCGCTTATAACTTTTTTATTTATAGTTCTATGACAAAAAGTTGCGGGTCAAAGTTGTAGAGAATTTAATTTACAACAAAAATGACAATATTTTTTTTAAATCGGATAAACAGTTTAGGAGATATATCGTGAAAACCATTTCAACCCCTATTTTCAAGATGGCGGCCGGGGGACAAGGGTGGCGACCCCACAAACTTGGTTTTAGCTTTACACTGAACCCCCCTACACATCAAAAAAATAAAATTGCGTCCTCTAAAAAACGCAAGGTTAGGCCTAAAAAATGTAACATTTCAATGGACTATCTCTCAATCTTATGTATTTATCTAAATTGATTTGGCAACAAATGAGTGAACTAAGATCAATAAAAGACTAATATAATATAAAATATAACTACAAATAATATTGTTAAATTATTAAATTAAATATATATTTAAATTTAAAAATAATTTATTTGAAAAAAAATACATGACATACATTTAAATATTATTCATTAAATTTTAAAATTTATTAAATGAAACTAGAAGTTAAACAGATGGTCCTCCGCAGACGTAACGAAGAGTTTGGCCGGCACGTCATCGTGAAGGAGCCAGTGAAGAGGGGCGATGTTATCTTCGCTGAAGAGCCCTTTGCGTCGGTGAAGCTGCGGGATAGCGACTTGCCGCACCCCTACTACTGCGACTATTGCTGCAGTAGTGACCCCACTATGATTGCGTAAGTCTAGAAGCCCGAGAGAGTACCAAAGGAGCTTCCAAGAGTGGCTCATATCATCATCAGTCTTGCCTTTCCCGAACTACGTCGGCTTCCAGTCCAACCGGATACAGCGGAGTACCACATGTTTAACATGGAGCGACTGCCTATCTGACCTCCACAACCCAGTTTACCGGGTAACACGATACCCCTTGGCAAGATGGGTTGTCAGACTTTCTGGCTTCTGACTACCCGTAAAGACTGTCAAAGAGCTACAAATGACAACCGGGACCAACTGCTTAACGTGCTTTCCGAAGCACGGAGGAGTCTCGCTATGACAAATGACTATGGTCACCCATCCACGGACCGACCGCGTCAAGCGCAGCTTAACCTTTGATTGGTCGACGCGTGCGGCTGTTACTTAGCCACGAGCTCCTCCTTCTGGTCGGAACCCTAAAATGCATATATAGATAAATAATACTAGCTTTCCGCCAGCGACTTCACCCGCTTGGGCAATACAATGACAGAGTTTTATACAAACTTTGCCCCCTTTTTCATCCCCTTAGAGGTAGAATTTCGGAAAATCCTTTCTTATTGGATGCCTACGTACTCGTAAAAAAGAACACACCCTCCAAGTATCAAACCTCTACGATCAGCGGTTTAGGCTGTACGTTGATCCGTCAGGCATTCAGGACAAAGCGTTTTAAATGTATAGATAACCGCAATAAACGCATTAATCATTTAATTCGTTGCTTTAAGATTAATTGATCTTTATTTTTACAGATGCAACGACTGCTCTCGCATAGTATTCTGCGATGAAGCTTGCTACTACCTAAGCAAGAGTGTTTACCACCGCTGGGAATGTCCTGGCATGAGATCCAATATATTCCCTGTTATAGGGATAGCACACCTCGCGTTTCGGTACGTTAATAAAGAAAATCTGGCAAGATAGGGCATTTTACAGTTGTAAAATATAGTGTCTTATAAAGAACGCATTGATTAAAAAAAATGCTAGGATTTTTGGAGGTGAGTTCAGCGACCTTGTTGAGCAAAACGACTCTGTTCTATCGTACTTGGAACTTAGTTACTGTCAATTTTGAAAATGATGACGTCATTTTATATATTTATAAAATACCATTAATTATCCCATTTCTTTTTCATTTCCCAAATTGATGGCCTATCTATTTTTCAGGGTAATGCTTAAATACGCCCATAAAGGGTTTCCGCGTTTGCCCGAAAGTGCCGGTACCCCGACAACGGCTGCGCAGCTGATTGCCGAGTACAAGAAAGTTGACAAAATTAACATATACAAGAGGGACTCTTCGTCTTTCTACTGTATGTTCAGTCTTTCGTCGAACCTGGACAGTTCGGCGAATACTGATAACATACAGTATGCGCTGGTGAGATTTTTTTACCCCCCACAAAAGAGGGGATACGCACTAAACATGTTTATTCGTGCGTCTGTCTGTGCCTACCCTGATGAACCGATTATTTATTTGAAAGCCAGTGTTATAGCAATAGTTCTTGGCTATAATTGATAAAAATCCATCTACCGGATTTTTAGCATAATATAACTATACTATTTTCTTTCCGAAGTCTCTATCTATATCCGTACGAATTTTCATGTCGATTAGTTCAGCCATTTGCCCATGCAAGCGTGATAGACAAACAGTCAGAATAACTTTCGCTTTTATAATATTGGATTATACAGTTATGCAACCGATTTCAACCGATTAGCTTTTAGGAAAGGTGCAGTAAACATTTTGATAATTGTACATACATTTTTTGTCATTACAGTAGGATCTTTATAACTTAGGAATAGAAGTCAAAATCGATTGATGAACTTTAAAAAAGTTCTAAAAACTATATATTATGTACGTTTTTCAGACGTCCACCATGCTCACTTTGTATCTTGAGCAAAACACAAACTTCTTCGAATATTTCCCTGATAGAGTGGGGTATCCCTTACCCATGACCGAAATGAAATTACTGTGTGCGGCCCTCATATTCCGCACCCTGGGCCAACTTGTCACTAACGCACATACTGTTATGGAATTAAACACAGGACAAAGGCCTGATATGCCTAGTAAGTATTTTCATAAAAAAAAAATTTTCTCACAAAAAAAAAACAAAATAAATATATTTTTTTTTTCATGTGATAAATATTTTTGTGATGTGTCTTGTCATAATTGTTTCCACGGCATCTACAATTTTCTATTGATTGTTTTTTTTTCAGTCCCTTGCACGGCCAGCCCTTGGCGTAGAATAGGAACTGGAGTGTATCCGACCGCTTCAATGATGAATCACTCGTGTGAACCGAATATAACCAATGTGTGAGTTTCTTTTTAAATTCATATTTAGCCTTCAAACCTTCTCAGAAATGTGATAGAAAAAAAAACATCATCATCAGCCTATACATTGTCGCAATACTTGGCACAGGCTTGTTCTAAAACTGGGAAGAAATAAAAATAGATTTGAAGCGCTAAATTTGAAAAAAACTATCCCAATTACAATTTAACAAAAAAAATTTTTTTTTTTTTCTAAAAAAAATTAATCTTATTTTTTGTGTATGGGTCTCACCATGATTGTTTCCACGACATTTTCAATTTTTTTGCAAATTCAGTTACCAGTTCCAAAAACCAAAATTTCGGTGTCCAGGTTCTATAAGAACCACTTATTCGTGAAAGTGATCCGCGAGCTACCGAAAGGCGCTGAAGTACTGAACTGCTACGGGCCTCATTACGCACGAGCCTCCACAGACGACCGGCGCGAGGAACTCCGCACTCAATACGGTTTCAACTGCATGTGCCCCGCCTGCGTCGACGAATCAAGAAAAGACTTTGTTGTAAGTACTCAAAGTTCATTTTCCCTTGTATTTTTTAGTAGTTTGACTCACTAACAGTATTTCGTATACCCTGAAGTCCAAGTAAAATATTCATACACACTTGTAGACCTAGTTTTGTTGGTCACTTGTAGGTAATATCGTAAACTAGGCTAGGTTATATAGCCCGATACACTAAACGTGTGTAGTACGCCGGTTGCATCAAATTTTACATACTTCCTTGATATTCTTGGTCACCTTCCTTGATATTAATAAATACGATTTTTTATGGTCAAAATAGTATATCATAGATCACATTTCTTTGAAAGTCTTCACGACAGTCAGAAAGTCTAACAACCAGTCTTACCAAAGGTATCGTGTTACCCGGTTACTGGAATATGGAGATCAGAGGTCAATCACTGGTACTCTATTGCATCTGGTTAGACTGGAAGCCGACCCCAATGTAGTTGGGATAAGCCTAGGCAGATGTCGACGTATAAATATATAAACTTATTTGATGCAACCGGCTGCAGTGGCGGATCCAGATCCCCAAAGCTAAGCAAAGTGATTTATTATGCGGTAAGCAAAATAAAATGTTCTGTGTTTTTTAGCGTTTCGCTTGATAAAACATATCCTCACCAGAATCAAGCCCTCCCCCAAAATCCTGGATCCGCCACTGACCGGCTGTATGTCTTACGTCCTGTATCGCGTTGTCCCACCAGTCGCTGTTTTCTGCGTACGCATGCCCGTCATGCAAGGGGCCAGTAACGTGGGTGGGGACCCGCATGGCTTGCCACCAATGCCCCAATGAGTTCCCGCTGCAAAGGGCCCAGAATTCTGCCGAAACCGCCGACGCAATGCACGCTATAGGTACTGTCAATATCTTTGTACTATGATCGGTTTACACGCCTAGTTCGTTCGCTGTCGAATTTCAACACATTGAGAAGTCAAACAGGATCACTATAATCAGATACAATCGACAGCGAACGCTTTTGCGTGCATTATTGTTATAGTATTATTTTTTTAAATTCTCTAATTAGGCTTTGAAAAAAAATTGCTACATTTTTTCTGGTTACGTCGAGTTTTTTTTTAAGATGGCGTGTTTGTATTAAAAATGATATTGTTTGAAGTGCTGCCGCGGACCTTGCTCAGCTAATTTGGGAAACCTATCCAGACTATGGTCCCAGGTTGGTCGGTGCAAAGTCGATTTTGTCTCAACAAACTTTTTCTTTTGTATTAAAAAAAATATTTTGACATTATAGTAAAATTATTTGTGACTGACCACAAAACAGTTGAATTGGCTGCTTTCTGGTTTTCATTTTTATTAATAATTAATTATTTTTATATTGTCCATGTGCTGGGCAGAGGCTTCTCGGTTTAGCAATTAAATATATAACCATTAGAATTAAGTTTATCGAATTACTCCGGAACATATAAGAGAGGTAGGTAATCAAATAATATACTAGAAGAACAGCTCTTCTCTGATTCTTTGGTGTGAGTAGAGTCGATAAAAAAACTGTTACATTTTAAATTCTGTGATAGAAACATTTTGGTGAGTTAACATAGGTCCCTGAAGTTAGCATAAAAAATATATTATATCATATCTGACAAATAAAATGCAAAATTTCTACGTCCTCTGTAAATAACTGAGCGAAAAACCTGCTTAAAGTTGTTCAAAAAAATGTTTATCTAGTTCAATTTCAGGATTGGATCCTAAAATTGAAATAGACTATAAAAAAAACACGCTGACTGTGGAAAGTACTCATTTGTAACAGCGGAGGACGCAAACAAAATTATATAGATGGGATTTTTGTGTTTAAAAAAAAAACTGATTGGCCATGCTCGGGACTGTCCGGCACCGCATCGCATCAAAAATTCGACCAGCAAAATATCAAATAGTAATTTTAAAAAAAGAAAATATTTTGAAAATGGAACATCGCGCCGGTGCCGGCGCCGCCATTGTGTTCAAATGAGTCTAGAACCGCGCCGCGCGTGGACGTCTCGTCGCGGCAGCTCCGCACTCACCGTGTTCACTTGTCTCCGAATATATTGTCGGCCACATGCACTCTGATACAATTTCTACTCTCTCTTATATGTTCTGTGTTAGTTAACTGCAAGCGGTGCCATAAGGATATCAAGATGCGAGACATATTTATCACCTTCAACAGAGGTCATGAATACGAGCACGCAGGTATGGTGGCATTATAATATATTTACGTGAATGTCTTCCCATTTTCCTGTTGCAACTGCTGTTGACTGCTCACCAAGGTACCAAGGTTTAAAGGGAAATGTACCATGAGTTTAGTACCATAAGTATTTAAGTCCAAAGGACCAGTGCTCAGGTACATTTTCCTTCGTTAGTTCGTTAATTTACCGGTATCTTAGGACCATCAGCTTTTGAGTATGACATAACTTTTAATTTTTCTTTTGTTTATTGGATCATATATTTAAGTTATTTGTTTGTATAGTATTTTTTATCATAATATTAATTTGCCTATGTTTTTATAATTTGTTTACAAGAATTAAAGTATTGTTATTGGAGTATATTTTCTGTAATTTGTTTTTTATTACCATATTGTGCTAACGCAACGCTTTGTAGATAGAAGCACCTATCTACAGTACCTGTCTACTGTCGTCTTTGGCCTAAGGTGTTCACAGACATCAAAACTAATCGGAGAAGGTTTAATACTCCTTTTTTTGAACTCTTTCTTTAACCCTTGCATCTTCCTGCGTCTGTGGACACTTTAGAACCTATGTGTTTGTCAAATTTTGCTAAAAAAAAACAAGTCAAAAATCATGATTCTAAAAGAATGACAGTTAATTCTATATTTAAAATTGTTTTCTTTTTTCAGTAAAAATATAAATTGCCAGGTATACCAACAAAAAAAACCGAGGCAAAATATATTAAAAAAATAATTATCTAAGCTAGGAAGGTAATTCAAAGATAGGTTGACTGTCAGACATATGGAACTACGCCTATTATTTTTTTTTAACTCTGCGTGTATTTCTTTAGCTATGCGAGCGAAAACCAAAGAAGAGCGCTGTGAGCGAATGGTGCGCTCCTACCGCTTGATGCAGCAAGTGTTGTACCGCCACCACGATATACTGAGGAAAGCTGTCGATGATTTGGCCATGCTATATGCTGCTATAGGTAAGTTCCTTTCGACCACCAAACTTTAGAGCCGTGGTCTCCTGTGGTTCGTGTGAACCAAAATTTTGTCCAAAACACGTAATTTTTTTTTAATTTTCAATGTTCAATGAAATATAATTGGTGTATAATTTGGGCCAAGTTCACCAACAGATGGTTACGTAATCGGCCCGTTAAACAAAAACGTTTTTGACCAGGAAGCTGGAATTTTTGTGCTAACCACATCTACTTCAACCCTAGTTTCGTGATCGACCATTTCAGGAATAAAAACCTCTAATAATACGTTACCCATCGAAAGTTGGAGGTTTGAATTTTTGGTAAACAGCTGTTTTAAGTTAATCGGGCCGTTATCTCGTCGGTGAACTTGGGCCTTAGTTAGTAATATAATTACATTAATTTTTCACCTATAATGTTTTAGTGTGATGGTTTGATAAATCTTTAGTGTCGCTTTTTCGCCTGACCACGTTTTAATCATGTTCCAATAATGTTGAATGAAATTTGCTTTAAAATGTGTTGTTTGTGTGCAGGCGAGTACACGAAGAGTATCGACTTGATAAAGCAGAATATTCAGAGCTTCGAGTACCAGTATGGCTCGTTCAGTGTCGAGGTACATATTCACATTATATTATAACAACTATCAATACAAAACAGGCCTGTTTATTATTAATATTATAAATGCTAAAATTTATTAGTATTTATGTATGTGCGTTTGTCACTCACGTAAAGCTACTTAATGAATTTGGGTGAAATTAAGTACACGCATAAGTTTATAACCTGAATTTAATACACAGGATAGTTTTTACCAAATTTCATCCAAACGAGTGCAGTAGTTTTTGCGTGATTGAGTAACAAACATACATCCGTACATTCTTACAAACTTTCGCGTTTATAATATAATATATGTAGTACGATTAGTAGTTTCTTTTTTTTTTAATAACGTAAAAAAAGTTCATTTTTAAACCTAATTGTAAAATTCATAAATTATTTTTTAAATCGACATTTTTTTATTATTGTCTTTTTTTATTTTTAACAGGTAACAAATGAAATTAGAAAAATGGCGAACCTGATGCTGGGGCGCATCATGAAGTATTTAGACAATCCGGAGTTGGAGTAAGTTCTCATCGCGATATAAAGTGACTTGATTGATTTATTGATCATTTCCTGCGCGCGCGCATCCATAGACAATAGGGTGGGGGCTATTGGTGCATCGCATTTGATTATTTAGATCCCGTGGCGAACTTAATTTAGCTGGAAGTAACTACATACTTGCATCAGGCTATTTTTTTTGGATTATATTTGATTTTTTTTCTTAGGCTTCGGAATTTTGTCTTCCAACTTCATCATCAGCCTATATATTGTCCCACTGCTGGGCACAGGCCTCTTCTGATACAGAGAAGGCATGGGCATTGATCACCACGCTTGCTCAAGGCGGATTGGCAATTTCAGACTTTTTAGGTCCAGGTTTCCTCACGATGTTTTCCTTCACCGTTAGTCAGTGACGTCTAAGATACACTTAGAAAGTACATATGACTTCAGAAAAGTCACATTGGTACTTGCCAGGTTTTCTACTTACAATAAGATTAGAAAAACTTCCAAACTCTTTTTGCAGCTTATTCAATCGATTTTAAGTTCTATTCTGTAATGATAAGGATGGTGTTGAAAGCAAAATAATGTTTACAATAACAAATATATCTGCATTTTGTTTTTGTCATGTCACCTTGGCAATAGAGCTCAAAATCGTTTGAACAAACAGTAAATAGGGTGTGTTTAAATGTCTTATCTCATAATAAATGGAGTATAGTTAGATACATTCTAAAGATGATATTTCCTTCCTAGTGAGCGACAACCGATGCCAATTAAGGATTGGATCCGCGAAACCCTGAAGATAGCTAAAAAGGCCAATCAACTCATGGAACTCAACTTTGGTACATGGCAGCCGATGTACAAGGCGCTCAAGGAAAACGAAGATATCTTGGAGAATATGCTGGCTGGACCCCGGTTCCACGACCACACCGATTGTTTCAACTACCGGCTGCAGAACCTCAACCTTATATAGCAAGCTAAGTGCACAGTTTTGTAATAAGGCTAAGCCTGGAAACCTGGAATATACACGCTGGAAAATTCAAATGTTTCTAAATTAATTGGGCTATTTATAATCAATTTGTTTTGTCTGGAAGTTAAAAAAAATGGTTTGATATGATGTAACGCGGTATCAAAATTTTGTTTTTGTCTTTTTGGCGCCCCTCTAACCGAGGACTACTTACTCTTTCCAAAGAGTATCTACTCTAGTACTCGAAAATTGGGCATGAAGCTTTTGGTACCTTCAAAAAATTTGAACAGCGACCTTGTAAAACAAGCAGACTGAAGGTATCTAGAATGTTCCCACGTGTATATTCCAGGCCCAAAGTATGATTAGGAAGGATGAACCAGATCGAATTTGGTAATTATGCGTATTAAAAATTAATTAAGATGCGGGACAATACAGGGTGTACCTGTAGAGGTTCTAGATTTAATAGGATGAAGAACTCGAAAATTTCGGGTTGTTGGTAGGTAGGATTTTTTACAGAACCTATTGTTATCTGTCGAGTTTTTAATAACACCCTTTGACCGCTATGGTGGGGAAATGTAACAAAACAGGCACGGAGACTGTTTTGTGTATGAAGAAGAACATTAAAAGAATTTAAAATAGTTTTTTTCTTAGTCTGTTATCAAAATTAAACTTAATTTTTGATCGGTCTATTATAAGTGTACACTCTCTCTCTTGAAGATTATTCCAAATTCTCTAGGTCCTATTGAAATATGGTATGTAGGAATAATTATTAAATATGTATATTACCACCCTAAAAATGTAACGAACTTTATAGAACACTCGTATAGAGGAGCTCGTGGCTAAGTAACAGCCGCACGGTTCGACCTATCAAAGGTTAAGTTGCGCTTGGCGCGGTCGGTCCGTGGATGGCCGACCATGTTCATAGCGAGACTCATTCGTGCCTCGGAAAGCACGTTAAGCCGTTGGTCCCGGTTGTCATTTTTAGATCTTTGACAGTCGTTACAGGTAGTCAGAAGCCAAAAAGTCTGACAACCAGTCTGACCAAGGGGTACCGTGTTAACCCGGTAACTTGGTTGTGGAGGTCGGATAGGCAGTCGCTCCATGTAAAACACTGGTACTCAGCTGCATCCGGTTAGACTGGGAGCCGACCCCAACATTGTTGGGAAAAGGCTAGGCAGTTCATTTTGATAATACTTTTTGTCTATATCAAAATGTCAAACAGACGGACAAGCCTTTTATTAATATCGTGTGTATAATATTATATAATCGTGAGAACGTTAGGGTTTCAAAATGAAACATATCTAGTGTGTTAAGCAAAAAAATTGCCCTGAAAATATTATATGTGCTCTCTCTCACGCTCACTCACTCAGCAAGTCGCAAAGTTTAGTGGTTGACCTTCCCGAATCTTCAAACTTTGCTATACAAATTGTTCATTCACTCAGTGAACGAAAACATAATTGAGTGAATGAAAATCTAAGTCCGTATTACAGAACCCAACTCCAGACTGCTCCAAACGGCTCCAAATCGGCATAGATTTTCAAGACAAGATTGATTCTTGAGTATCGTTCTGTACTTCGGTCCTTACTGAGTGAACGTTTCGTGAAGAAACTAGCGCACCGCCGTGTGGTCCCCGGCTAAGAATAGGACCAACCCCGTTCCATAGGGTGTCGTATGAGGCGACTAATGGAATATCACCAGAGGATGGGCAGCAGCATCCTCTGGTGAATTTATACCATCGTACTGCGATCACCAGGCGAGGGCAATGCCTGGTGATTACCTCAAAATTCTGTCTGGCTACTAAATTTAGCAATAATTGGCGAAGAAAGTATCTGAGGAAAGAAAGGTTCGGCGAAAATGTGAGTGTGAAAATGTAGTCCAAAAAAAATTAACAATAAGATACTAATTGGTACCTAAAATTTACGCTTATCGAATATTCTTCTAGAAAAATGTAAGATGGATGGATGCTCGTTTGAATTGCGTATTGTATAGTGACAATTTGGGTGGATTGGATAAAAAATCTCGAAGGGTCAAAACAATTACAAATCTGGATGAACGGATGATTTGAATTAGAAATGGGTGGCAACAACATGAATGCTATACAGACTAATACTTTTTAGTCTCGTTGGGTAGAAGTGGATAACGACAATCTGGGTAGCTTTGATTTGAATTGCGCTTGGGTAACAACAATAAACGGAGTCGGTATAAGGTGACAATTTCGTTTGTGTGGTATTATCTATTTAGTCTCGCTGGGTAGTAAAAAATAATGAATTGCGCTTGGGTAACAGCAAAATATGGAATTAAAATACGAATAACAATTTGGTCTGAATGTTTTCAATTTAATGTATGAAGAAGCATGAGAAGCAGAGGTATAATAAAGCCGAGTGAAATTATATATCCAAATTTGTGGGTATGAATTGTACTACAACATTCAATCTTAATAGAGTGACAGTTTGATGATCTGACTGACATATTTATTTAGTCTCGCTAGAAGAAACATTAATGTAAGATGATCATTTGGTTTGAATTGCGTTTGGGTAACAACATTATATGGAATCAAGCATAGAGTGACAATTTGGTCTGAGTGGCATTATCTATTTAGTCTCGCTGGGTAGAAACATAATATGGAATGATCATTTATTTTGAATAGCGTTAGGCTTACAATAATTTATCATAGTAAGGTATGAATGGCATGTGTAGGCTGTCTGGGTAGAAACACGTAACGAATTTGGGTAAACATTAGATTGATTTGCGCTTGGTTAACAACAATATATGGAATCTGTATTCAGTAATAAATTGGGTATTAATTATCACGTAACATTGCGCTAAGGTTTGAAACATTAAATTAATAAATTATACCACACGAATAAAATTAAAAAAAAAACAATTCAAAATCTTTCATATACTACACCCCCTATCTTCGTCTATTCTGTCTTATCTGTGTGTGGGACTAGCAACATTAGTCCGGTTCCTCCTTTCCTTAAAATAATCTCTTCCTTTCCTTAAAATACTTAACATAAATGTCCTTATAGTGGTAGAGCCTAGCTGTAGTCACTAGATGACTACAGCTCGTAAATGGGCTGGCTCGTCCGGGGAAGTACCACGCTCGCACAGCAGATCGGCGTTAAGTAGCGACCTTGTGTTGCTGTGTTTCGTACGGTGAGTGCGAGTTCCGGTAGCCCAATTTTCCCCCACTTTCTGATCCTCCTAACTTTCATCTACCCTTCTTTACCTCCTTTTCTGAAGATTTTCCTAGTCAGATTCTTATAGTGGCAGAGCCTAGCTGTAGTCACTAGTTGACTACAGCTCGTAAATGGGCCGGCTCGTCCGGGGAAGTACCACGCTCGCACAGAAGATCGGCGTTAAGTAGCGACCTTGTGTTGCTATGTTTCGTTCGGTGAGTGCGAGTTCCGGTAGCCCAAGTCTTCCTCCTTCCTTCTCTCTTGCCTCGATATCCAACTTAATACCAACCCCGCCCCCTTTCTCGTTCCCAAAACGGTCAATTACCACCTTTCCTTTTTTTATCAAACAACAAAAACTCTTCCTATTCTTAAAAGATATAACAAATGTCTTAATCTCAACGTGGTAGAGCCTAGCTGTAGTCACTAGTTGACTACAGCTCGTAAATGGGCTGGCTCGTCCGGGGAAGTACCACGCTCGCACAGAAGATCGACGCTAAGTAGCGACCTCGTGTTGCTGTGTTTCGTACGGTGAGTGTGAGTTCCGGTAGCCTATCTTTCCAGTCCCCTCCCCCCCACCTCCCTTACTACCCTTCTCTTTCTTCTATTTCATCTATTCCTATTCACATTCTGCTTTACTTTCCTTAAAAAAAAACTTGGAGCCATACCCTGGCTGATCCCTATAGTGGTAGAGCCTAGCTGTAGTCACTAGTTGACTACAGCTCGTAAATGGGCCGGCTCGTCCGGGGAAGTACCACGCTCGCACAGAAGATCGGCGTTAAGTAGCGACCTTGTGTTGCTGTATTTCGTACGGTGAGTGCGAGTTCCGGTAGCCTATCTTTCCAGTCCCCTCCCCCCCACCTCCCTTACTACCGTTCTCTTTCTTCTATTTCTTCTATTCCTTTTCACATTATACTTTCCTTTTCTTAAAAAAATCTTGGAGCCATTATTCTGGCCGATTCTTTTAGTGGTAGAGCCTAGCTGTAGTCACTAGTTGACTACAGCTCGTAAATGGGCTGGCTCGTCCGGGGAAGTACCACGCTCGCACAGAAGATCGGCGTTAAGTAGCGACCTCGTCTTGCTGTGTTTCGTACGGTGAGTGCGAGTTCCGGAGGCCCAAAATTCCTCTTCTGCTTTAATTTACTAAACTTCATGTACCAATTTAATCTCTTATCGGTCTTTATCACTTCTTTGCCGTATTCTTCTTACTAAAACTGTTTTCAAGACGTTGATGTTGAGAATTTTCACGTGACCTTAATGATGAAACGATCAATTCTAAATGTATACACCGTATCCACTGAGAAGTGAATGCATATACCGTAGTTACTACTAACCCATAGGCGGATGGAAGTCCGATCACCTCCTGATATAACGTGCATTAGACATTCACTTATCTGAGGATACGAGAACTGGTAAATTTAACTTATAAGAAACACCTTTAAATATTTACAACAACGCGTGTTTATTTCATGATTGACTCCTATTTCCTTATTTATAAATTTAAGACTTCTCTTTCGAGGCGTATAAATCTCGCCACTAATAATGAAAATATTAACTTAATATACTCTAACATCTACGGGAGATTGAAGGCGTACGCTGATACATAATAGTCTGAATATGCGAAAGCAAAAACGAAGCTTGACACGCGGTACACGTTTAATAAACCGAAGATGCGAGTACTGGTAACTTTACTTAAGAAAAAGGAATTTTAAATTTATGCTATCATGATGTTCTGTCTGAACTGTAACTTCACTCGAATGTTTTCTAATCTTTGACTTACGTGGTAGAGCCTAGCTGTACGTGTGTTACTTGCGTATGCTGCTGCTTGTGTGTGTGCCACTAGTTGACTACAGCTCGTAAATGGGCCGGCTCGTCCGGGGAAGTACCACGCTCGCACAGAAGATCGGCGTTAAGTAGCGACCTTGTGTTGCTGTGTTTCGTACGGTGAGTGCGAGTCCGGGACCCAAGTATTCTTCCCTTACCTTTTCCTTGCTCGCTGAGCTGCGGCCTCGTCCGCTAGGACTTAACCTTCAACATCGGTAATTACCTCTATTTCTCTTTCCAAAAAAATCTCTTTCTATCCTTGCTTAAACTGTGTATGTTTATTCCCTATACAAGTATGTTACTCTCAAAGTGGTAGAGCCTAGCTGCAGTCACTAGTTGACTACAGCTCGTAAATGGGCTGGCTCGTCCGGGGAAGTACCACGCTCGCACAGAAGATCGGCGTTAAGTAGCGACCTCGTATTGCTGTGTTTCGTACGGTGAGTGCGAGTTCCGGTAGCCTATCTTTCTACTTCTCCTTCCCCATCTTCTTCCACTCCACCTCCCTTCCTCCCCTTCTCTTCGGCCTCTAAATGGCGACTATCCTATTGATATTCTGCTTCCCTTTCCTTCTTTCTTTTCCTTCCCTATAGTGGTAGAGCCTGGCTGTAGTCACTAGTTGACTACAGCTCGTAAATGGGCTGGCTCGTCCGGGGAAGTACCACGCTCGCACAGAAGATCGGCGTTAAGTAGCGACCTTGTATTACTGTGTTTCGTACGGTGAGTGCGAGTTCCGGAGGCTCAAATCGTCTCCCCCCCCCTCCCCTCCCAAATGCTAAGTACAGTCCCCTCAATACTATTGTTGTCCCCCATCCCAGCCACGACTATTTTCCCTTTTTCATTACTTCAAACAACAACTTAATCTAGTAGACTTAATCTACCTTTGCAGGAGCAACTGTTGCTGCAAAGGCAGATTAAGTCTACTCTCTTTAGTGGTAGAGCCTAGCTGTAGTCACTACTTGACTACAGCTCGTAAATGGGCTGGCTCGTCCGGGGAAGTACCACGCTCGCACAGAAGATCGGCGTTAAGTAGCGACCTTGTGTTGCTGTGTTTCGTACGGTGAGTGCGAGTTCCGGTAGCCTATCTTTCCTCCTCCCACGTACCCCACCTCCCCCCTACTTATCTCCCCGCCTACTAACTGACGACTATCCCTAATCACGTACTAAATCACCTTACAAAAAAAAAGTAGGGAGCTATTTTCCTGGCTGCTCCTCACTATAGTGGTAGAGCCTAGCTGTAGTCACTGGCTGACTACAGCTCGTAAATGGGCTGGCTCGTCCGGGGAAGTACCACGCTCGCACAGAAGATCGGCGTTAAGTAGCGACCTTGTGTTGCTGTGTTTCGTACGGTGAGTGCGAGTTCCGGTAGCCTACTTTACCCTCCCATCTTCCAGCCTCCAACTGTCAACTATCCCAATCACTTCCTGCTGAACCTTCCCTGAATAAAATCTTCCTGTCTTTGGTCTGATGTCTTTATGTCTTATCGCTATAGTGGCAGGTACTGACTGTAGGCATAACTTGGCTTTTGTTCTTTAATGGGCTGGCTCGACCGGGGAAGTACCACGCTCGCCCTGAAGACCGGTGTGAAAAAACGACCTCTTGTGTCGCTATTTCATAAGGTGAGCGACTACCGGTGGCCCAATTCTTTCCCTATACCCCCTTCTCGTCCATTGTGACTTCATCATAACTGTAACACGAATGCTCTATTTCCACTTATCCCAAACAAAACTGTTCCTATTCCCACAAAGGCACAGTAAGTTTGGTCCTTAACGTGGTAGAGCTTAGCTGTAGTCATTAGTTGACTACAGCTCGTAAATAGGCTGGCTCGTCCGTGGAAGTACCACGCTCGAAGAGAAGAACGACGTTACGTAGCAACCTAGTGTTGCTGCGCTTGTTACGGTGAGAGACGAGTACTCGCAGCCTACTTCACCCTTCTCCCCCTCCCCGACTATTTTGTCACCCAAGTGTCAATTCTCAGCTACCTTATTAAATTTTAAAGACTAATAGTCTGGGCTTTAACGTGGTAGAGCCTGGCTGTAGTCACTAGTTGACTACAGCTTGTAAATGGGCCGGCTCGTCCGGGGAAGTACCACGCTCGCACAGAAGATCGGCGTTAAGTAGCGACCTTGTGTTGCTGTGTTTCGTACGGTGAGTGCGAGTTCCGGTAGCCTAATGTCAGAGTCTGGAAATTAAATTCAGAATCTCCTTTTGAAGTCTGTTTAAAAAAAACATTCCCGGCGCATATTGTTAGGAAATAAGGACTCATCTTATAATATAGGATATTAAAAGTTAAGGAAGAAAATCGGGCGAAATTGAAAGAAAAAAAATTGGAGAATAGAAGTGTTATTAGTTTGGAGAGATTGAGGGCGGATTATTACGATCGATACGGCTGAAGTATGAAGGCGAACATTGTCAAACTATTTATGGGCACGATGAATAAATTATGTGTGTGTGAGTGAGAGAAACTACAAGATTAGTATGTTTGGAATATGTATGTGAAGAGATGGAAAAAATCATGAGAGATTGAAGTGTATGGGAATTAGGACGAAATAAAAACAGCGTGTCAACTTAAGCGGAATATAATAAATCATGCGTGGTCTAGGAAAGATGGCAATAATTGGTCGAAAATATGGCAATAATGATGTTTACTTAGGAGTTGTTTAAGTTCAAAATTTCAGTAAGATCATTTTTATCAAAATTCGGAGAAGCAGTTTTACGCTCAAATATTACTTTCTGTCATTATCACAAGACATATAAGATAGTGTGTGTACGTAGACATTTGTACGCGGCGGTCAAGGGGGGTTATTTAAAATTAGCTAATTAAGTCTGTGTTATTATATTACATTTATAATATTTAACCTAATATAATTAGTAATTTAATCTAGCTGTATCACGAGGAATATACCCGTGTATAATTGTAAGATTATTCTTAAGGCTGACGGTGTAATATAACAGCTGATGAAATAAAAATGGTTTGTATTGTAAAAAACACCGGTATTTCATGGAAAACAACAAGAAAATTGTAAAAATTGAAATTACTTTGGATATCGGGGATTCGCATAGTAAAATAACATTATATTACACAGTTAGTCCTGCAGTGTGGATATGCCCCTGCAATTTTAGCACGACCTACGGGTCATAATATTTATTAACTTAAACATAGATGTTTAAGCAAGGACTCATGTTTGTAATATAGATTAAGCGATATCTTGATAACATGTTCTTAATTTCTATATTCTTTCTTACCCACCTGTTTGCTAAAACTTATTCTTCAACAAATAACTGTTTTTTTTTAACAATTTTAGTACTTGCCATTCTTAAATTTTCTTACTTTCAAGTCGCGGGTTTTGTGAATGGCTTATGAAAATAACGATCAAATATACTTCGTAGCCGCGGAAGAATGAAGGCGTGTGCAGGTAGATAGAATAAAATAAAGTTTATACCAGAAAGGAAAAGTTAAATTAATTAATTAAGCACGCATTACGCGTTTATTCAACTGAGGGTGCGAGAACTGGGACTCTAAAAGTTATTTCGACATCGCGACTTTCTATCGAGCAGGTGGGTTCTTAAAACAATCTAATACTAAAAAAAATCTTGATACCTACTTACCCTTTTATTAATTTTCACCTTTATCCCGCCACAGCTGTTATAATTTTATATTCAAATAACAGTCGATTTCTTGGACTTCAAATTTTATTCATCACCTAATTTCTCTTACAAGCATTCATGAACAATGCTAAGTAAAGAGTTTACTTAATACCAACGATCACCTTAGAAAGAAAGAAAATAACATTTAAGATAGCAACGCAAAATAAACCGTTCTCAGATCCGTATTCGACGCAGTGCGTACGCATAGCAAAGGGTAGCTTGCGTATTGAAAGGTGACTAAAATCTCTTAAAATTTCATACTCTGCATAGTATTGTTCATGAATACGGTGCTGTGGATGGCGGGCCTATCTAATCTAAAGGTGATTCTTTTACCAATAGAATAGTTAACGTTAAGTAATTTTTATAATTATAATAGCGTGGTTTTAGTCATTGCCCGGTAAGCAGATTTCAGGGCTTTTATTTTTTAAACTTGATTTGATCTTGTTACAATTCTGCCTGCCTATAATATCATAAATAGGTTTTCTTAAAGAAAGCCTATTTAAACTCTTACTGGGATATCCATTTTTCGAAATGTTGAAGAAAAAACGGAGTGATAATTTTCAGTAAAAATCTCGTTTAGCCAAAAAGAGGGGACTATATTAAAATTGTGAAAATGTGAACTGTTGCAAGGAATATTTGTCTGAAGAAAGTGGATATCCTAAACATTGATAACAAACCAGCGGCCTATTTGTAAAACACTGCCAGGTTTTCAAGTAATTCAAATGATATTTTAACCCGGAATTTCCCATTGATCCTGTCCTGAATTCTGCTTGCCTTTTAGAGAAGTTAAATGTACCTTACTTTCACTGTACTCGAATGTGTGTCGTGTTGTCGCAGGGCATTTTATATTTATTTTAACTTTCTGTAAATTTTGGGTAATATATGAATTTCCCGCAATAAAGTCTCAACCTAACGCTAGCGGGCTACTAAGACCTACATTACTCACGTTGTAAATCTAATTGTCTTAAGTGTATTCTTCTTTCGGTCGGTTTTGAGAATAAAGCTTTATTGTAATGCTAAGAACTAGGGAGAAATAGGAATGAAGAGTGACGTATTTATGGAGACAATACTTCTCATGGCGTTGGATATATCTTGGTACGACAGACCATCGATTTCTCTGCTCCTTCTAAGATGTTTTGCCCCAACACCTTACTTGACGTAGCCTCACACCGCGGTTCGCCCGGCTCCGAACGGCAATAGACGCCCCATTATATAAAAACTTCACGAGTGGGACTTTACGCGGTGTGACAGCTATTTCGGAACTTCATACGGCAACGCATCTTTTTGAAAGGAGCACTTCAAATTCTATGCCTCATTCTCTATGTTACTTCCTATATGTCTCGCCCCAACACCGCTTAAAACATAGCCTTACAGCGCACTCTGTCCTCCTTCGTTTTAAACTGACGTCACTTTATTTAAACACTTTTCACGAGCGGAACTCAATGCGGTGTGAAAGCTATTTCGGAACCTCATACGACGTTGTAAAACTTAAAAAAAAAGGAACTTATGTGTCCCTTTTTCTTGTCCCAACATCATTCGTAACGTAGCCTCACAGCGTGGTCCGTCCCGCTTCGTACTGGACGCTAGACGTGACGTCATGGAACAAACATCACGAGCAGAGATCAGTGCGCTGTGACAGCTATTTCAGGATCTCAGATGGCGTTTTATGAAGACAGATTGTGTGATTGGGTCAAAATTGAATTTACTAAAACCTAATCGGATTTTGAAATATCTATCTCCTACAAGTTGGAAGTAAAATAAACTAATACGGCAAAGAATTAAAACTTAATCTACTTTCCTATCTTTTCTTCCTTCTGAACTATCAAAACAAAATTGAAAGTTAACTTTTAATTGTACATTTGCTCTTTGATCTTGCTTAGGAAAGCATCAATGGATATAATATTAAGGTTCCAAGGTTGTAAATAAAAGGTTTATTCTCAGGAACATGTACCCACTATCGCTTTTTTTGGAAAATTCTTAAAATAATTTGATTGTTCTTTTCCCTGCGACAAATTATGTGTCTATGTCAACATTTACTCAATTATTATGTGTCTGTAACGATATCATGTAATCGCTAAAATAAATTGCTTATCAAAATTGTGTATTTTTTATTCTGATACTTGGTAACCCCATCTTACGGCTTATTAAACAAACAATATTAGTGAATACTTGCATATTAGTTATACAAAAAATATAACTTAAATAGTAATAAAAGTTCTCCAGATCGCTCTTGGTCTCAATCTCAATGTAGACTTGCCAGGTACGCAGGAGATATTATAGTGCACAAGTGCTTGGGCAGACACAAGTTCACTCTATATTCGCCCACTCTCTAAGTCCCATAGGACGGCAATCCGATACGACCGGGGAGAGGTCAGACTCAGGACAGTAGGTACATGCTCTCCGTGGAACGGAGTCTCACTATTGAATTTGGTCAAGCATCTATGGACTGACGGCGGTTAGCGCTGCTGATCTATTGATCCGCAAGGCTGGCCTGAAAGGCTCGACCGATGTAGGTATCTATTTAGCAGTTATGTTGTAGTACCTATTCATTAACGAGCCTATTACTGTCCATCATCATCATCAGTCTATTTAATATCAGTCCACTATTGGATACATCATCATCATCAGCCTATATATTGTCCCACTGCTGGGCACAGGCCTCTTCTCATACAGAGAAGGCATGATCATCGACACGCTTGCTCCAGGCGGATTGGTGATTACTATTGGATACAGGCCACCATTTTTCGTATAGGAAATCATCAAATGACTCCTCCCACCGTGGATGTGGCGGGAGGGAGTGTTAGACTCCTACTGACTAAAAATCAATCAACGTTCCTGCCTCAGCCCTTTTTATTCCTGGAGAAGCGGTAGGTAACTCTTTCGAACATCTCGTGGCACAGGCCACCGCTAACGTGTGCCATTTCGCCAAATACCGCGTGACGTATTCATCACCGCTGGCAGCTTTGTGCGGCGGAAAGTTACTCCAATATTTGGAATAATATTCCGCGGCCGAGAAGAATTATGAAAACTCTTGGTTTCTTCAGGTAGTCTGGATCTCTTTCTCTAAGTATTCGATAGTTTATTTGAGACAGATATTATAGTTAATAGGTATTGTGTGTGAAGAGCTCGTGACTAATTAACAGGCGCACGGGTCGATCGATCAAAGGTTAAGCTTGGCGCGGTCAGTCCGTGGATGGGTGACTATGATAGACTATATTAACGAAACTCCTCCAAGCCTCGGATAGCACGTTAAGCTGTTGGTACTGGCTGTCATATGTAGAGTAGATCTTCGACTGTCTTTACGGGTATTCAGGAGCCAGAATGTATTACAACAAGTCTTACCAAGGGGCCATATTACCTGGTAAACTGGGTTGTAGAGGTCAGATAGGCAGTCACTCCATGTAAAACACTGGTACTCAGCTGCATCCGGTTAGACTGGAAGCCGACCCCAACATAGTTGGGAAAAGGCTAGGCAGATGATGAGGTATTGTGTGGGTGTGTGTGTGTATCTGCTTTTAGTGTCTTAAAATTACTAGTAAAATAAGATTAAGCCGACTTAGTTCGGACAAATTACCTAAAAATTGTATGTACCTAGGTACCTAACAACGTATTGTTTAATAAGATGCAATCAGAACCAATTTTCAGACCTGTACTGACTAGTTTATATACCAACCACATTCTAACGTCCATGCTTAATCGGCTTTTTGTTATTATTTTTGATATTTCCGAAATAGGTAGGAACAGGCGCGGTCGCACCCAAATTTTTGGTCATAAACAACCAAAATTGGCCGAAACTGAAAGTTTCAAGCAATCTCCAATACTGGACGATCTATTAATTACGATTAGCAACCTACCAATGTGTAAAATTACAATACAAATTCTCATAAATTCTTTTTATATGAGGTTTGTCAATTAGACGGGTACGATTTTGGAGGTGGTCATGTCGCTCCCTGTGACACCCCCCCCCCCCTCGGACCTCGACTGGGTAGGAACAGGGTAGTTAATAAAGCTACAAATCCGCATACAATATTACATTTATTGAGACATTATCTAAACAGGAATGTGATGAACTCCTAATGAAACAACTAAGAAAATTAAACACAATTCGAGTGAAGTCTTACCTATACATATGTACGCTAACGAACCATAATGCGATGATTTACCTTTTTTTTTTGCTCCTGTTCCTCATTTCTTACAACTTAATGTACTACAAATCTCAATAAACACATACATAATATATCTACACAAATAACTTATACCTATAGCTTACGAATAAATGACATCAATTCTTAAACATGCGTATAGCATAATTTAAGTGTTTTTTTTTGGATAAATCTTAATTGTACTTATTTTAAAACATTATTTACGTAGCACGTTTTGCCAGACACCGTAATGGCTCTATCCAATACAAAAATGGCTAATCGTTAGTAAAATATTATACTTTATACATACGATCTGTTGCCGAGGTATAGGGCCATCATGGTGGCACTTACAGACACCCTAACTTATTAATATTTCCTGTAATTATACCTATAACACATAATATTATATTAAACATAGAGCTTAACTATACGTTCAGATTAATATGGACAACTATGTATACATAAACAATAGATCTAAAGTCTGATAGACGGTGCAACACAAATCTATTCAAATAGAGTGAATGTTTGTTTGACCTGTATACGCTCCTAAACCATTCGTCCTCTAGTGATAAAACTTTGTTTTGCTACGACTGAGAAATTTCCCAAAAGAATGCGGCAATGCATCCCCTCAACGCATCCTGGGTACAGTACAGCTACCCTAATTAATCTATACTAATATTATAAAGAGGAAAGATTTGTTTGTTTGTTTGTAGGGTTTTAACTCAAAAACTACTGAAACGATTTAAAAAAATCTTTCTTCATTAGAAAGCTACATCTTTACGAAGCGTAGGCATAGACTATATTTTTTTCCAGAAATAATTAGGGATCCCTACTAAAACTTGAATAATGTAACCCAAAGTGTAAAAAAAATGTGTACACACGGGCGAAGCCGCTGGCGGAAAGCTTGTATATAATAAATGCGAAATTATGTGAGAATGTATGTATGTTTGTTACTATTTCACGCAAAAACTACCGAATAGATTTGAATGAAATTTGATACACACAACCTGGATTATCATATCGTAGGATACTTTTTATCCAGGTACTCAAAGTAGCTGCCTGGTAAAGAATACAAAAACCTTGTAGCATTGAGTCCTACTATGTATAACAACTATTTAATAAAAATGGTCTCTTCCTACGGTACGGGACACGCACGTCATTGTAACGACCACGTTCAACACCATACGAATTTCTGACGTCAGCGTGCGTCTACTTTGTAGATTTTCGGTGGTCCCAAAGTGCCGCCTTATATAGCTGAGTTTACAAAAAGTCCCAGCCTGAATTCTGATTGGACAGAAAAAATATCCTAATTGACGACAAAACAACAGAATTTACCGGTACGACTTTTTAAAGGTTACGCCCAAGTGTACCGTAACGAACGAACAAAAACGTTCATTCATTTTGTATCCTGTGTTGAATGTAACGACCCGCACTGAGCATTATTTAGCTTCTGTATCAACTAAAATCTGCCCAATCAGTTTTCAGAAAACCGTGGCCCTGCTAGAACGAGCACACCGAGTAATCAGGCATACTGAACAGCTGTCCTGATCATATTTAATGCTCCAACAGATAAAAAAATCAATTCTCGATCTAGCAAGGTCTTACTCGATGCTTATCGATTTACATAATCGAGTTGAAAAATCGATAGTTACTGAACATTTTATCAAATGCATTTATTAGGAGGCAAAAGAGCATGCGTGTGACCTGGTGGTAGGTGATCACCGCCGAACAACATCTGCAAACCAGAGTCGCTGATGTGTTGCCGACCTCGCAAACAGAATTACTGCGTGGCTGAAGGCACCATGCGTTTGCGTATATACTTTTTCCTATAATTATATGGATGGATCTGAAAATATAAAATAAATACGTCAGGCCTGTTTTACCCGGGTTTGAGCACCGTTTTACGGCCAGATTCAATATTCCATTAATCCGTAGATTTCCTAACTATGGTCGGTACCAATAGATTCTATGAAAACAACAAAGTCGTAATCTATTTTGTTCAAATTCTGCCACAGAAATTAACAAAATGGCGTAAGGATTGCGCATTTAAGTCAATTACATGCTCTAAACACCATCATTCATCATTTAGTGCCATTTTTTGATGATGCACGATGCATTTAGTGCCATGATTATGATATATATTGATAAATTATGACTATGATATGATTATGATGATGTGGGAAAATTAGAATAGGTTATGATTTTGTTTTCATTTTTCGTAAATTCAATTGGAACAGATTATAGAGATAGAGTTTTGACATAAGGTCCGTACAACTAATGTCAAAAATCTATCTCTAGTAAGGAAATCTACGGATTTATGGGATATCGAATCTGGCCGTTAGACACATGCGAGTAGTATATAGATTTAGTCCGGGGAGTCACGCCTCTATTTAGTATGAACACATCCCCACCCCACATTTTAGACACGGTGACTTCTCAAAATCAAGACTTGAATTCTTGCACCTTCTGCTCAACTGGGAAGTTAACAACTTTACATTAATAAATAGGCTGTCAATATGCCTATTATTACATATTTATGTACAATAATTATACTAAGAACAATTGACATATAAATTTGCGATGTCAGGAGTAAAGAGTGTATGTACACACCTTAAGTGTCGGAGACTCCACTAGCGCAGTTTGTGGCGGCACAGAGCCTAATCGAACCTGGAAGCGTCGTCCCGGCCTTCTTCCTTTCTAAAATACATGTGTCACTATTGAGATTTGACAAACATTGGTGTACGAAATGAGGGGGAGCACCTTTGACTGAACGAGCGGATAATTCTTCGATGACGCGGTCACTCAATACGTCGCTGCCTCTCTACCCACCATCGTTACGTAAATGGAGTTTGAGGTACCCACGGGAAGCTCGTTCGTCCGCTAAAAATTGTAAGTGGGGGTATCCTAACAAATTTTCGTTAACAGTCCAAAAATGAACGGCCCTTATTTGCTATATGGGAGCTACTACAAGGAAGGTATCTAGTTACTTCTGCACATGCAATTACTCGGGTATTCCATAAATATAAGGTCCGGGTGACGTCGCCGTTATTTGCGATGCGACGTGGTCGCGTCGCTTTGATGTGCGTCGCCCCTAAACGTGAGACAAAATATAGCATTAGTTTGGACCATAGATGTATTATTCTCTACCGATTATATCTATGGTTTGGTCGTACTGAAGCTTTTCGTTTTATTTTTTATTTTACTTCCATAAATCTTAACCAGCCACCGATACGTTTATTAAAGATTAGAATAAAAACTTGTTTCGTGTCAATGGCAGATTCTTACCATCTTAAATCGCCCTTAATGTGTATATCCCAATACTGTGGACAAGTTCAGGCTATCCCACCATTTACGGCTAATTTCGCCGCTCCCGGATAAGTACCGGTTAAACTTATCTGCTAGATAATTCCTATCGAAGTGAAACTGGCCTTTAACCTTGTTGTTTCGTGTTCGCGACATCGTTAGAACTCTCAACTTACTGCTGTCCGCGGAAGCTAAACTTTACGAACTTGTGGAAAGCCACTAATTCGCTTCTTGTAATCGTATTGCTATAAAAACCTGCAAATTATTAAAAAAGCACTTTTCTTCACACAAAGATTTGGATATATTTAAAAGACAGCGTTTTCGAATTAATAAATTCATCCAAATTACAGCCATTCATTGTATGTATGATTTGAAAAATAAATCCCTGCAAACAGAATGATTTTATTTTTTTTTATTTTTACTACATTAAAGGGTTTCACGTCACTCATCTGTGGTGAATTCTAATATTTTTTGCATAAAAAAAACCGTAGAATTATGTTCGCTCAAAAATTAAAAGCTATTATTCTATTTATTTGGGAACATTGGCTGTTATCAAAAAGGAAACCGTTTATCATTCTGTTCATCTTGAACAGCCAACCGACTGCAGCGTCGATATCACAAAAAAAGAAAATAAAACAAAAAATAAGATGCGATTTGCCATTTATCCAGATAGTGTTTTTACAATATTATAGAACAACTATACAACGATCAGGTTATTTTTAATGAAAAGAAAATCTCCCAAATGCGTCAAGTGGCTAGAAACAAGGTATGGTACAACACAAATAATAGTAATCATCACGAAAATCTTACTTAGAGGCAAAAGTAAAATATACAATCTTATTTATTTTTTCAGACGGATTAGCGAAGCCTGTTCGTGGTGGCTACGGCTAACCCCAGCGACAGGCTCCTGGCCACGGCCATATCCATCACGCCAAGCTAACAAAAAAAAACCCCGAAACTACTCCACAATATCATCTTTACATCTTACATAACCTAAAACTATATTAAAGTTAGAACTAATAACATTATTTAAACATTTCTGCAGAGTAAACCCACTCTACACCTCCATCCATAAATTAAAAAGAAATCGCCTTCTAAATCATAGTTTGGTCACTTAATTGCGAATAACATTGACAGCCGGTTTCCTCAATAAATATATTGTAGACGCAAAACTCGTTTGATGAGATTGTGATTTTAGTTATTCTCACGATTTACTTAATTTATTTTATAAGTTACCTTCGTCCAGATAACGTGAAATGATTATTCTAACTATCAACATCAAGTATGGGAAAAACTTAATACCTAGATTAAGAAATTTGAAGCAACCGGCCGTTTATATGAGAATAGAGTTAAATAATTCCTGAAAATTATTCAAATGTATACTTATAATGATTTTGAAAAACGCTCACTATAATTTTGATGCAATATACTTAAAACGACACAGTTAATAATCTACGCAAAGTGTTTCCTTCATAATTATGACGATGGCATTAAATGTGTCAGTATTTTGCGGGAAGGCCGACAGGTAAGGAAATTCCTGGCAGGTTTATGTGAGAACATTTCAATATACTCAAACATTTAATGCATAAAACAATAGTAGATAAGCTAGCGGCCGCGTCATTTAGGACAAGGTTGCAAGTCCTTTCGAAATAAATTAAGATTTAGACGAGAAGAAACAACGTTGTTGTTCAACCAGCTCAGCCGATCCTTAAGCACTAAATCCAATAACAAATATTTTTCCCTCAACTTTTACGAAAAAACGCGATAACTTTTCATAGCGTTGTAGTCGTTCTAAGAACACATTTCTCCACGCTGAAAGTCAGAATATTAAACAACATTTTCATAACACAACACCATTCCTCTTACGATTTACCATATCTAGTAGTAATAAGCCGCTAGCTTCCCTTTCACTACAATTTTTTATTTCCGTATTCAAACGGAATGTTTTACTCATGATTTTTTTTATATATAAAGTAAATTAATTCTGTACATCGAAGAGACAACGAAAGTACGTAACCATATCGTTCCATTGCGGGGTAAGTACGACGGCTGGGAAGCAACTACACAATATGTCGTAAGGCCGGGGCACACTACGGATGCAGTTCTCAAGCCAACTTGGTTAGACTACCACCCAGTTGCACCAAAAAATATCAGCTTACTTAGACGTGAAACGGAAGAACTGTGTGAATGGAGGATAAAGTTGAATAATTTTGCTATTATTTTATGTTTTTCGTCTAAGGGCCAAGTTCACCAACAGATGGTTACGTAATCGGCCCGTTAAACAAGAACGTTTTTTAACTAGGAATTTTCGTGTTACCCACTTCTAGTTCAACCCTGGTTTGGTAATCGATTCTTACAGGAATAAAAATCTCAAATTATACATTACCCATCGAAATTTGGAAGTTTGAATATATGGTAAACAGCTGTTTTAAGTTAATCAGACCGTTCTTGTCGGTGAACTTGGGCCTTAATATTAATGATATAATTTATTTATGTTAATTTAATTATTATATATATGTGTATTGAAAACATTAAAGGTATGCTAATTATTGATATCATATTTTGGGATATTCGTAAAAGTATAAAGTTATACTTTAAAATTGATAAAAAATCGGTGCAATCGGCCGTACAATTCGTCGCAAATATCAGACGTGTTACCGCTGTCGAGACACTTATCATAGTGTCACAATAAATGTCACACACAGACGGTCGGTGTATATGAGTCATCGTAAGACTGAGTACCGTTAGTTTACGATCTCACGCGTTCGGTTTGACACGGGACGATTATAAACTACCGAAAATTAATACGTTATATTGTAAACAGTTGGTACAGTTCAGTCTTTCGTCAAGCAATTTTGCGAGTTATTATTTATTTATTAGTATTCGTAGTCTAACGGTAACATAAACACTGAGTGCACGGTGCATGGTAGTCTAAACTAAGCTTTACAATATGAATGTGTCAATTGGGAGTTATCACACTTATCGCGAGGTATACACACTGCATTGTATTAAGTGTACCCCATCCTTTACTACTAAAATAAAAGTCACAGTGACACGTTAAAGCAAAAAACATTTACCGCGCAATTTCACATAGTGATTACTTAATATATTTTTAATTAAATAAATTATTCTTAACGCTAGTTACGTACTTTCATTAAGGATCTCATAATAATAATAATTAATCGATTGTGATCTAACTATTTGGTACAATCGACGCGCAAACCGATCTATCGGCATGGCTACTGGGCTAATTAATAGTATAATGACTTAATCTTAATGAATAGTTTGATGTGTGATGGAACACCATGACAATTTTTTCATTGATAAACGTGTTAAGTTCCAAATTAGCGGCGAGCATGTCGTACAACATTAAATACTAATAAAAGTAAAAAGAAAAATGTTTCATTACGACATTGCAAGGAAAAAAATGTTGAAATAGATATAAATACATTACTAATGATAAAATAATACCAGTTGTAAGATATTGGCACTGCGCACATACATACAATCAGTTTACAGTACTGTATCATATTTTCAATACAAATTTTATTCAAAATATTTCAAGCAAACTAGACACAGCAAATATTTTTCCTTTTTCTACTTGCTGCGGTGTGCCATACTTTTAGCGCTACTTCTTGAATATAAGAAAAAAGTCTGTCCATCAGTTTATTTGTAACACTTTAACCGTTTTACTTATAAAGTCCTATTATTTTTTAATCTGTTGCTTAGCAATGGATTAGCTAAAATCTCACTCATAAATGCTGTTTAGCGTTAATCCGAACTTAAGTTAGTAGTCCTGGATTAAGTAAAGATTCGATGAGAAATAGTTAAACTTCAGATTACAGATTTTTATGGCGGTTTCATTTTTGTAAATTTTTTGAGAATTCCAATTATTCAATTTATTAAATTATTGGAATTTTGTATGGATATTATATGGGTGGGAGGAATATTTTCCTCAGGAAAGGGGACGAAACCGCGGACACTCGCTAGTTTAAAAAAAAGTGGCACTAAAAGCAGCAAAAACATTACCCTTCGGCATTTGAGGAAAATATGTGGTGTGATTTAATATTTATGTTATCCACACTACTCATAATAAGATGCAATTAACGACAGACATGATTGTATATAAATATTTGCAGTGCGGCTTACTAAACAGAGTGAGTTGGATGTGTGGCATTTTAGAAGGAATGCTTACATTATTATTAGTATAGTAAGGTGGACAAAGGAGTAGCGATCTAGACTGATTCCAGAGACTCATTATAACGAAACAACACGAGTTTTTTTTATAATGCTGTATATTCATATTATTCATTATCAAATCTGATTTATCACTGCTGATGATTAGATTATATCAGACGATTGTTATCTAAAAACTGCATTATTTAGGAACCGGTCAAAAGCTCTCCGATTTAGATTTTTTTATAATGTCACTAAGTGCCGATTTTTCAATAGTCAGATAACTTTTAACTAAAGAATAAATATGATAATTAGAGATTTTGTAAAGAAATTTTGACATATTTATTCATCAGATATAAGTTATCTGACAAATGAAAAATCGCCCCTTACAATATATATTTAAAAATTTCACCCTTTCTTCGAACCTCAAATTCAATTACTTCAATTACATACGACAAAATTGTAGTTTTGACCGACTCCACTAATAAATTCTGTTCTCATCCTAAATTACCAACATCTCAACTGACTCCATTTAATATAAATACAGCTTAAAAAAAGAAAAAAAAACACACACACAATAAAAAAAAATAACCCACGAACGAAATGTACCGACATCTCGCCTCCTGGCCAATCAAAGGCGACTGAGCCGCTTGTTTTATGTTTCTGTATTTTATACGAACTTTGAAATAAACTGATATATATATATTATATATATACATAGATATATGAAATATAGTATTATATTTGAACCGGTACGTGGAGCACGTTCCGACGTGCGGCGCCCGTTCTCATGCCGACAGCCTGTCAGACTTACAACGTTAAACTAAACGCAAAACTACTTTATCAGTATAATCATCATCGTCGGGATCCTCTTCCTCCTCCTGAAATAGGTAAATGGAAAGAAAATAAAAAAAGGGTAATTGAAACGAAAAACATAAATAGACTTTACATAGATCTTAGGTAAAGTATACACTCAGACAAAGAAACTGCATCAAAGTTTTTGTTTAAAAAAAATTTAATGGCCCTTTCTATACAAACATACACTTAGGAATAATGATACTACGCTGTTATGAAGTTAACGAACCAAACTATAGGTTTCAATTTAAATTTGTGTAAAAAGTTGGAATACTTGGTTAAAATGTTTTTTTCAAAGGTGTTGAACATTGATGGAGTTTATTAGTCCGTCAGTGTAGTATATAATTCATGCCAGTTACAGAGGAGATAATTATGAAAAGTAAAAGTGTACTTTAGATAAGAAATGAGTGGCGTATAGAAAGAATTCTAAAAAAACTGTACATATAGAAAAAAAAGAAGAATTCGTGCAAGGTGTGGGTAGGTGGTGATTTTAACCAGTGGTATTCAGCCTGAAGCCTTTCGTCATCATCATAATTTCCTCTTTCAATATAAGATTATAAAAGATTTTTTCAATTTCTTCGAACTTCGAATTGTGACTTTTATGAAGTCATATATAATTTCCAAATATATCTTAGACACCACTAACTAACGGTGAAGGAAAAAAGAAACCATGTCTTAAAAAAAGTCTGAAATCGCCAATCCGCCTTGAGCAAGCGTGGTAATCAATGCTCATGCCTTCTCTGTATAAGAAGAGACCTGTGCCCAGCATTGGGACAATTATAAGCTGGTGATTATGATACTTTATAAAAATAATCATTTATCTCAAAGTAAAGAAGCTTGGCTGAATATCATTGGTTTTTATCGCAGCTGTGTCGCTTCAGTCTTCGTTGACGACGGGATCCAGGCGAGTCCTATCTTGTAGAACGACCCTAGGGCACAATACTCTATAGCTTAACAAGCAAGAGTTTTTGGAAGAAATCTCTATGGCAGCTTTGTTAACTTAAATGAGCCAGCGGAGCGATAGCATAAGCAGTCATTCTTATTATTACTATAAATAACTCTGTCTGTGTGTTAAACTTTCAAGGAAAAACGGCTGACCCGTTGTACATGAAATTAGGACATAGAAATAGATTCAAACCCGGGAACGGACATAGAATAATTTTAATCCAGGTGCGTGAAGTCAGCCCTTACGAGGGGATGAAAACGCGGGGAGCAGCTGTTTGTTATTCTTTCACAATAAAAGCTGAACCGATTTAGATGAAATTTGATATGGAGATAGGATTGAAACCCGGGGAAGATATAGGATAGTTTTTATCCGGGACGAGGCGAAGGCAACAGCGGGAAACAGTATTATACAAAAATGACTGTTTTCTTTACAGATTATCATAAATTGTCTGAATTGTTTGCTGAGCTCTATTCATGTTACTTTTTAAAGCCACAACTTAGAATATTGTGAACAACCAAATTCCTATCACTAAATTATTAACAAAGTTGTCATAGAGCTCCATTTTAAACCAAAGCCTGTTTTGGACATAATCCACAAACACTCACATTTAAGGTTTTTGTAGGTTCTTGTCAAGTTTAAACTAATAATCCCGTTAATATCGTCATGGCTACAAAAGTATTCTGTATTAAACAAATTAAAAATTTATACTGCTGTCGTTTCATTTGTAAATTCATCTTTTCTTAAATATTTCTCTCTCTGGCATAATTCACGGGTTGATTTATGAAAACCAAAGAGTTCTGTTACAAACCCCATGCTACGATTTATGAATTAATGGTTTAGGAAGCCAGGTTCGGTAATCCACGCTTACGAACGTAAATATATACCCCCAGACAAAGAAACTGCATCAAAGTTTTTGTTTATAAAAAATTGAATGGCCCTTTCCAGTATACAAACATACACTTAGGGATAATGATACTACGCTGTAATGAAGTTAAGAAACCAAACTATAGGTTTCAATTTAAATTTGTATAAAAAGTTAGAATACTTGGTTATTTTTTTTTTCAAAGGTGCGTGTTGAACATTGATGCAGTTTATTAGTCCGTCAGTCTATAATGAGCGATTATATATGGTAAAAAATACTGGGCACCATAAATATGTTGTGCCCTCATTGCATTTAGAACTTAATAGATAAACCGTTTTAAGAACATGCCTGATAACCAGTGATCGGAGTAGGTAGATTGATTTTACGTACTTGCTTCATGAATAGTCATAGAAATCTTAACATGGATAAGCCTTTTTCCGGGATTTTATTTTGGTACTTAGGATTGAATCACATATAGTGAATGTAAAGATTTTTAAACTAAAACATTTGAAATTTATAGAATGCGATAGCTAAACGTTCAAAATAGTTTTTTTCTTATTTATCAAGTAACAAGAATCACGTTTGTCTTACTTTCGTCGCACGCACGCACATTCAACTACACTTCTCATCAAAAAAATCGAAACACTTTCGTTTTTATTGTTTTTGTCCTAATTTTTTACAAAAGAGAATTAATTCCATGAAAAAAAAAACATTATTGTGTAGCTGGCAGTTTGGTCATTACAGTAAGAAGAAAAAAATCAAAATTCGAAATTAGAATTTCATTTGTTTATCCTATAAATGAAATTAATCACTGTTTTGAGACAAATGTGTATTTAGGGTTGGAGTACGTTTCTCGTTTAAAAACTAAAAATTAGCGCTTGTCTTTAAACTTTTTGTTTCTTATTTCATTTACTGTGACTTTGGGACGTCTGAAAAAACTTTTTTTTCTAAAACATATGGATACTTCGCCCGCAGAAGCCGCCCAAGTGGTGGCATTGCTGGATTCTGGACTTAGTCAGCGTGTTGTGGCTGCAAGATTGCATCTAAGCTTATCATCTGTTCATAGAGTCTACAAACGCTATCGGGAGACTGGTTCGTTCACGTGCCGTTCAGGATCTGGCAGGAATCGGGTCACTTCTGAGCGAGATGATCGATTTATTGTAACAACTTCTTTACGAAATCGACGCCTTAACGCTTTTCAACTGCAGCAGCAGCTTCGCGTTGTACGAAGAGTAGCTGTAAGTGACTCTACAATAAGAAGAAGGTTGAAGGAACGCGGATTGGCACCGCATAAGCCAGCGAATGGGCCGAAATTAACTGCAGACCATCGAAGAGCGCGCCTTAACTTTGCACGCGAGCACCTAACTTGGTCATACCTTCAGTGGAGCAAAGTACTGTTTTCTGATGAGTGTAAAATTATGCTGTATGGTAACGACGGAAGAAACAAGGTCTACAGAAGAGATGGAGAACGCTTTGCACAATGCTGCATTGAAGAAAAGGTCAGCTATGGTGGCGGTTCGTGGACGGTTTGGGGAGGAATCAGCGCCGACGGTAAGACAGAACTTGCCTTTGTGTCTGGGCCACGGCTGCCTGCACTAAACTCTCATCGGTACATCGAACAGTGTCTTGAACCTCATGTGATGCCCTATGCACATTTTATTGGCAACGACTTCATATTCATGCACGACAATGCTAGAGCTCACACCGCGGGCGTCGTACGAGATTATCTTACCGAAGTCGGTATCTCCATTATGGTATGGCCAGCAAGAAGCCCGGACATGAATCCCATTGAACATCTATGGGATGAATTAAAGAGACGAATTCGAGCAAGAGATCCAGCCCCAGAAACACTTAGCCAGCTGCAAAATGCAATCCAAGAGGAATGGGATAATATACCACAACATGTGATCGTGACTCTCATCCGATCGATGAAGAACCGTATGGAAGCAGTAATAAGAGCTCGCGGAGGGAATACAAGTTATTAAATAAACGTTTCTTAATTTTTTTTTCATTTACGCGTGTTGTTTTACCCATTTCCTTCATATTCCATACAGGGTAAAAATTACTCATTATACAAAATACGAAATCTATGAAGACTTAATTTGAATTTAGAACAATAACATTAGGATTTAAAAACCTCATACTACTCACTATTAAATGACATTTTACATTTATTCCTAAATATACACATTTTTCTGATAATCCTTATCAAATCATAAACTGCGAGGTGTTTCGATTTTTTTGATGAGAAGTGTATTATTAGTAGAATCCCACTTTACGTTTGCTGCATTTTACTCAAGTTTAACTATGCCATAGTTTTTATTTTTATTATAGAAGGCCGATCACATATTCTATTAAAAAGACAGCAAAAGGGTTAAACATTTCTTATTTATATTGATATATTCTTCATCCTACACCTAACAATATATGAAATTCCTAAAAAATCTCAATTATTACATAATCCTGGAGGCATATCCATATTTATATTTACGTGTCAGTTCATTGACCCCGAATTAATCTACCTACTCCGATCTCTGCTGATAACTCAGACCGAATGAAAACTCAAGACAGTGCTGCAAACAATATAATGAAAGACTTTGTGCGTATACACACACACACATTTACCTACACCTTTCTGATTAGACTATTTTGTCGAAATGAGCATATTAACGTACCATAATATAATAATATTTTATAATATCTATATGTATATAAAAAATGAATCCCTATTTCCCTTGGTCACGCGGCATCACGCGTGAAATGCTGCACCAATTGGGATAAAAATTTGGTACGAAGATAAAACGGACCCTGAAAAAGGTTTTAGGCTACTTTTTATCTGGGTGCGTAAAGTAGCTCTCGGGACGCGGGTAATAGCTAGTCTTGTATAAAGAAAACTAACCTATTTACTGGTCCAGTCACCCTGCAAACTCTTGGACAAAATATGAGGATAATAAGTTTTAGACACCATCATCATCATCAGCCTATATATTGTCCTACAGCTGGGCACAGGCCCCTTCTCACATAGAGAAGGCATGAGCATTGATCACCACGCTTGCTCTAGGCGAATAGGCGATTTCAGACTTTTTTTAATCCAGGTTTCCTTACGATGTTTTCCTTAAATAGTCAGTAGCGTCTAAGATACACTTAGAAAGTAATATGACTAGAAAAGTCGCATTGGTACTTGCCAGTATTCGTACCCGTACACGACATGCAGGTCTGACCACTAGCCCACCACACCCTCGAAGTTAATACAGTGCAGTGCAACTTAAAGTGCACACATGTTTACAAAACCGGCACAACTTTACCATTGACAATGCTATGTGTTCAATACTAAACAAACATAATATAATGTGTTGCCAATTTTTAATTATGATATTGCAACACTAAAATTTGAAATCGGCAACACTGGGGACATTTCTGTTTCCTTTGACTAGATTTTTCTATATTACTTGTGCTCTATTTTTATTGAAACTATTTTAAAGTTTACACGCATTTCATTGAACACTTGTCTTGAGTTGTTATTCAGTCTGAGCCTTAATGTAAGAATACAAAATAATGTAAAACCTAATATATATTCTATACTAGATGTCAAAATGAAATGGTACTCACATCAAACCCGAAGCAGCTATCAACCTCCTTCTCAAGTTTAATGCTGCGGTCATTAACAGAGGTTTTGATTACGTAATTCCTCTCTCCTTCTTCCTCCTCCTCTTCTTCTTCTTCCTCCTCCTCCTCTTCTTCTTCTGGAAACCAAAAAGATAAAACATTATTTACATACAGTTTTATTTTGCAGCTTTTGGCTTACAGATATGACGAAGAGACGCTCCAATTTTAAGTAATATTGTCTATCCCACCTTGTTCATCCTCTCCCATGTAGTCAGGCGCGACGACGGCGACCTGCTGCTCGGTGCCGTCTTCCAGCTGTATCACTTCCAGCACCACGTACTGCTGGCCATCGCCATCCGCCACCGTGACGAGCTCGCCGCGCTTCAGCTCGTTGTTCGCGAGACCCAGCTTCATCATGTCAGCGGCTTCCGAAGGCTCGAGGACGCGAATATCCTGAAGATGTAGATGGTGCAGTTTGAGTTACACGAAATGGATGGGATAACATTTCAGACTATATTAATTATAATTAATTAAATTGCGCAAATAACTTTACTATGTAGATATATCAGAATTTCGCGAAGCGAGCAGTGTTATTAAAATAAAATAATATTGTAATATAATTAATAATAATACTAGCTGTTTCCCGCGATTTCACCCGCGTCCCGATTGAACTACTTTACTCAGCCAGATGAAAAGTAGCCTAAAACCTTCTCCAGGGTCCCCTCTATCTTCGTACCAGATTTTATCCAAATTTATTCAGCCATTCACACGTGATGCATTCACCAAGAGAAATAGGGATTCATTTTTATATATAAGAAGAAGATATAGATTATTTTTAACACATTAACGTCACGCTACAGACAGACACATTTACAAAAACTGTTGTTTATCCATTACTGGTGACCGACATCGCGTTCTAAAACATAAATATAACCGTAACATTGACAGGCAGCATAGCTCAGCAGTCGCGCTTGCAACCAAAGAAAATTAATAAGAGAGAGCATAGCTAACATAAAAAGGGTAGGCATTGGTTTCGGTTGGTACATTATTGTTGGCTCAATAACATAATAAAAAAACTTCGCACGTATATATTGCATTGTTAACATGTTTTGAGTGATAAGCAAGAAATGTGTGTGCTCAGCTTGAGATTGAGTTTCAGAATATTTCAATTAAAATGCGAAAGAGTAAATAAAATGCAAAACAGTCTACCAAATTCAATCTCTGTTGAACAAAGGCCTCTCCCAAAATGTCAACCCTTATAATAGTGCTTTAGTTTTAATACTCCTTTAATAAATTATATAAAAGCGCAGAAAAAAAGTTGCAGTAATATAGCCAGCTGCATATGCATAAACAAAAAATTAAAAAAAAATCGTCTTCATAGCATAGCTATTTAATAAAAACATATAAGTACATTATGGTAAACAGAACAATTAGCGCAGGCATCGCGAATCGCGAGAACAAAGCAAATTAAATAAAAATAAAAAACAGTTTATACAGAAAAACATCAAAAGTAATGTATTATTACAATAACAAATTCAAGGAAGCCATGGGCCCATAAATATTATCATATAACAAATGCAAGGAAGCCATGGGCCCATAAATATTATCATATGGCCGATTTAGATATAATTTAGTACCAATCTGTTGCATTTATCAGCTAATCAAAATAATATAAATTACCCATTTATGGGCCAACCCAGCCAATGGTTTTTTTTTCCGTGTACACTTTATCGCAAAGACTAATTAATTGAATTATATTTTTACTAGCAGTAGTCAACAGGAAATGACATAGTAAAAGCTTTGGTCAACAAACTGGTTCCGCGAGCGTATTGCTTTTCTCATTAACTTATTTAGCGATATAATAAAAAATAAACTAAGATGAAAATATTCGCATCGAAATCTATATTTTAAAGACTAATTTCATGAACTTATGATGTATGTGTAAGAATATTATAAGATCTTGAAGCCAGAATATTATATTAGAACATTATTGCAGCTTGAAGAGTAGCTTTTATTAATTCTGTTCTACATTGAAACTAATTTGTCGAGCTCTCATGATACGTTCTGGCTTTTTTTTCGGATGTGAAATCATCAAATGACCCCTCCCGCCTTGGGTGGGGCGGAAGGGAGTGTCAGACTCTTACGGACTAAAACCCATCCATGTTCCTTACTCAGCCCTTTATATTCCGGGGGCACGGTATCTCTTTCGAACATCCCGCAGCCCCGGTAGGCTATGGCTCAGGGGGGCATCGTTCATGCTGACAGCTCTTTGAGGCGCGCGTGGAACACGAACGCGACACGGGCACATTCTGGCTCCCAGTATAAACAAAGTATAACGTACCCTCATAGGTTCTCCGTCAATGAACTTGACCTTCCTCTGGCCGCCGATCTTGAGGGCGAGGGCACGCTCGTGGTGACCAGACTCCGGGTCGTGGACAGCCAGGTGGCGGATCAGGTTGCCCTTGTGAGCGAACATTCGCTTGCACTCGTGGCAAGAGTGCGTCTTCTCTTTGGGCGGCTTCGGCACGTAGTTCGGATTGTGATATAGGTTTTGGTGACGACGAAGCAGCTGCTTTTGTCTGGAATATTACGAGTGACTTTTAATTAGTCCACATCTCAATTAATCATCATCTGTAAGTAATGAGCTTGGTTGTTTCAAGTTACCCAATGATATAGAAATCAAAAATTATTCGATGTATGTACAGATTATCTTCAGTTAGAATTTTATTACGGTGTGCTGAGGTATAATGGTCAAGTGGTAGGTGGTACTTACCTGAAGGACTGGTTGCACAAGTCGCACAGGAACGGCTTCTCGTCGGTGTGCTTCAGCATGTGCGACTTGAGGTGGCGCAGCGTAGTCGACGCGTACGGGCACAGGTCGCATTTAAAGCACTTTTCGCCCTCGTGCGTCTGTGTACAAAATATCTTACTGTAAATCTGTTTATGACTAGCTTCTGCCCGTGAATTTATGTGGCCTTATATCTATAACTAGCTTTCCGCCTGCGGCTTCGCCCGCGTGGACATTTTTTTACACTTTGGGTTACATTATTAAAATTTTAGTAGGGATCCCTAATTATAACTGGAAATAAATATAGTCTGTAACACTTAGTAAAGATGTAGCTTTGTAGATGTAGCTCTTAAAAAATGCTGTTATAGTATGTTCCAATTGATTTTAAGAAAAATATAAACAACTTCGTAACCTATTTTGTTCTAATTCTGCCACAGAAATAAACAAAAAGGCCAGCGCATTTATGTCAATTTCATGCTCAAAACATCATCACTGACCATTTATAGCCATTTTACCTATTTATCTATGTGGGAAAATTAAAACAAAATAGGTTATGATGTTTACATTTCGCTTAAAATCAATTGGTAAAGGAAATAAATTCTAGGACAACCACCTATTGTACTAGAGCATATTTAATTCCTTACTTCCAGCATTATTTCGTCTTTTGTCGGCTTTACCCAAATATCTAGGGCAAGATCATGACATGATCAGCTGACATTATCCATACTAATGTTGCTAAATTTGAAAAAAAGTGTTAACTAATAGCTTCTTCGAATGAAAATAGACATCCATTTTTGTATTACATATACATAGTTTACTAGCTTCCCGCCAGCGGCTTCGCCCGCGATATTTTAGCTAATGGATACAAAAACTTGACAAATTATATGCTAAAACCTTCCTCATTAATCACTCTATCTATTAAAAAAAAGCATCAAAATCCGGTGCGTAGTTTTAAAGATCTAAGCATACATAGGGACAGACAGAGGGAAGCGACTTTGATTTATACTATGTAGTGATTATAAATTTTATGACTCACATAATTTATATACATGTGGAAACTTATACTTGGCCTTATTTTGTGTTTACTTTTTACTTATTGTATATCGTCGGCGTCAGTGCAGGACCTCCTAAATACAAAAACAAGTATGTTTTAGAGTATACAATAAAAACTTTCTTAAAAGCGATGCGAACAAATTAATACACCTTTTTTCAAAAACATATTTTTTACATTTAGAAGGTCCTGCACTGATGCCGACGATATGTTTAGCTGTATGTTTTCCTACAATCAATAAAAATTAAAAATAAATCAGTACCTTATTGTGCACTTTGCAAGAGTAACGGTCAGGGAATGACTTTCCGCAACGGCGGCACTTGAGCGGCTTGTCAGACGTATGCAGCTTCTGCACGTGGATCCGCAGGTCAGTCTTGCGACCGCATTTAGCTGGGCACAGCTCACACGAGTACACCGGCTTCTCCGACACTGGAAAATAAATGTTCAAAGAATTGACATGAGCCTACTCCTTCTGCGATTTACGAACCAGCCCCTAATTACGTAAGTAAATATCTTTCAATTTCAGTTGCAATTCCTTTCAATTTCAGTTGCAATTCCGTTCATTTTGACAGTTCAACGATATACATTGCTTCGTTGAAAGTATCAAAGAGATAAACGTCCAAAAATATGCAGTAAGTATGTAAACTCTTTTTGATGGGTATGTCAATTGGCTATCCATTTTTAATTTGGGTGCTGGTGTTGATTTGCTGAATAATATACAGTCTTATTGCTTAATGTACATTGAATTTCAAATGTTTATAACAAAATCCATTTAAAGTTTTTATGGTAAATGGCCAAGTAGTAGGTTGTATAGAGAAACACTGACAACAAACTCCATGGATAATCTTTTCACAAAGTAAGTCTTCACGACGTGACGTAGATGTGTAAATGCAGGATGCATTTGTTATTTACTCGCTAACCACAGTTTCACCCGCATACTGAAGGAACTACTTCAAGCACCAGGACAAAAAGTGCCCTTTGTGTTAGCCCAGATAATAAACTATTTGTGTACCAAGTTCATCCAAATCCATTCAGAAGTTTTCGGGGTGAAAGAGTAACCATACATTTCTCTTTACCGGCAACTGATAGCGGTATTCAAGTGCATTTTACCAAAGGTCTGTTTAAGATATGCAAGTCTATAAGTAGGTCTAATGGTCACATAACGCGACTGGTGTAAATGGGGTCTCAGGTTAGATCCTGGGTGGGGATTTTGGAAAATGTCACAAAACAGCCCGGAGTCAGGAAGTTGGTGGTGTTATACCTCTTGCCTGGGAGGGCAAGTTAAGCAGTCCCCCCGACTGTTATCTTGATAGCTAGCAGTTGTTACAATTTCATGTCAGAGGCCTCCAGGCGGATTTGAGAATACTCTGACACTAGGGCTTGTTAGCTTGGTAAAGCCTGCAGCCCACACAAACGAAGATGGTACTCACCATTGTGAATGAGCCGGTGTGCCTTCAGCGAGTTGGACTGCGTGAAGCACATGTTGCAGTGTTCGCACTTGTAAGGTTTCTCGCCCGTGTGGGTGCGGAGGTGACGTTTCAGCTTGAACGTGTCCGGCGAGGCGTACGTGCAGTGGGGACACTGTACATGGAACAGCACAGGTTGATTAGTTTCAGGGAATATTTTCAGTCTCTTATCATAGTACTACTATTTGATCTATACCTGTATTTATTTGCAAACAAAATTGAATAAGACCACTTTGAAAAACGGCTGATACAATTTGATAAAACATGTCTGAAAACTATCGCTTAAAAAACTGGCTTTTAGATAAAAAAATATCATCATATCATATAAATGTGTGCAAGTCGGTTCACCCGTTTAAAAACGATGGTACCACAAACAGACACATAGCAGTCAAAATTATATTCATATTCTTTATTGCATTCCATAATGTATGGATAGAGTGTAAATATAAAAATAGTAACAATTATGGACCCTGATGGGCACAGCAAATAGTAGAAGTAGACGTGGTAGATATAAATATATTTAGGTAGTATGCTTTCTTATGAAGAATATCATAGTTTACTTTTTTAATTTTATTATTGAAGTTTTAACAAGGAGGAGCTCGTGGCTAAGTATCAGCCGCACGGGTCGATCGATCAAAGGTTGAGCTGCGCTTAACGCGGTCGGTCCGTGGATGGGTGACCATCTATGTCATAGCGAGACTCCTCCGTGCCTTGGAAAGCACGTTAAGCTGTTGGTCCCGGTTGTCATTTGTAAATCTTTGACAATCGTTACGTTAATCAGAAGCCAGAAAGTCTGACAACCAGTTTTGCCAAGGGGTATCGTGTTATCCGTTTAACTCGGTTTTGGAGGTCAGATAGGCAGTCGCTCCATGTAAAACACTGGTACACACAGGAAAAGGCTGGGCAGATGATGATTGGAGTTTTAACAATTTATAACTTAAAAAAGTTAAAAAACCACGGGGGTGCCCTGACGGTTCGGTGTAATGTCTCACCTGGTAGGGGCGCTCGCCGGTGTGACAGCGCACGTGGCGACGCAGCTTGGACAGCTCGACGGACGCGTAGTCGCACTCCGAGCACTTGTGCGGCTTCTCGTGCGTGTGCTTGTAGCGTACATGCCGCACCAGCTCGCCTGCACAAAAACATAGATAAATAAAATGGCATTAAAGTTTAGAGCATGAAATTTATATAAATGTGCCATCCTTACGCCATTTTATTAATTTCTATGGCGGTAGTAGAACAAAATAGGTTACGATTTTGTTTACATTTTTTGTAAAATAAATTGGTACATACTATTTAAATGCATTCTTATTTTCAGTACATAAGTAACTACATTACAAAAAAAACGTTTGATAGATTTACATTATAGCTTTCCGCCCGCGTGGACATTTTTTTTACACCTTGGGTTACATTATTCAAGTTTTAGTATCGATCCCTAATTCTTTCTGACAATAAATATAGCCCAACACTTCATAAAGGTGTAGCTTTCTAACACTGAAAGAATTTTTAAAATCGGTCCAGTAGTTTTTGAGTTAAGTCCCTACAAACAAACAAACATATCAATATTAGTATAGATGAACAAAGTCTCACCAGAGGTAGTGAACGGGCTGTTGCAGTACTTGCACACGTGCGGCTTGACTCCATTGTGCATATTCACGTGGTTCTGAAGCGAGGCGATGGTCTTGAAGCCGCGTTCGCACACGCTGCACTTGTGAGGCCGCTCCTCTGAGTGGGACTTCATGTGGCGCAGCAGGAGGTAGCTGGTGGTAACGTCAAGGAAATATTAACGACGGACACTTCATTATGTAGACATGAAGTCAATATCATCAGCCTATATATTGTCCCACTGCTGGGTACAGACCTCTTCTCATAAAGTCAAAAGTCATTTTTTTAATTTCAAATAGACCTTTGCAGGCTCTTATGAAAAGTCACACTAGTTGCATGGTTCCAAAGAGTAGGTCCTACGGAGAAGAACCGGCAAGAAACTCCATGGATACTCTTTTCAAAAATACAAATAAAAATATATATATATACAGAGAAGGCATGAGCATTGATCACCACGATTGCTCAAAGCGAGTGGCGATTTCAGACTTTAAGTCCAGGTTTCCTCACGACGTTTTCCTTAACCGTTAGTCAGTGACGTCTAAGATATACTTAGAAAGTACAATATAACTTCAGAAGTAACATTGGTACTTGCCAGGTGTCGAACCCGCACACGCGTACTGGCTTTTATTTTATTTTTGTTTCTATTTACTTTGTGTAAGTCCACACTGGCTTGGGACAGAAGAAAATATGAAGATACTCTTTTGAAAATAAAATACTAAATATCATTTTTTAATCTAATCCTTACTAATATTATAAATGCGAAAGTAACTCTGTCTGTCTGTCTGTTACGCTTTCACGCCAAAACTACTGGACCGATATAAATGAAATTTGGTACAGAGATAGAATAGACCCTGAGGAACAACATAGGCTACTTTTTACCCGGGTGCGCTAAGTAGTTCCCTCGGGATGCGGGTGAAACCGCGGGAAACAGCTAGTATTTTCATAACTTCATCGCTTAAATACAAGAGGCTAAAACGCTAGTAGAATAGAATAGAAAATGTACGGGAATTAATGAATGACAGATAGCTAGTCGTAAACGAATGTCATTCCCATACATTTTGTATTCTATTCTATAAGCGTTTTTGCCACTTATCTAGCCCTACAGAAATAAATAATCAATAGCAAACAGGTAAAAACCATAGTAGTCTTGAACCGAGAACTTAGTATAAGAAAATACAGTGATATTATAATTACCGGCGATGACTAGTGTAGGAACAAAAGTTGCAGGTGAAATGCGGTCGGACGTGCTTCGTTCGCTTCTGCGTGGTCTTCGGCCTGCCGTCAGGGATGTCATCTTCTTCCTCCGATGCTTCTTCCCCAGCTTCTTCATCATCAAAGTTGTATACGTCATCGTTGCCTTTCTCGCCTGCCTCGCTCTAATAAAAATAAATAAAGGCATTATTAACTTAGGGGTACATTTTTATTTAAAGATTTCTAAATGTAATGATGAGATAGATAAATATAATATAAATAATATAAGGTGAGTATAATGACCAGGGTTTAGTTGTTTAATAAACTTATATAAACTACCATTTAAAAAAAACTTTGACATACTATCAATTAATGTAAAATGTATTCAATAAAGACTAAGTAACTTTTTACTTAGCAAGAATAATGTCTTATAGACCTGAAAATCGCGCGTAAATAACATTAGAAATTTAAACGAACCATGTTTACAGTTTTATTCAAACGATGTCGACCACCATTGAGAGACAATGACAAAAAAAAGCATGCAGAATATATTTGGTATTGTAAATAATATATATTTTGTTCTCAACACCATCTTTATCTGTAAGAAATAGAACTCAAAATCGAATGAGTTAGAATGAGCTGCAAATAGTTTTTAATGTTATTTAAAATGATGTATAGATGTTCTTCATTCTCATTATTTCATCCTTACTATGAAATTACTTACATAATATAAACGAAAATGAATAATATACACCTTAATATGTCCTCGTACCTGATCCACCTTGAGATCAATGTTGACAACTGCTTTGTTTTCTTCTTGGACTACCAAGACATAGCTGACTTCCCCATTCGTCTCTGAAGGGACCAGGGTGACTGTCTGGTAACCCTCGGCTTCTTGATCAGTCAACATTGTTTCCGTTTCCTGCGTTCCCTGGTAAGTTGAATTTGAATAAATATGGACCCAATACGAAAGACATGGGTTACAAAAAATAGAAATATGTGGTTTACCTCAGCATCTTGGGTTGTTGCCTGATTATTCATGACAAACTCCTGCCCCTCGACCGTGGGCTGGTAGTAGTACCTGCCATCTTCGTCCACGAAGTACGCCACTCCAGAAGCATCGACTTCGTCATCTCCTCCCGCAACTTCAAAATGAAACATTTTATAGTACAACACAAGAACTAGTGGTATTTGGTGACAGCTTTGTTTAATAAGTCTTACAGATTAAAAAACCTACTAAGTTCGAGTCGGAGTCGCAACGTGGGTTCCGAACTTCGGAAGGACTACACACAATAGTCTCAATAATATCTTGTTTTTTTCGACCGCATAATAAGAAACTGACAGAGCCAAAATCCCCAAAAATCACAGTTCAATAGCACCAAAACTAACAACATTTATGTAGCATATTTTTGTCTTTATGGGAAAAATTGAGTAATTAACTTATTTATTTAAAAGTACTATTACAAATACGTAGTCAATAGAATAACCCAAATACGCCAATCTAGGAATAGGGAAATTTTATGATAAACTCACCTGTTATGACAGCAGTTGTAGCGCCTTGGTTCAAGTACGACTGTATGAGCGCTTGCTTAGACTTTTCCTTTTTATCAGGGGGCGGCATGGTGGGCGCTTGTATCAGGCTAGCCTGATCCACTTGGATTGACACAGTATCTTCGTAACCGGCGCTATCTTGTCCAGCCAGGTTCTCCTGGCTCAGCGGCTGCTCTGATAATTCCCTTTTTGGGGTGATCAGGATATTTTCCTTAACTTGAATATTTTCTCTATGGCTGTGGTGAAGCCTTGAATGATGGAGGGTTTCCTCAACTATGTCCCCCTCTGGGGTGATAAGTAGATAGGGTTTCAATTTGATATTTTCTTTGGTATCCTGGCTCGCCACGCTGTCCGGGCCTGCCAAGCTGCCTTGCTTCGAGGACTCTTCTTGACGACTCTCACCAGTTTGTGAGAAAGATGGTTCTGGTATTAACTGGAACTGTTCTAGTCTATCTAGACATGACAGATCCTGGTGCACCTCCTGTTTGTTCTCATCAGAGGTAACTTCGTTCTTTAAATGATATCCTGGGCATTGCGCCCAATCTAAAACCAGAAAAATATAATAAATTAATTGAACAGTTTAAACTAAGTTATGTGTGGAAGGTGTGTAAGTGTACAATAACTTTTAATTTAAGGTAGGTAATTTTAAATAATGAAGAGTGGTGTTCAACTTTAAAAAGAAAATTGAACCTAAGGGCTTGCATTATTTTCAATGTACCTACGCATTTTTTTATTATTGTTGTTGATATTATCTCAGCATACTTTCGAAAAAATAAGGTTTATATTCACAATTCCAGACTATCTCAAAATACCTATTTCAAAAATAGTTAATGCACAAAGTAATAAATGGAAAATAGATTTCAGCGCTTCCGAAAACAGACGTCAGTACCACTACGTACGCGGTTACACCGGGAAAATACAACAATGGGTTGAACGGGTCGAATCGATTTTCCCCTAAGCTTCCCAAAATAAGCAGCTATCTTGTACGCATTTTAACAGGAGGACCAGATAAAATTACTTAAATTAACGATTAATTAAATCTAAACTAATTGACACGAAAATCATAATCATATTGAGATATTGAAGATATAAATATCGAGGGCAGAAAAATATCTGACAGCAAAACAACGTTAAAATTGTATCATTGGTCAGCATTACTATGAAAAATTGCAACACAACAAATATTGTCTAAAATGACAAAAACACATGCATTTTATGTACCTATTTTCGAGTGGTCCATTTTCAACGGCTATCCACAAACGCATACACCTTTTAACTGACCGCTGCATAGGTATAACAAAACATGGGGAGAGACAACTGGACCGTATTATTTAAAACTCAACTTTAAAGCAAAGGGTTTGAAGTTTCTATGTGATTGATGTCCAAATCACAATTAATGATATCAGCTTTTCATTGGCTGGAGTCTTTTAGGGAATCTGTAGATCGATAGAGCTCAGGAGGGGTGGCTCAAGGTCAAAACACCGGTATTTGCAGAAAACTGCAGCTCTATTGCACTCGCCGTAATTTTGCAGCGCGCGTCAGCACAAATCTTTTATTTGAACGGACTTTAGTCTACCTACCCTACCATCTTCAGATGTAAATCTCAAGTAAGTATAAAAACATTATCAAAATATTTTTTTTAGTATGGTAGGTAGGTATATCATTATTTTTATGGTTGTCTTTTAAACTTAAGATTAAAAAAAAAAGTGTATTGTTTGTTTGTTATTTTTTTTAATCTATGTTTTTATAATTTACTAGCTACAACTGCATATATTGCAATGCCAGGTTTTTGGAATAGGAACCTTCGCGGGAGTACACAGAAAACCCACTCTAGTTTCATCACCATTGGGCCTACGGTGGAATGCACAGATGCCAACCATACAAACATATTGTGTTTTATAGAAAAAGATAGATTTTAAGATCAGAAATATCTATTACTCAGCATGGAGGCCCATCCTCTGAATGATTTCTGCAGAGAACAGTCAGGGTAGTAATACCCATTAGCACGTGTAATATTTTGTTAATTGTAATTTGCTGTTATAAGCAAACAACAGCTACACCCTTGGATAAAAATGTTGTATTTACACGAAATCTGTATTTCTGTATATATAAAATTGAATCCCTATTTCCCTTTGTCACAAAGCACATGTGAAAAGTTGTACCGATTAGGATGGAATTTGGTACAGACATAGAAGGGATCCTGGAGAAGGTTCTAGGCTACTTTTTATCTGGGTGCCTGAAGTAGAAACTGTGGGAAACGACTAGTCATTAATGAAATGATATTGCGTTAAAGAATTTGTACCTTACAGGTTTAAGGTTGTAATGTAACAATTAAATGTTCAGCATTGTAGTTTCACAATATAAGCCACTGAGCTTTCAATTACAAGTGCTGCGTATTTATGTTTCAGATTGTATCCAAATATTATATACTACATGACCCGGTGTACTTCGTACCTACATGTATCTTAACTTTTTTTACCGTTTAAACCTTGTGTGGACTATGTTGAACATTTCAAAACCAAAATCAGCCAAATCGGCTCAGCCATTACCAAGTTTTAGCGGGACTAACATACAGTTCATTGACAGACAATTTATTGTTATATATATAGATTGTATCATTACAAGTTACAAATTGTAATGCTCCGTTCTCCTCCGTTACTGAAACTACACTCTGTATGGTGTTACATTACAACCAATGCTCTCGGTGAAGAAGCACCTCAACAGAGATATTGTAGTGTTAATTTTTATAGACAGAAATAAATATTTTCATATAACTTTGCTAATTGCTTTTATATTTTTTAATATTTATATTTCAAACATTAGTTAACTGTAGACTCAGCTAATGAACTATGGACCAAATAAGGAGGAGGTTCCTAATTTAGATCTTTTTTTAGGGTTCCATATCTCAAAAGGAAAATAGAGAACCCATAAAGGATCAGTTATCTTATATCTTTGTCTTATAACTATGAAGATATTTTAGTTTGACAATAGGTACTAAAACGCAGTTTTATAACTTTTGAAACCTCTGTTGGGTTCTGCAGAAATCACACTAGCAAGCAGTTACCTACATTGTTTGAAAAGGGTACCGGATAATCACATAGATACTATTTTAAAGTATTTTATGTCTAATAATTTAATGGGTTGTTCAATATAATTGGTTATTTAAAGTGATTAGTAATAGAATGATTTAAAAGCTTTTATTAGCTTATTTTAAAGTAGTTTTTTTTTTTGAAAAAATTATTGCATAAAATATTAGGAAATGCAATTATTTTTCAGAATATTGTAATAGCTTAAGAATTATTGATATTAACTTTATCTAATCCACAGAGGTCTTAATGTGATTAAAATGTATTTTGTTGTTATTTATACTATTTACACTGATCATGGGTTCCTGTTACTTGTTATTAATGCAACTACATGCTGGTTACATTACCATAACAAATTGAGGAAGTAACGAATTATTTATTAACCATTTATCGATGTACAAAACAAATACTTTGAAAATGTACGGTCAGTACTTTCTAGTTTCTACAACGAAGTAGAAATCTTCCATCGGACTGAAGTATCAAGTTCTGAGTAACAGTCCGCCATTTTATCATCGTGTTTAAAAAATGGATTATTCACATTTTCCTTTGTGTTTTACTTGTTATTTGACGATAAAACCTAACTTAATATACAATTACAAGCAAATTACCGCCACAGACTGATTGGAAACAGGAGATAGACGGCGCTAGCGTCAGTCAAATAATCCAAGACAAAGTTCCACAAGGCGACAGAAACAGCTCGAATTCACAATCACATAATTATTCATACTTTTATTTCGTCATAATCTGTTAATATAGTAATTCTAAACATTATGATTTGTCTTATTTTGTAAGATATGTGAAACAGCATGTATTTAATTATACCTGTATCTTGGTCGAGCTTCTATATTTTCTCAATGAGGGCGTTTCAATCAATTCATTTCACTATCACAGCGCGATAGTGACGCCAAAATGGCGGTCGCGAGAACTACAAACTCTACGCCAGCCTGCGAAATACTCGAAATCCAAAGGAAACTAGGGCTATGTGTTGCCACACTAATATAATATTTGTTCTTCTATGTAACTAGGTGGCGGTAAATAAAAGTTAAACAATTTTAATAAAATGATTTAACTTAAAAAGTTATACAAATATTTATCTGTTATAAAAAAAATACATTTTTATTGTCCGACAGCAATTCTGAAAAACTACATATTACTTTTCAATTCAAAAAAAATAATTATAGGATTTGGTTTGTACGTTTCAAATTTTTCAAATCAATATTCAGGTTTTATCTTCGTTTATAATTAAATAACTTTTCTCTAGGTCATTTGTTTATGAAGGTTTCGTACTTGATTTTCTTCACTACGATAGCTTTTGTCGGTGTGACCAGTTACAAAAATTTAACCAATAAATGGGATATTTCTATTTAATGTTTTTATTTTCAATTTCCAATTATTTATTTTAAAGTTTCATCTATTTCAAAAATCTAAAAAACATACAAATACATTATGTCAAAAATACAGAAGTTAGGCATCAAAATATTCGTCCGCATCGCTGTAAGCGGGAATCGTCCCCAAAAGGATAGCTTTAATTTAAAATAAATTCCGTGAAGAAGTTATAAAGTTTAGTGTCTATTTTTTACATATAAACCATTTAAATAAAATCGAAAGGTGTACCTATTTATTTTCATCTCTAAAGCATTATTGCCCTGTCATGATTAATTACTTGAGTCAATGCTTGTTTCTAATAATTGCTATCATTATAAATGATGTTCCAAGTCTCGGTGACCGTATTAGTACCTACTATTCTTAGCTTTTATGTCACCGCAGACTGTTATTTTTCAAGTATCAAGGATTCACCTTGGAATTATACTTTTGGTGATACCTGTCAAGAGAAAATTCAGGGGATATAGAAAAACAAATAAAAAGAAATGCACTACGTAAATTTGAAATTGCAAATATATCATCATCGCCCTATTAATAAATATCCCATTGCTGGGTAAAGGCCCCTTCTCATATAGACAAGACATGAGCATTGGTTTAATATTTTTAAGAAATTACATAAACGTAATTTGTACTCCGCATTTTTTTTGCATTGTCGCCGAAATTGTCCATTTACCTTGAGAATGAGATAATTAAAACTTAAAATCTAGATTTCTTCATAATTATCACTCATGTTGAGCCAAATTTTGCAAATTTACAGAATTCTACTCCAAACGAACAATTATAATATTATCTTCAAATCACATTATTTGGATGTACCCTCAAAGATAAAAAAGGCGTTCTTTTGGACTGACTCAACTGGCAACACTAAGAATAGATGGACTAATTATTATCATTTATCTTATTTTTTAAATGGCGGAAATGGATACACAACTGTCTACAGATTGTCGAATAACGATAGTTCTTGTTTCCTGTGGTTTCCTGTTCCTGTTTCCAATGAAATCAAAATATTTTTCAACAACATCAAAAATTCAAGAAAGCTTCCTTGAGTAAATGTCGTTTAGAGGCAAATAAATTGATGGTTGAATACAATTTTAAAGTGCCAATAGACAATTTATCAAAATAGTTTTAACTTCTGACGATGACGAAGATGCAGTATTGATTTTATTCATGTGAAGTGTAAACCACGAGCTTGTTTATAGTCGTTGGATTATTGATTTTCCGCGCTACTACCCTGCACCCCTGCACCCTTTCATGCACCGGCCGGGTCGCTCAATCATCGAGCGGACATTAGCTCAATCTAGGTCTCCATTACCGCTCCGGGCGCCGTCGAGTGGGCAGCCCAGTTGAGCCCAGTTCGGTTTCCCTGTGCAAGAAATAATTAAATCTGTGCATAGTGTGTTAAATTAATCAAAATGGCAGAAAATCAATCTAAAAAACAAAAAGAACCGGTGGTTAACGAAGTTATGCCGGATACATTCTGCCGCTGCTGGAATGGCGACAGCGAGACTGAGCCCGGCGATCCAGACTGCGGCTGCGGGGAGGAGCTCGGCATCATCGAGTGGCGCTGGGAGGCCCCTCGGCGAGCTCCGAAGTGGGTCGACTTGTTCGAAGATAAGAAACAGGTGGTATTCCATCCCCTATACAGCTCTGGTACTGCCGTTGTCAAGGGAAACATGGGCATAGAGCACAATATGCACTATTATTGGGAAGTGAAGATGCTGACCCAGCCATACGGGACAGACATCATGGTAGGCCTGGGCACCCAGGATGAAGCTGAATCAGTCCGTGACTACACATCCTTCCTCGGTGGTAATGAGGACTCTTATGGGATTTCTTACACTGGCGCTATCTGCCAGAATGCTGTGGTAATTGATGACTGTCCCGGGTTCTGCAAGGGGACCATCATCGGAGTAATGGTTGATATGTTCCATGGCACACTGGAATTTTATCTGAACCGTGAGCCTCAGGGAATTATTTTCACTGACCTACGACGTCACAAGACATTGTACCCGATGCTATGCTCAACTGCTGCTCAGTCATCAATGAGGCTAACATATGCCTCCTCATGGAGAAACTCGCTGCTGGTTAATGCTGCCAAGGTGCTTGCAGCATCGGTGACTGGTCGCCGCTTCTTCAAGAACATGCCACCAGGACTGGCCATTACAATGAAGATTGACTTCTGGATTCCACTGCGAAGCGCTGGTAAAGTTATTGATGACAAATCTGATGTCTCTAAGGCCGAGCGCCCAATTCGGAAGAGAGTAAGGCAACGGAGATGGTAAAATAGGGCCCCTAATGGCGCAGCTCTCCCGGCAGCGCCATTATCTCCCATAGAGGAATCAAAGCTGATCTTCGCCAACAACAGGGTTGGTGTGCACCCTATGATCATGTTGTACAACATCCTGTATGGTCCATATTAAGAGGGAAACATGCAACTGGTGAGGACTGGAATAACAGTGTTTTGTGTGATCTTAATTATATTGAAGGCCTCACAATGGCCAATTGGAAAAGAAAGACTGTTTAAACTTAGATTTTATTGTATTCTCTATCAACTACAACTTACTATGATCGTTAAGCGGCAATAGCCCAATGGCAATCATCAGGCTGATGATGTGTGAAACCATTGCACTATTGACGTAACCCACACCCTTCACAAGCAAATATTGCTTGGTTGGACTGGTTGGGTTTGAGGATTACTAGCTATATGATACATATCCCTAGTAATCAAAGTTTTAAAAACATATTGGTGTCTAATTTTATCATTATTGCGAATAAGTCTGGATATTTATTAAATCTAATGTTATTGTCGTGATTATGTACTACACATAGGATAAACATTCCAAATGGTTATTTTGTCTGTGTAGGATAAGTCTGAAGCCGCAATAGTCTAATGTTAGGGCTTGTAACCTAAACCATTGTTCTATTGTGGTGACTCTTCTTGTGGGTTAACAAGAATATTAGTAATGTTTTATAAAACCATTGCTAATATAATATTATAAAAAAATATATAAAATCAAAAAGCTGCGCGTATTTAACTTGCTGTCTCTCCGTACAAATAAACGATACAATTGAGAATTTAAGATGTTAAGTTGCATGATTACCGAGTGACAGCACAGAACTAAAGGTACATTTACATATTATCAACTTATGTGTATTGTGTGTAATAATGATTATTGCAAATAAGGCTATACTGGAATTTTTTAATATAAGATTCAACTATCATGTATGTTGCCATTAGGGTAAACATTTGAATTGTAATATCATAATTATGTAATCGATTTTTGAGGCAGGCACGGCTCAAGGCTGTACTGGAGATTTTAAATATAAGATTGAATTTACTCTGTCACTCATGTTGCCACTAGGGCAAATATTTCAATGGTAATCTTTTAATATGTGTCCTCATGTGATTAGTAGAGCAATAGCCCAATGTCTGATTTGGTTGCATCAGGTCACCTGATCCGTTGAACTATTGCGCAGAATCCCCCGGAAATGTTAGCAATGTGTATCCCAACATCATTGCTAGCATTCTTATAATTTAAATAATTATAATAATTGTCTAATTGGTGTTTTCAAAGCAAATGCGATTCAAATAAACGCTGCGCGAAAATAAAAATGTTGTTTTTTTAAACATGTTAGATATCCCATTTCTACTCATAATCCTTAAAAAAAATTACGTGCAAAGCATTATGGTGAACGAGTTAGTGGGGGTGTGGAGTATAGGTGCATGATGAGAGCTGCAAGTGTGGGCTGGATGCTTCAATGAGGAACAGTGAATCCAGGCTTAGCGATCAAGTCCTTCTGGGGCAGTTAATTTTATTATACAGGTACTTGGGAATAAATAGGTACATCCTCACAAAAGGTCACTTGAGAGTTATGATGGAGCTAAAGATTTTAGTCATCAAATTATACCTGCATGCGAAATCTGAGGAGAATTTTAGTAATATTTTTGGTATTGACTAAATCTGAATTTTACAAATATAACATTTTAGCCGGAAATCGAGTGGCGGCGCAGCTGACTCCTCACCAATGCTGTGCAAGAAGCGGTATTTCCATCCACTGCCCCGAGCATATTATATCGTCTACTCGCGCGTCCTGCGAGCGTCTCTCGCTTGAGTTATAGGTCCACGCTCACATTGAAGGGAGTGACTAATGCAATTGGTGATTTTTCTATCTAGTGCTTTACTTAGATACCTGGCACAGCATTGATGGAGAGCTGTTCTTCCAATCAAGACATCCAGAGTGTGGATATATATTTGTAAAAAATGTAGCAGTTTTTACACAACCCTCAATACAAAGGATAGCCCTTGAAGTGGTTTTATTGTAGATATGGGTAATAGGTGGAATGTATCTTTATTCGATACAGGCAGAAGCATATTGCTGGGGTGCTTTTTGCGCCACCTCACCTAGTCTAGACTACCAAGAACACGAAGCAAATAGGAGAGGAGGAATTGGGCTTTTTGGGAGCAGTCTCTAGGACTTCTAAAGCGCGAGGAGTTTGAATAAATGATTTGATTTGCCGAGTGCTTAACCATACTAGAAATCTTGGTGTCTTGTCCTACAAGATGTTGATATCTCTAAATCAATGACAGGCATATTTATTTCTCCTTTTGTTTTAAAATATTATAAAGAGAAAAGGTGTAATTTGGCTTACATGTAGTTCTGATGGGCAGATAATTGGAAGATTATAATTATGATGATATCGAGCGGAGCTTTTTGATGTAGCCGGACCAGTACCCCTACTTCAGAATGACCGACGACAGTGTTTGGGGTCATATGGTTGACACTTGAGGATGTCACATCTATGCCGCAAAACCGAAGGTCGTAGGGACTGGTTTTTGAATGGAGATCGCGTATCGGCAAACGTAGAGTATAGCGGCCTGTAGCTAGGTGGGGCGATGATATTCGTAAGGTAGCGCGGGGTAGGTCCCATCCGCCCCGGTGGTCCCGGCCCGGTAACGGGACGGTTGGGAAAAATTGTTGCATCGACCCCGGTAGTGCCGGCCCCAGCCGGCCCCGTCGTTTAACGGGGTGGATGGCACAGATGAAGTATCATCTACCCCGGTGTGTTTTTCTAACGGGACGGATAGCACAGATTGAGTAGCATACATCTCGGTAGTGTTAAAAGCGGGGAGAATATAGTATTATTATATACACAAAACACATGAACTGAAAAATAAAAAAAGAGTTTGTATGTAACAATCAGGTTTATTGGTATAAAAATACATATAAACAATTATATCAATCATATATTTAATAATTTGTTGGTTGGTACAGTTCAAATCTATTGGAATCAACACAGTGTTATCGTTTGCTGAAGTGTTTACATCGGGACGACTTCATCCGTGATGAACTTTAGAATTTATGGATGAAAAAATATGATTGATATAATTGTTAATGTATATTTTTATACCAATAATAAAAATGATTGTTACATACAAACCCTTTTTTATTTTTGAGTTCAAATAATACTATATTCTCCCCGCTTTTAACACTATCGAGGTGTTTGCTACTCAATCTGTGCTATCCGTCCCGTTAGAAAAACACACCGGGGTAGATGATACTTCATCTGTGCCATCCACCCCGTTAAACGACGGGGCCGGCACTACCGGGGTCGATGCAACAATTTTTCCCAACCGTCCCGTTACCGGGCCGGGACCACCGGGGCGGATGGGACCTACCCGCAGCGCGCAGGGTTATTTTAAACACATTATGCCAACGCTAGGCATTTCTCCTGTATCATCACACAGTATACACCCAGAACTTTTGTTGTTCCGTGCGGGAATCGAACCCGCGAAACTTAGCGCAGCAGCCAATTTCTCAGCGACTACCCCATTGTGCCTTCGGAGGAGGAGCTGAAGACCGAGCTCGGTGGCTAGCCATTTCAGCGGCTCTTATTCAGCAGTAGACTGACACGGGATGATGATGATAATGAGGAATTCATAATTTAAGTGAGAGGTAAGGTTGTACGGTCTAACCGATGTATGTAAGTCGTCATCTGCCTAGCCATTTTCCAACTATGTTGGGGTTGACTTCCAGTCTAACCCGATGCGGCTGAGAACCAGTGTTTCACATAGACATTCTCTTTGACCTCTACAACCCAGTTACCGGGTAACGGATACCCCTTAGTAGGACCGGTTGTCAGACTTTCTGGCTTCTAACACGATAGCCTTTGTGAATAATCTACAAATGATAGCCGGGACCAACGGCCTTACGTGCTTTCCGAGGTACGGAGGAGTCTTGGACCATTCCACCTTTAACCGATCGACCCGTGCGGTGTTATTTAGCCACGAGCTCCTCAACCAATATATCACAGGTGCTTACCTAATTCGGGGACCTAAATTTATTAAGGTTGCTACCAGGCGCAGGTGGATATACTCCCAAAGAAATGCTAGTGTAACTATAAATAATTGACTGTATGTTACTAGGAAATTAGCATATATTTAGCATACCTCATTAATAAAAGTTAGATATACCTAAGCATTTTAACCAAACCAATAAAAAATTAAATTAATTTCAGAAAATATACTTAGATCTAGTAGCCGGTGATCTAGTGGTTAAGGCACCTACCTCTTGTGTACGAGTGTGCTGGTACGAAACCTGGCAAGTACCAATGTGATTTTTTTAAGGCATATGTACATTCTAAGTATATCTTCGACGTCACTGACTAACGGTGAAGGAAAACATCGTGACGAAACTTGGACTTATAAGTCTGAAATCACCAATCCAAATTGAGCAAGCGTGGTGATCAATGCTCATGCCTTCTCTGTATGAGAAGAGGCCTGTGCCCAGCAGTGGGACAATATATAGGCTGATGATGATGATGATACCTAGACCTTGTCTGAAGACTTACTGCCGCCCTAGAATGCAAAGGGCCAAGAAAGGAATATATGGATGGGGTTTACTCAGCAAGAGCTTGACACAGCGAGGGACTCATTTGCTGATATCCCATTTCAAAGAAAGTACCTATACATACAAAAGAATATTGATTGCTTGAATCTTGAATGTAACCGTGTATCGATTTTGTAGGTGGAGTGTTTGAAGGTTTGGATGATTTAAGTATTTATTGCGACCTTTTCGCGTCAATCCTACTTATCGTTATTTATTTACATCGTTAGACGGTGAAAAATAAAGCGTTTCTTTTTTTCTTTTTAAACACTTCTATAATGTACCAGAGATTAATGGATAGACATTGATGGCACCTTAAGAAAAGACAAAGTTGAGATTTTTTCCGGGTGCCTATACTCCATTTACTTTGAGATTAGAAATTTAAACGCACCCGTATTTACCGTTTGTTCAAACGATTTTGAGCTCTATTGCTGAGGTGACATGACAAAAACAGAATGCAGAATATATTTGTTATTTATTGTAAACATTATTTTGCTTTTAACACCATCCTTTTCAGTACGGAAAAGAACTTAAAATCGGTTGAATAAGCTGCAAATAGAGTTGAAAGTTGTTCTAATCTTATTGTAAATGAAGTATAAGTAGGTATATAAGAGGATTCCCGAGGATTCGAGAAAACAGTAGGAGTAAGGTGTCTCAATAATGTGTAGGTATAGGTTATGGTAGCTAGTTCGTATAGGTACCTACTTAAAGTATTTATTTCATCAATAATTTACTAGCTTTCTGCGAGGCTGTGTCGTGAAAGTAACTTTGTCTACCGATTTGATTGAAACTTGGCATGGAGGCTAGTGCTATGCTAGTGCTGCACTCTGGCGGGAGAACACTGCTGTAATGTTTCCTATGGATTAAGATAACGAGGTTGGGTTGTCTTCTGTCCACTCTATAGTCATGCCTGCCTGTAGGTAGGTACTGTAGAGGTTTTATGAAAACGTAAGAGACTGGACCTTATTGTTTAAACTGGCCACACAATCAATTTGAATTTAGAATGAAGAAAACGTAATTAGCAGATCCTTACTAATATTATAAATGCGAAAGTAACTCTGTCTGTCTGTCTGTTACGCTTTCACGCCAAAACTACTGGACCGATATAAATGAAATTTGGTACACAGATAGTTTAGACCCTGAGAAAGGACATAGGCTACTTTTTACCCGGGTGCGCGAAGTAGTTCCCTCGGGATGCGGGTGAAACCGCGGGAAACAGCTAGTTTTATATAATGCAATGTCAGTCGATTCCCGATCATGAAATAAAATTGAAGTCTTTAAAGCTCCTCTTTGATGTATAATACGAATCCTCCACCTCTGACTACGCATTCTCTACAGTACCTTTTCAGTAGATAGTGGAGGTACCTAAGTTTTACCATCACAGACGGACAAAGGTAAGGGTACCAACTTCAAGTACATATTTGAATAAAAATAAAACCACACCATTTTTACATCCATTTATTTTTAAAATCCTACGACAATAAATATTGCCAAACACAGCAGTTTGAAAACAAAAAAGTCATTTCTTTTATCACAGTAAAACTTATTTTTAATTATTCAATAATTCTAATAACAATTTACCTAGTATACACACTGACTCTAAAGTGATCAAATAACGTTTTTTTTTTACATATTATTTTATAAAATAATATTTTTATTTAAAATGCAGCTTTTTTACTTGGGATTCTTTTTTAAACAGCCCACTATATGAATTATTTGTGAATAATAATATCTAACTTCAATTATATCCGACAAAAAAGATACGACAAAAAGTCAAGTCTGTCCAATATTCTTTTCTGTTTAAAAAACAAACTTTATTAAGAAAACTTAAAAGTCAGCGTGTATCCTTGCGCAAAGCTCACTTAGTATGATCAGAAAATATAGATGAAACATAAAAAAAACGGAAAAGTAATCAACATAGTCGCTACAAGATATTCGATTAACATTTCCGATTGTAAATTAATCGAATAAACTCGTCGTATTTCGATGGGCTAGCGGTCGCCAACGTGTGCTGTGAGGTCTTGGATTCAAATCACAGGTCAGGTTGATATCGATTTGTGAGTTTTTATTTTTTTTACTAAGCCACCCTGAATCAGGTAGTTGGTTGTGGTACATATCGTGCCGTTAAGCCATCGTCCCCGTCCATATAGTATTCGATGTTAAATACTATGTCGGAGGCCGTCAGCCGGGTTTGGGAAAATCTAACACTAGGGCTTGTTAACCCATTAATTTACTTGTAAACTTGTAGCTCACATAATAAGAAGGAGAAGCAAGCGTGAACCGAACAAAAGAGGTACTTAGGGCCAAGTTCATCAACGGATAGTTCCGTAATCAGTCCGTTAAACGAAAAAGTTTTCAACCAGTAACCTGGAATTTTCATGTTACCTACTTTTAGTTCAACCCTGGTTTGGTAATCGACCATTTCAGGAATAAAAATCTCAAATAATGCGTTACCCATCGAAAGTTGGAAGTTTGAAGTTAAGTTAAGTTTGTTTTAAGTTAATCGGAACGTTATCTTGTCGGTGAACTTTGGCCTTAGTGGATTTTGTTAGTCCCGCAACTTTTTTCTTGCACCAATGTCAAGTCAACTATGTAAAATCTTCATAAGCTTCAGGGGCTAATATTATGTGATTCAGATTTCAATGTGAGAGAGAAAGATGAAAGGCGAATAGCACTGTCCCGTTTTCACACTAAAAACTTTTGTAGAATAGAACCTCGGTACCTATAATTATATTTTCTGATACAACTAAGTGTCACCACGATCATTTAGAAGTTCTAAAACTTAAATTTAAAATATTTGTCAACCTTAACTAAATATCGTTACAATAAAATACAAAATAACTCGAAAGTCTTTAAAAAACCATTATTTTAATTCCTTTTAAGGAAAGTCATAATTATGACTACAATATTAAACTTAACTTTAGGATGCTCGCACACTGAAGCGAAGCATTGCGTTGATGTTCCTTTAGATGTAAAAAAAACTTTATTATGAGTAAGCGTTTGAGTATTGCGGATAAAAACAAACGCATAGCAGGCAATTAAATAAATAATTAATTAAATATTTATCTCTCAAGCCTTTCTCATTTGTTACTTGAGACAGGAGTCCGTTTATTCACCGTGATTCCTATCAAAAATGCACCAAAATTCTATTCAGGGGCAACTGCCGTCTCCGAAAATACATATCGTAAAACACTTTATTAACAGAATTGTAAGAATAAGTAATGAACAAGGACACACGGGCATGTGCGATGCTTTATTTCGTACATTCAATTCTAATTCTGGACAAATTTAAAGTACCGAAAGTACGTTTAATAGCGTTTTCCGTGCAATATGAGTATAGATATGGAACAAACATATCTAAATTGAACACCCTAAGTTCTTATTTACTATTAGAACCTAAGAAACTCGAAGACTCCCTACAACCATCTGCTAGAGGTAAGAAGTCCTAAAAGAAGAGCTTGAGAATAAATATTTAAAAAGCAGAACGTATCAAACGACAACCACACAAAATAAAACATGATAATCTGAAACTATACAACAGACAGCTAGAAGCAGCAGATTTAACTGTAATAGGTAGATGGCTGATGCGAATAATAAGGCGGTTTGGATTTCTAGCCTTTTTAGGCAACTAAGCATAAAGTCAGTGAAGTTCTAACAGTGCGTAAGTCACTGAGTTTTGTTCCCAGTTCCCCCATCCACCAAAAATGACTTAGAACTTACTTCACTGACGATAAGAAAATTATTAAAAACTTTGAAAATTAATCTTCCTGGTGCCCTATATTCAAATAAAGTTCCTTTTATTCCGAAATAACTAATTTTCTACATATAAAAGAATAACCTATTTATTATAATAATTATTAACAAAAAAATATAACCGATTTCTCGTTAATATAACGGAAGAGAAAGACAAAAAAATCGCAATTTGATTTTGTACTTCAAGCTTTGAGAAAGATATCATTAAGTATTTTTATGAAGTTCTTTTCATATTAAACAATTATGAAAGATAATAACATAAAAGTAGCAGAGGAGACTGTGGGACGTTCGAAAGAGATACCGCGCCCCTGGAATAGAAAGAGCTGAGGAAGGAACGTGGATGGGTTTTAGTCAGTGAGAGTCTGACACTATGGCGGGAGGAGTCATTTGATGATTTCCCATGAGAAAAAATAAACAAAAAAAAGTAGCAGAAGAAGTGACCGTGAAGAACGAAATAACGCTGCAGAACTGCCTAATAATAGTCTAGGAACACAAAAACAACTATAAAAACACAGTATTTAAGGATAGATAAAAAATAACGATGCGTCAAGCTAAAGACTGGTTAATTTGGCACACGTTAGGCGAGGCCTATGCAGTGGCGGTCCGAGGGGGGGGGGGTACGGGGGACCCCCGCAAATCCGAAAATCGTCATTGTAATTACCTACGCATTGGTAGGTCGTAATAGATCGTTCAATTTTGGATCTTGCTTAAAACCTTCGGCTTCGGCCAACACTTCGGCTAATTTTGGTTGTTGATTCCCCCCCCCCCCATATATAACCCCCTATAATGACGCGAGTCTCAACACAGGATTAAAAAAAAAAATTGTTCAAGTTTACTTTAAACTAAGATTATAATTGGAAGGCATTAAACTGTTGTGTTCGCCGTCATGGTTATGATTGTTCTTTTTATACGTCAAATGATCTAACGACGAAGTTAGTGAGTGCGCACCTTAAGATTTTGTTCTCTATTATTTGAAGGAGAAAGAGTAATAAAGTGTTTTTTTTATGTTATAACGAGTTAAGCTTTATGGTCTTCGAGACACGAGCTTGCAAATGTTTGTAAGTGCGATGAGGCCTATATTCTATGGACCTTTCTTTACGTACCTTCGTTCCTTATCAAGCATTTTAAGGAACCACCATAACATTTAGCTTTTAGTAATTTTTTTTAGTGGCCGGTAGTAGGTAGAATGATGGGACAGGGGCCTTACCATGACGTGCCATTGCAGGAATAGTTTCGTTGTGAAAAGGAGACGACGTTAACGACGATAGTAGCTGTGTCTCGCTCTCAAACTTGAAATGTGATTGCAAAAACACGTGGTGGTATGGCCCCAGGTTCCCGAAGATCACTATGTTACCTATGTTTAATAAATTTAGGAAAGTAATTCCAAAAGTTGGCAGAGCAGATACCAAAACAGCTTTGTAAAACCACATAACTTAAACAGTAATTCTATCATGATAAAAATTAAATACATAATTATTCTTATGTGCATTACATACACGAACGCTATTTACACAATATAAACAAAAGAAAAACATTATTAACTGTAAAAATAACGAACTAGTTTTTTAAACGGCAACATTAATGCAACAAATTCAAAATGGCCACTGCCGCCAAAAAAAGTTTCTGATGAATAAATACGCGCGTAACTATTGCCCAAACAAAATTGATACTTCAGTCAATTTGATATGAATCAGATTCGATTATTCGGTAAGAAGGCCTCGCTGCGGTCGAACCGAAGTTAATAATCTAAGATAAGTCTTTATTGATTATTGAATAGATATAAAATTAATGTATATTTTTCCAAAATTCGTAAGTACATAATTATTCTACTTCTATAGTGTATACTTTTATTCTTTTGATAGGAATCTGCATAGCAGGAAAAAATGATTAAAGGAGTTCGAAATGAAATGTTCGAATGTATGCTTCCTACATAGCCACTTAATTATTATTTTAATGTCCCATATTGCCAATGATATTGAAAACGGAATGTAAAATATCAAATAACATTAATCAAAAAGAGTTTTTATTAATCGCATTTAAATTTTATATTCTTCTTAGTTCAAATAATTAACTTGCCCTCCACTGTTGGGAATTAAATACCATGTTTATCAAAAAGCACTAAAAGACAGATAAATTAGGTAAATAAGTTATAACTAAACAGAACAAGTGATTCATAACAATCTTATAACTAGGCTGAAACTTTAACTTTGAAAGACAGTAAACTTAAGAACTTAGACACCTATTTATTAGAATGAGAAAAATACTTATGGAAACACTGCGAGCTTTCCGTCATACTGTTAACCTGATATCGCTATGAAACATCGGCCCATGGGTAGATTTAATTCATTAAAAAAAACAAAAATATCTATCCTTCAAAAATTCAATGTTGCCATAGATGTTTTAGTTTTTAGTTATTTTTATTTCGTGTGTTTATTGTTGACGACCTAATAATGATATAATCACAGAACACAGGTGAGTATCTATAATTAATTGCGATGTCCTATCAACAGTGTGAACAGAAGACACTTTCTCTTATAATAAAGTAAATTATCATCCTTTTTTTGTTCTTTTCCCATGTTAACACAAAAACGTTGGTACCATGAACTAATCTAAAGATAAATATCAACAGCGCAATTATTACAAAGCGGTCTTTCAATGGCACAGAACTATACGAGTACTTTAAAAATCTTATCCAAAAGAATAGTGAAACACATAGACTTTCTACTCATCTCTAAACTTGGAAAAACAAGTAAAACAACAAGGATGCGAGATATGTTTCAAAGGTCTATGGATTGACACATCGCATTGCGCGTAGCAGATTCATTTGACATCGCTGCGGCATAGACAATAATAAAATCGCAAACTGGCAACACACAATCGCAGTCAAGTCAATTCTGCATAGCAATGAGATATGTCTTACCAAATTAAATCACCTCTGGCGGGGCTTACTAACAACACCAATTAAAAACAATAGTTTAACTTTGGAATGAAAAAATCAGTCTCAAATAATGTGAAGTAATGATAGAATCAGAGCTGGTCGATTCAGGCGGGCTGTGGGCGGCGCAGGTGCGTGCGCATGTGCCGCGTGATCATGTCGCGCCGGCACGCGGCGTACGGGCATGACGGGCAGCGGTACGGCTTCTCGCCCGTGTGCGTGCGCTGGTGGGTGGCCAAGTGGTCGGAGCGCGAGAACACCTGCCCGCACGACGCGCACGAGTACGGCTTGACCCCGCTGTGCAGGCGCGCGTGCCGGGTCAGCATGTCCGACCTGGCGAACTTGCGGTAGCATACCTCGCACTCGTACGCGCGGACGCCCTCGGGCTTGCTCCTGTGGCGCGACGCGATATGCTTCACCAGCCGGTCGTAGATCGAGAACTCTTGCCCGCACGCGTGGCAGGTGAATATACCTGTGGTCTCACGAGGTGACTTCACACTGAGGTCCAGGGGGGCTTCGTCGTCTTCCGTTTGTGGCGTTTCGTGGACGAGCCAGGACGGCGTGGGGTAGTTGTTGTTGTTGTTGAGCTGCACTGCCAGCTTATCAAGGAGGCGGGACAGCCGGTGCTTCTTGTGCTCGTAGATGGGCGTGTGCGCGGGCGGCAGTGGCTCCATGCTACCTGCACGCATCGGCGGCATGCTGGGGCCCGCGCCCGACACCCGGAATGGGCTTCGTTGCCAACCTGCGGAAAAACGACATGGTCATAATCTGGCTATGAATATGGTAGTGTCATAATCAGTAGATCTTGTTCCAGAAAGCGGATTGCCTAAATAAATTTGAAAGGAATGTAGAAGAACTTAAGAGAAGTTTCACCACATCACTGTTTGTTCTCCTGCTACTGCGCGGATGCATCATCTCATGCGTATTGGCGATTTCAGACTTCTTAGTTACAAATCCCTTACGATGTTTTCCAAGTGTCCAAGTTACACTTACGAAGTACATAAATAATATGACTATAAAAATGTCGCATTGCTACCTGCCATAAGTTTCGAACCCGCACATTCGTACTCATGGTATTTTAACCTCTAGGCTACCACGACTTCATGTTTAATTTTCATTACCGTTTCCTACAGTCATTCAATAAATATTAATTAGTGTAACAATGTTTGGTGTAAGTAGACTAGCGCAGTACAAATAAAAAAATAAATAAATAAAAACATCGTATCTGCCTTCTCTGAATAGCTTGATTATGACGTTTGAGCATTGTAACTGACGGGTCGTAACTCGTAGGTAAGTGATTATATACGTCAAATGCATGTAAGGTACATCCTGTGATGAACTGTGGTGGGAACCAAATAAACAGCCCTGTCGTAAACTCTCTTACAAACAAGAAAGTAAAGTATCTCGTTGTTGCTATGGAAGATGGGTGGCCTACTCATCTTCCTCGTCAGCTTGGTGTGGGACGAAACTTACTAAAAAATAGCGATGTGGAGAAATATTATGACGCGTAACCTGTTTTTTACACATTTTTCTTTTTATTATTTAAATTAAATGTTGATAATAATTAAATATTGGAAGAAAATAAAACTAACGATGTCTTCAAACCTACTTTAATTATCATAAGAATTACTTCGTAATTCATCGATGCGAACTTTAATAATTATTCCAGCGTCTTTGACCACGCTTAACTATACTGTCAGCCCGTCAGGTATGGTACCTGCCCATTCTTACTCTCGTATCTAAAGACATTAATTATATACAACTTCTACGAGTCAGAATTAATTCCGTAATTATCTTCCATTTAAAACAAGCTTAGCGATATGTTTCAGTACAGGGCAGGTGTTATTTTTTTAAGCGTAATTTGAAGCCACGCAAATAACGATAGTGAACCCATATGCAGCTTTAACGCATCTGTCTTTGAACAAATGGGTCAATCTTATCCTCCACCTCCTATTGGTACTAGCCAAGACATTTTAGACCAATCACATGACTCAGAATAGTTATAAAGGAACCCCAAATAGAGGGAACGAATACTAGTCAAACAGCTTTTTTGTTATAGTTTTTGTTGTGAGAGGCGTTTAAGATATAACCCAAGGGGGAGGAGCTCTATTGACAATTTTGACAGCACGTGAATTTAAAATGCGAAAAGATGTTCTAATTTCAAAGCTGTTACATTTGTATTTGGAATTTGAATACTATATAAAACCGCCATTTTGAATTCGAATTTTGCTTTGATAAGTTTTGTAAATCGTGTTGCATTTATAAAGATGATGATGTGGGGTGTCCTATCAATAGGTTTGGCTATCTGAAGGCTCTGCTCTTATTTGAGGAGCCACTAAAGTGATTCTGGTAGTTCCGTTTACGTACAAAAAGACCCGTTCAGCGCAATTTTAAAGAATTATTGTTGGTTCCTATTATGACACCCATTAAAAGGAATCGTCCGTTGTATGAACGACGGAATGCTTGACTATTATTCTATTAGGAGTTCTGACGATACACCTAGTACCTAGTCATTCGTTGGCCCGAGCCATTGCTTAGGGTGCTCGCATCTTAGAAGTGACCCCAAACTGGCTGGATGTGGTGCGACCAGCTCGGCTACCGAATTCAAAACGGACATTACCGGGGAAACTTAAGATGGTAGCTATTTGGCGACAAGTATTGAGCATACGATTATAAAAATTGTAACCCTCCTTTTTGCTTCGCCTCAGTCGGGTAAAAAGCGACTGACTAGACAGCTCTTCTAATAAGATTCGGCAAAGAAAACCGCGATACAAGTTACATTCTGGGGCTATACCACCACGTGTTTTTGCAATCACTATTCAAGTTTGAGAGCGTGACACAGCTACTAACGTCGTATAGCTCCGTCTCTTTTTCATAACGAAATTAATCTTGTTTTGGCACGTCATGGTAAGGCCCCTGGTCTAGAAGCGACCAAGGGTTTGGTTACGGATTTGGAGGCGCGAGGACCCTAATAAGCTTTTCAATATTTACCGAATGCTTTTGTATAAATCGACAAGGATTAATGGAATGGGTTTAAATCGATTCTCTAGGAGACTCATTTTCAACACACATTTCCAAGCTTGAAATTGTGTTCCGATTTTTTCTTCTGCTTCAAGAAGAGACGTCTAGTTTGGGGATCATCACCTAACTGTTAATTATGTATATATTCTTTTTTATTTTGTCAAATAAAAAAATCCAATCTTTCTTTTCTTTTTGGCTTATAATGACAAAGTTGCGCCAACTTAGACGTGAAAGGGTATGTAATTCCGTTTAAAGGTTCAGATAAGAAAATCCTATTCGAGTGAGGTGGTAAAGAATAAAATGAATCAAATAGTTAATTGCTTTTTTTTGGAAATGTGAGCGACTGTGTCTGTAGTCCCATTTCTGTTCAGCAATACACGAGGTATTTACGTATTTCTTAAAATAATTGATTTTTGTCTGCTTTTAGCAATAGTTTAAAAAAAGGCTGTAAGATTTCTATGTACCCCAGAATGCTTGCGAAATTCAAAACTAGGAGCTATTGGCAAAACTTGCAGGGAAAAGTATCCTCGTTTAGTTTGAATCGGATCGTGTAAATCGTGTTAAAAGAGAAAGATTGTAGCAAAATTATTTATACTGAATAACAGTAAATATTTCTGTTTGGTATATTAACGAATTATGAAAACTTATTTTTTTCATAATTCGTTAATTTCCGTCGTTCAAACTTGTGTTTTCTGAAAAATGTTTAAAGACGTAATACTCTGTATCCGTATATTGTACCAAAATACGAAGTATCGAGTAATTTGGACGAATTTTTAAGACATGATTATTGCCCTTGTGCATTAATAGTCTGAGCGATGCAGGGACGCAAAAAGTTGTGCTATTTTTAGAACGATCATTAATTATATTTTTCTTTTATTGCGCTGCTCACATATTGCGTATCCAAAGAGATTGATTGTTGCTTCCGTGTAACCTTTGGCTTGACAACTTTAGGAGTTTTAGAGGCAGATAGCTAACAGCTTATAAAATGAGGAGTAACTTAGGCTCTTTTATTTTGCCTGGGCTGTGGGATATACGAACGATGTTACCGCGACAATATAAAGGGCTGAGGAAGGAACATGGATGGGTTTTAGTCAGTAAGAGTCTGACACTCCCTCGCTCTACCTAAGGCGGGAGGGATCATTTTGATGATTTCTCACAAAAAAGACTTATTAATTTTAATAATAATTATAGTGCCGTTGTAGTTAAGTGGGCATAGTAATTCATACAATCCTGCATTTACATAGATTTGTGTACAACGTGTTTATAAAAATGAGAATTGTGCCTTAAGAAAAAAATAAGGATTTGTTTCACCTTTTGAAAACATACTAACTATAATAATACCTCAAATTTCGTCTAGATCACAATTAGAGCTTAAAAAATCCTGAAGTTTTTCAAGTCAGCCAAAAGTCTTTAAGTATTTGGAGTACCAGTCACATGTGTCTTAACCTATGACACTTCGGGTTAGTATAGTTTTACTGTGTACTATTATATAGCCTGGAGTAATATGCGTATTTTTGCAATGTTTATAGAACTATTGTGTAGAATTTATACAAGGAAGTGCTTAGCTCATCTATCTTTTATCAGTACCACGAAGAAAGGGTGAATGACGCTCCAGCCTAAGCGTTTAGAGGGAGGAATATGTTATCAGTTTAGACAAAAACTGCCCTAAAGGGGAGGATATATTCGAGGATAAACTGAGAGAGAAGAGGAACCAGAGCATCACCACCTACTACAAGTTCTTAGTAGGTATATTCTTTGAAATTATTTGTACGAAATAGGAAAATTTTGATCGATATAGATTTTGAGTATTAAAAACTCAACTTTTTTCGGTTTACGATGGTGCGTTCATAGCAAAATGTATGAATGTATGTGTTTTTAGACAGCCCATTTAGGGTTTCTTTGAATTTTAAAAATAATGATAGGAGACTTTTTTGTGCGTAAGAATAAGTAATGCAAAACAGAAATATGTCGTACATATTTTCTACGCTCGCATATACCTACACCTATTGCAATTACAGTAATTAGTGTGAATACTATGGCTTATAAATATAAGTGTTGCCTACACTGTGGTATTATAATGAATAATGACATGCTCTTTGCTTCCTGGCTGTCAGAAAAATCTTACGTTCCAATTTGAAAGTTTGAAATGTTGCGAGAAAATAGTATGTGGCTGCATTTATATTTTAATTATTTACTTAATGCAACAGTAATATAGTGTAGCAGCACTATTAAGTCATTTCAAAATCATTAGTTAATCATTTCACAAAACTTTTGGCGCCGTTCGAGTTGGCAACTACTCACATACATTATGAAAGTAATATAAGTAAACACCATGTTTGTTTAACAAATGATCTACGAAATGTAACCTACGAAAACCCCACCTCCTTTCCTTCGCTCAAATATAACGAATTCGAGGTACACATGACTGAGAACCAACATCAACGTAAAGGAATATCCAAAGTCATCTATTAAAACAGTTATTATACTACCGGTTACTAGCCACCTATACCTGGTCTAATAAAAAATATACATACATGTCTCAAGATGTCTCGAATGCAGTTTCCAAAGTTGAAAATCAGATGCATCTATCCAAAACAGGCAATATGAAACAATCCTTTGGTGTGTATTTTTTTGATGCACTTAGTTTTAGCACAAGAGGTGCGTGAGTGAACGGTACGTAAGGTCGTCGGGTCGTGCGACCGGTCCAACCGCCCCCGCGCTCGCTAACATTAAACATTCACACGCGACACACGTCCGTCTCGCTGCGCATACGGCGGCTGACTGGCCGCTCCCTGCCCCCGCGCACCTGCGCGCGCGCTGCCGCGAAAACATTGCGATGCATCCACGCAAACGCATGCGCGTAGGTACCGACATCCGTTAACTAATAAACATATTAGTCGTGATTAATACGTGGCTGGCGAATGTAGCGGTTAACGATGAATTTCTTAGTAGTTGGTCAAGCAGAAAGTACTCACTTATTCTAAGTGGTTGGGTCAAACGTTGATCCTACTCGACACTCTAAGTCAATACTTAATTACCTACTCAAAGTAATTACAAGTAGGTACGTAGAAGCTTGCGTTCGGACCACTGCAGTTCGGTTATGGGTACTTACATACCTAGATAGATGTTTATAATATGCCGTGACATGAAGAGAATGCATTTCAGATATAAAGTCGTGTACAAAGATAGCACGTGTTATTAGTAAGTCAGAAAAAAGTTCAAAACAAAAGCTTTTTGTTACGATGAGAAACCGTGATGAAAGGAAGTAGAAGAAGGAATATCTCGTGTACGAGTATGTGGGTTCGTAACCTGGCAAGTACCAAGTAGAAGTACCAAAGTGTATCTTAGACACCACTGACTAGCGGTGAAGGAAAGCTGAAAGTATACGTGGACTAAAAAGTCTGAAATCGCTAATCCACCTTGAGCAAGTGTGGTCATCGATGCTCACAATATCTTCTCTATAGAACAGGCTTTTGCCCAACAGTGGGATAGATAAATAGGCCGTAATGATGATATGAAGAAGCAACATCTGCTACATTATATGAAACAAAGATATAGAATTCCACAAAGACAGTCTGATTTATTTCATATTAGCTTTTCGCCAGTGGCTTCGCTCGCGTATAAAATTGCAGAATTTCATACAAACATAGAAGATAACTTAGATAGAAAGTTTCAGGTCTCTACGATCAGCGGCTTAGGCTGTGCGTTAATCCATCAGTCACTCAGGACAAAGCATTTTATACTCGTATGCAAAAATTAAAAAAAACCATCTGCAAAGTATGAAGTGTTTAAGGCCCAAAAATTAGAAGTTGAAACAATGAATTTCTGCAGCTTTTTCCGGACTGTCTAGAGTCTAGACAAAGAACAATACTTGCATTGATTAAACTTCATAATTTTTTTACTCATTTCCAGCACCCTAATTACGTAAAAATAGATATCCAATTGAAATGCCCTTCAAAAGAAGTTTTACATACAATGCTGCCTATTTTTGAGCGTTTATCTCATTGATACTTTTAACGAAGCAATGTATATAATTGAACTATCAAAATGAAAGGTATTGCAACTGAAATTGAATATTGGCTTACGTAATTAGGGGACAGATGTTTAGTACATATACACATACCTACTTGCAATAGTATACCAAACATGTTTTAATGAATTAATTGCATAGGGTATCAGAGAAGTTCGGATTTCAAATAAAGTAAACTTTTAATAAGTTATACAGAAAATGGCGTCGCCTAAAAATTATTAGGAATGTTGCCGGTATTATTAATGTTGAAATATTATGAATATGAATTATGAAAAAATTAAAAGCTTTTGTTTTGGGAACTAAGTTTAAAGAGTTATTATGAAATAAGAAGAGTAAACGTGAAGTTTATATTTGACTGTATACCTAAATAATTATTTTTTTATGTGGCTATTCAATATTAAAACTTCAATATTAATATTAAAACTAAAAATGCATTCACTACTCAAAAAATCATAAATGAAATAAGTGATGTCACAGCTTGCTAACCCCATACAAAATCTAGAGAATCGCATTTTGACAGGTCATCAAAATTATATAAATTCATTGGAAAATAATTTTATTGCATATTGAAAATTACAATGTTTATATTAATTACTTAAAACTACTTGCTAGCATATATGATGTAGTATTAGTTTTTAATCTTAAGCCTTAAAAAATAATTAAGCAAATGTGTTAACATAGTCAATGACAAGTGACGTAACAGGCGCGAAGGCAGATTTAAAAAAAAACCGTTAAGTATTCCATCCCTACAAATCCTCCTCATCTCACTTGACCGCGATGAGGAGGAATTTTTTGAAGCCCTGTATTAGCTAGTAGTGTAGTGTAGTGTATATATATATCTATACATATATTTTTAGCTATAGTAAGTTTTTTTTGTTAATATGTAAAATACAAATCTTCTCTAATATAAAAATGAATCGCTGAATATGTTGCTAAGCGTAAATCTCGAGAGCAACTGAACCGATTTGGATGAAATTTAGCACAGAGATAGAGGAGACCCTGGAGAAGGTTTTAGGCTACTTTTTATCTGGGTGCGGCAAGTAATTCCGCCGGGACGCGGGTGAAACCGCGGGAAACAGCTAGTACAATATAAAACATAGTCGGGTTTGTTCGAATACTTATAACTCGAGAACGACTGGACCGATTTTCATGGTTTTTGATTTGTTGTATTTGTCTCTGTCCCGAATAGCAGAATAACTATTAACACATAGGAAAAAAAGAAAAAAATACGGGGCGATACGAAGTTCGCCGGGCCAGTCTTTATATAAGTGACAATAATATTGTTTTTATTATTAATAGAATTTGCATTATACCATGGAACCACCATTTAAATATATTGGCACAGCCGTAAAGCCTTAATTGGGCCCGGAAATGCGGAAGCCTGTTTTTTACGTTTTCACGGTAATTCAGATGAAACTTTTTAGGTATGATGATGATAATGATGATGATGGCTTATTGAATATTAAAGAAAATAAAAAGTACATACCTATTAAGATAAAGCTGATTGGTTTGAAATAATTACTCATTTCAAAACTTAATTAGTTAGCCATAATAAAAAAAAGTTTAAGGTTCTAAGAAAGTTCATGCCGTTTAAGACAATGTCTTTGATTAACAAAAAATATACCTAATATTAAAATGAAAGCTTTATTACTAGGTTTATAAGTAATAGTCTAATCTGTTCAAGAAAATAATTATTAGATTAAAAAAAATTAATTACTTTTAAAAAGCTAAATAACTATACAAGCGCGCATAAGCTAACATGAAAATAAATAAACATTTTTTAGTAAGTAAATAAAAGAACTCATAATAAATTAATCAATAAAAATATAAATTACTGTTCAATAAATAAAATACACAGTAAAAAAGTTTTGAACATAAATAAAAAAAAACTTTTAATTAAAAACTTACTTGTCACATCCTTACTAAACTTCACATAGCTCTGTTTCTCCATGTTAACGAAGGTATTCATCCTTAAATTCAAAGTTACACACAGTTACACAACAAACATGCGATTGCAATCCGATTCCCGAATGCAAGCCCGAAATAGCCCGAACTTGCCCGAACGTGGTGCAGTCCCGGGAGATGCGTCTCCCTTGAAAACCCGCCAGCGAATGAGTTTGGGGTCCGGCAAAATCAGTGCTAAGAAAAATAATAATATTTAAATGCGACTTGAGATGTAAGGGAGTGGACAGATGTAGGGGTCGTGGGAAAGTAAGGGTGCGCCGTTAGCTAAGGGAGTAGGTGTCGGCCTTTCTTAGCGTTGACACCTCCCACAACCGATTTTGGGGTTCCGTAGAAGCGAGGAAGTTGAATCATTTATAATAATAATAATAATAAAATTTATTTGCCAGAATATGGTACAATAGGTGTTAACAATGAATAAATATTTTCAGCATACCCTGCTATTAAATAGCGTGCAAATACATTTCATCAGCATCTGCTTCTTTGTCTATCAAAATGAACTTTGATTTAAGATTTTCTACAATAAAATAAAAAAAAAAGTTGTAGGAGTTGCAGTGGTTGGGGGTCTTGTGGGTCAAGATCAAAAAAAATTATCGATATAGTATCGTTCACAGTTTATCGATACTAAAGTATAGACTGAAAATATTATAAGGCTATTTATATATAAATAGAAAAAGCGGTGTGCTTTTAATTTTGAGAACATTCTTTAGATTATCACCAGAAATAGAACGACACCTGGCATTTTTCATAAATGACAGTTATTCCAATACCTACTTTTATTTATTTACTACATACATACTAGGTTTTTCCCGTGGTTTCGCCCACGTCCTAAGGGAACATCTTCTCGTTTCGTTCGTTAGGATGTCGGCCTATGTACTCCGCATTTTTCATACCACATAGCAGTTTGTTTGCGCTGTGATCGAGGTGTGTATAGGCTCTTAAAATTACATATTACTTTTCTATTACCTTCCCTAGGCTGGGGCTGGCATTCGCCCGGATTTTCCCGGATTTTGTCCTAGTTTAGAGGGCGTCCGAGGTGCGTCCGGGCGGGTTTTCAAAGAGCGTCTGGAAAAATCCTGGACTTTTTACCTGATATCCGATCCCGCTTGATTGAAAGGTAAGCAATAAAATAAAACAAATAATGAAAGAGTGTCCGGGGAAATAATCAAACTCTTTAAAAATGTCCGGGGTTTTTATAGTTTTAGTCCAGGGTCGACGATTTGGGTGATGACAGCCCTACTAGCAGGTAATATTAGTAGCATATATAATAATTATATTTATGTAGCATCTATAATATTAAATAATATAGCAGTTCGAATATTTGTTTGAAGAGTCCAATAAATATGGATAAATACTTCGATATCAAACGCTGCAGAAATGAAAACTCACTTGGAAAGCTACGTTTGTCGGTATAAGCCGGATTATTATATTATTACTAGAGTAAGCCCTCTTGCTGCAAAGGCCAGGTTAGAATTCTGATCCTCGAACGGCAAACCTCGTCACCCGTTGTTTGTAAAAGGCGCAGATATAGAATCAAATGTTTTACAAAGCCATTAGTTTTTTCTTTTTTGTGTATGGCATCTCGCAAGTCAACCTAGAAGGTTGTCGACTGCTGAACCGGGCTTGCCTGTGAGGGCCTCCAGCCAGGGCTTAACTTACAAAACTAAGCGACTCCAGGCTAAGGGCACTCCCTAGTGGGGTACGGGCCTCGGCTTAGGGCGTCGCTGGAGGAGGACAGCAAGGACAGGCTGGATCAGAATATATGTGATTATTATAATCGGGAATTTTGAAGCTATTAGCTCAGCTCGCGGGCTGGCTCGTCGAGCTAGGGTCGGAAGGCATGGAACAAAACCGCTAGTTGTTTCACAAGACAGCTCCAGTAAAACACCTGATTCGTCAGTCCTTCTGCGATATAGGCTTCTACCGACTTCTACGATAACTCTAGTTTCAACGTCATGTTATGACGTCATACAATTTGGAAGGTCAAGGACCTCAGCATTGATGGCAGAGCTTACTCAGAGCGAATTGATGATTTTATTCTTATTCTATGTCCTTGTTTCATCGCGACGACATTTTCCTCCACCACCAGGTGCTTAAGGCAGAAGATGGATTCGCTTAGCTGAAGACCGTAAGGGAAAGTCTATGTCCAACAATAGACTAATATTAAATAATGATGTTGATATTTTTAAGCAGTGAGGGTTGAAACTCTCGGATCATGGGGTCCGAGCGCCCACCTCAACATAGCAAAGTAGCTTGTTGACTCTTCCTCTGACCCAAAGGATTTCTAATTCGTTGCCCAAAGGCTAGCTTTTATCTTCGGCGTGGGAATGCTGCCAGTCTCTTGGGTACACTTCCAGTTCACGGCAATGATTATGAATATATTGGCGCCATATGTTGGTATTTTGTATTTTTTAATCCTTCCAAACAATATATATAAAAGTCAATGCCACTTTTCATTGTAATTTTATAACTCCAGAACGGGCTTATCTATCCAAACCAAATGTTTAGGCTTTGTTCGGACTATTTAGTAGATGGTTTATGTGAAGTTTGCACAAAATCGGTCGAGGGGTTCTTTTTATTATGAATTCGTATAGCCCACGCGGGCGAAGCCGCTGGCGAAAAGCTAGTTAATTAGTTCTCTCAAAATACACAGCTAGTAATTATGAATGTACAGTGTATTATGAATGGTATAAGAAAAAAGTTTTTTTTTAATACTTACCATTCATAATACAAATTAGTCACATCTATCGTTACTATATCCTTACTAATATTATAAATGCGAAAGTAACTGTCTGTCTGTCTGTCTGTCTGTTACGCTTTCACGCCAAAACTACTGGACCGATATAAATGAAATTTGGTACAGAGATAGAAAAGAACCTGAGGAACAACATAGGCTACTTTTTACCCGGGTGCGCTAAGTAGTTCCCTCGGGATGCGGGTGAAACCGCGGGAAACAGCTAGTTAGATGTAAAGTTTGGTCACCGACTATGGCTTGTCACGCCCCCCTGACATTAGGATCTGCTTATCCAACACCTTATTACATATATACATATATATACATCTACATTTGACCCAGATTCCGTCTCGCCAATAGAAACGGTCAAAATGCTAGGTTGATTCTCACAACCTGTTGCCTACGCGTTCGGTTCTTGTGGACACTTAGTATGAAAAAGTGGGCGTATCAGTAAGGAGGTCCTATTGTCATTGTTTATGGGTCTACGAACCCTCCAGGGATTTGAGTTTCAAGAACGTTTAATTGCCAAATGCGTGCTTTGGTAAAATTTGGTAAGTATAAATCGATGAATACATGACTATTGTTCAACGATTGTGGCTTGGTTTTTTGAGGGAACTACTTAACATGCCTCAATGAAAACTGTACCCTATGTTGTTCTCCAAGTTTATATCTGTCCCCATATCAAATTTCAGGCAAATCGGTTTAGCAGTTTTACCGTTAAAGCGGAACAGACAAACAGAGTCATTTTCAGATTTTATAGTAAAGATTACTGTTATTGAGGATCGTAGTCCGTATTACTACGAGTACGCGTAGCTCGTAGCGTTCTGTAGCTTAAATCATTTCAGGAAGAATAAAAGTTTTCTTTATTTTTATATTATTTTATTTAGAAATGCCTTCCATACTTACAACAATCTGCAAGGCCCTTTAGTCGAGTACCACTACGTAACGTAGGTAGTGTTAACTACTGGTAAGGATTTTATTATCAACTGGTTAAAAATCTATACATATAAAATGCTTTGTCCTGAATGACTGACGGATCAACGCACAGCCTAAACCTGAAACTTGGAGGGTGTGTTCTTTGTATGACGCATGCATCCGATAAGAAAGGATTTTCCAAAATTCTACCCCTAAGGAAATGAAAAAAGGGGGGCAAAGTTTGTATGAAATAAGAGGGTGAAAAAGAGGATTTGTGTGAAACTCTGACATTTTTAATTTGAATTCGTATAGTAAACGCGGGCGAAGCCGCTGGTGGAAAAGATAGTCTAATATTATAATTAATTCTATGTATAAGTTTAAGGATAATTGGCAGTTAAGTGCACCATAACATTTAATTAAAGTTCGCCTCCCAAAGGTCCGGGATTCTGTAGTCCCGTGGAGACATATAAAGTAATTTCATCATTAAAATATGAATGCATTAAACCAGTTGCAATACAACTTGAATTTACATAAACATACGTAAAGCAATACAATTTCTCATATTCGCCAGAAACGTAGCATTGGTACTACGAGGTGCTACGCCGTAGCAAAATAGACTTAATAATTAACAGACAAACTCATAATAATAATAATTCAGTATTTTGATTGAATGGATCGATATAACAGATGTGGCAAAGGAAAAGCTCCTTAAAAAACTTTTAAATAAAGTCGAAAGTACATAAACAAAATATTTCGCCGGCCGCGTTTTTTAGCGTGATGCGGTTCATAGGTCAATATGAACTACTTTTATTTCTGTAAACTCATGTTTCAGAATTAAAAACAGTTTAGCATGAAAATTAGGTCATAGATTTTTTTCGAATGAATGATGGAAAAGCAACTTCTAAGTAACTGCCGCACAGTTCAACCGATCAAAGGTTAAGCTGCGCTTGGCGCGGTCGGTCCGTGGATGGGTGACCATCTTTGTCATAGCGAGACTCCTCCGTGCCTCGGAAAGCACGTGAAGCTGTTGGTCCCGGCTGTCATTTGTAGATCTTTGACAGTTGTTACGGGTAGTCAGAAGCCAGAAAGTCTGACAACCAGTCTTACCAAGGGGTACCGTGTTACCCGGTAACTGGGATGTGGAGGTCAGATAGGCAGTCGCTCCATGTAAAACACTGGTACTCAGCTGCATCCGGTTTAGACTGGAAGCCGACCCCAACATAGTTGGGAAAAGGCTAGGCAGATGATGAATTACTTTTACGAATGTTTTTACCTTACTGAAGAAATAGGATTTTTATATGACACGCACTTGGCCGGGGTGTTTTTTTTTTCTAAAATTTGGTGACGTCACCTCATACTGTTCATTCAATTCGCACAAGCATGAGTAGTTCTAGACTTTACCTACCTATCTGTTACACACATACACCCCACTATACCTGTTTACAATATAGGTACATAGATTCATGGCGCAGAATTCTATGGTCTCGCTCAGGGCCGAGGGGCTGCGCTAAGGCCTGTCAAAACACATTGAATGTGGCGCAATAACGGGGAATAGTATGGAACGCACAGGAATGAAATTTTCATATTTGTGCTTAGTTTATGTTTCTGTTATCTCGAAAATTCCTTTCGAGATAACAGGCACTGGGTCCATGACATAGAACCTTTCTAGAGCATTTATTCATCAAAATAAAAAAATATAAATAACTAGCTTTCCGCCCACGACTCCGCCCGCAAACAAATCTTTCCTCGTAGATTTGTTTGTTTGTTTGTAGGGTTTTAACTCAGAAACGACTGGACCGATTTTAAAAATACTTTCACCGTTATAAAGCTACATCTTTACGAAGTGTCATAGGCTATATTTATTTCCAGAAATAGTTAGGGATCCTTACTAAAACTTGAATAATGTAACCCAAGGTGTTAAAAAAATTGCCCACGCGGGCGAAGACGCGTGCGGAAAGCTAGTAGATTATAAATTAATGTTTTACGGTACTGCGAAAAGTTTATGATAAAATTCATAATAAAAAATTCATATTAAAATTCATTCCTTTTTTTAAGATAATTTTTGGTATTTTGTAGAAATTCATTATCAGAGTACAAACAGTAAATTACCATATGCGATGACATCTTGAATAGCTAATTATTTATTTGTATTTACTCGGAAGAAACATAGATCTTGGATTAACACATACGACACTTTTTATCCGGGTCATCATAGGGTGCCATCTTCTAATTAAGTTGGGCGTTCATTTGAAATCTGCGCGGTATTTTAGCAGGGGCCTGTCCATTCCTGTACATCATCCATCCACGTCCCCCTCTGTCTGCCTTGAACTCTTTATCCTTATCCAGGTGCGCGAAGCCGTTCCCTCAGGATGCGGGTGAAACCGCGTGAAACAGCTAGTCTATACATATAAAATGCTTTGTCCTGAATGTGTGACGGATAAGCGCAACCGCTGATCGTAGAGACCTGAAACTTGGACGGTGTGTTCTTTGTATGACTTAGGCGTCCATAGGATAAAAAGGATTTAACTAAATTCTACCCTTAAGGAGTGAAAAAGGGGGGCCAAGTTTGTAGGAAACTCTGACATTTTTTTTTAATTTGTATAGCTCACGCGGGCGAAGCCGCTGATGTCTATGTATAGCTATGCAATTGTCGCAAGTGGACATGTAAAAAGCAAGGCTATGCGCTCAGGAGTTTCAAAAAATATTTAATAATATCTTTCGGATATCCAAGATTATTCCTGATAGCAGTTAAAAAAAACACAGCAGCATTTTTACTAGACAAAGCTGTACAATATCAAAGTACCATCTTCGTGCTATTCAATACAATGCCAACGTCATCCTAAGCCCATCCTTAACGGGACCGCCACGCGTGCCCCCAAAAAAAACTCCACAACAGCTGTGACGTCATAGCTTACGTCATACTTTTTATACTTGGATCAATTAGCAACACCTTTAGCGGGTGGCGCGGCGGCGTGGCGTGGCCAGGTGCTGCGCCATCGTGAGAACGTCGAGACGTGGGGGACACACGGCTGCGGCGGGCGGCGAACAAGTATTATTATTTTACACGTCTTTGTGTTTACTGTTAGTTTCTTGAATGGCTCGTAATACTGTTATTGTGTTGTGTAGTGCGTCTTGGGAGGGTGTTCGAGGGTGGTACAGAATAATTAATAGCGTTATAGTTTGTTGTTGGCTGAGATTCGATGAAATTTCCATGTATCGTCTAATCTTGATGGGGGATACTTTTAAAATAACGAATCATAATACACACTTAAAAAAGTTTATTCTCAAATTGTAGGCTCGCTTTAGGCTGCAACACGTTTAATATCCCAATCATTTTCCATCATCCAATGCGGACGAAAAAAAGTTATTTTTGTATCGTCTATTCGTCTAGCATCTAATATAATAAAACATAAAATATTTGTTTGATCTCGGAGCTATGAGACAACTTTAATGAAATGTGATAGTGAGACATGAGCGGCGATTGCACCTGTATTCGAGCACTTTAAGAAATTAATTGATTTTATTACCTATTAGTCACTGTGCTACTCTCAAGGAATAGTTTTTAATTTTAATGCCGATGATCAAAAATTTAAGCATGCTGTACGTAATTTTAGTCGATGTGTATCGATTGTCCGTGTTCCGGCGCAAGTCGACACGAGCGGAGTTTTTTTACACTTTTCTTTTCTAAACCTTTGAATTTGTTGTATCGTGATCCTGGTGCATAGGATGTTATGGGTTTTTGTGTGGTACATGGCAAGAAACAGGTACTTCCTTACACATTTGTGGGTGTCTTGGTGACATCATTCACGCCAAGAAGCGAATAAAAAAAAGGATTTTTTACGTAAAATTGACAGTCCAGTTCAATAACAACATCATGGTTCGCTCGTCACTTGGAGGTGGAGGCAGTCTCTCTATGTAAAACACTGGTACTCGGCTGCCGACCCCAAGATAGCTGGGAAAAGACTAGGCAGATGGCGATGATACTAAAAGGTTCCGGCAAAGTTTTAAGACCGACCTGCAGACATCAACCCTCCTTCGGAATGCTGTAGTCGGTGGTAGCCGCGATCTCCAGTATATGTTCCAACAGATCTCTCACCAACAACAACAATACCACTAGTGGGGGAAAACCGGGGGGGGGGGGAGGCTTAACCAAAAATCAAAAATTTTTTTTTTTTAATTGTTATTTTTTTCTTATAAGAACTGAGTAGAGAGTACCTTCTATTATATAATTTTCTTAGCTTATATTAATGTAGCCGAGTTATTGTGAAAACCGTTACTTTTTAAAAAGATTATCCATGGAGTTTCTTGCCGGTTCTTCTCCATAGGTCATATTCTTTGGAACCGTGTAACTAGTGTGACTTTTCATAAGAGCCTGCAAATTTGAATTTTGACTTTTGAAAATTAACTGTTAGTGAAAAATAATAATAACAGTCAATCAAATTGCGCAATATTTCCACCAACGTCGCAATACCAACCCCTCAAGTAGTTGGCATATTATTACCGGGCGGAGTGCGCGAGCGCAGGTGTTGCTTCACGTGAGAACGCACTCCCCTAGCTAGAGGGAGTGGGTTCGATTCCCACGCCGTTAACTATCGGTAGCTAAGTCAAGGTACCGCATTGTTTAGGCTGTGGGGTGGCATTTAAGGTCATCTGTAGTACAGTTAGAAGAAATCATTATTGTGGTAAGCCACTTATTATTATTTTTAACCGACTTCAAAAAAAGGAGGAGGTTATCAATTCGACTGTATTTTTTTTTTTATGTTTGTTACCTCATAACTTGCGACTGGGTGAACCGATTTTCATGATTCTTTTTTTATTTGAAAGCTGGTGCTTCCCGTGTGGTCTCATTTAAATTTTATCACTACCGGTTCAGCCGTTTTATAAATATATCAAAAATAACGATTTATCTCTACTTGCTGATATGCCAAATACTTAGATGATTTGGTTATTTACGCTTATTACAACTTAAAAAAGTGGTGTTTATTTTTTGTTAAGATAGCAAGACCGAGACACTGAAAAGCGAAAAAATAAAAAAGCTTTTTACAAAAAAATTAAAACCGACTTCCAAAAAAAAAACTGAAATGTAAAAAAATATTTTTATTTAAACGCTTTACGACCAAAACATCGCTTTCGAAGTCGGTGGCGAAATACTAACAATAGTAACTTACAAGACACCGACTTCGAAAGCGATGTTTTGGTCGTAAAGCGTTTAAATAAAAATATTTTTTTACTTTTCAGTTTTTTTTTTGGAAGTCGGTTTTAATTTTTTTGTAAAAAGCTTTTTTTTCTTTAAGCATCGATCACAGAAAGATTTGGAGGGAAAAGAGAGGCAGTAAGGGGTAGAATGGGACAGAGAGAACTACTATGAAAGTTAATAAGCTCTCTTAATATCCGAATCCCTAACAAAAATTAAAAATAATCTAACCAATATTATGTGAAAGTGAGTTTTTAATGGTTTCATTCGTCAAAATCGGTGCAGTCCTTTTAAAGTGAAAGCTAAATAGTAGTTAGGACCAAGGATAAACAGGAAAAAAAATGATAGAAAATTGTGTGCCCTGTCTGACCGTACCCTTAAAAAATATACCTGTAATTCTTAGTTGAGGGGTTACAACTCTTAGGGAGTTTTGCATACACGTGCAAACACAGAGGACCCATTTACATAATCATTTCTTATTGCCACTGGCCATTCGTGACGTGCAATTTTACACTCCTCCTTATACATCAATATATTATATAAAAATAAATGCCACTTTTCGTTGTAATGTTATAACTCAAGAACGGGCTCACCTATTCAAACCAAATGTTTAGGCTTTGTTTGTATTTAGTAGATGGTTTATGTGAAGTTTGCACAAAATCGGTCGAGCGGTTCTTTTAATTATGAATTCGTATATCCCACGCGAGCGAAGCCGCTGGCGGAAAGTATAATAAAACTCGCATTTATAGTATACTAGCTGTTTCCCGCGGTTTCACCCACATCCCGAGGGAACTACTTAGCGCACCCGGATAAAAAGTAGCCTATGTTGTTCCTCAAGGTCTATTCTATCTCTGTACCAAATTTCATTTATATCGGTCCAGTAGTTTTGGCGTGAAAGCGTAACAGACAGACAGACAGAGTTACTTTCGCATTTATAATATTAGTAAGGATATAGTAAGGATAGCGACCCGCCCCGGCTTCGCACGGGTACAATGCTGATACTAAATACACTACAGTACTACCCCGGCCGGCCGGTACCGCCGCAAACGCTACGTCCCGCAATTTTTAAATCTATAATATCTTCGAAAATATTAATTTAAATCACATGCTGTAAAGGGCAATTTTGATCTACATGAAATGCACAACGTATCTAATGTATTTAATTGGATAAGGAATGATACTGTATCGTTTAAAATAGCTTGGTAAATAACCCATATTTTTTTTGTAATATGTAAAAGATAATAATGGTTACAGTGGATTATCCTTAGGAGATAAACATATGCTGTTGCGGACTTTTTTATTCATCTTTTTAAGATATACAATTCCGTAATACATAAATTTGATCTATCTCGTAAGGTTTAGCCAGCGTTTGCAATGTAAGCGCAGAAAAATATGTTTGTTACGACTTCACATTACAAATCTTTAAATTTCTCGGCTTTTCTCTACTATAACATGCATGTATTATACATATAAATCTTCCTCATTAATTACCCTATCTATTAAAAAAAACCGCATCAAAATCCGTTGAGTAGTTTTAAAGATTTAAGCATACATAGGGACATTGGGATATAGGGACAGAAAAAAAGCGACTTTGTTTTATACTATGTAGTGTAGTAGTGATTATAAATGCGAGTTTGTGAGCATGTGTGTTGGTTTGTTACTCTTTCGCGCAAAAACTACTGAACGTGTTTAGATGATTTTTGGTACACACGTAGTTTATAACCTGAAATAACACATAGGATAGGTACTTTTTATCTGCTATGTAGTTTCCTCAGCATGCGGGTGAAACCGCGGTAAACAGCTAGTATTTCAAAATAACATTAAAATCTTTTAATTTTAATTAATTACCTGATTGATATTCAAAAGCTGGAAGCATAGATATATAGAGTTCGTTGAGCAATGATAAAAGGTGCCTCCTGTGCGACCCATAGGCTTACAATAGTAGTAAGTCTTTGGGTCATATGGCACGAGAGATTCGATGGTAATAATCACAGTAGAAACAATAATGTGCTATTATACTTTGGCTAAAGGATAACCATTGCTATGGAACGTGGTTACATCTCATCATCTGCCTAGCCTTTACCCAAATGCTGGGCTCGGCTTCCAGTCTGAACCAGATGCAGCTGAGTACCAGTGTTTTACATGGAGCGACTGCCTATCTGACCTCCACAACCCAGTTACCGGGTAACACGGTACCCCTTGGTAAGACTGGGTGTCAGACTTTCTGTTTTCTGACTACCCATTACGACGGTCAAAGATGTACAAATGACAACTGGGACCATAGAGAAATTATCCACTAGAGAGCTTATAGGCCGATTTCTTCTAAGAACACAACTCACCACTGCGGGCCGGGGGACGAGGAAAAATGCGCGGCTGCAATTGGTCGGTTCAAGGTCAAACTGCGCAGACGCCTACCGTTAGGGCTGCTGTGCTTGATTAAGGGAAAATAGACGATATCGATAAAATGGATTTTAACATTAAGAAAAATACTCAATTAAAATCTTATCAAATAGTATTTAATCAATGAATGTATATATTGTAAATAATTTAAAACCAACCTGTAATAAACAAATAAAAAAAAATCAATTACAAAAAAAAAATATCCTGTTATTATTGATTTTTAAAATGAATTAATTTGGTACATAATATGTTTTCCGAATTAAAGTTTTAGGGTCCTGATTGTTTTTTGTAAAAAATGATAAACGAGCATCTACATATTTCTGAATTATGCATCTTGCTAATTCAATTAATTGATTTGTTGATTCTATTTCAAATTGATGAAAATCAATATCCGGGAATAAATTATACCCGATCAATTATTTTAAAACCGATCTAATAAAATAATCGGTATTATCTATTAGTAGTATCTATTCACTTTTATTTAAGTTCCGGAATCTTCGGAAATCTAAAATGAAAACATGTACATCGGAACAGGAAGGTTCCGATGCAGATATTGGCGAGGGAGAGCCGACTTCTTATATTTTTATATGAAAATATTGACATACAACAAGTTTATTAATAACAATTCAACGTAATTAAAGTAAATTATCAAAATTAACACTATACAAGAGTTGTGAACGGTGCGCTTGCTAGAGTCGCAATACCTCTTGTCGCTCGCTGCGTTGTTATAAAAGCCGCTCCCCTCCACAACTCGCCTGATTCATTGAGTGGTAGCGTTTATGCACTTTTTAGGGTTCCGTAGCCAAATGGCAAAAACGGAACCCTTATAGATTCGTCATGTCTGTCTGTCTGTCTGTCTGTCTGTCCGTCCGTATGTCACAGCCATTTTTTTCAGAAACTATAAGAACAATTCTGTTGAAATTTGGTAAGTAGATGTATTCTGTGAACCGCTTTAAGATTTTGACACAAAAATAGAAAAAAAGCAATAAATTTTGGGGGTCCATACTTAGAACGACTTAAGACTGATCAAGTGACTTGTCAAAAGTTCGTTCCTTAATATTAAATTAAATTTAATTAGAAAATAAGTGATTTAGTATATAGTTATTAGTTAAATCGCGGTAAAACGACATAAATATCCAGGAATATTGTTTGTTACGAAATATACAAACTATTCACGAAGTCTGAAGACAAGAAGTTGCCGGTAACCTAACCAGCTGTCAACTAACGATATTCAAAGTTTGAATATTTGGATATAAACGGGAAGTATTGTTTACTTTATTCTTTATTAGCACACAATTAATAATTATTGAGCTACGACAGTAATTCGTTGCTAATAAACAACAATAATTAGTACATTTCTAATACTTAATAGATAATATTTAAGTTGTTCATGAATCGTGTTTGATTTATAACAAACATAATACTGTTATCTTATAAATCTAGCTAGATAAACACAAGAATCAGTATTATTGTGGACATACATCTATTAAGAGAGATTTTTATTTTTAATATAATATCTTAACAATTAAAAAAAAAGTGCCTACCCACAAACATAAATAAATACTTTTGATTGAATGAATAAATATTTTAGATAATAAAACTATAACAGTTGGCCTCACCTTATAATTTACATACTTACTTACATGTCTTTTGCTTTAATCAGTTCACCTATCTTTCTTTTCAGTCCTATTATATTTTCTTGTCCATACAATCAATTCTCACCCCTTCTTTAAACCAACTTTCAGTAACCAGTCCTGACACCATGCCTATGTTGACCCGTAAGGCTACTGCTCAGGAGATGCAGCTCAAATTAAATGCAGCTCTCAAAGAACTGAAAGCATCTAATGACCAATGTCAACGACTGCTACAAGAGAGGGAAGAAAGTGAAGAAGAAGTTAAGAATATTGTTGACAGAAACTCAAGCCTCAAACGGGAGTTAGTAGTCTTACATCAACAATACCTGGAAGTTACCGATGAACGGGATAAGCTCCAGGTGGTGACGGACGGGTTCAGTAACTGCAGTAACTTATATGAGGAGGCCTTGCGGAAAATTAGGGACCTGGAGGATCAGCTGATTCATGCTGAAGAGCAGATTTCATCATTGCATAGGGAAATAGAATGTACTCAGGTAGTAAAAACTGATCACCTTTACAACGAACTAATGAACTCTAGATTAGGAAATTCACTGGTAACAATTGATCTAACTGAACAAGATTCCTTAATTCAACAAAATAGTGTCAATATTAGTCATAACAAAATAAAAAAATACATTAAGCTAAATAGAATTATAAGAAAATGTAAAATTTTAAAGAAACAACAAAAACACTTTTCCAAAAATATTAAATACAGGAAAGAACGTGTTGAATTGATAAGTAGATTAAACAATTACCAAATTAAATTGGAAGACAGCAAAAACATATATGAAATTGACACTCAGCGCTTACAGTCAGAAATAAATGTCTTAGAGGACTCACTTAATTCATTATATAAAAAATATGTGAGCTCACAGAAACAAATAAATGAACACATTCTTGCTGCAAACAGGTTAGTTGATATGTGTAATTATAATGCAGACAGAGTAGACTCAATGATTTTTAACAACTCTGAATGTACCTGTCAGAGAGAATCTAACTCTCATAACCCTGGTCTGGACAGTACCCTCATCCAACACAAACTTGATACTGTACAGAAATTATCTGAAATGCAAAAAATAACAACAAATTCAACTCTGAGCAGTGACAGTATTTTCAGTGGGGAAACTTGTTATCAGTCATTAATTTTTTCAGATAGTTTAGGGAAAGGTCTAGGGAAATTACTCAGTAACAACCTGAGTTATTCTTCTTCTCAAAACTACTGCAACCCTGGGCTTTCCTACAGAAAAATTATGAGCTCAATCTTTGAAAAAGAATACAATCATAACACAAACATAACAGTGTTAGTAGGCAACAGCATAAATGTTAAAAAAGAACATATCACAGATATTGTTTCTAAATTGTTAAATCTCAAATGTCATAAAATAATTTTGTGTGCTTTCCCATACTTTGAGCATTTATCTGACAGACGAAACAACAGCATACATATGCTGAACCAGCATATTCATTTCTTAGTAAGTCACTATAGTGACAAACTTGTATTTTTTGACACCAACAGTTTTGTTGATAAATTAAGATCGACAAGGGATACTGCGTACCTGCCTATTAGATTTAGACGTCAAATAGCATGGCTATTAGCATATAATATTAACTCAGACATAAGTAGTATGTCGAAGTCCTCATGTAATTCCACAATGGTTAGTAATAATGATACTAACGTTATTAGTACTATAGATTACTGTAGCACAGCTACATCTGAATATACAAATTATACGAAGGAGGATCAATGTATGGTAAGTCATGACATTGGGTTCTCTCCGGATGGTAATATTTTAAACAAGTTTATAAGACAGCAGAAGATGCCATAAATAATTTGCAAGCAAAGGGATCTTCTGGCCACGAATTATATAAAAAAGAAGTGAGGAATACCCTGAAAGTATTTCATCAAAATATTCAAGGTATGTCCTCAAAATTGTTAGAAATTGAATTGTTTTTAGAGAAAACAATGTTTGACATAGTTTGCATTACTGAGCATTGGTTGAAAGATTACCAAATGTTAATTAGTTATGAGAACTATAGTGTGGGCAGTTGCTTTAATCGAAAAACCATGCTGCATGGAGGTTCACTTATTTTAGTTAAAAATAATATTAAATACAAACAGCGTAAAGATATAGTTGGCTTTTCGGTTGAACATAGCATTGAACTGTCATGTGTTGAGCTAGATAAGCATATTATAGTGTGCGTGTACAGACCCCCCAATTTTCAAAACTTTGCTACATTTGAGTCCACAATGGACGATGTCTTGGCAAAACTCTCAACGAGTAATAAAGCAATCATCCTATGTGGTGATTTTAATATCAATATTCTACAAAATTCGTGTTATGTTATTAAGCTATTAGGATTATTCAAATCTTTTAGTTTTTCGAATGTGTTTTTCGAACCGACTCGTGTAACTTCGACTTCTGCGACTTGTATCGACAATGTTTTCTGTAGTTGTGATTATTTAGAGAAAGCCATCGTAAATTATCTGCCTTCTGATCATAGCGGGCAAATGGTCAGTTTTAGGTGCGATATACCTCAGGAAAAAATTAAAATTAAATTCAGACCAACTTCAGCAAGCAATCTAAAGAGATTTGAAAACACTTTAGCCAGTAAATTACAATATGTTCCTGTCCACAATATAGAAAAAATAAATAACGTGTACACCGAGTTCTTTTCAGTAGTTCACACAGAATTTGACAAAAATTTTAAAGTTAAGACAAAAAGTATTACGCCCAAATTCATATTTAGCGACTGGGCAACTGCAGGTATTAGGAAAAGCCGAGAACGATTATTCGAGCTGTATGGTCTGAAACCTTTTAATAACACTGTCTCTTTTAGACAGCATGTCACATCATATTCAAAAGTTTTTAAAAAGGTCTGTAAAATTGCTAAAGCTTTGTATATTAGTAATAAAATAAAATCAGCCGACAATAAAATAAAAACAACGTGGAAAATAATTAATAATGAAACAAACCGGAAAAAGACAATCAATAACGACTATAGACTTGAAACGCCACAAGGTACTTTGAGTTCCAATGTGGAAGTAGCTCAGGAGTTTGTTAATTTCTTCACCAATATTCCATTAAAAACTACAGAAACTCTAGATTCCTCGCCAGGACTTTCTATGGCTCTGCTCAGCAATAACGTCTCTGGTTGTCCGGTTGAATTTAGATTTGAACATATTAATCATATATCGGTTATCAAAGCTTTTAAAGAAATTAAGATTAAATTGACAGAAGACCTTTGGGGTATGTCGATTAAAGTTTGCCAGTCTATTATACTAACCGTAGCGCCCTATTTGGCATTAATTTTCAACTCGTGTGTGGATCAAGGAATCTTTCCTGATCTTATGAAGTATAGTAAAGTTATACCTCTTTTTAAATCCGGGAATACTAAAAACTGTAATAATTATAGGCCTGTTTCTGTACTACCGGCATTCAGTAAAGTGTTTGAAAAGATTATGCTTAATCAAATGCTTCATCATTTTAATACTAATAACATTTTACACGAGGAGCAGTACGGTTTCACCAAAGGACGTTGTACTACCGACGCCGGTGTCACTCTATTAAAACATATTTTTGATGCTTGGGAGGAGGCAAAAGATGCAATTGGAATCTTCTGCGACCTCTCAAAGGCATTTGACTGCGTAAATCATGAAACTTTATTGATGAAGCTACAGTTTTACGGACTAAATAAATTGGCACTCAGCTTAGTGAAATCTTACTTGAATGATCGACGGCAGCATGTTCAAATAAACGGTGTAAATTCAGTAGGCTTAGAGATAAAAATGGGGGTACCGCAAGGATCAATATTGGGTCCGTTTTTATTTTTAGTGTATATAAATGATCTACCCCATTTATTGAAAAATCATCCAAAGATGGTATTATTTGCTGATGATACATCGCTAATATTTAAAGTAGACAGACGTGCTGAAAATCTCAATGAGGTAAATAATGCTATTCTTCAGGTTCATAACTGGTTTACTGCGAATAATTTAGTGTTGAACGGTAATAAAACTAAATGTATTAAATTCTCTCTACCAAATGTTAAAGGTAGTGACTGTGACGTGGTACTAAATAATGAAAAGCTTGAATTTATTGATAACACAGTATTTCTAGGGATTACGCTTGACTCAAAGCTTCAATGGAATCCTCACATAACTTCCCTGTCAGGACGGCTTAGTTCGGCTGCTTACGCTGTCAGAAAAGTCCGTCAATTAACAGATGTAGATACCGCGAGACTAGTCTACTTTAGTTACTTTCATAGCATTATGTCTTACGGCATTCTACTGTGGGGGCGAGCTGCAGAAATTGAATCAATTTTTATTCTGCAAAAGCGAGCCATCAGAGCTATTTATAATCTTCGTAGTCGCGAATCTCTTAGGGAATTATTTAAACAAATTAATATCATGACAGTACCATGCCAATATATTTATGAGAACATAATGTATGTTAGGAAAAATCGTCATCTCTTTAGTAAAAGATGTGAAAGACACCATTATAGCACTCGAGATGGTAACAAATTAATTCAACCACGATTCAGATTGTCGAAAGTCCATTCGTCTTTTATGGGGTACTGTATTAAATGTTACAATAAAATACCTCCAAATGTTCTTCAGTTAGAGGATACAAAATTCAAATTATGTGTAAAACGCACACTATGTAGTCAGGCATATTACACCTTTTGGACCTTTTAGAAGCAGGCATGAGAGGTCTTAGCTCATCGCAGAGATTTCTTGTAAGCGCCTTTGTGAGCCTGTACCTTTTCACGAACTCGGCCTCCTCTAATTTAAATGGATCACAAAGTTCACGCATTTGCAAACGGCGCCTCTTCCTAGCTTGATTGGAAGCTGCATTATCAGCTTCCAGAAACTCAAAGATTTCATATTCATTGCACATTGTACCTACAATGAAAATATTATTAATTGCTATGTGCCACTATATTTACATTCAAGTACTAACAATCTGTCCATAAAGTTAAATAAATACAACTGACTCTTTTACTTACTTTAAGTTATCAAGAAAATATATTAATAGATGAAAATAATATTAAAAACGTTGCCGACGAGGAACTTTTTTAAGATGTCAAAATTTGACATTACAACAATAATAATGTTGTGTGAAAATCACGCTGGGGTACGAATTGAATGAACGAAATGAAGTGACGTCACCAAAATTGCTAAGAAAATAAGATTGTTTAAACCTTGTGTACAGTGTTGCCAACGTTCGCCATTTAGGCTACTCAGAACGAGAATCAACGGCAAAAAAATCTTAAAGGCGACTCAGGTCGCCGTGTAGGCTACTTCAGTGACGTTTCGAGGAATTTGATTTAGTTATTATATAACCAAATTTAAGACAATAATAAATAGGCTTGTGCCTATTTATCAATATTTTTTTAAATATGCTGTAAATAAATTGATAAAAATGACATTTGTTTCATTTATATTAATATTTTGGGCTACTTTAGGCTACTGCAACTGAATTTTGGCTACATTAGGCTTTTTCGGCTACATTACTTTTTGCACGAGAAACGGCGGTATTAGGCCAAGCGCTGTTGGCAACACTGCTTGAACAAACCATATCTTGTATACGACGGTGGTGGTACGAATAAAAGTAATATTATTTCAAGCTTGTAACAAAACTTTCATGTTATAAGATTGTTTCGTAAATCGTGGTGGTAGGCCCCCAGGTTGGAAGATTATATTGCCGACAAGGATGCTTGGCTTAATGCTGGTCCTGCTCCACAGCCACTTGGTTCTAACTAATGATATCAGTAATTGTGAATATATTATTTGTCGTCTTTTAATTTATTATTTATACTTATTGACATGTTTGGAATGACATTTTATTTATTTATTTTATTTTACAGATTTTGTCCTCAAGTATTTTATCTTATTTGCAAAATAATTTGCTTTGTAAAACATTCGTTTCATATTGGATTGTCTTAAATTGGATTAACTTCTCTCTCACTGATGTACATGTGAGTACTATGTAACTATTTACAGCTATTATTACAGCAGTTTTAAGCGTTTTTAGTCTGGCAGTTGAGAGTATGTCATGCTCGCTAAAAAGTCTTGCTGATGGTGGCGCGTGTATTGGATCGCTTGATTCCCTTCAAAATGGTTGAGTTAGGCGGTGCTGATGCACGCGTCATGTTCGTGAACGGGCGCTGTCAGTCGGGACTGGTCATCTCGAAATTGCCATCATTTGCATTTTAAATTGTATTTTAATTATATTAGATACGATTCAGATAACTTGTACATTGTTCTCACATTTTTTTCGAAAACAAATGTAAAACAAATATTGTAAACTATAACACGTTGAAAAAGAGTAACCATGGAGTTTCTTGCTCGTTCTTCTCCATAGGAATCTACGCTTTGGAACGGGCAAATAGCTTCAATTTTTCTTTTTTTTGACTAACGGACTGACTCGTAATTATTTATTTATTTGACAATTCAAAAGTGCCTGTAAATGGTCTAATTGAAATAAATGTTTTGGATTTTTTGAATTTTGAACTGAAACTCAAAATTTTTTTTTTCGTCAAACCCATACGTGTGGGGTATCTATGGATAGGTCTTCAAAAATTATATTGAGGTTTCTAATATCATTTTTTTCTAATCTGAATAGTTTGCGCGAGAGGCACTTTCAAAGTGGTAAAATTTGTGCCCCCCCCCCCCCTGTAACTTCTAAAATAAGAAAATGATAAAACTAAAAAAAATATATGATGTAGATTATCATGCAAACTTCCATTGAAAATTGGTTTGAACGAGATCTAGCAGGTAGTTTTTAAGTAATCAGCAATTTTCCTCTAAAAACAAACTTAATTATGCGGTCGGAAAAAAACAAGATAATTGCGACTTTATTGCGTATTTTTTCTTTGCAATGGTCGGAACCCTCGGTGCGCGAGTCCGACTCGCACTTGGCCGGTTTTTTTTATCAATGTATTTTGCTTACGCCGACTAAGTTAAAAGTAAACAGTTTTTTTTATTACAAAGACTAATCATAAAAATATAAAAAAATATTAATTTTAATTTTATTATTATCGATATTGACTTCAGCCATTAAAGGTAACAGCACAGATTTTTACGATAAAAATACAAAGGGATAGAAAGAGATACAAGCATTAGAATTGTCTAGTGAAAGAACGAGACTTTTCCAAAAGACATCAACGTGCGGCTCAACCGTGTGCTTCTATCACCCAACGACCATTTTAACAAGACCCCCGCGGTGGCTCATAATCAGATTATATACTTAATAAAAATATTTCTTACTGTTTACTTACCGATGAAAAGTTATGCCATCCTTTTTGTAATTAGATATCTTGGAATGTTTCCCACACCATTTCACCGCGCATGAAGGCATTTTAATGCTTTATAATTGCATAAAACTTGTTTTTTTTTTATTAATTTAGCGTGCTTACAGGTCTAATCCTTGGACACAACTAAAGTGGTTACTAGTAGTGTACTCTCTGCATAGGCGACAAATCGCTAATAGTTTTCGTGCATCGGGGCACTGTATGCGCAGTCAAGTGGTTATATAGTCTTTGACTGGGACCAACAGGTTAACGTGCTTTCCGAGCCACCGAGGAGTCTCACTATGACAAAGATGGTCACTCATCCACGGACCGACCGCGCCACCGTGCGGGTGTTACTTAGCCACGAGCTCCTCGAGCTTATTGCAATAAAGAGATAAAATTATGATATTTTTGTTTGTTTAAATAGTAGTAAGTAAATAATGCAACACTAAAACTAATCAGCTCCTTACGAAGGGTTGAAGTGCATCGACCTTTGCTGATTTTTTTTTGTGTATTCCATGCGTCGCCAATATTTGCGGCCAGTCACCATGATAAAGAATATTAGTAGCGCGCGCCTAATCCTTATATGGTGGACAAGATATAAAAATAATATTATTTTTTTATTTTTCACTTATATAATAAATGAAAAAGTGAGTTTGTTTGTTACACTTTCACGGCTGAACGTGTAATTTGGTATGGAGATAGCTTAAACCCTGGGCAGGGTTTAAGGCTATTTCTTATTAGCACACGTCAAGTGAGGATACGGGTGAAATTGCAGCAAACTACTTGTAAAAAAATATAATTTACCTCGGCCAGTTGTACCACCTCTATCCTTAAATTCTGTTTTTTTTTTATACAATAAATTATGTCCGTATGTATAAAGATGGTCCAAGTAGTGTTGGCGTGTTCGGTTTCGCTTATCTGTAGCGTGGCGGGCGGTGAGCGCCATCGTATCGTGGGAAAAAACTTCCATGTGTAAACATCGCGGAGTATGTAGTAAGGTAAACGATATTACATGAATCGATCTTGTAACTGGCTACTGATAATATAATTAACTAGCTTTCCGCCAGTGGCTTCGACCGCGTGGGCTTTATGAATTGCAATTAAAAATTACAGAATTTCATACAAACTTTGCACCCCTTTTTTATCCCCTTAGAGGTAGAATTTTGGAAAATCCTTTCTTATCAAATGCCTACGTCATACAAAGAACACACCCTCGAAGTTTCACGTCTCTACAGTCAGCGGTTTAGGCTGTGCGTTGATCCGTCAGTCATTCAGGACAAAGCATTTTATAAGTATAGATTATACCTCCTTTTACGAAATTCTTAACTCAAACTATTTTTTTTCATTTCAAATACTAGGCCTTTGCAGGCTCTTACGAAAAGTTGAGTACACGTTGCACGGTTCCAATGGGTGAGTCGTATGGAGGAGAACCTGCCAAAAACTCCATAGACAAACTCTTTTCAAAAGGAATTGTTTACAATTTTTTATTTTTTTTAAATAAAAATTCAACTGTCGCGTTGGTAAGCGCATCACTGTGAAAGACTTAAGGATTTTAAAATGTTTGTAAGTCCATATATTGTAGGACATTCATTTATTTATTTTACATATATTTACAATTTTAAATATTAAATTATAAATATATATAAAAAAACATTTAAAAATATAAAAAGTCCATATATTATTATTAAGACTTCTAGCTGTTATGAGCACTACGTTTTAAAATCTTCGTCTTCTTTGTCGCTTCGCTCTTTGCATAACGTCGGCATTGATCTAGGCGGGCACAGCTCTCTGCATGATTGCTGCGGGATGTTCGACAGAGTTACCGTGCCCCCGGAACATATAGGGTTGAGGAAGGAACATGGATGGGTTTTAGTCAGTAAGACACTCCCTTCCACCCCATGGCGGGAGGGGTCATTTGATGATTGCCCATCCGAAAAAAAGCCGTCTGCGCGATCGCCCGCCATCTCTCCCTGTTGCCAGAGTGTCTGGCGCACTCAGATACGCGGCTCCCTTGAATTGCTTTGCAATGCCAAGTTTATTTTGGCCAGTGACCGCAGCAAAAAATATTTTTCATAATTTTATTTTACTACTTTGTCGACGTGATCAACATAAGGTTATATCCATACCAACTTTTAGCGTTCTAGTAGGTACTAAGAACTTTTGAGCTATGTCGCCGCGGACAGGCAGACAGACAGACGGACATGGCGAAACTAAAAGGGTTCCTTCTTACCATTTTTGCACGGAACTCTAAAAACAGTGTTACCTTGGTAACACGTTTCTAGACGGTCCGGTTCTAGATCTATCTCCCCACTTATTGTACATTGAAATTACATTTTAAGTGACAGGTATTGTTGTCTGGTACAACTCTTTCTTACAGACAACTTTACAACTTGTCGGATTATGTGCAGCTCAATTCCTACATCGAAAATACCATACCCTATAGAAATACAAAGATGCAACTTTAAGCAGATGCAGATTTAGATTTCGAATCTAGTTTTGCAAGAGTACTGCTTCAAGGGCAACAGCATCTTCAGGGGATAAAGTACATTATGAAATAAAGAAACCGTTATTTCAATAGCTTCAATACAGTCCCCCTCGTTCACGCTGCGGGGGTTAAGATATAGACGGAATAGGGTGCGCGCGCAATCTCACGACAGTGTTACTATTATTATTATAGAATTATTACCATTTTCTACCACGCGCCGTTTGGTACACCTGCAAGTAACTGTAGTTGGAGTACGCCGTGCGATGCGTTTTTTGCGGGGATTTTTTATTAAAGGAATGATAGTAAGAGGGTTTCTCTTTCGTTTATTGTTGTAGACAAAGATGATGTATCGCATTTAAAAATGTAGTTCGTCGAACGTTTTTAATTTTTTATAATTATTTTATTAATTGAATCGTATCCATCATTCATCTAAATTACATTTAGTTAAATTAAATTATTTACTTTCATGATTTTAGTAAAACGATTATTAATGAAGTCAACTAACATTAAATGAAAATACTCATGATGTTTGAAAACTTTAATCCTAGTCCTAGCTTGTGATCCCGATTTTATATTTATTTTAACTAATATTATAAAAGCATATGAGTTTGTTTGTGTGTTACGCTTTCACGGTAAAACGTCTTATCGGATTTGGAGGAAATTTGGTACGGAGATTATGGGACTCTGTAGACAGATATAGGCTACTTTTATCCAGATGCCTTGAGTATGTCCTACGGGATGCGAGTCAAAGCACGGAAAACAGCTTGTTCGATTTATAAAACTACTTAATGCAGTAATTTATTTTTGTATTAATAGGTAATATTGTTTTAAAATGCCAACATTTAAGATAGTTATAAAAAAAAATGGTAAGTAATGCATATATAACTCTTCTTTGTCCTAATTCTTTTTGATCCCACAGCTTTTCTCAGAATCCAATACAAGCATTATTTTTAGTACTTAACAGACGAAGTAAGTATCGTAAGTAAATGCTAACCTATAACAGTATGTACATGCACAATAAGACATCCATTCCACCTACACAGTGCGTTTATAAACACCACTCCATTTAGTCGTTTTAAATACCACTGTTTTATTTAGGGTTATCAAAACCTAAAAATTTAAATAGCTGTAAGTACCGAAATTGCTAAAATGGTAAATACAAATGAATATTATGAATGTAAATGTGGATTTGTTAGTTTATTTTTTTGGTGGTTCGGTATCACTTTACAACGGCTGAACCGATTAAGATGAACCTGTGCAAGTCGGTAATAGACTACTTTTTATATAGGTACGTGAAGTAGTTCTTTGTGAGTGAAACTGCGAGAACTACTTTATTCAAATAAGGTGGCGAATATTTTCTATTTTCATAAGGTCAAGTAGATTCTTCTCGTTGTTATTCATTATTAATAGAAAAAATATTTATTTATTTTAGTTATTTTTCTTAAGCATATTAAGTATTTTAAGTTTCAGCTTTTAATGATAGGAAAATATGCATCAAATTAATTTAGAGGAGACTCTAGTAAAGTTATTATGTTAAGAGTGTGATCGTTATAAACAGTTTAGATGTTTTGAGAACTGATATAAATTTATATCTAGATATTATTTTACGAAAGTGTAACATTGTCAAACCTTGTGATTAAATTAGTTCTATGTTCGTAACATTATAAATTTAAGCTTGCGATCATAGACATAATTCAAGCTAAATAAAATACTAACTAGCGTAGATGACAACCCTAAAGGTAGATAACTTTTTGCGCTTATTACTGCGTCTGCGCCGGATCTAAACATAAACTGCGCATGCCTGTCTGTCTGTCGGCCACTACGCTAATTATATTAATATCACAATACTTTATCATGCAGCAGATGTTTAGAACATAATAAAAAATAACATGTTGAAAAATTAAGTAGATAACCTCAGTTTGTTGCTTTTAACTAGTACAGAAAGAAGAGAAGATTTTTTGGTGTCGAATACAAAATACTGAGAAAATAGTTCTAATTTGAACATAACAATGAGAAGCTACAATTATTGTGTGCAGAAACTGCGCGCATTTGCAGTTTAATCTAAAACATCATCATGCGTAACCAGGGAGGCACCTCAAAGAACCTTTAGCAACTTAAAGAGTCAAGAGCCCCTTGACTCTTTAAGTTGCTAAAACATCATGTGATTAATTAACGACCCTATAGGTACACGAATTCATTATCAGTTTATCAACATTTGCCCATTTCATGTCCCACTGCTGGATAAAGGTCATTGCTCATTCAAAGATGAAACCAGGATTGATCACCACGTATGCTCAAGGAGGATTGTCTTATTTAGCCATAGTTACGTTTTCTTCTAAACTTTAAAGTTCATAGATTTAAGACATAATATGTAATCAGTAAAGTCATATCGGTACTCGTTCGGTGCCACAGACACCTCTGCACCACTACGACATTTTCAGATAATTTTTATTTGTTTATTTTATTTATTTGTTTTTTTTTTGTTTTCTATAGCCTCATACTTAGTGAATTTAACTTTATTGTTCAAAGAATCATAAATTCTATCAGTCAATGGTAACAATTCAACAAATTCTCAATTGATAGCTGTGCGATGTGGCACTGACTAGACATTTTAATATACTCATATTACGTATGTATTATGCATATACTTATATATTTTGCTTAGATGATTACGATGTTTTTTCTGAAAGATCTAGTGAACTCAGTTATTATAGTGTGATGTATGTTATACCTAGCTATATGTATGTACTCATTGTATTCATAAATTTATGTTATGAATACGACAGTGAGTTTGTTTATTATCGTTTTACCATAAAAAGGACGATATAGATGAAATTGATGAATTGATGTTGTTTAGGTAGCTTAAACTATGGTGAAGAAAAAATGGTGCGTCAACTCCTTCCCTAATGACACGAGTGCAACCGTGGGGAACAGTAACTTGTCTTTCATTTGATTCCTAATAGAATGCGTTTTTGTTTATAACATTTGGATTTATTAAGTTGCTTAATTATCGTAGTTAACCCATTGCTTAATACAAACTTTTATAATTACATAAATTATTGAAATTTTCAATAAGCAAATGAAGTGTTGTTATCATACAATTTGAGATACATAAAAACGTGTTCATAATATATTCTATAACAAAAATTATCTAATAATAACATATAAAACATATTTTTTTTCTACATTCAATTAAACGTAGGAGAAAATAAAATAGTAGAATATGGTAGAAATTTGGCTTTCGATGCTGGAACATTATTTTGCTAGACGTCAGTCAAGTGAACTTCAAAATCAAATAGTTTACAAGATGGTTGCTTATGTTATCTTCCTGTCCACTTTATATTGATTTCTCACACACTATCACATTGCTAAGTTCATACATCTCGTTTAAAATAAATATCTAATACTACATTACACTTATTTCGCCATGTCGGTTAAGGTGTTTGAAGCGCGTGAACATGTCAAGGCGGCGGAAAAATTGTAAGTAGAAATATTTAATGAGGATTTTTGTGTGTTTAATTATTTATCAAATAGAAGTACGATATTATATTGTTTTTAGTTGTATTTTTTTGTTAAATGATGGTAAAAATAAGCAGATATATTTAAAAAAAGAACATTTTGTTACGTTATTATTATTTTTTACTGCGTGATAAGTTTTCAATTTGATTTTTTTATACAACTTTAATAATTTAGGATAGTAAATCTATTTTAAAGACGTGAACTATCTATATTTTTAGCAAATACTTGCAAATATTACTTGGAATACAGTAATTAGGTAACATGATCAGTTATTTTATAATTGTGGGACAATTATTTTATTAGTAAATTCAAGTAAGTCAAGAGATTTCTTTTATTGGAAGTTTGTCAGTGTCCAACAATATACCTAAAACCTAATTAAAACTTTCAACCACTATGATTATAATATTGTCAAATCTACAATATTTAGTAATCGAGCAAGCAACGCTGAGGAAAGCAAAAGGCAAATTCCAATGAATTATTCAACCGGTCACTTGTGAAGTACCCAAATAATAGTTTTCTCCAGCGTAATACTCAAGTGTTGTATAATCTAAAAATGTATCCCTATTTCACTTGGTCACGGCATCACACGAGAACGGCTGGACCGATTTGGTACGGAAATACAGGGGACCCTGGAGAAGGTTCTAGGCTACTTTTTACCCGGGTGAAACAGCGGCAAACTAGTAGTAAATATAAACAGAAATTATCTTGTAATGTTGAGATAGACTGCTGCTCCATGTATTACACTGGTACCCAGCTGTATCCGGTTACACTAGAAGTTTTCGGTTTCAAATGCATAATATATGCATTCTCACAATCCTGGGCTGCGGGACGTTCGAAAGAGATACGGTGCCCCTGGAATACAAAGGGCTGAGGAAGGACATGGATGGGTTTTAACATACCCACCCCACCCACGGCGGGAGGGGTCATTTGTTTATTTCCCATTAATAAAATAACCTCACAATCTTCCAGATTTTACTTTAAAATTAGGTGGATTAAAGAACTATTTTGACACAAGTTAAACAAGCTTTTGTTTTTAAATGTTTTATTTTGATATTAATTTGCTTAGCTTTCTTTTTATTTGATGTGAATGTGCCAAGCGTATTGAATTTGTATTACAGCTAAATATGTTCCTGGACGCTTCAGCAACTTGCGTTACATAGCAAACACAATACATTATAGTATTCAGAACTTCAACATGTTGATTATGTTAGCCAAAACTCACGTGCAGGAAAATTCTGCCAATGAATCTTCTTCGGCATGCATTATGCCGATGGTGATGATGATTTGTTATAAAAAGTAGGTATGATGAACAATTTAGGGTTACATCACTAAAAATTTAAGGTGTGGTGAGCCAATCCTGTATTACAGAGCACTAGAAGGCCAATACCACATAAAAATACAATTGAGCTGTGGTTCTAGGCTTTTCTAAATGCCATACCTTCACAAATGTTATTCTTTTATATACCAATATTTATAGTAGTCATAGAGTTTAAAAATCAAAAGCAAGTTCGAAGGTAAGTCTACCTTTACTCTAGTCAGATTGAGATAAAACTGAATAATATGGAGCCTGTACGGAACTTATGGGGTAGTATGATGCCTACCCGGGTTTGGGAATGTACAAAAGAGTCACGAGTCAGACCCTGAAATGCGAAGCCTTTATAGGAATATGAATGGGTTTGATTCAGTAAGAGTCTGACATTCCCTCCTTAGAGTGGGAGAGAACGGAGTGATTAGATGAAGGAGGTGACAGCGTGATTTGATGATTTGTCATCCATAAAATATGATAACTTTATCAATTCATACTTATGTCTTAGGGCCGATTTTTCAATAGTCTATAACTTCTAACTAAGTAATAAATATTATAGTTTGATATATTTTCTTTACAAAATCTCGCAAAGTGACTTGTGTATTAATCAGATAAAAGTTTTCTGACTATTGAAAAATCGGCCCTTACTTTGGTTAGGTACCTGTGGAATAATAGATTTTTTAGGATTTTTTTGCGTCACACGTTATATCATATCTGAATACATTATTCTTGGGTCCTTAGTCATAAAAGGTGACCAATCATATGAAAAAAATATGAAAAAAGTTTAACAATATTATCATGGTTGCGTCATCATCTGATTGCATCATTGCAGTTGTACTAAGTAGTTTAAATTTGTCTGAGTATAATAGGGGTTATCACCAGCCTATTTCAGTGCAAGGCAAAGGCCTCTTCTCTCATTGAAAATGCAGTAAGTAAGGGGTTAGAACTGGGGTGGGGTAAGTTAAAGAAATGGTCCGGTGACCATTTCTTTAAAAGACATCTGATCGGTATCAGATGTCTTTCGGTTGCATCCACTTTAAGTATAGCACATATCTTAAAGAGGCTCGTAGCTAAGTTTCAACCTTGCGGATCGATAGATAGCAAGGTTAAGCTGCGGTCAGTCCGTTTTCTGAATATAGCTAGACCCTTTCGTGCCTCGGAGAGCACGTATAGCTGTCGGTTCTGCGCCTGATCTCTAACCGGTCGTGTTGGACTGCCGACCCGAGTGCACCTGTGTCTGTGCAATCCCTTGTCCACTATAATATCTCCTGCGTACCTGGCTAGTATTCATTGAGATAGGCTGCAGTGACCGAAATCTGTGACTGACGGTGAAATTCTGCAAATATACAAATATTAGGCTTCTAGTTATATATGATGCTAAAACTAGTTATCCCCCCTTTTGTACCCCCTGAGAGATAGAATTTCGGAAATACCTTTGTTATCGGATGCCTACGTCATACAAAGAACACACCCTCCAAGTTTCAGGTCTCTACGATCAGCGGTTGAGGCTGTGCGTTCATCCGTCGGTCATTCAGGACAAAGCATTTTTATGTATAGATAACTGCACTGCGAAGCTATGTGGTATATATTTGCGAATATTTATATATCTGTGGCTTTTTTATTATGTGTATTGTTTTGCTAGCGCTTACAGCAAACATTAAATTATTTTTTACCATACTGGTAGAAAATGAGGTTTTTAAATCTCACACTTACACAATGTTTCTATTTTCGTTATAGGTCGTAGTTTAGGCTGTCTAGATTATATACACGTTTTCAACAAATGATTCCTTGGACGGGTTTTGGTTCAGTGTATGAGGATACATAAGATCACAAAAAACTGATATTTTCATATTTTCTACTGCCAGCGCCATCTAGTTGTCGCCTTGTGCAAATTATCGATTGTTTCGTCATATCTGGAAATAAATAGTTATAATTAATACGTCATCAATTCATGTTCTTAATTCTTGAATTTAAAAATCTGACTATGGTGCTTATGGTATTTCTGGCCAGTTCTTCTCCCCCACTTCTTGGAATCATGGAACTAAGAAGTGTGACTTTTTATAAGAGTCTGTGAAGACCTATTTTGATATAAAGGTCTTATTTTATAATTTTTGGATAGGACATATATTTGGAACATCATACGTATGATACTATCTGGTAGATAGGTTTAAAGTATATATTTTCGGGTTGTTACTGGCTGTAAAATTCGCCAGTCATGATCAAGTCCCATTTTATAAACGTCGTTTTTGATTACTTATTCACTTATATGTTCGCTGCAGCCTCAAGACCGGACTCCTTCGTTGGAAGCCGGACTTCGATTCGGCAGCTGATGAATACAGCCAGGCGGGTAAGTTCCTTTTAAAAAATCTAATTAAGGCAGGACAATTAATTTCAGTGTCGTGTGATGGTAAAGACGTCTACAAGTGTGAGGGTTCGAAGCCTAGCAAGTATCAATTTACTTTCTATGTGTATCTAAGGGCCAAATTCAACGACAGCTGGTTATATAATCGGCCTGTTAAACGAAAATGTTTTTTATCCACGAAGCGCGAATTTTTGTGTTGTTGTTCTTGTTCAACCCTGGCTTGGTAATCGACCATTTTAGGAATAAAATACCCAAATGATATGTTATTCACCCGGTAACTGGGTTGTGGAGGTCATATAGGCAGTCGCTCGATGTAAAACACTGGTACTCAGCTGCATCTGGGTTAGACTGGAAGCCGACTCCAACATAGTTGGGAAAAGGCTAGGCAGATGGATCAGCTCTTTTCCCAAACCTGGCTGTAATATTTTCACATTTCCTTCGGCGTATAACAGTTTTATTTCCAAATCACGTATCTCGAAGTATGGGGGCCAGCAGGTATTTTTTCAGGGGGGTTTTAAATAATTTTAGCCTATTATCCTTTGGATAACTACTTAAATTAAGAACTACACGTCAAGTATTTATATTAACGGTAAAAAAAAAATATGTTAAAATATTTTTCTTTAATGGCATGGGGGTGCACCTCCTTGCACCCCCTTCCAGGCGCCCATGTTTGGAGTGATCGAAAATCTAAATAAATGTAAATGCAATTTCTACATCGTCCATGTTCTTTCAGCGCAATGTTTCCGCATCGCTCGGGATCTGGTGAACTCCAAGGATTGCCACTTGAAGGCATCGGACTGCTATAAGAAGAACCGATCGTTCTTCCACGCAGCAAAGGCCTTGGAAAACGCCATCATTGTCTGCAAGGAAACTGCTCTGCCTGATGAAGTGAGTATATTATAAATGCTATACTTAGTCGAATTCCGCGGTCTCGCACCCCTTTCTTTATCAGGGTGTCCACTATCTGGAAAATCAGGGAAAAAATAGGGAAGCAATAGGTGGTCAATGAAAGTCTGAGTCATGAAATAAAAATATGATTCCTAAGAATGATTATGTATTTCGTTCATATTTCGCTTCGCTCGCGCTCTAACTCATATTGCTCTGACCTTTCCTTAGCGTACTGTTATATATATTTTTTACTCTAAAAACTGATTTAATATATTTTCTACATAATGCACATGAATACTAGACTGACAGTCGGTTGCATCAAACTTTTTATCTATACTAATATTATAAAGAGGAAAGATTTGTTTGTTTGTTTGTAGGGTTTTACCTTAAAAAACTACTGGACCGATTTTAAAAATTCTTTCACCGTTAGAAAGCTACATCTTTACGAAGTGTCATAGGCTATATTTATTTCCAGAAATTATTAGGGATCCCTACTAAAACTTGAATAATGTAACCCAAGGTGTAAAAAATATGGCCACGCGGGCGAAGCCGCGGGCGGAAAGCTAGTCATTTATACTTTTCCGAAAATCAAAACATGATATCAGTAATAAGAACACTTTTAATGTTTTACGTTACAAAAACATAGATATAATAATTAAGTGAATATAAGCCTGACATAGTGGTGATAGATCGATTAGAGCGCCGCACAATGATTATTGATATCACTGTGCCACATGACGAGAACCTCGTGAAGGCTGAAAAAGATAAACAACTCAAGTATCTTGATTTGGCACACGAGGTTGTCGATATGTGGCATGTGGATTCAGCAGTCATTGTGCCGGTAGTCGTTTCGGCCAATGGACTACTAGCCAAGAGCCTCGACCAACACCTAAAGAGGCTCTCGTTAGGCAGCTGGATCAAGGGCTTGATGCAGAAAGGAGTACTCCTAGACACTGCGCGTATCGTCAGGAGGTTCCTTTCTCTAGAGCCCTGACCGCCGGTAGCTTGGACCCTGTCTCGTTACCGGTGGGATACTATTTTTTATATTTTTAAATGTTTTTCTTTTTTATATATAGTTTAATATTTAAAAATGCAATTAATATGTGTATAAATAAATAAACGAATAAGTGAATATATTATATCATACGTATTTAGACGAAGAACATGAAATGATAGCAAAATTATTCTATTTTATCCTCCATTTTGACAGATCTTGAATGACAGTTCTTCCGTTTCACGTATAAGTAACCTGATATTTTTTGATGCAAACGGCTGTTTGAATTTGATAGTATAAAGTATACATACATTCATATTAATCTAGTTAGAAACAAGATAATAACGTATTTTCTTTATCAGACGATAATATTGTGTCAGGGAAATATGGTAGAATGATCAGGGAAAGTTAGGGAATTATTTTTAGCATTTGGAGTGGACATCCTGTTTACCTTTAACTTGCGATCCACTCTGGCTTCGCACGGGTGCAATGTCGATATTGTATTTTTTCTCTGCTATGATATACATATCTATAACTATCTATACTTCTATACTAATAATATAAAGCTGAAGAGTTTGTTTGTTTGAACGCGCTAATCTCGGGAACTACTGGTCCGATTTGAAAAAATCCTTCAGTGTTAGATAGCCCATTTATTGAGGAAGGCTACAGGCTATATATCATCACGCTAAAACCAATAGGAGCGGAGCACCACTATTCCACGCGGACGAAGTCGCGGGCAGAAGCTAGTGTATTATAATTTATCTTGAATCACTGCGTCTATTGATGAAAACCGCATTAAATCCGTGACGTGTAAAAGGTCTAAGCGGACAGACGGCGGGAAGCTACTTTGTATTATACTATAATAAAGGTACCTTGTGTGGACCTAGTAAGGGTAATAATACTTATCTTATGATTTATAATATCACATACATCTCAATCTTTGACGCAATAAAAAACATCTAAAATAAGTTTTGTGATATTTAAGTCCCAAGAAAAAAATGTTCTGTTTTTCAAATTTTACGTATTGATTGTAAACTACCGAAAATAATACGTAATATTGTAAACATTCGTAATTTTTCGTCAGTTTGTAATCTTACTTGTATGATAATAAACTAATAGTAAGTATGTATAGTCTTACGGTGACGTATATAAACTGCGAGACGATTCACGAAACAGAATTGTCTTCAAATTTTCTATCTAATACGTTAAGAAACCAATTAGATTTTAATAAACGAAAAAGGTCTTCTGCTAAGAGGTTTTCGTTATAACCGTGAATTGATTAATTTTATTTCATTTATAGAAATCTACTTTAATAGATTTCCAAAACAACATAATTATTTCGTGGAAAAAGCTTATAGCCGATATTCAATATTTTCGATGAAAATAAACTTCCTTAAGAGGTCTGCCCACTGCAAACAGGGCAACTACTTATACATATTATGATTTATATTATCACTAGCTTCGTCCGCATGGAATAGTGGTGCTCCGCTCCTGTTGGTGTTAGCGTGATGATACAATAGCCTTCCTCAATAAATGGGCTATCAAACACTGAAAGAATTTTTCAAATCGTACCAGTAGTTCCTGAGTTTAGCGCGTTCAAACAAACAAACTCTTCAGTTCAGTTTTGTTATATTAGTATAGATATATCTTTGACACAAGAAAAGATAACATACTTTTAAAATAAGTTTTGTGATACAGAATAGAATAGAAATAGGCTTTATTGTACACCAAAAGAAATTAAGACAGATACAATTTAAAACTAAAAATATGGGCGGTCACGGTGATATTTTAGGTCCCAAGAAAAAACATTTCTGTTTTTCAAATTTTACGTTTTGACATGTATTGATTGTAAACTACCGAAAATAATACGTAATATTGTAAACAGTCGTTATTTTTCGTCAGCTTGTAATCTTACTTGTATGATTATAAACTCAAAGCATTTAACAGTTTCACGGTGACGACCTATAAACTGTGAAAGAGGATTTGATTTTCGTGAATGAAACATGTCTCCCTTCCATCTATGTAGGTATTATACGTTAAAAAAGCAATTAGATTTTAATGAATGAAAAAGGTCTTCTCTTAAGAGGTTTCCGTTATTACCGTCAATTGATTAATTTTATATGATTTCTTAAATTTCTCTTCAATAGAATTTCCAAACAACAAAATTATTTCGTGGAAAAAGCTTGTAGTCGATACTCAATATTTTCCATGAAAATAAAAATTCTTTAAGATGTCTGCCCACTACACCGTATCATGACCGCCTATGGACGTATCAGAGGACCTATTCTAACTCACCGACACGAAACTTCGGAACGACCAAGAATAGACGATAACTTTTTTTGTGGTGCGGTAAGGTGCGATCTTATGTTCTGTACGTAGAGGGATTTACTTATACTATCCATATATAAAAAAAAATCGAACCTTACCGCCGTAAAAATTACAAGGTAAGGTTCCGAATTTCAATCGAATCTTCGTTTTCGTTGAGTTAGAGTAGGCCCCCAGGCACGGAACGGACCGTGAAAAGGAGTTCTACTAGAACGTATAAACCCGTGCAAAATATTCTCGCCGACAAATTTTTGACCGTCCGGTCACGTCACGCTCCCGTGGCGTTCGGCGATGGAACGGTCTAGAAGGCTAGTCTAGTGGGCATCTTTTAATGTTTCCCGATATGTTTCTAATACGGTCGTGATACGACACGGTGCAGTGGGTAGACACCTTAAAGATCATGGAGGCGTTATTGAGAAAAACAAAAGATTTTATTAACAAGCTCGTTAAAAGAAAAATAGAATTTAATCCCCTCTTCAGACAGACTTGTTTGCCAATAATTAGCCAATTAACGTGTTATTATTTTTTTGATATTGTTTTTATTATCCAGACGCTTCCAATTAGGTGCTGTTATTAGAACGCGTAGGTTTACATTGCGTTCTAGAATTTTCGATGGCTGGTCTTGTAGGAAAATAAATGTTACCGTAGTTTACTCTGGAGGCCTCCCTTGAGAAATTTCTTGAACAAACAAAACATAATGTAAACTTGTGATCAACAAGTCACCTTGACTACTCAAACGTAGCTATAGTCTGTAATCCAATTGATTTTACGAAAAATGTAAACAAAATCTATTTTGTTTTAATTTTCCCACATAGATAAATCAAATGGCATTAAATGATGATTGTTCATATCGAATTGACATAAATGCGCCATCCTTCTGCACTTTCGTTAATTTCTGTGGCAGAATTAGAACAAAATAGGTTACGACTTTGTTTACATTTTTCATAACAACTATTGGTACCTACTATACGTCTGGGCGCTTCTGCGTCTAGTCCAGAATTAGGCTCATATGTTTCAATCACATTTCTAGAAAATGAAGAGTTTAACGCTATACAATTTCAACTACTTGCGATGGCCACCCACGTTGCTAGGTTAAAACAAAGGATTTAGGGGGTGCGAAGGGTGGGCCGGCTTACGTGAGTGGAATGCCTCACCGGTCAGTAACTAAGGGTGAATAGATCGTATAATAGCAATTAGATTGCTAACTGTATTTATAAATAGAATAATTGGACGCTGTTTACGTGATACGGGTATTTTAAAGACAATGTAGGTAGGTATGAGGTAGTTTCTGGAATTTATTTTGGAGGTTCAAGTCGCGGGAATCAGTTGGATGTTGGCAGCGTAGCCCTAGTGCTTAATCAGAGTAGAGCAAATTTTATTTTATTTTATTGGCTTTCTTAGGTCACCTTTGGTTTAAAAAGTGTTTGTTCTATGAATTTACCTAGAGGCAATCTGTAAAAGCTGATTATTTCAAGAACTACTTTATCAACTTAACATTTGGAATAGTTATTAATAAAGACTAGCTTTCCGCCAGCGGCTTCGCCCGCGTGGGCTGTATGAATTCAAATTAAAAATGACAGAGATTCATACAAATTTTGCCCCCCTTTTTCACCCCTTAGGGGTAGAATTTTGAAAAAATATTTCTTATCGAATGCCTACGTCATATACAGAACACACCCTCCAAGTTTCAAGTCTACGATCAGCGGTTTAGGCCGTGCGTTGATCCGTCAGTCATTCAGGACAAAGCATTCTATATGTATAGATTTTTTTAATATCTTGAACTATAACTTAACACTGAAATAAACCTGCGTTTTATTGCGAATGCTACAGATATTAAATTCACGTATCTGTTAGCTAACATTTACAATGAAACAGCACCAGTGTGTGCGGACGAGTTTTATCAAACAAGCGTAACTCGTCCTGAATTTTATTTAGCGAGCTTTTAGGGATTCATGTGAATTTCACTAGAATTTCGTGCGACCTATATTGGTAGGTGATCTGTCTTTTGTCTCATGCTACGCTTCAATCTATTACCACGAATGCATTTCCACTTGTATTTGTTAGATTTAGTGCAGTTAGTGTTTTATTAAGAGATACATTTTTAGATTATAGCTATTATATGATCTGTATTTTTGATATGGAGTTCGCATGAGTTACCTATATCATTCCGAGGCTCCTCTGTGTCTCGGAAAGTATTATAAGCCGCTGATCTCGGCTATTATTTATAGATCTTTGAAAGTTTTTACGGGTAATCAGAATCCTGAAAGCCTGACAACCAGTTTTACCAGGGCGTAATCCGTTACCGGGTAACCAGGTTGTGGAGGTCAGATAGGCAGTCTCTCTCTACGATCAGCGGATCCGTCAGTCATTCAGGACAAAGCATTTTATATGTATAGATAGATATACCAATTTATCGCCGTCCACTGCAGAACGCAGGTCTCCCCCAAAGAGCGCTATCCATCTCGGTATTGGGCAGCAGGTCATTGTGCCACAGGGAGTCCCACTACGTTTGCCCAAACGTCGTCTCCACTCTAACAATTGTCTGCTTCTTTTTTTTTGTATGGCATCTCGCAAGTCAACCTAGAAGGTTGTCGACTGCTTAACCGGGCTTGCCTATGGAGTGCCTTAAATGAATTTAGGGCCTCCAGCCAGGGCTTAACTTACAAAACTAAGCGACTACACGCTAAGGGCATCCCCTAGTGGGGCACGGTCTTAGGAAAATTATCTGCTTCATCGGCCGTCGTTCCGTCTGCAGACATGGCCGGCCCATTTCCACTTCAGCGTGCTGATTCTTTGAGCAATATCAGTAGTTTTTGTTCTCCGGATTCTATACACCAGAGAAATACCGTTTGAGGACATAGGGAGTTTTTATCTAGGTCCATGAAGTACGTCCTTCAGTTGACCGCGGAAACCAGCTTGTATAGACGGTACCAATAGATTTTATGAATCATTATTGATATCATGTTTTGTGGTAATCGTTACAATATAAATGACTAGCTTCTGCCCGCGACTTCGTCCGCGTGGAATAGTGGTGCTCAGCTCCTATTGGTTTTAGCGTGATGAAATATAGCCTATAGCCTTCTTCAATAAATGGGCTATCTAACACTGAAAGAATTTTCAAATCGGACCAGTAGTTCCTGAGATTAGTAGGGTACGCAAAAAAGTATCTTTTCTGGTTGATTTCTTACACCGTGTGTCCGAAAAACCCAAATATCTTACGGAACCCTATTTTTTCCAAAATAAAATTTAGCCTATGTTACTCGTGGATAATGTAGCTTTCGAATGGTGAAAAATCGAAAAAATCGGTCCAGTAGTTTTTGAGCCTATTCATTACAAACAAACAAACAAACAAAGTTTTCCTCCTTATAATATTAGTGTAGATAAAAAATTGGCGCAACCGGCTTTAAGTAGGGATAAGGTTTTAGATGTATAATCTGTCTCAATAGAATATGATATAGTCCGTCTCAATTAACGACGGGAAACATTCGAAAATTAATCAGAAAACGTGAATTTTGTTTATTAAATTGTGCGATCTGTTGAAACATTTATATAAGTCTGATTGTTACGTGTTTCAAAGCTCAACCGAGTGGCTATTGTGACGAAGTTTGAAGTTTAACAATTAATTGTTTGGGCTGGCTCACGGGGCAACAGCAATCTGTTCTACGGCTTCCTATTTGGGCGTCACGTTGGCCGTCTGTTGCTAGGCTCCAGTTTTTGAATAGCTTTCTACGCAGTTATGAAGAAATACGTTTTTTCTAATGATTAAGGCGTTCATATTATAGCAAACGATTTTCGGTGATCTTGATGTTTTTTGTGTATACTCTAGTGGGTTTTTTTTATTTCTTTTTTTCGGATGGGAAATCATTAAATGATCCCCTCCCGCTGTGGATAGGGTGGGTGTGAGTGTCAGACTCTTACCGTTTTACTTAAACCTGTAGTCTGAAGTTTAACCATTTCTCACCTAATCCTTACTTAACGTCGTAATCTAAAATTAAGGTACTAACTTAAATTCGGATTAACGCTAAACAGTATTTATGAGTGAGATTTTTGTTAATCCATTGCTAAGCAGCAGATTAAAAATTAAACGGACTTTATAAAGGACGGTAACTGACTCAAACCCATCCATGTTCCTTCCTCAGCCCGCAGTCTTGTTTACCCTAGGTTTAGATTTTGGGGAATTTTCGGAGAATTAACGTCTGCTAATCCCCCCTAAGAAAAAAACATACGACCATCGTACTTTTTTCTAGATATACTCTCTGGCCGTGGAATCTTCCAGCCTGTACCAGCAGCATGGGTCTGGTGACAGCGGCGCCAGCGTCCTCGACAAGGCAGCTAAGATCTTGGAGGAGAACTCCCCGGAGTTGGCCGTGAAATTGTTCCAGCAAGCTGCTGACGTCTCCTCTGTGAGTTTAATAGTATTTTTTGAATATATTGTCATGTACAAGTGGGCGAGGGAAATGGAATAATGTTTCGTTTGTATTAATTTGTTTTACCTGGAATATAATATTGGGGAATATTATGAAGTACGGGTGAAGTATGAGTAAAATGTTGTGATATTGAAATTTTATGAACGTTTAATGTCTTCTACATTTTCAATCTATCCCCATATAGAAATTCGACAGTACTGATTCAGCCGTCTTAGCGTGAAAGCGTAACAGATAGACGGACTTTCGAATTTATTATATTAGTAAGGATATATTTTATTACTGTTTCTCAGACGGAGAGCAGTCAACACCAAGGGTCAGAGTACATCAGCAAGGCGTCTCGCATCCTTGTCAAGCTGCAGTGGTAAGATATTATGTTTGTTTGTTTTTTATAGACTACGGCAGTCAGAAGGAATATAATAATATACAGGGCTAAAGGTTAAGTCGACCTAGATCCTTTAAGAAGTTGTTATTTCCACCATTCCTGAATTATTGCACTATGAAACACCATACCCCAAACTTGATCGTTTTCAAGAAATTGTATTTAATTTTTTATTTTTTGAATAGCGAATTATGTGATAAAATACTTATGGAAACAACATAAAAAAAAAAACTAAAAAAAAACACGCTTTTATTGTTGACCGAACTAAAAAGTAGATAATAATTTTTAAATAATTCAATTCAGAGTAAAAAGCGTGGGATGCTTGAAATTTTAATTATTACACCTATTCTATTGGCAACCATTTATGAGAGGAGAGTCATGAAAATATAGGAAAATGCACCCCACGCTTTTTACTCTGAATTGAATTATTTAAAAATTATTATCTACTTTTTAGTTCGGTCAACAATAAAAGCGTGTTTTTTTTTAGTTTTTTTTAAACTATTATTTATTTTCCATTTTTTAGTTCGGATTATTGCATTGTCATCGGCCCTTAACACGTGTGCAAAGTTCCAAGTTGATCAGACGTCTAGAAACCAGTGAAAATTAGGTTCAAAGATTCCGTTACATACATACATACATAGTACATACAACCCGAGCTAATAAAAGCGTGTTAAAAAAATAACTGAACAGACAAAAAATATCGTGAAGCAAATTAATATTTATTTCATAATTTTAGTCAAGATCTAAAAAAATATTTTCCATACCTTTTATCTTTATTGAAATAACTAGCTTGCCGCCATTGGCTTCGTCCGCGTGGGCTATACGAATTCAAATAAAAAAAAATGTCAGAATTTCATAGAACTTTGCACCCCCTTTCTAACTCCTTAGGGGTAGAATTTCGTAAAATCCTTTTCTTATCGGATGCCTACGTCTTACAAAGAACACACCCTCCAAGTTTCAGGTCTCTACGATCAGCGGTTTAGGCTGTGCGTTGATACGTCAGTCATTCAGGACAAAGCATTTTATATGTATAGATTTGAAATTCCAGGTACGACCAAGCCGTGGACAGCCTCCGCCGGGAGATAGGTTTCCACCAGGAGTCTGGCAATGTCGGCGCTATTGGCCGCCTCACCGTCGCAATAGTGCTGGTTCAGCTCGCTAGAGGAGACGCCGTGGCCGCTGAAAAAGCTTACAAGGTAAGCTATCTACCTTTCATCTGTCTTCTTTTTCAATTAAAAAATCCGGTTTAAAAATTTAATGTAAGTATATAATATTGTTATTATTATTTACATCTGAATCGCTGAATGTGTTGCTAAGCACAAATCTCGAGAGCAGCTGAACCGATTTGGATAAAATTTGGCACGAAGATAGAGGGGACCCTGGAGAAGGTTTTAGGCTACTATCCGGGTGCGTGAACTACTTCCCACGGGACGCGGGTGAAACCGCAGGCTACAGCTAGTAAAGCATAAAAAAGAAGATTGTTTGTTGTGGTACCGTTGAAATCCTTTTCAAAATCCTGTCTCCTCCAGGAATGGGGCAGCAACTGCGAAGTGGCAGAGATGCAGACGTTGGAGCAGATCCTCCAGGCTTACGACGAGGAAGACCGGGAGTCCGCCAAGCGAGCCCTGGCGAGTCCCTTCATCCGCAACATGGACGTGGAGTACGCCCGGCTGGCGGCCACCGTACCCCTCCCAGAGGCCATGGAACCAGCCCCGAGGGCCGCAGTCAGGGAGAATGCAGCCCCCTCCTACGTCAGCCCCAACGCGCCGGGTACTACCACTGCGGTAAATAAAGAAATTAAATATCTTGATTTGGCTCACTAGGTTGTCGACATGTGGCATGTGGACTCTGCAGTCATTGTGCCGATAGTCGTTTCAGCCAATGGTTTGATAGCCAAGAGCCTCGACCAACATCTAAAGAGGCTCTCGTTAGATGGTTGGATCAAGCGCTTGATACAGAAAGCGGTATTACTGGATACGGCACGCATAGTCAGGAGGTTTCTCTCTCTGGGGTCCTGACCGCCGGTAGCTTGGACCATGTTCCCGTTGCCGGTGGTGTACTATTTTTATATTTTTAAATGTTTTTTTTATAATTTAATATTTAAAAATGTAAATATATGTTAAATAAATAAATGAATGGAGAAAAATGTCAATTTATTGGTGTTGTCACCCAATTGTTAACTACGAATTATCTCAATTACAGGACGTGCTGAATGTGCAAGAAGAGTCCCCGTACGCGACCGTGACGTACGCTAAGAAATCTGATGACGACGAAGACTTGTGTTAAACATTGAGTACATTACTACTTTTTGTTTAGTTTCCTGCCGTACCGCTGGTGGTGATAGCGCGATGGTAATATGTAGGCACCCCACATTATACAAGCTGACGGGATGAATGGACATGCTTTAGACATGGTTACTATAGCCTGTACCAATCGATTGTACGAAAAATGTAAACAAAATCATAGCCTATTTTGTTCTAATTTTCCCACATTGATGAATAAAATAACATTAAATGATGAATAAATGCACCAGCCTAACGCTTTTTGTTGATTTCTGTGGCAGAATTAGAACAAAATAGGTAACGACTTTGTTTACATTTTTTGTGAAATCAATTGGTACAGTCTACCACCAAAACTAACAACTTTTGTTTTAAGAGTTTGTAATATTTAAAAACAGCCTTTCCTCTTATACCGGCAGAATATGTCGTAAATTACTATATCTATCATGTTTTTAAATATCAATGCCATTTCCGAAAAATGGTCTTCATAAAACCCTGCGCAGGTATGTTGTCGTCTCCGTCGCTCGCTTGCCTGTAGAGAGAGACAGCGTTCTGCGACATGTATATGTGGTGGGATGGTTTTTTTTTTTCATAAATGAAAATGTTGGCAATCCATATTATGTCTGCTAACCATAGCTTTTTTGAACCGAAACTTTTTGGTCTTGGACCGATTTTTTTTTAAATTTCAAAATATGTATGGAACTATAGAGTATAGAGTCAAATAGCATCCTACGTGTCCAAGACATGGTCTATCAAAGTGCCAAATTTCATTGCGATCCATTTAGCCGTTTATGAGTAAAAGCTGGTGTTATATGGTGCTATCACCAACAACTGGGCCTATTGTTAACAGGGATAGTAAAAAATTTTATTTAAAAAAACATTCATTTTCATTTTAAAAAAACTTGTTTTTTTTATGAAAAAAGAAATGAATGCATCGTCTCTGTTAAACCAAGGTCTTTAAGGACCAAGTTCACCGACTCATGGTTTCGTAATCGGCCCGTTAAACGAAAAGGTTTTTTAACCAGGAAGAAGGAATTTTCATGTTACCCACTTCTTGTTCAACCCTGGTTTAGTAATCGACCGTTTCAGGAATAAAAATCTCAAATAATACGTTACCAATCGAAAGTTTGAAGTTTAAATTTATAGTAAACAGCTGTTTTAAGTTAATCGGACTGTTATCATGTCGGTGAGCTTGGCCTAATTGTATTGCAATGTTTAATTACTGCAAAATTTTGTTTTATATACATATATATATATAGTGATATAGGTTTTTCTGTGTATATGTTGATTAGTTATATATATATTTAAATCGCATATATTTTAAAGCACTAGCAAATAAAGCGACGCCCATTAAGAATTCATTATGACTGATACAACGCAATATAAAACACGTCAAGTATTTAAGATATTTACGTGGTGAGAAGGAAAAGCAATCACTAGCTAAAGCTTTAAACTAGGTTTAAAGATTCGCACATTTCATAAATTAATCATCATCTGCCTAGCCTTTTCCTAACTCTTTTGGGGTCGACTTCCAGTCTAACAGGCTACAGCTGAGTACCAGCGTTTTACATGGAGAGACTGCCTATCTGATGGTTGTCAGACTTGTTAAGACCATTAGTAAGACTGGTTGTCAGACTTTCTAGCTTCTGACTACTGGTAACAACTATCAAATGACAGCCGAAACCAACGGCTTAACGTGCTTTCCGAGGCACGGAGGAGTCTCGGTATCATATAGAAGTTCATCCATCCACGGACCGACCGCGCCAAGCGTAGCTTTAACCTTTACTCGGTCGACCCGTGCGGCTGTTACTTAGCCACGAGCTCCTCACATTTGACAGATAAATAAATTTATATCCATCCTTTTGACTTTAGACTCTACTTTGGTTTCAAACTGACAAGGATTTTCAAGTTACTGTACGTTGAGTGTCATGCGCGCTAAATTATAGTATTTTAGACTATTTAATCCCTTTTGCAGTGTATACAACCGACTTTTATTTTTATATCATTAGCGGAAAGATGTATGAAAGCAATAAAAACTTTAAAACACCAAAATTTTACTGTAGCTGTCTTTGTCTTGTAACCTTGTAAATAAAGGTCAAAATCGGTTGAATTAACTGTTAACACTAAAAAAAAACTACTTTTCTATATATTGTATAGCTACTACGTAATTGCCTAAAACTATTATTAATTTGATCTTGATAATAATGAAATTAGAATAAGATCAAATTAATAATAGTTTTAGGCAACTACGTAGTGAAATGAAGGATTATGCTCGGGTTACACTCTGAATTGAGGAATATTCTTGTATATTCCCTAATAAGGTAGTTAGTAGCTATACAAAATATAGAAAAAAATACGTTTTTATAATGGACAGCCCTTAGCAAAGAATCAATATTGAACAAAATAATAAATTTAGAATTCTGATCGGATCGATTCGTCTGGAGAAATCTCCTGGCTTGTGCCCCCTAATAATAACGATTGAAAGAAAGAAAGAAAGTGCTGTCGACCTTAATAATAATCGGTCCACAATTGACGGAGAAATCCTATAGAACCTCTTCCTTTTTGGAAGTCGGTTAAAAAAGGCGCGCATGATGCAAAAAAGAACAATATTTACAAGCAATACTTTTTAAATATAAAAATCATTCGTTGCTATCTGCTTTCTTGCATTCCACCTTGCACTTGTCGTCAATTCATTTAAATTTATGACTATAATTATTATATATTTAATATTAATAGAAAGTCATAGCTAAGTGAGATTTTAGAGAGATACATAGTTTACGCAAGATTACGTATAATATTTATAAAGCTGAGCGTTCAATTCAAAGGAGCTATGAACTTGTGAATGAACGATAAAGTCTGGTGTTTTTGAACCATTCTGCGCGGTTAAGCCGACTAAATTAAATATCATGTTATTCATATTGTCAGTATATAAATCCCCCGTACATATAATAATATGTATATTAATAAAATATTTGTCAAAATTTGAACTTGCTTTTGAATAGTATGTAAGTCATTTCACTCGCTGTTTCTCGCGGTTCGTTTAAATTCTGAATGAACTACTTCACAGACCGAAGTCGCCGTGTCCCCCGGTCGCCATCTTGGAAAAAGGGGTGCAAACACCTTTTTCGCGATATCTCGGAAATTATGCGACCTACAAAAAATAATTTGTAGAAAATCGCTTTGTCTACACATATCCCAAAAAAAATTGCGTCCTCTGAAAAAAATAAAGCTCATATAACATTTCAAGGGACTACTAGTGTCAGAGTTTTCTCAAATTCGCCCGACAGCCTCTGACATGGAATTGTAATAACTACTGCTTGCTATCAAGATAGGAGGGGGCGACGGATTAACGTGTAAGCACGGGGGTATAACACCACTAATTCCCTGATTTCGGGCTGTTTTGTGTCATTTTTCAAAATCCACAAAACGAGATGAATGGAAACTTCGAGAAGGGTATAGAATATTATTATTCAGGTGCTTGAAGTAGTTCTGTCAGAATCCGAGTGAAATCAAAAAAAGAACAGCTAGTATTTATATACACGTGATATACATACATGCATTATTGTATATATGCCAGTTATTTATATTATTGCGCATAGATATATGAAAAATTATCGAATGTAACGAAGACCCGACTGCACAAAATTAATTAACGAAAAGCAAAAACTAAACTTTAATGGTAAGGAACGATATTCGTGGACATCCTCAGACGCCATTTTGTAATAATATTCCCTTTGTCACTCCCACAACTGACAGGAATCTAATGAGACCTTGTTGAAATCTGGCAAACGGTTTAAGCTGTAGAACATGCCAAAAAAATTACATACACTCGATAAACATTAGGTATGAGCAGTCGGGTGAGAATAATGCACTCTAAAATATTACTGTTAAACTCATGAAATATATATATAGTATTTTTAATCAATAAGGCAGCAATGTTTTTTTTTTACATGAAAATTGTCACTACTTGTATTTTTAAATCCTTGCAAAAGCTGAATTTTTTTTTAGCATTTTTGCAGTAAAATTTGACAATTTTAAGGGAATCATACGCATAAATTTAGGTGATTGCAGTTATATAAAAAAATACATAATAATTTTGTGAGAATGTGTCAATAATTGTCGACGTATAGTATATTGTCATACCAAAACTGTTTTACTGCATTATTGTTATATTCCAGATACATAATTCTAGTACATAGTCGTTGAAGACATCCCTTTGAATCATCATGAAGGAATCGGAAGGCCCACATTTTTATGCAATGCGTGATTACAAACAACTATTGTAGTTAAGAGCCTTCTAACAAATCAATTGTTCTTATTGTGTAGGTTGCAGGTTTACTAACCTAACAAGCCCTAGTGTCAGATTTTTCTCGAATCCGTCTGACGGCCTCTGACACGGAATTGTAACGACTGCTATCAATATAGGTCCCACCTCAGGCAACGGGCTGTAACACCCTGGCTGCTATGTGTATTTTCAAATCAACAATAACTTGGCACTTGACACTTTATCATGTCCAAAACTTAGTGACCTTTCTCAGACAACGGATACTATCAGATCTGTCCAAGCGAAAAATAACTTGTCTTACGACATTCGTTACGCCTCTAAAAAATATAATGGCTTTAGTTGGATTCTGCTGTTCTAGGACGCTGGATAAAAGAGCGTTCAATATATGTATGGGATTTTTTATACTACCATTGAGCTAACGAAAAATAATATCAATCCCATACGTCTTCATCGTCAGCCTATTTAATATTGTCCACTGTTGGATATAGGCCTTACGTGTGCCATATCGTCCGATCTCCACCTTGACGCATCCAACTTCGCAGGCTTTCGCAGTCATCCAATCTTGTCGGCGTCCTACACTATGATTGCCCCCTCTTCCAGAACCAGATTACCTAAACGGGTGTCGGTTCTTCGATGGATATGGCCAATCCACTACCACATACATACTGCATGTATCTATTATCTAGCATTCAAGAAATAGAAAGTAAAGTCTAAATTCATAGATTGTACACATTCGCCAATCATGGCGAGTTGCTGTTCGATGTCCTACCAATGTTGCAGTATGACAAAAAAAACCCATAATTGGTTATTTGACTGTATTTTTTTTATTAGAAATACATAACTAATTAACGAAAAGATTAACAACAGTGAAAATACGAATGTATTATCTTATAAAACGGCCTAGTTATAAGCATTTAAAAAGTCATTGCTAGAAAAAGAGAGCACGATGCAATTATGACGTCATTATGTCAAAACGCTGTATAACTCGACATTTCCTAGAACAAATTATGTTTCGCGTGACAAGGATAGAGAATTCCCCTTCCAAAAACTTTAAAAGCATGGATGTTATTTATTTTAACATTGATTTAATTTATTTTTCGACACTTCGTTTTGTTTCTATGGAATCTTTTAATGAAACAGCATTTTAGTACATTTTAGTTGGTGGTCAAATACCTAATTGCATTCCAAGATGGCGCTACAATACGTCAGTTTGTCGTCACGCTTCGTATAAAGTAGATCCGTGCCTAATTTTTGCTTATATTTATAATAATGAAATGTAAAAATATAACGTATTGTTATATCAAATCAACGTAGTGAGATTTAGTAATGTAAGTGTTAGCGCGTCGACGGATGATTTTGAAAGCGAGTTATTTAAGCTCAAGTACCCGTAGCCGAAATGTGCTTATAGATTCTCGCTAGTTTTTTGTACTGTTATGTTTAAATAATTATATTTCCGTTGTACAGTTTAATTATTATAATTTATTTCTAAGACTGTATTATTTACTGTAATAAGTGAAGTTATATTTTTTCAGTGTTGTTTGTAGAATTTCGTTTATTTTTATTTATTAAGATGCGGTATATAATTGTTGGAAGTTTTTTTATGAATGCACTGTCGATTCATTGCTAAAGTTGCAGACATTTTAAGGCAATAATACGAAACAGTATCTATGACAGCTTGATAAAATAGTGCATTAATTGTATGTATTTACATATAACATGAAATTGGTTAACATAAGTATAAATTTAAATTGTATCAAGCGATATAATTTGTTATGTGTGCTCGAAAATATAGATCATTTATCTATAATTGTTTTCACTAAAACCAAAAAGGTTATGCATTTTTGAGGTTTTACATAACATGTACTTAATATTACATGCTTGTTTAAATCGACAGTGTGTAGCGCCAAGTTCACTACGAAAATACGAGGGAATTATATAAATTGTCGACTGAATTAATTAAAAAAAAATGTAAATTAATTAGACGAGAAATTCAATGAAATTAAAATTAAATGATTGGTTAAATTAAGATTGTTAGTATCGGGCTTCCAATTGTTGACATACAAACATACGAGATGTGTTCTTTGTTTATTAATATTAGAGAAAGCGCACAATTAGCACTACATTCAGCTTACTCGACAAATTTAGAAGTCTCCTAGATCACCTGCCCGAACGATGCTTTAACGATTTCTCGTAGTTTCGCAGTGAATATAAAAAAATAAACATTGTCACTATCAATTTTATGTAAGAAAGTTTGGGATGAATTAAATAAATGTAAAGTTTTAATCAATTTTAATGAAGTTTTATTATCAACTAAATTATGAAAATTATAACTTAGTCTAGGTTTATATTTTAGGAATAACTGACAACTAGTCGTACAAAAGTATGACATACATTGATTTTTTACTACACATCGAATAATGAATGATACAGATTTGTTATGAAATTAAAATTATGTACAATAATACTTTGCTAACATTCACGTCCGGCTGCATTACTGCTCACTAAATTCAATTACCGCTAAATGTATTTAAAACACCGTGCTGTATATAGTGAGCAATGACGTAAGAGGGTCTTAGACACTAAATTACGTTGCAAGAAAAGTAGAACATACATAATACAACTTTTGCATACTATGTTATATACTATATACTCAAGTCACATAACATCTAAACATGGTTGCTATCTTTTTAATTAAAACATTTCATCAAAATTAATTCATAAGGATAAAAGTTAAAACTAGACGCACGGTAGTGTGACAGCCAAGTTCGCGAAAAATGGCAACTCACCAACCGCGAGCAAATAATTTACATTAATAGTACGTAATTTATTTTAGTAACATTATAATTTACCTTTTGACCACCAGTCATGCATGAAAACGCAAAATAAATTTAAAAAAGCACGCCAGTCTACATAACAGAATTAAAGGATAAAATTGTAGCTTGGCGCCGAGAGCCGCTTTTGCATTTTCGACGTGGCGGTAAAAAGGTTGGAGATCCAAAAATATGATAATAGAAGCTTCTAAAACGTCTGGTAAGTTTAATCCAATAAACATTTTTATAAAAAAATAAAATATTATCGATCAGGACCCACTATGAGGCGTAAAAATCAACATAAGATTTAATTAAAAAATTACAATCAATTATTATCATGGGCCTATTCAATTATATGTATATTGTATAATAATCTATAGAGTCGAACTTAATAAAACTTTTATCTGTACAAGGAAAGTGGCTACTGTTATCTTTAGTGGTTACAATAAAAACAATGGCCGCGATTTTCTTGACACCATCTAAATTAAATTTAGTCTATAATTCTCTCTTTCCATCAACAAATATAAGAAAGGGATAGCAAACTTTTAACACCTGTCAAATTAGCAAAAAATAGTTTTCCATACAAAATTAAACATCACGACGTAACATCTCGACTAAATTAACAAACCTGTACGAACAAAATGTCATCTGTCATTTAATTTGACAGCACTGAATTACTTGCTATCCTCTTCTTGTATTTCGCAATAGAAAAAGAGCATGATATTTTAAAATTAGTTTAGTCGTGTGTAAGTCAGAATCGGCACCAATATCTAAAAAAGCTAGCTCGATCGTCATTTCTTTTGTCCCAGTCTCTATTAAATGTATATTTTTCAACATCATTCAGTGAAAGGTGAAGAGAATAATATAGTTACAGTTTATTATATTTTCTTATACGTATGGGTCATGGTGGCAGTATTCGATAAAATAAGTAAAGGAAACAAACCAAAGTGATTTTTGAAAGCATGACGTTTGGGGTTAAAATTGATGTACTTCACGATAAACTTACTGACGTTGTTGGCACTATAATCGTCATCTTAGCACAAATTAATTCAAAGCTTCTACAAAATGGAATATCGCTAAAATACTAGTCGAGAATCATAAAGTTCATGATTATTATTAGCCATCTTACGATCTTAATAATGACTCATACAATTAATTATTATGTAACTATCTGTTTCCCGCGGTTTCACCCGCGTGTCGAGGGAACAACTCCACGTAACCAGATAATAGTATCCTATGTGTGAATCCAGATTATGAACTATGTGTGTACCAAATTTCATCTAAATCCATTCAGTAGTTTTTGCGTGAAAGAGTAACAAACACACATCCTCACAAACTCACATCCTAATAATTATTATAAATATTAAAGTGAGTTTGTTTGTTAAGCTTTTACGGTAAAACGGCAGAGCCGATTGAAATTAAATTTGTTTGCTGACAGTCAAATTGTACAAAATCTTTGACTACAGCCGGAACGATGTACATTTATGTCTCCCAAGTAAGTAGACGGAATTGTTCTGAGATTATTAAAATTATAGCCTCGATTGAAACTATGACGTTGTGTACCATTGTACTCAACGATAGGTCTAACAGGGTAAGCCATATGTTACAAGGTTGGCATACTGAAATAGAGAGCGGGTGTCGTCGTTGGACTTGGCGCGGATTTTTGTCGTGTTCATTTAATATGAAAATGTACCTACGTGATTCGACAGACAGAATCACAGAAAATACGCCAAGTTCGGTGCAATATTAGCGTGAGCTTGGCTTATGTATATTTCAATAGTACACGTCTAAATTGGCAAACCACCGAAAAATAAACAAGTAATTACGAATAAGTAAGTAATAGTAGTAAGTAATAGATCGTTAATTTAATTTTGGAGTTTGCTTGAAACCTACGATTTCGGCCTACACTTCGCCTAATTTTGCTCGTTGACAACCCACCCCAAAACATTTGACTGCGACCGCGCTTGGGCCAGTCTCATAATTTTCAAACTTTTTTTGCCCGATTTATTCTTAATACGGTCATGGTAGACTCCTTTTTGTCACGACAAGAACACGCCAGACTTACGTTCCGCCAAACTCGGTATTTGACTAAACCAGTGGGCCTAGCACGAATCACTTTCGAAAAAAGTATCCGTATCGAAAGCGATTTTTTAATGGAATATACTCGCTTCTTACGTACTATTTATTTAAATTGATGACTTTAATTATATCTTTGGATGCTGCAAATTGTCATTTAAATATTTAAAACATAAATTTTGCTCTGTAATGGTTGTATTTTTGATTCGAAAATCGCTTTCGATACGAATACTTTTTCGAAAGTGATTCGTGTTAGGCCCACTGTTCAGTTTTTGAAAACCGGACATACACAAAGTACCTAATACATTTTAGTATAACGACGAGCTTTTTTCTGTATTTAAGAACTATTACCACAGTAGCCAGTGGGTATATATGGTGGAGTATCTTCTCACGAACTTTATGTTGAGAATGAGGTGAGGCAAATTATTTCTTTGGCTTTGTTACACTATTATTTTGTAGTACAGGTGAGTAGGAAGGCTTCCGTGCACAATAGTTATGTAACTTATGTACCATACATGTGGTTACAATCTTCCAAGCAAGACTACAAGATCCCCGAGCCTTTGGGATGTAGATGGGGGCGCCAACACACAGATTTGTTTTTGAAAACTTTAATGAAATGTAATGACTCTTGTTTTTTTTTCTATCACTTTTATAATTTTTTAAAAAATATTTAACATAAATATTTAAGTTGTTGTTTGTATTTAACCCCCATTTGACAGATCTTGGATGACAGTCCTTCCAGTTTAACGTATAAGTAACCTGATATTTTTTGTTGCAAACGGCTGTAAAGGATTGTTTTTTTCACTGATAAAACCAGAGGCATCCAGTTGAATATGACAATGGCTTAATTTTAACTTCCACCTCTGAAGCAGCAACATTCAGTCTGTGAGAAGAAACTGCCCTAAAAGTCTAAATCTATAAAGCTACAAGCTACACATAAAATCTATGATTGTATATTTTTGTGACTAAACATTGTGTGTATATATGGCGCTACCATCGGAGGGACGGCTGACGTAGACTCTGGCGCCTGTTCTTTCTCCTTATTATTCTTCGTCTTCCTGAATTGAAAGCCATTCTTCCTCAGAATCTTCCTAAGTGTCTCCCTAGATCCTTTGAAGTTTATTTCCTCTTTTAATATTTGAAGGAGTTTGTTAATAGTGGGTACCTCTTTCTTAAATGCATAGAACTCGTGGATTTTCCTCCGGATCACTTGCAGATCATATTCGTCAACTTCAATCTTGCCCTTTGTTCTGACACGTTTCTTCGGTGTTTTCTTTAAAGTTTCAGGGTCCAGCAAGCCTTGTTCCACCAGCCTTGCTTCTTTGACTATGTTCAATACTGTGCGTTCGGATACACCTGAAATAATTATTATTTAATTAAGTACTGACACATTTAAATACAGAAATGTTTATCAAAACCTCATGTTTAGGCTGTTACACTTCATATTTATAAGCAAATAGCTATTGCACGCGGATCTACACGCGTCCCTAGTATTAGTTCATAACTAGAATTTCATCCATGTCCAAGGTATATCCCCATACTGCGGTTTACCGTGAAGCGTAATAAACGAAACTCACATTCGCATTTATAGTATTATTATTAAGGACTAGGAGTACTACTGTATGCATTGCAATGCCACACTTTTTATGCGCCAAAATCATTCGCCGTGTTAGCAAAATATCTTAAGAATTTAAGAAATTATTGTCGCCCCGCATTAAGCATTACTTTGTGTATTTATCATGGGTGCATTTACAAACATTCATTACACAACACCCAGACCTAGAGCAATTTTATTTATCGCGTGCGGGAATCGAACCCGCGACACGTGCCGTCAAGTCATCATCATCATCCTTCTGCCCTTATCTCAAATTGTTAGAGGTCAGCAAAGCATCTCTTTTTCGTTCATACATATCTATCAGCAATCATCTCATCATTCACCCTCTTAGGCCCAAGTTCACCAATGAGATAACGGTTGGATTAACTTAAAACCGCTGTTTGCAATAAATTCAAACTTTCAACTTTCGATGGGTAACGTATTATTCGTATAGAAACAGTCAATTACCAAACCAGGGTTGAACTTCCAGCTTCCTGGTTTAAAAACGTTCTTGTTTAATGGGCCAATTACGTAACCATCTGTCAATGAAGTTGGCCCTAAATAACTGATGTTTTTCCACTATCAATAATAGGGATCACAGACAAAAGAAGAGGTGTTAAATAAAATTTCATAAATAGCAAAAGCATTGTTGGTATGGTATTATTATATTTGGCAATATTCTCATCGAATTCGCAATATTTTTTGAGTTGGCACACATATAATATATATAGGATTATCATGTAAAAAAATCGCAACTGCATGGCTTGCTTTGCTTAGCTGTTAATAATATGTCAAACACTGTGCTTATGGGCAATTTATTAATTATCTGTTAATAACTCTTCAGAGTATATCTCTTTCAATTCAGTTGTCATCAATAGACAGAATGATTTTAGGGGCAGATTTGTATGACGTATAGCTAGTTGAAATATATTACGTAAATATTAAAAAAACAACAGAATAATTTTTGATTGTTTAACGAATAAGCATTCTGTAACGTTGTTGCGTACACCAACATCTTGCAGATATGTCTTGGACTTACAAAACTACTATCGACTATTTTTTAAGCAATTGATCCTTCATTTGCCTAATTGTTGCATGTATTTCTTATTGATTTGTTGCAGTACGTCCTCATCATCTGCCTAGCGTTTTCCCAACTATGTTGGGCTCGGCCAGTGTACCCAGATGCAGCTGAGTACCAGTGTTTTACATGAAGCGACTGTCTATCTGGGCTCCATAACCCATTAGTTACTGGATAACACAATAACCCTTGGTAAGACTGGTTGTCAGACTTTGTGTCTTCTGACTACCTTTGTACCTACTATCTTTTGACACAGATGGTCATTAATTGTGAACTATATCACAAATAGAAATGTGAGCCTTTAGCTGAAGGAGTTACAAGTCTCACGGTAAAATATTAATTTTTTCTGTGGCAATGACATCATAAAACAATTGCATAAGGGCTGCATTAGGAAGTAAGACTTACCACTTGCATCAAAAAAATATGCGGTCACTTATACGTGAAATGGAAGAACTGTCAAAATGGAGTATAAAATTTAATAATTTTGCTATTACTTTGTTTTTTGTCTAAATATTTATGGTACATGATCTCAGAAATAATATTAAAATCATCCTAATTACTGAGATGTTTTGTGATATTTGTAAAAATATAAAGTGTAAATGATAAAACGTTTAGTGCAACCGGCTGTTAATGTTAAAAAAAATTTATAAGTAATTTTAATTATATATATTTTTTTTATTGCATAATATATGCATGCATGGATAATATGATTAATATCAAGTAATAAGTGACTTGCATTGAGTATTTATTAGTAGAATTTAGTAGTAGTAGAGTATGTTGCTATGGGTTTTTTATGTTCTTACGATTTTTTTCTCCTTTTTCCTTATACCTGTATTATACATATGCTTAAAGGTGGAAAATACATTCCTAAAGTATATATAATAGCAGGTTTCTAAATAAATAAGGTTTTTAAATAAGGTTTTTAAATAACGTTGAGTTATATACGCTAGCTTTCGAGATAACTAAATTATCGTTTTATTCGGCTAAGTCGCTTTACCATTTAAAGTCTAACAGATAGACGCATTGAGGTACTTTCGCATTAATAATATTAAGTAAATAAACTGCTTTCACAGGTAATTTAGTAAATAAATAATATGCCTAAGCAGTTAAATAATGGCTAATAATGTTTAAACGAGTAATTAATCATAAAATAACATGTCTTCAAACCTGTAGCGGCTGATACTCTCACGTACACTTTACTCAGAGGTATTATTGGCACTTGCATTCGTTTCTCTTCATCCATAAACTCCTTTACTTTCAATATTATCTCCCGCACTTCGGTGGTGATGTTTTTCGGCATCTTCTGGTATAATTTGTTGACGCTACTCAAACAAAAACAATGACCAAAGGCTCACTAGACGCAGACACTAATGGCCACTTTTGTGACTTTTGTGTCAGCGTGACATTTTGTTAAACATGGCGGCCAAGGCTTTGCAATATGGCGGCATTTTTGTTTCGGATACGTATCCAATTTATTATAATAAGTTAGTGCTAGCCCTCAAATTTGCAACGCCTGAAAAAGGCCGTTAAGCTGTACCTAATCTTTATATTAAGACCTGTAAGACCTTAACATGCAAATAAAGATTTTGAGTTTGAGTTTGAGTTTATTTTTCAATCGGTTTTTGATTTGAAAGTTTTATAAGACGAAACTATTGGTTTTCCTAGGGTTTAGAGGTAAAAATATATAAATATGAATTTTAGTTAATTACATAAATATTTTTATCAATCCAGATATTACTAAAACATAATTATAATAAACCTACACGCCAATATTTTTTAGTTATAGGCAAGTATACCTAGTTCCCGCCGCCGATGGACACCAGATGAACCGTAGCCCATCATTGCTGTTTTCCAATTATGTTTGAAATAGAATTCAGTCTAATCAAATACAGATATATTTTAAGAAGAGTAGGGTTTAATTTCGTCTAGCGTTAGTTCCTCTATCAGCCCCCATTCATAGGGCACGCCACAATCGTGGCGATAAGTCCCTACTTTATGGAGTGCCAAGAGATACGCCACGGCGTCCTGAACTACCGCCTGGCGCAGGTCCTCACCAGACACGGTAGTCTTGAGAGGTTGCTCCACATAATGGTTCGGAAGGATAAGCCCGTGTGTCTCCACTGTGATCGCCCGGAGTACACGGTAAGGTAGGTATCCTTGTTGGGGCGATTGGCGGCGGCGGCGACATATCGCGTCCGGCCCCAGTTCGAGCCATGGTCCGGGTGGGTATGAGAAGCCTTCACCCCTTTTACGAAACAGCCATGCTGGAGAAGGAGGAGGCGGGTCGCGTGAGGGAGAGACTGACCTCAAGCCCCAGCCACCAGTCAAGAGTCGGGAGCCGCGAGACGAGTCCCAGCGACCGTAGGCGAGGGCCTGCGGACGGCGAGACACCCTTAGGTAAGGAACTCAAAGAGGCCCATGGTCTGTCGAGGCTGCGGGATGTTTGAATGAGTTACCGCGCCCCCAGAACGTAAAGGGCTGAAGAAGGAACATGGATAGGTTTTAGTCATTAACAGTCCGACACTCCCACTCGTCCCACCAACGGCGGGAGGAGTCAGTACATAGTTTTCAGGCTAAATTAATGATAATATTATAATTAATCACTGTCACTGGTTTCATAAAGTAGCTACCTAAAGACAGAAGAAATAGGTTTTTAAGCGCCGCCTACAGTTTTAATTTGGTATTGTATTCTCTTTGTATCTTTTTGGCACTCGCATAGACTAAATATGCGTATCTTTGGCATTGAGCGACCGCCATTACCAGCCATTGGCCATTACATCATTACATCCAAAGAGAATACAATACTACGTAAGAATTACATCAGGGCGTAATAAAATACCTAAATATTACAATTATTTTACAGAAAATGCACAACAATGATGAATTTTTCGAGTCTTATAACTTCCATACTTGTTTATTTTTACCTGAAAAGGATGTCTTGGATATAGATATTATTGGAACCAGTCGGTACACACGCTTCAGACGATGGTGGAATAACCTGTTTCTACTTTCATACTCTTGCGACAGGTCGAAAGGGTTCTATACGAGTTCTACTTCGCTCAGAATGGAAAGATTCAGACAATTTCGTAAATATCGAAATTGCATTCATCCTATGAGTAGTTTCAGGTATTCATATACATGGTTCAAGACTATTGACAAAATAATATCATAGTGCTTAATTCTTATTTGCTACTGTTCGGCCCCCTTTGTTATCCATTCCTTACGTCACCGAGAGGTTACAAAATCACATTTTAATCATGACTACTCAGTAGAGGAGAGCTCGGAAAGCATAGTCATGGAGTGACGATCGGCGAAAGGCTGCAGGCAGAAGTTGGATGTGATGCATCCTGCCATCCATCCAGCTGAAGACAAGACGAGATGGCATACGTTAGGGGAGGCCTAGCAATGTCCAACAGTGGATGTATAAAGTAAGCTGATGATGATACGCAAGTTTAGAATATGCGTTTTTGTAATAGGGGTCTTCGTACCCACTATTGTTTATTTTTTTTAATACGAGAACACTGTAAAATCACTATGTATAATTATTGATATCTTCAATGATTTTCAGAGACTTCTGGGATTGGCTGATACTACACATATTCATCATAAATAAAATTGTCTTGCGATTCACATCGTCGATATTTTACGATAACTTGCCCATTTATTTATATTTATTTGGAGCCTTTCTCGAACTTATCATCATCGCAGATCTATATGTTAACATGAAGACAGGATTTATTAACAAGAAAACCAGACGAGTAGTTTTAGACACGAAAAAATCCCTTGTCAACTACTGTTCCAAGAAATTGTTTCTTCATGTCGCGGCGGCCATCCCTATACATTGGTTTCTATTCCTTAGATACGGAAACAATATAACCTGCGGCTTGTGTAAGGGTATCAGGTTCACATGTGTTCTAAGGGTTATCAGTGTATTCGGAATGATCAGGATTTTTGAAACGTCGACTTACTGGTGTCGGAAACGAAATGCAATACACAAGAAGTACTTATTTAGATTACTAAGGATCTTAACGTTAACATGTATTTTCATGATTCAGTTCTACGAGATGGTTGAAGTCGTGAACATATTGGTATTAATGAAGAGTGACATTAAAAAACGCATATTTTCTATTATAGAGATTAAGTTATACTATAAGTATGGCTTTGACAATCCGCTTCCAAATATCAAATACTTGGGCATAGAAATAGGTCATTTTATGAAATTATCGAGCCACTTGCCATATCTAAAGACAGGGAAACTTTCCCATTTGGATATGTTATCATCATTATTATTTTACTTATTCGCAAGTTTATTTTACGGTTGGACTTTCATTGAGTTCTTTGGGTTTGTCAATGCCCTTATGTACTCTGATGATCAAAATATGAAACTCGAGAGAAAAGCAATGAACTTCTTGGCAAGCAATGAACTGTCTTCTTCGTTATGCGATAAGGTCGCAGCGTATTTCAAATATAAAGCAACACTCGTAAGGATAACAGAGACTAGGAACGGACTATATAAAAGTTTGCCAGATATATTGAAGAACGAAATCAAACTGAATTGTTACTTGAATATTATAATGCGGCTCCCCTTGTTTGCGGAATGGCCGGTGCCAGTTCTAGAACAGTTGGTTGTCATGCTCCAGAGGAAAGTTTATTTAAAAAACGAAATGGTGGCGGTAGTGAGTATGATTTTATTAAACTTGCAAGTAAATAATGCTTAGAGTATTTTTTAAGAATGTAGTTGCTTATGATCATTTTCATAAACAAAGGCGTGGTGTGCGTGCTGCGATTTAGTGACGAAGTTGAAATATCTCATGGTTTTTAACCCTTTGCCTGCCATGTCAGGCACAGGTACCTGACGCAAGCGTAGGTCAGGCCTTCAAATTATTTGGGATGGCAGTGATTAGTGATTTCAGACTTTTAATCCAGGTTTTCTCACGATATTTTCCTTCATCGTTAGTCAGTGGTGTCCAAGATACCCTAACGAAGTTTAGACTTTAGAAAAATTACATTGGTACGAGCCAGGTTTCGACTCTGCGCACAAGTACACTAGATGCAGGTCTGTGCCTTAACAACTAGGCCAGCAAAACCACAAAATGTACGTGTGTGAAAAATTGCTATGGTATTAGTACTTCATTGGTCGAGCTCCTTAACGGAAAGCTCATATTATAACGTTTCATATTATTACGAAGGTCGTGAAGAACAAAATTTCATCGCATTGTTCCACCTTTTGAACAATTTCGTTCATATTAAGAAGCTTTGGGATCAAAACCATGAATATATTTTCGAATAATGTCCGAATCATCCGGCTCAGCTTCTCTAGCTTTACTTACGATCCTAGGCTATGGTACAAAGGGAGGGTCTGATGATTGTTCACGACGGAGTCCTGGCAGTATACTCGCAGTTCCACAAGGAGCTAGGCCACCTGATCGACGGGGACTACTTCGGAGCATTGTCTTTAGTCACCGACAAGGAAGTCGGCTCGTCCTACGTGATAACTGTTACCGATTGCACTGTAAGTTGTTCTATATTTTCTATTTACATTTTTCGCCTAATATTGTTGCTTATCTATGATAAAACAGCAGTACCTTGTGTGTCATGCTGATGACTCGGAAATCCTTACTAATATTATAAATGCGAAAGTAACTCTGTCTGTCTGTCTGTTACGCTTTCACGCCAAAACTACTGGACCGATTTAAATGAAATTTGGTACAGAGATAGAATAGACCCTGAGGAACAACATAGGCTGCTTTTTACCCGGGTGCGTTAAGTAGTTCCCTCGGGATGCGGGTGAAACCGCGGGACATAAACATAAATCTGTGATTTATTTTTCTGACCGTATGTAGTGTCGGTGATGTGTGCTATCTCCAAAACTGCGTTTTTATATCCCTTTTACTAAACTAATATTTCATGTCGTTCTGCTTTCTCCAGATCTTGGTTTTAAACAAGATGGATTTCAGAATATATATGAAGGACCACCCACAACTCTTCTATGCCTTTAAAATGGATATGAAGGCAAGAAATAGATCTTCCATAAGTTACGATGAGGGTAGAGGTGTTTCTGTAACTTCCCCGCTGTAGCCAACGCAAGCGTGCAACAGTTCTTCGTCAAAACAGCTGCAGACGAGTGTAGACTAGTTTGGTAACTTTTGCATTATGAATAATGTTCTAGCCATGACTGCTATCAGCCACTGGCTGGTGTGTATGTGTGTGTACTTTACTAGAAAGTTAGGCACAGTATCTTATTTTAGTATACTATTAAATGTTTTTGTAATGATGTTACGGTTTTTGATTAGCCTCCAAGATGATGTCAGGAATTTTGATTAAAATCCATTCAACTTTGGATTATACTTTAATACTTTGCAGTCCAATGACTTCAGCTGGAGTCACATTTGAACTTGCCACACGAGCCCATGATTCCGGATTGTGTATTGTCAACGACACTACTGGACCAAACCTCTTTTGATGTTTATTTCAATCAGTTGATATCATCATCATCTGCCTAGCCTTTTCCCAACTATGTTGGGGTCGGCTTCCAGTCTTAACCGGATGCAGCTGAGTACCAGTGTTTTGCATGGAGCGACTGCCTATCTGACCTCCACAACCCAGTTACCGGGTAACACGATACCCCTTGGTAAGACTGGTTGTCAGACTTTCTGGCTTCTGACTACCCGTAACGACTGTCAAAGATGTACAAATGACAACCGGGACCAACAGCTTAACGTGCTTTCCGAGGCACGGAGGAGTCTCGCTATGACAAAGATGGTCACCCATCCACGGACCGACCACCAAGCGCAGCTTAACCTTTGATCGGTCGAACCGTGCGGCTGTTACTTAGCCACGAACTCCTCAGCGGCTCCGAGCTAATCAGTTGTATATAAAAATAGAATAAAAGAATTACTTTCTTTACCCGCATAAAAAGTATCCTATCCTAGGTTCTTCCATAGGATTCGCTCATCTACAAACCAAATTGCATCTCGCAAGAAGTTGCAGAATAATTTTAAAGTGTTGTGGGGGTCTATTGCACCTGTTTGTCGGGTACGAGTCTGCGGGTTTGAATCCTGGCAAGTACTAATGTGACTTTTTCTAAAGTCATACATACTTTCTTATCTTAGATGTCACTGACTAACGGTGTAGGAAAACATCGTAAGAAAACCTTAAAAAGTCTGAAATCGCCAAGCCGCCTTGAACAAGCGTGGTGATCAATGCTCATGCCTTCTCTGTATGAGAAGAGGCCTGTGCCCAGCAGTGGGACAATGTACAGGCCGATGATGATTGACTTCATGGGACATCAGAACATGAAGAGAGTTTATCTGCACATTCTAGTATATTTATACGTTAGAAAAAAAAAACGAAAATGAGTATTAAACAGTTTATTATTGAAAACAAAAACAAAACAACTTGTGAAACAAGCACCTATCGCATTCTTACGTAAAATAATTCCGAACTTTATAATTCTAAAACAAAATCCTTTAGGATTATAATTCATTAAACTAAGATGGTAATTATGACCTATTTGCTATAAGGCTGTCATTCTTAACTGTCCTAACATTACGAATAAGAGCCTAAATAAACCAGGTCTCTTCTGACCTCCATGTATATATATAGGTCTTGTAGATGCAGATTACACCGCTGAGTTGGGAGGCGGTTGGTCCAACTCTGACGCTCGCCGTGACGACACGAAATTATCCCTAGTATTACTATACCGCTGTTTCAATAGCATTTTTAAGGTTAAAAATTGTCTCGGGTGATTCCTCATCAAGGTCCTGAATTGGTACTTTTCTAAAAGTAGGATCTAGAAAAGAGAATGTGTAATTTAAAAGGGTCTTTGGGAAATCTTTTGCAAGTCAAAAATACCACCTGCAACTGCATCGTGTATGTGCATGTACTCGAGGAGTTAAAACTATCATTATATGTATTTGGGAATGGTAGTTAGGATTGCTGGGCTGCAAGTAGCTGTAACCACTCTGTGTCCCACCCCACACCTGTGATCGGGGATGCAGGATATGCTCACGCACCCGCGCCCCCATAGATCACCATTTGCTTTGAGCAGCCCGCGGTACACCTCGGACACATTCTCCAAGTCTGTCATGATTTTAGACAGCAGGATATCAAGCTATTACTAGTTTACGTGAAAGGAAGCTATATCATGCAGTAGATGGCGTAACTGGTAGAAGTGGTCACAAATTTTACCAAAGAAAGTCGAGTAGGAAAAATTTGACCGTTATAACTCACATTGCAAGCAGTGATGGCAACCACATATGACATGCAGAGTTCTTTATCGGTAACTAGAGATATTCCTCCGAAGTAATCTCCGTCTATCAGGTGACCCTCTTCCTTGTGTTTGTGGGAATACACTGCCAGTACGCCATTGTCGATAATCATTAGGCCCTCTGTTTGGGCCCATGCCTAAATAGAAAGAATTTCATCTTTTAATAAGAAAGGAAGAAATACGATAACTTCTAAATAAGGTGCTTAAATGCCTAGGGAAATATTGGACTTGAAGTTATAACACATAGAAGCTATTAAAAAGTGTACGTCAAAACTAAGAAATATTGTAACTCACTTCGGCCAAGATGTCATTACTTAAAAATATTTGCTCCTCCAGCAGCAGTGTAATCTGTTCCAGTATAGGCAGAGACAGATCGGAGAAGAAAGGTATCCGCATGATAATCTTCAAGTACCGACTTAACTTGGCTTCTTTCTTCAATTCTTCAGGTAGAATCCTCCATAAGTCGTTATTCTGTTGCACAGCTTTTAATCTTGTAGGTCCGAAGTCAAAATACTGTTGTACTTTATAACTCAATTCATCAGATAACTGTCGGCTTGATAGCATTGTCAAAGCTCTGTCCTTCAAATTCATTAAAGAGTCCTTCGGGTACATAATTCGGTTCACCAAGCAATAACACTCCAGTAAAGTCCAAAAGTAAAATATCTGAGCAAGAATGTATCCAAATAAAGAAGTGAATTTATCCAAATAGTATTTATGACCCCTGATCCCCAAGCTAAAGAGCAGTGAAGGGTTAAAAATCCTGCTTATATCAAAAGATACGTATACATAGTTATGCTCAAATCTCTTAAGAATGCCACTATACTTGAAGCCAGCTCTGAGTCCTAACATGGATGTCGGTGCTACTTTGCCATTATAAATAAACATAAGCAAAACGATAACGTCACTCAAATCATAATACTGGCACATAGTAACAATACTAATGACGCCGATTCTTATGAACTTATAGAAACTGATTCTGTTTACTGAGTGACCCCTCTGAATCCAATAGGCAGATGCTTCATAAACTCTGAATAGGCTAAAGATACTAATAATCTTGAGAACACTAATGAATTTATTAGCCTTACACAAACCACAAGATATACCTGATCCATACTTAAGGAACATGAACCAATGCAGAGGAATGGCTGATGCGTAGTATATGAACAATTTCGTTTTACACAAGTTGATAATGCACTGATCTGTGTCCAAGATCACTCGTTTAGTGTCGTGGTTAATGTATCCAGTCTTTAGGTTGATGTAAAGATCTATTATGATGATAAATTCACAAATGGCTCCGAGGTAAAATATGAACATTGGCAGATCGTCGAATAAAAATGTGGACGTGAATCTGAACAGAATCTTGTTTATGACGAAGACGTGTAGTATAAGGAAGTCCCAGAAATTCCTGAAAAGCAAATTCAAAATAAATATTGGTTGCCACCAACATTTATATATCATCAAAGGAGAAATGGTAGACCTAAGGACAAAAAGGAATCATTAAGTCGTTGCCAATGCTTGCCGAGGCTGCAGGATTGTTCGAAAGAGTTACCACGGCCCTGAGACGTAAAGGGCGAAGGAAGGCTCTTGGATGGTTTTACTTTGTCTGACACTTGCGCTCCACCCACGCCCATATAAGGAGTCATTTAATGATCTCCCATCTCTAAACAAAAGGGTGAAATTTGATTGGTGAACACTGTGACTAGCACGCAATGGGAGATACCAGGAAGTAATATGCCTACCTACATATATAATTATATGCTGTTTTACTAAACACATTACTAAATAGACGACAAGCTAAGTGCGCTGAGTTTGCGTGCTATTTTCACCATACTACAAATACCGGTAAACAAAGAAGTGAGACTATCAATGTGGTATGAAATAACTTAGAAATATAAAGGTGATGGTGATAACAGTTTTGAATCTTAACATGGGCTGGCGAAAGGTACTGCATTGTTGAGAGTGTAACGCCTATGTAGAAGTTTGTCTAAATAGCTTACATTGTTGTACTGTAGGGTATAGCGACTCTAGTCAATATAAGGAAAATATTTCCACAATTACCTGAATTTGCTCATAGGATGAATGCGAGATTTGAATTTACGATACTGCTTAAATCTTTCGATCCTCATAGCGTGGGTGCTGTTGTAGAAGCCTGTAGTTCTCCCAGAAGTGTATGAAAGCAGAAACAAATCGTTCCACCAGCGTACGATGCGGGCTCCAAAGCTGTTCTCAACAATATCCGTCTCCAATACATCTTTTTCGGGAATAATGAGGCAGGTGTGGTGGTAATATGAATCGTGGAACTCATGATGATTGCGATACATTTTACTTTTTTACACCATTTTACACCACGAACTCAAGTTTTTTCAAAATTATTTGATCTATGGTAGAAATTGAGTTTATGCTCAGTTATCAATCAAAGAGAATATAGTCCGGCATGGCTATTTATGAACATGGCTGAAAGGTGAACTAACGCAAGCCACCATCTTGAATGTCATTTTGGTGATACCGGCCAAGGGAAAATTCTTACCCAACTATTAGTAAAAATATAAGACTATTCAATAAGACTAGATTTTGTCCTTGAAATAGTTTAGAAAGGGCAATGATGATCTGCGATGCCTCTGGTGTTGTAGATATCCATCGATCGCGGTGACTACTTAATAATCAGGAAGGTTTCGGCTTATGAGCCACCTACTAACATCGAAATGTGTGTTAAATGTTTAAATATTGCATTTTGTTGTTTCCAATTTAAGATTATTATTAAAACGTAAATGATGAATTAATCATGTCATGATTAACTTAAAAAAATGGAAATTTCCATTAATTGGTATCATTATCACTGAAAATGACATTTCAAGATGGTGGCTAGCGTTAGTTCACCTGTGACCCAGTCGGACTATACAATACATTGATCATTTTGACATTCGTAGATTACCAAAGACAGCTGTAATATTTTTTATGCCTTTCCAGCAAGTTCATCACATCAGTTCATAATATGATGTACAAAATATGTAAACTAATAATTAATTATAATCTCCAGACCGATTTTCAGTCACGGCGGCAAATCTAAATATAGACTAGCCAGGTACGCAGTAGATATTATAGCGCACAAGTACTTGCGCAGACACAGTTGCACTCTCTATTCCGACACTCTCATAGTCCGATGGATCAGCAGTCGATACGACCAGAGAAAGATCAGGCGCAGAATTGACAGCTTAACGTGCTCTCCGAGGCACGAAGGTGCCGTAACGCGTAAGCACGTAAAGCTGTCTGGCTATGTTCAGAAAACGGTCACCCATCTAGGGACTGACTGCGGCTAGCTCAGCTTAACCTTGCTAATCTATCAATCCGCACGGTTGTTATTTAGCTACGAGCCCCTCATAGTACAAACTATCGTGTGTCCAGCATGCAGATGTAATCAAACAACTTAATTAGTGCAATATTGATCTGTGATCTTAGTGAGACATGTTTTTTCATTTATAATGCCAACAGTTTTAAACAGATGCCTAAAATGGAAAAATAGAAAAGCGCTTTATTCACGCTCCACGTGCATCATGCCTGCTTGATGTCAAGTTAATGCATGTAAACGTAAAACGAGAAGCTTTGACTAGATTTACAAAAATATGTATCAAATTTGATTTTTTCATTATTATTCATTCTTTGCTAAAATATTTTAATCCAGAACCTCTTCCTTTCTCTCCTTCTTAGGTGCTGACGAACCGCGTGAATCCTCATAAATCATTATGAACTTGGAGTAGATTTATCGAAAACTCCAGTACTTTAGGGAACAAGTTAATGCGCCACAACAAAAACTAATCAAAGCGTTTAACAATTATCAAATATTTAATAGTAGGTACTAAATACTAAAGTAAAATACTGTGCCTAACTTTCTAGTAAAGTACACACACATACACACCAGCTAGTGGCTGATAGCAGTCATGGCTAGAACATTATTCATAATGCAAAAGTTACCAAACTAGTCTACACTCGTCTGCAGCTGTTTTGACGAAGAACTGTTGCACGCTTGCGTTGGCTACAGCGGGGAAGTTACAGAAACACCTCTACCCTCATCGTAACTTATGGAAGATCTATTTCTTGCCTTCATATCCATTTTAAAGGCATAGAAGAGTTGTGGGTGGTCCTTCATATATATTCTGAAATCCATCTTGTTTAAAACCAAGATCTGGAGAAAGCAAAACATTAGTTTACTAAATGGGAAATAAAAAACCTGTTGAATTTTATATTCTCCTACAAAATATAATTACATGGTTATGGAGTTAAATCTCGGAACTATATTTTATTACTATTCCTATGTCATCACCATGGCACACCAGGTTCTGCTCTTTTATCATTATGAATAGATAATACCTAAATAATGGACATCTTAAAGAATTTTAGACGAAAAAGGTAAATACACAATGTAGATCAACTTACAGTGCAATCCGTAACAGCTATCACGTATGACGAGCAGACTTCCTTGTCGGTGACTAAAGACAATGCTCCGAAGTAGTCCCCGTCGATCAGGTGGCCTAGCTCCTTGTGGAACTGCGAGTATACTGCCAGGACTCCGTCGTGAATAATCATCAGACCCTCCCCTTGCACCATAGCCTGGGATCATGTGTAAAGCTTAAGAAGCTGAGTCGGATAATTTGGACATCTATCTAAAATGATTGATGGGATAAAAATCATGATCATGATCATGATTTTTATCCCGTGGGTTCTCGAATAAGAAGGAATTCTTTTCGAAAGGTATCGATAAGGTTTTGAGAGGAGCTTGTTACAGCCACAAGGGTCGATCGATTAACGGTTAAGCTACGCATGGCGCGGTTGATCCATAGATGAGTGATCATCTATTTCATTCCCTGACTCCTTTGTTCTACGGAAAGTACGTTTAGCCGTTGGTCCCGGTTGTCATTTGTAGGTCCTTGGCAGTCGTGTCCATGTCGGGTTCTTGACAGTCCGTTATGCATTGGCTTCACGTACTCATTGGCTACACTGGTACTCAGCTGCATCCGGCTAGACTAGAAGCCAACTCCAATATACTTGGGTCTAAACGCATACCTGTGTGAAGAAATTTTATCGATCGACCCGTACGGCTTTTACATAGCCACGAGGTCCTCTACAAAGATGACCACATGACATTCTATGCAAACTAAAAGCATTATTTATTTACTAGTTGTATAAAAATCATACTTACTAGAGCCACCATTTCGTTTCTCAAATAAACTTTCCTCTGGAGCATGACAACCAGCTGTTCTAGAACTGGCACCGGCCATTCCGCAAACAAGGGGAGCCGCATTATAATATTCAAGTAACAATTCAGTTTGATTTCATTCTTCAATATATCTGGCATACTTTTATATAGTCCGTTTCTATTCTCTGTAATCCTTAAGAGTGTTGCTTTGTATTTAAAATAGTCTCCGATCTTATCAGTTAACGAATTAGACAGTTCGTTGCTTTCCATGAAGTTAATGGCTTTCCTCTTAAGTTTCATATTTTGATCATTAGAAAACGTGAGGGCATTAACTAGCCCAAAACACTCAATAATACTCCAACCATAAAACCCAGACGCTAAAGAGTAACCAATTAATGATGTGATATGATCAAAGTAGTACATATCGACACCATCGAAATAGACAAAAGGCAAGAATATCGATAACCTTACAAAATATCCAATATCTATGGCCAATAATTTGAAATTTGAAACCCTACTGAAGGCATACTTGAAAAGTATCTTCATTTGTATAACGGAATATATATTCAGAGATTGCACGTCATTCTTAAATAATATCCATAAGTTCACGACTTCAAACAGTTCGTAGAGCTGAATGAAGGTAATACTTGCTAACATAAAGATCCTTAATAATCTAAATAAGTACTTCTTGAGTATTTCATTTCGTTTCCGAAACCAATAACTCGATAGTTCAAAAATCCTGATCATGCCGAATACACTGATGATCCTCAGAACACATGTGAAGCTGTTACTCTTACACAAGCCGCAGGTTATATTGCTTCCGTATCTAAGGAATAGAAACCAATGTATAGGAATGGCCGCCGCGACATGAAGGAACAATTTCTTGGAACAGTAGTTGACAAATGATTTTTTCGTGTCTAAAACCACTCGTCTGGTTTTCTTGTTAATAAATCCTGTCTTTATGTTAACATATAGATCTGCGACGATGATAAGTTCGAGAAAGGCTCCAAATAAATATAAATAAATCGGCAAGCTATCGTAAAATATCGACGATGTGAATCGCAAGACAAATTTATTTATGATGAATATGTGAAGTATCAGCCAATCCCAGAAGTCTCTGAAAAAACATTTAAGAAATCAATAATTGTTCATAGTCATTTTTCATGTGTTCATGGTGTTCTTATCTTCTCAATAGTAGGTACGAAGACCTTATTATAAAAAGCAAATCCTAAACTTGCGTATCATCATCAGCTTACTTTATACATCCACCGTTGGACATTGCTAGGCCTCCCCTAACGTGTGCCATCTCGCACCGTCTTTAGCTTGACGCATCCCACTTCTGCCTGCTGCCTTTCGCAGATCGTCACTCCATGACTATGCTTTCTGAGCTGTCTAGGGTACTGAGTAAACATGATTAAAATGTGATTTGGTGATATCTCGGTGACGTTACGAAAGCGTAAGAAAGGGGGCCGAACAGTAGAAAATAAGAATTAAGCGCTATTATAAGTTTTGTCAATAGTCTTGGTCTGCATATAAATACCTGAATCTACTCATGGGGTGGATGCGATGTTGATATTTACGAAACTGTCTGAATCTTTCCATTCTCAACGAAGTAGAACTCGTATAGAACCCTTTCGACCTGTCGCAAGAGTATGAAAGTAGAAACAGGTCATGCCACCATCGTCTGAAGCGTGCGTACCGACTGGTTCCAATAATATCTATGTCCAAGATATCCTTTTCGGGTAAAATTAAACAAGTATGGAAATGATAAGAGTCGAGGAATTCGCCATAGTCGTACATTTTCTTTTTAGTATTTGTCACAGATTAGTTTCGAAGATATAATATTTTGTAATAAATATTTTAACATGCACTGGTGAATAGCGATCACAGATCAACCAAAGATCAACAACAATTATAATATGCAATAGTATGGTGATCGTCAAAGAGAATTCAATAGCGATCGCTATCATAGCTTTCAAAAATACCCACATTAATGAGTATTTAACCACTAAACTTCGTTGTCATTTAAAACCATAGACGTATTTTTTTCCCCTTCCTGAGCCCTTTATATTGCGGGGCGCGGTAACTCTTCCGAACATCTTGCAACAGTATTTACATATAATATATTTATATTTAGAAAAAATCAGAGACAGACTTATCAAAAAATAATAATGAGTGAATTTGGATGATATTGAAGAGTTCAAACCTCCATATGCGTGTATTCCGACATGCCTATTTATGGATGTGGCTGACAGTTGAACTAACGCTAGCCACCATTAGTATTGTATTCTCTTTGGCCACCATCTTGAAATGTCATTATTGGTGATACCGGCCAAGGGATTTATTTTTACCAAACTATAAGTAAAAATATAACTGGATTCGATCAGACTGGATTTTGTCCTCGAAATAGGGAATGGCAATGATATGCGATGCCATAAATATGTCCATCGGCCTCGGTGACTACTTAATAATCTGGTGGGTCTCAGCTTGTGAGCCACCTAGTAACATCCATCTGCCTAGCTCAACTATGTTGGGGTCGGGTTCCAGTCTAAACCAGATGCAGTTAAGTACCAGTGTTTTACATGGAGCGACTGCCTATCTGACCTCCACAACCCAGTTACCGGGTAACACGATACCCCTTGGCAAGACTGGTTGTCAGACTTTCTGGCTTCTGACTACCCGTAACGACTGTCAAGATCTACAAATGACAGCCGGGACCAACTGTTTAACTTGCTTTCCGAGGCACGGAGGAGTCTCGCTATGACATAGATGGTCACGCATCCACGGACCGACCGCGCCAAGCGCAGCTTAACCTTTGGTTGGTCAAACCGTGCAGCTGTTACCGTCCATGCCATCCACATCCAAATGTGTGTAAATGTTTAAATATTACATTTTATTGTAACGTAAATGAAGAATTTATCAATGGAAGTGTAATTTTAATAAAAATATAAATCAGAAAGTAAAACGTATATATTACTGAAAACAAGAGTTAAAACAACAAGACGAAATACCTAAAACTAGTTACATACTTAGATGTTAAAATAACTTAAACTTATTCAACGTATAAGAACATAATGAAACTGTTACTAGATAAGTAAAACTCTAATTTGTTTACAATAAAACAACAGTAATAATACCGTAGGATTTGGTATAGTAGGGAGCGATAGATCTCACGCCTCCTCACGCCCTAGCCACTGCGGGAAAGGCCAAGGGCGTCGGGAGCTGCGAGACACCTCCCGGCCACCGTAGTCGCGGGCCTGCGGACGGTGAGCCATGGATGGCTCGCTGTCCGGTAAGAACCAAGCCCGCGTCGATGGCGCGTTCGTGTTCCACTCGTGCCTCAAAGAGCTGTCAACACCAGTGACGGGACCCTCTCCCAGTCCTTAGCCTGTCGAGGCTGCGGAATGTTCGAAAGAGTTACTGCGCCCCCGTTATAAAACGGGGCGAGGAAGCACCCTCGGCGGGAGGAGTCATTTGATGATTTCCCATCGGAAGAAAAAGGTCTTGGAACATTACAGCAGAAGCTCTCGTATTGCCCTTCACCTCTTAATCTACTGGCACTCATATTCGCAGTTTTCAATTTACCTATATTCAATATCGTAAATATTACGTTAATACAGCTATCAATCAGAATAAGGATTGAAGCACTGAAGCATAAAGCTAAAAGATCTTAATTTAATGTATTAGAATTTATGGATATTTGTATTTGGCAGATGGAGGCTGGTCTACCTCAGACGCCCGTCTCGAAGACACGAGGTTATCCGTGGTATTGCTATATCTCTGCTTCAGTTGCATCTTCAGTTCTACAAATAACCTGGGATGCATCCTCATCAGGTTTCTGAATGTGTTCTTTTCTAAAAGTAGGATCTAAAAAAGAAATATGTCATTTTATAGGGAAAGCAGAGGGTACTTTAATAACATGTCAAGAGTGTATTCAACAGACAAGCTGAACGTGACCTATGAGATGTGGATGAGCTTAATAAAAAGTTCAATCAGAGCTCATGGCTAAGTAATAGCCGCACGGATCAATCGCTTGAGTTTAAGCTGGGTCAGTGGATGAGAAGCTTCTTCGATCCTCGGAAAGCACGCTAGGCCTTTGGTCCCAGCTGTAATTTACAGATCTTTGACAATCGTTAAGATTAGTAGAAGTCAGAAAGACTGATAACCATTAGTGATCAGTTTGTGGAGGTTAAAGTCACTCCATGTAAAGCACTAGCATTCAGTACTGGTATCCAGTTAGAATGTATGGAACAAACAGGCTTCTAAAGTTCCTCATCGTCATCAGTCTGAATTTGTCACAAGCAAATTCTCTTTCTTTCTATGCAGTTACTACGGAATTTCCAATTTCCAAGTCATGTCTTGACTAGTTGTGTTCTGTTTTGCTATTTTTAACCTCACCCGGGTGCACAGCATTACTTTTTATGAAACAAAGCTATTCACAGTGCCAACTGCAAGTTCAAAATAGGAATTACTCACTTTACAAGCAGTTATGGCAACCACAAACGACATGCAGAGTTCTTTGTCGGTAACAAGAGATAGTCCTCCGAAGTAATCTCCATCAATCAGGTGACCCTGTTCCTGATGTGTGTGGGAAAACACTGCCAGGACGCCGTTGTCTACAATCATCAGGCCTTCTGCTTGTACCCACGCCTGTGAATAATGAAGTTGATCCTGTATTATGTGATGTCGAAAATGCTAATGTTAAAGCTTTCTGTAGTGTCCATGCACTAAAAGCTATTACACATCCTCAAATATTGTTTGATTTCAGAACCATTAGTACAGAAATTGACGACGAATTTTGATTAATTGAAAACATTCATCACCGATCTGACTGATATTGCTAGCCAACTTGACATGGTTGTAATAGATAGATTAGAATACTGCACAAAGACTATTGATATTGATAGGTCGAGATATTTTTCCAATTTAATTTGAAATGGATTGTTAAAGTAAGATATCTGGATCTTGCTACCGGAGTTTGTCGACAAGTGAGATGTTGATGAAGCAATCGTTATGCCGAAAGTCATTAAAGCTTTGTCAGCTGGATCAAAGTTATTAGATAGCAGTTGAAACAACATTCATGATGGGGAATCCTTCATATTCCTTCGTATTGATATATACAAAATTAGTGTATGCAAACAGTGATATTATAAGCCCTAAATACTTAAACTCACCTCAGCCACGATATCGTTACTTAAAAATATTTGCTCTTGTAGCAGCAGAGTAATCTGTTCCAGTACAGGCAGAGACAGATCAGTGAAGAAAGGTATCCGCATTATAACCTTCAAGTAGCGACTTAACTTGGCTTCTTTCTTCAATTCTTCAGGTAGAATCTTCCATAACTCGTTATTTTGTTCCACTGCTTTAAATTTTGTTGGTCTGAAGTCAAAGTACTGTTGTACTTTGTAACTTAATTCATCAGATAACTGATGGCTTGACAGCATCGTCATAGCTCTGTTCTTCAAATTCATTATAGAGTCCTTCGGGTACATAATTCGGTTTACAAAGGAAAAACACTCCATCAAAGTCCAAAAGTAAAATATATTAGAAAGCATGTAACCGAACAAGGCTGTGATCCTATCCAAATAATAAGTTCTTTCTCTGATTCCATAGCTAAAGAGATGCAGAGCTTTAAAAACCCTGTTAATATCAAACAATACATACATATAGTTCGGGACCAGTTTCTCGAAGACGCCGCCGTACTTGTAGCCAGCTCTGAGGCCTAGCATGGACTTAACTACGACTTTGCCATCATACATAAACACAAGTAAAGTTATGACGTCACTTAGATCATAAAACTGGCACAAAGTGACAATACCAATGGCCCAAATCCTTATAAATTTGAAGAAATAGATCTTTTTTGCTGAGCGACCTCTCCGGATCCAATATGAAGATGCTTCACAAACTCTGAATAAGCTAAAGATGCTGATGATTTTTAAAACACTTATGAACTTGTTAGCCTTACACAAACCACAAGATATACTTGATCCATACTTAAGGAACATGAACCAATGCAGAGGAATGGCTGATGCGTAGTGAATGAACAGCTTCGTTTTACAGAAGTTGATAATGCACTGATCTGTGTCCAAGATTACTCGTCTAGCTTCGTAGTTAATATGTCCAGTTTTAAGGTTGATGTAAAGATCTATAATGATAATAAATTCACAAATGGCTCCGAGGTAAAACATAAACATTGGCAAATCGTCGAATATGAAAGTAGACGTGAATTTGAATAGAATCTTGTTTATGACTAACACGTGTAGTATTAGGAAGTCCCAGAAGTTCCTGAAAAGCAAAAATAAAATGAATGTTAGTAGCGAATATATTGAAAGTAGAAATTATAGTCAGTCATTTATTACAAAGAATATAGATTTAAAAAATCCTCCCTCAGCAACAGTAGTAAGTGTGAGGACAGGTCTTTACCCAGCAGTGGGACAGTAAATAGATCGAAGATGATGATAATAATGACGATTTGACGGAGACCTTGACGTAGCTAAACGGTGCGAAGATCTTGTCTATATTGTGAAAACTATGTCTACTGTTTTACCTGAATTTGCTCATAGGATGAATGCGAGATTTGAATTTGCGAAACTGCTTAAATCTTTCGATCCTCATAGCGTGGGTGCTGTTGTAGAAGCCTGTAGTTCTCCCAGAAGTGTATGAAAGCAGAAACAAATCGTTCCACCAGCGTACGATGCGGCTCGCACAGCCGGATCCAACAATGTCCGTCTCCAATACATCTTTTTCGGGAATAATGAGGCAGGTGTGGTGGTAATATGAATCGTAGAGCTCACGATTACTGTACATTTTTAAATAAGGTTTACGTAAAAGTTATTTTTCAAATTGTTCAAAACGATGAAAATATCGCTTTATTTTATATCCATAGATGACACGGACGACATCGATGACATTATAGTAAATAAAATATTTTTCGATGACACTACAGACTTGAGACTTGAAGGTTTGAGTACTGACCGTAGAGGAAATATTTTTTAACAAAATAAAAGAATTTTCAAATCTACAGATTTGTTGTAATATTAAGTTTATCCATTACTATAATAGTAAAGTAGTTATGTTCATGATATTTAAATATGAGCTGTTTGCCGCTGTATCACCTGCATCCTAAGAGAACTATTTCGCCAGGTTATCTAGCTTTGTGTGTTCATCATCAGGCCGTGTCAGTCCTGCTGGGCATAGGCCTCTCCCATGGCACGCAGCTCGATCTTCAGCTTTCCTCCTCCAATCCCTGTCCGCTGTCTCACCTTAATTAAGGTGTTAGCCTTAATTAAGGCTTATAGCTACCTATAAGGCATATAGGGTTACTACATTTGCTGACACGCGGTCTCCGATCCGGGCAGTATGTCACTTTGTATTTAGATAACTCCAAATGTCATCCGAAATATCTAACCTCACAAACTTTTGTAGTTATAATATTATTTAAATGATTATACGTCGTGATTAATATAAGACAGACATACACACACACTTACAGTACGTCCATACTTGATACTAAGCTCGTGACAGCCAGTCACACCGTATGAATCGGAATTGTATTTTCATCTAATTTAATTAAAATGCGCATTCGCAATGGAGAAATGTTCACTAGGCATACGTGACACATTGGCTTGTACACCGAATGTAGGAATTTACGTAATATTGTTAACGTGTGTGTTCAACGTACGGAGTATTTGGTGAGGAATAAAAATCGGTAAATGATGTGCTTTTAGGTTGAGGCTTTACTGGCGCTGGCATGGGCGGGAGCGGTAGCGATAATCTTATGAGCGTAGAATAAAAAAAACAAATTATGTACCTAGGTATATATATTATTATTTTACCATGCGTAACTGTATCTTTGTCGATTTTGACAGATCTTGAATGACAGTTCTTCCGTTTCAGGTAAAAGTAACCTGATATTTTTTGGTGCAACTGGGTGTTGAACTAAGTTCAAGAGATAACGTCTCTTGCTCCTCCTCTTGATAAGTAAATCGTCTGGAAATCGAAAGGCATAAAATCTGGTAAAACATTATGTGCTACCGAAGAGTATATTGCAGAGTGTAGACAAATAAAACTAAAGAGAAGTATTTAGTACCTCAATGTGATACGGTATTGCGTAATACCATACACTCCCAATATAGTCAAAGGTTGCGGGATGGTTCCGGGTGATTAGGTATTCGAATACCGCGACCCTGGCACATAGAGGGCAAATGAAAGAACACAGATGGATTTTAGTCAGTTAAGAGTTTCACACTCCCTTTCGCACCACCCACAGCAGGAGGTGTCATTTGATGAATTTCCATGCCTACAAAAGGTAGGTATAACGCTTATCATAAACTCGCTCACCGCTCCGCTCTCTACTATGCCGTAACCCTTCCACATGTAATCTTTTTTTTCTAGAAGCACGTCAAATTGCATAGCAGTACCTTGATCTCATTGTATCGCTCACATCACACGCATATAAGTCGCAGACACATGATTGACGTCTTTCCGATATGGTTAGTAAACCTACTAATATTATAAATGCGAAAGTGGGTTTGTTTATTCGTTTGTTACGCTTTCACTGCAAAACGGCCGAACCGATTTTAATAAAATTTGGTATTAGGATAGCTTGAACCCTGGAAACTCATTTTCATCTGGGTACGTTTAGTATATTCCTCTGAACGCAGACGAAACCGCGCGAAGCAGCTAGTAACTATACATACATCTAAATGGAATTCTGTCTAAATGTTTGTTACGCTTTTTCGGGAAAATGGCTGAGTCGATTTTAATGAAATTTGATATGGATAGAGATTGATCCCTGGTGAAGGATATAGGATAGTTTTTGTCCGGGTGAGTGAAGTACTTTTCTCGGGATACGGATGAAACCGCGGGAGGCAGTTAGTTGTTGATACATGGCTAAACGTCTCGCCTTGTCTCTCATTTTAATTTAGTGGTGCTATCTCAATACATATGCAATACTTAGGATTCATGTCAGCTCTTACATACTAGATTAAAATACAATAATTTTACGCTGCACGTGGACCTAACCTGATCAACCGTACAGCCGGTTGCGTCACACTTTTATCATTTATACTTTATACTTTTACGAAAATCACAAAACATGATATCAGTAATAAGAACACTATTAATATGTGTTATGTTATAAATAGATAGATATAATAATTAAGTAAACATCACTATACAGTATAAAACAAAGTCGCTTTTTCTGTCCCTATATCCCTATGTATGCTTAAATCTTTAAAACTACGCAACGCATTTTGATGCGGTTTTTTTTTATAGATAGAGTGATTAATGAGGTAGGTTTTAGTATATAATTTGTCATTTTTTTGTATCCATTAGCTAAAATATCGCGGGCGAAGCCGCTGGCGGGAAGCTAGTATAATCATAAATAGAGACATAAATTTAGACGAAAAACATAAAATAATAGCAAAATTATTCAATTTTATCCACCATTTTCACAGATCTTGAATGACAGTTCTTCCGTTTCACGTATAAGTAACCTGATATTTTTTTGATGTAACTGGCTGGTAGACTTTATAATTATAAGTATTCTCAAGTGCAAACTTATATTTCTTATTGAAAATTTGTGTTTATTTGTTATTTCCGAGCCAATAATTACTAACAATTATTTTATTAAGGCTATTTCGCTCTAATCGGCAAATGAAAAAATATTTTGTTCTAAACAAAAATGATTTTATTTTTGTTAATATAATTAATTAATAAATTATGATTGAGATTATTAAAAAAAAGGAAAAAAACAAAAAATATAGTTGCGAAATAAAAAAAGTAATTTTATTGGAAACTCTGTATAGTCCGACATGGCCATTTATGAACGTGGCTGATAGGTGAACTAACGCTAGCCACCATATTGAAATGTCATTTTGGTGATACCGGCCAAGGAAATTCATATCCAACTATTGGTAAAAATATAGCGCTATTCATTAAGACTAGATTTTGTCCTTGAAATAGTTTAGAAAGGGCAAAGATGATCTGCGATGCCTCTGGTGTTGTAGATATCCATCGATCGCGGTGACTACTTAATAATCAGGAAGGTTTCGGCTTGTGAGCCACCTACTAACCTCCAAATGTGTGTTAAATGTTTAAATATTGCATTTTATTGTTTCCAATTTAAGATTATTATTAAAACTTAAATGATGAATTAATAAATTGCTATTTATCATGTCATGATTAACTTAAAAAAATGGAAATTTTCATTAATTGGTATCATTATCACTGAAAATGACATTTCAAGATGACGTTAGTTCACCTGTGAGCCACGTTCATAAATAGCCATGTCGGACTATAATTTGATTTGACAGTAGTAAATGACTGTCTAAAATATAATACATTAGTTACCTATTTAATTACCCAATCTATGTAGGGAACGTTTTACAACTTTTCTACCAATTTATTGACGATAACGCTCACTAATCTTTTGTTTCCAAGAAATGCAAAAATGTCCGTGGTTCGAATGTCAGCTTAAAAATTTCATTTTCCAGAAACCCCGTATAGGGGTAATAAAATAGCATCGCGCATTCTCAAAACATAGCAGACTGCGAGGGACCTAAATCACTAGGTACATATAAAAAAAAGTCCTCTGCCACGTCTGTGTATCAGTTTGTTCGCGATAAACTCTTAAAATACTACACCGATTTTCTTGCTGTTTTCACTAATCGATAGAGTGGTTATCGAGGAAGGTACTAGTTTATAATTTGTCATGTTGATATTGGCTAAATCACAAAATTATTATAAAACAAAGTCCTCCGCCGCTTCTGTCGCGATAAACTCAAAAATTACTGCACCGATTTTCATGCGGTTTTCACCAAAGGATAGAGTGGTTCTCGAGGTAGATTTTAGTTTGTCAAATTTTCGTATACATTTGCTAAAATATCGCGGGCGAAGCCACCGGCGGAAAGCTAGTACTTAATAATGCATAGAAGTTTAAAATCTCTCATTAAAAATGTCATATGTAACATGCGAAGCATCCAGGCTCCGGAGTTGAATGTATCAGGATATTGCAATATTTTGTCAAGTGATACATATAAGAAAATTGTAACAAGCTGTCTGTACGTTACGTACATATAGAGCAACCGAAGCCAAGGCAACATTTATTAAGATTTTCTGTCTGTATTTTTGTACATGCATCACGCAAAAACTACTGAATAGATTTAAATGAAATTTGCTACACATATAATTATTATCCCTCTTATTTTTATGAACTTGAGCTTTCCGCCAGCGGCTTCGCCCGCGATATTTTAGCTAATGGATACAAAAACTTGTCAAATTATATACTAAAACCTTCCTCATTAATCACTCTATCTATTAAAAAAATCGCATCAAAATCCGTTGCATAGTTTTAAAGATTCAAGCATACATAGGGATATAGGGCAGAGAAAGCGACTTTGTTTTATACTACGTAGTGATGAAAATCACAAAACATGATATCAGTAATAAGAATACTTTTAATACGTTTTATGTTATAAATACATAGATATAACAATTAAATACACATACATTATAAATATTAAGACGAAAATCATAAAATAACAGCAAAATTATTAAATTTTATCCTCCATTTTAACAGATCTTGAATGTCAGTTCTTCCGTTTCACGTATAAGTAACCTGATATTTTTTTTATTGCAACCGGCTATTAGTTTTTTAACCTGGATACTTTAAATCCCAATATAATTAAGCTCGCGCGTATAAAGTCGCCGGCAGAAGGTAGTGTCGAATAAAATTCTTCATTAATTGAAAAAATGTGAAACATCGAGGCTGCAGTGAAAATCAGGAGGTAGATATTAAAGGTATTTTCTTTGTTCGTTAACGAAATTGATTATCTTCGGCGACATATTAAATACTTGGAATAAAGTATTTCGTGTAAGGACGCGTGACATTTAAATTTTATTAACTGCACCCATCTGTTTTATCTGTTCTACCTATATATATAATATGCTTTGTCCTGAATGACTGACGGATCAATGCACAATGATTGTAGAGACCTGAAACTTGGAGGGTGTGTTCTTTATATGACATAGGCAGGGTTGGGCAGTATTTGAATTACTTGTAATTAAAATACGTATTTGAAATACAAATACGTATTTAGTATTTGTATTTCAATTACTTCCTTAAAATGTAATTTGTAATTCGTATTTCAAATACTTGACGCCGAGGTATTTTGTAATTTGTATTTCAAATACTTGAGGCTCCAAAATACATTTTAACATTATAATACATTTAGCAGGTTTTCTTTAGCAGGTTTTATTCACTCTCCAACGAGAGGCTGTTTGTCATTTAAAACTGGCCAAGTGCGTGTCGGGCCACGCGCAGTAGGGTTCCGTAGTAGGATTTAGTTAGTCGACTATAACTCTGTATCCGGTTAAGCCTACTTAGCCGTGATAGTTTTCCTTATAAGTTCATTACATGTACTACGTCTGTGATTTTTTTCACATTTCTAGGTACAGCCATTCAAAAGCTAGAGGGGGGGGGGTAACTCGTATCGAACAAAAATTTGCACTGAAAAGCTAGATATTTCGCAAATGGCTCGCTTAACCAAAAAATGGTCTTCACACACCCATAATATTTTTGAAAGACCTATCTAACGATACCCCACACGGAAGGGTCTCGCGTGGAAAAATAATATTCATCCCCACAAATATTTTTCAAAATTTTATTTTACCACTTTCTCGGCGTGATCAATATACATATCCATACCAAATTTCAGCTTTCTAGTATCAAGAACCTCGGAGCTATGCCGCGGACATGGCGAAACTATAAGGGTTCCTTGTCGGACTACGGAACCCTAAAAATCAGTGTTCATGAAAGGAAACTCTGGTTTAGTGATTAATTAATCTTGTTTTCCTCTACTTTAAATCTCGTGCTGGTCTAGATTTACTTATTTTGTAATTTGTATTTCAATTAGAAATAGCTAAAATACTGTATTTTGTATTTGATATTTCAAATACCTTACTTAAAAATATTTTGTATTTCGTATTTTAATTACCTGCGATACAGTATTTTGTAATTTGTATTTCAATTAAAGCAAAGCATGTATTTTGCCCAGCCCTGGACATAGGCATCCGATAAGTAAGGATTTTCCGAAATTCTATCCCTAAGAGGGTGAAAAAGGGGGGGAAAGTTTTTATGAAACTGACATTTTTAATTTGAATTCGTATAGGGTGAAGCTGCTGGCGGGAAGCTGGTAGGTCCCATTGGTGTCTGTACCAAATTAAATTTAAATAGCTTCAGCCGTTTTACCGTGAAAGTGAAACAAACAAACTAACTTACTTTCACATTTTATATTATTAGTAAGAATTCATAATGCATATTACAGAGATACTTACCTGAAGAGGCTGCGGGATATTCGAAAGAGATACCGCGCCCCCGAACCGCAAGGGGCTGAGGAAGGAACATGGATGGGTTTTAGTCAGTAAGAGTCTGACACTCTCTCGCCCCACCCACGGCCGGAGAAGTCATGATGATTTCTGATCCGAAAATAATGAGGTACTTACCTACATACCTGTTCACCTTTGAATGACACAAAAACAGTGGAAAGTGTAATTTCGACATTAATTACGTAATTATTAAGTTCTCAGTTAAGGACAGGCATGTAAAGACATTTGTGTTTTTTGTAGTGAGGAGCTCGTGGCTAAGTAACAGACGCACGGTTCGACCGATCAAAGGTTAAGCTACGCTTGGCGCGGTCGCTCCGTGGATGACCGTGGGTGACCATCATTGTCATAGCGAGACTCCTCCGTGCCTCGGAAAGCACGTTAAGCTGTTGCTCCCGGCTGTCATTTGTAGATCTTTGACAGTCATTACGGGTAGTCAGAAGCCAGAAAGTCTGACAACCAGTCTTACCAAGGGGTACCGTGTTACCCGGTAACTGGGTTGTGGAGGTCAGATAGGCAGTCGCTCCATGTAAAACACTGGTACTCAGCTGCATCCGGTTTAGACTGGAAGCCGACCCCAACATTGTTGGGAAAAGGCTAGGCAGATGATGATGATGTAAAGACATTTGTGCCACATCCTACAAAATATAAATGCGAAAGTATATGTGAATGTAACAATGAATGTATGTTTGTTACTCTTGCATGCAAAAACGACTAAATGGGTTTGGATAAAATTTGGTACACACATAGTTTAAAACCTGGATTGACATATAGGATACTTATTACCCGGGTGCCTGAAGTAGCTCCCTTAGGATGTGAATGAACTCGCGGGAGGCAGCTAGTTAATTCATAAATCATTGAACATTTTTGAGACGCAGTATTAAATCTCATCAAGCTATGACTAGACTAGACTAACTTAATAAGACTAGAGAATACAGTCGTAATTACTTAATAGTACTGCTTAGAGCTCATGGTAGACAATTAGCTTTAGGTATATTACTTAGCAGTTGGATTAATTTTTATTTATTCTAGGTTAAATTAGTAATAACTTAACAGTACTGCTAAGAGCTCATGGTAGGCAATAAGCTTTAGGTATATTAGTAAGCAGTTGGATTAATTATTATTTATATTTATACTCTTAACGCTAGTCTAGGTCAGAGGGGACAGAGACAAGTCGACAATGGAGGGTGATCTCACCCAGAAGAAGCCTGTTTTCTCTATTTTTTTTTAAATTAACATTGTCCCACACTCCTGTATCGTGGGTGTGTCTACAAACTACATTACAAATACACAATCACCCAGACCCGGAACAATTGTCCCGATTGGGAATCGAACTTGCGACACGCAGCGCAGCAGCCAATTGTATAGCCACTTTTTGTTTTGGATGGTACATCATCAAATGATCCCTCCCGCCGAGGGTGGGGCGGGAGGGAGTGTCAGACTAACTGTCTTACTTATAAAGTCAGATTATTCTTTTAATCTGCAGCTTAGCAACAGATTACCAAAAGCCTTCACTCATATACTTTTTAGAGTTAATCTGAACTTAATTAATAACCTAATCCTGGATTACGAGTAAGGATTAGGTGAGAAATATAAGTAAGACGGTTCCTGACTAAAACCTATCCATGTTCCTGCCTCAGCCCTTTAAATTTCTCATCTAATCCTTACTTAACGTATTCGTAATCCCAGTTAGGTTACTAACTTAAGTTCGGATTAACGCTAAACAGCATATATGAGTGAGATTTTTGCTGATCCATTGCTAAACAGCAGATTAAAAAATAATCGGATTTTATTATATAGTAAGATGGTTACTGACTAAAACCCATCCATGTTCCTTCCTCAGCCCTTTGTATTCCAGGGGCGCGGTAACTCTTTCGAACGTCGCGCAGCTTATTCAGCCACTACGCCAAACGCACCATCACGAAAAGATTGAATGAATTAAATCTCTCTATTATGGAACGTCCACATGTTTCCAGTCCACTAAATAATGCTGGACACAAATTGTTGGATGCAAATCGACTCCGTAATGTACAACGAAGTGTCAACTGCATAGCTAAGTGTTAGAAATCTTTTTTAATACCCGGCTTGAGCCTAAACGACTAGTTTCGTTCTCTTTATTTACCTTTATATTATAAACTAGCTGTTTCCCGCGGTTTCACCCGCATCCCGAGGGAACTACTTAGCGCACCCGGGTAAAAAGTAGCCTATGTTGTTCCTCAGGGTCTATTCTATCTCTGTACCAAATTTCATTTATATCGGTCCAGTAGTTTAGGCGTGAAAGCGTAACAGACAGACAGACAGACAGAGTTACTTTCGCATTTATAATATTAGTAAGGATAGTTACTCTTTCTGTTGTGTGTTTGTTTGCAAGTTATTTTTGTGAAATTCTAAAGCTATAAAGAAACAATATGCCTTGCTTAAATCTTAATATTTTAATTAAATTGAAATCAATCAGTTATTCAAACTATAAAGTCGCAAAAAATTGTAATAAATATAATTTCTTAAAAAAATCAACTAAGAAAAAAATCATAATTTTGAAAATATGAATAATTATGTTCGTTTGTAACCGACCCAAATTAATTGCTACCCACTGCAGTGAAAAGCACCATTTATAAACCTTAAGCACCTACAAACCTTTAAAAAGTTCAACAAAACATTAAGTTTTATATAACGCAAGTATATGCTAAAATAATGACATAATTGATCAACGCCAGAAACTTCGAATGAAAACCAGCTACTGTGTACAAAAACATGTTACACAAAATCGTATATTTCACCACTGTGCGCGTACGCATCGTACGGAGAGTGCGCCAACCTTGCCACTCTTGCGCAATACCGGAACATCGCTCGCAGTAACATCGAGATGATATACTTTATAGTACGTACCGTGTTTTGATGCTGTGCAGTGAACACTTTTGGAGTTCGCTGGTCTCCTAGTACAGTTTAGCGACACTATAGTGGGTACTAATTAATTTTAAGAAAAACCTAAACAAAATCATAACCTATTTTGTTCTAATTTTCTCACTCATAATAAATAAAACGGCATTAAATGATGAATAGTGATGTTTAGAGCATGAAATTGACATAAATGCGCCATCCTTACGCCGTTTTGTTAATTTCTGTGGCAGAATTAGAAGTAGGTTACGACTTTGTTTATATTTTTCTTATAATCAATTGGTACAGAGTATACTACTTTAATGATTTTTTCAATAGCAAAATGGCCGTTAGACACGCTTTGCCCAGTATATTAAAGAACTGACGATTTTTCATTTGATTCAATGTTATCTTAAAAGTCTTACGTATGTCATTGTATTTCATCTTGTCATCGAAATTCAGGCTTGCTTGTTTTGGTACAATGTGTCTTTTCTAAAAGTCTTATGTACTTTCTAAGTATAAATTAAACACCACTGCTAACGTTGAAAGAAAACATCGTGAGGAAACCTGGACTTTTTGCAATCGCCAATTCGCCTTGAGAAAGCGTGGTGTTCAATGCTCATGCCTTCTCTGTATGAGAAGAGGCCTGTGCCCAGCAGTGGGTCAATATTAAGGCTGATGATGATGTTTTGAAATACTCGTAGTAGTAGCGGGACCTTCCGGACCACAACCCAATTTTCCCATATGTAAACAAAATAATAAAATTACATAACTGTTACGTATATCGTTCAAAGAACTCACAGCTTGTGATATTGGAGCGATGGTAATGATATACCTATTACTAAGTAATGTGACATGTGCAGTGTGACGAAAGTGTGGTCACAGATTGTTAAGTGTCATACTCTGGTGATTGACATTCTATTACGTGGATTACGCTCAATCACCTAGCGGCTTGTTGGCCTAATTAACATTAACAGCCGATTGCAACAAACTTTTTACCATTTATAGGTACTTTTACGAATATCACAAAACATGATATCAATTGAAGATTTCCCATCCAAAAAATGAGTCCAGTCAGCTACTACAAGTTCCATAAACGGTTGGAATATTATGGCTGGTCTTTATGCATCCACAATTAATTATTGGCAATGTGACCCATCAAAGTTTGCACAAGTAAAAAAGGGGTCAACTCAACAACGTATTCCGAATAACCATTGTTTAACCACGGATCAAATATTACTACGCAGTTTAACCTTGCATGCACATCGATGAACGGTAATATTGACTCGTGACTCATCACCGTACGTTTGGGCGAACCTTTCGTCATTCCTTACTGTTTATTTCAATATGAACGACCATTTTCCCCAAACGTTCCTAGAATTAAAATGCTCGTGTTAAGTAATTATTTATCGAGTGTAACTTCATTACGGTACGCGGCGATGGCGATGATTGCATTATGGCGATTTTGTTCAATGTCAGAGAAATTCATGAGACTATTTTACGGCATATACGGCTCGAATTGCTCGTGGCTAAGTAACAGCCGCACGGTTCGACCGATAAAAGGTTAAGCTGCGCTTGGTGCGGTCGGTCCGTGGATGGGTTACCATCTATGTCATAGCGAGACTCCTCCGTGTCTCGGAAAGCACGTTAAGCTGTTGGTCCCGGCTGTCATTTGAAGATCCTTGACAGTCGAAACAGGTAGTCAGAAGCCAGAAAGTCTGACAACCAATCTTAGCAAGGGGTATCGGTTTACCCGGTAACTGGATTGTGGAGGTCAGATAGGCAGTCGCTCCATGTAAAACACTGGTACTCAGCTGCATCCGGTTAAGACTGGAAGCCGACCCCAACATAGTTGGGAAAAACCTAGGCAGATGTAGATGATACGGCTCGAATTGATCCAGTGTTACTGTCACTGATTGGTAATCAGAGTATATGTATAGATAAATTAGGGTCCAGTTTTCATTGGTAGATTCCAACACGTAATTGCCTTTTATGTGCACATGCAGGCGTGAAATTCTAATTAAGTCCACCCACTCAAAAAAAAAAGTTGAAATTATAAAAAGAAATGACGTCTAGTCCAGTGTGGGAGACTGCAGCCCACTTCCTCTCAAAGGATTAAAGATTGTTGATTTATTTTTGTAGACAACTATTAAAATAGAGATATTTTAGAACTTGTATGCTTTATCTATTTCTTTAGAAAAGATTTAAAAAAATATTTAACTAATTGAAAATCTACATTATTTTGGATAAGGTTCTGTCTGCGACTTTGCGTGGTTTTGTATACCGGGGTAGAAGTCCTATGTGTTAGTCAAGGATAAAAATTATATGTATACCAAAATTTATTCAAATCCATTTAGTCGTTTTTGCGTGATGTGTATTCAAACATACAGACAGACAGACAAATGTTTAAAAAAGTTTTGGCTTCTGTTGCTTCTTCTGTAGTAAGTAAGTACAATTACTTTATGTGGACTTAGATAGAATATAAATTTTATATAGAGAGCAATAAGGTATGTTATTATGTGCATAGAACTCTGCAGGCATTAAGCAAGATTGAACTTTGAACTTATTAGATGTTGACATAATGATACAATGACGAATCAACAAGTTATTTCCCAAGATATTTTTATTTGAAAACCTATAAATCTCAGAACGCAAAAAACACTATTTTAATTTTAATAAAATCACGAATCTTCTCATAAGTCAATAGCCGTGTTACTTATAAAAAAACTGTAATCTGAAGTTTAACCATTTCTCACCTATTCCTTACTTAACGTCGTAATCCAGGATTGAGCTAATAACTTAAGTTCGGATTAACGTTAAACAGAATTTATGAGAGAGACTTTTGAACAGCAAATTAAAAATTAATCGGCTCTTATAAGTAAGACGATAAAAGTTATCTATCGGGTGGCTCTTCGACCGGTAGGGACCAGGGGCCTTACCATGACGTGCCAAAACAAGATTATTTTCGTTATGAAACAGAGACGGAGCTATACGACGTTAGTAGCTGTGTCACGCTCTCAAACTTGAATAGTGATTGCAAATACACGTGGTGCTACAGCCCCAGGCCCGTGTCGATGGCGCGTTCGTGTTCCACGCGCGTTTCAAAAAGATGTCAGCAACAGTGATGGTTCCTCCCCACAGGATGCTGCGGGATGTTCGAAGAAGTTACCGCACCCGGTACGCAAAAACATGGATGGGTTTTGGTCAGTAAGAGTCTGACACTCCCTCCCTCCCCACCCACGGCGGGAGGAATCATTTTATGACTTCACATCCGAAAAAAGGTCATTAAACTATATTAGCAGAAAAAGTGTACCGGCCGACACAATGCGTTCACTCTCGATAAATTACACGTCGGGCAAAAAAAACTTAGCCGTGACCTTTACACGAAATATGAATAGTTATGAAATGATTTTATTTCTATAGTTTCGTCACGTCACATTCATAATTTTTATATTGCGCCTTACTCAGAATTAACTATTGGATAATTCTCGTAACTGAAGGTTAGTGAAACTACCTTAATTGGCTGTTATTTTCTACACTTTTGTGACGTAATAAAACGATAAGTATCACATTGTGCTTTATTGAATAGCCTTTTAATATCCTATCATCTTAACAAAATATTAATAATTTAACAGAAAATAATTTCAATAGAAAACTTGAGTTTTTTTACAAAAAGAAAACAAAGCACTTGAGCCAGCTTATTATAATAAGCCGAAGGCTGAAAATAGAATTAAGTTTAGTTTTCTTATAAATTTATAACGAGACGAGCGAACTACCTTGATATTGTTGTGCACGAGGTAATTTTTTAGGTATTTTTAGAAATAAAAAAACAGAAAATAAAGTTTTATTGATTTCTTGTCAGACGCCCATCTTAGTCTGCTGTCTGGAAAGTTCAGAAAAAAAAATATTATTTTGTCTTCATTATGAATGAAGAAAGGTGGTGTTTTAAGGCGATGGTTCAATTAAAATGTATAGTTATAGCTATTTGGCTATAACTGGTAGTTGGTCACCTCACATAACTGCTTTACTGCGGAAACGTTTTTCTAATATGTAAATGATATGGGTTTTGTCTTGAATTACCAATTTATATTATTTCTTACACTTTTATGCTAAAATCAGTAATTTTTTATATTGTGTAACCTTATTCGTTAACTGTTTTTATTGCGATATAATAACATGTTAATTTTCATAACCCACATTGCCGTATGATCAAGATTTTAAGATATAGATATTTTTTTTAATATATGTGTTTTTACTATCAGACTATCACATAGTCGTCTTGTTTCGTCTGGCCAAAAACGAAAATACGTTGAAACCCATGTCTGCCTTTAATTTTAGGATGTTTTCGAAAATAGCGCACCCTTCGGCTAGGATTTCATTACATGCTGCGCGACCGCCTCTTCAATCACGAAGCTCATGACAGACATGTCTGTGTTTCTGTATAAACGACAAATTTCAAAAATCCCTTTAGGGCACGGTGGACTTTTTCGCCGTCGGACATGGTGAATTTGTCTTAAAAAAAAATTGGGCGGAATGTTCCATGGGGTATGTTGATATTTCGACGGAGTAATCAAACTCGAACATCACAAAAATAGGAAAACGAAAATTTGACGATGGCGTGCCGTAATCTAAGTCCTATTGGAACAAAAAAATAAAAAAAACCGACTGTCACAAAACCTGAAAGGAATAAAACAAGTTCTCGTACCAGTCGGGATTTTGATGATTCGGTTTTTTTTAATTGAATTTTTTATGTAGCCTTTTACTAATGCATACCTATGTATGTATATGATTAGGTACATAATTATAATTATATGAATACTTATTCAATTTGTGATTACTCAAAATCCTTTGACTTATCGCTAGTAACATTTAATTATATACAATTCAAAAAGTCATTCCTAAAATGTATAGTATTCAATTCAAAAAGAAAGGTAAAAAATGTTATAAGTTATTACAGGAAACAATTGAGTATTAATTAGGTTTTCGCAAAAAATACTCATGAAATGTAAGCAATTATACAGGTCGATGCTACTAGTGTGGAAGACATGATTACTCAGATTAAAAGTTAATAGTTGTCTAAATATCAAAAAACTAGAACTGAAATAAAATGTCGAAAAAAAAAATATATATTTTATTTATTTATTTAAATATAGCTGTTGCCCGCGGTTTCGCTCGCGTCCCAGAGGAACTACTTAACGCACCCAGATAAAAAGTAGCCTAAAACCATCTCCAGGGTTTCCTTTATCTCCGTACCAAATTTCATAACAACCGGTCAATAGGTTTATGTTGTATTAGATTAGACTACTATAGTAAAATTCAGTTTAGTGGAGCTTAAATGTTTGTGCAACACCAAATTCAGATCATAAGACATAATCGGCGATGCATACATTTAATGTTAGCGACATGATTACATAATGCTGGCCGCGAGTGTATCGGTTGTTCATTCTTATTACGAATGTATTACCAAAATATGTTTTAATGACTAGCTTGCCACCACGGTTTCACCCTTGTATTTCGTGTTTTTTTTGCGTGGATCCCCATTTGCTATACTAATATTATAAAGAGGAAAAAAATTGTTTCTTTGTTTGTAGGGTTTTAACTCAAAAACTACGGGACCAATTTCAAAAATTCTTTCACCGTTAAATAGCTACATCTTTACGAAGTGTATACATATTATAGTGTGTATATATCATAGGCTACATTTATTTCCAGAAATAATTAGGGATCTCTACTAAAACTTGAATAATGTAACCCAAGGTGTAAAAATAAAAGTCAGCGGAAGAAATAGTTTAAAATAAAAGTATGGACATCAATTTTGTTTGTTGAAATTTTTGTCGTTGATATAGTTTCATTCATTTAATTGCTGATCAAGATTTTTGTATCAAAATAGGTACCTATAACACCGTTGCACGGGATATGTATGCATCCTAAGAGCGCTAATCAAACAAAAATGTACCCTTTGCCAAGTAATTTAGGTTAAAATTGCTTTACAAATAAAAGTTACTTTCGGATTTTCAATGTTGGTTTGGATTTTTGATATCCGCCTTGTAAGGAAGAAAGCTTTTATAAAGTATTGAATATTAAGGAAGTATTTCTCGTTTGTTCGAAACGAGACATACTTAGAAAAAGCGAAATCTTGAAAAAGAGTATGGGGTCCCAGGTTTGATATCCGGAAAGAGTAAAAGAGTTTTCACATTTTCGAAATGTTATTTTTAATCAGTACATTGTGGTTTCAGTTTCACTTATTCGAATGAGTGATTTTTCAGACTGAAAATCAGCACTTTTTGAACTTCAAATTTGCATAAGATGCCAAAATGTACCTTCACCACTTCCTATGTGCTTTTTCTGGGAAGAATAAGTGGCGCAACAATCTCCTGAGCAACTGTGTGTGTGTTTGTCTTACTCTTCAAAGACACGGGCGTGATGTAATACTTAATTATGTAAATACGAGGCGAATAAACAATATCTAATAAGAATCATTTCATGCAAAAATACTCTATTCTCCAGAATTGATAGACCAATTAGTTCACAAGACCACTTCACAATATTTATTGCATCTTGCGACTTTAGAGCAAATAATAATAATAATAACTCTTTAATGCAGACTCAAGATCCATATTATAAAGCATAAAACAGAAAAAATAAAAAAAAATATAAGAAGAAAAAAAAATTACAAAGTTACACAAAAAAAATAATAATTAAAAGTGGGTATAAGAAATAGAAAAAAAAACAAGAAATAAAAAAAAAACATCAAAAATAAACTAAACAAACAATAAAATAGTTTTCATAAAAAAATAAAAAAAGAGTCACAAAAAACCACATGATACTGCATAATTATTACACTTGGGAGCAAAAAAATTGGGTCACAAAAAAGCTACATTTTCGATAAATAATTACTTGCTGGGTGAAAAAAAAACAATTAAGTTTGTTAGCTAAAAATGTATAAAAATATGTTCTATATGCGGGATCCCGCAATACCGACATCTCGGTATTCCTTGATTGGAAATCCTAGTGTAAATATTTTTTGGTTATGGATGGACAGAGGAACAGTCGTTTTTGTTGTAAGAGTAAGGATCTATTATCTGCCTGATCATGAATCATTCACCATGTGGTATGAACCTTGAGATAAGATAGTTTATAGGTAAATAGGTATGTGGAGATTTTCTTTCAAAATACGGGAGAACCCGCGGGAAAAGCTATTACTAAATAAACTTCAACGTAATATCATGTAAGATCCAAATCATGTGCTAATAAATATAATAAAATAAGGTATCTACTTATCTTGAGAATATGCAACGAAAAAAATTTTTAATCACCACTCTTGTTTAAAAAAATTAATGATTTCCGTATTGTGTGTTTTGCATGAAATATAATGAGTATTAAGTAATTAATTAAATTGTTCCGTTTTGGCAATAATTATGACTTATCCGCCTCGTTGGACTAGTGGTATACGTGACTGTTGTTATAGTCGGTAACAATAGATTTCATGAAAAATGTAAACAAAGTCGTAATCTATTTCGTTCTAATTCTGCCACAGAAATTAACAAAATGGCGTAAGGATCGCTTATGTCAATTTCATGCTCTAAACATCATCATTGGTGTCGATTCTGACTTACACATGACTAAACGAATTTTAAAATATCATGCTCTTTTTCTATTGCGAAATACAAGAAGAGGATAGCAAGTAATTCAGTGCTGTCAAATTAAATGACAGATGACATTTTGTTCGTACAGGTTTGTTAATTTAGTCGAGATGTTACGTCGTGATGTTTAAATTTGTATTGAAAACTATTTTTTTCTAATTTGACAGGTGTTAAAAGTTTGCTATCCCTTTCTTATATTTGTTGATGGAAAGAGAGAATTATAGACTAAATTTAATTTAGATGGTGTCAAGAGAATCGCGGCCATTATCGAAGTGGGAAAATTAGAACAAAATAAGTTAAGGTTTTACATACATGACAAGTAGAAGCATCAGTGTTACCAGTACAAAAAAATATATAAAAAGTATACTATTGTACAGCTTGGAGGAGCTCGTGGCTAAGTAACAGCCGCACGGTTCGACCGATCAAAGGTTAAGCTGCGCTTGACGCGGTCGGTCCGTGGATGGGTGACCATCTTTGTCATAGCGAGACTCCTCCGTGCCTCGGAAAGCACGTTAAGCTGTTGGTCCCGGTTGTCATTTGTACATCTTTGAAAGTTGTTACGGGTAGTCAGAAGCTAGAAAGTCTGACAACCAGTCTTACCAAGGGGTACCGTGTTACCCGGTAACTGGGTTGTGGAGGTCAGATAGGCAGTCGCTCCATGTAAAACACGGGTACTCAGCTGCATCCGGTTTAGACTGGAAGCCGACCCCAACATAGTTGGGAAAAGGCTAGGCAGATGATGATGACTATTGTACAGCTTGGCAAAAAAGTCTAGAAACGGAACTATTTTTTTTTATTGCTGGCAGCCCCTGGCAATTAATGTCGTTCTGTTTATATACTCTGTGGTTCTGTGTCGTTCGATGTAAACAAAGTTCGCGAGTTACTTATTTTTTTATTTCGATCATCAAAACGTTAATAAAACCACGTTATAATAAATAAAACCATTCGGAGTACAGCAAGGAAACAATTTATAATGTTTATAGGCGACATCTGGTCGAACATGAAGCTTAAACTCTTCTTTCCGATCTCGACGATATTTACCAAAGTACCGCCATTATAACAGGTATGTAAGAGTTTGTTTTGATGTATTTAGTTGTATCAAGTGTTAATTTATGATCTCTAATTGGTTTTGAATTGCTTGAATACGAAATAAGTGAAATTTTGAACAATAAACATCGAGCATATAGGTTATGTTTACGTTTTGTCTTTGACACTTTGGTATAGCGCGACTAGATTATTTTGATACTTGAGTGGCTTGAGCCTTGATACTCTGCAATATGTAAATTCGATTTCTACATAACCTTATCTATGAGTGTGATCACAAGATAATATAATACTTGTTATAACTAGCATTTAAAAACCACAAAAAAAACTAGATAAGTTATGTAAACTTTTTACATTAATTATTGATAAAGGTTTAATATTTTTTTTTATCTTTATAGGAAGCACCGAACGTGCATTTCAATCTATAACCGAGTAGGAGTTCAAAAGAATTCATGCCAGCATGTTAACAAAATATACAGAAAAGGAGTATTATGAATTTATGAGAGGGAGATTACTTTGACATAAAACGTTTAGGAATCAATCTCCAACATGATAGCGCAGTGCCTTTGAATCTGAGTGTGACTCAGATGAGTTTATGGCTAGCTCTAGCCAAGACATGGATGTGGCGGGCGTGGAATATTTAGAGGAAGATTTATTGAAATCAAATATAATAACGCTATATTCATACGCCTTTTTTATACCCAAAAAAAATTGTAAACACAGGAGTGCTTACATTATTAGTGCTTATAAGTAATTTGTATTCAGTTACATGACGTGAATACTTGTTATTACATTTTATAATACTTACTGATTTTAATTAATTATAAAAATACAGCTTAGTATCAAGACGATAGCATGGTACGCTATACGGTCGCAGCGGGTTGCCACACGAACGGTAAAGTGGCGCCCCTATTAATTTCTACTCTTTTTTGCCAAGCTGTACACGTAACGTTAATGTAAGCGATTTTTGAATTAAATATACTACATTGAAATTAAAGACTTCTCTTAAAATTGAAATTAAAGATCCTTGTATGCTACGAATTATTCTTTTTACATTTTGAACAGTTCTTTTGCATTAGGATATTTAATATTAAAGAAAGAAAGAAAGAAAAAACATTTATTGACACAACAGACAGAAGACAATCACAATAGGGAATATAAAAAATTACAAAAAATTTAAGAATGTTGTGCCAAATATTACATGAGATTATTCGCTTATAGGCCTATCAAAAATGACTGACATGACGTTACGATCACTTTAGTCCGTGCTATGCCCACTGATGGCTCTTACTGAGTGATGTTGATAGACACGTGGTAACCACCGCGCTTGTTGCCCATTGCGGTCAGATGGCTATCTGAGACTGCAATAAATATTTGTTTTTTAGGTCCAGCGAAATCGTAATGAAACTTCACCTACGTGAATTAACTAACCTACATCTATACTAATATTATAAAGAGGAAAGGTTTGTTTGTAAGGTTTTAACTCAAAAACTACTGGACCGATTTTAAAAATTCTTCCACCGTTAGAAAGCTACATCTTTACGAAGTGTCATGGGCTATATTTATTTCCAGAAATAATTAGGGATCCCTTCTAAAACTTGAATAATGTAACCCAAAGTATAAAAAAAATGTCTACGCGGGCGAAGCCGCGGGCGGAAAGCTAGACATTAATATTATTGTAAATACGAAAGTCTGTTGCGCTTAACGGCTAAACTGGTTTGGAAGACCTAGGAGTTTTTGTTTGGATGCATAAAGTCCTCAAGATGAGGAGAGAACAGTTTCATTATCTGCCTAGTCTTTTCCCAACTTGCTTGGAGTCGCCTTCTAGTGTAAAAGGTGACAGCTGAGTACCAGTGTTTTACATGGAGCGACTACCGACTCAGTTACCGGGTAACACTTGGTAAGACTGGTTGTCAGACTTTCGGGCTTCTGACTACCCGTAACGATTGCCAAAGATTTACAAATGACAGCCGGGACCAACTACTCTCCATTTATTTTTAACCCTCGATACAAAAAGAGGGGTGTTATAAGTCTGACGTCGATGTCTGTCGGTCTGTGGCATCGTAGCTCTCAAATGGATGGACCGATTTCGATGCAGTTTTTTTTTATTTGAAAGCCTGTTGCCTTGCGGTGGTTCTTAGCTATGTTTGGTTAATATCGGTGCAGCAGTGTAAGAGAATCAGCTCTTTTCCAAAATGATGTAAGGCATTTTTACGTCGGGTTTTTTTTAATTTTTAATTTGTCTTGTTAAAAGACATAATTGCACTGTGCCAAATAATGTTTATTTTAACTGCACTGCTTACCTGTTTAAAGATAAAATGCGTAATGATAATGTGCATATAAAACCAGTTGTATTCAGTTCGCAACACTCTAGCAGGTCACTAGGAAGTCTTGAAGACTAAACCGGTCCCATTTTATTCTGATTATGAAATATTATGGTCGAAACACACTGATTATTATTATCATTTCGTTATTTATAATCAAAATGAGTTTGCAACAAGAATTTAGCGCGTTACATATTTTGAAACTAGGTAATGTTGTCACATAATTCTTGGTCTTAATTAATTAATTAGTCATTTGTGGTTTCATATGTGAAGCTTGCTATTTGTACAGTCTTCGAATGTAATGCTTTTGATAAATATTTGTTGTGGTTTATATTCCTTGCGACATCACCTAACCATTAAGGCCAAAGTACACCAACAAGATAACAGTCCGATCAACTAAAACAGCTGTTTACCACACATTCAAACCTTCAAGTTTCAAAAAGTTACACTATCATTTGAGCTTTTTATTCTGAAAACAGTCGATTACTAACTAGAGTTTAAAAAAGGAGTGGATAACACGTAAATTCTCGCTTAGTGGTTAAAAAACGTTTTTGTTTAACGGGTCGATTACGAAACCATCTGTCGGTGAGCTTGGGTCTAAGTCGAGGATGCTAATATTTGATCATCAGATAGAACAAATGTTTTCTTTTTTTACTCCTTACTTAAAAAAGACGATCGAAAAAAGGCGGTAACCACAATCTTGACATTGAGCTCTACAAGCAAAGCATCATCATCAAGCCTATCCTTTTCCCAACTATGTTGGGGTCGGCTTCCAGTCGAAACCGGATGCAGCTGAGTACCAGTGTTTCACATGGAGCGACTGCCTATCTGACCTCCACAACCCAGTTACCGGGAAACACGGTACCCCTTGGTAAGACTGGTTGTTAGACATTCTGGCTTCTGACTACCCGTAACGACTATCAAAGATGTACAAATGACAACCGGGACCAACAGCTTAACGTGCTTTCTGAGGCACGGAGGAGTCTCGCTATGACATAGATGGTCACCCATTTACGGATCGGCCGCGCCAAGCGCAGCTTAACCTTTGATCGGTTGAACCGTGCGGCTGTTACTTAGCCACGAGCTCCTCCGAGCTCTACAAGCAAAGCATGATGATAATACAATTATAATCTGTCTGAACTAAGATGAAACAAACATTATCGAAGCAACAAGTACTGTACACAATGATAATAATATTATTATTGCATTGAAAGGAAAATTAAGAGATTATATAAAACATTATAGTGATGTCGAAGCAACAACTGGCATTTAAGGAAGATAATGCAAAAGGTTGATAGATCAGGATAAGTCAAACCTATTGAACTATCGACTATTGCAGGAAGGCATGACGTAATAGAAGATCTAGCTTAGAATATTGACGAAGAACATGTGGAGGGGGTTTGTAAGATAATAATTATGGCAAGAAAAACAATAAATATTGAAATCACAGGTGAATTAACTGTGATAAAAATAGATAAGTAGGCTACGGCCTTTGTGAATCATAAGGACAGATAATAAAAATCTACTACACTATAAATATTCTAAGACGAATTATTCGGAGAGAGATAAGATTTTCCGATTTTCAGAATGTTATCAAAATAAAAAAACCGGCCAAGTGCGAGTCGGACTCGCGCACCGAAGGTTCCGATCTTTAGAAGAAATATTACACGCAATAAAGTCGCAATCATCTAGTTTTTTTCCGACCGCATAGTTAAGTTTGTTTGTAGAGGAAAATTGCTGATTACTTAATAACTGCGATACTTAACCTGATTATTTTAGTTTTTTTCAAACTTTGAAGATAAGGGCGGTCATTTTTGCGGTCATTTTGGCGCTCATTTTTTGTGCGGATTTCATTATGACTCAAAAATTAAAAGGTATACAAGAAAATACAAAATATATTAGAATATGCAAATCAAGACCTCTCATATGATACCGTAGGGTATCATATGAGAGGTATATAGAGGTATATATGACCACTATACTTTGAAATTTTAAGCCCCCACTTACCCCCACTTATTCCATAGAAGCAATATAATTTTATTTTACTATTATTAATATAATAATTGACCCAAATTTCTGCCACCAAATTTTCCAATTGGCTGTGACCGACGGACAGACAGACAAACAGACGAAGTGAAACTATAAGGATTCCTTTTTACCATTTTTGGTACGGCAACATACATAATTATATCTATGGCAAAAATTATTTCACCTGTTTCCACAAACTGAGGTTTTGCTGCACCATAGGATTTTCCTAAGTGCTGTAAAACTGTGTCTCTAAGAAATATAGTCCCGTTTATCTCTATGGTCAATATTCAAGATCGTTAGGAATGGAACAGTGAAAGTGAATCTAATAGAATGGCTATTTCGCTTTAAGCATCGTCCACAATGCCTGGAAACTATTTTGCATCTACATTTAAAATTCGAAGACTTGTGGTAGGTTTCATCATTGGCATATCCCAAATTATTTCGGGAGCATTTCTTTTTCTTCCATAAATCTCTATCAGCAATCATCTCATAATTCACACTCTTTCTAGTAATATCATGTTCTATATAGTCCATGATAAAAAAAAAGGTTTATTTTATTTCTTCTTATTGTATTTTTTATTGCTACTTAGATTAAAAAAAAAATAAAGACAGCTCTGCCACGTGTTATTCAACAAAAGAAAAAGGTGTTTTTTTTTTACAATTTTACCTTCCAACTTTTTGTTTTTTATCCACGTTGTAGGGATATTATAATTCCGTAAGTATTTTTTTTTTATTCGCAATACAAAATTTACCTTCACAGTGATACGGATATTTTTGTACCTGGAAGCCTTTTAACTGACACCCTCCATTTAGCTCAGAGTTAGTCTAATATGTATGAAGCGGGAACGAGGTTGACTTCCTCTTCTCAGTACATATTAATTATTATTGACTGACGCGGAACTTACCGCGCCAAGATTTTTGCTTACTTTTAGAGCGACGTGGAATAAAAAGATTTTAAGGCTCAACAGCATTTTAAATGACATTAGACTTTATTTTTAAGGACGGAAAGTGCAAAGTTATCGGTATCCTGAAAATCATGCACGATTCATTGGTTTATAAATGACATTTGAATGCTGGCTGGTATTGTCAAACCTTACTTTATACCGTCTAAATACGCCTCAATTGCTACAAGTCTATCATGCCTTGTATCAATAAGACGCGTCGCAAATCTGCATTGGTAAACTTAGTACTTTGTTTAAAAACTTTGGGAGAATATATTGACAGACGTTGCTATTTGGACCATTTCATTGTATGGTATTTAAAGTAATTACGCTTAAAAGAAAACATATTATCATGAAGGGGAAGAGGGGTTAAGTTAAATAGTGACGGGTAAAAATGAACAAAAACTTATGGAGCGAACCTCAAATAAGATCACTACCTATCCGCCTAGACTTTTCCTAACCCTATCCAACTATTTTGGGGTCTAAATCCAGTCTAACCGAATGCAGCTGAGTACCAGTGTTTTTTATATAACCACTGCCTATCTGACCTCCACAACCCAGTTACCAGGTAACACGATACGCCTTGGTAAGAGTGGTTGTCAGACTTCCTGGCTTCTGACTACCCGTAACCACTGTCAAAGATCTACAAATGACAGCCTGGACTGGCTTACGGACTTCAAATAAGAGTATAAACAAGCACATTGTAATCACTATAAATTATTAATGGATTATATAAGTTATATATTACCGGGAACATTAGAAACTGTAGTATGTAATACTCTTATGTTATGTAAGTTTGAAAAATCCGACGGATCTTCTACTAATATATCATTCGGGATGTTGTTTTGGTTTAGACATAGCCCAGTAGGCTCGAGGCTGACTCATGTCATTGGTTATCTATACATAATGTCTGTTTGTTCCGGATAGTCTCAGAAACAATACCCGCGTCTCGAGGGCACAAGTATACACCTATAACCGTCTTCAAAGTCGCATCTATCTTCGTACCAAATTCCATCCAAATCAGTTCGGCCGTGAAAGTGTAACAAATAAACAAACTCACTTTCTCATTTATAATATTATTAGTAATAGGATTACATAGGATTGAATGCTCGTTTTAATTTTTCATAACGTACCTATCCTAAAAATCTAGCAGCGCTATTATTGAAATATGGATTGTAGAGTATTTGTATTGTTTGTTTGTATTGTATGAGAATTTCATAGCGGACGGCTGTTATAGGTCAATGAACCATTTACCTTTATGAAAAATGAGGCTAGTGATCAATCAATAATAGTGTGTACCTTCTAGGCTTCAATAATAGTGATTATTGACTGCCTCGCTAGCCTAGAAGTCGCGAAGACGTGTGACAAGAATCGAATTGGATGCCGACGTCTCATGGTGGGTTTTAAAAAATTCACAAAGTACATAGCCAGGTAGATGGCGACGTTACCATCCCATGATTAATGATATTTATTTTGCAAATAGGGTATAAAATAACACTTTTATACGTTTTTTTTAAAGCTAGATGAGGCCGTTGTTTCCTGTCTGACTACCTTGAGAAGAAACACTAAACAAACTCAAGGGTCAAAGTATGGTACTATATGCCTATATGTATGCCTTTACCTTAAGCTATCGTCTCCGAATGCTACCTTGATAGCAGTCACTGCTATAATTCCACGTCAAAGACCGTCTGACGAAAAGAACAAACTACAGCAAACCAAATACATCTTTCCGAAGTCGGTTAAAACGCCTTCTATAAGGACATTAGTCTGGCGAGAAGTACGGAGCGTGTCTTATGAATGATGTATGGATTATTACGTCACTTGGCTGATCGAGGGGGCGACCGTCCGTCTATAGTAGAGCTACTGGCCACGGTAATCAAGTGCCAGAGATGACGTAAGTGATCAGGAAGGCGCTTCGCATTCCAAGGTGTTGAGCGGAGACAACTCCAGCATCATAATGATGGTCTTTTCTTTGTTTAATTCTTTGAAACAGTCTTGATAACTAGATGACCCGGTGTACTTCGTATCACCTAAATGTATCTTAACTTTTTCTCACCGTTTAAACCTTCCCTGGGCTACGACAAACTTTTCAAAATCAAAATCAGCTAAATCGGCCTAGCCGTTCTCGAGTTTTAGCGAGACTAACGAATATCAATTCATTTTTATATAATAAGATTTATTATTTGTTTCGCCACACACAAAGACCATTTAAGGATTTTTCAGGGTTATATGTATTTAAAAACAAAATGCTTCGGTACTTTTTTTAGGTTTATACTACTTACTAAGTTCAATTGTTTTTTATCATAATTCATACTATCTATGTTTATTTAGAGCACTACTTTTACTGTCATATTGTATGTTATGAAGAGCGGAGCCTCCTAGCACAGGTATAAAAGATAAACTGTGATAATTGTAACGGTTGACGAAATAAACCTATTTTATTTAGTTCTATTAGGCAACAGGATAAAAAAGTATAATAATAAGAAATTATGGACACACATGTCCAAAATTTCGTCGAAATTCAATCAGTGGTTTTGCGTCAAAATATCGCAGTCTTGCATCATAATCCTCACAAACTTACTCATCTATACTATTAGTAGGACTAAATCTGACTTTACAAACCAATATTTGGATAAACTTTAATTCGATTTGACCAGGGGCTGTACCACCACGGTTTTTTGCGAAATACCTACTTACCTATACTACATAATACGAAGTGAACGGAAACGTTTTCGTTTGCATGTGGAATTTTTATCAGCATCACGTGTGGGAATTTTGAATTCTCACACAAAATTGTCATAAAAGAAAACTATTGACCAAACGATACTGAGTCCTCAGTTTTTAGATGTTCGGTATGTAGATATTTCCCAAAGTATCCCTTGCTTTAAGGAGCTAATTAAAATATAATAAACCAGCTTTCCGCCCGCGGTTTCACTCGCGTGGATTTTTTTTTACACCTTGGGTTTCATTATTCAAGTTTTAGTAGGGATCCCTATATATTTCTGGAAATAAATATAGCCTATGATACTTTGTAAAGATGTAGCTTTCTAACGGTGAAATAATTATTAAAATCGGTCCAGTAGTTAATGAGTTAAAACCCTACAAACAAATCCTTCCTCTTTATAATTATTTTAGTATAGAAAAAAAAATGTTTTCACCCGTTTTTACCGTAACAGCGTAAAATACGAACAGACAGAGTGACTCGCATTAGATATTATTAGTTAGGATGTTGATGTAAAAATTTTTATTCCAGGTAAAAGAGCTAAGCGCTAAGCTGTTCTTGGAAAATAAACAAAGCACTATCGATAAATTGACTGAAGCAAAAACAGCCTTAACAAGGCTGCTTATCGGATAACAAGCTTTTAATAAATTTTATAGTGTTAAAGCGTCTTACTAATAAAAAATCTGTAATCTGTAGCCTAACCATTTCTCATCTAATTCTTACTTGACGTCGTAATCCAGAATTAAGCTTTTAACTTAAGTTCGGATGACCGCTTAACAGCATTTATGAGTGAGATTTTTGCTAAACCGTTTCTCAGCATCAGATTAAAAATTAATGGGACTTTATAAGTATGACGGTAAGAGTTTTACCCGCGGTTTCGCCTGTATTCTGAGAAATCTAATTCGTGCACCAGCATAAAAAGTGTGTACCAAATTTCATCAAAATCCATTCAGTAGTTTTTGAGTGAGAGAGTAACAAACAAACATCCTTACACTTTTGCATTTATAAATATTAGTAGAACAGTAGGACTAGCTATTTCCTTCATGTACCCGGATAAAAACTTCATACATAATATTACTATACGTCTGTTCTTATGGATAAAAAAAAAGTTGCATAACTCATTATGGTCGTGATCTGAATAAGTATTTAATGATGGTAACTTTAGTCAATAGGTCATTATTGTTTGTTCGTAATACAAACTGATTATATAATTAATCCTTACTAATATTATAAATGCGAAAGTAACTCTGTCTGTCTGTCTGTTACGCTTTCACGCCAAAACTACTGGACCGATATAAATGAAATTTGGTACAGAGATAGAATAGACCCTGAGGAACAAAATAGGCTACCGGCTATTTTTACCCGGGTGCGCGTAGTTCCTTCGGGATGCGGGTGAAACCGCGGGAAACAGCTAGTATTCTATAAGTAGATAGTTTAATCGGCTCATAAGCGAATTATTTTTATACACGGTTATAAAAAGATTTTTTGCAGTATGGTAGGTACTAGTTTCCGATCACGGCGCCAATCGTGTTTCATTCTTGGTACAAAGCCTATAACCGCCCCACCTATCTGTATACCAAATTTCATCTCAATCTGTTTATCCGTTCCCGTGAAAGCGTAACGCGGGAATCCCATGATGACTGTGAAACTACATAAAACAATTATAACAATACCATAAATTGAATCGAACAATAAGTTCTATTCATGGTGATTGCACGCCATAGCTCAGCGCTAATATGGTAGTTGTCAAATGCATTATAGCGAACACCCATCAATTTATACAATTTAGAGAAAGTATTTTTTTCCTAACGATTCCGGAAAAAATACTAATAACCTTATTACGGTTGAAAATGGAAATTCAAATGGCGATATTATATGGTCAGTAATCATTTTAGCCATTAATAAGACTTGACACCGACTATAGTCTGTACCGATTGATTATACGAAAAATGTAAACAAAGTCGTAACCTATTTTGTTTTAATTTAGCCACAGAAATTAACAAAATGGCGCATTTATGTAAATTCCATGCTCTAAACATCATCATTCATCATTCAATGCCATTTTATTTATCTTGGAAAATTAGAACAGAAAAGGTTAAGATTTTGTTTATATTTTTTGTAAAATCAATCGGTACAGACTATAGTTAATATAAGCTTACTTGTGCACTTGGCGTCACCCGCTACGCAACTCATGGAAACCAGAATGAACAGTGGCGACCACCAGAAAACGCCGAGGCAATGAAGCTCGGCGAGTCCCAGTGAAATGAATATATCAGTTTTGGAACCCGCAACGAATTTAATCAGAAAAGAATAGTGGAGGAGTAGGCATAACCATAGTTTCCACTTCCCTCCATATCAAGCAGGAGACAGATGTAAAGAGTTAGGCCATTAGCACATGAGGGAAGTTTACAAATGGGTGAAGCCCAGGACCTGTTTAATAGTGGAAGATTTTTTTGCAAATTACCCAGCAAATGCAAACTTACCTTTTTTTAGGGTTCTGTACCCGAAGGGTGTCAACAGGGCCCTATTATTAAGCCTCCGTTGTTCGTTCGTATGTCTGTCTGCAGGCTGTGTCTCTAAACCATTATAGAGAGTTGAAATTTGAACAGAGTATGATTTTCTATTGCCGTTATAACAATTAATCATCAACCACATACTTGTGTTATATATCCAGTACGATGGTACGGAATCCTTCGATTGCGTATACAATTCGAACTTGACCAGGATTTTATTTAAAAAGTAATAACTTTAACGAAAACGAAAGCCAAAGATGCAAACGAAGAAAAAAAACACAAACAAATAATTTACATAACTATAATTATGATATCAAAAACATTCGCTTACAGCTAGCTATACAATATTCGCAGTGCGTAACAACAACATACAAATACTTATAATAAATAATAGGATCGACATCTTGAACTTATTGATTTTAGATTTAAGATACTAATAACGTACTTAAATTAATAGATTATTAAGAAAAATGGAAGAAAAATAAAAATATTTGCGAGAGAATTCGTGAGGCGATTATGATTTTCAGGAAAGTCTGCAAATAGGTTTTAATCTTTTCGAAGAAAAATAAATTGTTTGTAAAAAATAAGAGATATAATTTGCGTTTTATTTTTTGTAAGAATTAAACATCGTCCATTATTATTCTTTAGAAAATATTTTTACTAGTTTTAAAGTAAGTATTTAGCAATTATTTATTTTTCACTACTTATAATGATCAGTTTCATACATAATTGTTTAATCGAACAATAATAATTTTGTACAATAGTCATTAACGAGAATTCAAAATTAATTAATTCCAAAATAATTACGAGACAAATCGTCAAATGAATTTAATATTACAAAACAATTCTATTGGTATTGTGTATCAAGTTGGAAATTATAACTAATTTAATATCAACACAAATTAATGCTTACCAAATAAACAACGCAATATCGTTTACCTAATTAGAAATGTGTATATTTTATTCATAAACGTATCTATTAATTTATCGTATCTATAAATATTGCAATTGTCGAATACAACAAAAACATTTTCCGATCATAGATAATTACGAAAAACTTTTTTTACGACACATATCGACACAGATAACTTCACATTGTCACTTCAAAAAACATAGAACTAAAGAAAAGTAAGCGTTTCGCTCTCGATGTCTCACCCCACCTGCGATAGCCCCACCCAATTGAAAAAGAGCCTTTCTACAGCCAAACTGAACGTGTGGGTTACCTTTCTAAATGCGCCGGGTAAAACAGGCTAGTAGGGATGGAATAAGGGGCTAGATTATGCAATTATTGGACTCGCAAACCAACGAGTATATAAGCTTGTGGTGCGCTCAGAGGAGTAGAAAGTAAGCCAGTCTTGTCAGGCAAAGTGTAATACGGAATCAGTCCAGCTAACCAAGCAAGATGTACGCGAAACTCGCTGTGAGTTAACCGAAAATATTTTTTTTTCATCTGTCAAAAAAAAAGTTTTGCCGCCAATTTACTTGTCAAAGTTTTTTTTTTCTATTTTTGCTAACGAATCTTGTTTTCGTTTTAGTGCTCGCTAAATTAATTATATTGGATCTGTGTTTATTTCAAGTACTTTAAAAATACAATAAACAAAGAACAGTTAATGATTCGTTATGTTTTTAAATTGTCGGTTCTTAACTGTTAAACTAGTGGCGTTATTCTTAAAAAGATATTTATCACCAAACAACATTTTCTATCAATAATATTAAAGTAAAAACCTTTTATTTGACAGCTTATCTCCCTCGTGGTCGCCGTCGTCGTTGCCTCCCCAACTCCCGGTGGTGGCGGACAGTAAGTAGATTTTTTCAATAAAATTATAATACAGAGAAGCTTAAATTAATGCCAGTAATGGTAGAAATATAGTCAAGCGACATATTTATTTACGTAATAATCTATATTGCAAATACACATTAACATTTAATCTCGACCATGATACAAACGCGTTTAAAATTATTCAAAATAAGAACAAAGTCGTATTCTAATCACTCCAATAAAAAATAAAAACAAATGACAGTGCATGAAATATGACGCAACGCAGCAAAAACTCAAGTTCAACGACAAAGCAATAAAATAAAAAAATAACCGTAATCGTCGTTCTTTTTTTGAAATAAAACCGTTCATTCATAGTTCGAATGTAGTTAGAATTGGTTCAGTATTGTGTTATTATTATTCCGTTGTGTAATAGTCAAGGTCGTTACGTAATATAATGTTTTTATGGAGCGTATTAGCAATACTAATGAACGAGGAATATTGTGGTAGGTCTGTTTGAAGTCTAGACTTTATCGCAAAAAGAAAATAAAACACAAGCATAGATAATCATCAGGTATTTTTAATGTGGTAACGTTAACGTTATTTTTTTATTAGCAATATTTACAATATAATACCCAGGGTTTCATTAATAAATATTTAACGCTTGTCAAACTCATAAAATTTTATATGTTGAAGAGATTTCGACTACGTATTCACAATAATTAGTTGTTTAGTCTAAGAGTGTTCATTTATATTTCCCCTCATTACAGTACAGAATTATTGTGTCACATTAATGACAGTAAACGTCAAAAAGACAATTAATATGTCATGTTTGAAATGTTTCCCGCGGTTTTCTCGAACCTGTATAAAAAGTATCCTGTATATTCATCCAAATTATCAACCGTATTTCTACCAAACTTTATTCGAATCCATCAGCGGTTTTTGCATGAAAAAGTTCAAACATACAGGCTCACAATCCTTTACATTTATAATATTAGTACGCCGTCTATATTTTCATGAAGACCTAGACGAAATGCCTTATTGTTTAACGTTCATGGGGACTTTTGAGCGGTTTATTTTCTCTTGTTAGTTTTAAGACGATTGTAGGAAACAAGCCCCATTGTGTGTACGTGTAGTTGCAAGAAACTTGTCGAATCAGATTTAATGTACGGCTGGTTATTTTCGAAGGATAGTCTCACAGTGCGACAATGTTAGCGAACAATTTATCGTTTTTAAGTCAGTATAATGATATAACTGAAACTAATGGTATGAAAATAGAAAATGATTTTGCAAAAAAAAAGCATTTTTTTTAAGTCCACAGTTTAATGAGATTCCACGCAATTTTTAGAAAAAAAAAATTCAACCCGAAAAAAACATCGTTAGTATTATTTTCAATATAGTATGGTTCCATAAAGTTATTTATTTTTGGAATAGGTTTAAAAAAAATTAGACAAAGGTATCCTCAATAGTCTTGTTTTATCTAACACAGGTGGCAAAATTATTTATTAAAATTATTATAAAAAGCTTTGATAATTGGGTACTCTATTTTTTATTAATATTGTGTGATATATATATATTTTAATATTGTATAAAAAAAGTTTCTTCAAACCTAACAGACAGAAATGTGTTGCTGGGTAATTTGTTGCACCACATCTTCCTAGCAAAAACACAAAGTAAAGTGGTTTTGGGGGCTGTCTTTTGTAAATTTGACGTTCAAAAAGTGCTGAGTGAGAAGTCGCCTTTACACGACTTCGTCGATAGTATATTCTACGTTTTCTACAATCCGCTTACAGTGTGTAAGAGCCATGGCGAGTTTCATCGTACCCATTGTGTCTTCAAATTCCCGCCATACTGTCATTTGTTATTTACTTACAGTTCATAAATTCGAATTTCAAAAACATTTTACAGATATGAAACAAGACCATTTTCAATTTTTATAGGTACTTAGAAAGTTAATAGGCGTATTTTTTTTGTGACAATTTTTTTTCTCTTTCTTTTCCCATTGAGGCTTGTAACATTGAAATATAATTTTCATTAATTGCCATCATCCATTATTTCATATTCTCTCTTAAATCTACATCCAAAAGTTTTCTGTAAAAGATCGTTTTTTGCGATAGTCCCCCATTTCCTCTCTCTAACCACTTATTTTCCAATCAAAAATTTCAATAAAGCTAAGTATTATTCTATTCTATCATCATTACAGTGCAAATGTTTATGCGTAGTCATACCCCATACAAAAAGCAACACTGCAGCATCAAATATTTTTCATCAGTCAAAACTAGCTCGTTAATATTATTACGTCAATGTCTAGTTACGTAATCGAGGAATCAAAACATCTTTAGATTAGGCTGTGTCGATAAATCTCACCCATATACCATTACGTCATCATCTTGTACAGCATAGCTGTAATTAGGGAAGTATAATTATTAACCGATAACTTTATAACTTCCGATTATGAGCATCAACATTTGTAGTGTCATGAAAAATCTATAAAAGTGGCCATTATTTTTTTATGTAAAACAATATTTGGTACAATGTATTTTAAAGAACAAAAGAAGATTAAAAAAAATCACCTTAAAAATGAAATCTGGCAGCCCCAATATTATTATTTTTTATCCCACCTATCTAAGATCGTGATCGTGAATCGTTGTGGCCTAGTGGTTAAGGCACCTGCCTCTCGTGTACCAGTATGCGGGTTCGAATCCTGGCAAGTACCAATGTGACTTTTCTAAAGTCATATGTATTTTCTAAGTGTATCTTAGACACTACTGACTAACGGTGAAGGAAAACATCGTGAGGAGACCTGGACGTAAAAAGTCTGAAATCGCCAAACTGCCTTGAGCAAGCGTGGTGATCAATGCTCATGCCTTCTCTGTATGAGAAGAGGCTTGTGCCTAGCAGTTGGACAATATATAGGCTGATGATGATGATGATGATCTAAGAACACTTGGACTAATGAGACGAATTTAACGATACCTTCATTAAAGAAATCAATTGAGTGGTTTGTCACAGGTTAAACCGCTGTTCATAGACACCTGAAACTTGGAGGGTGTGTTTTTTGTATAACGTAAGCATCCGATAAGAAAAGGTTTTCCGAAATTCTACTCCAAACGGGATGAAAAAGGGGGGCAAAGTTTGTATGAAACTCTAGCATTTTTTATTTGAATTTATATAGACCACGCGGGCGAAGTCGCTGACGGCAAGCTAGTTTTTTATACAAATACTTCTTAGGATCGGAGCCTTGACACTCGGTACTAGGTTTGAGTACTGATTGCTTCAGACTGTTAATTAATAGAAAGATGTACACAGAGTCTAACTGTTACAGTTTTATTACTGTATTAAGCTGTATATAACACAAGCTCTTCCCGCGGTTTTACTTAACGCACACAGACACAAAGTAGCCTATATCCGTCTCTAATGTTCTATCTATCCTCATACCAAATTTCGTTCAAATCGGTCGAGTAGTTTTTGAGAAAATCGCGGTCATATAAACACATACATACATACGGGTTAAAACAGAACCTCCTCTCTTGAAGTCGGTTAAAAACGAAACTCCTTAAGTATCGTAAAAAGCGGTTTATGAAAGGTTGCGTACCTTACCGGTGACTGTGAACGGAACTACCTAAATGTTTTACAAATTATATAATTTACCATATTCCGTAATGTCTGATTCGATCAATTACGCAAGTATCGTGAAAACGTTGATTTTAACACATAAGTGGCGTCTATATGTATACTTAAAAGGAGATAAGTGTCTGACGGTTCATGTAATGGTATACTAAAGAGTGGACGACGCTTGTGTTCGTACAATAGGTTAACTGACACTATTAACCAATAATCTATACTTCTATACTAATATTATAAAGAGGAAAGATTTGTTTGTTTGTAGGGGTTTAACTCAAAAACTACTGGAGCGATTTTAAAAATTCTTTCAACGTTCGAAAGCTACATCTTTACGAAGTGTCATAGGCTATATTAATTTCCAGAAATAATTAGTTATCCCTACTAAAACTTGAATAATGTAACCCAAGGTGTTGCAGCACTAATAACATCGGAAATAAAATAATAAAATACAAAAAAATATATAACAAATGTTGTTATTTTATGTAGACCAATTACAGGTTCTTATAAAAAGTCAAAACTAGAAGCTAGGTGCACGGTTCCAAAAAGTGAGTCCTATGGAGAAGAACCGGCAAGAAACTCCATGGATAATAAATTCGAATCGGCTAACTTTTATCCTTACTTCCTGAATAATATTATAAACGTGGAACTAAATTTGTCTATCTGTTTGTCTGTTAATCTTTCACCGTAGAACGGCTGAACCAATTCTGATGAAATTCGGTATAGAGATAGATTGAAACCTGGGAAAGAGGGTATTGCATTTTTTTTATTGGGCTGTTTATTATGACAGTTGTTTGTTAGGCTTTTATGAGTAAACGGCTGCACCGATTTAGATTTTATTCAGGTGCATGTGATAGTTTCCACGATATGTGAGGGAAACCGTAAGCAAAAGCTATACTATATAAGTTAACTAGCATTCTGCCCGCAGCTTCGCCCACTATACCAAAAACGCCAGAGTTTCAAACAAACTTTCATGCCCTATTCCATTCCTTTTGGTATAATTTAGAAAAATCCTTTCTTAGTACACACTTACGTCATTTAAGAAACATCTGTGCGAAATTTCATACTTATAGAACAAGCAGTGAGTTTAAAAAATAATAGTTTAAAAAAACTAAAAAAACACGCTTTTATTGCTGACCGAACTAAAAAGTAGAAAATAATTCAATTCAGAGTAAAAAGCGTGGGGTGCATTTTCCTATATTTTCATGACTCTCATCTCATAAATGGTTGCCAATAGAATAGGTGTAATAATTAAAATATCAAGCACCCCACGCTTTTTACTCTGAATTGAATTATTTTCTACTTTTTAGTTCGGTCAGCAATAAAAGCGTGTTTTTTTAGTTTTTTTATCGGATTATTGCATTGTCATCGGCCCTTAACACGTGTGCAAAATTCCAAGTTGATCAGACGTCTAGAAACCAGTGAAAATTAGGTTCAAAGATTCCGTTACATACATACATACAACCCGAGCTAATAAAAGCGTGTTAAAAATACATTTCTTAGTGCAAATTTACGCCACTTAAAGAAAATTTGTGCAAAATTTTATACTTATAAAACCAGTGATTTGAGCTGTACGTTGATCGATCAGTCAGCCAGTCAGTTTCCTTCTTTTATATACCTATATAGTAATTAGTAACCATATACAATAACTAGTATACATTCAGAATACAAGTAAGTTAGTATCACTAAGAACTGGTCAGTTGAAAGTCGTTACGTAAGGCGACGCGCAAAACTGGGTATCTGGTTACTCTCTGAACATTTCTCGTTCACCTTTAAAATAATAGGAGCTTACCACCGAAGGAACCCTGTACTATACTCAGTTTCTGTGTCAATTATAAAGTCCGATTAATTAGCTTAATCCTGGATTACGCCGTTAAGAAAGGATTAGGTGAGAAGTGGTTAAACTTGAGATTACAGGTTTTTTATAAGTAAGACGATTTGTGAGTATATAATATGAGCAAAAACTACTCATAACATTTGGATGAAATTTAGTACGCACCGGATTAATACTTGACATTATTTTTATGTAGATGCGCGAAGTAGTTATCTCAAGATGGGAGTGAAACCACGGGGCATAGCTAGTGTTTAAATAAAGATTGTACTGTAAGTTGTATTCTGTGGTGCTAGGCAACTGGGCTTCACCCAGTTGTAAAAGTCCCTTTGTGCTAATAGCCTAACTCTTTACATCTGTCTCCTGCTTGATATGGAAACCATGATTATTCATACACCTCCACTATTGTTTTCTGATTAAATTCGTTGCGGGTTCCAAGACAGTAAAAAAAAAAACTTTCTAGGACTCTTCACTGCCTCGACGTTTTCTTGTGGTCGCCACTGTTGATTCTGGCTTTCAGGAGTTGCAGTGGTTGGGAATGTGTGGCGGGCTTGTCCCAAAAAAAAAAGATTGTACTAAAGTAGATTTATTCTCATTTGCACTTACAACTACGTGGATCCGGTTCAAACGCACCGCCGGCGCCGCCGGTTGTCCCGGAAACCCGGAAGTAACTTCGACTCGTAATGAGGATGAAACAAATTAATATCTTCATCAGTTATTTTAATTAAACTCACCTTTACACAAGCTGAATGCTTATTTGTAGTTACAAAAAGCGAATATTTAAATTAATTCGTTGTATTCATCATTTATCCTGTTGCGGCTTTAAATTGCGTAGTTCATTCAAATTGAATGTAGACGAATAAAGAGTGAACATATTGCTATAAAGGAAAAAATCTATACATTTAAAATGCTTTGTCCTGAATGACTGACGGATCAACGCACAGCCTAAACCGCTGATCGTAGAGACCTTGGAGGGTGCGTTCTTTGTATGACGTAGGCATCCAATAAGACATAATTTCTTGAACCCCTAAGCGGGTGAAAAAGTGGGATAAAGTTTGTATGAACCTCTGTCATTTTTAAGAACACGTGGGCGAAGCCACTGGCGGAAAGCTAGTACTTAAAGATATCGACTGCTAGCTTGAGCAGTCGTCATTATAAATCCATGTCAAAGGCCGGCAGGCGGTTTTGAGAAAATCCTGATACTTGCTGTTCGGCTTGTTCTGGCTTGTTCGGTTGGTAAAACTTGCAGCTTATACGATAAGAAGAAGCAAGGAAAGAAATATTACGCACGAGCCATGCGAAATTTTAATAAAGCCTCGACATTTTCAATAATTTAGGGGTTGATGGCGCAATCACAGAAGCCTGTTAGAATGGTCTTTTCTTAATTGACTGATAAAACAATATTTTGAAAAAATATTTTCTGGGAAAAGGGTTAGTGGGATGACCCGGATTTGCAATGTGTGTATAGATCAAAAAGGACCCGAAAAAACGAAAATTTAAGGGCTTTAATACGGCAGAAATCTGAATAAAATAATATCCCAAAAATTATGTATTCAATAAACGAGAAACCCATCCTAATCGGATCGGTACTTTTTGAGAAAATCGTGCATATACAAACATACATACTCGTACATACGGGTCGAATACAGACATTCCTTTTTTGAAGTCGGTTAAAAATGCATAGAAATGTTGGGATAATTCGAATACTATTCATGAGAATTTGTGCCTGAAGTTATACAGTTCGCAATTTCTTTTCAATCCCTGCGTTAAAAATAACTTGTTCGTTTTAAATAACAATGGATGGAAAGCCAAAAATAAGCTACATTTTTTCTGCAAACAATTACGCATAAGTGCATATACCTGGTTATGTTGCCAGCGTATAGCGTTAAATGAACGAAAGAATTTGGTGAATTGCTACATACTGATATAAACAAATGAAAGCTGACGAAGCATAGCTAACCTAACCTATTTTATTCTAATTTTCCCACTCATATAAATAAAACGGCATCAAATGATGCTTGGTGACGTTTAGAGCATGAAATTGACATAAATGCACCATCCTCACGCACTTTTGTTAATTTCTGTGGCCGAATTAGAATAATATAGGTTTGTTTACTTTGTTTACATTTTTCTTAAAATCAATTGGAAAAGATTATAGGTAGTGGTGCCCGCTGGTCGGTATGACCATATCCCAGCGTCCATTCTCTATTTGATTGAATACGATCGGAAAACAAAGACGGGTTCGTTGCGTATAATAGTATTGCTCATGCTTTTTGCTCGTACCATTTTTTGTTAAAGTTTACGTTTTTTTCAATGGATTACTAGCGTGTGAGAAATTTTGTATTTTTGTCGCTTTTAAACAAATGAGTTTTTTTTTTGGTTTGTTTATTTAAGTTTTAATATTGGAATTTGTTTTCGTTATATGTAATACTTAATTCTTTTTTTACATTGATAAAAAATAAACAATCATTTCTCTTGTTATATCATAGTTTCATCGCTACACTGCGCACAAAATATAATTTCATTACTTCAGAGAGAAAAACTTCTTTAAAAGATTCCTTTCATCTTTCATTTATTGTTGTTTAGTAACCAATCAGTCTTTAAGAACATTATTTTGCACTTACTAACAAAAAATCAATGCATCACCATTAACAATTTCATGACTATGAATTTTTGTATTCATTCGTCCATAAAATGTCGGGGTCCCATCTTTCTCACTGGATAAGGACCAATTATTATAAAAATAAATATTATATTATAACACATTTATCAATAGCTCATAGCTACACAGAAGGCTGTACAATATTACTTGTCCTTGCATGGAGGATGTCGCTAATTGGATCCCTAACAAGTGACTCCAACAATAATTAATCAATGAATTCACATTTGATTCGACAATATTCCGCTTTAATACTTACGCATCATTCGCATACGATATGCACATTATTTTGTTCAGAATACGTGATAGTTATACTTATGTCATACCTACTGACGTCATAAGTTTTTTACCCGACTGCAAGGAAAGGTGTTATGTTTTTCGCGCCTATCTTTGTTTGTAATATTCTTTATTCCTTCGTATGTTTCAAGCCACTCGATGGATTTCTTTAATTAAAGGTATTGTCACATTCGTCTCATTGGATAAATGAGACGTAACCGTTCTTAGATAGGTGACATAAAAAAATATTAAAAAGCGATGTATTGCCTAGCCTTTTCCCAACTATGTTGGCTTCCAGTCTAAAACGGATGCAGCTGATTACAAGTGTTTTACATGGAGCGTCTGCATATCTGACCTCCACAACCCAGTTACCGGGTAACATGGTACCCCTTGGTAAGACTGGTTGTCAGACTTTCTGGCTTCTGACTACCCGTAACGACTGTCAAAGATGTACAAATGACAACCGGGACCAACAGCTTAACGTGCTTTCCGAGGCACGGAGGATTCTCGCCATGACATAGATGGTCACCCACCACGAACCGACCGCGCCAAGCGTAGCTTAACCTTTACCGTGCGGCTGTTACTTAGCCACGAGCTCCTCCGAGATACAACGTTCATCAGAATACTAAGCAAAATGCAGTTAAAATTATATTCCAGTACTTTCGGTTACCATTAAAATAAAGCAACAGTCAACTATTCTTACAGCAGTAGTACTGTATAGTTAAAGTTATAGTATAGTTAAAGGTTCATAATATTCGTTGATGATTATTGGCCGGTTAACCACTTACAAACCTAGATTAGAATGCTCCCATTTGTAGTGATAATTGTGGTTTCACGAAAAATAAGACGATTCGTTTTCTAAACTTATCTATATACATTACTTATAAAAGAATCCCTATTTCCCTTGGTTACGCTGACTTGAGAACTACTTAACCGATTTGAATAAAATTTGGTACTGAGATAGAAGGGACCCTGGAGAAGGTGCGTGTACGGTATTATTCCATGTGGTAATCCAGCTTATAAGCTAAGTGTGTGCTAAATTTCATTAAAATCTGTTCAATTGTTTTTGCATGTTATAAAATAAGAAAGAGTGAAAAAACAGGTTTAATTCTAGTTAGATATTTTTTTGGATGTTTGTTCTAAACATTGCGAAAGGCGTACCTATTTGGCGTTACGTATACTGGCTAAAGTTACAATTCCATTCACAGAAGCAAAATAACAAATTTCTTTCAAAATAATATTTTGTGGGTATTCCTTGCCCAAACTCTCTTAAGAAATCTGAAACTGTTTTTGAAATGTTTTTTCCTTCTCCTTCCTTTGTTATTTTTTTCATTGCACAACCTGTTGACGTTGTACTTGAAGCTGTGTAAAGGTCAATATCAAAGTTTTTTATAAACTCAGTTTTAAAGGGAAGCCTTTAAAACATTAGTTTGAAAACATTTACAATAATGTTTACGCAAAACGCCAAGCGTAAAAATGAGGGGAAGTTATTTTGCAATCCCGCTGTTTTGATATTTCAACATTTTATAAGACTTCTCTTAGACGACATTTCCCAATGACGAACTTGGAGAAGAAATTTCGGAACAAGTGAAGGGTTTCTTTTAAAGTACATACAAACAATATTTTACTAACTTCCGACCGCAAGTTCGTCTGTGTGGACTTGAAATTGCGTTCTGATGTCTGAATAAAATAGACCCTGTATATTAAATTGGATTATTATTAATTATGTGAACACGTACTAAATTTTATTTTGGACTAGCAGCGGCTTCGCCCACGTAGGCAATACGAATTCAAATTAAAGATGACAGAGTTTCATACAAACTTTGTCCCCAATTTCACCCCTTAGGTGTATAATTTTGCAAAATCCTCTCTTATCGGATCATCATCATCATCATCGTATCAGCCTATCGCCGTCCACTGCTGAACGTAGGCCTCCCCCAAAGAGCGCCAACTATCCCTGTCTTGGGCAGGATGCCTACGTCATACAAAGAGCACACCCTCCGAGTTTCAGGTCTCTACGATCAGCGGTTTAGGCTGTGCGTTGATCCGTCAGTCATTCAGGACAAAGCATTTTATGTATAGATTTGGGTGCAATTTAGTAGTTGGTAGGTTCAGTAGTTTTTACGGGAAACAGTAACAAACAAACATACATACATACTACCAAACGAGATTAGTAAGAAAGTGTTTTACGTGGTTTTGCGACTGTAATTTTAAAAGGGTTATTCTATGTCAATATTCCTAGATTTTTTTTATGTTCTATGTAACATTTTAATTCAAGTTAAATTCTTTTCTACATTTCTAGTATATAATATATATGCATAATTCATGTCTCACATAATTTATTTGGGTTGCTAATTGCAAGTAACATTGTTCCAGCAGTGGACTTTGATATTGTTACAGTAACAATTATGTGGGATAGCAATTACCGAGGTTTCCAAACCGTAACATGAATGAGATGTAATCACACACAATTATTACATAACACATTATTATTAGATATTAGAACCTATGTAAATGTTACTTTTCGTATTTAGATCGATGTTACGAGGGCATTCGTGAATCTATTCATGGTAAAGTTTGAGAATTCTAACCTCTATGTTCATTTGTTTTTAATGACGTAATATTGTGGTCTGTTTGATTTTGATTATTGGAATATTTTCAGAATACTTAAATCTCCTTTCGGCTGATTACTAGAACTAATTAACTAACTAATTACTAGCTAGAACTTGACATCTGTTGTAACAAATTCTATAATCCAGTATCGTTCTAGAATAGCTTAGTCATCTTCATCATTCATCATTTGTCTAGCCTTTTCCCAACTATGTTGGGGTCGGCAGTCACGCAACTGCCTATCTGACCTCCACAACCCAGTTACTGGGTAACACGATACCCCTTGGTAAGACTAGTTGTCAGACTTTCTATATCTTATTCAGCATGATGTTTTAATCTATGAATGGTAATAAATTTTAAAATTAAATGAATAAACAACCCAACCCACAAAATTCTTGGTTGTAATTAAAATAATTCATAACATATTTTAGAGCTTGGAACACACTATCAACATAAAAAAATGTCGTAACAAATCCGAGAAAATTGTCTTGCCAAACCACGAAAACGTCACCTTCCATCCTATTGAATAATTCCTCATCACGATTACATTACTGGTAAACCCAGGTGCACATTTACATCACACATGGCCGTCGCACCCCAATTACTGATTGCATCACAGAAATGGTGCGTTTCCTTGCATTATCCACTTTGCTGCGAGTAGGGAAAGCGGGCGATTTGTAAGCGGAGGACATAGTCCGCGCGTGTGATTGGCTAATCTTGCTCATTGTGAATAAATTTATATGTCGCAATGAATTTTTTTTGTTGATGTTTATGCGAACTGTGTGCTCGCGGCTTTCGTTGCTTCGGACAAGCTTTTTCCCGTGGTTTCTTTCGTGTGATGAAGGAACTACATCGTGTATTGAATTTGTTTATTTGTTACGGTTATTTACGATATAGGTAGACATTCTTAATAACAAAAAAAATACTCTATAATATTAGCTTAGCTTTTGACCAAAATAAAAGCCAGCCTTTGGGTCATAGGAAGCGTCAACAAGCCGCTTGGCTATTTATTTAAAAAGAAGAATTGGATAAAAACTAACTTCGCCTCCTATGATTTAAGCTATATTTATACCCAATTTTATCTAAATATGTTAAGCCGTTTAACAGTGAAAGTGTTACTTTACAAACTGTTTAGTAGCAAGTGGTCCCGAGTTTGACCCGGCGATATGGCACATATTATAGCTATGCCCAACAGTGGACTAATCATCATCCTCATATATATAATACATCTGTAGAGGACTTGTTTGTGCGCGCTAATCTCAAAAACGGCTAAACAGATTTGGACGAAATTTGGTACACACATAATTTTTATCCCGGTATTTGGTTTCAATCTATCCGTTACTAATTGAAAATTTTCTTCCACAGCCACAAGCACGTCACCATCCACGTACCATACAAGGTTCACACCATCCACCATCACCACGTATCCAAAGTCCACGTGCCCGTCCACGTGCCGGTAGTCAAAGAGGTACAAGTCATCAAAGAGGTGCCGGTTATTCAGCACGTCCCGGTGCCGGTATACAAGCACGTGCCCGTACCGGTTGTGAAGCACGTCGAGGTGGAGAAGAAGGTGTACGTACCTGTTCATGAGGAGCAGCACCACGGATGGGAGGGCGAGTCGCTGTCTCACGGCTGGCACTGATCGGGCGAACTTGTTTTTAGGTTTAAGGTTCGTATTTATTTTATTTGGCTTATAGTTAACAGCAAAAGTCGTGGTGGCCTAGTGGTTAAGGCACCTGCCTCTCGTGTACGGGTTCGAAACCTGGCAATTACCAATGTGACTTTTCTAAAGTCATACGTACTTTCTAAGTATATCTTAGACGTCACTGACTAACGGTGAAGGAAAATATCGTGAGGAAACCTGGACTTTAAAAAGTCTGAAATTGGCAATCCGCCTTGAGCAAGCGTGGTGATCAATGCACATGCCTTCTGTATGAGAAGAGGCCTGTGCCCAGCAGTGGGACAATATTTAGGCTGATGATGATGACGATGTTGGTAACAGTCGTGCGGATTGATAGATTAGCAAGGTTAAGCTGCGCTAGTCGCGGTCAGTCCATAGATGGATGATCGTTTTCTGATCTCCACTCACCACACTCTCCGCCGGCCGTGTCGGATTGCCGACCCATTGAACTATGAGAGTGAGGGAATAGAGTGTGCACCTGTGTCTGCGGAAGCGGTTGTGCACCATACACAGTATTACAGCGTGTGTTAGATAAAATATGTAGATGCGATGTATTTTTAATCCCAACTTAAACCAGGTGTTTTATTGTCCTCAGAAATCTTAGGATAAGAACCACACATCGAGTTAAAACAAGCAGCTTTTAGTTGTTGCAGCCAAACTTACAAAGTCACCCGAATACACCCGAAGATTAACGATCACACCAACAGTTCGAAAATCAAAAGAACCTTTATTATTTAGCATACGTTACACTATGTGATGAAAGAAACTTTCGGCGTCAATAGAGGCTATAGTTTTAAATTTAACGGCGTCTAAGGCCTGGTGGAACTTTTGCTCGATACAAGTAAAATAAATAATATGTATTTGTGCAAAATGTTTAAGTATATCACAGCAATCTCAGCCCACTAAAGCCTGGCAAAAGATTTATAGGCAGAAAAAAAGTAATGATTTAATAAGCACACCACAGCCTTGTCATATAGCATAGCGTATGCTAAGTATATTGTCTTTTTTATTTCAAATTGCCAATTCTGTATTCAAATTATTACATAGGTATAACAAGCCTCTGCATAAGGAAATAATAACTGAAAAACTTGTAAATATTGTAAAAAGTATTATGAAATATTTTTAGAATTAATCCTACACCTACTTACCATATTGTCACAGTATTTTTTTGAAGAAAAAGATAATGTTAACCGAAAAACTCATCTGAAATTATAAAATAGTTACCATAGATATATAACAGATTATTATGTAAGGACCAAAGAGAATTAAATTGATGTGTTTATAGTTTTTTTTTACCAAAACTTTGTTTTATTTTATCACAAGAATTTACCAGATAAGTCAGAAAGTCTGACAATCAGTCTTACTAAGGGGTATCATGTTCACCAGTAACTGGGTTGTGGTCAAAAAGGCAGTCGCTCCATGCAAAACACTGGTACTCAACCGCATCGGATTAGACTGGAAACCAGTATAGAAGATATTAAATTACCTAAAAAACCATATTACATAAATTAGACACATAATTAGCAAATTTAAAATGCCCGTTCAGTAGCTTCGGGGTTCCGTACAATAATTTAAAAGAGTAAAAAACATTATCTGTTTAAAGAATTTAGTAAAACTTTTAACATTATAATCGAAATTGCAGAATTCTTAATAAATTACAATTCATTTGTCATGATAATTTCATGAGAACTTTATGTTCTTCGAAATTAATATAATATTAACAAGAAACCAAACGAATTAAATAAACCTCAGTACATTGTCAAATAACAATTCTTCCAGTAGCAAAAAAACTTTTAACTAGCTCGTCAAAATATTAACAAAGATCCAAAAAATAAGAAAAACAAAACAGTTAAGTGTTAAATGTGGTTATAATAATAAACGATTCACAGGATTAAAACGTTACACTATTTATAATATATCCTTATCTAATGTTTCACGAATCTCAGAATCCATAAGAGATTTTGCTATGAAATAAAATTACGTTTAACCACGTTCAAAATTCGACTTTCTACAGCGCCGGCACGCACAGCGGCACCAATCCAAAATTTTTGAACCCCAAAATTAAATAATTACAAATTTCAAGACGTCAAGGCGTTCAGTTCTCTCGTTGCGTAACAAATGAGCTCGTATGTCGTGAAAGCGACAACACTGGTCATCTGGGCTTTGTATACGGTTACTGTCCAACCCCTGAAGAGGCCTTTCAAACCCTCCTTCTTGTACGCAATAATTAGGCACTCTATCAATTTCTTGCATCTGATCAGCCTTTGGGCTTGCGTTGGTGTTTTATACTTCTGGCTGGTTTTGTGACTCTGGAACAATATTTGGCAATATAAGAAAAACATAATTATGCAAAAAGAATAGAATAGAATATTCTTTTTGTTCATCAATAGGATAAATAGGCGGTCTTATCGCTAAAAGCTATTCCTAAGGGTAAATCTTAAGTTTACGAAATGATCATCTTAAGTTCGTCTTCTCTTACTGCCGGGGCTGTGTGGTTGTTCGAAAGAGTTATCTAGGCCCTAGAACGAAGGTTTTAGTCAGTAAGAGTATGACACTTCCTCCAGCTCCGTTCACAGTGAGAAGAGTCATTTGAAGATCTCACAAAAACTCACGACGAGAGTCCATCCATTTAGCTGTAAACAAATCACGGTAAGGTGTTGATATTTGAAGAGCATCCAGGAATAAGCAGTCATCATATTCGTTATCATAGCCTAGTCAAGTCTTAAATGGCGTTTTAGGACTATGGTATGGGGTGTCTAAATAGTCTAATTTTAAATCAAAATAATTATGCAACACTGTACATGTACCTTTCCAAACTACGATTAAAAAAATGACTAAATTTTATTTTGTCGGCGTAATAGCCCTGCCAAATTACAGCTTTCTAGTACCAATAGCTTCTAAACTTTACCGCGGATATACAGACAGATGGACAGCGCAACTATAAGGATTCCTTGTTGATTACCGAACCCTAAAAAACATTCACAGCACGGATTTTGGTGTACAAAGGGCTAATTGTAGCTTGCTCTTGACTGTACTTCGTTACACTTCGTAGTGGACAGCTGTAGTTACAGTATTTATAATCTAGGAAGTCCGGTAGTTACTCTGACTAGTAATAATCACAATGTTTGTCTGTCTGTCAAGTCGGAAACACAAGTTTGTTGTTATATCACTCGTTTTCCTGCTTCGAGAAAAACGGTATTCAAGTATTCGCGTTGAAGAGAAATGGGAGAAAATTGCCGTTTGTCGGTTTGAAAAAAAGTTGACTAGTTTTTGTTATAAATTATATCTATTAGTACTAAGGAGTACCTTTAGGTATTATTTAGAAGCTGAGGGGTGTTTGAAAGAGTTACCGCGCCCCCGGAACATAAAGGGCTGAGGAAGGAACATGGATGGGTTTTAGTCAGTAAGAGTCTGACAGTACCACTCGTCCCACCAAGGGCGGGAAGGGTCAATTGATGATTTCCCATCCGAACAAAAAGGTAGGTATTATTGAGAGAAGGAAAATTGCTTGTAGGTTTGAAGGAGGTTATCATAATAATTGTTGACACGATTTTGATAATTGTTTTACTGAAAAAACCTGTACTGTTTCTGTATATCTTTTAAATGTTGATGTCATAGCACGAGATTAATCTATAGGTACTTACATTAAACCGAAGAAAAACAGAGTTGGCTTGTTTGGTATACTATTTGTAAGAGATACTCTTTCGAGTGGCTGGTCTGATTTTGACGAAGCTTTTTTTGTTATTTCATCCCCATCTGTGGCTTATTCAGTATTCCACTGCTGGGCACAGGCCTCTTCTCATACAGAAAAGGCATGAGCATTGATTACCACACTTGCTCAAGGCAAATTCAGACTTTAAAAAAAGTCTGAATTTGCCGGCAAATTCAGACTTTTTTTAAAGTCTGAATTTGCCTTGCAGTCCAGGTTTCCTTACGATGTTTTTCTTAACCGTCGGTCAGTGGTCAAAACACACTTAAACAGTACAATGTCTTTAGAACAATCAGATTGGAACTTACCAGGTTTCGAACTTCCACACTCCTATGTGTGTGGGAGTTCTCCTATCCTAGTCCCTTGTAGTCTATCCCACCACGACTTCTCTGAACTACTATTTGCTTTGTGCTAACAAAAAAATGTAGTAGGTATGACATACCCCGATTTGCAGCCTCCGTTTAGCCAAATCAAATGGATACGTGACGGACTTCGAGACGAAGCCAGCTGCGGAACCAGCTACTGTACTAGCCAGCATAATGTTTTGAGGCTTATGCAAGTTGCCCTGGCTGCATTCGCTGGGGGGGCAGGGGGCGAACAGACTCAGGATAAGGGGCTGAATCAAGTTGAATACGGAAAATGATATTCCGACTTGAGGACCCATCTGAAAATTACATGTTTAGTTATCGCACCTGTGTATGTATGGCGGTGGCCAACACTAGTTTTATAGCCCGTGCAAATTGTTTAAAAAAAAAACAAAATCATAAACTATTTGATTCTAATTTTCCCACATAGATAAATAAAACGGCATTTAATGACGAATGATGATGTTTAGAGTTTGACATTGTCATAAATGCGCCATCTTTAAGCCATTTTGTTAATCTCTGGGGCAGAATTAGAACAAAATAGGTAACGACTTTGTTTACATTTTTCGTAAAGTGAGTAAAAACTTTGCTTTGTCATCTACAATGGTCAACCACAATGAGGCCATATAGAATAAAGAAGGGCCTTTTTTCTACCATTGACACGAAAAATGAAGATGTCCTAAGCGAGTCTTTTGTTTTGTTATGCCAATTTATCATCATTTTCATAGCGTGCCATCTTTTAATAAGGTTGGGAGGTACTTGGTGATATTTTTCACGGTTTCTCTTTCTTACTGGAGCTTAACATAAATTTCTATCTGTTTCCCTTTTCTTCAGGCTACAATCTATCTCCATACCAAACATCTAAATCACAGATCGACAGACAGATGGTAACTCCATCTATCGCATTTATGATATTAGCATCGATTTTGTAGTACTAACTTTAGCCTACTGTTTCACTAACCTAATCTGGTCAAGAACCAAATAAAAATCCTATTGAAACCTTGAGCCAACTTTCAAGACAAAAGGCATCAAACACACAAACAAGAGGTACTATCGCTTTAAAAAAGCAGCTTGAATTTGTTTCACTCAACCTACATAATTTGTTGTACAAGAGTATACTCTATGTCAAAAGCACTAAAGTTCGAACTCACTTGCAGTAGCGAAGCACTTAGTCCTTCATAGAAGGCTGCAATCCCTCCATATCTGTAGACCGCCATCGCTCCTCCGAGGAAACTCCTGTACTGATCCTTGACTAACATCTGACGGACCCGGATGACTTCCAGAGGTATCACTATAGTTGTACACACACAGCCGGCGACGACACCACAAATAAAGTGTTCGAAGTGCCTAAAAAGGTAAGATATAAAATGCTTTGTCCTGAATGACTGACGGATCAACGCACAACCTAAACCGCTGATCGTAGAGACCTGAAACTTGGAGGGTGTGTTGTTTGTATGACGTAGGCATTCGATAAGAAAGGATCTTGCGAAATTATACACCAAGGGGGTAAAAATAGGGGCCAAAGTTTGTATAAAACTGTGTCATTTTTAATTTGAATTTGTATAGCCCTCGCGGCCGAAGCTGCGGACACCTAGTAAAACATAATAGTCGTGGTGGCCTAGTGGTTACGGCACCTGCATCTTGTTTACAAGTGTGCGGATTCCAAACCTGGTAAGTACTACTGTGACTTTTCGGTCATTTATATATGTACTTTCTAAGTGTACCTTAGAAACCACGACCTTTGACTGGGAAATATCTATAATTATACATAGCAACTGCTCTGTGTAGCAAAGCGCCTAAATTTTTTTTGATAGCTATCAAATGTCAGAAAGCAGTAGAAGTTGGCTGAATAAAAATGGTCTAGGCGCGATTTTCACTGGGTAGGTAACTAGGTAGCTCGTGGCTAAGTAACAGCCGCACGGTTCGACTGATCAAAGGTTAAGCTGCGCTTGAAGTGGTCGGTCCGTAGGTGGGTGACCATCTTTGTCATAGCGAGACTCCTCCGTGCCTCGGAATTTTTAGGCGCGATTTTCACTGGGTAGGTAACTAGGTAGCTCGTGGCTAAGTAACAGCCGCACGGTTCGACTGATCAAAGGTTAAGCTGCGCTTGAAGCGGTCGGTCCGTAGGTGGGTGACCATCTTTGTCATAGCGAGACTCCTCCGTGCCTCGGAAAGCGCGTTAAGCTCCCGGTTATCATTTGTAGATCTTTGACAGTCGTTACGGATAGTCAGAAGCCAGAAAGTCTAACAACCAGTCTTACCAAGGGGTACCGTGTTACCCGGTAACTGGGTTGTGGAGGTCAGATAGGCAGTCGCTCCGTGTAAAACACTGGCAGTCAGCTGCGTCCTGACTGGAAGCCGACCCCAACATAGTTGGCAAAAGGCTAGGCCGATGATGAGGTAATTAGGTACTAATATTATCATCAACACTTACTGTGCACCATCTCTCGCAGCTAACGAGGCGGTATACTTCGTGGTAAGTTCATAGACGTAGAACTGACTGCTGACGGCCAATATCGAGTGAAACTAAAAATCAAGCAAACAGTTATACATAGGCAAGTCCTGTGTTAGTATTTGAGGATAGAAAGCATAGAATAATCCTCTAATTTTGAACACAAGTTAACATTAAAAATTTTAAAGACTTGAGGATTCTCAAATAGAAGCTAAGAAGTTTCGTATTCAATGTCCCGAAAGTGTCAGTTACTAATTTTCTCGACTGATTTGAACCATATTTATGACAGCATCCTAGTAGATTAATGGAAGCTACATAAATATTATTTAGAACTAGCAACATGGTGAACTTCATAACGCCATTTTTTTCAGTTTTTTTATTTTCTTTTGTAAAAACCTTGTTCTGACAATAAGAAGTACAAAAAAAATGAATTATCTATTTTCATGTAGTCGTCCGGAAGTGATGCGAGAAAAATAAATAGCGGAAATGTACGAAGATTAATTTTTATTTGTTTATAAGATTGAAACTCTAATGGAAATTGAGAAAATTTTAACACCTATTTCCTATCGCAATAGGTCTATTGAAATTTCCAAACCTGTCCCAACACATGGCCATGCCAGAAGGCGGTGACTCCTTCCTCCCAGAAAATTCTCCTAGCCACTCTAAAGAACACATTACTCCGTTTAGGTTTCCTGAGAAGTTGCGATCTGATCTTTATCACATCCATAGGCTGGGTGATGAATCTCGTTGTAATCCCTGACAAACAACCAGCGACTAATTTCTCCTTTTGGGTCATGGAATCATTAGCGTTGTAGCCGACCATGTTACATGTAACATGATGGACTTTACTGTTTATGGTGATCACATCCTGTTTTTACTCCATTAATTTCTTGTATTGGTGCAGGTTAGTTTTTAGGTTTGGCATGTTTTTGACAGATATATTTGATACAGACTCAAAGGGAAATTATAGAGGTTCGTTGTGTTTAAAAGAGGTTGCATTACATCGAGAATTGAGCAACATACTCGAATGTGTAGATCACAATAGCACTTTAACCGGATCTGAGAACCAGTGCTTTTCAACTTGGGAACTGGGGTGACTGTCTGCCTGACCTCCACAATCCTGCAACCGAGTAGTACCCCTTGGTAAAACTGGTTCTCAGACTTTCTGGCTTCTATGAACCTGAAACGATGACAAATGACTGCCGGGACAAACGGCATACCCTGGTTTCCGAGGCACGGAGGAGTCTTGCTTTAAAGATGCAGACAGAGATTGGCCACACAATACATTACAGGGTATCGGGAGATAGAGATATCAGCATTATCAATGTGATTTATTTGGGTAAGTGCCCGCTTTGTTGGATTGGGTTGTTGAAATGTTCTTAAAAGTTATTGCGGCCCTGGAACTCAGAGGACCATTGAAAGAACATGGATAGATTTTAGTCAGTAAAATCGCCGTATGCTTCTAGATCATCTATTCCTATCCAAAATTATGAACACTCATACTGATTGTCCGCGGTTACTGAGTCTAGAGAATTGAGTGTGCCCTGCCCTAGCTCGTAGGTCTAGATATCAGTTGCTCCGCGCTAAGGGCTTTAAACCAATCTGGGTCATTTTTCCACCATCAATAGAATGCAGGCGCTCACCCAGCGTAGCGTATATCTTACAGCCGGTAGCACCAAAAAAATATGCGGTTACTAATACGTGAAACGGAAGAACTGTCATCGAAGTTCTGGGAAAATATATGTTTTTCGTCTAAATATTTATGATATATGTTTATTTAATTATTATATCTATGTACTGATATATGTATTATAAAAAATATTAAAAGTATGCTAATTATTGATATCATGTTTTGTGATATTCGTAAAACTATAAATGATAAAAATTTTTGATGCAACCGGCTGTTACTTTTTACATAAAGTCAAGGCTGATATAAAGCCTTTAGGGCCTTATCATAAAAGTGAAAAATGTATATTGTAGTTTCTATTGTATTTTTCATTTAGTTTTATCTATTTAAATAACTAGTAAAATTTGGTTTGTAACCGCATTACTACGCCTATGTTTGATGCGTGCCGTGGCAGCCTGAATATTTTTGGTATATGCTTTATTCGTTGTCCTTAAATAAATAAAAATAAATGAATAAAGAATCTTACACTCCCCCCTCCTCCACCCAGAGAGGTTTCACATTCTTTAAAGACTGGTATCTTGAAGTCTTCGTTAAAATTAAATTCTGTAAAGAAATAAGCGGTCTTGGCCTCTTCTCTGTTTCGTTGCTGTTATTATTATTATATTCCCCGCTCTATTGTTTTGGTTCTAATCAGAAAATCGATAGCTATGATAAATGTGTTTGCAAACAAGACTATGATGTATACTAAAACTACGTTATTCGATGAATATATTAGTAGGTATTGTTATACATTTAAGCTATTTACTATTATAGTATATTGATACTAGATATTCCTCGCGGTCTCACCTCGCTCACTGTTAAAAACTACTATATGTCGTTCTCCGGGTTTGAGTCTATTCCTATATCTTTCCAATTTCTGCTGAACCAATTAAAATAAAATTTGTTTGGAATATAGGTAGAAACACGGGGAAATCCCGTATTTTGAAGTATTTCCCTAAAATAGCTAGTATAATTATATACCATCATTGGCTACGCCCGCGTGGGCTAAACGAATTCAAATAAAAAATAACAGAGTTTCATACAAATTTTGCCCCCTTTTTTAACCCCCTTAGATGTAGAATTTCGGAAAATCCTTTCTTATCTGATGCCTACATCATAAAAACAACACACCCTCCAAGTTTCAGGTCTCTACGATCAGCGGTTTAGACTGTGCGTAGATCCGTCAGTCAGTCATTCAAGCAAAACATTTTATGTATATAGATAATGGACATTACAAACCACGTTTATTAGTTGAAAAATTAATCCAATAATATGGAGCTTTATCTGATTACGTGAAAATGGCCGTGATAAGTGAATGATAAGGTATCAATTAATGAAGTTTGTCGTGATACCGTTATCCTAGTAAAATTATAAAGCCGAAAGCTTGTGAGGATGTATGTATGTATATTTGTTACTCTTTCACGTAAAAACTACAGAACGGGTACGCCCAATAGGGTTCCGTAAAACATTTTTGTTAGTTTAATATGACTCTGTAACCGGTGAAGCCTACTAATCCGTGATAGTTTTCCTTTCAAGTTCCTTCATATGCTACAAGTGTAATATTATTTCACACTAGCTTCTGTCAGCGACTTCGTCCGCGTGGAATAGTGGTGCTCCGCTCCTATTGGTTTTAGCGTGATGATATATAGCCTATAGCCTTCCTCGATAAATGGACTATCTAACACTGAAAGAATTATTTAAATCGGACCAGCGGTTTCTGAGATTAGCGCGTTTAAACAAAATGACAACATTTCGCTTCACTGCTCTGCTCCTATTGATTGTAGCGTGATGAAAAGTATACTATAACCATCTCAAGAGTATGACAAATAATTGTACCAAGTTTCGTTAAAATCCGTCGAGTAGTTTTTGTTTCTATAGAGTTTATACAGACAGACAGACAGACAGACAGACAGACAGACAGACAGACAGACAGACAGACAAAAAATTTACTGATTGCCTTTTTGACATCAGTATCGATCCCTAATCACCCCCTGATAGTTATTTTGGAAATATATTTCATGTACAGAATTGACCTCTCTACAGATTTATTATAAGTATAGATAGAAGAAGAAAATATCTAGATACAGCCATTCAAAAGTTAGAGGACGTCATTTACATGTAAGATGTACTTAGAAAGTACATTTATCTTTAGAAAAGTCGTATTGGTACTTACCGGGTTTCAAACCCATTCACGAGATGCCGGTGCCTAACCACAAGGCCACTACGACTGCCAATTTAAAGTCGTAGTAATGTATATTAATTTAGAGTAGCTAGTAGTAATTTATTATCGTACTTCGTGTACATTAATAGATTGCAAATTAATTTGATGAAGTCTTTGTTTTGAACAAAGGCAAAAACGGTCATTGTTTGTTTTGTCAAATTTTGTCCAGTATCAAATTTAGATATTTATTTTGGTGAAATTTTGAGTGGCACTGGCACTGGACCAATAAATAGGTATCTACAGATACCATTGGTTTTATTGCGTTAAAGCTTACTGTTTTTTAATTCATAGTTTTGTAGACTACCAGTACTAAACCATTCATCCCCAACAAACCATACGCTTAAATTAATACACTCAAAATATTTTACTAAAATAAGTCCAGCTGTTTAGGAGGAGTTGTAACTTAATCTAGCTGTTTCAGGAGGGTTAGACAAGTGGCAAAACGCTAACGCTAACGCTCAATGTATGGGAATGACATATAGCTAGTCGTAAACGAATGTCATTCCCATACATTGAGCGTTAGCGTTAGCGTTTTGCCACTTGTCTAACCCCCCAGATGGCTTGACCAATATCCTGGGGGAACAAATTCATTCACCCGGTTAAAAAGTAACCTATAATCGTCTCGAAGATTTAATTTATCTTCATACCAAATTCATTTAAATCAGTTTAGCCGTTTTATCGTTAAAGCGTAATAAACAAACAAATTCACATTCGCATTTTAAAATATTAGTTACGATTTAGCAAAACCGTTTCTCAGTAAGAAGTATTTATTTAAAATCATCCGAGAAATTAATCTAGACATTTTACAAAACCTCTAATTTCTAACGGTACACGGAACACGAAAAACCAATAGAGGTATCGTTTCGGCTACCTCACCATTGTACCACCACGGTGTTCTATAGCGCACGTGTGAAGTGCACTTTATTGAAGTTAATTATAAATTTAATTATGAGTGCTGGTGACGAAGATGGTGGGCCCAAGGAGACGGCTAAGGTTTGTCTGGTTTTTTGTACGATAATTTTATTTTTGCATTAAGCTTTTTAAAGTTTTATTAGTGTTAAACATGCTACTATCGACTTTAGTCCCACATTCGCGCAAACAATCAGTCCATACAGATTTGTAAGTAAATATAAGATATTGTTTCGGCGTTTTACGTTAAACAACTCATAATGTTTGAACCTTTAGATGGATTTTCATTAATTATAGCCAACAACCATCTGATTACACTAGCTTTTAATAAAAATCCACATTAAAATCGGTTCATCCAAATTTATCCCTTCTTTATTTTTTTCAAGAGTTAAAAAGTAATAATTTAATTAAAAAATCAATGTATTTGTAACTAGTAATAAGTAAGATGTTATTTGTTTTTTATTTATTTGAAAATTATAGGTAGCATTAATTTACAAAATTCTATTGGTTTTGAACAATATTTCCTTTGACATTTTGTAACATACCACCTGTTATATGCAGACATTATAGAATGCATTAAAGTATTGAGTAAGTGCGTGTCAAGTATCAAAACTTATTGAGGTTCTTATTTCAAGTATCAATACTAATTGAGGCTCTTATTTTCGTTATCCATTTACGACGTATAACAAAAGCTCTCAATTTTATATTCTGTGTTTTATTTAATTAGAAACGAAACTGCAATTACACGTACAATTTTTATTTAGTGAAATAAACCACAAGTTTTTATGTACCTATCGTTATTATGATACAAGCGAACGCTCTACTGAAAATGTTATTTCTATGTAATGCAACGCTCCTGCGAATGTTCAACATAATTACACGGCGCGTTGTAACATACAATATGTTGCATGTACTGTTGCATGTTACATGCTCGACGAACTGTTACACAAATTCGGTTGTTGTAAAATCGGTTGTAATGTAACGTGGAGCGTCGTGTTTTACGTTCGGTTCGTGAAATAGTGACACACGTTCGATGTTCTGCTACAAGTATAAAATGTTCTTGTTTGTTTGGAATGGTCGGTATTTCTGCTTAGCGAATGACGAAAATTATTTATTTAATTATTTATTTATCCCAACTTATTTTGTACTAGCTTTCCGCCAGCGAGCGGTTTCGCCCGCGTGGTCTTTACGAATTCAAATAAAAAAATTACAGAGTTTCATACAAACGTTGCCCCTTTTTCACTTCCTTAAGGGTAGAATTTCGGAAAATCCTTTCTTATTGGATGGTTAGGTCATACAAAGCAACACCCTCCAAGTTTCAGGTCTCTACGATCAGCGGTTTAGGCTGTGCGTTGATCCGTCAGTCATTCAGCACAAAGCGTTTTATATGTATAGACTAGCTGTCGCTCACGGTTTCATCTGCGTCCTTAGGGAACTATAACTTAACTCATCTGGATAAATATATAGCATACTAGCTGTTTCCCGCGGTTTCACCCGCATCCCGAGGGAACTACTTAGCGCACCCGGGTAAAAAGTATGTTGTTCTTCAGGTTCTATTCTATCTCTGTACCAAATTTCATTTATATCGGTCCAGTAGTTTTGGCGTGAAAGCGTAACAGACAGACAGACAGACAGACAGACAGACAGAGTTACTTTCGCATTTATAATATTAGTAAGGAGTAAGGATCTTACTATCTTCAGGGTCTCATCTATCTCATACGAAATTTCATCTAAATGGGCACTACCAGTGACACACAGGCAGACATTCGCATATTTTATATTAGTAAGAATATATCATAAGGCTGATTAGAAGACTTGCATACACGAAGTGTTAGCATACACTAAGGATATTGTCGTATTATCTGAATGTACCATTACATATTCACCTCACGTACACAAACATACAAGGCGCAAATATTCGTAGCCCAAATCGGGAACTGAACCCGTGACCTTGTCCTCGAAATGCCACACGCTACTACTATAGGCTAGGCTAGATCTGCTTCTGTTTGTGCTATCTTGAGTTTGTAACACAAAAAATCCGTTTAGAGTATTTTTTGGGTGAACTTACAATAGCTAAAAATAAAACAAAAATGGAATACTACTAACTAATACAGGGCGTCAAAAAATGATAAGATACAAAAGAATATGAAATAGAAGTTTCCAGAAAACATTAACAATGATGTTATTCTGCCCCTACGCTTTTCAAAACTCGAAATTAGCCTCCCGTATCCATAAATTGGTCAATTAAGAAAATTAATATTTGTATGGTAATAATTAGATACAACCCTAATAAATTGTATTCCTTTAGGAACCTTGACTAAGTAATTAATAGTGGGAAGGCTTTATGATTAACTAAGGAAATCGACCTCAAATACACTAGAAAATAATAATCTGGATGAAAAAAATGTACGTAACATCATGCTCTTATTTCCCGTAAGGCTAGGCAGACATGTAAATTATTAATATTCTTTAAAATTACTAAGTTCTGAAATTACTATATGAATTCTCACTGCTTGACTTGAGAATAGAACCCAGTTAGACTGGAAGCCGATCCCAATATACATAGTTGAGGACAGGCTAAACAGATGATGGTTTGTTACCGACTGTGCCAGAAGGTGGGTTATGTTTTCCGATAGTACCCTACCTATGTATGTATAATTGTTTGGCACGCTCTCCTGAACGGGTAGATGGATTTTAGCATGAGAGGTGTCGTTAGATTCGTATTTACTGTGTCAGTGGCACTAGGTATATCGAAATAAAAAAGGAAAAAAAACGGTAATTTAAATAACTAAAAAAATAAAATAACTGACAAAACAAACAGAAAAGAAAAAAATAAGTGTAATATAGATAGACTCCTGTACTTGTTTTTTTTTTCTTTTTCGATATTTTATAGGTAAATAAACTACATGACGTGGCGGTCGTTACAATTCCATGTCAGAGGCCGTCAGGCGGATTTGAGAAAACTCTGGCACTAGGTCTTGTTAGGTTAGTAAAACCTGCAGCCAACATGATACGAAGCTTCGGGACGTTCGAATGAGATACCGCGCCCCCGGAATAGAAAGGGCTGAGGAAGGAGCATGGACGGGTTTTAGTCAGTAACCGTCTTACTTATAAAAAGTCTGTAAGTTGTAATCCAGGATTCAGCTGCAAAATTAAGTTCGGATTAACGCTATACAGCATTAATGGGTGAGATTTTTGCTAATCCGTTTCTAAGCAGCAGATTAAAAAGGAATCGGACTTTATAAGTACGACGTTATGAGTCTGGACTCTCACCCGCCCAAACCACGGCGGGAGAGGTCATTTGATGATTTCCCATCCGAAAAAAAGGAAAATCTTAATAAGAAGAAGAGCTACATAATAACATCGAACGAGATATAAAAATAAATATCGAATTTTCTAGTGTAAAAAAAATTATTAAATAAACTCTATAACGGCCACGAATTCTCGAACGCGCCTCTCTAATCTCGCGGTACCAAATTCTTTTATTACGGAACGCTCCCCGTTCCGTATCGCCCAATCCGCGTGCAGAAGATCATTCTGGAACGCGTGAGTCCGTTAGCGGCGACAACCGCCAACCGAGGCCCCGGCGGGGCAGAACGATTCCCGCGCGATACCGCGACGCACTTGCCGCGTGAAATATTTAGTTTAACCTTTTATGTGAATATTAACTTGTGACTGTCTTACTTTCTATCTTGTGATTAGTGTATAGTTTTGTTTTATTATATTATTCTTTTCGTACTTTCTCTGTGCCTCATTTCTATAAGTCCTTCGCCGAACCCATAAACTTTATCCGTTAAAACTCTAATTTTACATTGATTAAATAGCATCAATGGAGCTTCCCACAAATCAATGGAAGCTTATTCACCAAAATATTACGTACCTACTTAAAGAATAATTAATTAAATCGCTATATTTATATAAGAGTTCGGTAAAAAACTAGTACTGTGCGCAAATTTTATGATTGAGCCTACCAGGAAACAGAAATTGAACATTGCTCGGTCTTCTATCTATTCAAATATTCTGAATTAATATCTTAAACTTGAAAAGGAAATAAATAACAGAGCGGTTACTCGAAATATAATATTATAATTAATTACATATAGATGGAACATTTTCAGAAACGTATTAGGAAGCCTTAAAATACAGGTTTGCTCATTACTATTGCTTCGAGCACCAAGTATCCGATTGGAGACGCTACTCGTATTGAAGTTGGCACAATTCAAGCTTTGTACCAAGTGTTGGCAAGCACTGATCATGCATTCGTAGTATTAAGAATTCAAAATTGAAAGCATTTATTTCAACTAGACCATTTACAGGCACTTTTGAATCATCAAAGTCTGTCAGTTTGTCAAAAAGAAAGTTTAAGCTATTGGCCTGTTCCAAAGCGTAGATTCCTATGGAGAAGAACGGGCAAGAAACTTCAAGGTTACTCTTTTTCAACATGTTTTACAATGTTCTTATATACATCAATAATGTTTTTTTTATGTGAGAACGATGTAAATGTTAACATTTAACAATTCTTATACGCAAATTCTTGGCAATTTAGAGATGACCAGCCTCAACTGACAGCGCCCGTTCACGAACTTGACGCGTGCATCGAGTACCCCGGCTGAGGGCGGAGCGATATGAATTGTCAGACATGTACTGACTAAAACTCATCCATATTTCTCCCTTCGCGTGTAACTCTTTCGAACATTCCCGCAAAGTGTAGCGTCCCTTACAATACAACTTTGACCGTGGCTCAGACTTAATTGCTGCAAACAAAATGGGCACCATTTTAGACGTGGCATTATGGCATGTTCAACAAAAGAGTTATGGCAACTAATTGCTGTTTATACTGTTTGAATGAAACACTGCAGGAAGACTGATCTATCAAATATGTCTGTCTTGTAATTACGCTTGTACACATTTGGTGAGTAGGTCATGATGTAAATTAATGTTAGTGCATGATCCTAAATCGGTTGCATTATTAATTAGTATAGGAATACTGTTGGAGAGGAGCACGTGGCTAAGTAACAGCCGCACGGCTCGACCGATCAAAGGTTAAGCTTCGCTTAGCGCGGTCGGTCCGTGGATGGGTGACCATCTATGTCAAGCGAGACTCCTCCGTGCCTCGGAAAGCACGTTAAACTGTTGGCGTCGGTTTCAATATTGGCGTCGGCATCAATATTGGCGTCGGTGTCAGTCTAGGCGTCGGTATCAATGTTGCCGTCGGTATCACTCTAGGCGTGGGTATCAATATTGGCATCGGTATTAAAGTTGGCGTCGGTATCAGTCTGGGCGTCGGTATCAGTCTAGGCGTCGGTATCAGTCTGGGCGTTTGTATCAATATTGGCGTCGGTATTAGTCTAGGCGTTGGTATCAGAGAAGGCGCTGGAATCATTGTTGGCGTCGGTTTTAATGTTGGCGTCGGCATCAATGTTGGCGTCGGTATCAATGTTGGTATCGATATCAATGTTAGCGTGGGTATCAAGAGGTGTTGATACCAGAGTTGGCGTCTGTATTAGTGAAGGCGTCGGTATGAGAGTAGGCGTCGGTATCAAAGATGGCGTCGGTATCAGTCTCAGCGTCGGTATCTAGGATAAGTTCGATGACGATCGTTATGTGAAGTAGTTATTTTTCACGTATTTATTACAGTCATCTTCATCACGGTGCAGCCAAACTACCAAGGCGAGGAGTCCCGAACCCCGCGGTGCACATCTCTTGCCGCCCATCTATGGAGATACCGCAAGCACTTCAGGTAATACTTTTTATAGTACATCAAAGTTTTATGTTTAAATACCTACTTACCAAGCAAATACAAATAGGTATATACAAACATAAACGTTTTTCGTATCTTAACTTTCATTTAAGTTAAATACTCAATAAAATTTTACATAAATATTGTCTATTTGTCTTGGGTGCAACCTATTGTGGAGGTCCCAAAATGCACGCCCTTCACCATTTCCTATTAGTCCATTGAAAAGTTACATTTGGGGTTGCGTTTTTTAGAGGACGCAATTTTATTTTTTTGATGTGTAGGGGGGCTCAGTGTAAAGCTAAAACCAAGTTTGTGGGGTCGCAACCCTTGTCCCCCGGCCGCCATCTTGAAAATAGGGGTTGAAAAGGTTTTCACGATATATCTCCTAAACTGTTTATCCGATTTAAAAAAAATCTTGACATTTTTGTTGCAAATTAAATTCTCTACAACTTTGATCTGCAACTTTTTGTCATAGAACTATAAATAAAAAAGTTATAAGCGAAAATGTTCAGAATTCCAGAAAAAAAAATATATTTTTCGATATAACTTTTTTTTATCATTTTACGAAAAAAATATATTAGACCATTTTTGTAGATCGTTTTACGAGGAACAACTTTTATCTAAAACATTTTGTCATTAAGTCAATAGCTAAGGTTTTACAGCGCTCCGAAGTAATAGGCCAGTGCTTTTAGCCTCTAAAAACGGTAAAAAGTGAATAAAATAATAGTAGGATGAAACCCATTGGAAAAGGAGGAGAATATAATAAAAATGATAGGAAAAATAAATTACGGGCGATCTGAGGTCGGGAAGTGGGGGGGAGGGGGGTTAAAGTTAAAAAAATGGTTTATCTCAATTTCCGGCAAAACTACAAGTCCTATGAAAAAAAGTTAAATGGCAAAATTGTAGGTAATAAAAAGACCTACAACTTTTGTATTGACACTTTTTCACATAACCTCAAAATTTATGTGAAAAATTCAAAAAACCAAGTTTTTGGAGTTTAATTTTTATCTTTTACAATAATTATTTTTTTTCCACGAAATTTGGTGAAAACTTGCCTTTTTATGCCCCAAACACACTGTAATTTATTTTATTTAAAAAAATATATTTTTTAACCTTATTTTGACTTAATATCGAAAAAACACCCTAATTTTCAATCGAAAATTCTCGCGTCAAAATATCACTTTTTTAAAAAAAGTCGGTGGTCTTTTTGTTTGTTGAAATCTCTACTTTCTGATGGTATAAAAAAATATTTACATTTCTATGGTAAATGTTCTCAGAAAATATAAAGAAACGCTACGAAATAACAGGTAGTAAGGCCTGAAGGTTCTAAACATTTTCGCTTATAACTTTTTTATTTATAGTTCTACGACAAAAAGTTTCTGGACCAAAGTTGTAGAGAATTTAATTTGCAACAAAAAATGCTAACAATTTTTTTTTATTAAATTAATAGTTTAAGAGATATATCGTAAAAACCATTTCAACCCCTATTTTCAAGATGGCGGCCGGGGGACAAGGGTGGCGACCCCACAAACTTGGTTTTAGCTTTACACTGACCCCCCCTACACATCAAAAAAATAAAATTGCGTCCTCTAAAAAACGCAAGGTTAGGCCTAAAAAATGTAACATTTCAATGGACTATATGTGTTTTTGCTGGCAAGAAGAAGTGGCGAAACAAACTCCCTAGCAACAATTATTATTACTCGAAGTTCTTTTCTTCTTAGCAGGACACAATATTCCTGTATACCAACCGCCCAAAGAGAGAAGCTGGTCCCGGTTCCACAGCGGGTGTCGCCAGAAGCACTCCATCTACCTCGACTGGAGTGCTGTGAGGACTGAGAAAAAAACAGGTAGGAGTAGAAACTTAAATACGAAGGTAATAAGAGCTTATTTCGAAAAACAATTTTAATTTTAGATTGTTCAAATAAAATAAAACTAATACTATTCATAATGACAAAAAAAAACCATTGCGTTTCCAGAATACGTTTACAAGAGATTACGCGTTTGTATTGTCTCACGCTTTTGCTCTCGCCACCGTCGGTACTAGCCTTGAAGTACTCTCTACCTAAAACTAAACGTAAAAGGAAAATCGGAAAATCCTTTCTTATCAGATGCCTACGTCACACAAAGAACACACCCTCCAAGTTTCAGGTCTCTACGATCACCGGTTTAGGTTGTGCGTTGATCCGTCAGTCATTCAGGACAAAGCATTTTATATGTATCTTGCTTGAGTAGAAAAGTGGATCGGATATTTAAAATAACTGTTTTATTTTGTTACATATGAAATAAAGCAATTTAAAATGATCCATTCTTCTGAATGGACGTACAGGATTAACAAGGGTAGGAAATAATTAATGCTATCATAATTTGTAGAACGAGAATTTAAAACAGAATGAAAATATTATGCGCTTTAATAAATTCATATCGAGATTACATCAATATTATTTGCTTCGTGTATACGAGTATCAGAGTACTTGTTAACAAGCATATTGAAGAATTTTTTATTGAATTTTCAACATGAAAATTGTTGAACCCCCGAGCGTAACACAATTAGTGTATCAAATTCATATTGCAAGTAAAAGCTCTTAAAGTCTATTAAAAACATTTTTCATTTCATAAAGCCCAGTGCACATTGGCGGACACGCAGGGTAGTTTAAAACCAATATCATTATGTAAATTCGTAGGTACTATCTTCTGGTTAGAAGACTGGTGGCAAGGCTCAGAGACCAGCCATGACCATAACTGGGTATTTTGTCTCTGAGGTAGTGAGGAATGCGCTTGAGGATACCGCAACATGAGATGACATCTGAATAAATGCGCCACAGTCTTCTAGCATTTGATTACGCAGGAGAATGAATCATCCTTGTGCGCCTAGCGGCAAATCCTCTTCGAAGTTCTCTATCCCTTCTCCGAACGTGTGCACTGGCCTTAAATTCAATATGCATATTGCATAGGTACGTGAACTAACTCGATTATTTGATATGAAATTGTTAACTCAACTGGAAAAACTAAAGACTATTCTTTAGTTTTTCCAGTTGAGTCGGAACAAATTGGAATACCGATACACGTAAATCAAATAAAAATGTATTTATTATACTAGCTTTCCGCCAGCGGCTTCGCCCGTGTGAAATATACAAATTCAAATTAAAAATGTCTTTTTCATACAAACTTTGCCCCCTTTTTTCACCCCCTTAGGAGTAGAATTTCGGAAAATGCTTTCTTATTAGGGGCCTGCGGAATACAAAGAACACATCCTCCAATTTTCAGGTGTCTACGATCACGGTTTAGGCTGCGCGTTGATCCGACAGTCATTCAGGACAAAGCAAATTTTATATGTATAGATTTACAAGTTTTTAATAAAAAACAACTCAGTTATCGAATGCAGCGCTCGGATATTTGCAATTTCAATTGCTTCCGAAAACCAATTTAGGCTATTTAGGCTTCATATTTCAACGGATTGAAGTTGTTGTAGTGAAAATGATTTTTACGAGTATCTGTTAGTTTGGAGTTCCGACAACTTTATTGGAAAATATTCATTTATAGGTACCTAATGAAATATTTTTTGAACCTGTTTTTACACAGGTTTTTGAGATTTACAGCCGGTTGTTGCACCAAACTTTTTATCATTTATACTTTTACGAATATCACAAAACAAGATACCAATTATTAGCATACTTTTAATATTTTTATGATATCAATACTTAGTTATAATAGTTAAGTAAACATTATATCATAAATGTTTAGACGAAAAACATAAAATAATAGCAAAATTATTTATTTTATCCTCCATTTTGACAGATCTTGAATGACAGTTCTTTCGTTTCACGTAGAAGTAATCTGATATTTTTTTTGTGCTACCGGCTGATAGTACAAGCTTGTAACCGTGGTAGGTACTAATTGAAACTTTCTTATAAACAAAAGATGTCGGGATAACTGACGGCGCCTCTGCTTCCCTGTATTAATTAGGATCTCGACATTTCTTCTCAAGATATTCGGATAGGAAACATTAGTTTTTTAATAACCTATTTGAAAAATAAATATCATTTACAATTTATGACACGCAGCCGTGGCTTAGCCATTGCTAATTGCGTCGTCTAAACAGATACTTAATATCTATTTATATTTTTCAGGATTTATCCCGAAACGAGGCCAATCGAGGTCCATGACATCTTTTAAAGGTACCTAACTATTTCATATATTTTTTACAAGGAATACATTAAAGTTATGACAGGTCTCGTTTCGATTTCCGCGTAGAGCTGATATCGCTTCGTCGGTTTATTAAAATTTCACAAAGCAGCCCGGAGTTAGGTAGTTGGCGGTGTTACACCCCCGTGCCTCCCCGTTTTTACGATTCCATGTAAATAAGTCGGAACTGAATATGAGTATTAAGTTTTCGAACAAAATTTAGACGCATAGAATGATAACTATTTATATTTGTGTCTTAAACTAGATGCAGAGGAACAAGAAGTGGCTGTATATTTAGAAAACAATAAGGATTTCTTAGAAGCTTATTTATTGGAGCGAGTATCTGCTGAGGTCCTAGAGAAATTGTTGCACAAGAAATTGAAGAGGAATTATGTAAGTAAAACACAACTGTATTCAAGATGACCGATGTTTCTGAATCTGATATTTGTCAGGTACTAGCTCTGATATCTGCCCATTAAAGCTATATTTAAAATGCAAGCCTAAAGACGTAGCTGCAGAAATTTTATAAACCAATATTCTTCCAGGTTGCTCCATCGACGCCCAAACATAGACAAATGATGAATTTCAAAAAGGGAGAGGAGTTATGCAAAAAGAGGATTTTCACAGTAAGCTTTTACATTCAGCTATCAATTCCTTGATTAACAGGTCTTGGTTTTAATGAACTGCAAGGTTAGCCGGATGCAGCTGAGTGCCAGTGTGTTACATGGAGTGACTGCCTATCTGACCTCCATAAGCCAGTTATCGGGTAACATAATAAAACCTTAGACCAGTGGTTCTCAAACTTTTTAAATGACGGAACCCTTTTGGGAAGCAAAATACTTGATGGAACCCTACAATAAAACAATTGTTTTTATAAGTGTATTTTTTATTAATCAGCATAATAAAAGTACAATCTAACAGTTACTAATTATTATTTACTTCACCCCTTGGCAACGACAACAATAGAAAACATTAAAAAAGAAAAAATCTAACTAGTGGGAGGTATGAAACTGTTTTTTATTTTTCATCAATTGGTTGATATCAGGTTTGATGGAAGAAAGTTGGAGTCTCATATCAGCTTCGGCGTCCAGTCTATTGCGATATTTTGTTTTCGTGGCTGCGTAGGTAGAGAATCCTGTTTCGCACAAATATGTAGTTGGGAACGGGAGCAGAATATCCAGAGCCATTTGGCCAAGCATTGCATATTCATCTTGGATTCTGCACCAAAAATCATTGAGAGGCGTCGTTTTGAACAGTGACTCCATACTTGTGTCTGATGACATTTCTAAAAGAGATTCATATATCTCGTTTGACATGTTTTCAGGCTTTTCCAAGTTGGGTAAAAAAGGATTATGAATCCATGAATTCACTTTAATTTTTGTATTGTGTTCTTCGGGAAAATACTTTTCAAAAGATGCGCGCATCGAACTGAGATATTGGACCAATTCAAATACATCATCTTCAAACATTACTGAGTCGTTTTCGCTAACAAACTCACTGAGTAACGTAAAGCTTTCTATTTCTTTCTTACCAATGCAAATGATCCAAAAATCTAATTTTCTTTTAAAAGCAGTTATTTTATTATAGGCCTGAAACACTGTTGTCTGTTTACCTTGCAACGATAAATTCAATTCGTTAAGTTTTTGAAAGATATCCGCCATAAAAGACAATCGGAACAACCAAGTTTTATCATACAAACGGTCCTTCAAATTAAAAGAAGTATCTGCTGAAAGAAACATTTGTAACTCGGCTCTAAGTTCAAATAGCCTTGTTAAAGTTTTACCCCGAGACAGCCATCGCACTTCTGTATGGAGCAGCAGTGTTTTATGTTTGCTGCCATAATCTTCACACAATAATGAGAACAATCGGGATTGTAGTGGTCGTGATTTGATAAAATTAATTATTTTTACCGCTTCATCCATAACTAATTTTAGATTAGACGGCATTTGCTTCATCGCAAGTGCTTGTCTATGCAGAATACAATGACTGGAACTACAATTACGCGCTTTATTTTTAATTCGTGACACTGCTCCTGCTGTTTTACCTGTCATCGCCTTGGCCCCATCTGTACAAATGTCAATGCAATTGTTCCAACTGAGATTATTTTCTTCAAAAAATATATTTATTTTATTAAAAATTTCTTCCCCGGTAGTGTTTGTAAGCAGCGATGAACACATAAGCATGTCTTCTTCAAAAGAACTTTTATATGGATATCTCACAATAACCAGCAGGATAGCCAAACCAGCGACATCAGTCGACTCGTCCATTTGCAAGGCGAATCGTGTATTTTGTAGACGTGTAACTAGTTCTTGTTTGACGTAGCTTGCCAGATCATGGATTCGTCGTGAAACAGTATCGTTTGATAGCGGAACATTAGAAAGATGCTTTGCAGATTTTTCATCGAGCATACATTTTGTTATGTCTAATACACATGGTTTTATTAATTTCTCAGCGATAGTATGCGCTTCACCTGCTTGTGCAATGCGATAGCTAACTAAATATGATGCCTCCGTGGCCTTTTCGTTGATAGTTTGTGTTACATGCATAATATTTTTTTGACTTTCTAATAACTGATCTTTTTTGCGAACAAAAAATTCTTTATTCTTGTCTTTAGACTCGGGGTGTACAGTTTCTAAATGTCGGCGCAATTTGGCAGGTGCCATGGAACTATTAGGAAGCAGTTTACTACAGAGCATGCAGAGAGGTGAGCCGTTGGAATCAACAAATCCGAAACTGATATAAGATTCATCATACTTCCTTCTTTTCGTCTTTGAAACCGTCGAGCTTGACGTCGTGGCATCATCTTCTGAATCGGTGGTTGCTATATTCTCCGCGCGCACTGCTTTTGAACATTCAGCGTCATTAGAAGATGTTGTTGCAACACGTTTAACACCTTTAAGCCAACGTTCCATTCTTCTTTATTTATAATGTTACACGTCAGGATAGTGGGGTTTAAATAATCCACAATCGTTACTGCGTATAAGAGACTAAATTTAGTACCTACGGTGAAGAAATGTACAAAACTGAGACAACAGAATACAGCAGGCAGTAAAACAATGAACACTAGTTTCTCGCTAGCGAGCTTGTAAGTAGGCAGTAACTTATCGCTCCGAACGCTAATCGTCAACTGACGACGGGCGACGCTTTTATACTTAGTCCTAGACTCGATCTCAAATATTCTCGAAAATACTCGAGTCGGCACCTTTGATAAACAAAAAGCAAAAATAAAAACAGAAATTTAAAAATTGCGTTGTAAACAATATCGACTTTATCCTTTGAAGTTAGAGTCGAAAGTCGCTTGTTGACAACTATAGCGTCTAATTCAGAGGCGGCTTTTATCAAAGAGACTACGCGCTCACAAGTATACTACCCGCACGTTTTAAGTTTGCCGCTGGCGATAGGTATGACGTTCGAAAAGTAGCGTCACCAAACCTAATATAAAAATATTTTTTATTTAATTGTAACAATAAAAATTATAATATTTGGGTAAAACTATGACACATTATAAGTTTTGTTGTCACGTGGGGGAGGGTACGCGCATTCCACAGAACGGCAAACTTAGAGCGAACGGGTTGTACAAGTATAAAATTGTTGATACCAAACTTATGATATATTGTACCAGCTATTGTAACACATGTTTCTACAAATACAAATAAATAATTAAGTAACGTTCATAGCGTTTTGTCTCCGCGCGGCCGCGGAGTCCGCGCAGCCGCGGAGCGACCAGAGAGAGGTGTTTTGATTTTTTTTTCTAAATTCTTACGGAACCCCGACAGAGGTATCACGGAACCCTAGGGTTCCGCGGAACACACTTAGAGTATAGCTGCCTTAGACCCTTTGGTAAGACTGGTAGTCATTTTTTTCCTGGTAGTTTTTTTTATAATTTGCTATTTTGTTCGCGTAACTATATTTTTTATAATTTTAACGCTTCGAAACAGTAATTAATTAATGCTGATTGACACCCGCAACTCGTCTTAGTTACAGTTGAAAACCAGCGTCAGGCACTAGCTGTCTGGCATAATGCTGAACTGGACCTATTTGGCACAATTTTTTTTATTTTTGTATTTTTTTTATTCACTATTGTGATTGTCTTATGTTGTGTCTATAAATGTTTTTTCTTTCTTTCTAGTCAGATTTTCTAGTTACTGATTATACGTTAAGACTGTCAAATTTTATTAAATTTATGAAACCTATTTTGCAGGACCTTCTCAGAGTCCTTCAAGAAGACCCCAACGAGCACTCGGTTCTGTGGGAGCTGGCCAACTACATCAGCAGCTCAGTGGGCGTGGACGCATATCGAGTGTTCAAGCTTTATCCGGACCACCCTACCTTTGTGCAGTTTTTTGTCGTGGATGCAAAGGTTTGATGTTTCAGATCTTTTTTTACTCATAAAAAGTACTGGTTTTCATGCGGTTTAGGTTTATAATTTGTCAAGGTCTTGTGTAAATTGGTTGGAATAATACAACAATTATTGTTGGAAGTGTCGGAAAAAGTCAAGCTGCCTGGTAGTTTTCATTCAAAACACTGAGCTGTTTTGATCGTACGACAGACAAAACTTTAGGCGTAATATGCTCTATTACTTGTGCGAATCTGGGACGGGTCCCTAATGCAAGAAAAGTAACAAATTTTAATGCAAGCAATGTAGATAGCTGCTTTTTCGAAGGTCAGTCCATCTAGCTAGGGGACGGGCATCCAACGCTAAGTCCAGTCCGGTCCTTTGTACTTGGGATTTTTGTTGGTTTTGGGTTGGACCATATTTATAGAGTTCTTTCATCTTTTGTATTTCAGCCGTCTCGAGACGAGATCCGAAGTTTGGCCCGCGCGTACGCCGACCAAGTGCGCCTGGTACTTGAAGTGGCTAAGACGGGAAAATGTCGGCGCGTGTCTAGAACTGAAAATTCGGCCAAGTTCCCGGAAACTCCTGTTACCCTATTTAGGTCTTTGGGGAAGAACGTGGTGAGAATTATTTTTAGTCAGGGTTAAGTTAGCTTTGTTTTTTTGTTTTTAGGTGAAAGCAATTTGGGTGTGAAACAAAATTTTACATGTTTTTTTCTCCAATTTGCAGAAACAAGCCAATTACGTGATGTATCAGCCAATTCTGACGCAAAGCGGTAAGACAGCCTACGTCATAGAAATGTGGAGGGTAAAAGACAAGTTCAAGGACGTCGATGAAGAGATCAGCTCCAATTTCCTGGTGCTTGGCAGTCTGGCACTTCATTACTGCAACTTGTACTTGGATAAGAAGAGGGAGAGGAATATGTCAGATTTTCTTTTGGATGTCGTTAAGTAAGTAATTTAATAAAACTTTTACTCGATTCCCCACAAATGTGGAAAGTTATAAATGGTCCATCTGCTTTTTCCCAACTATGTTGGAGTCGGCTTCCAGTCGAAATCGGAAGCAACTGAGCACCAGTATTTTACAAGGAACGACTACCTGTCTAACTTCCACAACCCAATTACTGGGTGACACGATAGTCCTTGGTAAGACTGGTTGTCAGACTTTCTGGCTTCTGACTACCCGTAGCGGCTGTCAAATATACACCTTACAAACTTACAAATGACGACCGGGACCAACAGCTTAACGTTCTTACCGAGGCACGGAGGAGTCTCGCTATGACATAGATCACCTAGACCGACCGCGCACAGCTTAACCTTTGATCGATCGAACCATGCGGCTGTTACTTAGCCTCGAGCTCTTGTTATAAATGGTTCAGTCATCACCCGACTAGAATCCAAACTTATACCTATTATAAATGCAAATGTGACTTCAGAAGCAAGCCAGTTCTTGTACTGAGCGAGTTGGTAGATGTAAAAAAAGTATTCCCTAAAGTATCGTATACCGTCATTATAGTCAATAGTAAAAGACAACCAATAATTAATATAAGTAGGTATTATAACCATTCCTATGATTACAGAGCAATATTTGAAGAGATGGTGTCCCTAGACCAGTTAATAAAAAGAATCCTAGAATTCGCCCAGCGCTTAGTCAACGCTGATCGTGCCTCCCTCTTCCTAGTAGACTACAGGAACTTCGAGCTGGTGTCCACAGTTTTTGACCTAAAGTTTGAGCCAGGGCATGATAGGGACATGGAGAAAAAGGAGATCAGGATGCCTATTAACAGAGGAATAGCTGGTCATGTAGCCTTGTCAGGAGAAACTATGAATATTCCTGATGCGTATTCTGATCACCGGTTTAATAGGTATGGATATCAATTTTAATTTAACCAGTGACAAATTATAATTAAAATTGCTATTGCAATGTTTAATGGTACTCTAACCTGCTCAATGCCCATATATTGAGCAGTCGCAATTAGTTCTTCTCTTTCATTCTTCTCTATGATCCGTCGTTGTAGCATTCGTTCTCTTATACTTGACAAAATCCATTCATCTGCTTTTTGGTCTTCTTTTTCTTTTTTATCTGCTTCTTTTCCTCCTTCTAAATATTTTATACTCATCCCTCGATTTGGGGAATTATGGTTAATGTAATTATATGTGTTCTTGTTGGTATGTCTTTTTTTATACAATAGATGAACATTTTCTCTTATAGATCCGGTGACTGACTTGTGATAGTTTTTATCCCTTATGTATATGTAAATAATAGGATTTTTGTCTGTCTGAGGTTAACAACTCATTTCAAAATTATTATTTGCAGGGAAGTAGACGAAGCCACTGGTTATAAGACCATAAGTATCCTATGCATGCCGATCAAAGTCGAAGGCAGAGTAATCGGTGTCGTCCAAATGGTGAACAAGCGAAACGACGATCACTTCGATCGCGAAGACGAAGTGTCGTTCGAGATTTTTTCAACATTCTTCGGCTTGGCCCTTCACCACGCCAGACTGTACGACAGAATCATGAGGAAGGAACAGAAATATAGGGTTGCCTTAGAAGTCCTCAGCTACCATAACACTTGTAGAGAGAACGAAGTCATGGCTATGTTATCAGACCAAGAACCCATTAATGTAGACCTCAACGATTTCTATCTAGATCCTTATAGGTTCAATGAGTTTGAAAAGTGTAAGTGCGTTATCAATATGTTCAGCCATTTATTCGACCTCGCCAACTTTGATATAAGCACACTCACCAGATTTGTGCTGACGGTGAAGAAGAACTATAGGACAGTACCGTACCATAATTTCGACCATGGATGGACGGTCGCTCATTCGATGTATGTGATACTGAAGAATGATCACCGAAAACGCTTCAATTACAAAATGGTAAGATGGTGTCCTGAATTTTTTTATATTATTTTATGTAACTGTGCAAGTGTATCAATTTTCACTCGCATCCTGAGGGAAATTCAAAGATTTTTTAGATTTGCCTTATTATTTACGTCAAACCTGTCAATACAACCACTGAATATCTTTATATGTATTTATATTTACGACTGCACCAAATTGGATAACTCTTTCTTTTTTGCGTTCGTTATTATAAGGACAAGGTTTGTATTAAAGAAAATTAAAAAAAAAAAACTAGAACAGCAAAAAAAGCCAGTATGAAGTTTTCCGGGTCAGCTAGTCATTTAATAAGCACGCATTTCAGAAATTGTTTGTTCCTTTACCGAGCGCTTTTCTTCGTGCCTTGACCTTCATCATTCATCTAAGAATGCACAGCGTTGAACAGCAATGTAATTTATTTATTTTCATCCCCATAACGAGGCCAAGATCAAGACTGCAAGAATTTTATATCATAAATTCTAATTAGCCACTTAATTAGAACAACATGTTCAGTATATACCCTTATTGATACATTATGTCGGCTAAAAGCAGTCTTAACCTGACTGATTCATGAATGCAAAGCCTAACCACAGGAGCTCTAAAATTATTGGTAGTAATTGCCTTTACCCTGTACTGTAAAAAGACTATTGTAAACATTTCCTTTTGAAAAAAATGTCTATGGGGTTACTTGCCGGTTCTTCTACATGAGACCAACTCCTTGGAACCTTGCAACTAGCTTGACGTTTCATAAGTGCCTGTAAAGACCTATTTGAAATAAAAACATTTGAGTTTCAGTTTAATTTAAGCACCCACTAAGACAATATTCATGGAAATTCAAACCCTAAAGGAATGAAAAGAGGGTTCGAAATCGTTTGTTTAGAGTTTATAGAGGCGATATACGTACAGATCTAAATGTACGAATGAAGCTGCCATCAGTAGATGATCAAAATCTGGTCTATTTCCTACTAACCAAAAGACAATATAATCTTTCAGCGTCTAGCCCTCTTCGTGGCGTGCCTCTGCCACGACTTGGACCACCGTGGTTACACCAACAAGTACATGAGCGAGATTGCATCACCTCTCGCTGCCATGTACACCACCTCGACCCTGGAGCACCATCATTTTAACATCACCGTCACCATACTGCAACAGGTAACCTGATGTTCATCTGCCTAGCTTTTTCCCAACTATCTTGGGGTCGGATTCCAGTCTAACTGTATGCACCTGAATAGCAATATATTACATGAAACGTTTACTATCTGATCTCCGTAAGCCAGTTAACGGGTAACCCAATATATTTGGTTAGACTGGTAGTAAGACTTTCTGGCTTCTGCTACCCGTGAATATCAAATATAAACAAATGACATCCGAGATCAATGGCTTAACGTCATTTCCGAGGTAAGCAAGAGTTTCGGTGTGTCATAGATGGTCGTCCATCCACGAACCGACAGCGGCAAGCGTAGCTTAACCTTGAGTTTTTAGCACGCTTTCGGTTTTTATAAACTGAGAATTTAACGGATCTCATCTCATACTACCATCATAAGAAAGGCCGTAATTATACACTACCTATCTGATACTATTTTTAAAAGGAAATTGCTTCCGTAAGTCAATATCGTTCAATTTCAGTTGCAATACTTTTCATTTTGAAAGTTTAATAATATACATTGCTTCGTTGAAAGTATCAATAAAATTCCCGCTCTAGTGTATGCAGTAATGTATATAATATTAAACTCCTTTGAGCAAGGTACCTATGTCAAACAGGTAACCTTTTTTACGTGTTTAGGGGACAGTAATACGAAAGTCGTGGTGGCCTAGTGGTTAAGGCACTTGCCTCTCGTGTACGAGTATTCGGGTTCGAAACCTGTCAAGTACCAATGTAACTTTTCTAAAGTTGTATGTACTTTCTAAGTATATCTTAGACACCACTGACTAAAAGTGAAGGAAAACATCGTGAGGAAACCTGGAATTAAAAAACCGGCCAAGTGCGTGTCGGGCCACGCGCAGTAGGGTTCCGTAGTAGGTCTCAGTTAGTCGACTATAACTCTGTAACCGGTTTAACCAAATTAGCCGTGATAGTTTTCCTTGTAAGTTCATTACATGTGCTACGTTTTCGATTTTTTTCACATTTCTAGGTACAGCCATTCAAAAGTAAGTAAGAGGGGGGGGTAACTCGTATAATTATAAAGTAAGAGGGGGGGGTAACTCGTATCGAACAAAAAAATTCACTTAAAATCTAGATATTTCGCAAATGGCTCGCTTAACTGAAAAATGGTCTTGATACACCCATAATATGAAAGAAAGACCTATCTAACGATACCCCACACGAAGGGGTACGCGAGAAAAAAAATATTCATCCCTACTTTACATGTTTCGGAGCTACCCTAAAAAAAATATTTTTCAAAATTTTATTTTACCACTTGCTTGGCGTGTTCAATATACATATTCATACCAAATTTCAGCTTTCTAATAACAAAAACCATGGAGCTATGCCGCGGACAGACAGACAGACAGACAGACAGACGGTCAGAGCGAAACTATAAGGGTTCCTTGTCGGACTACGGAACCCTAAAAAGTCTGAAATCGTCAATCCGCCTTGAGCAAGCGTGGTGATCAATGCTCATGCCTTCTCTGTATGAGAAGAGGCCTGTGCCCAGCAGTGGGACAATATATAAACTGATGATGATGAATATGAATGTGTACGATCGTAAACACGAGGTATTCGATCCTTATAGACGCATTTAGACTGCAGGCCGAACTATAATTATGAAAAGGCAAGGCAGAAAATCTACCCGCACTTTACAGTTCCGTAATAACTAGTTAGTGTTACCTAAGTAAATGAAAACGTAATTATTGGTGAGGATCGATACTGTCCTACTTCTTCAACTGTCTTTAAACTATAGAGAGGTGTATTCCACTTTGTTTAACCTAGTGATGTACCCTGGGTGAAATAAATAAAAAGTTGTTTTTTTTTTATTATTTTTATGGACTCTTTACCACATGCTTTTACTTTCAATACAAAATAAATTATTTAAAGCATCACAGATGTATTCTTAAATATTAATAAACAAAAAAATATTGTATTAATATATAAATATTAATAAATGTTTCCCACGGCATTTAACTGTCCTGAGTGGATTAATTCGCGTTCCCGGATAAAAATTAAAATAAGTGTTAATTCAGATTTGAAACTATGTATGTGACAAATTGCATCCAAATCCATTCAGTGGTTATTGCATGAAAGAGTGACAAACATACATACACATTCACATTCATTAGTAGTAGTGTTTGCGTGAACAAAGTGGAATAAATCTTTAGAATATAATGATCTAAAGATGGGTACTAAATGATGTCATTAAACGATATACAATGCCTTTTGTACAAAGATATTAGTATGTCGCAAATTATCAATCAAAGCCCTATTTCTAGAAATAAGTGAAGTAAACGACATGCACTAAGAATTATCAAGCCCTGTGAATAAATTAGTATATAACGACATGATTGCTGCAAGTGGAAAAGGTGGCTTTTATCTAGGCAATTAATGTGAGAACTTACGGCTGTAAGTATTTTATTCATTGGATTACATTATTACATTTTCTATAAAGATTACATTCTAGTATTTTTAAAAAGTCTAGTTTTGCTGATGTTTTAGATCATGGAGTGTAGTCGAAGGTTGAAGGTGCTTCATATGAATAAAAAATTGAGAAGACATCCTCGGTCCTTTTACAGCCGTTTGTACCTAACTTTTTATCTTTAATTTTACTTTTATGAATATCATAAAACATGATGTCAATAATTAGCATACTTTTTTAGGGTTCAGTAGTCCAATAAGGAACCCTTATAGTTTCGCCATATCCGTCTGTCTGTCTGTCTGTCCGCGGCATAGCACCGAGGTTTTTGGTACTAGAAATCAGAAATTTAGTAATGATATGTATATTAATCACGCTGATAAAGTGGTAAAATAAAATTATGAAGAATATTTTTTTAGGGTAGCTCCCAAACACGTAAAGTGGGGATGAATATTTTTTTCTCGCGTATCCCTTTGTGTGGAGTATCGTTAGATAGGTCTTTCAAAAATATTATGGGTGTGTAAAGACCATTTTACGGTTAAGTGAGCCATTTGCGAAATATTTAGCTTTTAAGTGCAAATTTTTGTTCGATACCAGCATCCCCCTTCTACCTCTCTCTCACTTTTGAATGGCTATCCCTAGAAATGTGAAAAAAATTACAGACGTAGCACATGTGATGAACTTACAAGGAAAACTATCACGGCTAAGTAGGCTTAACCGGTTACAGAGTGATAGTCGACTAATTAAGACCTACTACGGAACCCTACTCTACTGCGCGTGGCCCGACACGCACTTGTTCGGTTTTTTTTATGATGTCAATACATAGATAAAAAAAGTAAGTTATCATATATTATCGTAAATGTTTAGACGAAAAATATAAAATAATAGCAAAATTATTAAATTTTATCCTCCGTTTTGACAAATCTTGAATGACAATAACAGTGTAATTTTTTTGGTGCAATTGAAAATTGAAAATTCTGTTATGACATGGAGGCCACCCACGGTGACATAAAGCATTTTGACAAGCCGAAAAAAAAACAGTCTGAAATCGCTTATCCTCCTTGAGCAAGCGTGGTGATCAATGCTCATGCCGTCTCTGTATAAAACGAGTCCATTGCCCAGCAGTGGGACAATAAGTAGGCCGACGATGGACACTCAGTTTTATGTATCTGTCATCAGGATGGCCATAACATCTTCTCCCACATCTCGAGTGAGGACTACAAGGAGATCCTGGGTTACATCAAACACTGTATACTGGCTACCGACCTGGCTGCGTTCTTCCCGAACCTGGCGAAGATCAACCAGCTCCATGAAGGCGATACTCCTCAGTTCAACTGGGATTTGCACACTCATAGGTGAGAAAATATGACATGTAATCCTTGGCATATATAGGTACCCCAGACAAAGAAACTGCATCAAAGTTTTTGTTTAAAAAAAATTAATAGCCCTTTCCAGTATTCAAAAATACACTTAGGGATAATGATACTACGCTGTTATGAAGTTAACGAACCAAACTATAGGTTTCAATTTAAATTTGTATAAAAGTTGGAATACTTGGTTAAAATGTTTTTTCAACAGTAGGTGCGTGTTGAACATTGATGCAGTTTATTAGTCCGTCAGTGTATTTTGCCGTCGTAAGAAAAAATATTGAGTTCAATACTTAAGGAGAATCAGAATTCTTTCCTGATTCCAAATTATATATGCATTAATTTTCCATGACTACATATTTCATCACCGTATTCATTAATTACTGATAAATTTCAGACGTAATTATTGAGACTAAGAGAATCATATTATGTACAACTCAATAGCGAAAAAAAGTTTAAGTTAGATACGCCCTTTGTTTTTATGGGAGCAGTAATTATTAACCACTGCTCCCCGCGGCATCAAATCAAATCAAATCATTTATTTGCATAAAACATGGTAGATAATAAGATGTTCAATAAAATATGTGTACAGCATGTTTTGCCGTGGCACACGGCGCGCAAAATATTAAATGATCGCTTGCATTGTACAATTTGTGCGGTATCTATACATTTTTGTAAAATCAGAGTTGCTCCACAAAGTAAAGGGCTATGTTAAATTAAGACCCATTAAAATCAGTCCAGATGTTTCGGAACAAATTATCCAGGACAAACTGACGGACAGAAAGGCAAACAATGTACAAATTTTAATTGCAACAGTAGACATAATTTCATCAATCATCGAAGAAGAAAAGAACCAGAGAATTATACTAAACATCTAAATAGATAAATAAACGCACCAAAATAGTTTTATTCGTTTGAAACGGAATAGACGAAAATAGGTCTTCATCACACCACCTTTTTCACAGAGAATTAGCCATGGCGATATCCATGACAGCCGCAGACCTTTCAGCATCAGCCAAACCCTGGGACATCCAGATCAAGACTGTGAAGGTAATATTTGAGGAGTTCTACGACCAGGGCGACAAGGAGAGGGCTGTGGGAAGACAACCGATCCCAATGATGGACAGGAATAAGCCGGATGAACAACCTTCTAGTCAGGTATGCTGTTTGGGTTAGACCAGTGAGAGATATTACTGTCAAATGGGCAGTTCTTCTCATGTAGTCTATAGAATCTTTCTGGTATCAGTATCAGTCTGTAAATATCAGTCTTGTCTCGCTGTTATTTTGATAGCAATTGTTGTTACAATTACATGTCAGTGGCCGTCAGGTGGATTTGAGAAAACTCTGACACTAAGGCTTGTTAGGTTGGTAAAACTGCAGCCCACACGACAAAAAAAATCATCATCTGCCTAGCCTTTTCCCAACTATGTTGGGGTCGGCTTCCAGTCTAAACTGGATGCAGCTGAGTACCAGTGAGCTTAACGTGCTTTCCGAGGCACGGAGGAGTCTCGCTATGACATAGATGGTCACCCATCCACGGACCGACCGCGCCAAGCGCAGCTTAACCTTTGATCGGTCGAACCGTGCGGCTGTTACTTAGCCACGAGCTCCTCCACCACACGATAAAAAAAATATCTCATTATATAAAGTTAGATATTTTTTCGACGTTCGTTCTGCCTGCTTAGGTATGGAATTTTGTGACTAAGTCAGTGAAAATTCTACTTACTATGAAGGGTTGTGGAATATCTTTATTATAAAGAGATAACCAGAAATACACACAATACTCTTAGTTCACGCATTCTGATAAAAATCTCGTGTTCTTCCCCATGTCAATCAATCTCCATAGGTACCAATACCAATATCCATTATACCATCAAAACAATATTTTTACAGTAAGTTGTAAACGTACATACTTCGTTCAAGAAAATAAAAAGCTACAGTTTGTTACAAAGTAGGATGACAACTCAGAAATCTAGTTTACCTACATATTGTAATGAGTAGGTAACTACAATTAAACGATCTGATGTCCTAGCTTGGTTACTTAGTAGAGCCCTCATTTCCCGTACATAGGGCAAATGTATATATTTATATGTCGGAGCGAGCGGCTCACAATCGTCGTCAGAAGGGTAATTCTAATCTATTAGAGTGTTCATCTTATACCTAACTGTCTGTCTGTCTGTCTACTTTGTGGGCAAGGAAACCGCGCGAGGCAAATATAAATCACTATAATCGCAATCACTGGTTACTTAAACGTATTTACCAATATGGTTCACTAATTATAAAAGTCTACTACTACTACTACTATAACTCATACATAATCTAGGTCTCTTAGTTAAATTTATTAGAAGTGCGAAACGAGTCCACAGGTCGCGCTCAGACTATCTTGTGGTTCGAATGCAACTCACTGACTAACTGATCTGCACTCAAAATGAACTACCTCAAATCAACTGAATGATCCCTGATCCAGGCTGGTCTGGTGTTAAATACCTTATCGTCTTAAAACAATTCCACGGGAAAACTAAACTGACCCCCGGCCACGTTGGACGCAATCAAAATCACATCGTCGCCTTTCTCATCCAAAACAATTATTCATTATTTTATATCAACAATATCAATAAGCTCTATCGAGGACTACCATGATCTTGAGAGCTTGACGAGGTGTGACTAACACCTTCGGCGCTTGCTCATAAGGACTGGACGAGGTGTGAGTTGACACCATCGTTTCGCGCCGACATTTACATACATATAAAAATTAATCCCTATATCCCTTGGTCACGGCATTGCGCATGAATGGCTGGACCGATTTGTATGAAATTTGGTACGGAGACAGAGGGGACCCTGGAGAAGGTTGAAGGCTACTTTTTATCCGGGTGCAAGAAGTAGTTTTCTCGGGACGTGGGTGAAACTGAGGGCAACTGCCATTAGTATTATAGAAAACGTGTCTGACAGATAAACAACTGAATAAATAAACTTAATCTCTATCGGAGTTTTAATATTAATCAGGATTATGAAAAGAAAAAAAAAATATTCTTGCAATTAGAAAAACAAATTAATCCTGTTTTTTTAATCCGATATTAATTAAGCGGAGTTTCTTGTAAAATGTGGGACGTACTTGTTCGAACGGATTTTCTTAATAATATTCTGTACCTTTACAAAAAGAAAAAATAAAGAAATAATGCACTGTTGTTTTTAGAACATGAGGATTACTGTATCAAAACACGAAGGGGCCATGAAAACAGCGGACGTGTCGTTTGTGAAATGGAAAGTTCTAGAAATTTATAAATGTACAGATACCTACGTATTAATTAGAAAGTTTTATTTATTATTAATCAAAAGCATAACCAGTTTGCCTGCGGTTGTGGATTTAAATGTGACAGCTGTTCTCATTTTAAAATAATTCAGTAGATATATGATATGCGTTTCCAAGATCTCAATAAATTATACCTACTCATTCGCCAAGCCACATGGGTAATAGTAGAGTTATTGGGTGAGACTGGTTGTTCAACTTTCTGGCTTCTGACTACCCGTAACACCTGTCAAAGATCTACAAATGACAGTCTGAACCAACCAACCACGGAAGGTTGATCGTCCCGAGTGGCTGTTACTTAGCTATGAGCTCTAACCTTTTTATCTGGCGTTTTAAAACCTACATACAAAAAATCTTCTAACTATGTAAGAAATATTTTGTCCATTCAACCGTGGGTCGAAAGTAGAGTATTAAAGTCGCTTGTTTAGGAGCTTAAAGATGTACTCTATTTCCAGCCGTGGGCGGTAAGCACGCAGACTATGTAAACAGAATATTGTTACATAGCAATATCATACCTATTTCTGAAAAGATAATGAACAACAGTACTCCAAAAATAATTTATAATCCTAGCTAATATTAATTCAAAAGTGAGTCTGTTTATCTATTAGTTTAATTGCAATGCTTTCATACTAAAACTGCTCAATCGAATTGGATGAAATTCGGGACGAGTTTTTGGGATCCTAGAAACGGTTAGAGGCTACGAGGGAAAGTAAGTAAAAATCCCGGGCAAAAGTTAGATAATATCTTCACTGCTCTAAATAAAAAAACCGGCCAAGTGCGAGTCGGACTCGCGCACCGAGGGTTTCGACCATTGGAAAGAAAAAATACGCAATGAAGTCGCAATTATCTTGTTTTTTTCCGACCGCATAATTAAGTTTGTTTGTAGAGGAAAATTGCTGATTACTTAAAAACTACCTGCTAGATCTCGTTCAAACCAATTTTCAATGTAAGTTTGCATGATAATCTACATTATATATTTTTTTTAGTTTTATCATTCTCTTATTTTAGAAGTTACAGAGGGGGGACACACATTTTACCCCTTTGGAAGTGCCCCTCGCGCAAACTATCCAGTTTAGAAAAAAATGATATTAGAAACCTCAATATCATTTTTGAAGACCTATCCATAGATACCCCACACGTATGGGTTTGATGTAAAAAAAAATTTTGAGTTTCAGTTCTAAGTATGGGGACCCCCAAAATTTATTGCTTTTTTTCTATTTTTGTGTCAAAATCTTAAAGCGGTTCACAAAATACATCTACTTACCAAATTTCATCAGTATAGTTCTTATAGTTTCGGAAAAAAAATGGCTGTGACATACGGACGGACAGACAGACAGACAGACAGACATGACGAATCTATAAGGGTTCCGTTTTTGCCATTTGGCTACGGAACCCTAAAAAACGTTGATATCGAAAATAGAAACGTTCAATACCAGGAAAAATCTGTAGTTACTTAATGAAATCTATAGAAAAAAAAATTAGAGAGGATTATGATATCAAACGATTTTCAACGAGAATTTTTAATAAAAAATTGCCCTCGCGCTTCCCATGGAATTAATAGAAAATAAAACGAAGTAATGTTCTACCGTAATTTAATTAGACGTTGCAGAGTAGCGCAAATGGAATAAAAAATAGTTTTCTAAGAGCCAGTGTACAGGACATTCCACTGCGAAGTGAACATGAAAATAATTGATATTCCAATCTCAGTGCACACACGTTCGTATCAATTTTTTTTTATTTGTAAACCACAATCCACATCAAAATTACCTGTGTTAAGCCTTTGTACGTTAACGACCTACGTAAGAAGCTTACGTCAGAAATTGGTGGGCGAATATAAATTGTATTCTCAAAGACACCCCTTAAAAGGTATTACAATAACGACGTGCTCTCATTACAGGTCGGTTTTCTGAGCCAAATTTGTATAGCTTGCTACAGCATGCTGTACCGAATACTGCCAAACACTAGACCTATGTATGCTATGGCTTTGAAGAACCTGGAAAGATGGAAAGCCAGAGCAGACAGGATCGAGAAAAAGCTATCAAAACCTGATGTCGAAAGCAATACAGATGAGGATTCTGAAGCTACTGGTGTTATGAACGAATTAGGAGATAAAGTACCTAAACTAAAGATAAAAGATGATCCGGCTGCAGTAGTCGATGTGGTGCACGACTCTCTTTCTTGGGAGGAAGATGAGGAAGAGATAGCAGATAATGAGATGGCCAGAAGTGGCATATGGAAGGATATAGATGGAGCCACGTGGATTGATGAAGAGGGCGTCGTAGTTAGGAGTGGTGTTTTGAAATCTGTTGTTAATAAAGAAAATGGCGAGAAAGAGTAAATTAGGATTAATTTTATTAATGTTAGTGATGATAAGTTTTAAAGTAGATTTTGATAAATCTATTTATTATTTTTTATTCGTTCAACTTAAACTGCGTCCGGATTAAAAATGCACACCAATAAGATTTTATGTTAAGTTTAATGTTTAGTTTATTATTTTAAGTTCTGCTAAGACGCCTAGATGGCGTTGTTATTTTTGTCAACTTTCTGAATCGAGCTATGGTTTAGTTACCAGTAAAAAGCTAAGCAATTTTGTTAGTATTTTTTTTGTATGAATCGTCTACGAGTAAATAGACGCTTGTATGTACCGAGTGTTTCATTACTCGCCTAAACATCCATCAGGACCTCGTTCAAACTGTTTCAATAACCTTATCTACATATTATCAGAACTTGATGTACCTTCAAAGAAAGAGATATATTTTCAGCTGTATTTACAGCTGCTGTATTTATTTTACAAAATATGTAAATATACTTATTGATATTATTCCAACTTGCTTTTTGTGATTAATTATTTCTTTTTTAATCATCTACGAACGAATGATAAACCTATGAGAATAATTATAATATAGACAGAATGTAGATGTATACTTTTGTATCATTTATTAATTATTTATTTTTCAGGTAACACATTATTGATGCAAAGAAATCTAGGTACCTATTTTTAACCCCCGACGAAAAAAGAGGGGTGTTATAAGTTTGACTTCGATGTCTGTCTGTCTGTCTGTGGCATCGTAGCCCTCAACCGGATGGACCGAATTCGATGCGGTGATTTAAAAGCCAGTTTCCTTGCGGTGGTTCTTAGCTATGTTTGGTTAATATCGGTCCAGCAGTGTAAGAGTATCAACTCTTTTCCAAAATGATTAAATGCATTTTTGCGTAGGGGGTTTTTATAAATTTTGATTTAATACTTGTTATGTTCGAATTATAACTAGTCTTAATCCTATAAATAGGGAAGTAACTCTGTATGTATGGTTACTTACGGTTTCATGTTGAAACAGCTAAACCAATTTAGACGAAACCCGACATAAAGACAGCTTGAAATCTTGGGGACATAGAATAGTTGTGTGTGAAATCGTTTCCTTAGAATACGAGTGGTACCACATGAATTAATTAGTAATTAAATAAAATGAAAACCACTCAATCATCATTTCTTGGAGTCACATTGGTAAGATTCGCGGAAACATTTTTTAAAAAGCCTTCTTTTAAAAGGATTCCGTAACTTAATTAAGTTGAACCGATTTAGTTGAAATTTGGTATAGTACATGACCTTTGCGAAATAAAATCCCTAAATCAATATATTTAAGTCAAAATCAACCGTAGAATCTATGTGCATTCATAACTTCAGAACGGCGGCACCCATTTGGCTTTTTTGTTCAAGAATGTAAAATTTCGTAAGGAACAATAAAGAGAGGAGATGGGTCGCTAATTTTATGATCCTAGAAAAAATTAAATGTTATTCTATTCTATTATGACAGCAGTATATTAATCGTACATATTTATGGATTGTTTCATCCATCCATCCACCCAACAGATTCAAAATCATCCTTTTTTCGAGGAAATCATTAAATGACTCCTCCCCTGTGGGCGGTACTGGAGGGAGTGTCAGAGTCTTACTGATTAAAACCCATCCATGTTCCTTCCTTCACTCTTTTTGTTCCAATGCTTTGGTAATTCTTTCGAACACTCCGCAGTCCCGGTAGGCTATGGCCCCAGGTGGGCCCCATCACTTATGCTGACATGCATTTAAGGCACGCGTGCACCACAAACACGCCATCGACACGGACCCGGTCCTTACGGGACTTTGACTGGAACTCACCGGGCCAGGCTTGTCAGGCCTGCGACCCTTATCCAAAAAATATTCGGGGTCAGCGCCTCATCTTTTTTCCAATCAATCAAAATTTTACAAACGGATTGACGTCGAAGAATGCTGTTGTAGAGGCCTCCTTTAGTATCATTTATTCCATTATATCAGTGCTGATGAGCTTTTCAAATTTCACTTAGTTCCCCGTCTTCATGCTCTTCAAGATGAAACTGAATACCCAAGTACTTACAAGCAGGCATATTTAATAACTTTATAGTCCGGAACTTCCGAACTTGCTACCTGCCTTTAAAAAAGCTGAGACAGTTAATTAACTTAGATCAAAGCTCGGATGTTTCACCTTTAATATGTGAATGGCAACAGACAAGCTAGAAACTTTGCTCTGAAAAGTTTGTAGGGGATTTGCATTTAGCTTGAAGTTATAGCGCACAGACACTCGTATTCACGAACTAAGTTAAGTATGGCATTTACTAAGTATAAAAATCACATTAGAAACTCGAAATGAACTAATCACAGAACCTTATTCGACGCTGTGTGTACGCATAGCGAAGGGTAACTTGAGTATTGTTTTAAGAGGCTGGCTACTGCAAACACTATAACAAATCCTTTATTTAGCATAGTATTGTTCTTGAATTCGGTTGATGAAATACTGTAAGTATTAACAGGAATCATCATCTGCCTAGCCTTTTCCCTATTATGTTGGGTTTGGCGTCCAGACTAACCAGATGCAGCTTAGTAACAGTGTTTTACATAGAGAGACTACCTATATGACCTCCACAACCCAGTTCACCGGGTATCACGATACCACTTGTTAAGATTGGTTGTCAGACTTTAGGTCTGGTGACTACTCGTAAGGACTGTCAAAGATCTACAAATGACAGCTGGTACCAACATCTGGTACCAACGTCCTTGCCGAGGTACGGAGCAGTTTCGTTTTCGTTAAAAATGGTCATTTAATTCACCTATCCACGAACCGACCGCGCCAAGCGTAGCTTTACCATTGTTCTATCGACCCGTGCGGCTGTTACTCAGCCACGAGCTTTTCATAATTGTTTAGAAAATATAGTTTAGAATGATACAACTAGTTATTACCTTCGGGCTGACCTGTATCTTGAAGGAACTACTTCACAGCTCCGGATAAAAAAGATGATAAAAATATTATAACTAAATGCGAATGAAAGTTTATTGTCACGCTTTCACAGTGAAACGGCAGAACCGATTTAGATGAAACTGGGCATGAAGATAGATGAAACCCTGGAGACGGTCATGAGCTACTGTTTATCCGGGTGCGTTAAGTATTTCCTTCAGGAACCAGGTAAACAGGGCAGATGTTTAAACTTCGTCTTTGGAAAATGGTGACTTAACAATTCATTACTGCTTAGTCGACATTAAAGGGCACAATGAAACTCTAACGCTGGTTAAAAATTCATAGGATTTACTCGGAAAAAAAAAATACAAAATCAAGAAAAATCTATAGCAATCAGAAAAAATTGAGTGACGTCAACTTAACCGCCTACTTCTCGATTAATATAGAATGACAAGAAACAAATGCTTCTGGAATGTTCTAGAAGGTATAGCCATCGCTTGAAAACAATTTTCAAGAATTTAAACGATAGTCACTCCACCTTTGCCAATATTTTGTCCTTTGAGATCGTAGAATGACAAGAAGAAGCTGAAAAGAAAATTAATATTTAATTATTATTATAGATACTAAAATTATAAAGCTGAAGAGTTTTTTAGTATTTGTTTGTTTGAACGCGCTAATCTCAGGAACTACTGGACCGATTTAAAAAATCTTTCAGTGTTAGATAGCCCATTTATCGAGGAAGGCTATCCTTACTTATATTATAAATGCGAAAGTAACTCTGTCTGTCTGTTACGCTTTCACGCCAAAACTACTAGACCGATATAAATGAAATTTGGTATAGAGATAGAATAGACCCTGAGGAACAACATAGGCTACTTTTTACCCGGGTGCGCTAAGTAGTTCCCACGGGATGCGGGTGAAACCGCGGGAAACAGCTAGTAGGCTATATATCATCAAGCTAAAATCTATAGGAGAGGAGCATCAATGGAGAATGTTTCAAAATCGGGGATTAAAGTTAGCGATAACCCAAAGTTACTATTCCACGCGGACGAAGTCGCGGGCAGAAGCTAGTATTTATTAAAATTTGCGACTGCCTCGTAGGTATAAACTGGTCATAACGCGACTATTGCAAACGGTCTCGGGTTCGATTCTCGGGTCGGGCCGAAATCGCATTGTGGATTTTGGAAATCAGTCAATCATTCATCAATAAAATGTCATAAAGCAGCATGGAGTCAGGAATTTGGTGGTTCTATACCCTCGTGCCTGGGAGGGCACGTCGTCCCAGATTGCTATCTTGTTAGCTGGCAGTTGTTGTAATAATTCTCTGTCAGAGACCATTATGTCCCTAGCCTTTTTCCAACTATGTTGGGGTCGGCTTCTAGTCTAAACCAGATGCAGCTGAGTACTAGTGTTTTACAAGGAGCGACTGCTTATCGGACCTCGACAACCCAGTTACCGAGTAACACGATGCCCCTTGGTAAGACTGGTTGTTAGAATTTCTGGCTTCTGACTACCAAGACCAACAGCTTAACGTGGTTTCCGAGGCACGTAGGACAAAGATGGTCACAGTGTGACATGTAATAATATGTTTTTTTTATGATTATTTTATTCACATTGACATGTTTATTCTAATTGTTGTTTTATAAGCATTGACATTATTACCTACTTTTTAAAGTAGCTCAAATTATTTGATTGTTAATGTGTGAACAATGTGGGCTCTCTTTTTTTTTTTTCTTTTATTTATTGCCTTAATATTTAGTTTCAATTGCGTCTGACGGTTCGAGTATTTCATGTGGCCTACCCAAATGTCCTTTCTGGGGGTATTGTTCGTTGGATTGTAAGTTCCTAAGTTACTGTTGAGCTAACAAAGACCGACACTTGCGTGCCAACTGAATGGACAGGCCCACTCGGATCTGTATGATTCTTTCTTCAAAAGGTCATTTCAGACTCGAGCCTACGTTGTATATCCATGATGCAATTACATTATGTCTGGACCTTAAAAGAGACTTTGACCCTTGCATTTGTTTCGGTGTTTCTTCTCAAGGCAGTCAGATAGGAAATACCGGCCTCATCTAGCTTTAAAAAATAATTGACGTGTAAAATTGTTATTTTATAACCCATTTGCAAAATAAATATCATTTATCATTTATAATTTATCATTGTCACCCATCCACGGACCGCGCCAAGCGCAGCTTAACCTTTGATCGGTCGAACCATGCGGCTGTTACTTAGCTACTTAGCCACGTTCCTAGAGCCACGAGAATTCTATGTCAGAAGCCGCCAGACGGATTTGAAAAAAATCTGACACTAGGGTTTGATCGGTTAACCTGCAGACCACATGATAAGAAGATTTTAATTAGCCGCTTTTCGCAGTAAAATAATTTTACATTAATTGCAACGCAATTACAATGATGTACAAATGTGCACAGGGATCAATTAAGCGCAGACTAATATTGTTGTATTTCAGTGCTAGAAAAAGAGGGGCTATTTGTCCTGTATAACCATATCTCGCTCTAGCACTGGAATCTGCAAATAAAGCGTCATGATACAACATCCCTTTATGCTCATTGTTGAGAGCTAAGCATGGCATGTCATCTATCAATTGAGAATTGGGAATAATTTTATTCGATTGACAATATTCATGACACAGAGAGTGCATTCAGCTATGATCGAATCGTTCATCCTAACTAAAATTTTCAATGTGAATGTTGGTTTGTTTGTTACCCTTTCATAATAAACCACTGAACCGATTCAGATGAAATTTGGTATGGACATAGCTTGAGAATGCTTTAAGGTGTATCTCTATCTGAAATTATTACAAACAAACAAATGAAGGCGAATGTTGGTTTGTTTGTTACCCTTGTACAGTAAAACAGCTGAATCGGTTTTAATAAAATTTGGTATGAATATAGCTTGTATCCTAGGCAAGGCTTCAGGGTCCTATCTATTTCCATACCAAACCTCATTAACATCGGTTTAACCGTTTTACCATGGAAGCATTACAAAGAAATACAGACGATTATAAGGTTTACATCCGTTTGCGGGAAATAATTCTTTAGGAGGCGAGTGAAACCACGGGAAAAGCTAGTTACGACATATTTAATTAAGGATCAAGTGCAAACAGAGCTTTGTCACACACGGCTTGTTACCCAATGATTGCCAAAGCTAAAATGCCTTCATGTCAAATGATTTCCGAATTCGCTGTGGTCAAACATTTCTGAATCCAACTGCTCTTAATATTTTAGTACGCTTTGTGCTATTACAATGCGCTCAGTATCGGAAAATGTGTAATCAATACACATATGAAATGCTTTGTTCTGAATGACTGAGGGATCAAGGCACAGCCTAAACCGCTGATCGTAGAGACCTGAAACTAGGAGGGTGTGTTCTTTTTAAGACGTAGGCATCCGATAAGAAAGAATTTTCCGAAATTCTACCTCTAAGAGGGTAAAAAAGGGGGGGCATAGTTTGTATGAAACACTGTAATTAAAAAAAAAAAACTTATAGCCCACTTGTTGTTTCGACCGGGCGATTATTTATGTTGCGCTTATCCAATATATTAAACAAATTCCAATGGAACATTTTGACGATTGCTATGCTTATTAAAATACTCGGGCCTTCATTGCGGTACAATCTGAATATAATTTTCAGATAATTTAAGTATCTCGAAATAAATCAATCTCAATTAATTTCGTTTGGTTCCAACCAGTGACTCTGCAACACGGTAAATAGCAATCCCAACTATTTATAATTACTGGAACAATGCACACTGTTACTATAGTCGGTAACAATCGATTTATGTAAAACTAGCTTCTACCAGCGACTTCGTCCGCGTGGAATAGTGGTGCTCCGCTCCTATTGGTCTTAGCGTGATGATATATAGCCTATAGCCTTCCTCGATAAAGGGACTAACACTGAATTATGAATACATAGAATTATATAAATCGGACCAGCGGTTCCTGAGATTAGCGCGTTTAAACAAAATGACAACATTTCCCTTCACTGCTCTGCTCCTATTGATTGTAGCTTGATGAAAAGTATACTATAACCATCTCAGGAGTATGACAAATAATTGTACCAAGTTTTGTTAAAATCCGTCGAGTAGTTTTTGTTTCTATAGAGTTTATACAGACAGACAGACAGACGGACGGACAGACAGACAGACAGACAGACAGACAGACAAAAATTTTACTGATTGCATTTTTGGCATCAGTATCGATCCCTAATCACCCCCTGATAGTTATTTTGGAAATATATTTCATGTACAGAATTGACCTCTCTACAGATTTATTATAAGTATTATTCCGTTTATTCATTTTTACACATATTTTTTTCATTTTTAAATATTCATTATAAAAATAATATAAAAAAACATTTAAAAATATAAAAAACAGGGATCCACCGATATCGGGAACAGGGTCCAAGCTACCGGTGGTTAGGGCTCCAGAGACAGGAACCTCCTCACAATACGTGCAGTATCCAGGAGCACTGCCTTCTGAATCAGGCCCTTGACCCAGCCGCCTAACGAGAGCCTCCTGAGATGTTGGTCGAGGCTCTTGGCCATCAGGCCATTGGCCGTCACGACTATCGGCACAATGACTGCCGAGTCCACATTCCACATGTCGACAACCTCGTGCGCCAAGTCGAGATACTTTATTTGTTTTTCTTTCTCGGCTTTCACGAGATTCTCGTCATGGGGAATGGTGACATCGATGATCATTGTGCGGCGCGCTAATCGGTCTATCACCACTATGTCAGGTTTATTGGCTACAATAGTCCTGTCAGTGATGATAGACCGATCCCAGTACAACGTGATATGGTCATTTTCGAGAACTGGGTCGGGCGCATACTTGTAGTATGGTACCTCAAGATCCACAAGTTTGTACTGCAAAGCAAGCTGCTGGTGGATGATCTTGGCCACTTGGTTATGCCTGTGCAAGTATTCACCGTTAGCCAAACGAGAACAGCCAGAGATAATATGTCTGATAGACTCACCTGGACGATGACATGCCCGACATATGTCAATCGTCCCGTCCTTCATGATATATCTCCGGTAGTTGTTCGTCAACATAACTTCGTCCATAATTGCGCAGACAAACCCTTCGGTTTCCCCGAACAGGTCGCCGAAACGTAGCCAAGATACGGACGCCATAAAGTCTACATCGGGCCCATGAAGAGCCCGGAAAAAGCGTCCGTGTAGCTCCTTGCCTTGCCATACCTCCTTGCGGTCATTGGTGGTAAGTACCACAGGTTTGCGCCAATTCTCTTTAGCCAGCGACAGCGGGGTGAGTCCCTTGTCCACTGCGACTACATCCTGATGCATACCCACGTCGGTTTTAAGAAAATATTCCCTGAGATTGCACACCTCACGGTTATGAAGGGTCTTAGCATTTAAATAGCCACGACCCCCGCATTTCCGTGGGATGTACAATCTCATCACCGATGATCGTGGGTGATGCATCCGATTTGCAGTCAACAGTGACCGAACTCTTCTGTCCAGGGCGTCAAGTTCAGACTGAGTCCACTTGAGTATGCCAAAGGAGTACATCAGGACTGGCATGACCCAACCGTTAAAGGCGCGGACCTTATTGCCACCTGATAAGGAACTTTTCAGAACCTTATTCAGGCGACCAAAGAACCGTTCCCGTAACGATTGTTTCACGTCAGCCGCGTTGATGCCTAACCCCTCCGACATACCCAGGTATTTGTAAGTATCAGTTGCGGAAAGTGATCTAAGGTTTATAGAATCTGAAAGTTGTAGTCCCTCAGATTCTACAATCCCTCCTCGCTTTACATGCATAACTGCACATTTATCCACACCAAACTCCATCCTGATGGAGCTACTAAAAGTTTCAGTTACCTTTAGTAGCTTCATCAGTTGCAGTTTAGTAGGGGCAAATAGTTTCAAATCATCCATATAAAGCAAGTGGGATATAACCTGACCGCCTCTCCGCAAAGGATAGCCCAGCCTCGAACCCTCTAGTAGAGTGCTGAGAGGGTTCAAGGCTAAACAAAACCAAAGTGGACTCAAACTGTCACCCTGGAATATTCCCCGCTTAATTTTAATAGACTCGTCGTTCCCTTGAATCGTTCGACATCCTGGATAGCGAAGTACCGTCCTCCACTGCCCCATACATGACGCAAGGAAGGTGCGTAGAGTTGTATTTATTTTATACAGCTCCAGCACCCTCATGAGCCATGTATGAGGGACCGAGTCGTAGGCCTTCTTGTAATCTATCCAACATGTCGACAGATTCTTTCGGGATCGACGAACCTGCTGGCTTATGACCATATCGATGAGGAGCAGCTCCTTAGTGCCACGGGACCCATTTCTACATCCATTTTGAGAGACTGACATGATAGAGTGTTTGTCAATATGTGAATTTATTTTAGCTCTCAAAATAGATGTAAGAAGTTTATAGACCGTCGGTAAACAAGTGATCGGTCTATAATTCTTAGGTTCCGCGGCACTACCTGATTTATGGAGCAGGTGGGTAACTCCTGTAGTTAGGAACTGTGGTAGCGACCCGGCTTCTAAAGCTAACTGGAATTGCGATGCTAAACGAGGGTGTGAACTTTGTAGCCATTTAAGCCAGAAATTGTGCAGTCCGTCCGGTCCTGGTGACTTCCAATTTGGCAGTGGACGGACTGCACTGGCCACATCGGAGGAGGTGATGCTAACCTCCTCCATTTCTGTTATAAATTCACACTCTCGTTCAACATCACGCATCCAGTCACCTTCAGTGTGGCCGACGGGTGCCGACCAGATGTCGCGCCAAAACATACTAGTGGCGTCGTCATCTGGGCGGCACACGTCAGCCACAGTATGTTCAGGTCGCTCCCAAGCTCTGTATACCCACCTTTGGTCGCTCTGGAACATGCGATTCTGGGTATAACGTTCCACCCGTCGTTTATACCGACGAATACGGCTTGCCCATGCACAAACTTTTTGCTTCAGGAAGTCGATGCGCTCTGTGACATGTGACATATACTCACGAGGACTAATTCCAGTCCCCGTGAATGCCCGTCTCACAAAGCGCATCACCCTTGGTCGGGTATTACCCTCCCTGAAGCATAATAGTTTGCCGATGAGTACCCTGGCCCCCTCGACACGACGCTCAATCCTGCATTGCCAAGCTGGGATGGCTGGTTTTGGTCGTGTGGCTCTATCACTGTCAGAAAATTTGACATTCGCCACACGGCATGCCGCCACAGCCGCGCAATACATGATTGAGTGTGTATCGAAGAGGTCTTCGCTGTTTTCAAAGTATTTATCCAACAGCGAATCCAAAGTACACACCAGCGCCCTATTCCGCTTGTGCATAGGCAAGTGTGGTAGACGTGGTCTAAATTCGACAGGAGTGAACCTAAATTCCCGGATCGCATCTTCCAGGGCACTCCCCAGTTGGTCGTTGCACTGACTACTTACTGTTACAACCCTATCGTCCTCACCTTCATCACCGTGATTGGACCGCGGCGAGACTCCGACCGTAACAGACGGTGGAGCCGCGGTCTGTGACGAGGTCGATACCATAAGGTTGTTCAGCACCTCTGAGCGCAGCCTATCAAGTGCGGCGTCGTCCAATCTGTGATTGCGTTGGATAACGCGCACCTGATCCGAAAGTCGTTGGGCCGAGACGTTGACTGCTGGTTCAAGTACCTGAAACAAAGACAGCATCCTTTCACGGTACGCAGTGAGGTTAGCTCCCCCCTCTGTAGACCCGTAATATGCGCGCATGACATTCTCATTCATATTCTGAGTCCATTTCATGCGCTGCACACAACCACCGACAGCGGGGACCCTGCTCAGGGCCGGTTGGCCCCTGGATCCCAAACTTCTCGGTGGCCGTAAGTATTATTATTATTATTCCGTTTATTTATCTTTACACATATTATTTGCATTTTTAAATATTTTTATTACAAACTATAAAAAAAAACATTTAAAAATATAAAAAACAGGGATCCACCGATATCGGGAACAGGGTCCAAGCTACCGGTGGTTAGGGCCCCAGAGACAGGAACCTCCTCACAATACGTGCAGTATCCAGGAGCACTGCCTTCTGAATCAGGCCCTTGACCCAGCCGCCTAACGAGAGCCTCCTGAGATGTTGGTCGAGGCTCTTGGCCATCAGGCCATTGGCCGTCACGACTATCGGCACAATGACTGCCGAGTCCACATTCCACATGTCGACAACCTCGTGCGCCAAGTCGAGATACTTTATTTGTTTTTCTTTCTTATTATTATTATTCCGTTTATTTATCTTTACACATATTATTTGCATTTTTAAATATTTTTATTACAAAATATAAAAAAAAACATTTAAAAATATAAAAAACAGGGATCCACCGATATCGGGAACAGGGTCCAAGCTACCGGTGGTTAGGGCCCCAGAGACAGGAACCTCCTCACAATACGTGCAGTATCCAGGAGCACTGCCTTCTGAATCAGGCCCTTGACCCAGCCGCCTAACGAGAGCCTCCTGAGATGTTGGTCGAGGCTCTTGGCCATCAGGCCATTGGCCGTCACGACTATCGGCACAATGACTGCCGAGTCCACATTCCACATGTCGACAACCTCGTGCGCCAAGTCGAGATACTTTATTTGTTTTTCTTTCTCGGCTTTCACGAGATTCTCGTCATGGGGAATGGTGACATCGATGATCATTGTGCGGCGCGCTAATCGGTCTATCACCACTATGTCAGGCTTATTGGCTACAATAGTCCTGTCAGTGATGATAGACCGATCCCAGTACAACGTGATATGGTCATTTTCGAGAACTGGGTCGGGCGCATACTTGTAGTATGGTACCTCAAGATCCACAAGTTTGTACTGCAAAGCAAGCTGCTGGTGGATGATCTTGGCCACTTGGTTATGCCTGTGCAAGTATTCACCGTTAGCCAAACGAGAACAGCCAGAGATAATATGTCTGATAGACTCACCTGGACGATGACATGCCCGACATATGTCAATCGTCCCGTCCTTCATGATATATCTCCGGTAGTTGTTCGTCAACATAACTTCGTCCATAATTGCGCAGACAAACCCTTCGGTTTCCCCGAAGAGGTCGCCGAAACGTAGCCAAGATACGGACGCCATAAAGTCTACATCGGGCCCATGAAGAGCCCGGAAAAAGCGTCCGTGTAGCTCCTTGCCTTGCCATACCTCCTTGCGGTCATTGGTGGTAAGTACCACAGGTTTGCGCCAATTCTCTTTAGCCAGCGACAGCGGGGTGAGTCCCTTGTCCACTGCGACTACATCCTGATGCATACCCACGTCGGTTTTAAGAAAATATTCCCTGAGATTGCACACCTCACGGTTATGAAGGGTCTTAGCATTTAAATAGCCACGACCCCCGCACTTCCGTGGGATGTACAATCTCATGACCGATGATCGTGGGTGATGCATCCGATTTGCAGTCAACAGTGACCGAACTCTTCTGTCCAGGGCGTCAAGTTCGGACTGAGTCCACTTGAGTATGCCAAAGGAGTACATCAGGACTGGCATGACCCAACCGTTAAAGGCGCGGACCTTATTGCCACCTGATAAGGAACTTTTCAGAACCTTATTCAGGCGACCAAAGAACCGTTCCCGTAACGATTGTTTCACGTCAGCCGCGTTGATGCCTAACCCCTCCGACATACCCAGGTATTTGTAAGTATCAGTTGCGGAAAGTGATCTAAGGTTTATAGAATCTGAAAGTTGTAGTCCCTCAGATTCTACAATCCCTCCTCGCTTTACATGCATAACTGCACATTTATCCACACCAAACTCCATCCTGATGGAGCTACTAAAAGTTTCAGTTACCTTTAGTAGCTTCATCAGTTGCAGTTTAGTAGGGGCAAATAGTTTCAAATCATCCATATAAAGCAAGTGGGATATAACCTGACCGCCTCTCCGCAAAGGATAGCCCAGCCTCGAACCCTCTAGTAGAGTGCTGAGAGGGTTCAAGGCTAAACAAAACCAAAGTGGACTCAAACTGTCACCCTGGAATATTCCCCGCTTAATTTTAATAGACTCGTCGTTCCCTTGAATCGATCGACATCCTGGATAGCGAAGGACCGTCCTCCACTGCCCCATACATGACGCAAGGAAGGTGCGTAGAGTTGTATTTATTTTATACAGCTCCAGCACCCTCATGAGCCATGTATGAGGGACCGAGTCGTAGGCCTTCTTGTAATCTATCCAACATGTCGACAGATTCTTTCGGGATCGACGAACCTGCTGGCTTATGACCATATCGATGAGGAGCAGCTCCTTAGTGCCACGGGACCCATTCCTACATCCATTTTGAGAGACTGACATGATGGAATGTTTGTCAATATGTGAATTTATTTTAGCTCTCAAAATAGATGTAAGAAGTTTATAGACCGTCGGTAAACAAGTGATCGGTCTATAATTCTTAGGTTCCGCGGCACTACCTGATTTATGGAGCAGGTGGGTAACTCCTGTAGTTAGGAACTGTGGTAGCGACCCGGCTTCTAAAGCTAACTGGAATTGCGATGCCAAACGAGGGTGTGAACTTTGTAGCCATTTAAGCCAGAAATTATTATTATTATTTATTATTATTATTATTATAAGTATAGATATAGATATAGAAGATTTAAACAAAGTCGTAACTCGTTACTTATTTTGTTCTCATTCTGCCACAGAAATTAACGAAACGGCGTAAGGATGGCGCAGTCATGTCAATTTCATGATTTAAATACCGTCATTGACAATTTTATACCATTTCAAAAAAATTAGAACAAATCAGGTTATGATTTTGTTTACATTTTTCGTAAAACCAATTCTATCGATGCATCATATATATATTTGCTTAGGAATACGAAAATAATACGTTATTAGGCAATATGGGATAGAAATTAGATCAGAAATGAATTTTGAACATTATTATTTTAACGCAACTCTTGTTCAAGCAGGACCTAATCAAGAGCGGCCTATAAAACTGTCCCACTGCTGGGCACAGGTGACATTTGAGGCAGATTTCGTGCCTCGAGCACGTAAAGATGTCGGTCCTGCTCCTGATATCGGGTTGCCGACCCACCAGACTATGAGAGTGAGGAAATAGTGAGTGCACCTGTATCTGCGCAAATGCTTGAACACTAATATCTCCTGTGTACCTAGACTAGTCTTCATTGAGATTGACCGCCGAGATCGAAATCGGTGTGGTGATTATTAAAGAATATAATAGAATATTCTTTATTATGAAACACCAAAAGAAAAACATATGACGTTGGAATTTATAAATTACATAGGGTGACACAATGGGCGGTCTTATCGCTAAAAGCGATCTTTTAAAGACAACCTTTGGATGGATTTATAATAAAAGGAGAAATGATGCTGTAGGTAGTCCATGGTGTACTTACAAAGCAGGTGGAATCCCAAGCTCCTTTTCAATAAAAGCGGTGACTTCTTTGGTAATTATTTTATTTTCTTCCAATCCTAAGTGTCCTATGGACTCTAGAGTCGCCACGGCGCTGGGTGTCGCAAAGTCACCAGCAAATGATATGTGACAATCGCCGGAGACTACGCATACAAATGACTGAAAAATATAAAAGTAGATTCGTCAACAACCTGACCACTAAAAATTGTCTACCTACTACACCATATCATACCTTGATCGTGTTAAGAATGTATCAGGCAAAAAAAACTGAGTTCGAAAAGTATGAGACTAGTAGACCATTCCTTCGCCGACCGACACTGGAGCGTGCTATGGCTGGACCGTCAAAAAGTCGACAAGAATATTTTACAAGGGAATACGTTCGTATTATGGATCCTACCATGGTATGGTACGGTATAGTGGGCAGACCTTTAATCCTATAGGTTTGTGTTTTTTTTTTGCAAGTTAACAGTGGCGACCACCAGAAGAATCGAGAAAATTAAGCTCGATGAGTCTCAGAGTACAGCAGAAAGTATATTGGAACCAGCAATGATAATAATCAGAAAAGGATAGCAGAGGAGTCGGAAAAACTATAGTTTCCACCTCCCTCTATATCCATATTCCCTACATATGTGTGCACTAACTGAATAAAAATTCGCTTTCGCTTAAAATTATCTTATCTTTATGCCAGATGTCGCAAAGAGCTATTTTATTTACAACACAATAATATATTACATAATATTACGATATAATATACAGAATACATAATTACTGTCTCAAACTATACTCACATTTTCGGGTTTCCTCAGGACTTTCGACAGCAATGGTTGGATTTTACTAACAAAATCCTTTGGTACTTTACTTATCGGGATGTTGGTTAAAATTTTTAAACAAGGCATTGTAAACAAGTTATTGTTCCGCTCGTCAAGAGGTGACTGATACCAACTCCGAGTGATACGAGTAAGTACTTACTTCTGTTATCAATGTTATGCCAAGAGCGTCGGTTTATCAATATTTTATTAGCGCATCGGTTTTAGGGATGGGCTGTGTTCTGGTCGAATACGGCGAAGCGAAAATAATATTTTAAGGAGTTCAGTAGTTTTAGATTTTGTTTCGCACTCAGACGCTAGTTAAAAATATTTATTTATTTCAAAGTTGGTTAAAGAAACATCAGTATTCAGTATGCTTAGCCTTTGCTTACTGCTTTGATAAACTAGAGGTCGCATTGCAATGCTGTGAACGAAGTCTTGGGTACAATTTTCGGGTTATACAGAAATCACTTGTAGCGTTTTTAAAAAAAATCACAAGACATCCCGGAGTCAGTAAGTTTGCGGTGTTACACCCCGTGCCTTGCTACCTCGAGCTATTAAGCTAACGACGACGGCTGACAAGTCGGGGCGTTACAATACCAAGTCAGAGATTGTGAGGTGGATTTTGGGAAACTCCGATACTAGGGCTTGTTTGTTTTGAAATAAACCTGTAGCCCACATAATATGAAGAAGTGCCCGATATTCTTACACGCTTGTATCGAGGACTTTGGCATTTAAACAGGAATAATGATGAATGAATAGTGAAATTGATGGTATGTGCTAAAAGTGACAACAAGGTAACTAAATTGAAGTTGATGTAAGAAAAAAATCTCGTTGCAAAATAATTACGTTACGCTAAATTATAAACATTTTAAAATAATTACATATAATTAAATTAACCTTAATCAATAATCCTTGGTTTTCTAAATGCATGCACGATGTTAGCTTATGATCATTCTAAACTCATAACAAATACTTCCCCAAAAAACATAAATTCAAATACATTCCCCCTTTTCGGTCCATGCCCATTAAAAAAACTCATCGAACCATATTCTCATTGTCACAACAGCACAAATATGCTATGACTTGTCCCAATTACATGTGCCGTAATTAAAGCACGCGCCTGCTTTGTCACGTCCAAATATTATCGGTTCTGAATAAATCTTTCGCTACCAACTAATTAAGTGGACGTCACAAACGTTCTGCAAATCGAAATATCTCTTTGACAGGTAAATCTGATATGCTCCGGCTTTTGATACGAGGCGTGCTGACTCAATTAGGACCCCCTAAATGCGCACAACGTCCCCTAGCAACCCCTTTAAGCCGGAATTCGGGCTCTAAAGCTTCAAACAATTTAATACCCTATACGCAAAATAATATCTCTACTGCCAATTAAGTATCGTCGACATATTGCAATGAATATCTGTGATGCTTTGTGATTGTATGCTAGCAGTATTTTTGTTGATTCGTTCGTTTATATTAGAGACCTACTTTGGTTTGTATGGATGAATGAAAGACAACTGTATGCAGCGGGGATGAGAATGTTAAGAGGAATGATGGCTAGAGTAAGAAATGAGTATAGTAGGGGAAGTTTGAAAGTGGCACCGTCAACCGAAAAACTATGTGGAAATCGGTTATCATGGTATGGGCATGTGATGAGGAGGAATGAGGATCATGTAGTGAGAAAGGTTTTGGGCATGAATGTGGATGGATATAGAGGAAGGGGACGACCGAAGAAACGATAGATGGATTGTGTGAAGGTTGATATGATTAGAATGAATGTTACTAGCGAGATGACGGCAGATAGAAGAGTATGGAAGAAGAAAACATGTTGCGCCGACCTCTAATAAAATTGGGATAAGGGCAGGAGGATGATGACTTACTTTGGTTTGTAGTACAGCATGTCTGGAGGTATCAGATGAAAAGATTAATTGATATTTTAATTTGACTCACTAACACTCAAAGTCAAAGTTGTAAATCTGAATTAATATTATAAATGTAAAAGTGAGTTTGTTTGTTACGATTTCGCGCTAAAACATCTGAACGATTTTTTTAAATTTTTGTACGGAGATAAACAGAACATAATATACGGTTAAAAACTATGGCTTCATAACCGCTGGAAACATGTTGTTAAATAATGAATTTAACCAAAAAATTATGATAAAAGTGTTTGAAATAACCAGTTGTATGAAAATTTAACTATATTGAGTTTGTTGACAAATAAATCTGTTTCAATTGGAACAGACTATACAACAAAGGGAAATATCTTTCTAAGTGGCTATTCGTGCAACGTTTGAGAAGTATCAATGTTATTTAGAACAGAATACATGGTTTGCTTGTTAGCTTTTAATTCGCACTGCTTAGGGCCTAGGCTGCCTATTATATTGATCAGCGGCTCTTATAATCAGATTTATTATTGTAAACAGCCTATATCCTAACTGTAAGCGCGACTGTGAGTTTTTTTGGTTCATTTGTTTGTTTGTTACGCTTTTGCCGTAAAACGACTCAAGCGATTTTGATAAAATTTGGTGTAGTGATAGATGGGAGCCTGGAGATTATTCTTTATTTAAGTGCGTGAAATAGTTATCCCAGGCGAGCGAGGCGATGGCGAGTGAAACCGCAGGAAAAGCTAGTTTTCTTTCTTTGAACGATATCTAAAATGATACACTATTGTAACGCCTTAAGATTCATTTTTCCATAGGATTTTGTTACCTACAGTTTTTATTAAATACAAAATTAAGAGGTATTCGTTTGTGAGTTTGTATGTTAAGATATGTTAGAATCTCTAAAATAACTATCTCTAAATTGCTGTGCCCAACAGGGTCTACAATTAACATTACTTTGTTTAAATGTAACACCTAAACCACATTGTAGAATGCAATAAATATTGAGTACCGAACTGAGGAAAAATGAAAAAAAAAAAACAAATCGTAGATACACACGTTTTCTTTAAATAGGCTCTAATTTTCATAAAACACGGGCGAAGCCACTCATAGAAACTAGTGTATATTTCAATTAATTATTGCGGTAATATTTTATTTACATTTAGCTTTAGAATAATTAATTTCTCAGCTACTTCAGAATGCATTTGATAAGCGAAAGCCTGTTTCGATAAAGAATTCGTTGCATTCATTAAATGCCACATCTATCCTTCAAATATGTCAATTAATGGAATTGAAATTCACGAAATACCATTAGCGCTAATTATTTTGAAGATTATTCTGGAAATTTAGCTTTATACAAGACTAAAGGAGATAATAACCACTGATAAATAAGAATGTAAGTGCATTATGTGAATATGTTAGTAAGGAAAGACATTTTATAAGGATAAAGCATTTTATATCTACATATAAAATGCTTTATCCTGGGATCAAATCTAATTATAGATATATAAGTTATTGAAAACAGCGGGAAACTTAGACTTTATACGCCGATGTGCTAAGGCACGTCGCATGTATTCCTTGTTCGAAGCTTAATTTTACTAACTCAAGAAAGATCAATATCCTTTTTGTTTTCCAGACGGAGACTGGGGTATCCCTACTCCCATTTCTGCCTGTCTCGACGGGAGGTAAAACAAGGGTCTCTCCCCTAAAATCGGATTGACATTGACCTTTTAAATGTGCCAAGGACAAGGGCAGATGTTCCACTGTTAGGGTCTTCGAATTCAAAATGAAATTTAGGTCGATTCATTGAATGGTTGTTATCGATTTTTGTGGAAATCAGTTTTGGGCCTTTGCTCCTGCCCAGCAGTGGGATAACAGATGATGATTATTTTTGGTTACCAATTAGGGCAATTAGGACTTACTTAATTGATTTCATTGGTTGAGTTTTTTTTAATTATCTTATAGAAGAGAAAAACTGATCGGTGGTTTCAATTTGATAGTTATTTTTTGCATACAAAGACGATATTTTAATTGTTGTTTTGAAATTGCTGAATTGAAATGTTGTATGAAGGCACGTTAATCGATTTCACACTAACAAAAATGAGAACCTCGCAAACACTGAAAAGTGAAATTTAAATAATTTTTAAATCAGTTTTGTATTACATTGTCAGTTTGCCAATTATTTCGACTAATACCAAAGTAGGCAAAAAAAATACCAAAATGGATTTCTGCATTTTATGAATGACTAGCAGTTGCCCGCGGTTTCACCCACGTCTCGACGGAAGTTTCTCCAGGGAAGAACCTTCTCCAGGGTCCCCTCTATCTCTGTACCAAATTTCAGCTAAATTGATCCAGCCGTTAACTCGTGATGCGATGACCAAGGGAAATAGGGATTCATTTTTTTATATAGATTTTAAGGTTTTTGCAGTTTACTTGTCCAGTCCAGATACTCTAGAGAATAATGGAGCTTGCTTCGGTACATGAGCGCTTTCTCGGAGGAGCAAGCAACATGTCCTGTAAAATTTTATTTATCATGTTGCTGGATACTGAGCAACGTTTCAACGCGTATAATGAGCGTTCATGCGTGTCATGTTTGGGGAAATACTGCCCCTCATTTTTGGGGATTTATTCTCCCCGAATATCACGCTTTTCCCCTCGAGCGAGATGCCTTACATCATGTATTTGTATTGGAGTAGTAAACGTGGAAAATAATTGTGATTTTTGGGTATACTCAAACGCTTTAGCTTATCATTAAGATTACTAAGAAATAAAAACAAAAGTAACTATACGTTATTCAAGTTTTTGGAGCGTAAATTATGCATCACTGTTGCGCGAAACGACAATTTGTACTTGGAACTGGGAAGTTTATTTCTTGGAAATATTGCTGATTCTATAGTCTTAAATTCGGAGAATAAAGCAGTTTTTATTCAGATGCGCAAAGTAACCTGCTTTTTATCCGGATTGCGAAAGAAAACGGGGAATAAAAAGCTAGTTTTTCATAATTCACTCAAAGAATAGAATAGAATTATGCTTTATTGTACACCAAAAGAAATTAAGACGGATATAATTTAAAACTAAAATGTGGGTACAACGGCGGTCTTATCGCTAAAAGCAATATCTTTCAGACAACTTCATACTCACCTATTAATGTTTAAAAAACAGGTTTATTATAATATCTGACTAACGACAAAGGAAATCATCGCAGGGAAAAAATTACCAAAATCTCTGACATCGCCAATCCGCCTTGAGCAAGCGTGGTGATCAATGCTCACGCCTTCTCTGTATGAGAAGAGGTCTTTACCCAGCAGTGAAGTAGTGAATAGGCTGATGATGATATTTACATCTATACTTATATCTATGGTAATAAATCAAAGGTATTTGCGCAAGGACATAAGTCGTGACAATATACAAACATACAAACGACATTATCGTCTTTGATGGGACAATGCTGCACGCAACAAGATTATCTATGGTTACGCAACGAGGCGTCAGTCGCGTCCGTATGGTCTGCGGTCAGTGTGGCAACGGTCTTATTACGACTTTAGATGATCTGACCACTCTCTGACCGTTTTAGGAAAGCATTTTAATAGCATTTATTAAGCATATCTTATTTTGATCTTCTCAATTTCTTTTTTTCATTTTTTTAAATGCTTAATAGAATTTCGGAAAATCTTTTCTTATTGGATGCCTACCTCAAAATAAGAACACTCTCTCCAAGTTAGTTTTCCAATCACGTATTAAACAGACTGTTGTCTGTTTCGTGGAAATCTCTAATATAGAATGCTTTGTCCTGAATGACTGATGGTTCAACGCACAGCCTAAACCGCTAATAGTAGAGACCTGAAACTTGGACGGAGTGTTCTTTGTATGACGTAGGCATCTGATAAAAAGGACTATCCAAAAGTCTACCACTAAGGGGTGAAAAAGAGGGGCAAAATTTGTATGAAACTCTTAATTTGAATTCATATAGCGCACACGGGCGAAGGCGCTGGCGGAAAGCTAGTATTATATGAATGAAAGATTTTCAAATCAAAGAGACATGTGTTGCTGGGGTTTTTGATACACAATACAATTACAACAATTTAATTTGTGGACATTCCAAAAGTGCTGATTTTCAGCCTAGTTGGAATAAATTAATTTAGATTTTTCATATAACTAGCTTCTTTTCATGAAGGAGTTTATTACACATTGCTGCATAAGTTTGGACGTTTATCTCATTGCTACATTCAACGAAGCAATGTATATCACTGAACTGTCAAAACGAATGCAATTGCAAGCGAAACTGGAAGCTATCGGCTTATGTAATTAGGAAGCCGATCAGTCTTGCTCTTCTTGCTTGTATCGGCTTTTGCGCAGCATCGGATGCTACGGCCTCGGATGCGTACGTCGATAGATTACGCTATTCATCTTGGTATCTCACATTGCATATTCAGACGAGGTATAAACTAATGTGGGCATGATAGTAGACACCTAGTTAGAGGAGCTCGTGGCTAAGTAACAGCCGCACGGTTCGACCGATCAAAGGTTAGCTGCACTTGGCGCGGTTGGTCTGTGGATGGGTGACCATCTTTGTCATATCGAGACTCCTCCGTGCCACGGAAAGCACGTTAAGCTGTTGGTCCCGGTTGTCATTTGTACATCTTTGACAGTCGTTACGAGTAGTCAGAAGCCAGAAAGTCTGACAGCCAGTCTTACCAAGGGGTACCGTGTTTTCCGGTAATTGGGTTGTGGAGGTCAGATAGCCAGTCGCTCCATGTAAAACACTGGTACTCAGCTGCATCCGGTTAAGACTGGAAGTCGACCCCAACATAGTTGGGAAAAGGCTAGGCAGATGAGTAGACACCTAGTTAGTAGCACATTAAGATATAATATTTGTTAAAACGTAGAGAAATGCTGATGTGATGGCCCAATGGCGAAAGGTCGGGAAGTTAATGCATCAGTTCGAAGCCTGGCAAGTATCATTATGACTATTTCTTTTTATATTTGATTTGTTCTTTCTAAGTGTCTCTAAGACACTACTGACTGGCGCTGAAGGAAAAACATCGTAAGGAAACCTGACCTTAAAAAAGTCTAAAACCACCTATCCGGTTCGACCTTTACTCAACAGTGGGATAGTGAAAAGGACCTTGATGGAATAACTCTATTTCAGTATTTACATAAATCTAGACAGTCTTGATTGGTTTAGTTGTCCTGACTTAGGCCAATATAGGTATTCTTGGTTTAATTCCTGTAAAAATGCATTGAAAACAGTAGTGGCTTGGGAACCCCCTGTAACATAGGACGAATGTGGTTTGGTTTCTGAACTAGCGACCAGTCCACCAGTACAGAGCCACTCGAAGTGGTGTGAAACGAGCTATGCTGGGTACTTCAGAAGTGAAGGTTCCGCCAGTAATCCGCAACGAGATAAACCGATAGGGATCCAAAGCTGTAGATTTACTCATGAACAATCGTTCTGTTCCAAATTTCATGTCTATAGCATGAGTAGTTCCTGAAATAATCAGCTGTGATAGATAGACAGACAGACGAAGTGAAACCAAAAGGGTTAACCCTATAAAAACAAAGCAATATCGCCCGACCCCAACCATTCACAGCAGTTGAATTATTCGATAGTAGTAGTTTTTAATGATATAGTTTTGTTGATAACATTAAATCATATGTCAGCATAGTAATCTCGCTATTTTTCATACTAATAAATAAATTGATAAGATAAAGATTACGCATGAATTTCATTTATTATGTAATAAATGGTAACATTTGAAACTTCACGGAGTAAACAGGCTATCTCTTAAACCAATCAATGTCCGTGTTTATAGTAAGTGCAGTACGCTAATCTCATGATATCTCGTTGATATCAGGATTGTCCTATGAAGAGGAGCTCGTGGTTAGGTAACAGCCACATGGGTCGATCGATCAAAGGTTAAGCTACGCTTGGCGCAGTTGGTCCGTGGATAGGTGACCATCTATGTCTTACCGAGACCCCTCCATGCCTCGGAAAGCATGTTAAGGTCATTTGTAGATCTCTGACAGTCATTACGAGTAGTCAAGAAGCCAGAATTATGGACAATATTATAAACGTTTGTCTTTGTTTGGGATATGTTTTTTGGTGCAACCGGTTATTAATTTTAATTTATTTTATTACAGTGGACAATAATTATAAATTATTATCAGCTTGAGGGTAGAGCGCCTACTAAATTAAAAAAAACTTAAAGCGATAAATCGTGGTGATAATACATTGCTATGTTTCTTGTGAAAGGCGTTGTTGTGTGGGGGTTAGTGTCATAAAAAAGTGGATAGTGCTCGTTTTTAATTTTATAAGACTAAAAATTTAAGTTTTATTATTTTTTAGGATTCCACTTCTTAATTAGATACCTGTCATTTTTTTTGAGATGAATTTGGTTTTAACTCTAGTCTAGGTCAGAGGTGATTTTTTTATATAAAAATTATAATCTTTCTGCAGGCACTCATTGTCCTAAACATAATAAACTTTGACAATGAAAGACTATTGTATGTAAAAATAATATCTTTCTGTACCATTCTCTTTATAAACTTTAACAATGAAAGAAAGGAAGAAATATTTTAACAAAACACAACAGTGGCAATTTTTATACTAGGAACTCCGCGTGTTTTTTGTAAAAAGCTTTCGCTTTAAATGTTGATGTAATAATGGTAATATCATTTACAGCGGATGGAAAATACATTTTACCAAAAAGCGAGCTGAGTGCACATCATGTTTAGTATGCATTTATTGCCCGAAAAGTTTTTTAATAAAATGCCATCCTAACTTTGCACAATGGACATGAAATGTTTGAGATGTACAATAAAACCTTTGATTCACCCGAAATATTCATTTTGCGAATTCAGCTCAAAAACAGGACCACTCCAAACGACTACCGGGAATTGTTAGACAACTTTTAGGTGCACAAAATGGTTTGCTTTCATCAAAGTTGGTAAAATCTGTGAAAAAAATTCCATGAGTTCAATATTTAATATCGTGTATCAGGTTGTCGTGTAAATGAAAGAGTCGAGATTGATATCATCGGGAAGTGCGTCTGTTGGTTTTGATTCTATTGACGGACATGAGCCCGCGGGACAAAACCACACAGCTTTGTATGACTGCGAAATTGCATCGTGTGGTTTGTACTTTGAGGATACTGTACTACACCATCCACTAGTGATGTCCATGTCTGTATCTTTACGTATAAAAAAATTGTTACAGGCCGATGTCAAAATCTAATAATAATCAAAATGGAAACTGGCGGTCTTTATAGGACAGACGGAACCTAGAACAACATCTTTTAGAATTCTTGTCTGTCATTTTGACGGTATTACGCATATATACCCCCAGACAAAGAAACTGCTTCAAAGTTTTTGTTTAAAAAAAAATGAATGGCCCTTTCCAGTATACAAACATACACTTAGGGATAATGATACTACGCTGTTATGAAGTTAAGGAACCAAACTATAGGTTTCAATTTAAATTTGTATAAAAAGTTGGAATACTGGGTTATAATGTTTTTTCAAAGGTAGGTGCGTGTTGAACATTGATGCTGTTTATTAGTCCGTCAGTGTACAAATGAGTATTAGTAAGAACTACACGGTAAGCACTAGAAATGGTAAGCTAATTATCTATACATATAAAATGTTTTGTTCTGAATGACTGACATATCAACGAACAGTCTACACCGCTGATCGTAAAGACCTGAAACTTGGAGGGTGTGTTTTTTGTATGACGTAGACATCCGATAAAAAAGGATTTGGGAAAATTTGGGGCAATATTGTATGAAACTCTGTAATTTTTAATTTGAATTCTTATAGCCGACGCGGGCGAAGCAGCTGGCGGAAAGCTAGTTTTAAGTAAAATAGTGTGGATCGTACAGAAGGGTTACCGCAGCCCTGGAACACAAGGACGGGTTTTAGTTAATAAAAGTCTGACACACACTCTCCCGACGAACATGTTATGAAACAGAAAAGCTCAAATTTCGGTACGCTCGCTACTCTTATTTACAAAACTGGAAACGATGAGAACAATTTTTTACAAAATACGATCATATAGAAGTTTTATTTGACTAACAGTAGCTAGGACGAATGGTAACGTTGGAAAAATAAACGAGTTACTTCTATATGTATTTGAATTTTTAGGGTTCCCTACTATGTACCGAAAATACTGAACAATTTTAGGATTAGATCGTGGTTCGTCATGTCCGTCTGACCGTCGAGTTGAGACCCTGAGTAACTATATCAGGTAAGTGAATGTAGGCTTAATTATAGAATTTAGAATAGTATTTTTTGTTCATCTTTCATATTTATGCGAAAAATATAAGATATAGGATACCAAAAATGTTTTGGAATGTTTAGAAAAAGCCTTTTTATATGATAGGCCCCATGACTGAAGTTACTTGGGCCATGGTCCATTGCCATGGCCCAAGTAACTTTAAAACTTTAAACGCACACTTCCCCCCATTTTTAACATCAAAGAAATCAAAAATAAAACTTTTTTCATTTACAATATTTTTACTTAATTCCTTTACTTTTAATTTACTTAATTCCAGACAAGTCCATAGCATTAGTTGTTTCTACATAATCAACTGTGACAGACAGACAGTCGAGACCGACGAAACCGCACCCTAAGGTTGCTTTTTATTACTATTTTATTTTGGGACCCTAAAAGGTTGTTGTAGCTACGTTATATTTTTATTTTTACAAGGTAGAAATCAAATTTTGAATCCTATTTTCAATATTTTTTCTTACAATGAAGCAGTTAATGAGGGTTTCGGACCAAAATGCTTGAAAGAGCCTTACGGTTTTTTATGCAATTTTAAGGTCATTATTATTGCAACCAAAAAGAAAGAAAGATTATTTTGCAAAACCACACGTCTAAAACTATTTAATTAGGTACCACGCTTCGAAATAATTATCCCCACGTTTACCAGTTGTCAACTAAAAAGAATTCGTAGGTGCCACAAGCGCAGACAATATTTATCTTTTAGATATTATCATTTAATTTCGACGGAGAACAATGGGCAATGATTACATTTTGTAATTGCTTGTGTAAAATGATGATTTGTGATTATTTTTAGTAAATTTAATACAAAGACGGGTCGTTTAGTCTTCCTATTGTTTATTTTCAGTTTGTATAAGTTATTTAATTTAAATTTTGCTAACGATGTGGAAGGTACTTTGTACAATAATATATATGTACTCAAATCAAACCATTTTGGCCTCTATTGCTAAGGTGATAAGACAAAAACCAGATGCTGAATTTATTTGGTATTGTAGAAATTATTTTGTTCTAAACACCGTTTTAACGTGTACGGAATAGAACTCAAAATCGTAAAGCTGTAAAAAGAGTTTTTTTTTCTAATGATGTTTAAAAACATGTATAGATGTTTCCCACGACTTCATCAGAGGGCTGAGGGAACTATTTCATGCTTTCGGATAAAATTCGCCGTCTCCAGAGTCCCATCTATCTCCATGCCAAATTTCTTCTAAACTGATTTAACCGTTTCGGCGTGATATCTTTATACTAGCGCCTGCCCGCGACTTCATCCGCGTGGAATAGTGGTGCTCCGCTCCTATTGGTCTTAGCGTGATATAGCCTATAGCCTTCCTCAATAAACGGGCTATCTAACACTGAAAGATTTTTTCAAATCGGACCAGTAGTTCCCGAGATTAGCGCGTTCAAACAAACAAACTCTTCAGCTTTATAATTATTAGTATAGATTAGTATAAATTGTTAGATAATGATCAATTTGTACATTGAAGATTCATCATCATCAACCCAATTAATAATCATCCATTAATATTTACTTCTACATATTTTCAAAAAGCAAAAGCATTTGTTTGAGCATAATATTTTTTTACTATACCGATTCCCTCAGTTTAGGGAACCTTATTAAGCTTACAGCCTTCTTTAGGGTCGCATCTATCTCCATTCTAAATTTTATGAAAATCGGTTCAGCCGTTTTTCTGTAAAAGCGTAACAAACGAACAAACTCACTTTCGCATTTATAATATTATTGTTAGGATAGTTAGAATGCTTTATACTGAATTGCGGAAAAAGAAAAGAAAATTAAAGTCACAACTTTAACGTTCAATCCCGTGAACACAAACATCTGGAATCCTATCAAAGATGCACTCATGCAAAATGCAGTTTGCGATTTTTCACGCAATATTTATATATACATTTCTATAAAATTCTCGAAGCATGTTCCGGCCCGCTTACAGCACAATAGAATACAGGTATTACTTCTAAGGTTTTATTAGGGTTCCGTACTGTAGTGTCCTCTTTACTTTACCTATACTTATTTTACAATAAGATTAGAAAAACTTCTAAAGTCTTTTTGCAGCTTATTCTACCGATTTTGACTTCTATTCCATACTGATAAGGATGATGTTGAAAGCATAATAATGTTTACAATAACAAATATATTCTGGATCTGTTTTTGTCATGTCACCTTAGTAATAAAGCTTAAAATCGTTTGAACAAACGATAAATACGGTGCGTTTAAATGTCAAATCTTATTATAAATGGAGTATAGTATAGGTAGTAGTAATTTCGTATCGTATTAAGTAAATATCGGCTCGTTGGCTATGCACAACGTCTTAGATCCGTGCCCATTGACAGTTCACCATTTGACAGTTCTCAACCGACTGACCATAGTGAATGACTTGCACCATCCGCGCTATGCATAACCGAGACGACAGATATACTGATACACTACACGTACGTAAAGTGTCAACTGTCTATTACAAGTCGCACTTTCTGTCCATCCGTCTATCACAGGGCTTGTCTTACAATAACAGCTAATTGAAAAAAAAAAAAAACTTTTTACAAAACAAAAAGCCAACATCAAATTTAAATACCTTTTATCTAACCTAACTAGTTATATTATAGAAAATACTTTTATCTTTATGTCTTACACGAAAGTATGTTTTTTAGGGTTCCGTAGCCAAATGGCAAAAACGGAACCCTTATCGATTCGTCATGTCTGTCTGTCTGTCTGTCTGCCCGTCCGTTTGTCACAGCCATTTTTTTCCGAAACTATAAGAACTATACTGTTGAAATTTGGTAAGTAGATGTATTCTATGAACCGCTTTAAGATTTTGACACAAAAATAGAAAAAAAGCAATACATTTTGGGGGTCCCCATACTTAAAACTGAAACTCAAAATTTTTTTTTTCATCAAACCCATACGTGTGGGGTATCTATGGATAGGTCTTCAAAAATGATATTGAGATTTCTAATATCATTTTTTCTAAACTGAATAGTTTGCGCGACAGGCACTTCCAAAGTGGTAAAATATGTGTCCCCCCCCCTGTAACTTCTAAAATAAGAGAATGATAAAACTAAAAAAAATATATGATATAGATTACCATGCAAACTTTCATTGAAAATTGGTTTGAACGAGATCTAGTAAGTAGTTTTTAAGTAATCAGCAATTTTCCTCTACAAACAAACTTAATTATGCTGTCGGAAAAAAAACAAGATAATTGCGACTTTATTGCGTATTTTTTCTTTCCAATGGTCGGAACCCTCAGTGCGCGAGTCCGACTCGCACTTGGCCGGTTTTTTTTGCCATTATGATTATAGCATGCATTATGAAAAATATGTTCGCTCATATGAGAGAAAGTAGTTTTAAACAGCAATGCTAAGTTTTATTTTTAAATCTGAATATTTTACCTTTATTAAAAAAAATAGTAAGAGAAGAAACTCCACGTAGAGTTCTTTACCCTTCGTACGGAACTCTGGGTGGATTAGTCAGACTCGCACTTGACCGGTTTATTATTTAAGCTCTTTGAGTGTGCACGTTTACAAAAGGCTTTGGGACAGAGTACACACATGAGAGATATTTAGTTTCATACACGATGCCTGGGTTACTATATGGCTCAAAATAAAAGAAAAAAAAAACAGTTTTAATCCTTACTAATATTATACATAAGAAAGTGATTATTGGTTACTTGACATTAAAACGGCGGCACCGATTCGAATGAAATTTGGTACAGAGATAGATTTACAGGTGCACAGAAACTTTTTATTCGGACGCGTTAATTATTTATCTCGGTACGCAGGTGAAACCGCGGGAAATAGCTAGGATTTTAACTATAATTTTTTTAATAAAATTAAATGAAATGAAATCATTAGCCTATACTCTGTCCCACTGCTGGGCACAGACCTCTTTTCATACAGAGAAGGCATTGGGCACCAGATTTGTTCAAGGCAATTTTTTCCTTCACCTTTAGTTAGTGACGTCTAAGATATACTTAGAAAGTACATATACATATATGACCTTAGAAAATGATTTCCAAGATAAGATAGGAAAAAAAGGAAAAAAATATACTCGTTTTGCAGCATACTCAACCGATTTTGAGTTCTATTCCATACACATAAGGAGCAAAATAATGTTAACAGTATCAATATCACTTACAATCAGTCACCATAATTGGTCGGCACAATTTATTTTGCTTGCATATTTGAAATTTCTCATATCAAGTCTCACAAATGCAATAATTGGCAAGTGAAGACGGATTCCAGCCAAAATTACGGAATGCATTACAAAATTAACAACTGCTATCTTACATTACAATATACAGTCATCATCTGCCTTTTCCCAACTATGTTGGGGTCTGCTTCCAGTTTTAACTAGGTAGAGCTGAGTACCAGAGTTTTACATGGAGCGACTGCCTATCTGACCTCCACAACCCAGTTACCGGGAAACTTACCCCTTAGTAAGACTGGTTGTCAGACTTTCTGGCTTCTGACTATCTATAGCGACTGTCAAAGATCTACAAATGACTACCGGGACCAACAGCTTAACATGCTTTCCGAGGCATGGAGGAGTCCCGCTATGACATAGATGGTCACCCATCCACGGACCGACCGCGCCAAACGCAGCTTAACCTTTAATCGGTCGGCCGTGCGGCTGTTACTTAGCCACGAGCTTACACTCTAACTATAAATAAAAATTCACACAATCGACTGAATCTAGAAAACTGCTTCACTGATTTCGATGGGACTTTCACTTGAAGATTGCACTTCTTCCTGGTTAACATCACGCTTGCATTTAAGGGGGTCAGCGGTTGTGTAAAAGCAGGATTTCCTGTGGAAACCAGTCGGCAATATGTCTAACTTGACCTATGAACCTACAGTTTATGTGAAAGGCGTATGTTTAATGGAAGTTGCAATTGTTCATCCTATGAGATAAGAGACCTTTATATTTGACGTAATATCCTTCACGAGAGATCTGTTACGGGGAGCAAAGGTATTATCTCAAAAGGCAGCCTCTCTTCAGAGGCACTCCAGTATATGCTTAGAATAAGCTGGTGGAGCAATTCATTAGCGATGACGTGCGTAGACAACTAGGGTCGGACTCAGATTGAGTTTTGGGAGTAAAAAACTGAATACTAGATTTTGTCTCGGAAGAATAAAGATGGCGAAACTCTATAAGAGTTCCTTGTCAACTACGGAACCCTAAAAATAGTTAGAAACAATATGCGTACCAAATATCATCCAAATCCTTTCAGTATTTTTTGCATAAAACAGCACATACATCTTCACAAATTTTAGCATTTATAATTGAGTAGAATTTTATTGACAACCATTTTGAATTGTACACTGTCGTCGAGAGATTACGATCTCAGGTAAGATAGCCGCGGACAGACAGACAGACGTACATGGTGAAACTGTAAGGGTTCCTTATCTCTACGAAATCCTAAAAAGCATGTGAAACATGTAATGTCTAGTCACGAATTATTTCATAATGCCTAGTGGATTCAGTCATTGTTTCGACCTTCGATGACGCATCAAATAATCGAACTAAGTAAATGGAAACGGGGACGAGTCTAAAAGCTGGTTAATCATATAATTGTGAAAGCATGTTTGCCTTTCATTACCTAATAGTTCAATAGTCTGAGTAAATTATTACGTCAGAGCAAGGACATTTTTATATCCTCAAGATAACTGGTAGTTGCGTGTTGAAATTGACTTATTTTGTTTGCATAGTTCAGTTTGCTAATGGACGATATAGCTGCTTCCAGACTACGCTATAGTATATAGCATATAGTATATAGCTCATAGCACAACAATATCGCGCACCATACATAGCCAATAATATATAGTACAGTGCAGTGTGAACGTGTCCATAACAATGTATGGTGCGCGATACTGTTGTGCTATGAGCTATATACTATATATGCTATTATATTATAGCGTAGTCTGAATTTTTGTATGCTTTTTTCATCTTTTTTTAAGGGGATAGGATATTATCAAAAGACTCCCCCCCTCCGCCCAGCGGAGCTAATAGTGATAGACTCTTAATGACTCAAACCTATCTATGTTCCTTCCCGCCCTTTGCGTTTCGGGGCTGTGGTAACCCTTTCGAACAGTCCCGGCAGGCACTGGCCTTTTATTTATTCTGTACGTTTATTAATTCTGTGCCCTAGGGTGGCCTCCGTCAACTATGCTGACATCCCTTTGAGGCGCGCGTGGAAACAAACGAGGCGTCGACATGGGCCTTTTTTTCGGATGGGAAATCATCAAATGACCCTCCCGCCATTGTGTCTCTCTTACTGACTAAAACCCATCCATGTTCCTTTTTATCAGCCCTTAATATTCTGGGGGCGCGATAACTCTTTCCAACATCCCGCAGTGTTGACATGAGTTTGGTCCTCACCGGATAGCGAGCCACCCATTGCTCACCGTCCGAAATCTTACACTTCCGACTTTATATCAGACTTCATCATTGTATTGGGCTGTGGTCCGAGTACTACGTTTAGACATTTTTAAATAAAAGAATTCGTAACGTAAACAATTTTTGAATCATAAATTCAAATATTATAAAGCTACCACGAAATTTAAGCAATTTTTTATGCAATAAGAAAATTATATTATTGTAAATGCGAAATTTTGTGAGGATATACATAAGTATATTTGTTACTCTTTCACGCAAATACTACTGAATGGATTTGGATGAAATTTGGTACACACATAGTTTATAACCCGGATTAACATATAAGCTACTTTTTATCTGGGTGCGCGTAGCAGTTTCCTCAGGAGGCAGGTAAAACTACGGGTAAAGACTTGTCCACCATAAACCAATGCTTTGAACCAGTCTTAAATATAGCACATAGAACTGAGAGTATAATATCTATAATATGGATTATTATAATGAGTAGCAAGTCAATACTCGAGGCAGATGTTACAATTACGAATGTATTGCATAATTAGGGCTTAGAACATCTTCAAACAAACTCCTTAGAAGAGGGGTATTAAAATCTCGACAAGATACTTTAAAGATCACTTGTCTTTTTCCACCTTTCATTTTCTTATTTAATTGCCTTGTGTGTTGTTTTCTTTTGTAAAATAAAAGCATTAGGTATCATTATTATTCTATCATTGCTACGATTAGAAAAATAAACGTATCGGTGTTGTAATGTAGTAACATATACCGTCGTGTGGAGTATATTAAGGTCTTTCAAAAAAATAATTAAAACCGACTTCCAAAAAAAAACTGAAAAGTAAAAAATAATTTTTATTTAAACGCTTTACGACCAAAACATCGCTTTAGAAGTCGGTGTCTTGTCGGCGGCGAAATACTAACAATAGTAACTTACAAGACACCGACTTCTAGAGCGATGTTGTGGTCGTAAAGCGTTTAAATAAAAAATATTTTTTACTTTTCAGTTTTTTTTTTGGAAGTCGGTTTTAATTTTTTTGTAAAAAGCTTTTTTATTTTTTCGCTTTTCAGTGTCTCGGTCTTGCTATCTTAACAAAGTAAAGCACCAGCTTTCAAATAAAAAAAGAATCATGAAAATCGGTTCACCCAGTCGCAAGTTATGAGGTAACAAATATAAAAAAAAAATACAGTCGAATTGATAACCTCCTACTTTTTTTGAAGTCAGTTAAAAATAATAGGTAGATGTGTAAAGACCATTTTTGACCAGAGAGCCATTTAAAAATTAAATATCTAGCTTACAATTGCAAATTTTTAACGATACTACCCTCTAACTTTTCAATAGTTGTACCTAGTACCTAGTATACCTGAAAAAATGTACCACGATAAAACGAACATCAAAGGAAAACTAGGAGGCTTGTAGGAGTCGCGTGGCCCCACATGCACTTACCCGGTTTTTGCGTATACCGATAGAAATTAACAATTTTACATACGGTAGGTGTATGTAACATATGTATATGTACTATTAGACCAGTGCCAATAACTTTTGAAAACAAAAAAAATAATAGTAGGATGAAACCCATTGGAAAAGGAGGAGAATATAATAAAAATGATAGGAAAAATAAATTACGGGCGATCTGAGGTCGGGAAGTGGGGGGAGGGGGGGTTAAAGTTAAAAAAATGGTTTATCTCAATTTCCGCCAAAACTACAAGTCCTATGAAAAAAGTTAAATGGCAAAGTTGTAGGTAATAAAAAGATCTACAACTTTTGAATTGACACTTTTTTCACATAACCTCAAAATTTATGTGAAAAATTCATAAAATCATTCAATTCAATTCATCAATTAATAGAAGGATCAAAAGTTGTAGATCTTTTTATTACCTACAACTTTGCCATTTAACTTTTTTTCATAGGACTTGTAGTTTTGCCGGAAATTGAGATAAACCGTTTTTTTAACTTTAACCCCCCATCCCCCCCACTTCCCGACCTCAGATCGCCCGTAATTTATTTTTCCTATCATTTTTATTGTATTCTCCTCCTTTTCCAATGGGTTTCATCCTACTATTATTTAATTCACTTTTTACCGTTTTTAGAGGCTAAAAGCACTGGCCTATATATGTACGCGGTCTCATAATACTTGCAATAATATATATTTTATTATGTAATAATCCGTTCACACGTATTACATATTTTTTATCCAATAATGTACCCATATTATGAGACGGCTTAAGATGTTTATGGAAACATATCTTATCTTTTAACTGCAAATTAATTTCGTTCAAGACTCAGTTTTGCTCAATTTATTGATCCGCGTCACTGAGAATGCGGGATAATTTCTTATTTAAGAAAAAAACGTTGCCACATACTAGGCACTAGCTTCTGCCAGCGACTTCGTCCGCGTGGAATAGTGGTGCTCTGCTCCTATTGGTTTTAGCGTGATGATATATAGCCTATATCCTTCCTCAATAAATGGGCTATCTAGCACTGAAAGAATTTTTCAAATCGTACCAGTAGTTCCTGAGATTAGCGCGTTCAAACAAACAAACTTTTCAGCTTTATTATATTAGTGTAGACTTCTCTTGTATCGTGGATGCGTTTACGAACATACATTACGCATGCACAAACACCCAGACTCGGAAAAATTCTGTATGTTCCGCGTGGGAATCGAATCCGCGACTCGTAGCACAGCAGCGAATTGCTCAGCCACCACGCCAGACGCTTTATTATACCTAATATACCTTCTTTTATTAGTAACTGGCTACACTGCCACGTTTTTTTAGGCCATATTTTTATTTATATAGATGACGAGTGGGCCGTCTCGGCTTCGCATTGGTAGCCTATGTTACTCAGGGTGAATGAAGCTTTCCAATAGTGAAAGAATTTTTTAAATCGGCACAGTAGTTTTTGAGTTTATTCATTACACACAAAAATACAAATCTTTCCTTAGTAGTGTAGATAGATACTGGCTTTCCGTCTTTATACGCCTTGCTATTTATAAAAAAAAATACAGTTACTTTATACGCGGAACTGAAGAACCCAGTTCTTCAGTTCCACGTATAAAGTAACTGTATTTTTGAACAAGTGACAAAAACACTAGTAGGTAGAATTGAAAACAAAATGTATGAGAATGTCATTCGTTTACGACTAGCTATCTGTCATTCCCATACATTTTGTTTCTATTCTACTAGCGTTTTTGCCACTTGTCTAACCCCCCTGTTATGCAAGACCTGTATAAGTTGATGATATTTTAAATTATTATTATATTTTCAAATTATCGCGGCTAACTATCTATTCTGTTTTAGATGACATAGTAACTCTGACTGTCTATTAAGTCCAGTTCATCCCGCCATCTCCTTCTAGGCCTGCCGCGATGTCGTTTACTGCTATTTGTGTGTATTTATTTGTCCCAGAGTGTTATTTTATTCGGGAATATAATGTCTTGTCTATGTATCTAGTCTATCTTTGCTGCGTCGAGTGTCGGCAGCGTCAACAGGCTTCTGAATCCTGCTGCTCGTAAGACTGAGGGCTACTTGGTGGAGCACACACACTGCGCGGCCGCTCCATACTTGAATTTGTACTTTTTTCTTTTTTAATCTTTAGAAATAAAGCAGTTCCCTTGAGATGCGTGTGAAACCACAGGCTATGGCTAGTAAGGATAGGTTAATCTTAGACGAAGATACATACTTACCCACAAAAACCTTAGTTCATACACAAGTCCATACATCATCATCGTTTGACTGTGTTAATAAGGTTTTTCTCGTATAAAGATCAACATTGGTTGCCACGCTTGGTTAATGAAGATGTTGATGTTTTTTGTCTCATACTTACCTTTTAAATTATTTTTTGCCAGAATTTGATCCGCTGCAAAATCACGTAGGTAAACATTCATACCATAATCATTAGGTAAATAACAGAAATATATTTTGATTTTACAAACATACACTTCTATTTTATTTGTTTGTATAGATTTTAAAGCGTTGAATCAGCGGTCGGCAACCTTTTGGCAAGCAAGGGCCACAAGGTAGCAAAATAAACTATAGGCGGGCCGCACTTGTGATATTACCCTAGATTCTACCTGATATACCTACGTATAATTTCCCATAGAAAAACCGGCCAAGTGTGAGTCGGGTCACGCGCACTAGGGTTCCGTAGTAGGTCTTAGTTAGACGAGTATAACTCTGTAACCGGTTACCAGAGGCTTATTTAAAGATTTAGCGCCCCGGACCAGTTAGCTTTGCCGCCCCATTAACAAAAATTAAAAAAATATGGAAAAATAGAACCTAACTAATGGATCGTTCTTGAAGTTGGTGGGGAAAGAACACAAAATAATAACGATTGGAGACACCGAATTTTAGAACGATGTATTAGTTATTTTTCAATTTGTAGTGTATTTTTAAGTCGGTTTTATTTTAGCAAAACAGTTTTGTTTTCACTTTTGAGTTGTTTTTGTTTGTTGCATGATGATGTTTGAAGTAAAGAACTCTTAAATTGTAGCAAAAAGTAAATGTGAAAAGAAAAAAGAACAGTTTAAGGCGCTAGCGAAGCGAGCGCGATTTTTTTTGTAGGATGTAAATTTTTTTGTTGATTTTTTTTGTTGCATGATAATGTTTGAAGTAAAAAACTCAAAATTGTGGCAAAAACTAAATCTAAATAAAATAAAAAACAGTTGAAGGCGCGAGCGAAGCGAGAGTGATTTTTTTGTAGGATTACAATAAAAAAAATTGAGTTGTTTGTTGCACGATAATAGTTGGAGTAAAGAACTGTAAATAGTAGCAAAAATAAAAAAAACAGATTTTTTTAGGATCACTATAATTAGGCTGATATGATAGGATGATGAAATTTAAAAAAAAAAAATAACCTCGCCGTCCCTCGCAGCCTTCCGCCCCGGGCCATGGCCCTATGGTAAATACGTCCCGAACAAAAATTAGCATTTAAAAACTAGATTTTTCGCAAATGGCCCACTTAACCGAAAAATGCTCTTGACCCACCCATTATATTTTCGAAAGACCTATCCAAAGATAAAACATACGAAGGGATACGCGAAAAAAAAAACATTCCCACTTTACGTGTTTGGGAGCTTAAAAAAATATTTTCCGTGCCCGACACTCAGTTGGCCGGTTTTTTTTTACCTTGAAGCCATACATCCAGCGTATTTCATTAATTCATGACTCGGTGGCAAAATACTAACAACAGTAGCTCAGAGACACTGACTAACGTTTAAATGAAACTAATTTTACTCTTATTAGTATTTTTGGAAGTCGGTTGTATTTTTATTTTGGTAAAAACTTTTTTACCAAACATTCGCGGGCCGCAAGTAAGACGTCCGCGGGTTGCCGACCGCTGCGTTGAATAATTCATCTATCTCTCTTATCTATAAAAATAAATACTTATTTCCCTTCACCACGGCATCACGCCTGAATGGCTGGACCAATTTGGATAATATTTGGTGCGAAGATAGAGGGGACCCTAAAGAAGGTTTTATAGGCTTTTTATCCGGGTGCGTAAAGTAGTTGCCTAGGAAAGCGGGTGAAACCGCGGGAAATATGTAGTCGATAGACTTATCGTATTGTATAACATAAGATAAGTCTATCGATCTCTATCATACTATTTGCAGTGCCCATCAGGGTTCATAATTGTTGCTACTATTTTTATATTACACCTGTTATATACATTATGAAATGCAATATTTAATTTAAGTAATTCATTGCTTGAATTCTTGGATATAGGTACTACTAAGGGAGTGTGCTAGTCAACATGTGTAAAAATGTTACCTAATTTTTTTTTTTATTATTGTTAAATATTGATATTATATAAAGATGGTTCTTCAAACCTTCAAACAGACAGACATGTGTTGCTGGGCAGTTTGTTGCGCCACTTCTTCTTTCCAGCTAAAACACATAGGAAGTGGAGAAGGATGGGCATTTTGGAGGTTGTCCTTTGTAAATTATTTTGTGCTTATTTTCAGCCTAATCTCAATAAACGATTTTTGAATTTTGAATTTTGCACTATATAATGTAATTGTAGTTTCTGTCATTACATAAAACTACTACAACTGCCTCGTTGGTCAAGTGGTCGCATAACACGACTGCTGTAACCGAGTCTCGGGTTACATTCCCGGGTCGTGCCGAAATCGCTTTGTGGGTTTTAGAAAATTTCACAAAGTAGCTCGGAGTCAGGAAGTTGATGGTGTTATACCCCCTTGCCTGAGAGGGCATGTTAAGCCGTCGTCCCCGGCTGTTATCTTGATAGTAGTTGTTGTTACAATTCCATGTCAGAGGTCGTCAGGCGAATTTGAGAACTGACACTAGGGCTTGTTAGGTTGGTGAAACCTGCAGCTCACACGATAAAAATAGGATATATATATTTACATGTACAACATAGTATTTGTTGGTTAATTGATTATTTGGTTATGATTAGTTTTGTGCAACAGTGATTACCTATCCTCTGTGTGTTGGTTTAGTTCCCGGACCCACCAATATCTGTGAGTTATACAATACACTCAGTACAAACAACGGATTAGTTACAAAAATAGTTAACCCATCAAAACAACTAATACATTTTTGTATGAAATACGACAAACTTTTTGACAGACAAGATTTTTTGCAAATTAAAAATCTTTCTCAAAATGTTTTACTAAAATCATAATTTACAATTTGTAAATAAATAAAATATCTAACCTGGATTCATCGCAAGCTAGTGTATTTCTTTTCATACATCAATGTTATTTGTGTGTATGTGACATTTACCTATGTGTGTGTAATTACTATATGAGAGAATAGATATTATTTGTATAGGAAAAAAAAACAATGGGGTCCCCAGATTATATGTAGTAAAGTGCCTTTACATATGAAAGGGTAAAATAAAACGACTCTAATTAATACTCAATAACTCGTGTATTACTAAAACTTAAAAACAAAACAAACTTGTACTTAACTCAACCGAGACTCGAACTTGCACCCCGGTTACACTTTTAGATGATTGAACCAACATTAAAATGTCCACAATACTGTTTATAATTAGTTATTTAACACTGCAGAGCAATTTATAGCAACATTTTTAAAATATATTTTAATGTTACCTCAATTCTTACATTTCTGCTGATAAAAATGGCCTAATATTGGTACATATTGATATAAAATATAAATATATCTGCATTAAAAATATTACCAGTAAAAATATTACGAACAATTTAAATCAGCAAAAAAAAAACAAATAAAAACATGTCTTTGAACAGACACAAAACATAATTAAATTACATAAAGCCTCTTTACTATTTTCGAAGAGTACAAACGCACCAAGTTTTAACCGACATAGTGCAGCTTGTAGTATTTCGAAAGTGCTAAACTTAGATGCACACATGAGCGAATCGGCCATGGGATCAAACCCATTGTCGGTCCACAAACAATAGACGTGTAGACGGAAGTGAACTGCGTTAAAATGAACAAAATTATTACGTAAAAATCACTTCCTAAGGCGCACGCAAAGCCAAAATACATCACATTCGCAATTTTGGAATAGGAAAGAAGTTTTTAACACTCGCTGGAAGAATTCGCCTTCGCGCACGCCTTGCACTTATCAAAAATTAAAATAAAAATATTTACAAAAATTGGTATATGACGGTAACAAATAGTTAACAAATGACTAAAAAGTATTTACAAAAATGATGGTTACCTAATCTCAGTCCCATCCGTGGTGTTCGTGGTGTTCGGGTTCGTGGTGAATCGGTACCCAGACCTTCTCCCACACTGGTTTCCATACCTTCTTCCACGCTGGGACTTCGATCGATTTCCATACAGGCACCTGCACTTGCTTCCATTTCTCTACCCAGATCTTCTTCTGGACGGGTACCCAGACTTCCTTCTTAACGGTCTTCCAGATTTGCACTTTCTCTTCTACCCACTCTTGTTTCTTCTCGGTGACCCACGCTTGTTTTTTCTCAGTTCTCCAGATCTGCTTCCATTCTTCTTTCCATTCGAGCTTCTTTTCGGTCACCCACTCTTGTTTGTGCTCGGTCTTCCAGACTTTCTTCCATACTGGCTTCCAGATCATCTTCTTCCTCCACAGATCGTGGCTGGTGTACTCCCAGCCATGGTGGTCCTTACCGAGGTATTTCTCTCCGGGTACACCCTCCTTAACCCATTCAGGCACGTATGTTTGTTTCCATGCAGGCACCTGTACTTCCTTGGTGTGTGGGACTTGGATTTCTTTCCAAACTGGTTTCCATACTTTTTTCCAGTCCGGAACCTGAACTTCTTTCCAGATGGGCACCTGCACTTCCTTCCAGATTGGTTTCTGAATTATTTTCCATGCAGGCACTTGTTCTTCTTTCCACTGTTGTATTTTCTCAGTTTTCCATGCTGGTACTTTTTCTTTCTTCCATTCAGTTTTCCAGACCAATTTCTTTTCTGTTTTCCAGATTTGCTTCCAGTCCTCTTTCCATACGAGTTTCTTCTTCCACACTCCCTCTGGTGGTGGAGAGTGCCAACCTCCGGGGGAGCGTTTTTCACGAGATAACTCAGTGTCCTTGGCCGTCTCCTGGATAGGCACGGCCAGTGATGCGGCGCACGCCAGCACCACCCATATCTGGAACAAACAAAGAAGATATAATTTCCATTACAAAGCTTTACTTTCCAACAATTAAGATTTAAGACTCGTATTTAAACGGTCGATGAATTTCAACCGGTTTCACTTTTAACGAATTATTTTAAGTCTTTATTGTGTTACTGATGTTACAAGTCTTGTGTAACGTTTCTATGTAAATATGGAGGCTTATTATGCATTCATTAATTATAATTCACGTCAGCCACTACAATTAAGTTTAAAATGTTAATCGTTTAAAAAAATGTGCCCACGATGAATAATTTTAATTCATTAATATGATAGAATGTTAAAGTTATTTCTATGTATGTAATCGGTAACTTTAGAAATCGGTATAGAGCTTTCAAAAGTTGAAGTTGCGTCTGCGCATCGAAAATGAATGATAGGCTGTTACGTATGTAAGTAAATGTTTTTTAACGAGGCTCGGGTCAATTATTCGGATTATTACAATTATTAACAGATCAAATCAAGTTTATTTTTTTTTGTTTGTCTGATAAACACGTTAATTTATTTTTAAGTAAGTATTTGTCTATGATCGCTAAATTAAATACGAATAGGATTGTTTTCACGAGCGATTCACTTAAGTATTTTTACGTAACAAAATTAAATCGTTATTTATTGAAATTAAATTAAGTCACCAATTTTTTTTTTGAAAAAAAAAACAAAAATCGATATAGTTTTAATTCCGAAACTTTTGCCGATTTTTCGCCACACTATTGACCGAATATCGTAGTTTAAATAAACACTTGTCGTTGAAAAAAATATCACGTTAAATCACTTCACGCACTACACCCACCGTAATAGCCAGCGTCCTCATTTTAGTATGATGCCCGCCGCGACTGACGATGCTGCGTCTGCGCAGGTTTTTATTAACGGGCCCCTCTCTTGCTCCTTACGGCCGTGATACTAAGTGACGAAGGTAGGGTGCGTTTTCTAACGCAGCTCAGCGCATGCGCGCGAATTTATTATTGTTTTGGTTTTCCACCATGCGAATAACAGCTCTTGCGATTTTTTCTACAATTGCGAATATATTTTTTTGAATTTGACAATGTATTTTGTTGGTTTTAAATAAATTAAGTTTGGTTTAAAATATGACGTATGTCAAGCAAAAATTAATACAACATACTTATTATAATTGTACATATAAAGGAAAGTTATGGTTGCTCAGTTAACAAATCTATATATCAATTATTGTTTTTGATAAATTCATGGTTTAAATATATAACTGTGAAGTGTGACGGATTTGTTTGTATGTTTCGACGCTTAGCTGTAATTGCAAAGTCGAACCGATTAAAAAAACTGTTTTTGGTATAGTTATCGTGTTAACATTCATGTGCATTTTATATAGAGATATTATAATGAAATTACTGACTTCAAATTCTATTTTATTTCTTTTTATGTAAGTTGTACTTAATTATTATTTTATTCTAAACTAGTACTTGTAGTTTCACCCGCATTTCACGGTAAGTTCTACACGCACCCGGATAAAAACAACGTAATGTCCTTCCCCAAAGTGCAAGCTATCTCCATACCAAATTTCATCCTAATCGGTTTAGTCGTTTTGGCGTGAAAGCGTAACAGACAGATAAATGATATTTATTTTTTCAAGTAGGTTATAATATAACACTTTTACCCGTCAAACATATTTTTGTTTATAGCTAGATGAGGCCGGTGTTTCCTATCTGACTAGCTTGAGAAGAAACACCGAAACAAACTCAAGGGTCACAGTCTCTTTTAGCGTCCAGACATTTAATAACCATTGCAATATGGTAGAACAATGTGGACTTGGACAAAGAGTGGATCTGTCCAATCAATCAATTAGCACTAAAAGTCATCAGTAGATAGAAAGATTAACTTTCCTATATTGGTGCCGATTCTGACTTACACAAGACTAAACTAATTTTAAAATATCATGCTCTTTTTCTATTGCGAAATACAAGAAGAGGATAGCAAGTAATTCAGTGCTGTCAAATTAAATGACAGATGACATTTTGTTCGTACAGGTTTGTTAATTTAGTCGAGATGTTACGTCGTGATGTTTAATTTGTATGAAAAACTATTTTTTTCTAATTTGACAGGTGTTAAAAGTTTGCTATCCCTTTCTTATATTTGTTGATGGAAAGAGAGAATTATAGACTAAATTTAATTTAGATGGTGTCAAGAGAATCGCGGCCAATATCAGCGATACAGTAAACATCCATAATGCACGTAAAGTAATCTCACTTACTAGTTGTTTACCACGGTTTAACCTGTATCCTGAGGGAATTTCTTCACGCACCCGGATAAAAAGTATCTAATGTGCAAATCCAGGTTATAAGCTATGTGTGTACCAAATTTCATCAAAATCCATTCAGCAGTTTTTGCGTGAAAGAGTAACAAACATACAAGTGTCCTCACAGACTTTCGCATGTATTGTATTAGCAGGATAATATAACCTAGGTAACCTAAATCTAGATGCTATCGCTTTATTTGGCTTAGAATTTCATCAATGTATGTACTATATTGTTAGGTTCTTGTAATACTAAATAATTAGACTAATTGATACGGCATGTGTAGGATATAGACGAGACATCGTACTGAGAATGTCACATGGTATCCAGGCAATTAATTACGCTAACCAATTCTATCTTAGTTTGAAATCAAACAATATTCAATTTCATAGGATCGTACTCATCATCGTCTGTCCTTTTCCCAACAATGTCGGGTCGGCTTCCAGTCTAACCAGATGCAGCTAAGTAGCAGTGTTTACATGGAGCGACTGCTTATTTGAGCTTCAGAACCCGGTTACCGGGTATCACGATACCCCTTAGTAAGGCTGATTGATTTTAGATTAAATTTGAAATACTACAAAGCGTTATAATACATTCTCAGTGTTTGTCGAAACTGGGGGCATGTTCGAAAGAGTAACCGTGCCCCCGGAATATAAAGGGCGGAGGATATAAAGGAGGAGGATATAAAGGAATATAATGAGGAAGAAACATGGCCCATCCATGTTTCTTCCTCAGCCCTTTTAGTCAGTAAGAGTTTGACACTCCCACAATGTCCCATCCGAAAAATATAAATAATTATATTAAAATATACCTAAAGAATAAATATGATTATGTATATTATATATATGTAAAAAATAAATAATAAAACAAAACTATACAGACATGTGCGTCAATGAGATTAGGCGTCAAAGTACTCCTCCTCACCACTGTCATCCGGAAACGTGCCCAGAAGACTGGCAACATTGCCACGTTGAATGGCAACGTTAATATCATGCTATTGTCCCACATATGCTACTGCTCCACCTGCGTTTAGCGTTAACGTTAACTTAATGCCAAACTGCGCGTCGTTTAATGCAATAACATTAAGCGTTGGCTACATTTAGGCATTAACGCTGCAAAAAATATTTCTCGACTTGTTAATGCGTTAACTCACAAGTTGAGGTTGAAACATGGACGTTGCAGCGCAGCTGCACTAGGGGCAAAAATTAGTGTTCTAAATTATTATATTCATCTATGTAATTCAATTAAAAAGAAAAAAACAAAATTAAAAAGAAGATGGTGGATGATTCAATATCATCGTCGTGCAGAATGAGCCGGCGTTAATGTAGCCAACATTCACTAGCGCGTTACACTGCGCGGGAATTCCCTTTGATGTGTCAAAAAAACTGACTCCCGAGCTATCGCTTAGCGTTTAATGCCATTAGTAGTGACGCTAGTACGTTAAGGCGTTAAAACGTTGGCCACACCTGCTTAGCGTCTTCATTAACGTGCTAATTAACGCGTAAATACGCAGATGGAGCAGAAGCAATAGACAAATAAAATGGCTTTAAATGATGAATGACGATGTTTAGAGCATGAAATTTACATAAATGCATCCTTACGCCATTTTGTTAATATCTGTGGCGGAATTAGAACACAATAGGTTACGACTTAGTTTACATTTTTCGTAAAATGAATAAGTACTGACTATAAAAAAAAAACGAAGATACGAATTTGTAAAATAAATTCAAACGGTACAATAAAATAAATCAGCACTACATAGTATAAAACAAAGTCGCTTTCTCTGTCCCTATATACCTATGTATGCTTAAATCTTTAAAACTACGCGACGGATTTTGATGCGGTTTATTTTAATAGATAGAGTGATTAATGAGAAAGGTTTTAGTATATAATTTGTCAAGTTTTTGTATCCATTAGCTAAAATATCGCGGGCGAAGTCGCTGGCGGGAAGCTAGTTCGATATAAATTGATCACAGTATTCATTTGAACAATACAAGTACTAACTATGTAGAGATGTATTTACAATGTGATCTTTGATCGCAAAACAATGCGGTTAGATTATTGAGCTCGTACTGACCCTCTGTTTGTGTATGTATTATGCAACTGTAGATTTTGCAGTACGCTATATTATTTAAGCCTATGTAATGGGCTCTTAGCTAAGTAAGTAACAGCCATGCAGACATAGACATATATGTTACTAAAGTAACTAGATCTGCAATCACCGAACACAATGCGTGCCATAAAGGTTGAGCCCACAGACATAATTCATGCCACCTGTCAGCTTGACTTCAACTGTCTGGAAAAACTGACTGTCACCATCTTTGTCGAACAGATGTCACGTACATAATGTTTGAGTTAGTGTGAAAGAGATAAATAGAAGTTTGCGTCAAAGTGGTTACTTTCAAAGCTTCGTCTACACACCAAATAATTGGACTTTTTTTTGACGCGTAATTCAAACGCACGTCACAAAACACACCATCGGCTTATTTACTATCCCACTGCTGGGCACAGGCCTCTTCTTATACAGAGAAGGCATGAGCATTGATCACCATGCTTGCTCCAAAAGGTGGTGATTTCAGACTTTTTAATCAAGGTTTCCTCGCCATATTTTCCTTCACCATTAGCCAAATGTGTCTTAGATCCACATACTTAGAAATCTTTTTTTTAGAAAACTTTGCCCCACACTAGGAATTACTCCTGTGTCATGGGTGCGTTTACAAACATTAATTACACATGCAAAAACACCCAGACCCGGAAAAAATTGTACTTGTCCCGTTCGGGAATCGAACCCGCGACACTCAGTGCAGCAGCCAATTGCTCAACTACTACGCCAAATGTGCCGTCAAAAACTCACATTGGTACTTGCCAGGTTTCGAACCCGCACACTTGTGCACGAGATCCTGTATCTTACCTAGGTAGTAGTCACCGTGAACAAATAAAGAATTAAACAGATTATTTTTAACACGCTTTTATTAGCTCGGGTTGTATGTATGTATGTATGTAACGGAATCTTTGAACTTGGAACTTTGCACACGTGTTAAGGGCCGATGACAATGCAATAATCCGATAAAAAAGAACTAAAAAACACGCTTTTATTGCTGACCGAACTAAAAAATGGAAAATAAATAATAGTTTAAAAAAACTAAAAAAACACGCTTTTATTGCTGACCGAACTAAAAAGTAGAAAATAATTTTTAAATAATTCAATTCAGAGTAAAAAGCGTGGGGTGCTTGATATTTTAATTATTACACCTACCTATTCTATTGGCAACCATTTATGAGAGGAGAGTCATGAAAATATAGGAAAATGCACCCCATGCTTTTTACTCTGAATTGAATTATTTAAAAATTATTTTCTACTTTTTAGTTCGGTCAGCAATAAAAGCGTGTTTTTTTAGTTTTTTTAAACTATTATTTTTACAACCTAAGACAGATGTTTTAATCTGGGATGAACATAAACTATCATCAAAATTGGTTCAGCCGTTTTATCGTCAAAGCGTCACAGATAGATAAAGTTCATACTGCATTTATAATAAGGCTCAGGCTAAGTCACGTTGTTCTAGTCTGAGCCAATAAGTTCTTCTTTTAAACTAATTTGTTCAAAAGCTCAGTTCTAAATCTTTTAGCTTCAAGTTCTATTTTGCGATATCAAATTTGAGGATGCGGAGTGCAAATACATAATTATTAGTTTCAAAATAAGGGCGAAAACGGAAGGAATATCTAGACGTTTGCGGCTCAAAGGGAACAGACGTCGTTGAAAATCTAGTTAGGTTGAACACCAACAAGTATCAAGGATTGCCGAAACCCAACGGTAAATTAATATTTAACAAACACTTCAAAGGCATGCATCTATCATGCGGCAAAGAGAAAATGTGGTTCTCAAGGACATGCACTTGATTTATTTTAAAACTAGCTCTTTACCGTGGTTTCACTTGCCTCCTAAAGAAATATATAACATAAAACCGTCTTTAGGATTCTATCTATCTCCCTACAAAATTTCATCTAAATCGGTTCAGACGTTTTACTGTGAAAGCGTAAAAAACAAACAAACTCACTTTCGCATTTTTATATTAGTTGGGACTGGCTTTTTCCCAAGGCTTAACCAGCATCCTGAAGGAACTATTTGAGGATAAAAATTATTCTATAGCTTCCTTAGGTTTCAAGCTATCTCTATACCAAATTTCATCTAATTCTGTTTAACCAATTTATTGTGAAAGCATGATGGATAGATTACTTGACGCACCCGGACAAAAACTGGCCTATGACCTTCCGCAAGTCTCAGTCTATCTTCTTAACAACGTTTAATCCCCGACTCAAAAAGAGGGGTGTTATAAGTTTGACGTCGATGTCTGTCTGTCTGTGTGTATTGGCATCTTAGCTCTCAAACGGATGGACTGATTTCGATGCGGTTCTTGCGGTGGTTTTTAGCTGTTTGGTTAATATGGGTTAAGCAGTGTAAGAGTATGAGCTCTTTTCCAGAATGATGTAAGGCATTCTTGCGTAGGGTTTTTTTTGTCTAAAATGTTTAGTAGTTTTAGCGTTAAAACGTAATAAACAGACAAACAATTTCAGATTTATAATATTAGTAAGGTTTGGTAGCAGTGTCCGTCTCTCTCGAGTAAACTTGTTCGCTTGAGAGCAGAGTAACCAAAACTATGAATTTTAAAGCACCTAGACACTTGTTTGCCTTAATAGTCTTTTAATTTTCACGTCTAATGAACTTAACTTATAGGTACAGAAGGTTTGATGGACTTATTTTATACTTCTTGTAGGCTCTTACTTGCCGTTTGGTTATAAATAATATGTCACATAATGACATACTAAGTCGAAATGAAATCGTGGTTGCCTAGCGGTTAAGGCACCTACCTCTCGTGTACGAGTGTGCACATTCGAAACCTGGCAAGTACCAATGTGACTTTTCTAAAGTCATATGTACTTTCTAAGTATATCTTAGACGTCACTGACTAACGGTGAAGGAAAACATCGTGAGGCAACCTGGACTTAAAAAGTCTGAAATCGCCAATCCGCCTTGAGCAAGCGTGGTGATTAATGCTCATGCCTTCTCTGTATGAGAAGAGGCTTGTGCCCAGCAGTGGGACATTATATAGGCTGATGATGATGATGATGATATCAACACTAGTTTGAATGAGTTTTCGTTCTAAATAAATGTCTGTGACGATCAGCTGTGTTTTAGTGATTTAAACTAACTAATTTACTAACTGCAATTAGGCACTCTGCTTTAGTATCTTCAATACGGTCGCACCTAACTTTTTATCATTTATATTTTTACGAATAATAATAAGCATAATTTTAATATTTGTTATGATATCAATAAATAGATATAGGTATAATCATTTAAACATAATATAATTATGACAAATATTTCAACATACATAAAAGAATAGCAAATTTATTCAATTTTATACTCTACTAGCTTTCCGCCAGCGGCTTCAACCGCGATATTTTAGCTAATGGATACAAAAACTTGACAAATTATATACTAAAACCTTCCTCATTAATCGCTCTATCTATTAAAAAAAACCGCATCAAAATCCGTTGCGTAGTTTTAAAGATTTAAGCATACATGGGGATATAGGGACAGAGAAAGCGACTTTGTTTTATACTATGTAGTGATTTTGACAGATCTTGAATGAAAGTTCTTCTATTTCACGTAGGTATCAGTAAACACATATTTTTTTGGTGCAACCGACTGTTAGTTTTAATAAGGTTTTCATACGTATAAATATCGTAGTAAGGCCCGTTATTTTTTTCTCTAAAAAATCTTTTCTTACCTTCATAATGAAAACAGTAGGTAAATTAATTCTTTAATTACGTAAATTAATACGAAAACTAGTCAATGAAAGTGTTCTGCGCCGCTTATAAATCTTATTTATTTTATAATTAACAAGCGTTCCGCCAGCGTCTTCACCCGCATGGATTTGACGAATTCAAATTAAAATGACAGAGTTTCATACAAACTTTACTCCCCAATTTCACCCCTTTAGAGGAGGAATTTAGAAAAATCCCTTATTAGTGCACACTTACTTCATTAAAGGAACATTTGTGCAAAATTTCATATTTCTAGAACCAGCGGTTCCAGCTGTGCGTTGATCGATCAGTCAGTCAGTCAAACACTTTCTTTTATCTTTTTATGGCTATACGAATACAAATAAAAAATGATAGACTTTCATACAAACGTTGCCCGCATTTTTCACTCCCTTAGGGGGAAGAATTTCGCAAAATCCTTTCTTATCGGACGCCTACGTCATATAAAAAACACCCCCTGCAAGTTTCAGGTCTCTAAGATCAGCGGCTTAGGCTGTGCGTTGATCCTTCATTCAGGACAAAGCATTTTAATTATGTATAGATAGATACCACGTAAGCAGAATGAGTCTTAGTAGTGTAATATTGTTGTAATAATGGAAGGCTTATGTTAGCTATAATCTAGACAGTGTACGGGGGGATTAACATCAATCATTTAGACTAATTAATTAATTTCGGCTAGTGTTAGTATTAAGAGGTATTCCTCGAAGCGCCACCGTTTTGAGGCGCACCTAATGAAGCGCACCTTTATTATTCCTCGGAGCGCACCTTTTAGTTGCGCTCCCGATAACAATTAAAAATATTAAAATTTTATTCCTTGAAGCGCACCCATGTTTAAAAATAGGGAAGAGAATGAAGTAAACGTAAGAAATTATATTGATGATTTTTTTAAAATGCCCTATTTTTAAACATGGGTGCGCTTCAAGGAATAAAATTATAATATTTTTAATTGTTATCGGGAGCGCTACTAAAAGGTGCGCTCCGAGGAATAATAAAGGTGCGCTTCATTAGGTGCGCCTCAAAACGGTGGCGCTTCGAGGAATACCTCAGTATTAATGCATTTATCGAGAGCATTGTTTTATAGTAACCGATTTACACTGGGGATCAAAATTTTGGGTCAGATATAAAAAGACTTTTGAATGTCCAATATTGTCTTTTTGTATAAAAAATGTATTGAAAGGGTGGAAGAGTAAAAACATTTGTTTCCTAGAATTAATAAACTATTCTATACACCTGAGCTATTAGAATTTCTTGCCGTTTATTTCTTGGTATTTTCTCGAAGCTATTTTACTTCAGTACCGTAGAAAATTATACTCTTTTAAAGAATTTAAAAAATATTATTTTTAAGTAGCTGTATACTATTAGGTGGTAATACAAATTGCAATATAATTTTAAATATATTTACATTAAAATTTGAAAATACTTTTTTTTAAGCCCAGCTTTTTAATTGTAGGTAAGGTAACTGATTTCCGAAACAAAACTTTTATTCCTTCCGCCCATCAACAAATTTATAACAAAACATAGATGTAAAATTTTAACTATTTAAAAACCGAATTCATAAATTTTAAGATAATATTATAATTATTTTTATAACTGACCCAGCTTAATTGGCCTCCAGTGTAGACCGCACGCAGTACCTATAGCTGTTTGACAATCATTTGATGACATCAAAATGATTTCGGGCCATTAAACTCTATTGTGATGATAATCCCAATAAAATTAATAACTGCAATGTGCTTTACCGAAGTATTAGTAATTTTCTTACACGACCTGGGTCTGTATCAAAAATTAAAAAAAAAACATTTATTAAATCAGGCTGAAAATCAGCACTTTTTGAACGTTAAATTTATAAAAGACAGCCCCCAAAACGCCCGCCCTTCACGACTTTCTTTGTGTTTGCTGGGAAGAAGAAGTGGCGCAACAAACTCCCCTGCAACTTGTAATTTCTGTCATATCATAATATCACATCACTGTTTAGGGGTTAGAGTGAGACGGACTACAAGCGACATAATAGTATCTAACATCCTTTTTTCGCAACGCAATTATTACGACTTAAGCCCGTCGTAGTAAGCCCTGCGCTTACAAACCTAACCTTGGTAGTATTATTTAGCACGTGTTTATTATAAAAATATACACTTCTCATCAAAAAAATCGAAACACTTTCGTTTTTATTGTTTTTGTCCTAATTTTTTACAAAAGAGAATTAATTCCATGAAAAAAAAAACATTATTGTGTAGCTGGCAGTTTGGTCATTACAGTAAGAAGAAAAAAATCAAAATTCGAAATTAGAATTTCATTTGTTTATCCTATAAATGAAATTAATCACTGTTTTGAGACAAATGTGTATTTAGGGTTGGAGTACGTTTCTCGTTTAAAAACTAAAAATTAGCGCTTGTCTTTAAACTTTTTGTTTCTTATTTCATTTACTGTGACTTTGGGACGTCTGAAAAAACTTTTTTTTCTAAAACATATGGATACTTCGCCCGCAGAAGCCGCCCAAGTGGTGGCATTGCTGGATTCTGGACTTAGTCAGCGTGTTGTGGCTGCAAGATTGCATCTAAGCTTATCATCTGTTCATAGAGTCTACAAACGCTATCGGGAGACTGGTTCGTTCACGCGCCGTTCAGGATCTGGCAGGAATCGGGTCATTTCTGAGCGAGATGATCGATTTATTGTAACAACTTCTTTACGAAATCGACGCCTTAACGCTTTTCAACTGCAGCAGCAGCTTCGCGTTGTACGAAGAGTAGCTGTAAGTGACTCTACAATAAGAAGAAGGTTGAAGGAACGCGGATTGGCACCGCATAAGCCAGCGAATGGGCCGAAATTAACTGCAGACCATCGAAGAGCGCGCCTTAACTTTGCACGCGAGCACCTAACTTGGTCATACCTTCAGTGGAGCAAAGTACTGTTTTCTGATGAGTGTAAAATTATGCTGTATGGTAACGACGGAAGGAACAAGGTCTACAGAAGAGATGGAGAACGCTTTGCACAATGCTGCATTGAAGAAAAGGTCAGCTATGGTGGCGGTTCGTGGACGGTTTGGGGAGGAATCAGCGCCGACGGTAAGACAGAACTTGCCTTTGTGTCTGGGCCACGGCTGCCTGCACTAAACTCTCATCGGTACATCGAACAGTGTCTTGAACCTCATGTGATGCCCTATGCACATTTTATTGGCAACGACTTCATATTCATGCACGACAATGCTAGAGCTCACACCGCGGGCGTCGTACGAGATTATCTTACCGAAGTCGGTATCTCCATTATGGTATGGCCAGCAAGAAGCCCGGACATGAATCCCATTGAACATCTATGGGATGAATTAAAGAGACGAATTCGAGCAAGAGATCCAGCCCCAGAAACACTTAGCCAGCTGCAAAATGCAATCCAAGAGGAATGGGATAATATACCACAACATGTGATCGTGACTCTCATCCGATCGATGAAGAACCGTATGGAAGCAGTAATAAGAGCTCGCGGAGGGAATACAAGTTATTAAATAAACGTTTCTTAATTTTTTTTTTCATTTACGCGTGTTGTTTTACCCATTTCCTTCATATTCCATACAGGGTAAAAATTACTCATTATACAAAATACGAAATCTATGAAGACTTAATTTGAATTTAGAACAATAACATTAGGATTTAAAAACCTCATACTACTCACTATTAAATGACATTTTACATTTATTCCTAAATATACACATTTTTCTGATAATCCTTATCAAATCATAAACTGCGAGGTGTTTCGATTTTTTTGATGAGAAGTATGTTATATAACTTAAAAGAACAATAAAATTATTCCATACATTTCACCATTCACACCATAGTCCAAGGCGACTGTTACTCAAAAATGAATAATTCAAGTCAAGCGTGCGGTATCTCTTATGTTCTAAATAGTCTTGTTACAAAACAACATCGTTTGATTTGGATGCTCGACAATCCGTACGTATGAACTTGGCCTACATATAGCACGTGGTTTAAATGTAGTGGTCAGAATTTGGGTTTAGGTTGCCAGTTTTCCGGTGTAGTCTTAATGACTATGTTTTTTTTTGTATGGCATCTCGCAGGTCATCCTAGAAGGTTGTAGACTACTTAACCGGGCTTGCCTGTGAAGTGCCTTAAATGAATTTAGGGACTCCAGCCAGGGTTTAACTTACAAAACTAAGCGACTACACGCTAAGGGCACCTGCTAGTGGTCGCTTAGGGTGTCGCTGGGGGAGGACACCAAGGGACACCAAGGGACAGGCTGAATCAGAATATATATGATTATTATAATCGGGAATTTTAAAGCTATTATATAGCTCAGCTCGCGGGCTGGTACGTCGAGCTAGGGTTTAATGACTATGCTTCAAAGAAAATGTAAGGACCAGTCTATACTAAGACTGGTCGTAACAGTAATAATTCAGTTGCGAAAAAGGGATGTAACTATACCTATGTCTCTTCTACCGAAACCGCGGATACCCTATGTCTTTCCCCAGGCTTCAGTCTGTCTCCATACCAAATTTCATCACAATCAGTTCAGGCATTTTCCCGTGAAAGCGTAACACACAAACATATAGACAGACAAACAGACAGCCAGGGTTACTTTGGGATTTATGATATTAGCAAGGGTTTTGAAGTGGTTTTCAGTATGTCAGGTTAGCTAGCTAGTACAAAAGTACCTATTAGCTAGGTTGACAACCTACACGACCTAAATTCGTCATCAGTCATTCAGGTTCTCTTAATATATTCTGGTAGCGTATCAGCGCAGGTGACCACGTCCGTTGTCATACGTCATAATTAAATGAGGTGTCGTCACTGATTTCTATGAACGAACTTGTACTTTGTCTACTTTATTGTATAGTATGTTCCAATCGATTCTACGAAATATGTAAACAAAATCATAACCTATTTTGTTTTTTTTTCCACATTGCATTAAATGATGAATGATGATGCTTAGAGCATGGAATTGACATAAATGCGCCATACTTACGCCATTTTGTTAATTTCTGTGGCAGAATCAGAAAAAAAAATAACTTTGTTTACATTTTTCGTATAATCAATTGGTACAGAGTATAGCATACTAGCTATTTCCTGCAGTTTTACCCGCGTCCCGTGGGAGCTACTTGGCGCACCCGGGTATAAAGAATCCCATGTGCTAATATCGAGGTTGAAAACTATCATTTGCCTAGCCTTTTCCCAACTATGTTGGGGTCGGCTTCCAGTCTAAACCGGATGTATCTGGGCATCAGTGTTTTACATGGAGCGACTACCTATCTGACCTCCACAACCCAGTTACCGGGTAACACGATACCCTATGGTAAGAATAGTTGCCAGACTTTCTGGCTTCGGACTACCCTTAACGACAGTCAAAGATCCACAAATGACAGCCGGAACCAACAGCTTAACATGCTTTCCGAGGCACGGAGGAGTCTCACTATGACATAGATGGTCACACATCCACGGAGCAACCGCGCCAAGTGCAGCTTAACCTTTGATCGGTCGATCCGTGCGGCTGTTACTTAGCCATGAGCTCCCTTTATAATACTAGTAGAATGTGATAATAATGATAAATTACCACCAGTGCACAATGAGTAACCCTAAAAATGTGTTATCGTGTTTTATTTAACAAATTAGTAGTTTCTATCAGTTTACGTACATAGGAAAGGTAGAATTCATCTGGGGGCACGGCAGTGGTCCCGCCAAGTCGAGCGCGAAGCAACATTACCGTACCGTCCTTTTCTGGAACCATTTCACCGCATTTTTAGGCCCTATTTGAGAACCTCTGGGTGGGACTAGAACGCTGAAATGTCAACCGTTGATCGATTTTTTTTTCAATATCTAGAGCGTGAAAAAATTTTCAACCGTTGAACATTTTTTATATGTTCGTGGGTACAGGTCAACGGCCAAATCACATAACATAAAATCACATAATATAAAATAAATATGTTAAATAATAATAAAGAAATTGCAAAAAGGAACCTTAGACTTGGCTCAACTTTGTCTAGAGATTTCGTTACTTTTTAGAGATAACCAAACAGCTCCATCGAGACTTAGCTATTTTTTTTCAGAATGTTTTTGGTTGGATGTGTATTTTAAATAGCAATATCAAATAACTAATAAATACCAGCTACCGTGCCATTAAAAGCATTAATTTCTGATTAAATTGTCAGTTGGATTTTCATGCAAATGTATGATATATTTTGGTTAGCATAATACCAAGAATTGCATCCCCTGCCTCGCGTGTTGCCATAGAGACGTACGTTAACTATATTCTGCTTCATGTTGTCTGTGGTTATTGATATCTCGTAAATAGCTGGAATATAGTTGATTTGATAAATTCTATTTCATGTTGTGACAACTACATTGAGGAGTATTGGGATTTAGTTGCATTAGAAATTGCAATGCTCTAAAGGATTTCAGGAATATAATCTTCCTTTAATATTAAGGTTTAGGTTGTCACTAAAACCAAAGAAGGTTTTTAAAAAACAATTTTAGTAAAAAAAAATATTTTCGCAATTTTTGTGCTAAGGATTCATCCCTCTCACTCTTCAGACTTTTGTAAGACTGATATTTGAAATACTTACCAAACCTCTCACTTTTCCCAATTCCGTTAAGAATGGTACTGAATGTATTTTATGTCAATCTAGATTTGTCAAATTCGGCTTTGGTTTAAAAAAATACTTTGCCCCACACTAAAAAATCTTGTTTCGTTGGTGAGTTTACACATGCACAAATATCCAGACCTGGAACAATTTTAGCTGTCCCGTGCGGGGATCGAACCTGCGCCACGCAGGGAGGCAGCCACTACTCAGCCGTGACTAAACATGCCGTGGAATATCTATCCATATAAAGCCCTCTAAACCTAACCAAGCTAGAGCATATATTCTGATCCAGCCTGTCCCTTGCTGTCCTCCCCCAGCGACGCCCTAAGCCGAGGCCCGTACACTACTAGAGGGTGCCCTTAGCGTGTAGTCGCTTAGTTTTGTAAAATAAGCCCTGGCTGGAGGCCCTAAATTCATTTAAGGCACTTCACAGGCAAGCCCGGATAAGCAGTCGACAACCTTCTAGGTTGACCTGCGAGATGCCATACACAAAAAAAAAAACGAAGCTGGAATTAACCATCGAGTCGGAAACACCATCGTTTCATATAAAAAAACCCCATTGATGACTGTGCATCAGAATAAGGTACGTGAATACTGACGTAATCAAATAGTACAAGTAAAACAATGCTATGGCGTAGCGTCTAAGAGAAAGTTAGTAATTAAGTTAATTTTGACGGGAGGTCGTGACCGCCGCGCATGTATGATCGTCGAATTTTCTTGTTCATAACATAACATCACGCCTTTTTTAATGAAAGGTTTGGTTACTTAACCTTGCTAATCTATGTAGGTACGTATAATAAAATTGTAATAGGCTGATGTCTGTAAATTGAAGGTATTGAAGAAAAACTAATGTTATTAATGCGAAAATAACTCTCTATCACTTTCACGGTAAAACGGCTGAGCCGTTTCTGGTAAAATTTGGTATAGAGATAGCTGGAACCCTAGGAAAGAACATAGGCTACTTGTTAATTTGGTCTGCATTTGCGAAAATCGGTACCTCACGGACGAAGTCGCAGGCAGAAATTAGTAAATAAAAGCTATAGGGATTAAACTGAAAAACTACTGGGCCGATTCCAAAAATTCTTTCACCATTAGAAAGCTACATCTTTATAAAGTGTCATAGGCTACATTTATTTCCAGAAACAATTAGGGATCGATACTCAAACGTGAATAATGTGACCCAAGGTAATAAAAAACTTGACCACGCGGGCGAATCCGCGAGCGGAAAACTAGTTGTCAATAAAACGACTACTTACTTACTATTACAAAAAGCTGATCAAATATGGCGTAACGAACCGAGGATCTAGCAAAAAATTGAACAATTAAGTAAAACAATACCCCAGTCCATTAGTGCACGATACCCAAACTCGAATGGCTTTTAGTTACGTCATAGATCATATTCGCATAAAACATAAATGAAAATAAAAACACATTTACTTTTACACATTTACTCCAAATATTTGAGCCTTTTCTGTATAACGAAGTGAACTTTATGCAACTAATAATAGGGTCCAATTTGTGTTTATAAAATCACCCAAATATTTGGACAAATAAGCCAAGTCTAGTAGTAGTAGATATTAGATTCAAGAAAAATGAACACAGATTAGTAGAAAATGGAGTGCAAGTAAAAATGTTATAGTCAGTCTAACTGTACGTAGCTGAATACAATTTTGTGGGATTATATGGCAAAATAAATTAATAAAGGCACTTAAAATGGTTTATTTCTGCTTCTCACAAAAAATCTGCATTACACCGTGAATCCAGTCGTCGCCATTATCTCTCCTCTCACTCGCTCATCCACCTTCCAAAGAAACAGCGACATACCATTTCTTTTAATTTGTTTTTATGTAGTCTTTTAATATATTGGCTTGTAGTCAAATACGCAATTCCACCCGTTATTGCAGTTAGCACTCCATTTCCACTTTATCATGGGTGCATCTGGATAAATCCAAGGTCGTAAGCATTGTAATGAAAGCCATCACTCTTCATGCTAATGGCTCTAAAAGCCGATATGTCTCTGTCATTCTCTTAATTTAAAAAGTATAGCAGGCCTAGATTTTATGTTGGTGTCAATAAAATCATTTGATTATGTGAGTCTATCTCAAATTGAAGGTAAGTTTTCCGTTACATATAAATTATGTTTTAATTATGGATTAATCTGGTAGATAATCCATCTTTGTTACAAAGATTAAAATACGTAGTAAGTATCCAGCGGATGGATGCAAGCTGCCCAAGACCGGGATGGTTGGCGCTCTTTGGGGAAGGCCTACGTTTAGCAGTGGACGGCGATAGGCTGATATGATGATGATGAGTACGTATCCGTCCGATTTATTAATTCACTCAAAAAAATGTGGTCCCACTAGAAGAAAATAAACAGATGTGGGATGTTCTAAAGAGCAACCGCGCCCCCGGAACATAAAGGGCTGAGGAAGGAACATGGATGGGTTTTAGTCAGTAAGAGTCTGACACACCCTTCCGCCGCACCCACGGCGGTCATTCAGATTTCTCATCTGAAAAAAAAGAAGAATAACAAAAGACGCGAGAGTAAGTGAGAAGTCCTGACCAATATTACCTATAAATGCGAACGTAAATCTGTCTGTCTGTCACGCTTTCACAGTTAAACCGCTAAACTGATTTAGATGAAATATTGTATGAAGATAGATGAAATCCTGGTATATATGAAAATGCAGGAATCAGCTATTAATTTCTTAAAAAATACTAAACTAAGCTCAAAATCGTTTGAACGAACAGTAAATGGGGTGCGTTTAAATGTCTAATCTTATTGTAAATGGAGTATAAGTTGTTTAAAAATCCCTTGAAATGATAGGAAAAATTAATTTCGTCTGGGCACTTCCAAGAGGAACTTGAGTTAATTAATTTGATATGTCAACATACTACGGTACTACTAAGGGGAATATTCCGGCCATTACTCAAATTAAATTCATAGAATGCGGATGAAGATGAAAAATAACAGCCAAGTGTGAATCGAACTCATAAAGATGGGGTTCTGTAGGTACCTTCAACTTTAGAATTAGAATTTTCTTTTTTTATTCCTATTTATTTTATGTTTTAGAGATCTTGAATTCATTTCAATTTCGTTAAAATTCCAATGATTTTTCATTTATCTGCTGATTTTCTACGAAACATAATTTTGGCCGAGCCATCCATAATGCAATTACATTATGTCTGGACCTTAAAAGCGACTTTGTCCATTGAGTTTGTTTTGGTGTTACTTCTCAAGGTAGTCAGGAAACACTGGCCTCATCTAGATTTAAAAAATGTTGACATGTAAAAGTTTTATTTAATAACCTATTTGCAAAATTAATGTCAGGAAAAATGTGCTGTGCATTACTAAAGTGACATTTATAGGGTTTCTCATCAGATGTACGGAACCCTAAAAGCTTGTAATCCTCTGCAGGCTCTTTCATTAATATTTCCCGAGAACTATGGTTTTCTTCGAAACGGCTATGCGACACAGACCAACGCTCTTTGAACAGAACAAAAAACCTAGTTGGAATAAACCCTTTTATCTCAGTGTTTGTGTTTTTCAGAATATGTGTGAGTTGGTGAGGGGGTCGAACGTATTTTTTTATCGCTTTTCTTTCGTCAGTCGCTGGAATAAAATTCCTTTTAGGATATATAAGCCATCGTCTGCTTAGCCTTTTCCCAACTGTGTTGAGGTCGGCTTCCTGCAGCTGAGTACTAATATTTTACATGGAACGACTACCTATCTGACTTCCACAACCCAGTGACGAGGTAACAAGAGACCCATTAGTAAGACTGGTTGTCAGACTTTCTAGCTTCTTACTACCGACTCGACTGGCAAAGATCTATAAATGACAGCCCGGACCAGCGGCTCAACGTGCTTTTTGAAGCACGGAGGAGTCTCGGTATAAAATCGTACATAGATTGTCACCCATGTACGGAAAGACCGCGGTAAGCGCAGTTTAATCGATCGACCGCGGGCTAGCAATTACTTAGACCCAAACTTAGTCCGCTAGTATGAATTATAAATTATATTTGTATGAATACCGGTGGCTGTGTGAAAGTTCATTTCAAGCTGAGAGTTTAAACAGCCATTTCAAACTGCATTTGAATATATAAATATCTCGACGCCGATGAGCAGTCTAAGAAAACAAAAGAATAGTGTGTGTATCTACTAGGTCCAACGTCTTTTTGTGATCTGAGTGGTACCTACACCGATCGTAATACTGTATACTAAAACCTTCCTTGTAAAATATGCGGACATACAAATATACATACATACGGGTCGAATATAGAAACTCCTTCTTTGAAGTCCGTTAAAATAGATTGACGACCTAAATGGGTTAGTGGTCAACATACCATGCCAGGTCCCGGGTTTGATTCCCGGCCGGGCAGAAATTGAAATAATGAATTTTAATTTCTGTGACGGGTCTGGGTGTTACTATGTATAATATGTAATTTAAAAAAGTATATAAGTAATATATCCTTTAAGCTAGCACCCATAACACAAGCATATTAGTTAGTAAGCATATTACTTTAGGGCTAGATGACGCTCTGTGAAAATATATAAAGATATTTATTTATTTTTCTATTTATTTAATACCAGTAGGCTGAGGCAACGTCAAAAGTATTGCACTTCTCAGTCACAGTCCAGTCACGTCCTCCGCCATCGTGCTAAGTTGTCACAGATATGAATCACTGCCACGTACGATGACGGCGATGCGTGCGCGCACACTAATTAACGCAATGGACCTACGGGTCAGATGACTCCACATTTACCTGCTTTTATATAATGACGTGAATTTCCTTACTATAATGGCTAAGTAGCTGAGCTATAAATTAAAACTAAATAAGTATGGTCACAAGAAGAGTTTTTGTGACTTTTCCTAATTCTTATCTTTTTTCTTCTTCTATATCTATACATAAATAAATAAATACATATAATATGCTTTGTCCTAAATGACTGACGGATGAACGCACAACCTAAATCGCTGATCATAGAGACAGGAAACTTTGGAAGTGTAGAAGGAGAAGGAGTACGAAGGAGAGTGTGTTCTTTGAATGACGTAGGTATCTAATAAGAAAGGATTTTCCGAAATTCTACTCCTAAAGGAGTGAAAAGGGAGTTTGTATGAAACTCAGTCATTTTAAATTTGAATTCGCATAGACCACGCTGGCGAAGCTGCTGGCGGAAAGCTAGTATATATATATATAAATTAATCCCTCTTTCCCTTGGTCACGGCATCACGCGTGAACGGCTGGATGGATTTGGATGAAATTTGGTAGGGAGATAGAGGGGACCCTGGAGACGGTTTTAGACTTTACTTTTTATGCAGGTGCGTCAATTAGTTCCCTCGAAACACGGGTGAAACCTCGAGGAATATAAGCTAGCAGTATATCATATTCAAATATGACATTTTCTGCAGCTTTTACCACTTTGGTCAGTAATCTTGTTGACAGTGTAATTGAATAGTTTGCCGGAAAACACTTAAGTTTGTGTTACCTTAACACCTCACGCTCACGTCACCAGCAGTAAATACGTACATACATTTCTTTCATTACCCATACAAATATACAAAATTGAGGAGTCTGTTTGTTTGAACGCACATATCTCAGGAATTACCCGTCATATTTGAGTAAACCTTTTTGCATTTGATAGCCTAGTTCTTTACAAAGATTTTAAGCTATTTACCATCACGCTACGACTTTTAGAAGTCAAGTAAACAGGCAAACAATGCTAAGTTGTAAGTCGGGAGCTACAGGCGAATCAGCGGTCCACAGCTATAAAGTACATTACACAATAACATTATGCACTTGTCAGTTTCATCAACGCCGTTTGCAAATATATTGCCGAGTTGTGGTCACTTCTAGTTAGGTAAATTGCTTGATCGTTGTTTTAATTTGAATTGTGTTAACTCAGAATTTGGGCGTGACAAGGAAATGAGTTATATAACCTAGTCAGCCGAAAATACACTAGTCGTCTTACTTATAAGTCCGATAAATTTTTAATCTGCTTTTAGCAACGGATTAAGAAAAATCTCACTCATAAATGATGATCGTACTGATCGTAGAGACCTGAAACTTGGAGAGTGTGTTCTTTGTATGACGTAGGCATCCGATAAGAAAGGATTTACCCAGATTCTGCCCCTAAGGGGGTGAAAAAGAGGAGCAAACTTTGTATGAAACTCTGTAATTTTTAATTTGAATTCCTATAGCCCACGCGGGCGAAGCCGCTGGCAGAAAGCTAGTATACAATATTTGTAGGATTGTAGATTATTGTTTTACAGAAGAAAAATAAATTCTGTATCCATCATCATCTGCCTAGCCTTTTCCCAACTATACTGGGGTCGGCTTCCAGTCTAAACCGGATGCAGCTGAGTATCAGTGTTTTACATGGAGCGACTGCCTATCTGACCTCCACAACCCAGTTACCGGGTAACACGATACCCCTTGGTAAGACTGGTTGTAGACTTTCTGGCTTCTGACTAGCCGTAACGACTGTCAAAGATCTACAAATGACAGCCAGGACCAACAGCTTAACGTGCTTTCCGAGGCACGGAGGAGTCTCGCTATGACAAAGATGGTCACCCATCCACGGTCCGACCGCGCCAAGCGCAGCTTAACCTTTGATCGGTAGAACCGTGCGGCTGTTACTTAGCCACGAGTTCCTCAAAAATAAATTCTGTATCCAAAATATAATATAACAATTCCTGCAACCCCTCCTCCAGATTTCAGTTTTATAATTCTTGATAATATATATGAATTAAAAAAACAATCTTTCTGATTGCCTTTAAACCTTGACCGATGTCATTGACCTGGTGACAAAATGTCAGCTAAGTCAACTGCTAAATGATTGAACGGTCTCATTAATAGAAATGTATTTTTCATTTAGAAAATTATGTAAACTATCACTTAATACCACCATCAATTTGTCTTGAACGCGTGACGGCTCAATATTTATAAACGAAGGTTTGCTATCGCCCACAAAATTTATGGAGACATCTTAGTACCTCGTTTGAATAGAGTGACTATTGGTGGGCGACTGTGTGGTCTTTATCGGTATGTCGAAATTATTAACATTATAAAATATACGAAACTTCGGATGGATGAATTTTGAAACCAATTGAAAATTCTTGAAATTTTGAAAATTCTCATGAAACCAATTCGAGCACCCCGATAAAAATGATCCTACGTGTTAATCCACGTAAAATACGTACCATACGTATAATACCAAATTGAATTTTCTCGTGATGCGTGTGCAAACGTATGTACTTACTCACAGACTAAAAGACAGGCAGTCAGGCAAAAAATCTCTAATAAAGACCCACCTTATTAGTTTTTTTCAATATTTATAGTGTAAAGAAATCTCATAGGTACTGAGAAGGCATTAATCACAATGTTTGCTCAAGGTGGATTGGCGATGTCAGACTTTTTATTCCAGGTTTCCTCACGATGTTACCCCTGACCTTAAGTCACTGAGAATCAAAGTATACAATATGACTTTAGAAAAGTCACATCGGTACGAGCCTGCACACTCGTACACGAGATCTCCCGTCATAAGATCAAAGGGCGTAACTGAATATTTTTTTTCGATATTAAGTTAACTAAAGACTAAGATAACTCAATCCAATATCGATATTACTTACTATATTAATATTACTTACGCCCTTTTTCTTATGACGGCACAGATGCAGGTTGCCTTAACCGCGACTTCCAGATAAACGCAAAATGGTGTGTCAAAATCACGAGTCGATCGATCTGTTCGAAGAAATTCCAGGAACGTTGTATCTACCAGCGCCCAAATTGGGCACGGTAGCCTCCCACTGTGCATAGTTATAGCGCGCAATAGTACGCTTGCATCGCTCACGCTCTTACCATAAAAGGGTAGGCAGATGTCCGACTGTGTCTGGGTCATAACATTACAATGACAAAGTTATAGCTTACTACCTGCTTCCCAAAGTTTCAACCGCACCAGGATAAAAAACCTATAACCGTCTTCAGAATCCCACCAATCTCCGCACCAAATTTCAAACAAATTGCTTCAGCATTTTTAACATACAAGCAAGAATCAGTTCAACATTTTCCTATGAAAGCGTAACAAATAGATAGGCACAGTTACTTTCAAATTAATGATATGACTAGGGATTAAACCATCTAAAACATTGCTCAGATAAGTTTATTCCATGAATTTGTATCCACACTCCTGTAGGTGCGGTTCTCTAAGCCCTTGGGCTACCAAACTTTCTATTGGACTTCCTATAATTTCAGTAAATTTACATTTTGGGCGGTTCCAAGTTACTACAGCGGGGGTGTAACAAGCAGATTATTCGACGAGGGTTGACCTCATTTTTCGGGAGGAGGACATAATGGTTTGCGCCGGGGTAGGGGGAGCTACCTCGTTCAACCAATGGATGTCCCGAATTTCGGGTACTCTCCCTTTCCTTTTTTCTTTATTGGTGTAAGAAGCTCGTGGATTAGTAACAGCGCCATGGATCGGCCGTTCAAGGTTAAGCTGTGCTTGCCTCGCTGGGTCCGTAGATAGAACATCTATGTCATATCACCTCCGTGCCTCTAAAAACTCTAAGCTATTGCTCCCGGCTGTCATTTCCAGTCATCTCTAGCTTCTTTAGTCCTTAAATTCCGTGAAGTGTAACCTACAACCTTGGTCTACTGGGTTGTGGACGTCAGGTAGTCTAGCCATTTAAAACACTGGTAGTTAGATGTATCTGATTAGACTGGAAGCCGACCCCAAGGTTGTTGAGAAAAGACTTGGCAGGTGACGTGTAAGAAATGCAGGACGCTGAAAGTGAGCATTCAGATAAGCCGTAGATTTAGGGCAAAGGATTTTTTTATTTTTGTATCTTTGCCTACTACGTCTATTTGAAGTCTCAAGTGCACGGAATAGGAGTACTGCCTCTATTGGCATCAAAAAGTGCATTTCATCCGAATATTATTATTGTAACGATTGAAGTCTATAGAGCTATTTCGTAACAAAATTTTTTTGCTAAACATTAATGCTGGGTGCATATTTGAGTCCTTGCGTGTAAAAAAAACGGCCAAGTGTCGGTCCCGTATCATTATCTATAAAACTGGCAGAATGCGAGTTGGACTCACGCACCAAGAGTTCCGTACCTATAAAAACAGCGATTGAAATCACGTTTGTTGTATGGGAGTCCCGTCAATTTTTTTTCTGTTTTTTAGTATTGTTTTGTTGTTATAGTGGCAATAGAAATACATCATCTGTGAAAATTTCAAATGTTTAGCTATCACAGTTCATGAGATACAGCCTGGTGATAGACGGACAGACAGACGGACGGATGGGGAGTCTTAGTTATATATAGTCCCGTTTAACCCTCCCTAAAAATGACGATCATCTAACTAAAGCATAAAATCTCTAATTTTAAGATCAATTTTGGCCCTACGTGCAAAAAAAAAACAAAATTTTACATTTTGTCTATTTCAAATTGTATTGATTGAGTGGCAGGAGTAGAGGGGTGAGGTTTTTTAGAACAATGCTCCATTCCAAATATCTATACTTATAATCTATACTTATAATAAATCTGTAGAGAGGTCAATTCTGTACATGAAATATATTTCAGGGGTCACCACTTGATAGTTATTTTGGAAATATTTTTAATTAGGGATCGATACTGATGCCAAAAATGCAATCAGTAAAATTTTTGTCTGTCTGTTTATCTGTCTGTCTGTCTGTCTGTATAAACTCTATAGAAACAAAAACTACTCGACGGATTTTAACAAAACTTGGTACAATTATTTGTCATACTCCTGAGCTGGTTATAGTATACTTTTCATCACGCTAAGACCAATAGGAGCGGAGCACCACTATTCCACGCGGGCGAAGTCGCTGGCAGAAGCTAGTTTAGAATATTATTGATTTTTTGGCTTCCACGCTAATTGATCAAAACAAACCTTTTTGTCTGTGAACGTAAGTATGCGGGAGCTTATATGAGAAATATTAAATTTGTGAAAAAATGTGCATCAAAGCTAGTTCGTATTTTTTGGCATTCCTTCTAATATTTTGGACTAGCTTTTGCTAGCGGATTCTCTCTTGTGGTCCCTTTGATAAAAAGCCTCTATTGGTATTCGCTCTATCCCCATGCAAAAATATACATCCGTTGCTGTGGAACAAACGAACACACATTTTTGCATTTAAAATATTATTTTTCGTAAAAATTTTGCGCATTCCTAAACTATTTTCATTGGCTTTGTTTTTTTGCCAAATTTATTATATCAAAGCACATTCTAAAATAAAATCCATAACGTAAAATGACCATAACAATATGAACAAAGAGACAAACAACAGTGACAATAGGAATTAAATATATAAAACCGGCCAAGTGCAAGTCGTACTCGCGCACCGAGGGTTCCGACCATTGGAAAGAAAAAATACGCAATAAAGTCGCAATTATCTTGTTTTTTTCCGACCGCATAATTAAGTTTGTTTGTAGAGGAAAATTGCTGATTACTTAAAAACTACCAGCTAGATCTCGTTCAAACCAATTTTCAATGGAAGTTTGCATGGTAATCTACATCATATATATTTTTTTAGTTTTATCATTCTCTTATTTTAGAAGTTACGGGGGGGGGGACACATATTTTATCACTTTGGAAGTGCCTCTCGCGCAAACTATCCAGTTTAGAAAAAAATGATATTAGAAACCTCAATATCATTTTTGAAGACCTATCCATAGATACCCCACAAGCATGCGTTTGATGAAAAAAAAAATTTGAGTTTCAGTTCTAAGTATGGGGACCCCCAAAATTTATTGTTTTTTTTTTCTATTTTTCTGTCAAAATCTTAAAGCGGTTCACAAAATACATCTACTTACCAAATTTCAACAGTATAGTTCTTATAGTTTCGGAAAAAAATGGCTGTGACATACGGACGGACAGACAGACAGACGGACAGACAGACAGACAGACATGACGAATCTATAAGGGTTCCGTTTTTGCCATTTGGCTACGGAACCCTAAAAAGACGGATCAAGGTAGAAGCGTTTCAAAGTAGTTGCTAGAAAAAGATAGCACGATAGAAGGAATGATTATGACCTCATCACCTCGTTTCGCGTGACAGGGATGGAGAATTTCCCGTTCAAAAAATTGGAAAAAGTTTAATTATGTCAATTAATTTGATTTACTGTTTGACACTATTTGTATTTGTAAAAAATATAGACGAAGTTGCTATCCTATGTGTATTCAGATATATAACAAGATTCCTAACCAAATTAAAGCACTTCCGATGATCCACTTCAGAAGGGCCTTGCGGAGGTGGCTAATTGAAAATTCCTTTTATACTATATCAGAATTCCTTCAATTTAAAAATGATGTACTTAAATAAAGACATACCAAAAATTTGCATGTCATTATGATATGATTAAATATGTTAAGCTACTATGATACTTTTAATGTAAGAACTTTGTAACCATATTTATCTGCAAATAAATCTTTGAATCAAAGGGAATCCAAATTTTAATCCACTACAACGAGAAAGATTAAAGTCACTAGGTACCGTCAGAAATGTAGTGAATGGATTATACATGACCGAATACATTGAATTTCAGCATAAACTCATGAATGAACTAAAACCCTGTGAATAGAATGAATTGGAACGACGATGAATGAACGGTTAGCCTGTCTACTCAGTAACTTAGTCATGTAAGCCGTCTGTTTCAAGTCCCATTATAGCCACTTATAGCGCTCCCTTAAGAAAATAGAAAAATCGAAAACTCTCGAAGATCAGAACTTGACTAATTTTTGGCGTTTTATTATTGAACATTTTGTTAGGTATCCATTGTACTCATAATTGATTAATAGGGTCAGTAGTAGTAGGAAAGATGAAAACCTCAGCTATACAAATATTCAAATAGGTAAGTACATATAATTTTTACCCGATTACAAAGGGTTGTGATCGGTATCTATATACTTTAGGTTATCATTGCTTTTTAGTTAATAGTTGTACACCAAAAAAAAAATGTTACAAATTTTACGTGTATGAAGTTCTTATACAAAATGTATTTATGGTTTTTTTTTCGGATAGGAAATCATCAAATGACCCCTCCCACCGTGGGAGGGGCGGAAGGGAGTGTCAGACTCTTACTGACTAAAACCCTTACATATTCCTTCCTCAGCCCTTTGTATTCCGGGGGCGCGGTATCTCTTTCGAACGTGGATCAATCATATCCACTTTATCCACTAGTTGGCAGTGGTGTTATCCAGAGATGTCGTTGACATTACACGAAATTTTGAACCGATTTTTAACCACAAAACAATTGTATACTAAAAACATTAGTTCATTCATCTTTCAACAAACAAAACAAAAGAGACGTAACTTTTATGACCATCTCACATAGGTAGTACACGGACCACATTATCGTTACGGTCGACCTTACAAACACTTTGTAATAGTTAGGCCGATACCTACCAAACATAAGGCATTTTTTATTTACGGCCGACATCACTTTCACTGATACCATCTACACATAGATGAAATTGAAGTGTCTGTCCGTGATTTCGAAATGATGGTTAACTGTGTATTTTTGGTCGTGTTTATCTCTGTAACGGCTGTGTCGATTTGACGGATTGTTACTGGTAGGTAGGAAGTTATTAAGGTTATTTTTATATATAGAATATTTTCTCTCGTGCTCGTGGCTAAGTAACAGCAGCATGGGTCGACTGATCAAAGGTTAAGCTGCGCTTTGCACGGTAGGTCAGTGGATGGGTGACCATCCTCCGTGCTCGGAAAGCTCGTTAATTGGTCCCGGTTGTCAATTGTAGATCTTTGACAGTCGTTACGGGTAATCAGAAGCCAGGAAGTCTGACAACCAGTCTTACCATAGGGGTATCGTGTTACCCGGTAACTGGGTTGCTGAGGTTAGATAGGCAGTCGCTCCACGTAAAATACTGGTACTTAGCTGCATCCGGTTGAGACTGGAAGCCGACCCCAACATAGTTGGGAAAAGGCTAGGCAGATGACAGATGATTATTAGAGATATTTAAACAATTTTAAGGGCCTCCAGCAGAATCATTTTTTTTTGCTGATAATTAAGGTACCTACCTAATAATAAATATGGAATACTATCTGTTTCTCGCGGTTACTCTCGTACCCCGTAGAAACTACTACACGCACCCCGATAAAATTATCCTTTGTCCTTCCTCAGTACGGTTCAAGCTATCTCAGAATCCAAATAAAAAATTACAGAGTTTCCTACAAATTTTGCCCCTCTATCCATTTAGGGGTAGAATAGAAGGTAAAAGGGGGTAGAAAGGGGGTAGAAAGGGGTACAAAGGGGATAGAAAGGGGGTAGAAAGGGGTAGAAAATCTTTGTTTAACGAATGCCTACATCATACAAAGAACACACCCTCCAAATTTCAGGTCTCTACGATCAGCAGTTTAGGCTGTGCGTTGATCCGTCAGTCATTTAGGACAAAGCATTTTATATGTATAGATATTTTGACACAAAATTAAGTAACAAAGGCATTAGATAAAATCCTTTGATTAATGCTAGTACGTATTAGTATTTTATGAAAGCAAAAGTGGTTGTATACCAGTTTTTGTGATTTTTGGGTTGCACACACAAACCACTATATCAAGACCCTTCTTGTTCCAGTATTTCAACGTCACCATGGGTCAGGTTATAGTGGACAGCTAGCATGCATAGCTGGGATTCTAAACAATTGGATACTGGTTTTTATTGTCAGATGTGGAGATGATAATTCATTGATGTATAGCCTGTTTTTGACCTAGATTGGTATCTATGGTAATATTATAAATACGAATGTTTGTGAGGACGTATGTTTGTTTGTTACTGTTTTGCGCAAAAACTTCTGAATGGATTCGGATTAAATTAATTAACATGGTATCTTTCTTATTCTCCCTTCTAATCAAATTTCATCGCAATCAGTTGAATCGTTTTGTCGGTTTTGTTGCGCGTTTATAAATATTAGTAATAATAGCACTTTAGGATAATCTAGCTTGCTATTTGTGCAAAAGCTTTAAAATCGGCTCAGTGGTTTAAAAAATATTCCCTTCTAGCTTCCCGCCAGCGGCTTCGCCTGCGTGGTATTTTTTTTACACCTTGGGTTACATCATTCAAGTTTTAGTAGGGATACCTAATTATTTCTGGAAATAAATATAGCCTATGACACTTCGTAAAGATGCAGCTTGGTAACGGTGAAAGAATTAAAATCGGCCCAGTAGTTTTTGAGTTAAAATGCTACAAACAAACAAATATTTCCTCTTCATAATATTAGTATAGATTTACAAACTGGCAATAACCTGTTTATTCATATTAGTGAGGATTGTAGCATTATTGACCGGAGAACGCCCACAATGATGTTACAAATATGTTACAACGGCTTTGTTGGGTTTGTTAAAGGTCATAGAACTAAGACTCACACACTCACACACACAGAGATGTAAACATTACTTTAGCGTGAGTGATCTTTGGACTAAAATTTATCGCTTTGTCTGTGGAGGGTAGAGGTAAGGAGAATAACCTCATAAGGGGACAAGTTAGGAGTGTCCAGCTTTAAGCTGTAGATAATAGTTCAAAAATTATTTAGAATGGCGCTCGTGCATTTACGGGGTATGGAATGAATGTAGATTTTGAAAGACTTGCCAACGAGCAGTGTTGAATAAGGGATCAGCTTTTCCACTAATAGATTGAATAAATGTTAAATAATGGCATCGTAGTGGGTTTTAACAAAATTAATTGCTGATAAGGTGCACATTGGCAGCAGTTTTTTTTAATTTACCTGGTGTCCTGGTGTCTGTTGTAGCGCTCCCCTTATTCAACACATTTTAAGGGACACTTTTTTATACACGGAGATAGCTATCCTTGCGCCTACCTTTCTCTCTAGTTTTATCTTTATTTATTTGTCCAATAAAATAAAAGTGTTTAAAATTAATTAATAATTTAATTACAGTCTACTTGCCAATATTTTAAAATTATTATTTTGTCTTTAGATTTTTGGATTGTAGAAATTTTTTTTTATTTATTTTGATTGCAAAAATCTCTTTATTTTGTACTGAAAAAAGTTTCAGAAGTTAGATAAATAAAATTACTACTTTGTATATTTTTGCCATTTTTTCTATCGAGCATTTTTGAAATTGGCTGTATTTTTTTTTACAAAATTCAGTATTTTAAAAAGTCGTTTATTCAAATTAGGCTGAAAATCAGTACTTTTTGTTTGTGTGTGTTTCGCCATTTCCTGTGTTTTAGCTGGGACGAAGAAGTGGCGCAACAAATTCCCCAGCAACACATGTCTGTTTCGAAGAACCATCTTTATACAATATCAGTATTAAATACATATTTCTAAAATAAAATACATTCAATTAGATAGTATTTTTACACATGTTGACTAGCACACTTCCTTAGTTATACCTATATCCAAGAACTCAAGCAATGAATTACTTTAAAAAATATTTACTCGTATGTAAAAATATAACCAAAGCCTCCTTTAAGTCCTTATTAAAACCGGATGATAAAGTCATGTCGTGGTAACGATGCGTTTGAAGTTAAGGCTTCTGCCTTCCCTCTTTCCATCCATTGTTGTCTGTATGATAAGAATCAATTTTTTTTCACCGCCTTGCTGTTATTTCCTCCTATATTTGACCCAATGTTTTTTACTACCGCTCAGATATTCAACCAAGTTTATTTTAAGCTTACAGACTATGCTGTCTTATGAGGAAAGGCCGTAACTGTATTTTTTTTTTGGTATTAAGTTAAATACTTATCTACACTACTATTATAAAGAGGAAAGATTTGTATTTTAGTGTGTATGTTTGTAATGAATAAACTCAAAAACTACTGTGCCGATTTCAAAAATTCTTTCACTATTGGAAAGCGTCATTCACCCTGAGTAACATAGGCTACCCGTGCGAAGCCGGGACGAGCCACTAGTTCTTAATATAATCATTCAGAATCTTTTCCTGGTTAAAAATATGAACTTAAATCAATATAAAAAAAAATGTTACGGGCTTTCTTTCTTTCTTCTGACGGCAGTATAAGCTTTTGCGTTATTTTTAACCGACTTATAAAAGGAGGAGGTTCTGAATTCGATTGGTATTTTTTATGTTTGTATTTACCGATACACCGATTACGCTGAGATTTATGATCCGATTTAATCGATTCTTCTTTAGCTTGATGCGGAATAGTTGCCATTTAGTTCCATAAAAATTTAACACAGTTAGACTCGGTACTTTTCATTTTATGAACATTTTTGTTTACGTGGACGATGTAATTTTAGTTTGTGTACGGCATTTTAGGAGATTTTGTAATTAAAAAACCGGTCAAGTGCATGTCAGGCCACACGCAGTAGGGTTCCGTAGAAGTCTTAGTTAGACGTCGACTTTGTAGAGCGAACTCCAAGCGAAAGAGGAAACAACCTCTTTTTCACCATTCCCGCTTTCAGAAGCTTTAAATAGATAATCGATATTATTGATTACCATAAGTAAGTGAGTAGGGATGAATGGATGTTTTTTACTCTTTCACGCAAAAACTACTTGACGAATTCCATTATCATCCTGGATAAAAACATAGGATACTTTTTGTTCGTTTTCATGCAGTAGTTCCCGGAGGACGCGGGTGAAATCGCGGGGAACAACTAGTACTTAAAACTCGTTGCGTAAACACTTTCTTATTGCGTTTCACTAGTAATAGTATCGTTTACAAATTATGGAATATAAATTATAATATAACATAGATAATTATGTATAATTTGACCAAATTGACGATAATTTGTATAGATAACTACGGAATATTCGTTTACGTCCACTGATTGAAATTCGATATTTTTTGTGTGTTTTATAGTCGACAGATACCTCTTAAAGTTTTGCCATGTTCGTCTGTCTGTCTGTCCATGGCATAGCTCAAAGAAGAAGAAATTTGAGCTATGCCACGGACAGACAGAAGTACTAAGAATAGTACTAGACAACTGAAAATTGCTATGGATCATGCCGACTGAGTGATAAAATAAAATTTGGAAAAATATTTTTGTTGGGTAGCTTCTACCTCCCATACACACAAAGGGGGATGTTTTTTATCTCGTGTATTCCATTGTGTGGGCTATCGTTGGATAGGTCTCTCAAAAACAGAGCGAGTGTATGGGGATCATATTCCAATTTAGGGGGGCGTTTGCGAAATATCGAGTTATTTTTTTAGGTTCGAGCGTCCCTCCCTCTTCTAACTTTTGAATGGTCGCACCTAGATTTTTATAAGTATAAACGCATAAGTCATGGTGGCCTAGTGGTTAAAGCACCTGCCTCTCGTGTACGAGTGTGCGGGTTCGAAACCTGGCAAGTACCAATGTGACTTTTCTAAAGTCATATGTACTTTCTAAGTATATCTTAGACACCACTGACTAACGGTGAAGGAAAACATCGTGAGGAAACCTGGACTTAAGTCTGAAATCGCCAATCCGCCTTGAGCAAGCGTGGTGATCAATGCTCATGCCTTCTCTGTATGAGAAGAGGCCTGTGCCCATCAGTGGGACAATATATAGGCTGATGATGATGATGATGATGAAACTCATAATCTTCCTTGCGGGCAATATTATTATAAAGATATTCGAAGATTTTGTTTCACATAATTATAATATGGGTATTATGAATGCGAAAGTGAGTTTGTTTACAACGCTTTGACGGTGAAACGGCTGAACCGCTTTAGATGCAATGTGGTATAGAAAAAGATGGGAGCTTGGAACTAATAAACTTATCACTGATATTATAAATGCGAAAGTCGAAAGTTTGTAAGGATTTACATATGTATGTTTCTCGCTCTTTTACGCAAAAATTACTGAACGGATTTGAATGAAATTTGGTACACAGATAGTTTATAACCTGTATTCACACATAGGATATTTCTTTTTATACGGTTGTGCGGGATGCGGGTAAAACCGCGAGAAACAGCTAGTATCTATACAATATATTATTTGATAGATAGATTATTACGTAGAATCATGTAAGTATATATAGTTCAATCAATGATAACGAATGGTATTTAGTTTGGACAAGTATTACTTTCATTTTTTTACAGGCCAGTAGCTACCATGACTTCATAATCCGCAGTACTGCTAACTAGTTTTGACATTAGTGTGTCACTCATTGCTGGCTGTGGGCATTTAAAGAAATGGCATTCCTTTACAAGGAGGTCTGACCAGATAATGTTCAAATGTCAAATCGAAATTTAATATAGAAATAGAAATATAATTTAGAAAAATCCAACGACATGTCAAAAACCGTCCAGCCGTTTGGGCTGTAGGGCGTGCCAAAGAAATGGGCATCCATACATACACTCGAAAAACATAATCCTCCTTCTGTCGCAGTCGGGTAAAAAGTGTATCGTGTTTCAGCCTGTCGCATTGTAGTTCCCAAACAGATGAATCAATTTTAATTCAGTTTTACTTAGAGTTACTTCTTATTTGACCCCGAGTTATTTCTGCCAAAAAAAAACAGATTCATTTTTCTTTGCGCGTTTCGGTTCAATATGTCAATGAGCTATTATTTTTATACTCCATCCATAGCCCTAGGGCAACGCTCTCTACAAACTGACACACGTACGCGTTATGCTTATGTAATCCATAGCAAAGCGAACTATGTACCGTCCGCAGTTTAATTATATATAGGTGTTACATAAACCTATCAAAGTTTAGAAAAGATGTGGCCACGAGACCTTTTCCCCATGTTCGCGTTCACGGTAACGAATACCGTGGCTTGTATTTTGTAGCTCTATGATAGTAATTACCAAGATTGGTATGTTTCTTCACAATGTTTGTATTTATCGAGTTGTGTAATTTTCGATGGAAAAATACTGCGGCTAAGTGTGAATGTCAACGTCTGTGAATGCTTTTTATTATAAATCTCGCTAGGTCGTGTGAAAAAATCAAAAACTGGCCAAGTGCGTGTCGGGCCACGCGCAGTAGGGTTCCGTAGTAGGAGTTAGTTAGTCGACTATAACTCTGTAACCGGTTAAGCCTACTTAGCCGTGATAGTTTTCCTTATAAGTTCATTATATATGTACTACGTCTGTGATTTTTTTCACATTTCTAGGTACAGCCATTCAAAAGTTAGAGGGGGGGTAACTCGTATCGAACAAAAATTTGCACTGAAAAGCTAGATATTTCGCAAATGGCTCGCTTAACTAAAAAACGGTCTTCACGCACCCATAATATTTTTGCAAGACCTATCTAGCGATACCCCACACGGAGGGGTACGCGAGAAAAAAAATATTCATCCCCACTTTACGTGTTTGGTAGCTACACTAAAAAAAAATATTTTTCAAAATTTTATTTTACCACTTTTTCGGCGTGATCAATATACATATCCATACCAAATTTCAGCTTTCTAGTATCAAGAACCTCAGAGCTATGCCGCGGACAGACAGACAGACAGACAGACAGACGGACATAGCGAAACTATAAGGGTTCCTTGTCGGACTACGGAACCCTAAAAAATCATATGTTTAATAAAATCTAATAAAGATATAAACGCCTTTTAAACTAATAAGCGTGTAAATTTAGACAGGTAATTGTATATTTTACCAGTAGTCGATATTCCAAATATCAGTATTCTCAGGAACTACTAGTCCGGTTTAAAAAATCTTTCAGTGTTCGATAGCTTATTTATCGAGGAAGGCTATAGGCTATATATCATCACGCTAAGACCAATAGGAGCGTAGCACCACTATTTGTCGCGGGCAGAAGCTAGTTATCTATATAATATACCATTTTTTCTCTTTCTTTAGATAAATTTGAATATACCAAAATCAAAACTCTAGTGTTCGAACGTCGAGCAAATTGAAATTGATCACAAAACTTATGGAAATAATCGCTAGATTCAATTTCTAAGCCGCTGTACAGTGTTTCATTCACAGCGCCGTAGTATTCAACGCCGTATAACTTTGTGGACCCCACTAGCTCGAGGTCAGATGCAATTAACAGACCCTAGGGTAGCAAGGATAATTGGATACTAACCCATTCGTTCGTATTCAATAAGCCTACCCCTTTCTAGAATGTGTAAATTAAGTTTTATGGAATACTAACTGTTGCCCGCGCCTTAATTCACGCATCCAGTCGAAAATCTAAATCTAAATACACTTCTCATCAAAAAAATCGAAACACCTCGCAGTTTATGATTTGATAAGGATTATCAGAAAAATGTGTATATTTAGGAATAAATGTAAAATGTCATTTAATAGTGAGTAGTATGAGGTTTTTAAATCCTAATGTTATTGTTCTAAATTCAAATTAAGTCTTCATAGATTTCGTATTTTGTATAATGAGTAATTTTTACCCTGTATGGAATATGAAGGAAATGGGTAAAACAACACGCGTAAATGAAAAAAAAAATTAAGAAACGTTTATTTAATAACTTGTATTCCCTCCGCGAGCTCTTATTACTGCTTCCATACGGTTCTTCATCGATCGGATGAGAGTCACGATCACATGTTGTGGTATATTATCCCATTCCTCTTGGATTGCATTTTGCAGCTGGCTAAGTGTTTCTAGGGCTGGATCTCTTGCTCGAATTCGTCTCTTTAATTCATCCCATAGATGTTCAATGGGATTCATGTCCGGGCTTCTTGCTGGCCATACCATAATGGAGATACCGACTTCGGTAAGATAATCTCGTACGACGCCCGCGGTGTGAGCTCTAGCATTGTCGTGCATGAATATGAAGTCGTTGCCAATAAAATGTGCATAGGGCATCACATGAGGTTCAAGACACTGTTCGATGTACCGATGAGAGTTTAGTGCAGGCAGCCGTGGCCCAGACACAAAGGCAAGTTCTGTCTTACCGTCGGCGCTGATTCCTCCCCAAACCGTCCACGAACCGCCACCATAGCTGACCTTTTCTTCAATGCAGCATTGTGCAAAGCGTTCTCCATCTCCTCTGTAGACCTTGTTCCTTCCGTCGTTACCATACAGCATAATTTTACACTCATCAGAAAACAGTACTTTGCTCCACTGAAGGTATGACCAAGTTAGGTGCTCGCGTGCAAAGTTAAGGCGCGCTCTTCGATGGTCTGCAGTTAATTTCGGCCCATTCGCTGGCTTATGCGGTGCCAATCCGCGTTCCTTCAACCTTCTTCTTATTGTAGAGTCACTTACAGCTACTCTTCGTACAACGCGAAGCTGCTGCTGCAGTTGAAAAGCGTTAAGGCGTCGATTTCGTAAAGAAGTTGTTACAATAAATCGATCATCTCGCTCAGAAGTGACCCGATTCCTGCCAGATCCTGAACGGCGCGTGAACGAACCAGTCTCCCGATAGCGTTTGTAGACTCTATGAACAGATGATAAGCTTAGATGCAATCTTGCAGCCACAACACGCTGACTAAGTCCAGAATCCAGCAATGCCACCACTTGGGCGGCTTCTGCGGGCGAAGTATCCATATGTTTTAGAAAAAAAAGTTTTTTCAGACGTCCCAAAGTCACAGTAAATGAAATAAGAAACAAAAAGTTTAAAGACAAGCGCTAATTTTTAGTTTTTAAACGAGAAACGTACTCCAACCCTAAATACACATTTGTCTCAAAACAGTGATTAATTTCATTTTAGGATAAACAAATGAAATTCTAATTTCGAATTTTGATTTTTTTCTTCTTACTGTAATGACCAAACTGCCAGCTACACAATAATGTTTTTTTTTTCATGGAATTAATTCTCTTTTGTAAAAAATTAGGACAAAAACAATAAAAACGAAAGTGTTTCGATTTTTTTGATGAGAAGTGTATATATAAAACTCAAAGGTGACTGACTGACTGACCGACATAGTGATCTATCAACGCACAGCCCAAACCACTAGAAGGATCGGGCTGAAATTTGGCATGCAGGTAGATGTTATGACGTAGGCATCCGCTAACAAAGGATTTTGATAAATTCTATCCCCAAGGGGATAAAATAGGGGATGAAGTTTGTATGAAACTTTGACAATTTTAAGCCGATCGAGCTGAGAATTCATATAGTCCACGCGGGCGAAGCCGCTGGCGGAAAGCTAGTTAGCCTATAATCCACTCCAGGATCCGATCTATGTCCATATAAAATTTTAACAAAATCGGTTCCGACATTTTATAGTGGAAGCGAAACAAACCAGCAACCTCACATTTGCGGTTAAAATGTCAGTAAAAATTAGGATTAATGAGTTTTTATATATTTTCTAATCTATTTTAATAATCTTATATTTTGGATGGAAATATAGTATAGGGATAGATTGACCAGGAAGAAAAAAAGGAAGGATTCTTTTTCAGTAAGTAGAAGCCGATCCGATAGAGATCAGATGAGACATATCACTTACGCAAGTATATGAGGCTGTAAATATTCGAGCTACCTAGTTAATTTTCTTGCAAACTAAGAACAGGTTTCATAAATAAACCTGATGCGCTTCAGTTGAAGTTTTGCATAAAAAAATAAAATGTGGCTTAACTAGCTAAACAGGAAAAAAGAGAAACGTTAATTTAACTGAAACATTTTTAAAAAGCTTTTAGGTATGCAAATTTTCGTCTAAGTCTAAGCCTGTTAAATTAAGTAGCCTAAATACTCGCACCCCGATAAAAGGTATCCAATGTATTCCCAAATCCATTTACTACTTTTGGCGTGAATTAGTAACACACATACACGCATACACTCTTTCCTCACTAAGCTTCGCATTTATAATATTAATAGAATTAATCTATTATGGTCATTATAGGATTCCCCTCATGTGTGCCATAACACCCGCGCCCTAATGACGTAAAAAACGTATATCCAATTGTCATACCCATCAAAAGGAGTTTAAATACATTGCTGCATATGCTTGGACGTTTATCCCATCAATACTTTCAACTAAGCAATGTATAACATTGAACTGTCAAAATGAAAGGTATTGCAACTGAACTTGAAAGGTATTGGCTTACATAATTAGGGTGCTGGTCTTCAGCTTGACGCATCCAATTTCTGCCTGCAGCCTTATGCATCGTCACTCAATCTTGGCGAAGAGTCTCCACTACGTTTGCAGTAATTGATGAAATTAGGTAAGATAAAAATATACCACCTCGAAGCCCAGAAGGGGAGGTGAAGGGGGAAACGGCAGCGGGGATTCAACAGCGCAATAAAAAAAGAGCCAAATTTTTTCTGTCAGTCTCATTGAATTTGTACATACCTTTTCTTTGAAAATTCGTATCCCTTATCCATTCTAGTCAAAATCAGTGTCCAGTTTTGGCTGGACTAATTGACAGGCGTTACTGATAATTCTGGATTTCTGTATTCACCTGACACACACCTAAATGATACCTACAGTAAAGAATCAAGTTAGTCCACCGTATTATCCGGCAGCTCGAATTACTTAAACTAATTGACAACGAGGACACAGGATCCATTATCGCCAGATTAATCCACCTACTGTCAAATGTAGTTACTCCGAAAATCGTAGTGTAACATAGAGCCTTTTATTGAATTGGCTGCGAGATGCATCTGGCCGATACTAGATTGGGGATTAAGAGTAATTGGTCCTGACAGACGGGCAGCAAACGTAAAGGATTATGCTGCTGGTGTTCTGGCCTGTTAGCTTTTGATTAAGCACCTGATATTTCTAGACTAATTCAATATAGAAACGGAGATATACGAGATAAGAGGATGAAGGAATGCTGCTATTTCAGGGTTCCAACATTTTGAGTTACATAACGTCAGACTATATTCACTAGAGGCAACAAGATTTTTCTATGACTTAAATGATGGAACAAGCCCATCAGGGGGGTTAGACAAGTGGCAAAAACGCTAGTAGAATAGAAAACAAAATGTATGGGAATGACAGATAGCTAGTAAATGAATGTCATTCCCATACATTTTGTTTTCTATTCTACTAGCGTTTTTGCCACTTGTCTAACCCCCCAGAGCAGTTATAAGTGTCGTAATTTTTTTTTATTCAATGTATGTAAATCAGTTACCTACTTTAAAAAAAAAGTAAGTTAAGCCATTGGTCCCGGCTGTCATTCGTAGATATTTGACAGTAAAAATGGGTATCGTGTTCTGTTATCAGGTATTGAGTTACCCGGTAACTGACTTGAGGAGTAAGATAGGCAGTTGCTCACGTAAAGCACTGGTAATCAGCTGCATCTGGTTAGACTGCAAGCTGACCCCAAAAATAGTTAGGAAAAAAGCTAGGCAGATGCATTGAGATGATACCTAATTCAGAAGAAAAGTCATTTCACATCAGAAGTTTTATTTAATTGAAGTTAAACCATTTGATGCTTGCATGCTACACTTACCCAATCACTAAAGTATTGAAGTTTCTCTTCGCGATAGTCACATTCATATCTGTCAGCCTATACCTCCGGCGCATACAGAGTAAGCCGATTATTTGAGACTACCGTTTCACATTTTCTATTATGCGACGATATCACAATAGTTACCGTAATGTTTTAATGTTTTTTACTTTACCTCGTTTCTACATAAATAAATATTAACTTTGCGCTGCTTCCCTTCACACTTCATGTGGTGAAGTTGAAGACGTGACATTTCCTCAGGACGCGAGCAATACGCGATGTTAGTGTATCCGTAACCTAATTTTGTTTATTTATATTTTCTTGTAAACGTCTGACTAATCCTTTAGATGAAAGCAAATGATTTTGGAAATAAATTTAATACTTCATAAACATACCTGCTTTTTGCTCTTGAACTATTTTATTTCTACCTATTGTCTAAAATGAGCTGAGGATACCAGAAGAAATCCTTATCCCAATCGTAATGATATTATAAATGAGGGTTGTTTGACACGCTTTCACTGCTAAACGGCTGATCCAGTCAAGGTAAAATATGGCATCGAGATAGATGGACTTCTGGAGACTGACATAGGTTACTTTTTACACGAGTGCCTCAAGTAATTCTCTCAGGACGCGGGTGAAACCGCGGAAACACCTAGTTTGCAAATCAAAGACGTACATATTTATATTTGATTGAAGTCGTCATATCATAAATCAATTCCTATCCTGACTGACACAAACATGTTAAAAGTGAACGCAACAAAATACCTGTGAAATGAACATTTTTGCGACTGACATCAACTTTGAAATAGGTGTCAAAACACAGACTTAGTATTCTAAAAATAATAGAGGAAGCACAGTTACAGGCACACGGGTCGATCGATCAAGGCTAAGCCGCGCTTGGCGCGTCGGTCCGTCGATGGTTGACCATTTATGTCATACCGAGACTCTTCCGTCCCTTGGTTTAGCCGTTTAAAAGAGTATCCATGGAGTTTCTTGCCGGTTCTTCTCTATAGGTCCCACTTTTTGGAACCGTGCACCTAGTTTCGAGCTTTGACGTTTTAAAAGAACCTGTAATAATGATCTACATAAAATAAAAACCTTTGACTTTTGATTCTTGGACCCATTGGTCCTGGCTGTCATTTGTAAATCTTTAACAGTCGTCAAAAGCCAGAAAGTTTGACAACCAGCCTTACTAATGGGTGCCGTTCGTATCACTTGCCAACTGGGATGTGCAGGTCAGATAGGCAGTCACTTCACATATACATAAAACACTAGTATCCAGCTGCATCCAGTTAGACTGAAAGCTGGCCCCATTATTAGGAAAAAATACTACTCAAATGACATTCCAAAATCAATAATAATATACTTGGTAAACACTCATGAGAAATAGCCTGCCATTGACCGTCGCAGCGTTTCTAAATTGTGCTAATAGTCAAAGATATATAGACATAATATGTACACAAACAAGAACGGCGATCACTGGTTTTTTGTCTGAAAATTTTAAGAGTCATGCTTCAAATTTGGACATTGGGTAAGATTTTCCCTGCCGAGGTTGCGGGATGTTCGTTTAAACGGCCGAGGCAGAGATAGATCGATATCTCGGGAAGGGATATAGGCTATATTTTTGTATTTATGAAAAAAAATAGCCTCGTTGTAGGTATCTGTTTAGCTGTAAGTGTTCCTTCAATTAATAAAATAAAATTTTATCCAGGTGCGTGTAGTAGTGTGTTGAGGACGCGATAAAAACAGCGAGAAACATCAGCTGTACATAACATAACAAAACAAATGTATTAGAAAAAAAAACATATGTCAACAAAACATTGACCGTCTTACTTATAAAAAAACTGTAATCTTAAGTTTAACCACGGGTTTCGTAGTCCCTATTTTAAATCAAAATCGCGGTTTATCTTTTTGTTCACTCATAAACATAATTTAACAGTTGGTTATTTATGGTACGTAAAACCTCTGTCGCCACAGACTATTATCCAAATAATCGACTAAAGAACGAATGAAGACGTAAAAAATTTGATTTTTCATCTGTTGCAAATTTGACAAATAAAAAGATCTAGTACACAACTGGATGAGGCATCTTCGGGTACGCTCGTTTGAAACTTAACTGAATTGAAAACCTTATCCATCCCTTTCTAATACGTGATATCAAGGTCCACTTGACTCAATCAATCTTTAAAATAAATGGGAAATAAAATATAATCAAGAAATTTCGCGACTCTGAATATTAGAAACAAGAAAAAGCAATTCTAAAGAAGAGTACCGCCCCTTGCGGGACACCAAAGACTTTGTAAATCAAATACGATACAAACTTGCATTTGAATAAATAATAAATAAAAATATTAATATTAACTTTGTGTCGTGGATCTATTCCAGTTGATATTTAGTTCCATGGACAGAAAAATAACATTGCTTTGAAAAACATAAATCGGTCGGAGAATCGTCTCTCGGGTTTTATCTTGATGTTAGAGAAGTTATTTTTTAATTGAAAACAGTCATACGTAGTATCGTATACTTTTACACTGAAATCAATCAGCTGATTCAAATGAAATACGCCATCTTGTCTCAAATCGGAGGTTGTACCACCTCGCGGCGGGGTTTAATTTTGACAGTTATTTATACCTGTATTAACTTCGGAACAACGCTATATAGTATTTATGAGTGAGATTTTTGCTAATTCGTTGAGTAACAGCAGTGTAAAAATTATTCCGACTTTATAAGTAAGGCGGTGAGTGTACACCTTACCATGACTTGCAGTATGAGTGCTAATATGCGTATGAGGCAACATGTCATTGCTGACACCTCTTCTGAATCAAGTACACACTTACCTCATTGGTGGAAACATTCCGGTTATTAATCACAGCTGTTTTTTAGAATGTTATGTATTAAGTAACTTAATATCTAGTATATGTTTAATAAGTACTGTTGATTGCCATAATCAAGTACATGCGTGAAACGGGGTTAATTGAGGCTTTAGGGTCAGTTGAGATATAACTTTCAAAGAGATTTTCTACATCGTAATTAATATATTAGAGGAGCTCGTGGCAAGTAACAGCTGCACGTGTCGACCGATCAAAGGTTAAGCTGCGCTTGTCGGGTCGGTCCGTGGATGGGTAACCATCTATTTTATGGCGAGAGTCCTGCGTGCCTTAGAAAGCACGTTAAGCTGTTATCCTGGCTATCATTTGTAGATCTTTGACAGTCGTTACGGGTAGTCTCAAGCTAGAAAGTCTGACAACCATACGAAGGGGTATTGTGTTACCCGCTCACTAGGTTCTGGAGGTTAGATAGGCAGTCGTTCCATGCAAAACACTGACTCCAAGATAGTTGGTAAAAGGCTAGGCAGATGTTGATGATACTAGCGGTTTCACCCGAATACTACGTTGAGTAAACTATGTGAGTAGGTCCAAGTTTCATCTAAATCGATGCAGTAGTTTTTACGTATAATAGTAACCAACAATCATAACTTAGATGGGACCCTGTAGTTCCCTTGGGGCACGAGTGAAACTGCAGGAAACAATATTTCATTAGAACAATCAAACTCGCTATTACCTTTTTCTGGTGGGAAATCATCAAATGACTCCTCCCGCCGTGGGTGGGGCGGGAGGGAGTGTCAGACTCTTACTGACTAAAACCCATCCAGGTTCCTTCCTAAGCCCTTTTTATTCCGGGGGCGCAGTAACTCTTTCGAACATCCCGCAGCCTCGGCAGACTGCTACTACTCCCCCTCACCCCAAGATCCCACATCTATTTAGATGTAGAGAGAAAGATTTTTACAGTATGGCGTACAGTAGGTTAAGTAGAGAGAGCAAAAAATCCATAAAAAATAAATATCACAATTCTAAGTATATGTTATTTACGTAATACAAAAAAAATGTTCGACGCATTTACTATTGGGCAAAGATCACGGTGAATCAGCCTAATGTCATCATTGATCGGCTGATGAGAAATTTGCTGATTCATTTCATATTATTTCTTAAGATCATCACAACCCTAGCCTTTTCCCATCAGTGTTGGAGTCGGCTTGGAAAGCGATCTGGAGACGAGTCTAGCCGTATGCAGCTGAGTACCAGTGTTTTACATGAAGCGAATGCCTATCTGTCCTCCACAATCCAGTGACCAGGTAACACGATACCCCTTGGTAGATTTTCTGGCTTCAGACTACTCGTAACGACCGTCAAAGATCTACAAATAAAAGCCAAGGACAACGACTTTCCAAGGCACGAAGGAGTCTCGGTGTTATATTGATGGTCATCCATCTACTTAATGTGTTTCGGTATCCTGTTACCCAGTATCTAGGTTGTGAAGGTCAGATGGACAGTCGCTTCATGTAAAACACTGTTACTCAGCTGCATTCGGTTGAGACTGGAAGCACACTCCAAGATAGTTGGGAAAAGGCTAGGCAGATGATCCATCTACTCAATGAAAGGCAAGCACAGCTGTAATCTGGATGAACAAGCTACATTATAAAAGCTTGCAATTTTATTGTCAAAACGCTAAATTCACAATATTAATTAGATTAGCAACAGGAAAAAAATAACATCTTTGGTAAGAGCCTACATAATTGAACAGAGGAATGAACTATTCAGATAGTTACGAAATTGATGAGAAATCTCCGATCACGCCAGGTCCAAAGTACAGTCTTTGTGTGAACTTTGTACCGAACTCAAGGAATTATGCAAGAACACTGCAGTCTCACGTCTGAAATGGAAAGGCAAATGAAATATTTAGATGAGATTTTAGTCCATCGTAACATTTTTATTATTATGAATGCCTTTAAAAATTATGTTACGCTCACAATGAGCTCGTCGCTAAGAAACAGCCGAATAGGTCGACCGATCAAAGGTTAAACTGCGCTTGGCACGGTCGATCCGTGAATCTATGTCTTAATGACTCCTTCGTGCCTCGGAAGCTTCTTGGTCCCGTCTGACATTAATTTGTAGATCTTTATTCCGGTTCGAAGACAGAAAGTCTAACAAGTGACGGTGGATCGAGGTGAGTCCAGTGGAAATATCTACTAATATTATGAATCTAAAATTACCTCTGTCTGTCTGTCAGGCTTTTACGAGAAAATGGGTGAGCCGAGCCGGATAAAATTTAAAATTTGGTATGTCGATAGCTTAAATTCTAGGGAAGGACATGAGATGGTTTATATTTGGGTGCATGTAGTAGTTTCCTCAGGATACAGGTGAAGCCGCCGGATATAATTATGTAGTATTTTTTGTATATGTACAGGCTGGTCTCGCATGAATACATTCCTTGGGTAGGTGTACCAGCTTTTGTTTCTAACACAGCATTCCTTAACAATTATTGCAAACATCGGGTCGGCCTTCGCAATCTTAATAGAAAACACATTTTCTCAGACATTCTGGTAGTAAATATTTCTACTAAAATATTATAAATGCAAAATGAGGATGTGTGTCTGTATGTTTGTTTCTCTTTCACACAAAAACTACTGAATGGATTTGGATGAAATTTGGTACACACATAGTTTATAACCCGGATTAACACAGGGTACTTTTTTCCGGAAATATTGGTCAATATAATCGAAGAATTATATGTAGAATAATTTCATCACGCCTAATATTGACCGCTTCGAAGAGAGACTTCTAGAATGTTTGAATCAAACCATCGATTCCCATTTACATAAGAATGTCATCTATCATCACATCATGTCCAAAAGTCAGACAATAAATGGCAGTCATGGCACATCATGACCTCTTCCTGACCTTAACGGCCAATGGGAAATTGCTTTTGTCGCTGCGATAGACAAACGTATAGATATATTTTATTTTAATGACATGTAGCCAATGGCGCTCAGATTTTTTATTACATAATATTTTTTTGTAACAAGCCGAATTCTATAATGAGCTAGCCATTTCCTAACTGTGTTGGGGTCGGCTTCTAGTCTAACTGGATGCAGTGTTTGATATATAGCGACTACCTATCTGACCACAACCCAGTATTTTTTTTATTTTTGTTATTTTATCCATATTATATGTAAATAAATAGCTTTCCGCCGGCGGCTTTGCCCACGTGGGCATACGGCTATACGAATTCAAATGACAGAGTTTCATACAAACTTTACCCTTTTTTCACCTCCTTAGGAGTAGAATTTCGGAAAATCCTTTCTTATCGTATGCCTATGTCATTCAAAGAATACACCCTCCAAGTTTTAGGTCTCTACGATCAGCGGTTTAGGCTGTGCGTTGATCCGTCAGTCATTCAGGGCAAAGCATTTTATATGTATAGAAAGACGAAGTACCAGGAAACCATAACATCATAGGTGCTTCGATATTTTGCAACGTAAGAATATTTAAGTAATATTTCTGTATTGAAAAGTGTGACGTAATCCTTGCCGTGTCTTGATAACTCTCGTTATTCCGAAGTACGAGTACTTATAGTTACTTCATATGAAGCAACGGTTTGTTGGTCAAATGTTCTGGGACCATTTATTTTGTTTGCTTAACATGGTATTTTTAGATACGTTAAGTACTAGTAGTATTCCACGATTTCACCCGTATTCTAAGCCGCTGGACAGACAAAAAGACGTATGATGCAGACCGTAGATCATACAAAAAATACAAACAACCGAATTGATAACCTCCTCCTTTTTTTGAAGTCGGTTAAAAATGAGTAGTAGCGTAGCGACGCAAAACATATAGAAAAGACAGGTCGTGAACACGACGCTTACTCGTCTACGTCCTATTGTAAACATAATATTTAGAAAGGACGCGGCACAGGCGCGAGTGGACGAGGGATGGGCGAGAACGCGGGTGTGGGCGAGTTAGGGCGTAGGTGCTGGGACTCGCGCGTCGCTGTCACACACAACTACCTGTAATGTAATAATGTACCCAGTAACAATGGGCCAGTGCTAAAACATATCTATTTATCTTCGGAAGAAGACATGTTAACTGGTCAAAATCGGACAGCTGAATAAAGTAGGTTGAAAATCGTCATCGTCAGCACCCAGCGTTATGGTCGTGCCTCGTCCTTTCTATCAATATCAATATTCAATATATATATCTAAATATATATAAAACTCAAAGGTGACTTGACTGACTGACTGACTGACATAGTCATCTATCAACGCACAGCCCAAACTACTGGAGGGCTGAAATTTGGCATGCAGGTAGATGTTATGACGTAGGCATCCGCTAAGAAAGGATTTTGATAAATTGTACCCCAAGGGGATGAAAAAGGGGGGCAAAACGCGGACGAAGCCGCTAGCGGAAAGCTAGTAGTATGTTATAAAAAGTCCTGTCGGCGCCCTATCCGCGCCTCGACCTCGTCTTGCACCTATTCTGTGTAAAGGAAAAACTTTGAGCGCCTGAATCAATGGCCTAGATAACATTTTGACATAATGGTCCATATTACTAATATCAAAAACCTATCCTTAGTAAGCTAATCTAAGGGTAGATAATTTGAAAATGGACTTTAACGATCCTTGTGGAGTTACAGAAAGTAGAAATAAAGTGACAAGCTTACAGCCGGGTGCACTAAAAAAATATACGGTTACTTAGAACTGTTATTCAAGATCTGTAAAAATGGTGAATAAAATTGAATAATTTTGCTATTATTTTATGTTTTCGTCTAAATATTTATGATAAATATTAACCTAATTATTATACATATTTATTGACATCAAAAATATGCTACATATTGATATCATATCTCGTGATATTCGTAAAAGTATAAAATTATAAAAAGTTTGCTAGTTTTCATACAATTGACGGAACTACGATATCTGTTTTTATTCTTCGTTGGTTAAATGGAAAAATGACGTATATCCAAATTTTTCGACTACATTTTTTTTCATCAAAATTGGAGATATATATATTATAGTTTTTCCATTACGTCGACAGAATAATCTCTTTCACTTTTTTTTGGAAATATGACCTTTTTCTATTTAACCGACGTCTTGTCTATAGTTATATGCTTATAAAAAAACTCAGAATGCTTTTACTAATCATCCAAAACTATGCGTGCGCGGGTGACATACAGACAGGCTATAGTTTAATGTATAGGCGTGGTTAAACAAGGCTGAGTAGTGACCATTTTTGTATGACTAATGTTAAAACAATTCGAGTGAAACCCCAGGCAAGAACCAGTTAATCTTCTATGAAAGTATTGAATACCTATAATGTCAATCGCTTTATAATACACTGATCGAAGTCTAAAAACCTATTTCTTAGTTTTGGAAATTGCAATGAGTGTCACTGTTTCATAATAGCCTCCTTGTCCAAAATTATATGAGTGAAAGAAAAGAAATCAAAATCGTTAGACGTAAACTCGTAACTGGGTCATGAATAACCGAAATCTATATCTATACTAATATTATAAAGAGGAAAGATTTGTTTGTTTGTTTGTAGGGTTTTAACTCAAAAACTGCTGGACCGATTTTAAAAGTTCTTTCACCGTTAGAAAGCTACATCTTTACGAAGTGTTATAGGCTAAATTTATTTGAATAATGTAACCTAAAGTGTAAAAAAATCGCCAATCCGACTTGAGCAAGCGTGGTGATCAATGCTCATACCTTCTCTGTATGAGAAGAGTTCTTTACCCAGCAGTGGGACAATAAAAACGCTGATAATGACGATGTTGAAGATTATGATGTGGAATGTGGTTTGAGATTATATAACAAGTAATTAACACCAATCCGCTCATTAAATGATGCTAACATCAAGCAATGAGGTAATATTACTTCAGATAATTAAATTGTATACAATAATTATGTAGATACAGCATAATACGCTATTATGTTGTAAACAAAAGAAAACGATTGTATGTATGTATTTGTTGATTAGTGTTAATTTATTTCGTCTTTGGTGCATAAGAACACGAACTTTTCATTGAATCGAAATTGATTCAGCAGTTTTCTAGTATAAAATAAAGTCGCTTCCTACTGTCTGTCCCTATGTGTGCTTAGATCTTTAAAACTAAGCAACGGGATTTGATGCAGTTTTTTTAATAGATAAAGTGATTCAAGAGGAAGGTTTTAGTATATAATTTGTCAAGTTTTCGTATACATTGGCTAAAATATAATGATATTTGTGGGAGATGTATATAGACCACGCGGGCGAAGCCGCTGGCGGGAAGCTTAGTAATAAAACTAACCTTTATATTTAAGTAGTACTTGGTAGTAGTAGATAATAATATCAAGCCCTGGCTGGAGGCCCTATATTCATTTAAGGCATTTCACAGGCAAGCCCGGTTAAGCAGTCGACAACCTTCTAGGTTGACCTGCGAGATGCCATACACAAAAAAATATACATTATAATCATATTTATACAGAACTTATAACACACCGCAGAATATATTAAAAAACATAATCTGTACGAAAAAAAGGAGAGAGAGGAGCTCGTGGCTAAGTAACAGCCGCACGGTTCGACCGATTAAAGGTTAAGCTGCGCTTGGCGCGGTCGGTCCGTGGATGGGTGACCATCTATGTCATAGCGAGACTCCTCCGTGCCTCGGAAAGCACGTTAAGCTGTTGGTCCCGGTTGTCATTTGTAAATCTTTGACAGTCGTTACGGGTAGTCAGAAGCCAGAAAGTCTGACAGCCAGTCTTACCAAGGGGTACCGTGTAACCCGGTAACTGGGTTGTGGAGGTCAGATAGGCAGTCGCTCCATGTAAAACACTGGTACTCAGCTGCATCCGGTTTAGACTGGAAGCCGACCCCAACACAGTTGGGAAAAGGCTAGGCAGATGATGGAATCTGTACGAAAAAAAACATTCATTCCATATGAAACCTTTTTGTAAAACTCGTTGAAAAAACCACATGAAGGTTATACATGGCTCTTATTATCTTACTAGATAATTCCCGTGGTTTCGCCCACATCCTAAGGGAACTAGGTAGCCTTTATCCGTCTCCAGTCTATCTCCATGCCAAATTTCATCCACAGCGGCTCAGCCGTTTTACCGTGAAAGAGAAAAAAATAAACTCACACATTTATATTAGATTATATATTTATTTTTAGATACGATTTAATGGACTGTTTAACATAGGCATCATTAACCGTTCACTAAGTTTATAAGGTCTACATGTGTCTTATTCAAAACAAAATATTTCGACGGTTCCCACGTAAACTATTGAAACTGCAAAACCTCTATTTTGGAGGTGAGGTTTTAATGTCTAGTTCTATATCGTATAGTTATGCATCTTCGATTCTATTCGATTGAAAAAAAAAAACAGTTTAGGTTATAAAAATATGAATAATTTATACATAGAATCATAATTCTTTATCTCGGCTTGCGATCGCAATAAAAAGAAATTGGCTTTTTTGCAATTTCGATAATATACATGGGGACAGTTGATTTACAGGTCACATTTAGCTTATCAGCAGGACATTACTGGACATGTTCATGAAATAAAACTTTTACTTAACCATAAAAAAAGATAAGACTTCAGTGAAAAAGTTCAAAATATTTCAACAGTATAAAAAACCTGTTAAAAGCCATTACATTATGTCACTTTAAATAAGAGTTTATATCGATTAATTACGCACTAACATGCGTAATAAGTAACTGTAACAACGCGACGCCAAAATCAGTGGAAACCGGCTTTTAAGGTTAAGAACGGTAACAGGTCGGTATGTTGATCTGTATGTCACTTTCTCTGTACCGGATGATATAATAGCAAGTTGCTTGTAGTGTCGGTTGTATTATAATATACTTACTGGGGTGTGTCGGTCGCACGACTACACTGACGAGCAGTGTATATTGGTCAGTTGAGAAAATGTTTCAACTGTTTTGAATTATGAATTGTTTTGTTAAAGTATTTTAAAATGACGTAATATAAATATAAATTGAATTACATAATATTATCATTATACATTTAGGCGTATCAAAAATTTTTTTGACAATTATTTGTATATTTTTATGAGTTTTTTATATTTCTAATAGCTGGTTGTACTAAACTTTTTATAATTTATACTTTTAAGAATATCACAAAACATGGTATTAATAATTAGAATACTGTTAATGTTTTTTTATGGTATCAATACATAGATATATGAGTTAAGTAAACTTAAATATTTAGATGAAAAACACATAATAATAGCAAAACTATTCACTTTTATCCTGCATTTTGACAGATCTTGGATGACAGTTTTACCATTTCACGTACAAAGTAACCGTGTAATTTTTGGTGCAACTTGCTGTTTGACTTTTAATAAATAAGTTACTTAGGTAAATAATAAGACGAAATATTATTTATATGTTAATAATAACAAAACGTGCGTAGCTTGGACCCTGTTCCCAACATCGGCGGATCCCTATTTTTTATATATTTAAATGTTTTTTTAAATATTTTTTTATAATGAATATTTAAAAATGTAAAAAATATGTATAACATTTAAATAAAGGACAAAACGTGCAACGTATAATATACAGAAAAAAATGATTTGCGTTTGATTTTTTAAATAATTAAATAGGACTCTCAGACGAAGCTTGAGTTTCATTAATATAATGTAGGTAAGTATGTGTATAGATCTACTCACAGCTTTCTTACTGACCCGAATTCTTTGCTCTCAAGTGTATGTTACGTATAAGTGTTTTTCAAGCTTATTATAGAGGCGTTCTCAATTGTTGTTTATGATAATTTGCTGCAGAATTTTACAACATCATCAGCCTAAAATATTCGTAAAACTTTATCTCTGTCGGAAAGCTGTCCTACATGCAAAACTACATTTGTTTCGGTATTAAAAGCAAGGTCAATATTCTTCTTCTTCTTCGTCGTAACCTCATGACTGGGGATCGTGACCACCAAGTGGCTCTCCAAGTGTTCCTATCTTGGGCACACTGTAGGTACTCCAGAATGGCATCCATCCAGTGGGTAGGTTTTCGGCCTTTACTTGTTCTCCCTTCCATGTGGCCTACGAGTATGAGCTTTTCAAAATTTTCGGGCTTCTACCAGGCCACATGGCCGAAGAATGAGAGATATAAGGTAAGTAGGTATACACACTTTTTAAATGAGTCTCCATGCACGGGACTATAGAGTCCCGGACCTTTGGGAGGTGGTGGGGCCGAAGCCAACACGCAGAAGCCCTTTGAGACAACTTAAATGAAATGTGATGTTGACACATGAAATGGCAATAAATGAGGTATCATTCCATACTTAAAATATAAATCTGAAATTAACTCTGTTACACTTTCCTTTAACCAATTTAAATGAAATTTCATATGGAGATAGACTGAATCTTGAGGAAGAACAAAGAATAGCTGCCATCCAAGTGCGTGAAGTAGTTCTCTCGGGATACGGATGAAACCGCGGGGAATAGCTAGTTATTTAAAAGGCAAACACAAACTGAATAAGTAGAACTTATTTGGAACGACAATATTTGAGTTAAAAATAGCACCTACGCTCTAAACGGCATTCGATAAACATCTATTATTTGGTTAGGTAGGTACCTGTAGAGAAAGAAAAATGACGCTAATAGAATAAAAAAAACCGACTGCAAAAAAAAATTAAAATATTTCAGCTTAAACCATGAAACCTAGCACCCCCCATTTTTTTTAAGTCACCTATCTAAAAACACTTAGACTAATGAGGCAAATCTAACGATATCTTAATTAAAGAAATCCATCGAGTGGTCTGCATGAGACACGTTGAAATGTGATCAAAGTACCACTTCCCGTCACATTCTCTATTTCGAATAATATCATTTTTGATCTTATCTTTCAAAGGAACTCCGAGCATACCCTTTCCCCATAGCGCATTTCAATTAATTAATAGTTTAATTTTTATTATTTTATTGCAGATATTGCATCAGTAATTTCTTATAATTACAAAAAGATAAATACATTTCTAAATAAACAAATACATATATATTTTTGTATTTAACGACAGTAGCATTTAAAAATGATTCTTTACAAAAAAAAATATAACGACAAGCCGAAAATGTAGTTAATACCATAATTATAAACATTATTCAAACCCACCATGACACCACACATGAACTGCTAACTAACCGAAGCTATTATTATCTAATAATAACGGTACTGTTCACAAAACCGGTTGGATACAAAGTACCTCGACCGACTCTGGTCTAGTAATCTCAAGCGCGTCTACAGTGAACGTGGCTTCGCTTTGAGGGATTTTAAAAAAATCACAATGTAGCCCGAAGCACCCCGGAGTGAGATCATCTGTACATTGTTCCCTCAATTTTTCGATTGAACAAATATTGTAAACTAAAACACGTTGAAAAAGAGTAACCATGGAGTTTCTTGCCCGTTCACCATAGGAATCTACGCTTTGGAACAGGCAAATAGTTTTAACTTTTTTTTTTACTAACTGAGGGCCTCGTAATTATTTGATGATTCAAAAGTGCCTGTAATTAGTCTAATTTAAATCCTTGGCTACGTGATGTTCGAAAGAGTTATCACCACCCCGGTACATGAAGGGCTGAGGAAGAAACAGGGATGGGTTTTAGTCAGTAAGAGTCTGACACTCCCCCACCCACGATGAGATCATAATTATGATCATTTCCTATCCGAAAAAATGGTCTAATTAAAATAATATTTCTCTGTCTCTGCTCGTATCTTCAGCTAGTTTGATAGTTGCTATAATTCCATGCCAGCAGTCAGCCGTCACCTGTAGTAATCAAATGTTTTTCTCTATAACTTTTTGTTTTCGCTTGGTCATATCGTGTGGTCACTTCGATCGTCCCACTTATTAGTGTCAAGGTAGCCATTATGAATGTTCAGACATTCGCACTTGTGTGAGCGTTTTATTCATTTGTTTATTAAAGCTTACTTGAAAAATGATTTGATGGATTTATTGTTTTACCCGCGTCCTAAGGCAAATTCTTGTTGCGCCCGGAATAAAAATGCTTACGCTTTCACGGTGAAATGGCTGAACTGATTTAGATTAAATTAAGTACGGAGAAAGATTGAAACCAAATTCGGGCAGTACTTACACAGGATACTTTTTATCGTTGTGTGCGATGTAGTGCATATAGGATGCAGGTAATTAGTATTTTAAATGTGAAAGTTGTTTGTTAGTAACGCTTTCATGGTAAAACGGCTGAACCAATTAAGATGAAATTCTGAATGGAAATAGGTTCCCTCTGGATACGGATAAACCCGCGGGACATGGCTAAAAATTTTATGAAGATTTCCAAATCACATCAATCTTCTCCCAACTATGTTGGGGTCGGATTCCAGTCTAAACCAGATGCAGCTGAGTACCAGTGATTTATATGGAGCGACTGCCTATTTGACCTCCACAACCGAGTTACCCACACGGTAACTTTACATTTCCATATAATTCATTTAAATAACATCAGAAAGTGCCCTCTAAAAACCTTTAAAAATAGCATCATATGACAGTCAAAATTTTGTCTTTACACAAAACTATTCTCATATTAATAACTCCCAAGAAATCAATTAAAGGCAATATACAAAAAAGGCAAACGCAGTCGAAACCAGTATACCACAGAAGGGTCATAAAACAAATTCAATATTTAACCGACAAACATTTGTATATGCTACCGTAAGTAAACTCCGGCCCGTGGTTCATCACACGTTTTGAGGCTGCGGCGACCAAATAATGACTTGTGTGTTTGTCGTTTGGGTCTAACACCTATGATGTTGGTAGAAAGAGAAAGAAAACTAATGACAATAGCTGAGAACATCTATCTAGCCTTTTCGTCTAAGTCCAGCTCAGTTTTTACATGGAGCGACTACCTATGTGACCTTAACAACCCAGTAACTGGTAACACGATACCCCTTGGTAAGACTGGTTGCCAGAATTCCTAGCTTTGACTACCTGTAACGACTGTCAAAGATCTACAAATGACCGCGCTTTTCGAGGCACGGAGGAGTCTCGCTATGACATACATAGATAGTCACCCATCCACGGACCGAACGCGCCAAGCTTAGCTTAACCTTTGATCGGTCAAACCGTGCGGCTGTTACTTAGCCACGAGCTTTTATTTACGAATATGTATTTAAATTAATATCGAAAAAAGTTAGCTACGGCCTTTCTTCTGAAGGCGGCTTCTTATGTTAGTATAGTACAGTTAAGTCCAGTATACAAGCTTGTAGCTCAGTAATAGCCACACGAGTTAATAGATCAAGGTTAAACAAACAGCGCTTGCGGCGGTCGGTCCGTGGAGAAAACGACGATCTATACCATACTTAGACTCCTCCGTGCATTGGTCCCAGCTGTAATTTGTTGATCTTTGACAGTCGTTACGATTCTGAAACTCATCTGCGACAAGCGTCTCTCTGCCGAATGAGCCGTCGACATAATGTTTTGTTTATGACTTGTTCAATGAAAACACCTTTAAGCTATGAGGAAATTTGCTAACAAGATGATTTTATTCATGAGCGAATCGACGGCGGAATCTTTCACCAAAGAAGGATTCGTCGATAAAGTTCATTTAGACATGCTTTGAAAACTACTAGTGACTAAAGTCTAAAGACTAGATACAAATCCATTCAGTAGCTTTTGCGAGTGACAAACACACATACATACATTCTCACAAACTTTCGCATTTATAATATTAGTCTTCTTCTTATCGTGTGGGCTGTCAAGCCCTAGTGTCAGAGTTTTCTCAAACCCGCCTGACGGCCTCTGACATGGAATTGTAACAACAATTCCCATCAAGATAGCAGCCGGGGACGACGGCTTAAAGTGCTTTCCCTTCGCCATAGGAAGTGGTGAAAGGCAGGCGTTTCGGGGGCTGTCTTTTATAAATTTGACGTTCAAAAACCGCTGATTTTTAGCCTAAATCAAATGTTGAAGATTTGAATTGATTTTAAAATTTCTAAAATCTACAAAGCGATTTATTCCGATCCGGGAATTGAACCCTTTACCATGTTTACAACAGTCCCGTTGTGGGACTACAAGGCAGTAGTAGAAATTAGTAGGATTATTAGGCCTAAGTTCACCGACGACATAACGGTCAGATTAACTTAAAACGGCTGCTTACCATAGCATATTCAAACTTCTAATTTTGGATGGGTAACGCATTATTAGAGATTTTTATTCCTGACAAACCAGTCTTACCAAGGGGTACCGTGTTAACCGGTAACTGGGTTGTGGAGGTCAGATAGGCAGTCGCTCTATGTAAAACACTGGTATTCATCCGCATCCGATTTAGTCTGGAAGCCGACCCCAACATATATAGTTGGGAAAAGGCAAGGCAGATGATGGGTTAATTACGTAACCAACTGTCGTTGAACTTGTCCCTTAGTATAGTTAACTATTACGTCGCCATCGGCTAGTGTTCTGCTATCCACCCTATCAGTAATGTAACACAGACCGCTGACACTAGAAACCAGGCATTACGCATAACATGGACATACCTATGTCGTAACGCACTGTCGTTACGTGACGTTGGGCAACCGCACATAAATACCATTATGCTATTACCTGTTTGTATTGTTATTGGTTTTTGCTTGGCTATGATCCCATCGGTCTATTTAACCAGATCTGTGCATTCTATATTTGGAAATGTAAAAAATGAATCCCCATTTCTCTTGGTCACGGAGCAAATTTGGTAGAGGGATAGACGAAATCCGAAAACGGTCATAAGATATTTATGTGGGGGAATCAACTGGTTTGGGAAAACACTCTTCGTGACACATAAATTACTAGCTTTCCACCAGCGAATTCGCCCGCGTGGGCTATATGAATTCAAATTAAAGATGAACCGCTTGACCGATTTTATGCAAACTTCACGCAAACCATCTACTAAATAGTCCGAACAAAGCCTAAACATTTGGTTTGGATAGGTGAGCCCGTTCCTGAGTTATAAAATAACAACGAAAAGTGGCATTTATTTTTATATATATTGATTTCTAAGTAAATAAATCATACCGGTCACTCTGTTAATATAAATTATGATCGACTGAGAGATCCTAAAAAAAAACACTTTATTTTCGTGTCTTCAAATACCCATCTGTGTGTCGCAATTTAAAAGGCGCCTATCCCTGACTGTTGATGATCATAACAAACTATTTTACGTGTATATTATGTTCTTTTGTATGTAACTGCACGACACCTCCCTCTCTCCTATCTGCTGGCTCTAAAAAATATCTACTGGCTACGAGAATTTTGTCATGGTGACCTAGTGGTTAAGGCACCTGCCTCTCGTGAATGAGTGTGCGGGTTCGAAACCTGGCAAGTACCAATGTGACTTTTCTTAAGTCATACGTACTTTAAGCGCATCTTACGTGTAGGCGTCACTGACTAACGGTGAAGGAAAACATCGGACGAAAAAGTCTGAAATCGCCAATCCGCCTTGAGCAAGCGTGGTGATTAATGCTCATGCCTTATCTGTAAGAGAAGAGGCCTGTGCCCAGCGTATTGTCCCACTGGACAATATATAGTAATAATACGCTGATGATGATGATGAGAATTTTCATAGCTCTCTAACTGAGAGCTGAGAACATACCAAAATACGAGCCGTATTATTTTTTATTGACATCGACCTAGTTATATCTCGTAATTTACTAATACCTAATATCATAATACCAAACATGAGGTTAAAACCAACCTACACCTTGTATGTTTTTTTTACATATTTCCACACAATATATTTTATAATCTAACAACGTATGCTAAAATAACAATAAACATTGCCATCTTTAGCATAATGTTATGCCAAGTTGATCAGCATAATATAGTCAAAATTTTAAGTTGATTTGCTCGACTGTATGTAGGTGGTAATATCAGGAATGAATGAACCGATTCAAAAATGTTTCTAGGCTTAATTTTCAGGACCAGGCAGATCATCATCTGGCTAGCCATTTCCCAACTATGTTGTGGTCGTTAGTTAGTACTAGTGTTTTAAATGGAGCGGCTGCCTATCAGACCTCCACAACCCAATTTTACCGAGTAACACGATACCCTTTGGTTGTCAGACTTTCTGGGTTCTGACTACCCGTAACGAGTGTCAAAGATCTACAAATGACAGCCGGGACTAATAGCTTAACGTGCTTTCCGAGGAACAGAGGAGTTTCGTTATGTTACAAATGGTCACCCATCCACGGACCGACCATGCCATGTTACTTAGCCACGAGCTCCTCCAAAAAAGGCTAGGCAGATGATTACTGTGAATTACTTTTATAAATTGAACATATATTTTAATTTATTCTAGTTTTTTAGGCCATCATAGTTCTACCTCCGAAATCCTTTACAGCGTGAATAGGTCGTATATACCCTCGAGAGTACATGTTGCGCCGACCCCAAATATGGAATAAGGGCTCCTGCCCTTATTTATGATGATGAGTTCCAGCTCCAAAAAATCCAAATAAAAAAATACTTCCACGCCCTCTGAGTCATCTTGTACAGAACAGGTGACATGAATGTAGTCCACGACCTCCTCTCTACCTATTGTTGCGTCTTGTTGCGTTGCGTATCTCAAAAAAACAATTATAGTGACGCTCAAACTACTTTCACATGATCTCAAGAATAAACCACACCCAAACAAACAGTTTTGTAATAAAAAGATTATACTAACATCTGAGAATATTCATATATTAGTATTAAATTTGAATATAAATTATATTACCTATACGTAATATGCATTTATTATGTGGCGCCAACGCCTTGTATTATGTGTTAGCGTATGTGGTGTACCGTCTGAGATGGATATTGGCTAAGTTTTAAGGGTTCCGTACCTCAAAGAGTGAAAAAGGAACCCTTATAACATCACTCTCTTGTCCGTCTGTCTTTCCGTGCGTCACCACCGATGGTTCTCAGGAACGGGTGGATCTAGCAAGTTGAAATTTATACCAGACTTCGCCCGCGTGGACATTTTTTTACACTTTGGGTTACTTTATTCAAGTTTTAGTAGGGATCCCTAGTTATTTATAGAAATAAATATAGCTTATGTTACTCGTGGATAATGTAGCTTTGGAATGGTGAAAGAATTTTTTAAATCGGTCCAGTAGTTTTTGAGCCTATTCATTACAAACAAACAAACTAAGTTTTCCTCTTTATAATATTAGTGTAGATACTGAGGTCTACAGCCTATTAGATGTATAAAAAACAAGGTCCTGAGTCAACACGATAAAAAGATATGGGCACCTTAGTAACTCTTTCGAACAATCCCCCAGTCCATACTAAACTACACCTTCGGATCTACTTCTCTTTGTAGTGTCTCTGTCCGCTATAGCCGAAGATTGTTATATTCATTCAAAGTATCAACTTCACTGACATTTTAACCCCTGTATCACGACCTAAGACCTCACGACGATGTATCAAACCAGTAGTGGTTCCGTAGCGAAAAAGGGATGGCACTATACGTTGTTTATAACTGCGTCCCACTCTCACTCACGTGAGAGTGATATAGTTTTACTATAACTTTGTTAAGTAGTTTTTTTCCCTTTCACCCGCATCCTAAGCGAACCGTGCATTTTTCTTTTCTAAATCTTTTACCAAACTCAAAACGAACTCCAAACCATTTTTTTATTTTTTCGGATTGGAAATCATCAAATGACCCCTTCCGCCGTGGGTGGGGCGGAAGGGAGTGTCAGACTCTTACTGACTGAAACCCATCCATGTTCCTTCCTTAGCCCTTTGTATTCCGGGGGCGCGGTATCTCTTTCGAACGTCGTGCAGCCCCGGGTGTAACACCACTGACTACCAGACGCCGTGCTGCTTTGAAATTTAAAAAACCCATAAACCGAGACCCACCAGCAGTCACGTTTCGCGACGACTAGGGCAACGAGGCAGTGAACATCCGCAGCTCGTCGCCCAGTCGTTGCAGCGACCCTGCCCACATATTTCCTTAACCGTCCAGTCACGTGCCACATATTTCGCATTCTCTAGTCATGTAATCAGAATATTTAGGCAAATTAGCTTTAATTTTATAGAAGGACTAGCTTTTTGCCAGCGGCTTCGCCCGCGTGGTCTTTCAAATTAAATATGTTAGAGTTTCATATAAACTTTGTCCCCTTTTTCACTCCCTTAGGGGTTGAATTTCATACAATCCTTTCGAATGCCTAAGTCATACAAAGAACATACCCTCCAAGTTTCGGGTCTCTATACGATCAGCGGTTTAGCGATCCGTCAGTCATTCAGGACAAAGCATTTTGTATGTATAGAGAACAGCCTTTTACGCTTAAGCATGAAAGGTTTATGACCCCATATTTGCCACCCACTTTCTTCGCTCGTCGCAAAATCCAGTAATGTGCCAGGCAGGTGAGGGGTTCGTAGCTAAGTAACATCCACGCGGATCGATACATTAGCAAGGTTAAGCTGCGCTAGGCGTGGTCATGGATGATCATCCATGGATGGGTGACCGTTTTCTTATTGCTTTTGCACTATAATATCCCCTGCATACCTGGCTAGTCTACATTGAGATTGGCCGCCGTGACCGAAGACGGTCTGGAGATTATTATTTATCTACCAGCAATCTTTACATAACATATATTGGCCACGAGTATCCTTACTAATATGTAAATACGAACGTAAGTCTGTCTGTCTGTCACGCTTTCACGGCAAAACGGCTGAACCGAATTTGAAGACGTCATTGCCTTTGCATCACATTCCCGAATAATCAAAACCGGTACAAATGTAATTTTAATTAAAACCATTGACCAAAAAATTTTTGAAATTCAAAATTGCCGATTGCATCTAACCGTTACCGATTCACATCTCGAAATCGTTTCGTTTCGTTTTTTTTTATCTGGCAACAAATTAGTAATATTGCAACACTTTAATTAACAGACTATAAAAGGATGCGCAGGTAAGTTAGAGCTGTCGACACCGTAATATGATATTACGTGTGGCAACACCGTAGGCTAAGTGTAATCGATATGCTAATTCGATTCTTAGATAACTAAGCTTTTACGAGTATCGAGGTATTTTCCTCTCGATATAATAATTATGTTGAGTGTGTAGTCACAATTTAGATACAAGTCTCGATTGTGAAATATTTTTAACGAATGTATTTTATAGTTTTATGATTTATTTACTAAATTGCGATTTAATTTAATGTGAATTTAGTGCAATGTAATGTATTTAATTATATTAAGGAAATTAGGCTATAATGATAGACAATAATGGATTCAGCAGTCTGCCGATAGTCGTTTCGGCCAATGGACTAGGTACTAGCCAAGAGCCTTAACCAACACCTAAAGAGGCTCTCGTTAGGCAGCTGGATCAAGGGCTTGATGCAAAAAGCAGTACTCCTAGACACTGCGCGTATCGTCAGGAGGTTCCTTTCTCTAGAGCCCTGACCGCCGGTAGCTTGGACCCTGTCTCGTTACCAGGGGGATATTATTATATTTTTTTTTATATTGTTTGTAAACATATTTAAGAATGTAAATAATATATTTAAAATATAAACAAAGGAAATAACAGTGGGTTATCCTTAAATAGGTATTGTAAGATTGTTACGCTTATATAGCGACCTTGGAGCGTGTGTTATTTGTATGACTTAGGCATCCCATAATTATAATTAACGATTTTCCAAAATGTACACACGAGGGGGTAAAAAGGGGGGAGTTTGTATGAAAATCTGTAATTTTTAATAAGAATTCTTGCACACGCGGCCAAAGCCGCTGGGGAAAATCTAGTATATAATTAATTAACAATTCTATTTATTCAGTCAGAATAAAAACAGCTTAAAAACCAATTAACACTATTTGAAACGGTCATCTCACAATTTTAAGATTAATTTTATAATATCATAAAATTACGGAATATATTTTATTAGCGTTGTTAAAATTATTATGGAATTCTTTAGTTTTATTTTACTATTAACCCAAAACTAACTTTATTGACAGGTGAAAAGTTTGAAATTTTTTTGCCACTAATAACACAGCTTATATTTTTTGTCAATATTAAAGAAACTTAATTTTAGTAGGATTAAAGTTGAAAATTGTATGAGTATGTTGAAACTTTCAAAATAATTCTGTTATTTGTTGTTTTTCGAAGTGGCGTGGTATTTAATAGTATTATGTTTTATTAATTTTATTATTGTATGTAAATGTATGTAGGTTAACCAATATTCTTTGTTATTTTCGTTAAATATATGCAAATCAATTTATAATAAATCTAAACATTTAACCTAATTTTGGATATTATGTCTAAACCGTTCGAATTATTTTTTTAACACCAGAAATTCCATCTTGGATGATACCAAAACCGAACTACTTACTAATATAATAAAACCGAAACAAATTCTGTCCATCTGTTACACGGGAAAAGGCTAATCTGATTTGGATGAAATTTAGTATGGATATGGCTGGTCTCGGCTGGAAGGACCTCGAAGTCGCCGCACAAGATCGCAAAAAATGGAAATCTCTTCTTAGAGCCCTATGGTCCCAGGATCGCATCATCATCATCATCATAGAGTAGCCTGGGTAAAGACGGATAGGTGCACAGCAGAGCCTTAATAGTAGGAACCCCGTAGACACTCTACGAGCCTGGAACCCTAAAAAACCTAGATGCCTATTAACAAATTATCTTTTTACCCAACTACGACAATGCCATAAGGAAGTGTTATGATTTTAGCACTATGCTATGTATGTCTTACACGCAAAATTATACTCAAAACTCAAGTGCTTGTCTCGAAGCCCGGAACACATGGAGGTATTGAGCGGAACAGGTATTAAAAAAATATGGTAGAACAATGCAAGCGACCTTGTCTGTCCGTGTCATTAAAGCTGGTTGTTGATGTACGCGGGACCGCGAGCTTTTTTCGAATATTACGGACTGTGTACTGTTTTTTTTTGGTATTTTTTTTTATTATTACTTGTCGTTTTTTTTGCTTAATTCTGAAATATGTATTATTTTTTTGGTATTTTTTTCTGAATTAAAATTAAGTAAGTACCTAGCGATTACTTATCGTGATGTTTTAAATAAGAACCTCGTTCTGTTTTTTTTTAAATAAAGTTTCAATAATAATCATTTTGTGCAATTTAAAAATGAATTCTCACATACAAGACCAGAAACAACTATCTACAGGTTCCTAATATTTTATTGATTGAGACAATAGTTCCTTCAGTAGGTACCTAGGTACTTATCTATAGGTAGTGCCAGCTGTTTCCTGCGGAGTCACCCGTATTCCAAGAGAACTACTTCGGGTACCCAGATTTAAAGTGTCCTATGTTTTAATTCAGGTTTTAAAATATGTGTGTACCAATTTCATATAAATAAATTCAATAGTTTTTGCGTAAAAGATATATGTAAATACATAGATACATCCTCACGAACTTTCGTGTTTAAAATATTAGTAGGACTCATCAGTAATTAATGTATCGTCGATATTTTCTCTAAATATTTAACACCAAAACTTAAACAGCAGTAACTAAGGCTACTCTCACCGATTATATTAGAAGAAATTAAAAAAAAAACCGAACCGCAATAAATCGTACGGATATGACGACATGTTTACAGACAGTCGACAGAAACATAAGCTTCGTTTTAAATTCCAATCGATCATTTTTAATTAATTTAAACTTTACAAGTTAATCGTTTACGAGATATAACTCCGAGTAAAGGTTGAATACCTAATCGATTCGATTTGTATTCATCGGACTGCGGCCCTGTTTACATAAGTAAATTATTATTTTTAATCGATATTGGTTACTCAGTGGCTTGGTTTTTTGACTTTATATTTTAATAGCTTCATCCCACGGTTGCTCTCATATCCTGAGGGAACCCAGCTTCGCGCACCCTGATTAAAACAAGGCCCCCTAGCCTATGAAATAGCAAAAAAAAAAATAAAGTCAGACATGTATCAACAAATTCTTTAGCTTTATTTTAGTATTAAAATAGATTAAATCATGATAACTGTTAATTGAAAAATTTAATTATATTTGTCTGAAATACATTTAAAAAATATTAATTTATTTTTATTTTTAAAGATATTAACATAAAAAGTACCAAAATAGAAAATATAAAAATAAGTCACTGGTACAAATTGTCGCGTAAAACAAACAGCATGCTTACAACAGACGTTAACGTGTCGATTGTACGATATAACTGATAACGTCAGCTTAACGTAACTTATATTCCATTTACAATAAGATTAGACATTTAAACGCACCCCATTTACCGTTCGTTCAAACGATTTTGAGTTCTATTCCTTATAGATAAGGATGGCGTTGAAAGCAAAATAATGTTTACAATACCAAATATATTCTGCATTTGTTTTTTGTTATGTCACCTTAGCAATAGAGCCTAAAATCGTTTGAACGAACGGTAAATGGGGTGCATTTAAATGTCCAATCTTATTGTAAATGGAGTATAGACGTTACTAAGGCCCAAGTTCACCGACAAAATAACAGACCGATCAACATAAGATAAGATGATGTATCATTAGTTTTACGAATTAAACAACGTCTAATGACTCTTCCCGCTGTAGGTTGAGCGGAAGGAATTATCCAAATGCGGTGAACCTAACAGACAAACATGTGTTACTGAGGAGTTTGTTGCGCTACTTCTTCTTCCCAGCAATAACACATAGGAAGTGGTGAAAGGCGGGGCTTTTTGGGGGCTGTCTTTTGTAAAGACGTTCAAAAGTGCTGATTTGTCAGCCTAGTATGAACAAATAATTTTTGTTTTTTTTTTTATGTTGTCATACTCTCACTGACTTAAACCCATCCACGTTTCTTCCTTAGCCCTTAACGTTCCATTGCCATGGTAACTCTTTCGAACAATCCTGCAGCCCATAAGATTTTTGCTCGACTGCTCTATGATACGGACCGAAGTTATGTGTGACTAGATCCAATAACTAAACTCGATAGTTGCATAATAATGGGGGGTTTCCCCACCCAGCGACCGCGCCTATGTCCGATAGCATTCTAAACAAGGATTTAAAATGAGACAATCGTATTGACGACAATAAAACAAAGTTATATAATCCAGTGCGGTGTTGTATTGCAATCCTAACTAATTTTAAATGCAAAGTGTGATTTTTTTATGTTTGTTACGCTTTTACGGTGAAATTACCGAACCGATTTGAATGAAATTTAGTATGGACATAGATGGGGTCATGGAGAGGGTTATAAGATATGTTTAGAAAAGTCATACACATGAAATCTTACATATTATTATGACTTTAGAAAAGTCACATTGGTACGTGCCAGGAAAGATATTAGGCATCAAAATTTTTCATCCGCATCGCTATCAACAGGAATCGTGCCCAAAAGGCTGTCTACATTGCCACGTTGGATCATCATTAGCCTATATATTGTCCCACTGGCACAGGCCTCTTCTCAAACAGAGAAGGTATGAGCATTGATCACCACGCTTACTCAAGGCAGATTGTCGATTTCAGACTTTTAAGTCCAGGTTTCCTCACGATGTTTTCCTTCACCGTTAGTCAGTGACGTCTAAGATATACTTAGAAAGTACATATGACTTTACAAAAGTCACATTAGGACTTGCCAGGAAAGATATTAGGCATCAAAATATTCATACGCATCGCTGTCAACGGGAATCGTGCCCAAAAGGCTGCATTGCCACGTTGGATGGCAAAGCTGGTTCTTTGACCAAGATATAGGCCAGCCTTTTGAAAGAAACATTAAACGACATATATGCATAGATGGGCTCTGCGCTGTCCCAGACCTGGCTACTAAAACGTGTAGGTATTTCCATATGACCTAAGAAAGTCTAAGAAACCTAATGGCAGTTAAGCGTAAGGCCAATTGCGCTGTCCCTCATTCCGTACGTAACCCATGAAATGACCATAAAATTAACGACTGCAAAACTATGTTGTAAGATATGCAGGTACATATAAATAGGCTCGTCCTATTACACAATACGGTAGGTCTTTTCCTGATAGGATGGGTTCGTGGTGTAAGGTTTTAATTAGTATCTACGAGTGAGGTCAATTTAATTGTGATTGCTTTGAATAGATTTTAATGGAATGTGTTCGTCGAAAATCGTGTTTTTGAAACAGGTATTTTAGTTGACGTAATATTATGTCTGTTCCTGATATTTTAATAGTCCGATAGCTTTTATCTAAAGAATATACATATAGGTATGTAATTATGACAGATTTTGTAAAGAAAATAAATGTCAAACTACCTATCTTATTATATGTTTTTTTTTTTTTTTTTTTTTTTTTTTTTTTTTTTTTTTTTTTAAACGTTGCCCCACACTAGGAATTACTCCTGTGTCGTGGGTGCGTTTACAAACATACATTACACATGCACAAACACCCAGACCCGGAACAATTTTAGTTGTTCCGTGCGGGAATCGAACCCGCGACACGCCGCGCAGCAGCCAATTGCTCAGCCACTGCGCCAAACGTGCCGTCACATATGTATTCTTTAGACCAGTTATCTGATTAGTCATAGTAGGTATATGATACCAGGAAAGTAGGCTACGATGGTATGGACACGTGAAGAGGAGGCCACCTGACTACGTAGGGAACTTAGCACTACAACTTTCCATCCCAGGTCGAAGATCCAGGGGCAGACACAAAACACGATGGAAAGATGTAGTGGTAAACGACATGAGAGAGCGCGAAGTTTCCGAAAACGAAGTCGAGGATAGAGCGAAGTGGAGCCGTAAGACAAGAAAGACTGACCCCACCACCATGTGGCACACATAGCCAGGAAGAGAGAGAGTAGGTATGATACGGTGTAGGACGTAGACTCCTTAAAAGGTGTATATGTTTATTTTATATATGTTGGTCTAACATGATTGCTATTATGAGGCAAAATACAGCTTGAAGTTGGACTTACAGCACGCTTGTATCAGTTATCTTTACGTCTAAACCATGCACCATTTCATACGATGGCACGTGCTTGATAGCTTATACGATAATAAAAGTTTAAAATCTCCTTGTGTCAATTAACTGAGTAAAAACTAACGATTGTTGTCGTTCTGTGAATGACGTTATGTTATACAATGTACTTTTACATGATAGGACTAAAAGCCGGTTGCATTAAAAAATATACGGTTACTTATACGTGAAACGGAAGAACTGTCATTCAAGATCTGTCAAAATGGAAGGTAATTATTTTATGTTTTTGTGACTAAATATTCGTGCCGATTCTGACTTACACACGACTAAACTAACTTTAAAATATCATGCTCTTTTTCTATTGCGAAATACAAGAAGAGGATAGCAAGTAATTCAGTGCTGTCAAATTAAATGACATATGACATTTTGTTCGTACAGGTTTGTTAATTTAGTCGAGATGTTACGTCGTGATGTTTAAATTTGTATGAAAAACTATTTTTTTCTAATTTGACAGATGTTAAAAGTTTGCTATCCCTTTCTTATATTTGTTGATGGAAAGAGAGAATTAAAGACTAAATTTAATTTAGATGGTGTCAAGAGAATCGCGGCCATTGTTTGTTTTTTTGTAACGCTTTTTTTTTTTTTTTTTTTTTTTCGGATGGGAAATCATCAAATGACCCCTCCCGCCGTGGGTGGGGCGGGTGGGAGTGTCAGACTCTTACTGACTAAAACCCATCCATGTTCCTTCCTCAGCCTTTTGTATTCCGGGGGCGCGGTATCTCTTTCGAACGTCCCGCAGCCCCGGCAGGCTATGGCCCTGGGGGAGGGCCCCGTCAATAATGCTGACATCTCTTTGAGGCGCGCGTGGAACACGAACGCGCCGTCGACGCGGGTCTGGTCCTTGCCGGACGGCGAGCCACCCATAGCTCACCGTCCGCAGCCCCGCGCCTACGGTGGCCGGGAGTCGTCTCGCGGCTCCCGACGCCCGTGGCGTCTCCTGCGGCGGCTGGGGCGTGAGGCCTGTCGCTCCCTCACGCGTTCCGCTGCCTCCTTCCCCAGCATTACTGCTTCGCAGAAGGAGGCGACGGCGTCCCATTCCGTCTCGCTCCGGACCATGGCCTGAACCAGGGCCGGACGCGAGAGGTCGCCGCCGCCGATCGCCCCTACGAGGACACGGCGGTGCTCCGCCCAAGCGGGGCAAACCTCCACCGTATGCTCCACCGTGTCCTCCGGGCGATCTACACAATGGTGACACCCGGGCGTTTCCTCCCGCCCGATTCTGTGCAGGAACCTCCCGAAGCTTCCGTGCCCGGTGAGGACCTGCGTCAGGCGGTAGGTGAGGACGCCGTGGCGTCTCCCTAGCCACTCCTCAAAGAGGGGACTTATCGCCGCGATTGCGGCGTGCCCTGCGCTGGGTTGCAACAGCCGCTCTTTCCATTCCGCCATGAGATCACGCCGGAGCTCCGTCCGCCAAGCCGCGATTTGCCGCAGCGGCGGAGGTTCGCCCCAGCGTTGGGCCGTCGCGCGCCACTCGTACAGGCACGCGAGGACCCCCGCCTCCAGATCCCACGGCGGCAATCCGGCGAGGAGGCCTGCCGCCTCGCGGGAGATCGTGCGATACCCCCTAATGAACCTTATGGCCATGGCCCTCTCGGGCGGGTTCAGATACCGGGTGCCTCGGCGCGCCACCGAACCCGCCCACACCGGAGCCCCATAAAGGGCCATGGATCGCACGACTCCCGCGTAGAGCCTCCGGCAGGAGGCGTTTGGACCCCCCAGATTGGGCAGGAGCCGCTTAAAGGCGGCCCCGGCCCTCTCCAGTTTGGGAGCCAAACGTCGGAAATGCTCAACGAAGTTCCACCGGCTATCGAGGACGAGTCCCAGGTACTTCATCGTCGACTCGACGCCGATGTTAACCCCTCCCACCATAAGCTGGAATCCCACAGGTGGCTTATTCCGAGGGCCATGGAACCACATGGCCTCGGACTTGTGCAAAGCCACCTCGAGACCCAGCCGCCGGATCCTATCGACGACTGTTGCAACCCCGCGTGACATCGCGTCGGCCGCCAATTGGTACGACCCCCCCTGCGCCAGGACAAGCGTGTCGTCAGCGTAACACACTACGCTGACGCCTCTGGGGAGGTCGGCTCGCAGCACCCAGTCGTAGCCGATGTTCCACAGGAGCGGCCCCAGAACCGATCCCTGCGGAACACCGCACGACATCTCTCGCCTGCTCCATTCCCCGTCGCGACCGGGGTAGATGACGGCTCTGTCCGTCAAGTAATCCCCGACCACGCGACGGAGGTAGGTCGGCACCCGGTGATACCGGAGTGCCTCCCCAATGCTACTCCAGGGCAGGGTGTTAAAGGCATTGGCGATGTCCAAAGACACCGCCAAGACGACCCTACCCCGGGACACCGCATCCTCCGCCGCGAGGGCTCCCACGCGCATAATGGCTTCCACCGTCGAGCGCCCCTTGCGGAAACCAAATTGGTTGTTCGCAAGATCCGGCCCAACTTCCACCAGGTGCCCGACGAGGCGGTCTGCAATCACTCTCTCGAAGAGCTTGCCCACCTCGTCGAGCAGCACAATGGGCCGGTATGCGGACGGAGAGTCCGCAGGACGCCCCGGCTTCCGAATCAGGACCAGTTTCCCCGCCTTCCAACGAAGCGGGAACTGGCCCCTCTCCAAGCATGCGCTCAGGAAGCCCCTCAGTCGAGGCCCGAGAGCCTCTGAGGCCAGGACCCAGGCTTTCCCTGGTAAGCCGTCGGGCCCTGGGGCGGTGTTTTTGGCCTTCAGCCTACCCACCGCCGCTCTCAAGTCCACCCCGGTCACCTCGGGGACGTCGTCGTCGTCGTCGTGGTCCGCTTCCGGCACCGCAAGCGGCGGAGCCATGCGCGGAGGAGTATGCTCTCCTCGCGAAGGGAACAGAGCGCTCACCACGCCCTCCAACAGCTGGGGCCGGAGACTCTGAGTTAGCGGGGGGCCCCTGGTGCGGAGTTTATCCCGCACCATCAAGTATGGACGCCCCCACGGATCTGCGTCCAGAGACTCCAGCATCTCCTTGCGGGCCAAATCTTTGGCCCGCAGGATCGCCTCCTGGAGGGCGGTCTTCGCTGCTCTGTATCCCTCGTACAGCTCCGCCTCGATGGCTTCCGCATCCGAGGGTCGGATGCGGAGCCTGCGATGTCTGGCGTACTGGCGGCGCGCGGCGACGCACGCTTCGCGCAGGGACTGCAGATCCCGCGACCACCAGTACACCTGACGCCGGGCGCTTCCCAACCGGACTCGGGGCATTGCCATGTCGCACACCTCGGACATGGCCTCCCGGAACCACTCCGCCTCGTCATTGACGTCGGCAGGCCTGACCGGTGATGACACCCAGGCCTGCACGATCGAGGCTTCCAGGAGGAGCTCCCGGTCCAGCTGCTTCAGCGCCCACCGCGGACCACTCGGGGTCTGTCGGACCGGCGCGCTTGAGGTCTGGGCGGAGACGTCGAACCGGATATACCGGTGGTCGGAGTAGGTCTCCACCCCCTCCACAACGCGCCAGTCAATAACACGCGGCGACAGAGCGGGGCTGGCGAACGAAATGTCCACCACAGACTCGCCCCGCATCCGTACGCACGTGGGGACAGAACCCCGATTTAGGACGACCAGGCCTGTCTCCAGAGCCCAGTCCTCCACCATCCTGCCCCGCGCGTTCGTGCAGCGGGAACCCCAAGCCAGATTCCAGGCATTGAAGTCCCCGAGCACTAGCACGGGCAGGGAACGGTATCCGACGACGACGACGCTCAACTCCCTGAGGGAGTTGTAGAACTCGGCGAGAGTTCGGCTCGGGGAGAAGTAGACCCCCACTACGACGATCTCCCCGAACCGTGCTGCGACGCACCCCTGTCCCTGCTTGACCCCCTCGAGGGAAGGGGTACCTGCGGCGGCCGACGCAATAATGGTCACCGAGCCGCTAAGGTCCTGCACCCAATCATCCCGGGGCAGGACAAAGTAGGGCTCGGAGACCACGGCGACATTGATCGACCACTGCGCCATGCTCTGGAGCAACAAATCCTGAGCTCTGGCGCAGTGGTTGATGTTCGCCTGGAGGAGGCGTAATGGGGCCGTTATTGGCACTCCATCTCAGCCCCCTCCTGAGCCCTCCGTGAGGGCCCCGCCGATGCGGCTGGCGGCTGCGCAGCGGCGGGTATGACGGCAGCGGCAGCAACAGTGGCGGTGGCGGTAACAGTGCCGGCGGCGGCGACAGTGGTGGCGGCGACGGCGGCAGCGACGGAGGGCCTTCCCTTACTCCTGGCGGGTGGGGCGCAAGCCTTGCTCCCCGCCCGGTGCTCGGCCGGCTTGCCAGCAGCCGCACAGGAGATACAGTGCGGCGCGGCGGAACACGAGCCGGCTTTATGCCCGGGCTGACCGCAGCGGAAACACAACCCACTGCGGTCCACCTCCGAGGTGCATCGCACTCCCACATGGTGACCCACGTGGCAACGGAAGCACCTCAGAGGTCTAGGTTCCAGCAATTTCACCTGCGCCGAAACCCAGCCCACCAAGAGCCGTCGACCCTCCACGATCTTCTTAGCCGCCGTCACCGGGCAGCTGACTGTAATAGTCCGCATGCCCGTGTAGTCAGGACGCAAGGTGCCTGCCTTTACGGCCTCCGCAGAGCACCCCCCCGTCCCGACGACGGCGGCCACGACCTCCTCCGCAGTGACGGAGTCGTCCAGACCCACAACGCGCATATCCACGCACTTGGTGGGCCTGGAAACTCGGGCCTCGTCCACATTAAGGGACGCCCTTAACCTTTCGGCCAGGGCGTCAGCGGTCGAGCCACTCGCCGCTCCGGGGACCTCCAGCATCCGGGCCCCCGTAGCCGTCACTCTAAGGCGGAGGCCCCCGGTAATGCCGAGCTCGCCGAGGTCCACCGCCTCCCTCGCCTTGGAGAGCACGTCGCAGTAGGTTACGCCCCTCTGAACCGCCTCCGGCTGCAGTGTTAGCACCACAGCTGCGGTCTTTGGGGCGCGAAGCCTATCCGCGGCGGCCCTGTCTGCGCGTCGCCGTCTCTGCGCCTTCTTCCGGGCCGCCCTGGCCGCCTTGGCCTTGGCCTTCTTGTCCCCGGCCACTTGCCAAGCGGCACCGGCCGCGGAGGAATTTGAAGGCGGAGGAGGCGGCGGCCGTCGCGCCTCAGGCACTGGGGTCCTCGTGGGCTGTGCGGCTGCCTTGCCCTTCTTCGTCGGAGCCGGCTTCGCAGGGGCCGGCTTCACCGGTACCGGTTTAGCTGGGGCCGTCTTGGGCCTTTCAGGTGGCCCCGGTGTGGCGGCAGCCGCAGCGGCCGCAAAGGATGCCGCCTTCGGTCCCGAGGCCGTCCTGCTTGCCGCTAGCGGGGGGCGCAGGACGATGCCCTCCAGGACGGAAAACCGTGCCTGAAAAGCGGTCAGCTCCTGCCGCACCAGATTTAGGATCTGGCTTTCCGCGGCAGCAGGCTGACTCTGTCCCAGCGGGCGCCCCCCCTGCGGCACCTCCTTGGGGGCGGTCCGGAGCTTGGCCAGTTCCGCACGGAGCTCCCCATTCTCCTTTTGGAGAAGCTCCGTGGTGGCCGCAAGACGGGCGACCTCCGCCCGCAAACCGGCCACCTCCGCCAGCGAAGGCCCCGCAAAATGCGCCTGCGCCGCCGCCATTATGGAGGCCGTCGCCGCGCCCATGGCCTTAAGTTTTGAGGCCTTCTTGGTCTTTAAGGCCACATCTTTGAGCGCGGCCGACACGGCCTCCCCAAAACTGGCCTTGCCCCCACCAGCAGGGTCCGGCTCACCGCCGGAGGACTCCGAAGGGACCGTGTTGGACCCCCCGGGATGACGGCCCTCCTCAGCGAGCTTTTTCGCTCGCTGGGCGACCTCCTTGGCGGTGAGCACCCGCCCTCCGCCTCTGGCCTGGCCCTTACCCCGCCTGCTGGTGGGGATTTTGGCCAAAGCCAGCCCTCCGTCAGAAGACGACCCCCGGTCGTCAAGTCGCGGCTCTCAAGTCCACCCCGGTCACCTCGGGGACGTCGTCGTCGTCGTCGTGGTCCGCTTCCGGCACCGCAAGCGGCGGAGCCATGCGCGGAGGAGTATGCTCTCCTCGCGAAGGGAACAGAGCGCTCACCACGCCCTCCAACAGCTGGGGCCGGAGACTGAGTTAGCGGGGGGCCCCTGGTGCGGAGTTTATCCCGCACCATCAAGTATGGACGCCCCCACGGATCTGCGTCCAGAGACTCCAGCATCTCCTTGCGGGCCAAATCTTTGGCCCGCAGGATCGCCTCCTGGAGGGCGGTCTTCGCTGCTCTGTATCCCTCGTACAGCTCCGCCTCGATGGCTTCCGCATCCGAGGGTCGGATGCGGAGCCTGCGATGTCTGGCGTACTGGCGGCGCGCGGCGACGCACGCTTCGCGCAGGGACTGCAGATCCCGCGACCACCAGTACACCTGACGCCGGGCGCTTCCCAACCGGACTCGGGGCATTGCCATGTCGCACACCTCGGACATGGCCTCCCGGAACCACTCCGCCTCGTCATTGACGTCGGCAGGCCTGACCGGTGATGACACCCAGGCCTGCACGATCGAGGCTTCCAGGAGGAGCTCCCGGTCCAGCTGCTTCAGCGCCCACCGCGGACCACTCGGGGTCTGTCGGACCGGCGCGCTTGAGGTCTGGGCGGAGACGTCGAACCGGATATACCGGTGGTCGGAGTAGGTCTCCACCCCCTCCACAACGCGCCAGTCAATAACACGCGGCGACAGAGCGGGGCTGGCGAACGAAATGTCCACCACAGACTCGCCCCGCATCCGTACGCACGTGGGGACAGAACCCCGATTTAGGACGACCAGGCCTGTCTCCAGAGCCCAGTCCTCCACCATCCTGCCCCGCGCGTTCGTGCAGCGGGAACCCCAAGCCAGATTCCAGGCATTGAAGTCCCCGAGCACTAGCACGGGCAGGGAACGGTATCCGACGACGACGACGCTCAACTCCCTGAGGGAGTTGTAGAACTCGGCGAGAGTTCGGCTCGGGGAGAAGTAGACCCCCACTACGACGATCTCCCCGAACCGTGCTGCGACGCACCCCTGTCCCTGCTTGACCCCCTCGAGGGAAGGGGTACCTGCGGCGGCCGACGCAATAATGGTCACCGAGCCGCTAAGGTCCTGCACCCAATCATCCCGGGGCAGGACAAAGTAGGGCTCGGAGACCACGGCGACATTGATCGACCACTGCGCCATGCTCTGGAGCAACAAATCCTGAGCTCTGGCGCAGTGGTTGATGTTCGCCTGGAGGAGGCGTAATGGGGCCGTTATTGGCACTCCATCTCAGCCCCCTCCTGAGCCCTCCGTGAGGGCCCCGCCGATGCGGCTGGCGGCTGCGCAGCGGCGGGTATGACGGCAGCGGCAGCAACAGTGGCGGTGGCGGTAACAGTGCTGGCGGCGGCGACAGTGGTGGCGGCGACGGCGGCAGCGACGGAGGGCCTTCCCTTACTCCTGGCGGGTGGGGCGCAGGCCTTGCTCCCCGCCCGGTGCTCGGCCGGCTTGCCAGCAGCCGCACAGGAGATACAGTGCGGCGCGGCGGAACACGAGCCGGCTTTATGCCCGGGCTGACCGCAGCGGAAACACAACCCACTGCGGTCCACCTCCGAGGTGCATCGCACTCCCACATGGTGACCCACGTGGCAACGGAAGCACCTCAGAGGTCTAGGTTCCAGCAATTTCACCTGCGCCGAAACCCAGCCCACCAAGAGCCGTCGACCCTCCACGATCTTCTTAGCCGCCGTCACCGGGCAGCTGACTGTAATAGTCCGCATGCCCGTGTAGTCAGGACGCAAGGTGCCTGCCTTTACGGCCTCCGCAGAGCACCCCCCCGTCCCGACGACGGCGGCCACGACCTCCTCCGCAGTGACGGAGTCGTCCAGACCCACAACGCGCATATCCACGCACTTGGTGGGCCTGGAAACTCGGGCCTCGTCCACATTAAGGGACGCCCTTAACCTTTCGGCCAGGGCGTCAGCGGTCGAGCCACTCGCCGCTCCGGGGACCTCCAGCATCCGGGCCCCCGTAGCCGTCACTCTAAGGCGGAGGCCCCCGGTAATGCCGAGCTCGCCGAGGTCCACCGCCTCCCTCGCCTTGGAGAGCACGTCGCAGTAGGTTACGCCCCTCTGAACCGCCTCCGGCTGCAGTGTTAGCACCACAGCTGCGGTCTTTGGGGCGCGAAGCCTATCCGCGGCGGCCCTGTCTGCGCGTCGCCGTCTCTGCGCCTTCTTCCGGGCCGCCCTGGCCGCCTTGGCCTTGGCCTTCTTGTCCCCGGCCACTTGCCAAGCGGCACCGGCCGCGGAGGAATTTGAAGGCGGAGGAGGCGGCGGCCGTCGCGCCTCAGGCACTGGGGTCCTCGTGGGCTGTGCGGCTGCCTTGCCCTTCTTCGTCGGAGCCGGCTTCGCAGGGGCCGGCTTCACCGGTACCGGTTTAGCTGGGGCCGTCTTGGGCCTTTCAGGTGGCCCCGGTGTGGCGGCAGCCGCAGCGGCCGCAAAGGATGCCGCCTTCGGTCCCGAGGCCGTCCTGCTTGCCGCTAGCGGGGGGCGCAGGACGATGCCCTCCAGGACGGAAAACCGTGCCTGAAAAGCGGTCAGCTCCTGCCGCACCAGATTTAGGATCTGGCTTTCCGCGGCAGCAGGCTGACTCTGTCCCAGCGGGCGCCCCCCCTGCGGCACCTCCTTGGGGGCGGTCCGGAGCTTGGCCAGTTCCGCACGGAGCTCCCCATTCTCCTTTTGGAGAAGCTCCGTGGTGGCCGCAAGACGGGCGACCTCCGCCCGCAAACCGGCCACCTCCGCCAGCGAAGGCCCCGCAAAATGCGCCTGCGCCGCCGCCATTATGGAGGCCGTCGCCGCGCCCATGGCCTTAAGTTTTGAGGCCTTCTTGGTCTTTAAGGCCACATCTTTGAGCGCGGCCGACACGGCCTCCCCAAAACTGGCCTTGCCCCCACCAGCAGGGTCCGGCTCACCGCCGGAGGACTCCGAAGGGACCGTGTTGGACCCCCCGGGATGACGGCCCTCCTCAGCGAGCTTTTTCGCTCGCTGGGCGACCTCCTTGGCGGTGAGCACCCGCCCCCCGCCTCTGGCCTGGCCCTTACCCCGCCTGCTGGTGGGGATTTTGGCCAAAGCCAGCCCTCCGTCAGAAGACGACCCCCGGTCGTCTTCTGGTCTGGGCCGCTTGCGGAGGAACTTGGCGTTCCCTGCAGCAGCTCCTCCGCCCACGCGTCGTGAGCTTTTGGAGCTCACCACGCTCTCGTCTCCGGACTCGTCGTCGGACTCCGACTCGTCGTCCCACCTCTCTTTCTCCCTCTCTACGTCTAAAAGTTTTTTAGTCAAAGAATCCATGCAGTTCCCACGAGTAAAAAACATGTTGTACTTGCTCAAATTAGTGGTTCGCACTAACGACTGAGGCTACCCATCAGCCAAGCATTCAACCTCCCTCACGGTGCGCCGCCGCTTGGAGGTTTGGGGAATTTTTTATAGAGGTTATCTTCCTCGCGGTCCGGGCGGTTAAGCCAAGACCCTCGACCCCCGACGACCGTCAGAGACATGACCTTGACGATCTCCAGGGCTACGAGATTTGTAGCGGTGGCAAAATGTGCCTACCCGGTGGCAGGTTAGTGCACACCGAGCCCGCTCTTCCTCCATCGCCATGCTCCCTCTGCTATTCAGAGGGACACGCGAGGAGTGATCCGCCATTCTTCTTCCTCCTTCCTCCTAACCATGGCCGCCCCTGGGCCCCCCCAAACAGGATATTGGCATACGGGCACCGAGACCACTCGGGAAAACAATCCCGATGGGGAGTCGTCGCCCGTACCCCGGGGTGCACCGTCCCGGAAAACTGGTCTTCCCCCCGGACGTGTCCATAAGGGAACTCCAGTTCCCGGACACACGTGAAGGTTTCCTGCCCCAGCACCCCTTTTTGTAACGCTTTCATGGTAAAACTGTTGAACTTATCTGGATGACATTTGATATGATCCGTTAAGTTGTTTCCTCTCCCAGCTAATATAATGTGTATAATATAATAGATAATTTTATATAATCAAATAAAAGGAGGAGCTCGTGGCTAAGTAACAGCCGCACGGTTCGACCAAAGGTTAAGCTGCGCTTGGCGCGATCAGTCCGTGGACGGGTGACCATCTTTATTATAGCGAGACTCCTCCGTGCCTCGGAAAGCACGTTAAGCTGTTGGTCCCGGTTGTTATTTGTACATCTTTGACAGTCGTTAAGGGTAGTCAGAAGCCAGAAAGTCTGACAACCAGTCTTCCCAAGGGGTACCGTGTTACCCGGTAACTGGGTTGTGGAGGTCAGATAGGCAGTCACTCCATGTAAAACACTGGTACTCAGCTGCATCCGGTTAAAGACTAGAAGCCGACCCAACATAGGGAAAAGGCTAGGCAGATGATGAATGTTATATAATCAAAATTCTATTATGATTGAAGAAATGACGCAACAGACTTCCCAGCCACAAGTATCTGTTTGTCATGTTTTAAAATATACTAGCTTCTGCCAGCGACTTCGTCCGCGTGGAATAGTGGTCCGCTCCGCTCCTATTAGTCTTAAAGTAGCGTGATGATATATAGCCTATAGCCTTCCTCGATAAATGGACTATCTAACACTGAAAGAATTATTTAAATCGGACCAGCGGTTCCTGAGATTAGCGCGTTTAAACAAAATGACAACATTTCTCTTCAGTGCTCTGCTCCTATTGATTGTAGCGTGATGAAAAGTATACTATAACCATCTCAGAAGTATGACAAATAATTGTACCAAGTTTCCTTAAAATCCGTCGAGTAGTTTTTGTTTCTATAGAGTTTATACAGACAGACAGACAGACAAAAATTTTACTGATTGCATTTTTAGCATCAGTATCGATCCCTAATCACCCCCTGATAGTTATTTTGGAAATATATTTCATGTACATAATTGACATCTCTACAGATTTTTTATAAGTATAGAAGATAGATATAGATAGAAGATTATATATATACCTACATATTATAAACAAACATTTCATTATCAATGTCAGTTACTATGTCAGTCAAACCGCAGGAATTTTGCGGTTAACCGCTAATGTGCCGTAATGATTGTTATGGAAGATAAAACATTAGTTAAAACTAAATTGAGTCATCAGTTAACTCTAAATTTTGTAACTACTGTTATGAATGCACTTTAAAACCAGCTCTCAATTGAAGTTCATTGATCTTTGCTTTTTTAATAGACTTCAAAAATGGTGAGGTGTATGTCGGGTCACGCGCAATAGGATTCCGTAATACGATTTAATGGTTCGACTATTGCAATATTTTTTTTTCATCACGTATGTCGTCCACACCTAATTACAGATTTCTAGTAAGAAGAATCTCTGAGCTATGCCGTGGACAGACAGAAGGAGAGTCAGACAGACAGACGAACATGGCTAAAATATAAGGGTTCCTTGTTGACTATACTGAACCCTAAAAGATGTTCTAGGTATATCAGACCCGTATGTATTTACGCGATATTGTCAAAAACTACGGCACCGATTAGAGTGGGATTTACGTTTTTTTTTTTTTACAGAAAAATTAAATACTTGAATACAGATTATGTAAGTATTACTAGAAAACAAAATAATAATATAAGAACAACAATAATATTTTTTTCATATCTGAAACTATCAAAACTATAAGAGGAGCTCGTGGCTAAGTAACAGCCGCACGGCTCGACCGATAAAAGGTCTGCGCTTGGCGCGATCGTTCCCTGGATGTGTGACATCATATTATATCATAGTGAGACTCCTCCGGGCCTCGGAAAGTTGGTCCCGGTTGTCATTTGTAGATTTTTGACAGTCGTTACGGGTTATTCAAAAGCCAGAAAGGCTGACAACCAGTCTTACCAAGAGGTATCGTATTACCCGCAAGTTGGTTGTGGAGGTCAGATAGGCAGTCGCTCCATGTAAAACAGTAGTACTCAGCTGCATGCGGCTTAGACTGGAAGCCGACAACATAGTTAGGAAAAGGCTAGGCAGATGATGATAAAACAAAAAAAAATGCTGAAAATATACAGTATGGTTTTTATTCTTGACCTCACATTGGAATTACGGCCATTATGTTCGAATTTATTTGAATACAGAACATCTTATTGGCCATACGATTTGCATGCGTTGCGCAAGAGCACGTGATGGCACTTAGGTTATTCTTCGACGGACCACTGGTCTCGCTCTCATCATACTAATAGGCGTTAAGTTTATGTCTGTTTGTGCAAAACACGAATTTGGGATCGAATAATTTGGGTTGTTTACTTAATAATATTATAAATCCGAATGTAACACTGTCTGTCTGTTTGTCTGTTACACTTTCACGGTAAAAAACTGAACCGATTTAGATGAAATTTGGTGTAGAGGTAGCTTGAGCTCTGGGATACAGGATAGCGGTATCCCACAGTTTTACCCATGTCACGAGGGAACTAGGTACTTAGCCAACCCGGAAAAAAGTTAATAATTGGTTTAGCCGTTCTCAAGTTAAGGCGTGACTGAAAGAAATAGGGATTTATTTTAATACACATAAGGTACAATATTTCAAGAGATAACAAAAACTATTTTTTTTTAAATTCATGAAAAATAAATTACAACAAAATAAATATTTATCGTTTCTATGGCTTCTTTACCACCTATAAATAGATGTATCTTTTCAAATATTTGGGTATGTATAGATGGGCTTTATATAAAAAAACATACGTTCGACGGCACGTTTGGCGTAGTGGCTGAGTAATTCGCTGCTGCGCTGCGTGTCGCGGGTTCGATTCCCGCACGGGACAGCTAAAATTGTTCCGGGTCTGGGTGTTTGTGCTTGTGTAATGAATGTTTGTAAACGCACCCACGACACAGGAGTAATTCCTAGTGTGGGGCAACGTTTTTTTTAAACAGCAAAAACAACAGATACGTTCTCATTGTCCGCGCGATCTATTGCTTTCGTTACATAAGCGCGTGCGCATGTACGCACTACTGATGAAACTGTACTGCTCGGCTAATTGAGAACGAACGATGTTCCTACGACTACGCTATTGACACATCATCTGTTTACGATTCTGTGAGAATTTTTTTACTTTACATAAACATAAAATTCTGTACCTTCTATTTTTTAGGGTTCCGTACTCGAAGGGAAAAACGGGACCCTATTTATAAGATTCCACTGTCCGTCCGCCTGTGTGTCACCAGGCAGTATTTTATGAACCGTGATAGCTAGACAGTTGAAATTTTCACAGATTATTTATTTCTAAAATACTAAAAACAGAATAAAATTTATATTTTAGTGGGGCTCCTATACAACAAACGTAATAATTTTTGTTTTTTTTTTCTCTATATTAATAACGGCAACAGGCAGACGCTTGAATATTCACAGAATATTTAGTTGTAAATACAGTATTTACTTGAAAAAAAAAATGGAAAAAAGGTTATAATACAGTGTAGTCATGTTTTAGACATAATGGTACGGAACACTTCGCGCGAGAGTCCGACACGCACATGGCCAGTTTTTTTCTATCACACAGTTCATTTTGCATACTACTAAGTATGCAAAATTGATGATCATGATTTTGTAATTAAGCCTTTTATCAATAAAGTTGTGGAATAAATACATTGTCGGTGTATAATGTACGTATTATTGAAAAGATCTCATTTATACGGCCACGTCCGAATCGGGCCACATGCAATAGGGTTCCGTGAATCATTTTAGTTCGGTTCCGTAAATTATCGGTAAAACCTACTAAGCCTTCTACTTCTACTTAGCTCTTCTTCTTCCTTCCTTCTTCCTAGTCTTTTAAATATCCTACGCCTGTGTTTTTTTAAAATTCATAATATTTGGGCAGACAGTCATACAGACAGACAGACAAGACGCGGCTGCGGCGAAACTATAAGAATTCCTTGTTGACTACGGAACTCAAAAAAATTTATACATGTTGAATACCTAAGAAGCATATTAAATATTTTACTTATTTTCGACTTTTAAGTAGGTATTTTACAGTGTTCAAAAGTTTTTTAATTTTGAACCGACTTCAGAAAAGGAGGTTCTGTATTCGCCTCGTATGTTAATGCATGTATGTTTGTATGTCCGCGATTCTCTCAAAAACTATGACGGCACGTTTGGCGTAGTGGCTGAGCAATTGGCTGCTGCGCTGCGTGTCGCGGGTTCGATTCCCGCACGGGACAACTAAAATTGTCCCGCGGTGTTTGTGCATGTGTAATGTATGTTTGTAAACGCACCCACAATACAGGAGTAATTCCTAGTGGGGGCAAGGTTTTTTTAAAAAAAAAACTAATCTGATTTGGATAGGGTTTTCGTTTCTTAAATGCATATGTTTCAAGGAAGATTTTACGATATCTCATTTAACAAGCAAAAAACATTCATAATTCACAATTCTACTTACTCCACATATCCAACTAGCGCGAAGATACAATACGTAATGTAAATAGTACCGGCGCCCCCGTTAACCCGAGAGATCACCTCAATGCACGACTCGGCCATCGAACCCGCGACCTTTGCAAAGAAAGTCGCTTTATGTAACCAGTGCCAGGCGCAGGCGCATGACTCGCTATAACCATTATTTGGTTGTAATTTATGCGCCGTAACTTGTGAAGTACTGGACAGATTTTAATGGGGTTTTCTAGGAATTATTGATCAGTTTTTCAGCTATATATTAGTTTAAGTTTTATCGATGTGGGTGCAGTAGTTTCGGAGATATATGTAGGTAATTGCATGTTTTAAATTTATACATTGCATCGGGCGAGGTCGTGTTGTTCGCATTAATTTTTCTTCATAAATTATCTGTCTGATTGTATGTTGCTTTGGTGACGTAATAGTCTATTAGTTTGACAATTATTTGGATTCCGTAGACCTTTTAGTAAATTATAAATAAAATATTTCCGAGACACACTAGCCTGTTTCTTGCGGTTTTACCCAAATTTTGAGACAACTACTTCGCGCATCAAGATAAATAATATCATTAGTGATAATGCAAGTTATAAACTACGTGTCTACCAAATTCCATCAAGATCCATTCAGTGGTTTTTCCTTAAAAGACTAAAATACATTCCTACATCTTCACAAACTTACGCATTTAATGTATGTTTAAAAATCTTAGATCTTTTTATGCTATAAAATTGCAGTCAATTCGTAGGCTACGATAGCCCAAAGTTACTATTCCACGCGGACGAAGTCGCGGGCAGAAGCTAGTTGCTTATAAAAACTGAAAAACTGCTGAAAAGATTAGGAATACACATCATTTATAATCTGAAATAAAACAAAGGATACTTTTTATCTGGACGCGCGAAGAAGTTTCTTCAGGATGCGAGTAAACGCATGGGGAACTACTAGTCTTAATATAAAAAACAAAGTCGGGTTGGTATGAACACTTATAACTATAATAAGTTTATTTCTCAGAAAAGGTCTTATATAAATAATATATGAATATTTTTCTTATATATAAACATGCAACAGAATTATAAACGTCTATCATAATAGTGTGTAACACTGTTTTAGTACTAAGACCCTCAACATGGCTTTTTGAACACCTTCCCCTAAACTAAGCGAAAACTTGTGATTATAGGGGAGAGGGGTCTACTCCAGTCAGTTGTGTGCCCTTTCCTTATTACAAGATACTGTTGAGCAGGATAATTTTTTTTTAGACATACTCGAGAACGGCTGGACCGATTTTTATGGTTTTTTATTTGTTATATTTGTCTTCGTACCGAATAGCAGAATAATATTAAAACATCGGAAAATAAGGGGAAAACGATGGTGTGGTACGAAGTTTGCTGCGCCGGCTTTTCTAAACAAAACCGAACCCACGCCAATATGCCAAGCAGTTTTCGAGTTACGCACACGTTTGAACAAACGTCAAAAAGCTACGGAACGTTAAAGACAGAACGGTTGACCGGACTTGACTATTTATTTATAACTTATTATGCTAAACAGCATGAAGTTTTTAACAAGGAGAGAGGTGCATCTTTAATTTGCAATGTTATTGGGTAACACAGAGAATTTGATTTATTACTATACAACCATATTTTGATTTTTTTTTTGCATTTCTGTGATCATTAAAAGTTGACTTTGCAACTGGCAATACTGGACAGTGCCTGAGCAATCGGCTAAGGCACTGCATTCGATCCTGTCATGTCATGTCGCGGATTCGATTCCTGGACAGTGCAATTAATTAATTAGAAAAATGTTTTAAACAAAATTAAAGATTTTTTTGTATAATCTTAATGAATAATTTGGTGAAAAATTATGTAATAGGTATATTTATAATATATACATTGTAATTTGTAGTGTTGGAAGCGATATTAGAATGTGGTGTACTTTGACCTAAGGGCCGGTTGCATCATCTTAACATTACTCGTCAGTAACACTCAATTATGGCCGCCTTTATATAATTTTAGTACTGATTGAATTATAGTTTACTGACCACTTGGTAACTGTCTATAATGTTTAAGTAACAGTCGGCGAGCTTACTCTCAGACTCGGGGCTGATACTGAGGAAATCCATTTGAAAAGTCTAAATATTATACATCTGGAAGTAACTCTGTCTATCTGTTATTCTTTCACGATAAACTGTTTTAATTGATAAAGATAAGTTATTGAGGTATGGAAAAAAATCTATACTAATATTATAAAGCTGAAGAGTTTGTTTGTTTGAACGCGCTAATCTCAGGAACCGCTGGTCCGATTTGAAAAATTCTTTCAGTGTTGGGTAGTACACTTATCGAGGAAGGCTATAGGGTATATGTCATTACGCTAAAACCAATAGGGGCGGAGCACCACTACTCCACGCGGACGAAGTCGCGGGCAGAAGCTAGTCAAAAATAAATATGTGAAACTGATATAATATAGTCCGACATTGATTTTCATGTATGTGGTGAAAACTAGAACTAACATTGTCATCTTCAAATGACACTGCTAATGATACCAATTAATAGAAATTTCCATTTTTTTAGTAAATCATGACTTGACTTGAAATAGGTATCTACTAATTTATTAATCCATCATTTACATTACAAAAAAAAAACATTAAACACTCATTTGGATATTAGTAGGTGGCCCCTTAGGATGCTGTTAAAACCATGGTAAACAGCTGGTGTGACTTAATGCGAATGTGAGATCGTTTTTGTTTCGCTTTCACGGTAAAACTGTTAGGTGATTAAGCTGAAATTTAGTATGAACATACCTTGAACCGTGGAGAAGGTTTGTATTCAGGTGGGGCAAGAATTTCCCTCAGGAAAAGTCAGGAAAAAATTGCACGTTTGTCCCTACATGTTGAAGGCATTGCCATTTTGACTGTCAATAATAAAATCCTTACTAATATTATAAATGCGAAAGTAACTCTGTCTGTCTGTCTGTCTGTTACGCTTTCACGCCAAAACTACTGGACCGATATAAATGGAATTTGGTACAGAGATAGAATAGACCCTGAGGAACAACATAGGCTACTTTTTACCCGGGTGCGCTAAGTAGTTCCCTCGGGATGCGGGTGAAACCGCGGGAAACAGCCTGCTAGTCTTATATAAATCATGTTATCCAGTAACTGGGCTGTGGAGGTCAGATAGGCAGTGGCTCCATGTAAAACATCGATACTCAGCTGCACCAAATCCGAAAAATTATATATAATTAATATAGTAATAATAATTTAGTTTGTATGTAATATAGTTGGAAAACGCTAGGCAGATGATGTTAAAGTCTAAAATAAGAAAATTTTAAGCTTCAAATCATTTGCAGTAGGTACTTGGCAGTTACATAGCGTCCATTAGCACAGACGTTAACATTTCCAACGCGAAATATCTTGAAAGCACTTGTTTATTTGCACTTAAAATATTAACTTTACGACTTAGTTGAGAAGCTGAGGAAACTTACATTTCGTTACTAAACAAATATAAAAAGTATCATAACCTATTTTGTTCTAATTTTCCCACATAGATAAATAAAATGGCATTAAATGATGAATGATGATGTTAAGAGCAAGAAATTGACATAAATGCGCCATCCTTACGCCATTTTGTTAATTTCTGTGGCAGAATTAGAATAAAATAGGTTACGACTTTGTTTAATTTTTTCATAAAATCTATTGTTACCGATTATAGTATTCGACATTTACTATGTGGAATACTAACCGCGGTTTCAGCTGTGTTGAATCTTTAAGTCGCATCGCCCGCCCGCGCTATACATTTTTTATCACTTAGCGTGCTTTAAAACTTTTTTAAATTTTTGATCGACGCGTAAGTATTGTACCGTGATGTTGACGCCTATAACTATACTTGTAAATTGGGCAATAAAATGCAAAAAAAAACAATTCCTGATCCATCCGATAGTTGCAGGATTAACGCGTTCAAACGACAACCGAACTCTTCAGTTTATCCTCAAAGGCCGCTCCCAAGCGCTGAAATTTTGAATCAATGTTTTTTTGTCCTCCTTTCGGATAACAATAAAGCAGCCAATCGATTATTTTGTAAATCAGTAATTAATGAGCCAGAGAGTGGTATTGGGTACTTTTGCATGGTTAAGAAAAAAAACAAAACTTCAAGTTTCAATCATTTTTTATACGACTGACTGACTCATCATCTGCCTAGCCTTTTCCCAACTATGTTGGGGTTGGCTTCCAGTCTGATGCAGCAGATGCAGCTTAGTACCAGTGTTTTATCATGGAGCGGCTGCCTATCTGACCTCCACAACCCAGTAACTGAGTAACACGATACTCCTTGGTAAGATTGGTTGTCAGACTTTCTGGCTTCTGACTCCACAACGACTATCAAAGATGTACAAATGACAACCGGAACTAATGGCTTATCGTGCTTTCCGAGACACGCAGGAGTCTCGTTATGACATAGATGGTAACCCATCCACGGACCGACCGCGCCAAGCGCAGCTTAACCTATGATCGGTCGACCCGTGCGGCTGTTACTTAGCCACGAGCTCCTCATACGACTGACTGATAAATCTTTAACTAATGATCAATTTGCATCAGTCACATAATTTTTCACAAAATCAATTTCAATCAATTTCAATTCAATTCTGACAGCTGTCATACGAAACAAATCGTTGCCAAATAGAAATCCTGCCATTTAATTTGGAATGCAAATAAATTGATTACACATCTCGGTATAATCTCGTTTTTTAATCGATTAGAAATCTTCGCTCGGTCACTCGTCATTCGCTTCCTACATCGTTCAGTTCCCACAATTATCTCGAGGACAAAGATTAATAGGTAATTAACGTAGACACGACAGTTGTGTTCAAAAGTAAATATTGTTTTCTCCGCCATCCAATATATTACCATGTCAATGGCCTTTAAAGTTAATTAATAACAATATTAATTCATCATCGTTCCTTTGAAAGAAAAACACACGGCTTTTGCCACATGTTTTTAGCGGGCAACCATATTGCAAAATTAAAACAAATATTACATTATAATATTTTTAGATCTCATAGCTTTTAATTATTTTTATATAAGTATAGGTATTAAATGCACTTAATTCTAATTCTATTGAAAAATATAGTTTTTTCTTTTATATAAGTTTAACTTTGTTAATTTACACTTTAGATTTCATCATTCATGTTTATCCTTAGATTGTATTGCATCATTATTCCACCATATTAGTACACAATTGTATTTCACTCAGTGTTACTCAGCGATTAAGCATACTATTGTGCTAACAAAAAAAGTCTTATAAGCTTCCTGCGGGACAGGCCCAGCCTAGTGCTGGAAATCTATGAAATTTATCTCGTCTGTAACTCTTTAAATAAATCTAATCCTTAAGCATAATTCAAAACCATGTAACCTTTTTTTCTTTTAATAAACTTATTCTTATTCGTCATATTCTATTCTTGTTCTAAACAAAACACGACCCCCTTCTACAACTGAAAAAAAAAAACAGAAAAAATAAATAACAACAAACACCCGAGAATCAACTAAAACGACGAAGAAGACATCATATTACGTATAAACGAACAAAAAAAAACGTACAGATATCACTTCTGGTCATTATCCTAATCTATGCCACACGCGTGGGAACTAGACGTACTTGTAGCTTGAACTTACTTTCGACAATGATGGGAAATGCACCTACCATCCACAAACCATTGTCGGTAAGTGTACCTACTGATTGCAGTACTATTTGAAGAGCAAAACTGGTGATAATGGGGTTTTTCCAAATGTTTGTTAAACTGTTTCCATCATCATTTGTCAAAATGGTAAAGCGAAGGTTATGGTGTAATTTTTTTTCTACATGACCTCTTGCAAGGTGCTTCTAACAGCATTCGACATGCTTAATCGAACAATGTGGCGAAGTCCCTAATTTAAATTAATAAATTAAAACCTCCGGTCAAGGTTTACAGCTCAATTTAAAACGAAGTGACAGCGCGATAGGGATCGCCTTATCGCGCCTAGTGGGAAACGAACCTCGGCTTAGGGCGTCACTGGGGAGGACAACTAGGGACTAGCTGGATCAAATCGTTATGGTGTCATCATCACCTTCGGTATTTATTCATGAGCATTGATCACCACGCTCGCTCAAGGCGGATAGTTGATTTCAGAATTTCTAGTCCAGGTTTCCTCGCAATATTTTCCTTCACCGTTAGTCAGTGGTTTCCAAGATGCATTTAGAAAGTAGATATAACTTTAATAAAGTCACGTTGGTGTCTTGACAGGTCTCGAATATCTTTGTACTTAAGGTGCATGAGCACCTTTAAAAGTAAAGGCCTTTTCCAAAATCTGCTGATCAGATCTCTGTATATGTTTTTGTCCACGAAGAGGCCACTCTTCAAGAGGGGATGGGAGATATTATCCCTGTTCATTAAGAGCTTAGTAACAGTCGCAGAGTGACTTTTGCCTGGGGCGATCCGTTGATGGGTGGCCGTCTATAATTTCGACGTGAGTTCAGAAATAGGATACCTATTACCGGAAATATCTAAAAAAAATCTTCCAACTGAACTGCGACAAGAAGGCCTGACGCGACCTATGTCGATACTTGCTCCATCCTAGCTTAATGATAATGATGGTTTAGGCTATTGAAAACGTCAAGCGATGCAAGAGTCTCTCGTAGGAAACTGATGAAAAGCAAGCTGTTTGGGGTTGAAAAAACTCGGGTCGTGGGGTCCGACTCCTGACTTTCTGTTGTAAAGACTCTCATATGACGACTTTTGCCATGACCGGCAGTCTTATTGCAAAGACTACGCATTGCCATCCAACGTGGGGATAAGCAAGATTTTTTTTTATTATTATACTTTTTAATGTTAATAATATTTGAAATAAAGGGAAGATAATAAACAAAGGGTTTGCTTAGTCAAATATAATGTTATATACCCATCGTTTCTTTTCATTTTAATTTATAATTATCTAGTAGTTACCTAACTACTATGAATTAGGTATTATTAAATAGATTTTTTTATTTAACCCTTAACAACCTACCCGGAGTCTCTCAGACTCCGACGATATTGTTTTTGTTCATAACTAGTCAAATACGCGTCTTTAGTTTTCAAGCGTCCCTGTACCTTCCACCCTCTTCTCGGAGTGCCGCACCTGCAATCGTCGACGCTACCCATGTGCGCGATTCCTCTCTGGTGAGTATGTTTTTTTTTGGAGTCTGAGAGACTCCACGTAGGTACTTAAGTGTTTTTTTTAACCACATAATTTTTATTGTTTTAGTGAAAAATTACATCTAATGATAGAATTATTGAGCAGTGGTTAGAGGAAGAACTTCGTAGTGAAGACGACTTACAAAATGAAGAAAATAGAAACGCGGATGTAAAAATTTGTGAAGATTTTGTGCTCGGAGAACACTCCGGATCAGATTCAGAAATCAACTGCGAAGATGTGATAGATTTAGTGGAAGAAACGACTGAGACTTCACACTAGATTACTGTGTTGCATTTGCAAAAAATCTATTTGCCTCGAATGTTCAAAAAAGATATGTGGGGTTTGCAAAAGAGATTTGGGGTTTTGGAAAAATTGAAAAGTTTAGGGCTTGCAATTTTCTTAAAATTTTGCCTTTTCTATTATTTTTCCGGTTTAAATTTAAGAGTGGATTATTAAATTTTTATAAATTAATGGAGGAAAGTTCCTACTTTAGGTTATTTTTTTTTTAATAAATCTCATATCATAAGAAGTAAATGTTTAGTATTTTTCAGATGTCTTCAAAAGATTTAAGGTTTTTTGATAAATATATTTGTTTTTTTTAATATTTTATAACTCTTTTCATTAATAAAAAACTATTAAAATCGTATGTTATTCATTCATTTTTTGGTAATTGTTTTATTTTTGACAGCCGAGAAGTTTATTGTATGGAGTCTGAGGGACTCCAGGTAGGTAGTTACGTGACCGAAACAAGGGGTAGGTAGCTAAGGGTTAATAATACCTATTAATTAAATATTTTTTTCTTTGGGAAAGGTAATTTTTCAAAGAATTTTCAGCAAAATAAAACATTTTTTTTTATGTGCGACGACTTTATTCAGTAAATACTTGAATACACTACAGAATAATGAATACGAGATCATATTTTAATCGAAATACACATCTTCTGTGTTTAAATTCAATAAATTAAGATATTAATCTTATGACTAGATACGACGAATAATAATGAAAACGTGGAGACCTCCTCGACACGTGTGGTTAAATGCGATATAATATTGAGAAAACTTATAGCTAAGTTTTACACACAAAGACAGACATGTTAACTGCATTTATGTTGTAAGTCAACCCTGTCCTGCGTACAGTACAGGGGACGATCATCAAAGTTATTTAAAAAATGACAATTAATTTTCTACTATAACATTTATTAAAACATCAAGGAAATATTTTGTTAAAATTCAAAATGTATTTTAATTACCAATTTCAATTATAAACAATAAAGAGGAAACTTATAATGACATCATTTAAAAATGTTAATTTTTAACTCGTGGGATTTATTGTTGTACGTTGTTTTAAATGAATAATGTCTTCCTGAATGTTCGAGACATTTCTGTGATTTTACAATACTTATTTTGTCTGTGAATCTGTTTGTAATCTGTTAGAACCATCCAATTTACCCACCCAATAAAAATAAATAAAAATATTTATTTAAACTCAATCTGATTAAGCAATAAACATACAAAGGGAAATAATATTACAAAAGTATTAAAATTAAGTTAAATGAAAAAAGACCGGTGCTTATATGGCTAGTATTAAGTCTATGATTATAACATAATTTACTTAACAACTATTACACAAATAAATATCAATTATCGATTACACAGCTTGTTAATTCGTGACTCGGTTTTTTAGCGACGATATGACCCTTCCCACAAAATAATTATCGTATAGCAAGTCAAAGCGTAAATAACGTTAAAAATTGTTAAATAATTTATCCATAAGTAAATGAAAATAATTACAGAAATTGTCTCGAAATAATTTAGCTTATGTGGGAAAAGGCTGCGTTTGTGTCTCTTAGCAGATCAATCGTAATAATGATCCAGCATTTGTTTGCGGCGATAGAACATATTCAGCGGCACTCCGATAGTGACCTCGTCGGTGTTGGGGTCCACCACAGCCTGGTGTGTAGCGTTCATCTTGAATGGCACCACGGTGCAGGCCAACTGCAGAAGCACGTCGTTGGCGCCGTGAATCCAACTAGTGAATTCATGCACAATATTCTTGAAATCTTCCTCAAAAATCAGCTCATAATATTGTTCAACGACGACTTTCTCCTTTGTCATATCCCGGGTAGCCCAAAGCATCTCAATGACATTTTCAAGAAACAGCAAACTTTCTGGAACGTATATCTTCTCCGGGTATCCGTACTCGGTGAATATGAATTCTATTTCTTCGCTTAAATCGGTTTTAGCTTGGTCGGGTAAGGGCCGAAGTATAGTAAAGTTTGTCTGCATGTCTATGATCACGAGTACTTCTTGTCGCCTCGGGTTATGCAACCTTGGAATGTCAGAAACATCAATTATGTTGACTCTCCACTCACCGATACCTCGTTCAAGGGCTTCTTCTTGCGGGTCAGAGCACTTGAGGCACTCGGCAATCACCAGCTCCACACACTCTAGCGGCAGGTAGAACTTCCTCTTGAGTATTTCGTATACCTCTTCAGGCTTGCCATGCTTGGTATCACAATGTGCTTCGGTGACGAGGTCGAAGGCGCACTCCAGCGGGACCACTTCCAAGTAGATCGTCTCCTGCCCAACTTCGGAGACGCTAATAATCTCCTTTTTAAGCAATTTAACACTGTCATCACTTTCTTTACGAACCATGTAGTCGCCTGAAGTGCAGGTGTTGTCCATTATCTCATCTATCATTTCTGCAACAGCTGCAGCTGTTCTGAATTGATCTTCCGCCAGATGAGATACTTTAAGATTGTTGAGGTATCGAACTTTAGCTTCAAAAAATATTCCAGTCGTCATGTTTGTATGTAAATACGACATAGCGTACGATTTATTTGGGTTGTAGCGAGAGGGCATCGCGGCTGCCTTCGTCTGACTGAGGGCGGGAACCGCGCGCGGTAGACAGGGATGCAGTACTACTGCGCAGCTCGCCGGGGCGCGTTTCAGGGGGACTTTTAGGCCGCGTTCATACCATTTCATATTATTGTAATCGGTATATACTAGCTGTCTGCTGTAGTTACTGAAAAAAAACCATGCACTCGTATAAAAATATTCTATAGCCTTTCTATAATAAGCCTGTTTTACCTATAGAACGGTTTTGTCTCATACTTTTAAAATCCACTTATAATATGCTAGAAAGGCACGAAAGCGATCGTTAGCCAAAATAGTTATAATAGGCCGATGATTTAATATGAATAAGACGGCAAGTGTGTTATAAATTTCATCAAAATTCATTCGGTAGTTTTTGCGTGAAAGAGTAACAAACATACACATATATATACATACCCACAAAATGTCGCATTCATAATATTAACAGGGTTATTCGATATAATATTATATAAAACTAAATATTTGTATGAAAGTTTCATGAAGTCACAAAACTTGTATAAATGTGCCCTAAGACTCATGACGTAGAAGAGCCATATTCAGAATTGGATGTGGGCGGTATATTCCGAGCACTACGAAGGTTTATTTTGAAATTCCATGAAAAACATTTTAACAAAAAAATAAGCATTTAACATTTTAGCAAGAAATTTCATACGAAAAATGTAATACAATTCTGTGTCTGAGAAAACATACAAAAACAGTCAAGTTCGAGTCTGACTCGCACTCCACGGGTTCCGTGCCATCATACAAAAATTATAACACTAAGTACCTACTTTGATTTTTAATACTTGCTTTTTGTTATCATCATCAGCCTATATATTGTCCCACTGCTGGGCACAGGCCTCTTCTCATACAGAGAAGGCATGAGCGTTAATCACCACGCTTGCCCAAGGCGGACTGCCGATTTCAGACTTTTTAAGTCCAGGTTTCCTTACGATGTTTACCTTCACCGTTTTGTTATCGCTTTTAAATAAATAATTATATCATTTATTTTAATTAGACCGTTTATAGGCACTTTTTAATTGTCAAAGGATGATAAGTCTGTCATTTAGTCAAAAATGTATGTATCAGTAGTTTTTTTTTTGTGTATATGTATGTGTCTCCAATCGTAAACGTAATTAAACGCATTTTCTTTCTTTCTTTCTTTTCTCTCTAAAAAAGAATTGTTGGAGCTATTTGCCCGTTGCAAAGCGTAGATTCCTATGGAGAAGAACGAGTAAGAATTCATGGTTACTCTTTTTCAATAAGTTTTACTAGTTTCTTTCATATTAGATACATATTTATAATCATTTGAAAAACTTGAAGAGAACAATGTAAATCTATAAATATAAAATAATTAATCCCTATTTCTCTTGGTCACGTCATTATTTGAGAATGACTAAACCTATTTGGATGAAATTTGATACGAAGATAGAAGGGTCCCTGTACACGGTTATAGGTTACTTATTCGGATGCGTTAAGTTGGTTATAAAATAACACTTTACACGTCAAACATATTTTTGTTTATAGCTAGGTGAGGCCGGTGTTTCCTATCCGACTACCTTGAGAAGAAACACCGAAACAAACTCAAGGGTCACAGTCTCTTTTAACGTCCAGACATTTAATAACCATTGCAATATGGGAGAACAATGTGGACTCATGTCTGAAATGACCTTTTAAAGAAAGAGCCATACAAATTTGAGTGGACCTGTCCAATCAATGACACGCAAGTGTTGGTCTTCGTTTAACTCAACAGCAACTTAGGAGCTTAACAATCCAACGAACGATACCATCAGAGAGGACATTTGGGTAGGTCGCACTAATTACTCAAACTGCCAGACGCAATTAATATATTAAATGAAATAAAATAAAAAAAATAACAAAAGGTCCACATTGTTCTCACATTTACAATACAAATAATTTCATCTACTTTAAACAGTAGGTAAATAATGTCATTGTGTATAAAAAATAATAATAAAAAAAATAAGTTAATAATCATTAGGAATCATTACATGTCCATGTGTATATTGCTGTGTAGGTGTAAATATTGAAACAGCTTATTCCCATGCTTTTTTGTCTTCAAGGTAATCCTTAACAGTATAATAAGCTTTATGACATAATTTTTGCTTTATAAAAGATTTAAATTTATTAAGGCTTAAGTTTTGAATGTCGCTAGGAATTTTATTGTAAAAGCGTATACATTGACATCTAAATGACCTACTTATTTTCTGGAGCCTGGTAGCAGGAACAACTAGTCTATGTTTGTTCCTTGTATTAATATTATGGACATCACTGTATTTTGTAAATAGACTAATATTTTTATGAGCATACAATAGATTTTCATAAATGTACTGGGATGAAACAGTCATTATATTAATTTCTTTAAACATTTCTCTAAGCGAGTATCTGGGATTTAACTTATAGATTGATCGAATAGCTCTTTTCTGCAGAACAAAAATAGTTTGAATATCAGCGGCATTCCCCCACAACAGAATGCCGTAAGACATCACACTATGAAAATAACTGAAATAAACTAAGCGCGCGGTCTCAATATCTGTTAAATTACGAATTTTTCTCACTGCGTAAGCTGCAGAGCTGAGCTTTTTCGACAATTTTTCTATGTGTGGGCCCCACTGAAGCTTGGCATCCAAAGTTATGCCTAAGAATACTGTGGTATCCACAGGGCTCAACTCTTCGCCCTTTATCAGCACACCGGTTTTTACTTGCTTAACGTTAGTTGTTGTAAATTTAATGCATTTGGTTTTTTTTTCATTTAGTAATAAGTTATTAGCATTAAACCAGTGTACAATTTTCGAGAGAGCGCTATTTACATCGTCAGTAACCAGCTGCTGACGTTTAAGTTTAAATAGAAGCGAAGTGTCATCTGCAAATAGTACTATCTCATGATTGTCCCTTACGAGGTAAGGTAAGTCATTTATATAAACAAGAAACAAGAATGGACCAAGGATTGAACCCTGAGGGACTCCCATCGTGACTACAGAGCCAGGAGATCTTTTCCCATTAACGTCAACTTTCTGAATCCTATTACTCAAATATGAAGCAATAAGGTCCAGAGAGGAGTTTCTTATACCGTAGTGGTATAACTTCCTGATCAATGTTTCATGAAGAACGCAATCAAATGCCTTGGACAAATCACAAAATATACCCAAAGCATCATATGAGTTCTCCCATGCATCAAAAATATGACCTAAAAGTTCAACACCAGCATCGGTTGTTGAACGACCCCTTGTAAAACCAAACTGTTTATTATGCAACAATTTATGTTTATTAAAAAATTTCTGCATCTGATCTAAAATAAGTTTTTCAAAAATTTTACTGAATGTAGGAAGCACAGAAATAGGCCGATAATTCGTGGGGTCTGTTGTGCTACCCGACTTAAATAAAGGTATTATTTTACTGTTTTTCATAAGATCAGGAAACTTACCACTCTCAATACAATTATTAAAAATAATAGCTAAGGTGGGTGCTACAATGTCAATAATAGACTTGGCAACGTCCACCGAGTTACCCCAAAGATCAGCGGTTTTTTTAACATTTAAAGTTTTAAACGTTTTAATTATATCTCCACAATGAACGGGCTGAAAACAAAATTCCGAATCACAAATTTTTAAATTATCCGTAAGTAAGGATTCTGCAACAGTAGGTGACGAGTTTAGATATTTAGTAGTGGAAACGGGAATATCCGCAAAGAATTTCTCAAAGGCCGTAGCGACATTCAAGTCAGAGTTAACTATTTTGTCATCAATAATAAGGCTGTAATCATTATTCCTAGTACGGGACTTTCCCGTTTCACTATTTATAACATCCCATGTCATTTTGATAATATTACTACTATTTTTAATCTTGGCACTCAAATACTGTGATTTGGCTAAACTACAAACTTTTTTAAATAATTTGGAATAGTTTTTAACATAATTATTGAATTCAGGGGTATTAATGAATGTACGCTCATTGTACAGCTCATAAAGCCGCTTTCTACTCTTATGAATACCACTGGTAGCCCATTCACTAAAAGAAGCGCTACTATTCATTGTGATAGTCTTAGGGATAAAAGTGGTACTAAATTGTGTACAGTACATATTGAAAAAATCATCATATAATCTATTAGGATCATTATTTAAAGATAAAAAAGGTAGATTAGTTAAGAGTTTCTTCTTAAAAGTTTCCAAGCGACCTTGAGTTTTAGGGTTAACCGTGATATCCTTTGTAGCCACTTTATCATGTTGATTATGTATGGTGATCAACTGTCCACAATGATCAGAGTCTAGTAAATTTATAATTTCTTTGTGGCTAGGTATAAAATCTGTGTAAATATTATCTAGGCATGTGGCCGTAGAAGAAGTTATTCTTGTGGGCTCCAGAAATAAGTTTAACAGATTGTAAGACTGAAATAAACTTTGAATTTTAATAGATAACCCTGAAATTTCTAATAAGTTAATATTAAAATCACCACAAGCAATGATATACTTGTTGGAATTTGAGACTTTGTGCAACACTTCATCCATAACTCGTTCAAAACAATCATACAATCCAGAAGGTGGTCTGTACACACTTAATACAATAAACTGTTCCAACTCTACACAGGCTATTTCAATTGACCGTTCAACAGACAGGTCCACTATGTCCTTACGTTCCTTGAATTTTAGCTGGTTATGTAAGAGAATTAATGAACCACCATGTATAGCATTTACTCTGCTGAACGAGCTACCAACCTGGTGATTACTAAAATTGAACATGAATTGGTGGCTTTTTAGCCAATGTTCAGTGATACAAAGAATATGAATTTCATTACAATTCAAAAATAACTCTATTTCTAATTCTTTATTTAAAAACCCTTGAATATTTTGGTGCACCAGATTGATATTATTTGTATTTTTCCTAATTTTATTCAATTTATTTTTATTTAAAATGGTTATGCAAGAGGTTGCCTCTGTTGTCGAAATTTCTAATTTAAATTAATATTCATGTCATTAAAGCTAACCAAATTATTGGTTATTGTATTATTTATGTCAATATTAGAACATTGCTCAATAGAAGCAACTTGTTTAGCCAAGTTTTTGGCTGACATGCATAAAAAATATGATAGCGACACAGCTATCTGTCTTTTATAATAATTTGAAAGATAGTACCAGTATACATGATATCTATCCCTTGTCAAATAAAATTTACTACACTTAATAAAATTGTTAATATTTATGACATTAATTATATTATTATTATATGTCAAATTATGTAATGTCATATTCAAATTATATCTTATAATATTTATCTTTATCTTATAGTCTTATCTTATAGTAGTTTCCCTAATTGTATCACGCGTGAACGGCTGGACCGATTTGGATAAAATTTGGTGCAGAGATAGAAGGGACCCTGGAAAAGGTTTTTAACTTTTTATCCAGGTGCGTGAAGTAGTGTTTTCGGGACGCGGGTGTGACCTGGTCTGGTAAAATGTTAACATTTCAAATTCGTTGCGACTATAGAAATACACATTTCGTGAAAGTTTCAACTCTCTTCACTTTTCATCCATCTATCTAATTTTTTTTCTTACCGTTTTAAAAATTCCATGGACTACGAAAAAAAATTCAAAACCAAAATCCACCTAAATCGGCCCAGCCGTTCTCGAGTTTTAGTGACACTAACGAACATCAATTTAGATAGATGTGATGTTATCAATCTTTGACGGCGTGTTTGGCGTAGTGGCTGAGCAATTTTGCGTAACGCTGCGTATCGCGAATTCGATTCCCGCACGGGACAACTAAAATTGTTCCGGGTCTGGGTATTTTTGCATGTGTAATGAATGTTTGTAAACGCACCTACGACACAGTAGTAATTCCTAGTGTGGGGCAACATTTAAAAAAAAAAAAACTGTAACCTTTCCTAAAACTAATAAAAAAATACTATTTAAAAAACACACAGCCCGATAGAGACAGTCTGTCAGATGGTGGAGGCATGGCACCCTTTGGTTAGGGAACCCTAAAAATATTAAATTGTGCGACAAAAGGGGCGCTCCCCTCATTCTTACAAGAGACAATAATATCTTTGTCTCACTGTTGCTACAGTCAGTGGGCGGGGCTTGCTAACACCGCTGTGGAATCTAACCAAACCTCACACCCCTTAAACCATTAGATTACCATTAAAGTACACTACCCCAACCATATAAGTATAAGTAATATGATGGAGAACCTCAAGCGGCGTAAGTATAGTAACCTTATTGGTATCTATATTTTTAAGCCATTTGGGGTTGAAACTCTCGGGTTGTGGGGTCCGAGTGCCCACCTACTTTTCAAAGATTTAGCGAAGCGGCTTGTTGACACTTCCCGTGACCCAAAGGCTGGCCTTTACTTTGGCCAAAGGCTAAGCATTGCCATCCAACGTGGCAATGCCGCCAGCCTCTTGGGTACACTTGCAGTTGACGGCGCTGAGGAAGAATTTTTGACGAAATATTTTAGTTTAATTTTATATTAGAATTTTTATACTTTTTTTTAAGCTTTCCTAATGCTCCCTGTAAATAAATCGTACCCTCACAATTTTGAAAATAAGTAATTAATGATCATGATAATGGTTTGTTTGTCACACTATCACAGGCTGAACCTATTTAGATGATTTTATGCAAGTAACCCTCTTGTTTAGTATTGTAACTAAATTGTCGGTGCTTGTAAATATTAATATCTCTCACTCCATGGTGGCTTCCGCACCCCTATTAAAACTACAACGTTGCGACGCACTTATTTTATTTTATTTATTAATATGATTGTTAAAGTGAATATATATAATGCAACATCAAGTCAAAGTGAAAAGGTTTTTATTTTTAACCCCCGACGCAAAAAGAGGGGTGTTATAAGTTTGACGTCAATGTCTGTCTGTGTGTATCTGTCTGTGGCATCGTAGCTCTCAAACGGATGGACCGATTTCGATGCGGTTTTCATTTGAAAGCCAGTTTCCTTGCGGTGGTTCCTAGTTATGTTGAGTTAATATCGGTTAAGCAGTGTAAGAGTATCAGCTCTTTTCCAAATTGATATAAGGCATTTTTGGTAAGGCGTTTTTTACTTTTGTAATTTCCTTGTATGTAGACCAATTATTATTATTACAGGTTCTTATAAAACGTCAAAGCATGAAACTAGGTGCACGGTTCCAAAAAGTAGGTCCTTTGGAGAAGAACTGGCAAGAAACTCCATGGTTAGAATCTTTAACTTTATGCTACACCTCTTATTTATAACTATCAGTTTTCTACTGTTTTACCCGCATTCCGAGAGAACTATTTTAAACACGTGGGTAGTCTATAACCTTCTCCAGGGTACGCGGGTAGTTCGAAAGAGTTACCGCGCCCCTGGAATACCTACAAAGGGCTGAGGAAGGAATATGGATGGGTTTTGGTCAGTAAGAGTCTGATACTCCTCCCGCCACACTCACGGTGGGATGTGTTGATGATTTCCCATCCGAAAAATAAGGGTCCCCTTTTTCTTAGTACCAAATTTTATCTAAATCGGTATAATAGATTCAGAGATTACTCCTTACAACTAACAAATTTTACATCTTTATAATGTTAACAGTCGGTTGCACCAAAGTTTTTCATCATCATTTTCATCGTTTTACTTTTACGAATGTCACAAAACATGATATCAATAATTAGCATACTTTTATTACTTTTTATAATGTCAATACATCGATTTAATAAATAATTTAGATGAAAACGATAAAATAATTGCAAAATTATTCAATTTTATCCTCCATTTTGACAGATCTTGGATGACAGTTCTTCTGTTTCACGTTTATGTAACCGCATATATATTTTGATGCAACCAACTGTAAGGATTAATAACAACATTTGTATAATAAGCCTCTTTTAGCTTTAGATTTTTTGTCCCTTTCTATCAAAACTTCATTTTAACTTGACAGGTAAAGACAAAATAGTTTGATAACTAAAAGAGGTTTAAAAGACAATTAACGTTATTATGAATGAGTATTAGAATTTATTTACTTTTTATTAAGGTGCGTCAAGTAGGTCCCTCATTATTCATTAATTAATCATCATCAGACTTTTTTTCATCCCACTGCTGGGCACAGGCCTCTTCCCATACAGAGAACGCATGAGCATTGATCACCACGCTTGCTCAAGGCGGATTGGCGATTTCAGACTTTATAGTCCAGGTTTCGTCACGATGTTTTCCGTCACCGTTAGTCAATGGTGTCTAAGATTAATAAGTACAGGAAGATAACTCCTCTCTTGACTTATAGTATCTATGCATTGAAATGATAAATCATTCATCACTACATATCAAACAATGGCTCATTAAAACAATAATGTTAGAAGAAAAAAAAAACTATGCAATTTCATAAACAGAAGGTGAAAATAGAGCTAATTAAACCTAATACTAAATAGAAAATTATAAAAGCAAAATGTGAGTTTGCTTGTTTGTTTTTTATTCTCTCACGGTAAAACTTCTTAATCGATTTAGGTGAAATTTGGTATAGGTACATATAGCTTTTATCGCGCGCGTCCTGAAACAACACACACTCGGAGATAAACTCCTATATCCTTCTACAAGATTTAATTTATATTTTTTAAACAGTAGTCATTATATACATCACATTTTATATATTAGCATAAAGAAGTCTTTTGCAATTCAAAACGACGCTACCGAATAATTTTATTATTCGTAGGAAAAGCAATGTAGTGTATATATGAATACCTATTAGGTACCTATTTATGCATGTGTGTCTATGTATTATTATATATTTGAGCTAGTTATAAATGGGCACTCGTGTGGAGCAATGTCTCTTTAAACGCCCAAATTTTAGTAGTGTTTGCTTTTTTCAATGATTGGAAATTATCAATTAACCGCTGTTGGTAGTGGAAAGGAGTGTCAGACTCTTACTGAGTAAATCCCATTCAGTCCATTTTCGAGCTCGATGATTTTTCCAATATGATGATTGGTATCTACTGAGAGCTCGTGGCTAAGTAACAGCCTAACGGTTCGACCGAACAAAGGTTAAGCTGCGCTTGGCACGGTCCGTCCGTGGATGGGTGACCATCTATGTCATAGCGAGACTCCTCCGTGCCTCGGAAAGCACGTTAAGCCGTTGGTCCCGGTTGTCATTTGTAGATCTTTGACAGTCGTCACGGGTAGTCAGAAGCCAGAAAGTCTGAAAACCAACGTGGTATTATAACAAAGCTGTCCCGGCGACCTTCGTACCGCCTAAACAGTCAATTTACAACAACTAAAAATAAAAAATTAACTATTTCTAGATTTTGTGATAGTGAGAAACCACTTTCTGTAACCTTGACACCAAGTTTTCCCCCTATCATGCACAAAAAATAATCAACCACAAATTAAAGCTTAGGGTTTTTTCCAATATGATATGCATAATGAGAGGAGCACGTTTCGACCGATCAAAGGTTAAGCTGCGCTTGGCACGGTCCACCCGTCGATGGGTGACCATCTATGTCATAGCGAGACTCCTCCGTGCCTTAGAAAGCACGTTAAGCTATGTAAAACACTGGCATTCAGCTGCATCTGGTTTACACTGGAAGCCAACCCCAACATAGTTGGGAAAAGGATAGGCAGATGATGAGATGATATGCATACTGAGATCATCGCCAATGGGAAGGGAACAAAGACAGGCGCAACCTATACACAAAACTTGGTAGAATTGTTCCACTATATCAGTGAGGACTTCTGCAACTTTATGAAACCCTGGTATGTTACGTGGTATTATTACAAAGTAACTGGTGGAAGGGTAGTCGAAAAATCAGAGCGACGTCTCTTTTACAAATACCTACGTTGCGGTGTGTGTATAGTACCATATAAGGATAAAGATACAAGTCACGAAACTAAAATAAGTAAAGAGGTAAAATCGGTGTTAAGATGGTTAAACGCTAATAAATTAAAAGTAAATCTTTCAAAAACAAAATTCATAAAATTTGGCACAAGTAAAAGTAAACAGTATAATAAAAATGAGATTAAAATAAATATAGAAAATGACAGTATAGAAGAAGCTGAAAATATAAAATTTTTAGGTATGAATCTGGATGGACTTTGTAACTGGAAACAACATATAAGTGAGGTTAGCGTCAAATTAAGCAAATTTGTCTACGCACTTAGAAGGCTTCGTACCGTGTCAGATGAAAAAACTGCAGAACTAGCATATAAAGGCTATGTAGAATCAATTCTAAGGTATGGATTGATAATATGGGGAAATTCGACTGATGTTAGCCAAGCATTTATTGCGCAAAAGAAATGTTTAAGAGCTATTTGTGGAGTAAGTCCACTTGACTCTTGTAAACCATTATTTAAAAAACTAAATTTGTTGACATTGACTGGCATGTATGTTCTTGAGGTATCAGTATTTGTAAAAAAATATAACGAATTTTTCAAATTTAAGGGGGATCATGTTACTAAATACAGACCAAGAGATCCTTCTAAAATAATGATTCCCTTCTGCAGAACTACCTTAAATAAAAAGAATGTTTATCACATGTGCATATCAATATTTAATAAATTGCCTAAGAGTCTAAGGGTATCTCCCACTTAAATATTTCAAAAGAAAATTAAAAAAATGGCTGATTTATAAGAGTTTTTATTCAATACAAGAATTTATGCAATATAAGTGTAATGAATATGATTATTTGTAAAATTTTATAAAAAAATAATAATATTATAATATCTTGAGATTTGTACATTAAAATGCTAGTATTTTATTGTTATTTAAATATTTGCATGCCAATTAAGGGCAGAATATATGTAGCTTGAACTATTGACCATTGCTAAATCTGGTACCACCTGTGTTCTATGCGAATAAATGTTTCTTTCTTTCTTTCTCTTTCATTTTATGATGTCTTGGTACTTTTCGTATACTACAAAAGATACGGTATACTACCCCGTCTAACTGGTGGGTAGTTGAAACATCACAGTGGTGTCTCTTTATTTTATGATGTCCTAGTACTTTTTGTGACGCAACACGTCAAATGTTTTTTTTCCAATGTCCAATCTAGTCTTGATAGCGCTATATTTTTACTTAAAGTTGGGTAAGATTTTTCCCTTGGCCGGTCGGTATCTCCAAATTGACATTTCAAGATGGTGGCTACCGTTAGTTCACTCGTCAGCCACGTTCATAAATAACCATGTCGGACTATAGTTGAAGTTGAGATCTCTTTCATTTCATGATGTCCTAGTACTTTTCGTGACGCAACATGTCAAATGTTTTTTTTTTTTCAATGTCCATAGTAAGCGTTTATGTTCCAGGACGACATGACAGGCCGGGACGGCGATATTCCTTAAAACCCCATTTGTCACAAGGGAACGAGGTCGAACGGGATAAAAAATCCTATGTCCGTGTCCTGGTTCTAAGCTGCTTCCCCTCCAATTTTCAGCCAAATTGGTTCAGCCGTTTTCGAGTTATAAGTGGTGTATGTAACTAACACGACTTTTTTTATATATATAGAAGATTTATTACTTAGTTTTTTGCTACCATTGTTCAGGAGTGTGAGTGAGCTAGATGACGGCTTGTATCGAATAAGAACATCATCTTAAACTACAATAGATTTATGAACAAAAACAAATTTTACAATGTAACATAAAACCAAAAACGAAGAATACAACAATTTGTACAAAGAATAGAAATATAATGGTCCAATCATAAATAGCAAATATTTGAAATATGTCTCCCGTTTAATTGCTTTACGCGTACCTTTTAAACCATCTTTTATAATATACTTTCTTAAACCTATGAACCACATTACAATAAATTCTTTCCAATTAATCTTTTTCACATCAAATTCGAAAATCTCTTTGTCGGTTGGTGACAAACTGTCGAAAAGGTCAGCTGTGTTGTTGTCGATAAAATGCCATTGGAAGACGGTGAAGTACGATAATACGACTTGTAGTTTATACATCTTCTGGTATAGTTTCACAAATCTGTAATTGATGAAGCTTAAATGTAGATTCAAAATGTTAGTACAACAATCACAAAAATAAGCAGGGTCTAATTCTTGTATAACAAGGAGGAGCTCGTAGCTAAATAACAGCCGCACAGGTCGATCGATCACATTTTAAGCTAAACTTGACGCACTCGGTCCGTGGATGGGTGACCATTTATGTCATAAAGAGACTCCTCCGTGCCTCGGAAAGCACGTGCAGGCGCTATTTACACATTTCCGGGTTAGTGTTATCCGTGTTCTGTCCGTTTCAGTGTTCCCCTTCAGGGACGTGCCATCCGTTACCCGTATTCAAACACGATGTCTTTATTTAACAACTAGCTTCTGCCCGCGACTTCGTCCGCGTGGAATAGTGGTAGAAAACCCAAATATCTTACGGAACCCTATTTTTTTCCAAAATAAAATTTAGCCTATGTTACTCGTGGATAATGTAGCTTTCGAATGGTGAAAGAATTTTTTAAATCGGTCCAGTAGTTTTTGAGCCTATTCATTACAAACAAACAAACAAACAAAGTTTTCCTCTTTATAATATCAGTGTAGATGTAAGAATTAGCAATAATTGCAATAGCGCTAGAAGAAGAAGCATATCACTAAGAAGACTATCAGCCGGCATCTAGATAAAAATCGGATAGCACTGTCAGAGCGTCCGTGCTCCGTAACACTGACGATCCGGATGCGCCTGACACGGAGATGTCTGAACGAGATCGTACAAGTTGTATGTAATCGATTTTCCCCCGTCCGGGTACCGGTCATGAGTGGATAGCGCCTTAACCGTTGGTCCAGTTTATAACTCTTTGACAGTCGTAACTGGTAGTCAGAAGCCAGGAACTCTGACAACCAGTCTTACCAAGGAATATCGTGTTACCCGGCAACTGGGTTGTGGAGGTCAGATAGGCAGCTCCATATAAATTACTCAGCTGCATTTGGTGACACTAGAAGCTGAGCCTGATATAATTTAGGAAAATCAGGGTAGACAGATAAGTACGAACGTGCAACCAAATTTTTACCAAAACTGCGATAGAAATCTTAGGAATATACTCGCTCAACGTATTTCAAGAACTAGCGATCACACATAATCCTCACCTCCTCTCCTTCCTAAAGATGAAGCACGCAGCATCGATGACGTAAGCAGGTATCAGGTGTAAGAGCCAGGAGTATATCCAGAATATGGTAGGGTTGCTGGTGTGCCACGCGAAGCCGTAGAACACGGCAGCTGGAGTCATGTAACTTCTAATTCCGTTGGATATCATCTCATGCAGACAACCTGTATTTGTATTCATCATTTTAATAAATGTAGGGTTAAAAAACTGATCAAGTGGGTTTCAGGCCAAGCGCAATAGGGTTCTGAAATACGTTTTAGTTGGACAAGTATATCTCTGTAACTGGTAAAGCTTTTCTGTGATAGTTTTTGTTATTTATGCTACATCTGTACTTTTTTTGCAACAAGCTTAGAGTGAGAAGCAAATATCTAAAAAATAAATACATTTTTAAGCAAGTTATTTCACAAAACGTATCTCTAAACCAGAAAATAGTTCTCATTCACTTGCTGTTGTTTTTGAAAGACCTAATTTATTTAGGATACGAACAGCAAAATGATGATCCTATAAAATTATGATAAACGTGAAAAGTAAGGAATGTTTGTTACTACCTACTTCACGCAAAAACAACTGCACGGATTTTGGTGAAATAAGGCACAAAGATTGACCATATAGGATACTAAACTGATTTAAATGAAACGGTTAAGGACATAGGATACCTAGTTTTTATTCGAGAGCGTGAAAGACTTTCATCAGAATGTGGGCAACAATCAACAAACAGGGTTGGGCAGTATTTGAATTACTTGTAATTAAAATACGTATTTGAAATACAAATACGTATTTAGTATTTGTATTTCAATTACTTCCTTAAAATGTAATTTGTAATTCGTATTTCAAATACTTGACGCCGAGGTATTTTGTAATTTGTATTTCAAATACTTGAGGCTTCAAAATACATTTTAACATTAAAATACATTTAGCAGGTTTTCTCTAGCAGGTTTTATTCACTCTCCAACGAGAGGCTGTTTGTCATTTAAAAATCTAGTGTTCATGAAAGGAAACTCTGGTTTAATGATTAATTAATCTTGTTTTCCTCTACTTTAAATCCCGTGCTGGTCTTCTTCTTCTCTTTCGTATAGCTCTTGGCAGAGCGTCGTGGTCACTTTGAGACGTCCACCTCGTCGGTAGTGGCAGACACAGCTCTCTGTACGATTTCCCGCCATCTCTCTCTGTTAGCAGATTGTCTGGTGCACTCAGATACGCGGCTTCCAACTGCTGATTTCACTTGGTCAGTCCAGCGCATAGGTGACCTGCCACGCGATCTGGTACCCTCCACCTTTCCCTGTACGACCAATCGCTCTATGGAGTCGTTACCTCGCCTAGAGACATGTCCAAAGTACTGCAGTATGCGTGATTGTACTGTAGCTGATAGACGCTGCGTGACGCCGGGCTCTTGGAGTATGGACACGTTGGTCCGAAATTCTGTCCACGATATCCCGAGCATCTTCCTCCAGCACCACATTTCCAGAGCATCTATTTTCCCCTTTTCCAACTCGCGTACTGTCCACGTCTCTGCCGCGTAAAGAAATATGGGGAATACGAGTGTTCGCACGAGTCTGACTTTGGTGGCTTTGGTAATATTGCGATTCCTCCACACTTTCCTTAACCTCTCCATAGCTGTTCTCGTTATGGCCATACGTCGTTTTACCTCATCTACGCAACCGCCATTGTTTGAGATCAAAGCCCCAAGATAAACGTAGGTCTGAACCACGTCGCAATTCGCAATCTGTGTCACTTCGGGCGAGTTATTGTTGACGCGATCCACAATCATCATCTTGGTCTTTGATCGGTTTATTTTTAAGCCAAACGTGAGGCTCACGCTCTCCATTCGTAAAAGTAATTCCGCCATAAGGTCAGCGTTACTCGCGAATAAGGTGGTGTCATCTGCATACCGCAAATTCGCTATTTTATATCCACCAATAGCAACACCATCAGTCCAGTCTTCAAGAGTGATTCGCATTACAAGCTCGGTGTAGACGTTGAAAAGCAAAGGGGATATTATGCATCCCTGTCGCACACCCGCATTTGGATGGAAACTATCGGAGAGGAGGTCATCTATCCGAACTGAAGCTGTTCCCCCTTCGTAGAGCTCTCTAAGCAGGTGCACGAGGTGTTGTGGTGTGCCCATGTCAAGTAGTGTTTTCCACAACATTGGCCATTTCACTGAGTCGAACGCTTTAGAGAAATCAACAAAGCATATGTATGTCGGCTTGTTGAACTCTCGAGCCTTTTCAATGATTTGACGAACGATGAGAATTTGCTCACAGGTTCCTTTTCCTTTCACAAATCCGGCTTGTTCTGGCGCAATTTCTTTGGACATATATGCTTTCAGTCGCTCGTTTATGATGTGTAGCATTATTTTGCTAGCGTGTGTTATCAAAGCAATAAGTCGGAAATTGCTACATTTCTTTGTGGAACCCTTTTTATGAAGAGGAGTGAATATTGTGTGAGCCCATTCAGAAGGCCATTTTCCTGTACACCATATCTTGTTGCAGATGATGTAGAAGATATGAACGCCACGCTCTCCCAATGCTCTTATAGTTTCAATTGGGATCTCATCTTTCCCTGTGGCTTTCCTATTTTTGAGATATTGAATAGCGGCTCTAACTTCAGACTCAAGTATATCCGGCTCGAGCATGTCACCAGGTTCAGTGGGTGAGAAATTTCGTGATTGAGTATCCTGAAACAATGACTGACAGTAATTCCTCCAGACCTCCGAAATCTTGTCCAGTTCAGTGACCACTTGGCCATTTTGATCTTCGATGGCCCAGGTTTTAGACGGCAGGGTTTTGGTGATGACGCGGATCTTATGATACAAATCTCTCGACTCATACCTGTCTGCATGAACCTCTATTTCCTTACACATATTGCGCAGGTAGGCATTATGATCTTGTCTGCATTTGTGTTGTATTTGTGCTGACATTTTATTGAGATCTTTGGTATTTGCTCCCGTTGCTTTCATCTTCCGGCGTTTTTCGACGAGCTCAAAGGTGCTGTCAGTCATCCAGTGCTGTCTTTTGTGGGCTGTAGCTGGTGGTGCGGCTTCTCGGACAGTTGTACTAATGAGTGCCTTAGCTCGATCCCATAGTGCATCAGGTGTATCGTTAGCCAGATCTGTTTCAGACCACTGTGACCAGTTTTGCTCAATAATCGAACGGAATTTCTGCACATCTTTCACTTCTAGCTTCTTTGGCATTTTAATACTTCTGGCTGCTGTCAGCTTGATCTTTAGCTTGGAGATCAGAAGTTGGTGGTCAGTACCGCAATCAGCTCCAGGCAACGTATGGGCATTTGTTACAGACGATCTCCATCGCGACCGAATCATAATGTAATCTATTTGGTTGCGAGTTTTACCATCGGGTGATACCCAAGTGTACAGCCTTCGAGGGTGTTGTTGAAAAACGCTGTTTATAATCAGCAGGTCGTTTTCTGAAGCGAATTGCATTAAGCGTTCACCTCGTTCATTCCGCTTCCCGAGCCCAAATCTTCCTGCGCATTTACCCAGCTGATGAGCGTTTTCTCCAATCTTAGCGTTTAAGTCTCCTATGATGACCAATAACTCTCTATTGGGTACCTTCGCTATAGTGGATTCTAGTTCGGAGTAAAACTTCTCGATTGCCTCGTCACTTGCAGTAGAGGTGGGGGCATATACTTGAACGATGTTAAGATTCATCGGTGAAGCTTTTAACTTAATGCTGATAATCCGATCGCTTACTGGCTCGTACCCCATCACGCAATTTTTCATATGTAGAGGTATTATAAAGGCCACACCGTTGCTGCTGCTGACGTCATTGCCAGAAAAGTAAACGACGTGTTGGTCTGTCGATAATGTCCGCTGCCTTTCCAGTGAGTTTCGCTTAGACCACAGACGTTCACACCGACTCTAACTACTTCTCGTTCCAATACGGTAAGTTTCCCAGGTTGGTTTAAGCCGCGCACATTCCATGTTCCTATCGTCTGGAGGCATCGTAGCTTAATGGAGTTTCCAGTAGTAGAATTTCCATGGAGGGCCTGGTCTCCTACCCCACCATGGCCGGTAGCCAACTTAACACCGCGCGCCCCGGACGCAACGCGGCGCCGGTCGCTAATCGGTGCGCAGGGCGATCGTATCTCATTTATCTGTGCTCTCATTGTGACTTTCTTGGGAATATAGCCGCAGTGGTTTCCCCTTGCCTTCTGCGCCAGACATTTTAGGGATTATTTTGATCCCAAGGCCGCCGTAGCCTCTTCTGACCGCTGGTCAGGGATGTGGTTATACCGCCACTGCTCGGTCGCCATTGCCTCGTTCGTTATCTAGCAGGGGGACCGCGGTATCGACAGGATACCGCCGCGGATGGTATGTTGTCCGCGCGTGCAGGTGAGGTTGACAATTGGGGCCGGAAAGATGTTAAGTCCGTTCTCCCCCGTGCCCCCCCGTGCTGGTCTAGATTTACTTATTTTGTATTTTGTATTTCAATTAGAAATAGCTAAAATACTGTATTTTGTATTTGATATTTCAAATACCTTACTTAAAAATATTTTGTATTTCGTATTTTAATTACCTGCGACACAGTATTTTGTAATTTGTATTTCAATTAAAGCAAAGCATGTATTTTGCCCAGCCCTGTCAACAAATTATGTAACAATAGACTAAAGGACTGACCCCATCGCGCAGGGTTCCTGGTAGACCCAGTGACTGTGTAGATCTTGATGCTGTTGTCTCCAGCGACTACTCTCTTCGCAGTCTCCCAGGCGGCCGCTATAGTAGTATTGTTCACGTAGTCAACGGGAATCATACCCACTCGGATATCGTTGTCCGAATAGAGAGCGTGCATAAGACCCATCCCGGATCCCAGCAACGTCTGTAAAAGATATTTCTATATTTAACTCGACCGAAATTATTTTGTTTGGGTATGTATAATTATTTAATTCAAAATCTTTAATTCAAATTATGCTGAAAATCAGCACTTTTTGAAATGCAAATGAACAAAGAAATAGCTTACAAAACGCCCGCCCTTTACCAATACCTATGTGTTTTTGCTGGGAAGAAGAAGTCGCGGAACAAACTCCCCAGCAACACATGTCTGTCTGTAAGGTTTTGAGGAACAGCTTTTAAACAAGGCAGTCCTGCTAGTTATGAGCTTATGGCAGTTTCACAATATGAAATAGCATAGCAGAGTTGCTATACTACGATATCAAGTCGATTTCCGATCATAAAATAAAATCAAAGTTTTAAAGCTCCTCTTTGATTTGTAATAACGATTCCTCCACCTTTGACTACGCATTCCCTACTGTACTTACCCCACTAGCTCCATACACGTTTGAAATATCTATCCAGCCTGGATTAGGTTCACGTTTAGCAGGAACCACTGAAATAAATTTACCATTGTTAATTTTATTCTTGTGACTTTCGGAGGGGCTCGTAGCTAAATAACAGCCGCACGGGTCTTTAGAGTTAAGCTGCAAGCTCTGAGCGCGGAGGAGTCTCGGTATGATTTAGATGGTCATAACGAGATATTCCTACTCCTCCACTATTGTTTTCTGATTAAATTCGTTGCGGGTTCCAAGACAGAAAAAAATATATCTCTGGGACTCGTCGAGCTTCATTGCCTCGGCGTTGTCTTGTGGTCGCCACTGTTGATTCTGGCTTTCAGGAGTTGCAGTGGTTGGGAATAGTGTGGCGGGCTTGTCCCAATATAAAAAAGATGGTCATAACAAGACTCCTTCGTAATGAACAGAGAGATCATAGACCAAAAAGATTGTGGATTTCGTGGGTGATGTGGGGATGATACGAAACGAGAAAAACGTGAATATAATGCGCCAACTACAAAATTATACAATAATAAAAACATAAAAATAATTAATTACACTAATAAAGCTACGCATCAAAATATTTATCCGCATCGCTGTCAACGGGAATCGTGCCTAAAAGGCTACCTGCATTGCTACGTTGGATGGTAATGCTGATTCTTTGACCAAAATATAGGCCAGCCCTTTGATCACGCGTTGAGTCTACTTAACGTTTGCCTATATCACGAAATATTAGACGGGCACTTGGACCCCATGGCCCTAATGTTTCAACCCCAAACGGCTCAAATATATGATTACCACTAAGGTTTATATTATCATCATCATCATCAGCCTATATAATGTCCCACACACAGGCCTCTTCTCATACAGAGAAGGTATGAGCATTAATCACCACGCTTGCTCAAGGTGGATTGGCGATTTCAGACTTTTTATGTCCAGGATCCTCATGATGTTTTCCTTCACCGTTAGTCAGTGACGTCTAAGATATACTTAGAAAGTACATATGTCTTTAGAAAAGTCACATTGGTACTTGCCAGGTTTATATATGACTACATAATTATTAGGAACAGGGCAAGAAGATGAAGAATCTTTCACACGATAAGAGAAGAAGTATTTAGTGACTTACCAATAGCAGGCCTGACGATGCAGACAGGCACATTTTCGGATAAATTCTTGACTGCCTCCTCAGCGACGGCTTTAGTAAACGAATATGTGTTCGGCCAATTTTTTATGAATCTAAAACAGTTTTAATGAACTGAAATTCAAGTTGTTGTATCATACTAATAGTGTATGTGTATGTATGTGGGTTTATCTTTCACGCAAAAACTACTCAACTGATATTGATTCAATTTCACACACATCTATCTATACTATTATTATGAAGAGGTAAAGTATGTGAGTTGGTAGGAGTTACACTCGCTCTGGATCTACGGAACCTATTTAGATAAAAAAAATCACGGTGATAGAGGGGACCCTGAGGACCCTTGACCCTTTTTATCAGGCTCCATGATTTCCTCAGGACGCGGGTGAAACTTCGAGAAACGTCTAGTAATAATAAAATGAAAATATTCTACAGCTCGATCTTCAGTCACTACGGATAATCTTATCTCAATAGAAAATAAACCACAAAGGAGTATGATAGTTAAATTCAAATTCAAAAATCAAAAGTAATTAATACAAACTAGGCTGAAGATCAGAACTTTTTGAACGACAAATTTACAAAAGACAGCCCGTCAAAATACCCGTCCATCACTACTTCCTATGTGTTTTTGCTGGGACGAAGTGCATTCTCTATTCCCTCGTTCTCATAGTATCTTTTGGGCCATAATTACAACCAATCATCGAGAGATCACAATTAGGTTCCAGTCAATGCGACAGGTTGCCAGACCGTCCACTTTCGTACTCTATAATCAAAACCTAAAAACCAATGATATTGGCAAAGCTGGAAGAAAGTCTGTCAACCAGACTAACCAAGGGTAACTGGATGGGGAGGTCAGAAACAAACATTGTGTAAAACAGTAGTATTCAGCTGTATCCAGTAAGACTGGAAACCGACCCCAACATAGTTGGGAAAAGGCTAGGAAGATGATCTTATTACTCCAAATTTGCAGCTGCGACAGACAGGCAGATTATATCATAAGGGTTATTTTTTTTCTATTTTTGATCTAGAATAAAGAGACACATTTCAGATTACATCATACAAAACATACTTATCAGAAATTCCGTTAAGTCTCTCTTCATCAGTAGTCTCCACCAATTTGATGAGAGCTTCAGGGTCCACAGGACTTTTGTAGAAGTCTTCTAACACGTCACCGTTGATACGGAAGTCGCACGCGTGGGCATACGCCGTTGACACGTGGACGTAGGACCTGTGGTTAAGTAAACCATATTACCATCAGTAAGATTTGATAGTCATTATCATTAACATGATAGCTGTACCGCACTATCATCATCCAGCAATTTCCTACCACCAGCTACTTGCCTGCCGGGGCTGCGAGATTGTTCAAAGATCCCCCGCCGGCCGTGGAACGCAAAGTGCAATTGAAGGCACACATATAGGTTTTCCTCAGTAAGAGTCTAACACTCCCGCTCCTCCCACATCAGAGGATCATTTGAAGATTTCCATCCCAAAACATGGCTAACTAACCAGTCTGAGAAAAGAGTATTTATATATAAAGACTAACTTGAGTTTCTTGCAAGCCTTGCCGAGGACTAGAGCCTCCCTGGCGCCTCGCACGTTGGTCAGCGTGGCCAGTCGGAGCGGCTCGTCAAACCGCGTAGTGGCCGCCAAGTGGAATATTATTTCCGTCTGGACCACAAAAGAATTGATGTTGACATTTCCAAGAGTAAATATATGATATGGTATGATGGTAGATGCATTAGAAAAAAGAACACACACACATCTCTTGTGGTGATGTGTGCAGTCTATCGGGACAGGTGAACTCAAAACTGATATGTGTTTTCCTCTAAAAGGCATTATAGCCGACATAATTACACGCCATTATTATCAGTCTTATAGTGTCGGGCCCTCTTTAAAGAGACCAAACCCTGAATTAATTTCATCATTTTTTCTCAAGGTCTTACAAGATTTTAAACAAGCTCTTTTTTTTTAGATGGATTGTGAGAAAGGTTGGGTACGATGCTGAGGGGATAATTTTATTCTGTGTACTGCCTTACCTCTTCTGTAATGGTGTTCCAGTCATTGTCGCTAATGCCCATCCTTAGATCAGCTACGTCGCCAGCTATTGGGGCGATTTTGTCCACGAAATCTGGTTGTGTTTCCCGAAGAATATCGTAAACCTGGAGATTAATTAACTAAATCTTACTAATATATCATAGTAATTTACCAACTTATCCGAAAATAACTTTGTCTGTCTGTTTAATATGTTTTCATCGGCAAAAAGGCCTTTTTCATTAACAGCTTCCGAGAACTTGGTTCAATTGAGCCATGTTTCAATCGACCCCAGTCTCTTCGTTTTATGAATATTTATCTTGAAAATATGTATGGTAAAGGTAAAACTAATTACTCACAGGATCCTGTAACATTTCCTCAAGTCTCTGTTGCATTTCTTTTCCTTTTTTTGGCCTCAGCAAGACGAAGACTTTTGCTACTTTTGTGGCTCTGAAAATTACTTCATTATTATTACGTATTGATTTCTAGACTGTCTGGCAACTGGTTGGTTGATAGTCCACGATACCCCTATGTAAGACTGGTATTAATAAGGTATCATGTTATCCGATAACTGGGTTGTTGAGGTCAGACATCCAGTCACTCCATGTGGTACTGAGCTGCATCCGGTTCGACTGAAAGCCGACCTCAACGTAGTTAATAAAAGCCTAGGCAGATGACGATGAAAGTAAAATTTCTGGCCTAACATAAACTGCTTGTAAAGTACGATATCTCGATTTTGGAAGATGGCAATAGGCAGACTGATTTTATTAATTACTAGCTTTCCGCCAGCGGCTTCGCCTGCATGGGCTATACGAATTCAAATTAAAAATGACAGAAACTCTTACAAACTTTGCTCCCCTTTTTCACCCCGTTAAAGATAGAATTTCGGAAAATCAATTCTTATAGAATGCCTACGTCATACAAAGAGCTGACCCTCCAAGTTTCAGGTCTCTACGTTGATCCCTCAGTCATTCAGGTCAAATCATTTTATATGTTAATACATATAAAAAAAATACCTTAGATAGACTCAAACACCGAAAATATAATAAAAACATAATCAAAACTAAGGAATATATATATATTTTAACCTCTTCATAAACAGAGAGCGTTCTATACCTACGAACAACGCCAAGAAACGTGACGACTACTACTATAAATAATTATAAATATTACATCTATTTAGATAGTATTTTTACACATGTTGACTAGCACAAGCCCTTAGCAGTACCTATATCCGAGAACTCGAGCAATGAATGACTTAAATCGTATGTAAAAATGTAACTTACTTGACGATTGTCCTCACCTGAAGAGTTTTTCAATGAGCTGCTTGCCGAGGAAGCCGGAGCCGCCTGTCACGAACACGGTGGTGCCGTAGTAGAACAGCTGCACGGCCGAGTCTCCACGCGCCGTGGCCTCGTTCATAGCCTTATTACGGCTCAGAAATTCCGCCTCTAATGCTTGGGCGGGATCAATTTCATCATTGGCTGCCATATTTTAACACCAGTACAATTTGTATATTTAATCTCAAAAGAAATCTGCAAGAGGATTATTACTTTTAACATCACGGAGCCTACTCAAACTCAACGAAAATGAAGATTACCCATGCCCGATGAAGCACGGCTCACCCTGACGTTTCGGGTGGCGCAGGTGATTTCGGGGCATGGTTGCTTCGAAGTATCAGTGGGTGTTTCTTCGAAACATAAATTTTGACGGTTTTTTACGAATAAATGGCTGAAATATTGATCTAAATTTGACGTTACGTGTATATCATATGTAAAGTTAAAATTTCTATCGAGGCCTTATAATTAATTTAATGTTTAGTATTAAAAATATATATATATTTTGTCAGAAAACAGCTGAAACTCATTTACCTGGCGCGTCCAAACTCCTGTTTTCTATACTATTGTTGTGATATGTTATGATTTTGACGGTACTTAAACTTTTGTATTCATCTGAATCGATATTTGAATAATTGATGTATTTAGTTAAATTATCAAATTTACTGAAACTTAATTAATATCTGAGATAATAGAAGTTTAAAAGTGTCCACACCAAAAATCATCATTCATCTGGGCACGTACATCAAATTGTCTACCGCGTAACATTGTGCGAGCGCAGGATCGATGAGCAGGGGGCGCGCGCAGTCAGTCAGTGGCGAATGTTTTAGCTGGAGAGTTTCGCGTTGTTAGTTTCCCGGCCGACGAAAATTATAACGAAAGAGTGTAATCTGGACTTTGTAAGGTAAGTTGCATAATTAATCTGTCAGACTCTATGCTTGTATTTATAAGGTTCAGGTTTTGCCTTTAATTTATATTACGTGTTTATTATACTTCTTCCCGTTTGGAGAAGTTGAAAATGGCTAATATTATTAATAAAAAATATAAAGCCATTTTAACGACAAAATCACATTGATCTGGTCCTAATTCATCTGGCTCAATTAAGCCAGATGAATCAGTATAGTGCCTAATGAATGAGTATTATGTATTAATATGTGTTTTTTTAAAGAATTCATCATCTACGCAATGCCAAAATAAAAAAAATAAACAAAAGAAGAAAGATTACGAAAAAAGAGACTGCCTGAAACAAAAGATACCAACGAATAGAAGAAAATGAAGAGCTATTGGAGGAAAAGCAAAAAAAGAACAGATATTCTTACCTACATAGAAAAGAAGCAACTATCTATAAAATAAATGAATCCAGGACAGCAACCAGTACAAAGGAAGAGATGCAGAAAACAAATCAGATCATACTACTTGAGAAAGAAACAAGAAAATCGAACACTTGCCTATCTTAACATGAACACTCCACCCTCGAGGCCCATTATTGCGCGTAATGCCGGTCCTGTGCCTGTGCTAGACCCAATTCAAGAAGATCGATTAGTACTTCAATATTACAAAGAGTTACAGAGTCACCTTCACCTGGGCCATCTAGGAGCTATCTGCGGACTGCTGCACTTCAGAACCCTACTGAGAGTATGGTATCTGACAAACCAGCGAATGAAACCATCTCTATTCGTAGTTCTGCGTCTTATTCATATCAGCTAGTAAGACAAATGCGCTATAAAAAGCATAAAAATTCAACACTTCAACATCTGTTGCAAGTGTTGAATTTTTAATTTTAATCATCTGATTATGACGACTGATGAGATGAGGATGAAGACTCATTCGATATATTTCAAGATATTGTGAGACGGATAGATTTAGAAATGATTATTTCAGTTCCTATTTATTTTAAGAGTTTTTTAAAATACATTTCGATCTCAATCGTTAATGTTTTAGACTCAATCTTTATTCAATCAATTCAATCGTTATTTCAGAGGTGATTGTTTCAGTTCCAAATTGTTTTGAAGGGTATTAGGATTAACTAGTTTTTGTTAATTCATCGTACATAAGTATAACAGATATTCTGTTGTTTTTGTTTTAAAAACTAACGGTTTATTGTTTTCTTATCTACTATGAATTATCATTGAAGTATTTTTTGTTTCTAACCCATTTAATTGTCCTAAAACTTAAATAATTCGACTTTTTTTATTAGAATAATTCTGATTTAATACTTCATTGTTTTTTATTTTATCCCTTAGGGCTTTTTTACAATTATTAAATAAATTTATAGTAATATGTGGAATTTTACTGGTTAGAATCTCATTATTCTGGCATACCTCTAATTCGTCTGATGTGCTCATTAGTCCGAGTCAAATAACGTGTAAACATATAGCTGTACCATAGTGCCTCCGATATATAACATTAGTTTTTTTACATTATTTATGTTAATCCTTTTTTGCATTTTCAAACTCAATTTTTCAAAAAAGCCAGATGAATTAGTCAAAAACCCTCTTTCTCGAAGAAACGCCCCAGTGTCGCATAGGCAGGGATCCGGTAAATAGGAGGGGAAAAAATAAGAGGCCCCCAGGCCTGTGTTAGTATTCCACGCGCGCCTAAAAGAGATACTAGCTTTCGGCATAGTTGACAGGCCCCCTAGAGTCAGTACTTGTCGGGTCTGCGGGATTGTTCCAATGAGTTACTTCAGCCCCGGAACACTGAGGGCGAAGAAAGGAACTTTGATGGGCTTTAGTCAGTAAGAGTCTAACAATCCCTCCCGTTCCACAGCGGGAGGAGTCTTTGATGATTCTTCTTCCCTCAAAAAGCATCGTGTACGATGATGCAGGTACGAAGCCTGCTAAATACCAATCTAGCTTTTCTCAAGTCATTCACTTTCTTAGTGTATCTCACACCACTGACTAACAGTGAAGGAAAACGTCGTGAGGAAATCTAGACTAAAAGTCTGAAATCACCAACCCGGCTTGAGCAAGCGTGGTGATCAATGATTACGCCTTCTCTGTAGAAGAAGAGGCTTTACTCTACAATAGGATAGTAAGTAAACCGATGATGAAAAAAGAGTATACGGATTTGAATTTGCTTCAATGATTTTCACAAAAATAAAATAAAGACAATGAAAATATGCTGATTACTTACCAACACAATAGCCAGTAAAATAATAGTACAAAATTCGTTACAGGTGAGACTAACACCAAAATAAATTATATTAAATAAATTCATTTATTTAATGGGCAATTCTGTAATCCACTACTTCGTAAAGTGATGTTATTTGTGGATGATAGTTTCATGACTGTCTGTCTGCATCATCATAGGTCTTAAATGGATCTTCTTCTTATCGTATGGGCATTTTTCGGATGGGAAATCATTAAATGACCCCTCCTGCCGTGGGTGGAGCGGGTGGAAGTGTCAGACTCTTACTGACTAAAACCCATCCATGCTCCTTCCTCAGCCCTTTGTATTCCGGGGGCGCGGTGATTCTTTCGAACGTCCCGCAGCCCCGGAGAAGTCGGTGTTCTAAGGTTATTGTTGTGTGTAGTTTTCCACCGACTTCTAGAGGGATGTATTGGTCCACAAGCGTTTTAGCAGAAAGTAAATTTATTTTAGGTACTCTGTTCAGTGTTTTGGAGGTCGATTGTATTTTATTGTTAAAAGTCGTGGTGGCCTAGTGGTTAAGGCACCTGCCTCTCGTGTACGAGTGTGCGGGTTCGAAACCTGGCAAGTACCAATGTGACTTTTCTAAAGACATATGTACTTTCTTAGTATATCTTAGTCATCACTGACTAACGGTGAAGGAAAACATCGTGAGGAAACCTGGACTTAAAAGTCTGAAAACGCCAATCCGCCTTGAGCAAGCGTGGTGATCAATGCTCATTCCTTCTCTGTATGAGAAGAGGCCTGTGCCCAGCAGTGGGACAATATATAGGCTGATGATGATGATCTAAGCTAACACACCTTTTTTGGTAAAAAAAAACAGATACCTCTAGACCATAGATAGATAGATAGATAGATATTATACTCTTTATTGCACACCAAATTAATAAAGGAACAAAAACAAAGATGGATCATTCAGTAAGAGTGGTACAATGGGCGGTCTTATCGCAATCAGCGATTTCTTCCAGACAACCTTTGGATGGACAGAAATTGTATGAACTCAGGAACGTGGTTAGTCAGCGGCATAACAATAACTAAAATAAATACAACTAGATGATATATATAATGCTTACTATAAATAATAATAATAAATAGAAAAATACACCATATACAGTAAGATACATGTATAATGACAGATAATGCTCTTTTAACAACTTTTTAAAAGTATTAAGTGACTGAGCTCTCCTAAGCAATACCGGTAAGGTATTCCACAGGCGAGCAGCGTGGACTGTAAAGGATTTATCATAGAATCCTGTGGAAAGCGTAGGTATTTTCAGTGTTAAATTTTCCGATGACCATTTTTTGGATCTAGCGAAACGGCTGGTTGATACTCCCCGTGACCCAAAGTCTGGCTCTTAACTTGGCAAATTAGCCAATTTGCAAAAAAAAAGTGCCATCCAACATCGCAATGCTGCCAGCCTCTTGGGTAAACTTCCAGGGGGGTTAGACAAGTGGCAAAACGCTAACGCTAACGCTCAATGTATGGGAATGACATATAGCTAGTCGTACACGAATGTCATTCCCATACATTGAGCGTTAGCGTTAGCGTTAGCGTTTTGCCACTTGTCTAACCCCCCAGTTGTCTTTTCTTTAGAATATTTACGGTTTCTTTTTTAATTTTCCTACTGTGAATAATGTGTAGGTAAATGTAAATACATACTTTCATTCAGTAATTACGAAACTACACAACCTAAGCAAATAAAATGGTATAATGATACCAACTAGACGATATATCTCATTCGGCGAATATATAAGATAACACACATACAAAAATAACAGCCGAATTGAGAACTCTCTCTTTTTTTGAAGTCGGTTAAAAAGCCAGTCAAAATAAAGGAAATAATGAATGGACTAATGTATGTAGGTACAGAAAATATTTTTTTGACTTAATGACCAATGACTGAATTGCAAGCTAGACGATGACGTCATAACGATGTTTTATTTTCGATTTGAATAAGTAAAGCGCTGTCCATACATTTGCCGTCCCTGCCGTGTTCTGTCATGGACAGGGAAAAAATTGATTCCATACAACTTATACGAACTTGTTCACACATCTCAGACTTCAGTTTATATCTATACCAAATTCATCTCATTTGATTCAGCCGTTTTTCCGTGAAGGTATTATAGACAGACGGACAGAGAGACAGATGGAGTTTTCTATGTACAATATTTCTAATATAAGAAAAATGACTATAGAGCCTTATGCAACCTGAACTGTTCCTGCAGGGAGAGAGGTTATGCATAGGTATTAAAAAAAACTCTTAGGTAGTTTTCGGTTTTGTTACCTTTGTAAATTAATTATCTAACAGACATAATGATTTACATTATTGGGACGTTTTTAGTTTGCAGTTATAAGGAAAATTATATTTTTTGTTCATCCATAAATAATGTTTATAATGCTATATTGCGACACCTCTGGAATGTGTGGGAAAACCGAATCTATCACGGACGAAGTCGCGGGCAAATTGCTAGTCATTAATAATATTATAAAGAGGAATGATTTGTTTGTTTGTTTGTAGGGTTTTAACACGAAAACTACTAGACCGATTTTAAAAATTCTTTCGAATTCATCTTTACGAATAGCCTATATTTATTTCTAGAAATAACTAGGGATCCCTACTAAAACTTGAATAATATAACCCAAGGTGTAAAAAAAAAATCCACACTGGCGAAGCCGCGGGCGGAAAGCTTCTCTTTTTATATATTATTTACACTTGCTTCCCGACCGCGACTTCGCCCGCGTGGGTGAAATAATTTTGGCCGTTTAATTGTTTTCCAATTCTGGCGGGATATTGAAAATTATTGAAACGCGGGCGAATCCCGGGCGAACTACTTGATGCTCCCGGATAATAGGTAGCCTTTGACCTTCTCCAGGGTCCCCTCTATGTCCGTACCAATTTTATCTAAATCGGTTCAATAGATCCAGAGATTACCCCTACAACCTTACAAACTCACAAACTTTACCTCTTTATAATTTTAGTATAGTGTAGGTAGATTATATTAAAGTGAGAATTACTATAGGTACCTAAAGATAAATAGGACCTTGTACTTGTAAACAATAAGGTGCGATAATTATTTTGAATTTGAATTTCCCGGAGGCCAAAATTACCACATGTAGGTACATACATATATTATATAGGTGCATTGCAACGCGACGGCCGCCCGTAGCGAATGACTGCCCAGTATTACTCGTAATTATATCGTCGAATATTTTTATGTTGCGACACAGGTTGCGATATCTTCTTATATATTTGTTTAACCTATATAGAGTTAAGGGCACAAATATTCTATATTAAATATCCGTTCTATCTAACACATTTATTAAGATATAGATTAATACCTTACGGGTTTAATAAGCTTCGCAAAAACTCTTATTTTAATCTAAAGTATTAATAGAAAAAGCAGTTATTGTGAGTTATCCATTACTTTTTTATAGATATTGATACAATGTTCTTTAATACTGTAGTACATTGTTTTGTTCGTAAGCAATGAAAGATATTTTATGTCCGATTTTTTAGGGTTCCGTAGTCCGACAAGGAAGCCTGTCTGTCTGTCTGTCCGCGGCATTGCTCCGTGGTTCTTGTTACTAGAAAGCTGAAATTTAGTATGAATATGTATATTGATCACGCCGAGAAAGTGGTAAAATAAAATTTTGAAAAATATTTTTTTTTAGGGTAGCTCCCAAACATGTAAAGTAGGGATGAATATTTTTTTCTCGCGTACCCCTTCGTGTGGGATATCGTTAGATAGGTCTTTAAAATATATTATGGTTGTGTAAAGACCATTTTTTGGTTAAGCGAGCCATTTGCGAAATATCTAGCTTTTAAGTGAAAATTTTTGTTCGATACGAGTTACCCCCCTCTAACTTTTGAATGGCTGTGCCTAGAAATGTGAAAAAAATCACAGACATAGCACATGTAATGAACTTACAAGGAAAACTATCACGGCTAAGTAGGCTTAACCGGTTACAGAGTTATAGTCGACTAACTGACACCTACACGTGGCCCGACACGCACTTGGCCTGTTTTTACACCTTGGGTTACATTATTCAAGTTTTAGTACGGATCCCTAATTATTTCTGGAAATAAATATAGCCTATGACACTTCATAAAGGTGTAGGTTTCTAACGGTAAAAGAGTTTTTAAATCTCTTAAATTGTATAATTTTGCTATTATTTTTTGTTTTTCGTTTAAATATTTTATGATATATGTTTACTTAATTGTTATATTTATGTATTGATAGCATAAAAAAAATTAAAAGTGTGCTAATAATTGATATCATGTTTTGTGAAATTCGTAAAAGTATAAAGTATTAATGATCAAAAGTTTGATGGCTTTTATAAGAAACCCACAGATTTTAATGATAATTTACCTATTTTTTATACAGAAATCAACGAATTAACTTTTTCAACAAAACCTTGGGTACCAGTCTCAATGAAAATAAAAGCATTTTGTTACAATCCATCTGTGCATCAGCCTAGCCGTTTCCCAAATATGTTGGGGTTATCTTCCAGTCTTACCGGAGTACCAACGTTTTTCATTGAGTGACTGCCTAAACTTTACAACCCAGTTACTAGGTAAAACGATACCCCTTGGTAAGGCTTACGAACTTGGACGGCACGTTTGGCGTAGTGGCTGAGCAATTGACTGCTGCGCTGCGTGTCGTGGATTCGATTCCCGCACGGGACAACTAAAATTGTTCCGGGTCTGGGTGTTTGTGCATGTGTAATGAATGTTTGTAAACGCACCCACGACACAGGAGTAAATTCTAGTGTGGGGCAACGTTTAAAAAAAAAAAAAAAACCATGGCTGGTTTCTGACTACCCGTAACGACTGTCAAAGATCTTCAAATAACAGCTGGTTCAAATAGGTTAACTTCTTTTCCAAGACACGGAGGAATCTCGGTATGATATAGATGGTCACCCATCAATAGAGTGACCGTGCCAAGCGCAGCTTAACCTTTGATTGACCCGTGCGGCTGTTACTTAGCCACGAGCTCTTCAATCTTGTTACCACCTCACTTAATTACGTTGTGCATTTTCTAATTGGTGAAACACCATCACCTGTAGATAATCTTGTATATTGTTTCAACAATTATCTCTTTTTCCATGAATCTGTATTTTCCCACCGTTCGGAAACGGTGAGAGTTATAGGAAATAAGTAATTAAGATCCTCTGTTTGTAATCAGTCGTATTTTACTTACGCCAGGTCACGTTGCTTCCCCCAAGTGGATTGAGCAAAATACCTCGAAATAAAACAAAGGGCGTACGCAGATGGAAGCCTTGGAAAGTAAATTTTGGGGGCTTTTGTAATAAATTAAATGAAAAATAAGAAATTGAGAAATTTTCTTCAGCTAGGGAGGAAACTATTGCAAAATAAAATAAAACAAACAAGAGTTAAACTGGCGTAAATGCTCTGGGCTTTGCAAGGAAAATTAAACGCAGTGAAGTTGCAATTTATCTTGTTATTTCACAACCGCTTAATTAAGCTTGTTTGTTAAATAAATAATTATATACTTATTTAAGTATCACCGATTTGAAGCATTAACACAGTTCTATTTTTCTTAGTCTGTCTATCTGTTACGCATTCACGACAAAATGGATTTGGATAAAATTTGATATATGTAGATAGATTGAAACCTAGCGAAGGTTATCAGATAGTTTTAATTCAAATGTGTCAATAATTACTCTTAGTATGCAGGCGAAATCGCGAGCAAAAACTAGTATATAGTGTGATATATAATGTGAAAAGCACTAAAAAGTTAAAAATAATACTAAAACCTACATAATATTACTACACCTAACCTAATCTACGATTAACCTATGATAAAATTTTAACAATTTTTTGGTGTCGGTGCCAAGCTAAGTAATGAAACGACTGGTAATTCCAGAGTATTTTCCCGTTCCGGCACCGACTCCAATATTATAGGTTAATCGTAGATTAGGTTAGGTTTATTAATATAGGCAGGTTATAGTATTATTATTTTGAGAAACTCCTCCTTTTTTTGAAGTCGGTTAAAAATCAGTTCGATATTTTAGTACCTACAACAGAAATAGAAATATACACACGGACACAAATAGGTATTAGATAGATCATTCGATTTGTCACGACTACTCGAATGTCCGACGCTAATATTGCGAATACCTTGTCTATATGGGGTGTTCACAGACTCAATTATCCCAAACAACAGGATGGAATTATTCCAAGGAAATGAGCATCATCCTGTATACAACAATGTAGATGCCAAGCGTCCTGATCAACTTACGTATCAACTAACTATATATCAAAGGATGCCTCAAGAAATCGATGGTTTATGGAAAAACTGATTAATATGGTAATATTTATATTACTCGGACATTTTAAGAACTACCCAAAATGAGGAGACAAGTCAAAAGTCATTTTTTTTTTCAAATAGGCCTTCGCAGGCTCTTATGAAAAGTATTTGTAGTCAAACCTAAATTAATTATTAGGTACTAGCTTCTGCCAGCGACTTCGTCCGCGTGGAATAGTGGTACTCCGCTCCTATTGGTCTTAGCATGATGATATATAGCCTATAGCCTTCCTCGATAAATGGACTATCTAACACTGAAAGAATTTTTCAAATCGGACCAGCGGTTCCTGAGATTAGCGCGTTTAAACAAAATTACAACATTTCCCTTCACTGCTCTGCTCCTATTGATTGTAGCGTGATGAAAAGTATACTATAACCATCTCAGGAGTATGACAAATAATTGTACCAAGTTTCGTTAAAATCCGTCGAGTAGTTTTTGTTTCTATAGAGTTTATACAGACAGACAGACAAAAATTTTACTGATTGCATTTTTGGCATCAGTATCGATCCCTAATCACCCCCTGATAGTTATTTTGGAAATATATTTCATGTACAGAATTTACCTCTCTACAGATTTATTATAAGTATAGATATAGATGTAAAGTACTAAAGTGAGTTGGTTTCTTTTTACGCTTTTACGGCATAACGGTTTAAGCAATTTGGATGACATTTGCTTAGAAGGTAGACGGGTCTGAAGATAGTTATAGCCTTTTTATTCGGGTGTGTTGAAAATTCCCTAAAAAAATCCCTTTAAAAATTCCCAGGGAGATAATAATAACTAATGAAAAAAAAACTACTAGGGCTCTGTAAATGGTCCGAAATCCACAAAGCGAATTCGTTCCCACGGAACCGAAACTGAGACTTTGAACAAAGAGCAGTCGACATTATTCGACTTCTAGTCTAACGAGGCAGTCCTCTAATTACCCCCTCTCTTGGTAGAGCGAGGGGGTAAGTCAGACTTTTACCATCGTACTTATAAAAAACCTGTAATCTGAAGTTTAACCATGTCTCACCTAATCCTTACTTACCGTTGTAATCCAGGATTAAGCTTCCAAGTTCGGATTAACGCTAAAAAGAATTTATGAGTGTTTTTTTTCTAATCCGTTGCTAAGCAGCAGATTAAAAATAATCGAACTTTCTAAGTACCACAGTTACTGACTAACCCATCCATGTTCTACCAATAGCCCTGTGCGTTGCGGGCTACGGTCTTTCGAACAATCCCTCTGCCAATACTCCCTTAACCTTCCATACCAAGGTATCGTGGGTTTGCCAGGAAAGGGAACAGTTCTACCACTTGTCGGAAGCAAGAGGTCGTATGACGTAACGCTGCGGTCACATCGCCAGTACAGGCACCGACAGAAATGTTCCCGGAATAAATAAAAGAAATTAAGTGATCAATTGGACTGACAATTTCGCTGAATTTAAATTGTAATTTAATTGTTTCATTTTTTTTGTATCATCATTTGAATTGTATAACTTTCTCAGAGATAACCTGTACTGTAAAAAGACTATTGTAAACATTTCCTTTTGAAAAGAGTCTGTGTATGGAGTTTATTGCCGGTTCTTCTCCATAAGACCCACTCCTTGGAACCGTGCAATTAGTTTGACGTTTCATAAGTGCCTGCAAATAAAGACCTATTTGAAATAAAAACATTTGAGTTGAGGACAAAAAGTTAGCATTGCTATTCAACGTGGCAATGCTGCCAGTCTTCTGGGCACATTACCAGATGATAACGATCTAGAGAGGAATATTTTGACGCTTAACCTTGACGTGTTTTTTTTGTCTTCCTTTGTTTTGTAGGTATTTTATATTTATAGTTTTAAACCTTTATACTCAAATGCACCAACAAAATATCAGGTAACTTATACGTGAAACGGAAGAACTGTCATTTAAGTTCTTTCAAAATGGAGGATAAAATTGGTTAATTTTGCTATTATTTTATGTTTTTCGTCTAAATATCTATTATTTATGTTTACTTAATTATTATAACCTTGTTTAAATAACATAAAAAAATACCAAATGAATGTTAATTATTTATTGATATCATGTTTTGTGATATTCGTAAAAGTATAACGTATAAATGATAAAAAGTTTGATGCGACCGGCTGTTAGTTTTAAGTAGTTTTAAGCATGTAAATATGGATATTGTAATAATTTATAAACTATTTAAATTAGCACTTAAATTATCAATTACTGTATCTATATAAAATACAATGATCAATTTATTCGGTCACAATTATTTTTTTTGCAATTAAAACATTTTATTCTCAACAATTTCAGTTAGGTAAAAGTAAAAGTCTGTCCACTGCCGGCCTCAAAAATCTTGACGTGAAACACAAACTTGTAAAAAACCTGTATTCTGAAATTTAACCATTTCTCCTCTAATCCTTACTTAACGTTGTAATCCAAGTTAAGTTAAGTTTGGATTAACGCTAAACATTATTTATGGTTGAGATTGTTGGTAATCCATTGCTAAGCAACAGGTTAAAATTAATCGGTTTTTATAAGTGAGACGGTAAAAGTGTTATTTTATAACCAATTTTGCAAAATAAATATCATTTATCACTTACTGCTAGACAGCGAGCTCGATCATAGGACCATAGGACCTACTCTTTGAAACCGTGCAACTAGTGTGACTTTTCATAAGAGCCTGCAAAGGCCTATTTGGAATAAAAATTTTGACTTTTGACTTTTGATTGAGTAGTTAATTTTAACTCAATTCTTGCCAGACAGCACGGGTATCGCGTATACGAGTATCTTGTCCATATTTACACGAAATCTATTCAGGATTAGTCAATAACCGCCCTGATTCACTAACCCGTTTTCTAATTTTACGGCGAAGCTGTATTAATTTTATAAAGACGCGAGACGTCTATACGGGAAAGACTTTCAATCGTTGGTCTAGTCTTATAGTAATGTACACTACAAATTATGTTTAACATCATCATCTGCCTGGCCTTTTCCCAACTATGTTGGGGTCGGCTTCCAGTCTAAACCGGATGCAGGTGAGTACCAGTGTTTTACATGGAGCGACTGCTTATCTGACCTCCACAACCCAGTTACTGGGTAACACGGTAAGCCTTGGTAAGACTGGTTATCAGACTTTCTGACTACCCGTAGTGATTTTCAAACATCTACAAATTTTAGAGTGAACACATTTTTTTTGTTTTGGAAATAGTGTCCGATTTTTGATGGACAAAATAAAACCATTTTTGTATACACTGTATATGTGTCTTTCTGCTGTCTGTAATTGCGACCTCTGAGAGTACCGCATAGTTTTAAAAAATATTTCCCATCGTAATTTGAGATAAATAAATTCGTGTACCTAGACCGACTTACAAACCAGTTTCTATGTTGCTATAAGCTTAAATAACCATTATCATCTAAGGTCCAAGTTTACCGACAAGATAACGGTCCGATTAACTTAAAACAGCCGTTTACCATAAATTCAAACTTCCAACTTTCAATATATGGGTAACGTATTATTTGAGATTTTCCTGAAACGGTCGATTACCAAACCAGGGTTGAACTACTATACGCGCGTTGACTTGTAAAACTCCTCCGTTTGTTTTTCGTAAACTTTTTAAAATAAATGTTAGTCTAGCTCTAACACCGGTGTCACGGACTGTACATCTGTAATCTCAACTCCGTCGATGAGGAGAAATTGTGCGAATGTCGTGAATGGAATCAACATTACACGCAGTGTATAGCGGGTGGGCCGAGCGACGAGAGGTAGCGGGGTACTGAGCGGTGAGCGAGAAGCGACCCCAGTAAGGTCGCTGACGTTCAATGGAAGACTTACACCAGGAATATTGAAAAGGATTTTACAATTAGGTACATGTTTATTCATCCGTCACACCATAACACAACAAAATAGTTTTGCAAACGAAATAGTATAAGAATCTTGGATAAGTTTTATTACAAACAATTCTGATACCACTTAAAATATAATAATGACGGGGTGTTAAAATGTCATGTCTCTGTGTGTTTGTGAGTCTGTGGCATCGTAGATTCCGAATGGATGAACCGATTTTGATTTATTTTTATTGTTTGTAAGGTGAATTAGTAATAAGAGCACTCCCGGTGGCACTAGATATGTTTGATTTTTTTTACAACTCTCTCATTTTTTGTTAGTTTTACAATACATTATGTAGTAATGGTTTAAAATCTTTAGTTTTAAATCGTTTTAAGCATGTTAATATTGATGAATTAAGTATATTATAGTCACAAATTATTTATTTAAATAACTATTAATTCATTTTGTAATTTGATTTTATAAGTACATTACATTATATTTATTTACAACAAAACTTAAATTATACAAGCTAGAAAAAACGTTATCGGATAATCTTTTCTATGTATTTATAATCTATGTATTTAATAATTAAATTCAAAATATTTTTTTTTAATAACTAACCGCTACATCTTATAAATTGCGTAGAAAAATGTATTCCTTGATGCGTATATTACGCAATGCATTCAAGATTCTAAGTCGGGTTTACGCAATTGGACAGCATACTTCAGCCTATTATGAGTGCAAGATGAGTACTCTAGCGGACCGGTAGATCAGCATCGTTGATTAACAACACCATGACGTAATACTCAGGGAGACACCATCAAGATAATTTTGTCCAACCAAAATTTGCTTTCACGTTGCCTACACAAATTAACGAAATTGTAGTGTCTGTTCTTAATGTCAAATGACAGCCTTTTATAAATGAACTAGCGGTTTCCCGCGGTTACTTAGTGTTACTTAGTTAACTACTTAGTGCACCCGGGTAAAAAGTAGCCTATGTTGTTTCTCAGGGTCTATTCTATCTCTGTACCAAATTTCATTTATATCGGTCCAGTAGTTTTGGCGTGAAAGCGTAACAGACAGACAGACAGAGTTACTTTCGCATTTATAATATTAGTAAGGATTACGATACCTGTTAAAAACGTGATTTTTTGTTTGTCTATTTATTTGTTACTGTTATCTCTGAAAATAATTGATCGTTGTTTTTAATATCGACGCCTAATCCTTTGCCGACGCTGATACCGATGTCAATGCAGACGCTGTCTTCAATACTGACGCCGATACCATATCCGACACTGAGCTCATCCGACGCCGATGCTAATATCCCGTGACATATAATTTACTACTTATTTCCCACGGTGAGTCCTGCATCCCGAGGGAACTACTCTTGCACCTGTATAAAAAGTATTCTATGTATAAATCCAGAATATAATCTACGTGTGTAACAAATTTCATCCAAATCCATTCAGTAGTTTTTGCATGACAGACTAAGAAATACATACTAACAAAGATTCACATTTTTTATTATATTCAGTGGTCATAAACTTTTAAAACATCACCAACATCATCTGCCTAGCCTTTTCCCAACTATGTCGGGGTCGGCTTCCAGTCTAAAGTCCAGTGTTTTACATGGAGTGACTGCCTATCTGACCTTCACAAACCAATTAGCGGGTAACACGATGCCCCTTGGTAAGACTGATTGTCAGACTTTCTAGCTTCTGACTACCCGTAACTACTGTCAAAGACAAATGATAACCGGGATCAACCGGTTAACGTGCTTTTCGAGGCACGGACGAGTCTCGCTATGACATAGATGGTCACCCATCCACGAACCAACCGCGTCAAGCGCAACTTAACCTTTAATCGGTCGACCAATACGTGCGGCTGTTTCTTAGCCACGAGCTCCTCGTAAACTCTTAAAACATCAACAGGCTTAAATTGTTGCAGCAACTACAATTAATCAAATATGGTAAGTGGCGTTAAGCTGCATTACGATTGCAGTTGAGTTTTTGCACATCCTGATAACTAGCTTAGCAAATCAAAACCAATACTTCTTGTCTCAAACTCATTTTTTTTTTATTTCAAATAGGTCTTTGCAGGCACTTATGAAACGTCGAGCTAGTTGCACGGTTCCAAGGAGTGGGTCTTATGGAGAAGAACCGGCAAGAAACTCCGTAGACACTCTATTCAAAAATAAATATTTACAATAGTCTTTTTACAGTACAGGTTTGTTTTTCTTTGAGACAATTATACAATTCAAATGCTAAAAAGAATAATTAAACAATTAAATTACAAGTCAAACTCAGCATGTTTATTGTTTAAAAATACATATTTATTTATATTTTTGTATAGCAAATGCGTGTATATTTTGTTATTTCCCTATACGATATTTTATATCAATAAAAGCTCGGTAAAAAATATGCAGCACCAAAAAATCTTTGTACGAAAAATGCAAAGGACTTTTGAAACAGCCGAAATTTTCGTGCGCTTGATATGATGTCAAAGCGATGCCAACCAAATCAATACAAGTGAGTAAATGTGTCACTTTTGATATTCATTTCGTGGAATTTATTACATCCTTCTATTTATTGACTAGCTTTCCGCCAGCGGTTCCGCCCGCGTAGACTAAACGAATTAAAATTTAAAATAACAGAGTTTCATACAAACTTTGCCCGCTTTTTTCACCCCATCAGCAGTAAAATTTCTATTTCTTTCTTTAAAAAAGAAACAACACAGAGAAGGCACAGTTAACAAAGCTTTCGCAAATTGCTCTTATAGGCGATTTGAGACTTTCAATTTTGGCATAAAAAGGCGTAGTGGTCTAGTGGTTAAGGCACCCGCATCTCGTGCACGAGTGTACTTGTTCCAAACCTGATAAGTACTAGTATGACTTTTTTAAAGCCATATTATTATGCACTTTCTATCTTAGACACCACTGACTAACGGTGAAGGAAAACATCGTGAGGAAACCTAGACTAATAAGTCAAAAATTGCCAATCCGCCTTGAGCAAGCGTGGTGATCAATGCCCATGCCTTCTCTGTGTGAGAAGAGGCCTTTTATAGTTGGGTTGAGTAGTAGTGGGATGTTATATAGGCCGATGATGAAGTTTGGCGTGGTTAAATTTATTCTGGTGAAAATTATGAAACTTAAAAAAAAACTTTTTATTCATCATATTTCAATTCTGAATACGTAAACAATAATTAAGGTCAATCTTCATATTTTTCCCAATAAAGTAGTTTTTATTGTAAATAATGATCATTTATTTTGACAGTACATAATTAACACTCGTATAGTTACGTGATTGGAAGCCGTATTGTTTTCCATTAATATCTGACCTCGGGCGGTGTCGGGCAATATAAATAGTTTGTTTTAAATAAACTTTCGCTCTTACCTTTCATTCGTGGAATGCGACTATAGACTATATTTAATTAACGTCTCTAATTAATTTCTTGCCGATACAGATACCCAATATCTGTTTTAGCTAAGATAAACAAAAGTTATTTATTTGTTTGACGAACAGCAGTTTATGTTACCGATATAAAATGCTTTGTCCTAAATGACTGATGGATCAATACAACGCACAGCCTAAACCGCTGATCGTAGAGAACTGATGCTTGTAGAGTGTGTTCTTTGTATTCGCGACGACCTTGTCCATGCCCTCCCGACCCTAGCTCGACGAGACAGCCCGCGAGCTGAGCTAACAGCTTTAAAATTCCCGATTATAATAATCATATATATTCTGATCCAGCCTGTCCCTTGCTGTCCTCCCCCAGTGACGCCCTAAGCCAAGGGCCGTACCCTACTAGAGGGTGCCCTTAGCGTGTAGTCGCTTAGTTTTGTAAGTTAAGCCCTAGCTGGAGGCCCTAAATTCATTTAAGGCACTTCACAGGCAAGCCCGGTTAAGTAGTCGACAACCTTCTAGGTTGACCTGCGAGACGCCATACACAAAAAAAATAAAAAATGTGTTCTTTGTATGACGTAGGCATCCGACAAGAAAGGATTAGCGGATAGCTAGTTAATTACTAAAATCTATGCGTAGGAATCATCTACATTGCTTAGTTACAAAGATGCAAAGAAAAAATAACCGGCTTGGGCAAGCGTGGTGATCAATGCTCATGCCTTCTCTGTATGAGAAGTGGCCTGTACCCAGCAGTGGGACAATATATAGGCTGATGATGATAGTCAGCAAAATTCATTAGGTACCTACTCTTCCACAGTCGGGTAAAAAGTGAATGATCTAAATACGCGTATATTGTGTTACTTTGGTTTCTCTCCTATACACACATATGGTAATGTTACCAAAACCATTATACTCCAAAAGAATTCAACTAACAGACAGATATTACAAACACTACACCCATAAGGGCTATGCCCTTATCTGTGACAATAAGAGTCGGCCATCTTGTCCATCTACAATGGCTTATGTAACAAGTTGCGAAAGGGCAGTGGGTTCGAAACTCGAGCGAAACAATGCTTGGGATGAGCTTAATTATGGGTCTTGTGTTACATGTGAACTGTGAACTTATTGTTTTATAATATAGGTGGAGTTATTTATTATGTAATGCTTTGATTGTGTGAGTTTTTATGTGCTGATAATGAACTGGTAGTTAAGTAAAGGAAATTTTATTTACATTATATACATTCTTAACTATATTAACAATACATTTCTTTATATTTAAATTAATTATTCTTCTCCTTTTAATAATAAACTAAAGAAAATTAGGCATTAAAATATTCCGCATTGCTGTCAACGAGAATCGTACCCAAAAGGCTGGTTGCATTGCCACGTTGGATTGCAATGCTGATACTTTGCCCAAAATATAGGCCAGCCTTCGATTTGAGTTGACTAAACGCTTAATTATATTGCGAAATAGAAGACGGGCACATGGACCCCATAAAAGTATTTGTTTTAGATAGAAAATCAGAGTTTTAGATTGTATCAGGGAGGGCCGGTTTTGGGTCCTAAAAGAGAACTAAGAAAATGGTACCGGCATTTTTTACAGAAACACAAAAGGCCTTCATAAAAAAAATGACAAAATTACCTGAATGATCTATACTAATTATAAAGTTGTAGAGTTTGTTTGTTAGACCGTGCTTATCTTTGAAACCGGTAGTCAAATATATATTCATTAGGAGGGTTTTAGGCTATTTAACATAACGCTACGACTATAAGGAGCTGAGTAAAAATACAAAAGTACGGGCCGGCGAAGTCATGCATTGGAAGCCGAGTGAAATCACGGGACACAGCTAGTTCATCATTTAAATTGAGGTACCATAATGCCTTTATTGTTCCAGAAATTTCATATACGAGGTATCTGTATGCAAAATTCGCTGGAGTTGTGTAACGTAAAATCCAATTTGATTTTGCCAATTTCCAGGAATTTTGATATCGTGAAAACGTTTGTGCATTCGATATTTGATATAGGTACGATATACCCAAAAACAGGAGCTCATTCACTTTAGGAAAGCCAATAGGGAATACATATATAGTAAAAAACAAAAAAAAACAGACGGCAAAAATACTACGAATTCAAATTGAAAATTAAATTATTTATTTGTTCCTCTTCCACGACATAACGGTCGAACCAAATTAACTAAAAAGCTAGTTGATAAAAAACCGGCCAAGTGCGAGTCGGACTCGCGCACCGAGGGTTCCGACCATTGCAAAGAAAAAATACGCAATAAAGTCGCAATTATCTTGTTTTTTTCCGACCGCATAATTAAGTTTGTTTTTAGAGGAAAATTGCTGATTACTTAAAAACTACCTGCTAGATCTCGTTCAAACCAATTTTCAATGGAAGTTTGCATGGTAATCTACATCATATATTTTTTTTAGTTTTATCATTCTCTTATTTTAGAAGTTACAGGGGGGGGGACACAATTTTTACCACTTTGGAAGTGCCTCTCGCGCAAACTATTCAGTTTAGAAAAAAATGATATTAGAAACCTCAATATAATTTTTGAAGACCTATCCATAGATACCCCACACGTATGGGTTTGACGAAAAAAAAATTTTTGAGTTTCAGTTCTAAGTATGGGGACCCCCAAAATTTATTGCTTTTTTTCTATTTTTGTGTCAAAATCTAAAAGCGGTTCACAGAATACATCTACGTGCCAAATTTCAACAGAATTGTTCTTATAGTTTCTGAAAAAAATGGCTGTGACATACGGACGGACAGACAGACAGACAGACAGACAGACAGACATGACGAATCTATAAGGGTTCCGTTTTTGCCATTTGGCTACGGAACCCTAAAAAGTACATCTAAAGTCTAAATTCTTATAACAAAAGCTTGCTAAATAAAAAATACACTTTACACTGGCGCCCCTAGCGGCTAATTTGAGCGGGATTAATTTACCCGATTGAGATAAACTCGCTCTCATCGCTTCCATCAATTAGAAGCGAGCTATCTATTTCGAAATAATGCAATTGTAGACTGAAACTGGCCCTGACGTGGCTAAACTTACATTTGATGGACTAAACACGGTCTGCGAACTGGAAGATATACTTAGCAAACTGAAATAGATCTCACAAAGAGAGGTTTATGCTACATATATTATTTAGAAGGGTCATGGTGGCTTAGTACAAATACGTAAATGATCTCTTTACTTAAATAACTTTATTTTTTGTTACGTTCTTAATTTTTTAACTTATTTTATAATATCTAACTTTCCTTATTTTAATTACCTTACTTTTACTTTTAAATTAATTTTGTAGTTTTTATATATTATTTATTTATTTATTATTTAGTGGTTAAGGAATCTACACCTAATGGCAAGAATCAATGTGACTTTTCTAAAATCATATAACCTATGTACTTTCTTATTATATCTTAAACACCACTGATTAACGATAAAGTAAAACCTGGTCTAAAGAGTCTAAAATCGCCAATCGCTTTAAGCAGGCGTGGTGGTCAATGCTCTTGTTTCCTTAAATGTATGAGAAGTGGCCATTACCCAACAGTGGGATAGTGAATGGGCCGAGATGATGATGAAGGTTAAATCTTCTTTAATATCCTGTAGGCTGCAGGTTTACTCCTAAAATCATAGTGTTATTCTAGCTCACCTTTGCCCACGCGCCTCATCAATTTATATCCGAGGTACAGAATATCACGTAAGAATCACCCACATTAAAAAAAGACCTCAATGGCTGCTCTCGATTTAAAAAAAGGACCACAAAACTACCCGAGACCTGGGCATAGAGTCTAAATTAAGTAGAATTTCTAAATACAACTGTATATGGCCGTTTGTAATCTATATGTGCATCATCTATCTGGGTTTGTCTTGACATGATTTCAATCTTAGATTCAATTGGATATGGCTAGGGCAGCTCGATATTAGGTTTCCGGACGCCAAGGTATTGTCACAAGGCATTCAGAGGCCAAACTATTGCTTTGATTTCAATACAATACAATATACGCCATCACAGGAGTGTGGATCCTAGACAGCTAGTTAAAACAGCTATTTTAGGAAGAAAAGACTTTTAAGAACGCCTTTAAAATTGAGTTTTTTAATGACCGATGTACTTGTGTTTAGTTTACCCGTTTTTAGTTTTTTAAATGGATTAAAGTGTTAACTGATGAATATTTTGTCTGTATGTTAACTGATCTGATCTGAAAAATATGCGTTCGATTCTTCACAAAATTCTGCAATAAAGAAACTATAATCTAAAAAATACTGAGCCACCGGCCAGCAAATGAAAATGGTGTGATCTGATTTTCGTTTTTAGTGTCCCGTAGTCAAAAAGGAACCCTTACAGTTTCGCCATGTCCGTCTGTCTGTCCGTGGCATAGCTAAGAAGTTCTTAGTACTAGAAAGCTGAAATTGAGTATTTTGGTCCCCTAATATTTTTTTATTCATTTTCATTTATTTTTTAATTAATCTATTATATCTTAATTGATATTTATTTATATTTATGGCTTGTAATATATTTAATTCATGTTTAATTCGCGTTTATAACCTCACTTGAGGTTGCCAATGGCCAAGCCTCATTGTCACACAAGAGCAACTTCTCTTTTTTAAATTTGATTTTATTTGTTGTCGTTTTATTAATGTTTATGGTATTGTATAGTAATAAATTATCTTTTAATCATCTGCCTAGCCTTTTCCCAACTATGTTGGGGCTGGCTTCCAGTCTAAGCCGGATACAAGTGAGTACCAGTGTTTTACATGGAGCGACTGCCTTTCTCACCTCCACAACCCAATTATCGAGTAACATGATACCACTTGGTAAGTCTGGTTGTCAGACTTTCTGGCTTCTGACTACCCGTAACCACTGTCAAAGATCTACAAATGACAGCCGGGACCATTCCGAGGCACGGAGAAGTCTCGCTGTGACATAGATCCCATCCACGGACCAGCATAAGTGCAGCTTAATCTTTGATCGGTCGAACCGTGCGGCTGTTACTTAGTCACGAGCTCCTCCTAATAAATTTTCTATTATGGCTGCTTAAAAGTAAGACAATTAATTATATTTCAATCTTCAAAAAGCCAAGCTCCCACTCTATTGAATATCTCCGTTACTAGCCATCAATATTGCTCTGATAGCTAGCATGGTGACGCCTGTTGCATTTCCAAACGTGAAATAGCCCTGTCTGTCTGTAAGCCTTTGAGGTTCTGAGACGGAGTTACAGATATCGATACTATCTGCCTTGTAGAGCGTTTGGCGAATTGATATGTAATGTCGGCTCGCATACAATGGGCTAACAAAGGCCCTATTGTCTCTTAGTTCAATCTGATTTGTATACATATGTGATCGTCAGTAATTACAGTAATATTGCTAAGATGCTTTGACAGTAGTATTGAATGAGCGAGACTATCTATTAGTACTAACCGAGTCCTAGCAATTAAACTTATTACTGCAACTTAAAATTTTTATTTTTATAGTGGACTTGTGATTAGTAATTACAGATTTTATTCTATACAATATTAACGTATTTTAAATTTTCTAAGATCTATATAAATTGAATGAAAACTTTCCAAGCACGTTAACCGTCTTACTTATAAAAAACCTGTAATCCTGTAAGACTGGTTGTCAGATTTTCTGGCTTCTGACTACCCGTAAGGACTGTCAAAGATCTACAAATGTCAACCGGGACCAACAGCTTAACATGCTTTCCGAGGCACGGAGGAGTCTCGCTATGACATAGATGGTCACCCATCCACGAATCGATCGCGTGAAGTGCAGCTTAACCTTTGATTGGTCGATCTGTGCGGCTGTTACTTAGCCACGAGCTCCTCATCATTTGATAAAGATATACTTAGGTTTTTATCTTCTCATTGAGCTAAACAGTTGACTGCGCGATGATTACCTTCCAATTAAGTTACGTAATAACTGGTAACTAATTACATATGGATGCCCCGCGGCTGTTCACCCCGGGCAGATTAGAATATCCAGCCTACAGGCGTCAACACAACTCAATTATGTTACAGTGTCACAGAGTATGTAACAAATGGATTGTTCAAATGCAAACGAGAAAAATTGTGCGTATTTTTTTTCATTGTTATTGGCATATTGTAAATGCAAAAGTTTGTGAGGGTTTATGTAGTATGATTGTTATTGCACTTGGAATAATGAAGACACGTATAAAATTCAAATCATTTATTCGGATTAGACCATTTACTTGAATTGTCAAATAATTACGAGTTTATTACAAAAAAAGTGAAAATCCTTGTTATGAGCCCTTTAATTTGATACCCATATTGCAGAAAAATGAATACTACAAAAAAACACCTTAAACAATGAATTCTAACACCCCCTACCACCACCTATCTAAGAACTCTTGGACTAATAAGACGAATCTAATTAAACCTGATACCTTAATTAAATAAATCCATCGATTCGATTGGAAGATATTCCCTCGTATCAATAAAGAACAAACAAACAAAGATAGGCGCGAAAAACCTAACCCTTTCTTTGCAGTCGGTTAAAAATAAAATTTAAGCTATTTGCCCTACAAAGATTTAGTAGTAACCATAAGAACTCAGGACATGGCGGGTTGAACTGGACTCCTACCTAAAATAATGGCCGCAGATTGCACAAGATCAGAACAAAACGGAGATAAGGCCTTTGCCCTGCAGTGGGACACAATAGGCTAGAAATAAAAAAAAAAAATAAACAAGAACTCTATTAACTAAATACTCCTTGCCACCTATTTGATAGTTATCATTTTGTCAAGCAGCCGCGGCCGCGGCCTGCAGGGAGCCCCACCACGCGTACTGCGATCACTTTGTCACTCAAAACATGGTTAAAACTGCAATCAATTAGAAGAATATTGAGCTTCAAAGTTTCAGGTTTGAATATGTATTTCTGTCTATGATGATGATGATGCGATCCTGTGGTCGCTCATTAGGGACATAGGGCTCTAAGAAGAGATTTCCATTTTTTGCGATCTTGTGCGGCGACTTCGAGGTCCTTCCAGCCGAGACCAGTTGATGCAGCCTCTTTTTCAACTGTTCGCCTCCAGGTGGTACGGGGCCGGCCCGGTTTCCTCTTTCCATACGCTAACCACGTCAACCCATTTCTGACTAAAATACTAAGCTGAAAAGAAAAGCTGTTTGTTTATTTGAACGCGCTATTCTCTAGGAACTGCTAGTTTAATTTGAAAAAATCTTTTTACTTTTGATATAGCCTTATTCTCAAGAAAGGTAATATACACTATCCGTCTTACATAAGAAACCTGTAATCTAAAGGTTAACCATTTCTAGCCTAATCCTTACTTAACGTCGTAATCCAGGCTAAAGCTACAATAGTTACTAATTAGTTCGGATTAACGCTAAACAGCATTTGTGAGTGAGATTTTTACTAATCCGTTGCTAAGCAGCAGATTAAAAATTAATCGTTCTTTATAAGTAAGACGATAGGTATAGGTACAGCATCTGATATGGGACTGTAACGACTGTTTTCAATATACTTAGCATGCGAGGACTGCCCTTCCAGGCATCTATCTGACTACAGGCTGCTATGTGATAATAAGAAAAAAGAAAAGAAAAAAATAGATCCATTTCAACTCCACCCGGGAATCGAACCCGACACCCCGCTCACAGCAACCACGTATACGTAAGACGTACGTAGTCATAAGAACAAAGGCTGTAACTAAAAATTTTTTTAGATATTGATTTAAATACATATTCGTAATTAGAATCTTTTCCTCATTCCAAATAAGTACTTAATTCAATATCCAAAAAAATATTAGTTACGGCCTTTCTTCTTAAGACGACACAAAAGATTGACTATGTGACACTTTAAACAACTTGAAAAAACTATTCATTCATTTATTAAGGTACAGCTTGGCAAAAAAGAGTAGAAATTAATAGGGGCGCCACTTTACCGTTCGTGTGGCAACCCGCTGCGACCGTATAGCGTACCATGCTATCGTCTTGATACTAAGCTGTATTTTTATAATTAATTAAAATCAGTAAGTATTATAAAATGTAATAACAAGTATTCACGTCATGTAACTGAATACAAATTACTTATAAGCACTCCTGTGTTTACAATTTTTTTTGGGTATAAAAAAAAGGCGTATGAATATAGCGTTATTATATTTGATTTCAATAAATCTTCCTCTAAATATTCCACGCCCGCCACATCCATGTCTTGGCTAGAGCTAGCCATAAACTCATCTGAGTCACACTCAGATTCAAAGGCACTGCGCTATCATGTTGGAGATTGATTCCTAAACGTTTTATGTCCAAGTACGAGCCCTCTCATAAATTCATAATACTCCTTTTCTATTTTGTTAACATGCTGGCATGAATTCTTTTGAACTCCTACTCGGTTATAGATTGAAATGCACGTTCGGTGCTTCCTATAAAGATAAAAAAAATTATTAAACCTCTATCAATAATTAATGTAAAAAGTTTACGGTACCTATCTAGTTTTTTTGTGGTTTTTAAATGCTAGTTATAACAAGTATTATATTATCTTGTGATCACACTCATAGATAAGGTTATGTAGAAATCGAATTTACATATTGCAAAGTATCAAGGCTCAAGCCACTCAAGTATCAAAATAATCTAGTCGCGCTATACCAAAGTGTCAAAGACAAAACGTAAACATAACCTATATGCTCGATGTTTATTGTTCAAAATTTCACTAATTTCGTATTCAAGCAATTCAAAACAAAATAGAGATCATAAATTAATACTTGATACAACTAAATACAACAAAACAAACTCTTACATACCTGTCATAATGGCGGTACTTTGGTAAATATCGTCGAGATCGGAAAGAAGAGTTTCAGCCTCATGTTTGACCAGATATCGCCTATAAACCTTATGAATTGTTTCCTTGCTAGTAACTCTGAATCGTTTTATTTATTATAACGTAGTTTTATTGCCGTTTTCATGGTCGAAATAAAAAAATAAGTAACTCGCGAACTTTGTTTACATCGAACGACACAGAACCACAGAGTATATAAACAGAACGACATTAATTGCCAGGGGCTGCCAGCAATAAAAAAAATTAGTTCCGTTTCTAGACTTTTTTGCCAAGCTGTACACCAAAGAAGTTTTTACAGATAACCAGTTTAACATTTACATTGATCCTCTATGCAGTGCAAAAACGTCACTTCAACGTGTACCCAACATTCAAAAAATAATAATCCAATGTCGTTGTACAACATACAAAACTAGAAATATAAAAAAAGCATATACATATTTAGCATTACATTAAACTCAAAACTCAAACTCAAAAACGTTTATTGAAATTAGACTAATTAAATTAGAAGGTACTTTTTCACGTCAAAATACATTATGACAGCACCCAAAAAACGCCCCCTTCAATGTTTCCTAGTGTTTTTTTGTGCAACACAGCTGTTTATTACAATTTTACTTTATATTATACTAGCTGTTTCCCGCGGTTTCACCCGCATCCCGAGTTAACTACTTAGCGCACCCGGGTAAAAAGTAGCCTTTGTTGTTCCTCAGGGTCTATTCTATCTCTGTACCAAATTTCATATATATCGGTCTAGTAGTTTTGGCGTGAAAGCGTAACAGACAGACAGACAGACAGACAGTTACTTTCGCATTTATAATATTAGTAAGGATTATATCGGTCCAGTAGTTTTGGCGTGAAAGCGTAACAGACAGACAGACAGACAGAGTTATTTTCGCATTTATAATATTAGTAAGGATTGTCATATTTTATTTACAATATTAATATTATTTGATTATAAAATATGATGCACTGAGTTTACAATACAAATTTGTTTATGTAATATACATTTAATATATTATCCACTTCAGAGCTGCCATCTGCTTTTATCGTTAAAATAAATTCATTCATTTGGTCATTCCGTAAACATTGATACATTGCATGACTAAACTAACCAAAATTCAAATATAATAAATTAATCTAATAATTTTTTTTTTTTTTGATTATTAATTGTGAAATGTTTATTAAATGGTATTTTTCAATAATATTTATTTAGAATTTAGTTTAATGTAAAAACTTGATTTTATTAATAATAATTGTTAATAAATTAATTAATAAGTAGCGATGTTCCTAATTGTTGTCTGTTAAGTATTTGCATGTCATGACAAGTGGCAATCATGTTTATAAGCACTTCTATATTTTTTGTCATCCTACATACATACACCTGCGTGTGTGTGTATGTATACACATGTTTTTGCGAATAAAATTATTCTATTCTATTCTATTCTATTCTATTCTATTCTAAATAAATTTACTCAAAGAATGTCAATACGATTGACAAATTCAATTTGTACTAATGGTAGGGGAGCCCTAGAAGGGATTTCGGGATTTACTAAAGCGCGGCAGATTAATATACAGGGGGATACCTTGTACCCGTTTGAGTACCTCCACCAAATATGAGCCCCATATATAAGGACGCGCGTCAAGGATAAAGGATCAGATTAGTAAAAAAAAATCGATCATCAGACAATCTCGAGCGCGTCAGATTAAGGTAGGGTGAGTTAATTACATGCTAAAAAGTGTATATTCCACTAATCTGACAATTTGAGAGAGACGCAAAGAAAGGGGAGGGCGGAAAAGTTGTAAAAAAAAAACGTCATCTCGACATTCTCGAGCGTGGCTGAATTTTTTTTTATTTTGTAGTAAATTATTCAAGGATAACGAAAAATATATAATCTGACCATTTCCACAAGCCGAAGTAACAAAAATTCGTCGATAAAGTTTAATGCGTGCAGCTGCGTGATGATGATTATCCTCTCTGCGTTTCTATTCCCCTCTCACTCTTTCTCTATCTATTACTATCTCACTCCGTCCCTACTCTGGTTTCGGTTGCTATGACGCCTTCACAGCTGATGACACAGAACAGACTCGTTCGTGGCATAATATTATTAACAGTATTTCCAACGTTTTGGCTTTTCGTTTACGTTTTTTTTTTGTTCGAGCACGAAAAAGATGAAGATGATTCTACTGATGAAGATGATGATTAATTAATCTATTAATTATAAAAAAAAAATATTTTTTGAGCATTTAAAAAAAAATATTTTCGAGAATACTTGTAGTATTCTACTTAACAAACGTACACGTTTTTATTTGCATGCTATTTCCTGAGCTTTTCAATTAATTAAGTCCAATGGTTTGAATAAAAATGTTTTTTTGTCAGATTAGGCGAATCCCTCTAGATAATCGTCAGATTATGAGACAGCACGTCTAGGACATAAAGATGAACCATATATATCTTAATCTGACGCGCTCGAGTATTTCAAAATGGCGATTTTTTTTTGCACATTATAATAATGGCCACGAGTTTGCGTCACATCGAAATCGTCAGATTATTGATTGAGAGCGTTTTTTTAGGTTCACTTAACACCCCCTTAGAAAATCTGACGCGCTCGATTAAATTATTTTTTTTTTCATTTTCAACCCTTACGTACGACCACCCCCATCATGCAAACGATCAGATTAACATACATACATTCTTAAAAATACGTAGGACATTGATGCTATCAATATCTGACGCGCTCGATTATGTCCATGCAACAGTTTTTTTTTACATTTTTGAAAATCTATAGCTGCTCCCCCCACCGATGAAAACGATATATTATATAACATTTTTTTCTTCTTATCATCTAAGCTTTGCATCCCAATAGGTCTCTATGACGCTCGAGTAAATCCCCATTTAGCATCGTGGGCTCCCCGCCTATAATTTCGAATTTCAAGTAATCAATATCGTACTATGAACGCTGCACGCTGCACAAAATAAATCAACATGTTTATTTATATAGGTACGTAGCTGGGCGGCCATGTTGCCCGGGAATTCCGGGAATCGAGCTCAAGTTGTTAACCCGATGCAGCGGCGGCCCGGGCTGCGGACCTTCCCCACCCCGTCACAGCAGAATACTGGGAAATCGGAAAAAGGCTTGAAAATACAGATTTTCGTTGCAACGCGATATGCGGAAATAATAAAGCTTTTCATTTTATGTACGGTTTTATTGATAGCTAACTATTGTTGCCTGCGGTTTCGCCCGCGTCCCGAGAGAATTAATTAACGCACCCGGATAAAAAAATAATATAATAATATAGCCTATAGCCATCTTCAGGGTCCCGGTTATCTCCTTACTAAATTACATTCAAATCGATTCAGCCGTTTTACCGAGAAAGTGCAACAAACAAACTCACTTTCGCATTTATAATACTACTTACTAGCTTTCCACCATTCTCCGATGTCCTTTTTATCCCCTTAGGGGTAGAATTTCGGAAAATTAAAGAAAGAAAGAAAAACAGTTTAGTCGCGTGCAGTAACAACCATACAAAACATAAAATAAGAAAAAAAACAAATTAGTATCTGAGGCCTCTCCTTTAAGTATCAGGATAAAAAGTAGATCTATACTAATATACCTTCTCTAGGGTTCGAGCTATATACAAGCCAAATTTCATCTAAATCGTGTCATCCATTTTACTAAATACTGAACTACTTAGCGCACCCGGGTAAAAAGTAGCCTATGTTGTTCCTCAGGGTCTATTCTATCTCTGTACCAAATTTCATTTATATCGGTCCAGTAGTTTTGGCGTGAAAGCGTAACAGACAGACAGACAGAGTTACTTTCGCATTTATAATATTAGTAAGGATAGTAAGGATTAAAATAAAAAAGTGATCATTGATGTTGAATGATGATCCCTTTTTTCAGTGATTTTTTTTTGGTACGCAGGTTTTAGTGTTCCGTAATCGACAATGAACCCTTATAGTTTCGCCGCGTCCGTCTGTCTGTCGATATGTATATCGGTTTTTTTTTATTGAATCTCCCTTACCTACACGTAGAGTGGGGGTGAATATTTGTTTTACTACACGTACCATCGTGTAGGGCATTGTTGGGTAGTCTCAAAAATAGAACAAAACGTACAGACCTGAAGGCACCCGATTTGAAAAGGATTTTCCGTAATTCTACCCCTAAGGGGGGTGAAAAAGGAGGGAAAATTTTGTATGAAACCCTGTTATTTTTAATTTGAATTCTTTTAGCTCATTCAATAAAATACACTAGTGGTATTCATTGAAAAAATTGCATCGCTAACTTCGGCTTTCATTTGGTTTGGCATTGCTCAACAAAAAATTAATGCAGTATTTACTGAATCATCATCATCAGCCTATATATTATCCCACTGCTGGGCACAGGCCCCTTCTCATACAGAGAAGGCGTGAGCATTGATCACCACGCTTGCTCAAGGCGGACTGGCGATTTCAGACTTTCTAAGTCCAGGTTTCCTCAGGATGTTTTTCTTCACCGTTAGTCAGTGACGTCTAAGATATACTTAGAAAGTACATGTGACTTTAGAAAAGTCACACTGGTACTTGCCAGGTTTCGAACCCGCATACTCGTACACGAGAGGCAGGTGCCTTAACCATTAGGCCACCACGACATTTACTGAATAGTCTTCACAAATTCGTGAGGTTATTAAATAGGTACACTTAATATTTTGGTAAATCCATACATGAAACGGTTAATGACGAGTTTCCAAAATTAATGGTAGCTCTTTGGTTTTCAATTAATTTGTTTAAATGTCTTCTTTTAATTGGTTTTGTGTTTATTTTTATCCATGTATATTAAAAGAATATTTGATCCAATATGTTAATAATTGACGGTACTTACGTCTGGCATAGTGGTTGAGTAATTGGCTGCTACGCTGCGTGTCGCGGCTTTGATTCCCGCACGGGACAATAATTACAATTGTTTTTTGTTAAAAAGACTAGAATTTTGCGTAAACAATGTTCCTACAGACAGCGCGTACCTAAGCTACAATCCGAGACTCAACCCTATCTTTATTAAGATCCTTTTAAATTAAATCTCATATTTTTTAATATAAATAAAAAAATATATTAATATAGTAAGTATAAAAAATATAATATAGAAAAAAAATATATATATATTTATAATTATTAAAAAAATATTAATATAAATTATTAAAAAATATTAATACAAATTATTTAAAATATGTATTAGGCATCCACCGTGAAAACCGTATCAAAATTACTTTTATTTTTTAGAAAAACTAACTAGAAATTACACAGACATGTTTTTTTAATAACAGAGTAATAAAATATCCACGAAAAAATATACCTATGTAATGTAAACTCTGTCTGTTCGTTGATAAAGTCGGCGGTAACATGATGTAAACGACATGTATGTTTATAATACCCTTCACCTGCTAGCCGTGCGCCGCATTGTGTTCGACTGAGTATTGTTGCTAGACGTTTTTCAATAGGCGCTGTGCGTCCGGCAAATAATATCATGTTGCATTTATAAAAGCGTGTGTGATGAATATATACACACATATCATAATAACTGTATTTACAAAAATGAATCCCTATTTCCCTTGGTCACGGCATCACGAGTGAACGGCTGGATTGATTTGTATGAATTTCGGTACGGAGATCGAGGTTTTAGGCTACTTTTTACCCTCGGGACGCGCGTGAAACCACGGGAAATAGCTAGTTTTATACATAAAAATGGATTGATGTTCGTTAGTCTCACTAAAACTCGAGAACGGCAAAATTCAAATGTCATTCATTCAAATTAGGCTAAAAATCTGCAGTTTTTTGAACGTCAAATTTACAAGAAACAGCCCCGAAAATGCCATTTGCCCCTTCACCACTTCCTATGTGTTTTTGCCGGGAAGAAGTGGCAACAAACTCTCCAGCAACACATATCTGTCTGTAAGGTTTGAAGAACCTACGTTTATACAATATTAATAACAAAATGTTTATCGCAGTCCAGGGAAGGTTTAAACGGTAAGAAAAAGTTAAGATACATAATATAGATACGAAGTACACCGGGTCATCTAGTATAATATATTTTTAGGGTACCTCCCATACAAGTGGATGAACATATTTTTTAAGCCCTGGCTGGCTAAGCAGTCGACAACCTTCTAGGTTGACATGCGAGATGCCATTTAAAAAAAATTACAAACATTTTTTACTCACTTATATCCCGTTTAAAATAAAAACACTAGTACTCAGCTGCATGCGGTTTAGACTGGATGCCGACCCCAACATAGTTGGGAAAAGGCTAGGCAGATGATATCCCATCTATAATAAATAATTGACAGTGATTCATTATAGCAGGATTTCTTTGAGAAAACTTTTATCAATAAGCAATCGAGCTCTCAATTACAAGATATTTAATTTTGTTACCCCAAGCTGCAGAGTTCTTAACTTCTGGCATTTATTATTGGCTAACTGGACTAATTATATTTCGTTAATGGCGACCCTCCCAACTGCTGACGTCACAAGCTGGAAATTGAAAAAGAAAATCCTAAACGGATACAAAGAGCGGCAGTCTACGTAATTTACTTTTGTTTTGTTTGTGATGCACTTAAAATGGAACAACAGAGAAGGTTTCAAAGGTTGGTTTCGTAAATATACTTATTTTAGGACAATAACATAATGCGTCATTACTACAGTTAGCTGGGAAACAAAATGTGGATGTCCATTTTTAGAAAACACGCAGAGCTATGCGTCAATGCTTAGTAAATGAGTGACGTACTTAAAAAAACTTTTACCTATTGATAGGATGTTAATTAAAATTACAACACTTTGACATTGAATTACATCATTAATATAAAAAAATTAAGCAATGCTTTCTCAAACTGAATCAATCGTTTACACACTAACAAATAATCACTTCGAATTCAAAAATAATTACTTAAAATTCAAAAATAATTACTTCAAATTCAAAAATAATGGCTTCAAATTCAAAAATAATGAATTCAAATTCAAAAATAATGAATTCAAATTCAAAAATAATGTCTTCAAATTCACAAATAATTATCACTTACGTACCTACTCACGAAAACTTGAAAGATTTTTTTTTATTAGTGATTTGTGTAATATCTTGATGTCTTTTGTCATTACTGAACTGTTCAGGCTGAAATGCATCTTCCTTAGCGTCAGGTAGCTAAGGAGGACTGAAGGAGGGTCGGTTCAATTAATCAATAGAGAGTAATGCCCTACCTTTGACAGATAGCGCGTCTGGTATCGAACAATATGGCTGACGCTACGTTCAGACGGCAAATCAAATTGATCAGTACCTACACTAGCAATATAATATATTAAAAAAATTAACCGACTTCAAAAAGAAAGAGATTCTTAACTCGTCTGTACGATTTTCTTTTTGTATGTTGATTAATTTTTGAATTGTATGATAATTAATGGATTTTGATGTTTTTTGTTTAATAGTCATACTTCTATTGTTTTTGGAAATCTCGTGTAGGTACGATATAGGAACGGGAAATAATGACGTGTGATCGTAGCCTAATTCGATACAGAATTAATGAAGACTAGACCTAAGGATTGAAGGCATAAGGTTAATAAATCTTTACACCTATTTTTAAGTAGGTACCTACACCACCAGAGTGTGAAAGTTACCGTAAATACTTAATTAAGTATTGGTCGTATTTAGACCACTGGTCGACCACTTCTATCATATACATATATTATTATTTATCTACACATATAAAATGCTTTGTCCTGAATGACTGACGGATCAACGCACAGCCTAAACCGCTGGTCGTAGACACCTGAAACTTGGAGGGTTTATTCTTTGTATGACGTAGGCATCCGAGAAGAAAGGATTTTCCCAAATTCTGTCACCTAAGGGAGTGAAAAATTGAGAAAACTGAAACTATATATTATGTATGAAACTCAGTCATTTTTAATTTTAATTCATATAACCCACACAGGCGAATCCGCTGGCGGAAAGCTAGTTATATATTATAAATGAATCCCTATTTCACTTAGTCACGCCATCATTGAGAAAAACTAAACCGATTTGGATAAAATTTAGTTCGGAGATAGAGGAGAACTTGGAGAAAATTGGGCTAGATTTTATCCAGCTGCCTGAAGTTATTCCCTCGGAAGCGGATAAAACAGGGGGCAACAGCTAGTCTGTAATAAAATGTAAAAAGAAAATTGTTAGAAAAAATATTCGTTCCATGTCTGTAATTGACATTACAAAGATATGATGAAGCCTATAATTTGACAAAAAAATATTACAATATAATATATTATAATCAGCAAAAATTTGACCCTTATAAAATCGAAATTGATTCTAAAAAGAAAGTTGACGGTAATTTGTATTGTGCACAACTTGTCAGACTGTCTACCCCTTAAATTAATGGCAGATATAATATGTACCTACAAGCACTGATGCACATTTACAACGGAAGTGAAGACAATGCAACTTATTTTAAAAAGTCAACCAAGTGCAAATTGTTCTTCCACACCTAGGGATCCGTACTCTCTAGCTTATTATTGTGGCAAATAGCTTCAATTTTCTTTTCGACAAACTGACAGACTTATGACTCTTTGATAATTCAAAGTAAATGGTCTAGTTGAAACGAAAGATTTTTTGAAAAAAATATTCTTGGTATCGTATATCCAATCATAGAGATTAATTTCGTATTTCGAATCGGATTTTTATAAAATTATCTTCTATATGGTGTAAAATAATCAACCTCGATATTTTTGTAGTCTTCTGTGGTTGTAGTCTTAGCTTTTGCTAAATTCCATGATAATTATTGAAAACTAGCTATAACAAATGCTTTGTCTTGAATGACTGACGGATCAACGCACAGCCTAAACCGCTGATCGTAGAGACCTGAAACTTGGAGAGCGTGTATGACGTCGCCATCCGATAAGAAAGGATTTTCCGAAATTCTACCACTAAGGGGGTGAAAAAGGGGGGCAAAGTTTGTATGAAACTCTGACACTTTTAATGACATTTGATGAAATGAAATTTCACTTGAATTCGTATAGCCCATGCAGGCGAAGCCACTGCGCGCTGGCGGAAAGCTAGATCATATATAGATAAACTTATTAAATTAGTACTATTTCGTTTCTTGTTTCATTTCTGTATCGTTTTTAACCAATTGAGGTGCGTACCCTAAAAACATTATTTTATTCCCCTAGTCATTATTTCTGCTAATGAGGGACGTTTGACGGGCAATTCAGGGATCCAACCGCAAACTGCATTAATAAAAAGCATTACAAAGTAATAAAATTAATGTTTGCACAAAGTTATGTCAAACATATTTTTTTGTGCCATTTTAGACTTTAAGATAGGTTTTTTTTTAGACATGACCATAGTAGATGTAGCGGGAACACACCGTTAAGCATCACAGTTTTTCCTGTCTTCATGAGACGGTAGCTCCGAGTCCAAGTTACTATAAGTATTCTGGCATTTTCTTTAGTGTACCGTCTGTGATCTCAGAATCTAAAAAAACTTGGTGGACTGAAATATAACTGTCCTATGTTTGCATCATTCTATTAAATACCAGTAAAATCTGTCTCTCTATTAGCAGCGCCCCGTCGCCTTACATACCCCCCACCACCCACCAGACAAAAATTAGCCACCTCACCCGCTTCCGCATACGATCGTGATTCGAAGCTCAGCCGAAAACTAATAAATACCAGTCTGAGAGCCTCTTCATTTTCCGAAAAATCTCTGTGCAATATGTATTTCTATAATTACGAAACAAATATTTTCATGCAATATTTTTTGCCGAAATATTTAACAAGAATTTGATTGGTTATTTTTCAATAAAATTCTTGTTAAAAATCGGATCCATCCAAATGGAAAAATGCTCGAACTTATAACAACATATACGATTCAATTGAACCACTCCAACTAAAAAATCTGGCCAAGTGCGAGTCGGACCTTGTATCGGGGACTCCGAACCTTGGAAGGAACTCTACACAGTAAAGTCCAATATAATTGTTTTATTCTTCAGACTATAATTAAATTAACTTTTTCAAATTCCTTCTTTTCGACTTTCTTTTGTTTGCAAGACCATGTCGATAATCACTATTTTATATCAAAAATCCATTCCAAATTTTCATTCAGTACAAATAAGCCTAAGTACTCAAATATTCAGCTCGTATAGATGGACAGGCGGACGGACAGGCAGACGAAGTCGCACCAAAAATTTGATTTTACCATTTTGTTTTGGAACCCTAAAAACAGGTCTAAATTAATCCTCTCCCTACTCGAACGCACTCACAAATGAAAAAGTAAGTTATAGTGCAGTAGACGCGTACTGAGTTAATAAAAAACCGGCCAAGTGCGTGTCGGGCCACGCGCAGTAGGGTTCCGTAGGAGATCTCAGTTAGTCGACTATAACTCTGTAACCGGTTAAGCCTACTTAGCCGTGATAGTTTTCCTTGTAAGTTCATTACATGTGCTACGTCTTAGATTTTTTTCACATTTCTAGGTACAGCCATTCAAAAGTTAGAGGGGGGGGTAACTCGTATCGAACAAAAAATTTCACTTAAAATCTAGATATTTCGCAAATGGCTCGCTTAACCGAAAAATGGTCTTCACACACCCATAATATTTTTGAAAGACCTATCTAACGATACCCCACACGAAGGGGTACGCGAGAAAAAAAATATTCATCCCTGCTTTACATGTTTGGGAGCTACTCTAAAAAAAAATATTTTTCAAAATTTTATTTTACCACTTTCTCGGCGTGATCAATATACATATTCATACCAAATTTCAGCTTTCTAATAACAAAAACCACGGAGCTATGCCGCGGACAGATAGACAGACAGACAGACAGACAGACGGACAGAGCGAAACTATAAGGGTTCCTTGTCGGACTACGGAACCCTAAAAATGGTTCTGTTACAGCTAACTGATTTGATTTTTCCGCGCAATACAACCTTGTTTGACCGTACAACTGCTAAATGAATGATTTGGCTCTAATTGAGATGTCTAGGATCGAGCACAATACAGCTTACACAGGTTAATATTTCTAGCTTTCGATGTCAGGCGAAAATACGATGGATTGCAGACATAGGACTAGGTGCACTACACTCACATTTGCGTCATCTATTTAGATACATATTTTTAGTGCAAATACTTAATAATCTTCAAAACAAAAGCTCCAAATTGAATATCTTTAGTTACGATTCTTTCTAGACCTTCATAATGAAAACATTGGGGACTTTGACGATAATTGAAAGCACAACAGTCACAGGCAAAGCCAAGCTAATTCGATAGGCTTAACCCCTTCACTGTAACAGTATAATTCGATGCGTCCATTAACAGTGTCCATTTGGCACCTAGGCTGTCTACGATTCCCAGAACCTCCAAATCCAATACATATCAAAGTCTTGATGATAATTGTGAACACAACAGTGCCAGTAGACCAGTCGCCAGTTCCCGAGTGCCGGCTGATTCGATGCGACTAATTCGCTGGTTTTAAACTAATCTGATGCTCAATCCGTTTAAGCTTATAAGGTCTGTCACAGACAATACTAGGCTTTGGAAATCTGCGTTGTGTGGTCAATGGGGTACAATAGGGAGAGATCAGACTAACAGACGGTTGCACTAGAAAAATATACGTGAAACGGAAGAACTGTCATTCAAAATGTGTTAAAATGGAGGATGAAATTGAAAATTCGCTGTTTTCGTCTAAATATGTATGATATACCTTGTTATTGTATCTATGTATCGACGTCATTCAAAATATTAAAGGTATGCTATTTATTGCAATTACACTTGCGTGCCAACTGAATGGACAGGCCCACTCGGATCTGTATGACTCTTTCTTCAAAAGGTCATTTCAGACTCGAGCCTACATTGTACATCCATGATGCAAATATACATTATGTCCGGACCTTACAAGAGACTTTGACTCTTGAGTTTGTTTCAGTGTTTCTTTTCAAGGTAGTCAGATAGGAAACACCAGCCTCATCTAGCTTTAAAAAAAACGTTATTTTAAAACCTATTTGCAAAATAAATATCAAAAATTTATCATTTCATTGATATGATGTTCTGTAATATTCGTAAAAGCATAAATAAAAAAAAATTGTGTGCGAATTTTTATTACGTTTTCGTCATAATTGGGCGTATGTAACTCCCAGGATATTTAATGGCTTTATTCTGATTCTCGGAACTCATATTCGAGCACCTCCCATGGATTATTCCTGTTCGCAAAAATAATATTTACAAATAACTGATCTCAATTCGTTACAAACGTTTTTAATGAAGCTTAATTCAAAATTAATTTTAACAAATTAAGAGAGCTGTAATTTGAAGGGAGGGAAATCATTTATTTGGTTTTACTTTATCCGATTGTTATTAAGTATTAAAGCCACAATGATCAATGTTATGTAAAGGGCTGCTCTCGAGTGTACTTTCCCAAATAAAATTATTGCAAAAAGGTACACTCTTATGCAGTTGTGGTTTTATTTGCACTGGCATGCATACAATTTTATTCCACTCTACGATAAAATAATTAATTAAAGGTTGACTCGTAAAATAAATTATCATAATATTATGGTTTCACGAAAGCTCTTCTGATGGATGATGACCACTGCGATTGGTTACAAAGAAACTTTTGTTATATTTAACCAATAATGGTTGGGGTATTATCGATAAGCGGTTTCCCATGTCATGGAGAAAGTATATCATGGGGCTCCTATCGGAATATCAGCGTTGCAGCATTTACTCAGGTAAATGTTGCAGCATTATGCTGAGATAGGAGCCTTTTCTGGCCTCGTACAGGTATAATGTAATGTCTTTAATTTTATTTCATTTTTCCATTTTGTTTTATTATTTTATTTTTTAACTATCTACTAATTGTCTACTTCCTGTGCGTGTCTAGAAATAAATGCTTTTTCTTTCTTTCTTTCATGCACAGGGATAAAAAGTAGCCTATAATCCAGAATCCCATTCTATCTCCAAACCAAATTTCATCTAAATCGTTTTACTACGTGACAAACTCACATTCATATTTATAATATAAGTAAGAACTAGGAAATCAAATATTCTACCTATCTATATTTTGGCTCTGATTTGATGACCAACTATGTAAAATCCGGGAATAATCTTCATATTTTTAGAAAACCTCAAATAAGCCCTATTGGAAAGGCACAAACGAATTTCAATTCTATTCACAATTTTATTATTAATCACTCTAAACCAGTACCAAATCCAAACAGAAAATTGGTTACTGGAAATACTCAAGTCAGGTATGTACTTCCACGAAAATGTTCAGCGGTCTCGGTTGAAGTTTGGTATCCTGAAAAAGTGCTACCTCAGCGACATCTATTTATGAATTACGATAATAGATATTCTCACACGGACTAGTAACCGCGAATTTGAGATTTCAATTGTACTCGCCAGAGGACACTGGGAGCGGGGCTGCTACATATCGCTCCTCAAAACTTGTTAGGCTGCTCTCATAATGCTGAGAATTTAACGACCCCTTTCTTCCCATTAGATTCAAATCCAGATATAAAGACTTCAAAGTAACTCCACGTGTTCAAAGCATCCTGTATGATATTTGAAACGAATTTATTCTCAAAGACCCTTGCAAGATTGTCGCTTAGAATGGTAATCACAAATTTGTTTTTCCAAAATTGATCCTAGAGCGTATAAGAATCGAAAAGATTTGGTAAGTCAAGCTGCCGCTGGCTACTTATCTCTGTACAGGCTACAATATTTTGCACAATTATTAAATTAGTAATTAATTACTTATTCTGCCTGGGCTCAGAGATTGTTCAAAAGAGTTGCCTTGGCCCTTGGATCACAAAGGGCAAAAAAAAAATAACAGTATTTTTTTGGGACCCCTCCCATAGGGTGGGTGCGGGAGGGAGCTAGTGTCAGTCTTACTGACTAAAACCCATCCATGTTCTTTCCCCAGCCCTTTGTATTCCGGGGGCACGGTACCAGTATCGGCAGGAAATAGCACGGATAGGTTTTACCCAGTAAGAGTCTGTCACCCCCTCCAGCAGGAGGAGTCAATTAATGATTTCCCATCATAAAAGCAAAAAAACACTAACAATTGAAGGGGTATTTATAAAAATAAAATGAGTAAATCTGAAATTCGACACTTTTTTATAATGGCAAGCACAACTCGTTTGAGCATCACTTCAATAGGATACAAGGGAGACTTATAAAAAGTAAGACCTTAACCAGCGTACGTCTTCTTCATCGTATTTTTATGACACCATGTCTTATTCGTCAAAATGATAATCCGTATTTGAATATGAATATTAAGAAGCTTGTTTCTGATAATAGTTGTCTGATCAACGACCCTCAACACAAACATATTTTATTACTATAGTGAAAACGTTTTGAAATCTCAAGTACTGACGGGGTGCTCACTTTTGAGTAGGTATATTGTAATTTTTTTGTCTGTATTCGTGTGCTTTTTTTGAGTAAAGGTCTGAATTGACTTACGTCACTTGGCCTCGCAAGGAACGCGAGTACCTAATATTACGTTGTAGATGCTCGTTTGTTTCAGTTTAAAGAAGAAAATGGTTACTTTCTTAAGAACAATTACTTACGTTTACTGCGTAATAGAATTAACGTAATAAACACAAAAGCTGTCGAATTGAGAACCATTTTTGATGACGTCGAATATAGGTGATAATTTTGACAGCTCACACTTGTGATTTTTTACTTGACTAGTAGCAAAAATAATAAAACAAATCTTAAATAATAGACCATTATTAATTTTAGGCGTAAACACGATATTTAAGGCGTTGTCCGGGCTTCATAATTATAATTCATAAATATTTTTATTTTGATGAATAAATGCTTAAGAAATGTCATGGACTGAGTACATACTTTCCGGGAAAACAGTGTATTAATTATACAATGCATTCACCCTGACACTCTTCCACGGGTTTGAATGATATTGTTACTTTATTATTTGCTACACTGCGATAGTCCAAGACCTTTAGAATTGGACGACAAATTTTTGGAGGGATCGCTTGTCACAAAAACCGTTGGAAGTAACCGATGCTCATACATATCATACACTTGGTCCATTAAATACTTCATGGTTTAATTTACCGTTAAATTACCTCGTAATTTACTATTTAACTGTATTAAAAAACCGGTCAAGTTTAGAGTCATATTCGTACTTATAATTTGTTGTTAAGTTATCAATAAAGGATTATTGTTTTTACTTGAAATAACCTATGGTTGTCTGCAATGCTAGTTTTGAGAGCTGAAGACTTTCTCGTATCTCTATTACGCTGGTACTCAGTATGCTAGCTCGACGAGCCAGCCCGCGAACTGAGCTAATAGCTTTAAAATACCCGATTATAATAATCATGTATATTTTGATCCAGCCTGTCCCTTGCTTTCCTGCCCCAGCGACGCCCTAAGCCGAGACCCGTACCCCACTAGGGGGTGCCCTTAGCGTGTAGTCGCTTAGTTTTGTAAGTTAAGCCCTGCCTGACCCTAAATTCTTCTAAGGCACTTCACAGGCAAGCCCGGTTAAGCAGTTAACAACCTTCTAGGCTGACCTGCAAAAAGGTACCCAGTACCAGGGTTCGCAGCTAAGTAACAAGCATGCGGATCAATAGATTAGCAAGGTTAAGCTGCGTTAGCCGCGGTCATTCCATGCATAGGTGACCATGTTCACATAGCAAGTGTCCTCCGTTCTTCGAAGAGTATGTAAAGCTGTCGGTCCTGCGCCTGATCTCTCCCCGGTCGTGTCGGATTGCCTAACCATTGGACTATGAGAGTTAGAGAATAGAGTGCGCCTGTGTCTTCGCTAGCGTAATTTAATATCTTCTGGCTACTCTTCATTAAGATTGGCTGCCGTGCCGCATATTACCCTATAGTATAGCAGTTTTGCTATACTACTACTACTGCTATATGCTACTAGGTTTCCACCAGCGTCTTCGTCCGCGGTGGCTATACGATTCAAATCTTTGCCCCCTTTTCATCCTTTTAGGGGTAGATTTTCGGAAAATCCTTTCTTATCGGATGCTTACGTCATACAAAGGACACACCCTCCAAATTTCAAATCTCTACGTTCAGCGGTTTGAGCTGTGCGATGATCCGTCAGTCATTCAGGACAAAGCATTTTATATGTATAGTTAAGAAAAGTATCGTGGCGGTAATATTTCCATGACCTTCACAATAATTAATACAGTTGGGACCTATATACAAGCTTCTGGGAACACGATAATAAACGACCTGGTTGCATTTGAGTGTTATTTGTTTACAAGTAAGGACGTAATTAACTGAGAATGGCAATCGCATCCGTATAACAGAGCTTTTCTCTGATTGCGGAAAGCCACTGCAATTTCCTGACAAATATTCCACAAATTCAAATTCATTTATTTCTTAATCTGCTTAGGCTTTTCCCAATAAATTTTCGGAAGAAAAAAGCCCTCCTTTAAGGAAAATGGAAAAGGATTCATAGGCGATGATGGAGTTATAAGGGAATGTCCGATAAACAGCGGACAAAGTCGCGGGTGGAAGCTAGTTATTTATATTATATGCCATAATGCCATAAATACAACACAAGTAAAGATTAGCAAAATCTTTTAGTATGTCACATAAAGTTTCTTTTAAGAAAATTGGATTTGAAGTACCTACGAATGTTTAAAATTTAATGCTGACCAATATCACTTGTTCAAAGTTTGAAATACTTTCGAACTAAAGCATTTAGAAAAATCTGGACTTAAAAAGTCTGAAATCGATAACCTGCTTTGAGCACGCGTGGTGATCAATGCTCATGTATTCTCTGTATCAGAAGAGAAGCCCAGCAATGGGTCAATAAATAGGCTAAACCACTACTCAGCTAACGTCATAACACAATTATAGGGTAACACCCTTTAGAAAGACTGGGTGTCAGATATTCTGGCTTCTGACTACCCCGTAACGACTGTCAAAGATCTGCAAATTACATCCGGGACCAACGGCTTTCCGAGATACGGAGGAGTCTTGGTATGACATAGATAGTACGACCCATTCACCAACCGACCGCGTCAAGCGCAGCTTAATCTAGATCTTTCTACCCGTATGGGGCTGCGGGACTTTCGAAAGAGATACCGCGCCCCCGGAACAAAAAGGGCTGAGGAAGGAACATGGGTTTTAGTCATTAAGAGTCTAACACTTCCACCCGCCCCTCCCAAAGCTGAGGGGTAATTTGAAGATATCCCATCCGAAAAAAAATCTTGATTTTTCTACCTGTATGGCTATTCTTTAGACTATCAAACCATTCCACAATATGGTAAGGTTATTTTTTAAGTATCTGGAGATGTATCTATAATCTTTCAGATTGATATGCTTCTGAGAGTGACAATGAAGACTATAATGTTAGCAACAAGAAGAAATAATGTTTTAATAGAGATAAAACACTAGCCAATACCTTTAAAGCAAGGAAAGAGAACAATATCAGATGTAAACAATTAAAACCTACTAAGTTTGTTTCCCAATAAATTATTTCCCAATGCAAAAATCAACAGCGAAGCCCTATAGCCATCGTTAAGAAATTTTTTGAAAACAAACTTGCGATTTCCGAAACTCTTGCGAAAACGCGAAGAAAAGTTGTTTCCTCGTTCTTTTGTTCGAAAATAAACTGGATTACAAATCAAGCCGAAATTTTAAAGAAACAACAGAACGCCAGAAATGTATACGGCTTCAGTTTCGAAACCAAACTCAAGGAGCAACAGGTAGGGTACCTCTCAGGAAATATTGAAAAATGTGGTTTTCAAATCGAATCCAATGTACTTTTTGCTAGCAAATGACCTTAATTCGTCACTTAAGTTGCTGTGAATCCGCTGTTAGAAAAATTACGAATGGAATTGGATTTTTTCGTATTAGTTTAGCAGTTTTGTGAAGATGTGACGTACGGCCGTCCTCTCCGAAAGCCGGGGCGTCACTGATGTTCCGCCCCACTCCGCGCGCCCGGCACTTTGTCTGTCAGTAATACAAGTACAGTGTCACTACACACACATGCTTGTGATGTTACCCGGCCTGTTGATTTCAGTTCATCGTTGCATTCCCTTTCCAGCCGTGCTACGAGCACGGCGTCTGTGTGATTTTCATTCAGTTCAAGTTCATTGTTCAGGTTATAGATAGTATTGTTTGGTTCAATTTGCGTTGCGATGTTATTTTCTTCATTAATTCTATTTTATTGTTGTTCTATTTAAATTAGATCTTTTTATTTATTGTTTTAAATATCCATTAGGAAGCGTTCGGGATTTTCCCAAAGTTTGTAGCTAGAAGCTACTCAATGTTAGGAAAATTTGAAGTAAATTGTATTGATTGTTGAACTTTTTAATCATGTCATTGATCTCATCGGTAGTTAGTGTTAACTTGTGGGATGTTTATCTAAAACCTCACTTATCTGTACTTTGTTTAATATGTATTATTATAATTATAGTATCCTTTTAAAGTTTATTTACTGACATATATATATATATTTTTGGCGAAATGTGTATTTTTTCCGCAGCGTTGGGCTTTAATGTTAATTAATTTGTTAGCTTGTCCCCTTTAGGGTGGTACCGTGATGGGGCCGCAACTAATGCGTGCTCGCTTGTCAAAAATACCGACTCTCTAGATTCCTATTCAAAATCTTACATGCTCAGCAAAATATACTTGCGTCTTAGAGTTAGAAGAAAAGATGTCTGGATTGCCTTCAAATGTTTGGTTGAGATCATCGATGTGTTTTGGTAGATAAGGAATTTATCAGTCGAATGCTATGTTATGAAGTAAATTATGTATGATGACGGATATTATTGTTATTATGTAATAAAATGTTTTTCTTTTTTTTTAATGACACGTCATCGGTAAATTTGAGTATCTTGTGTGACGAATGATGCTTTCCAGTTTCATAATCATTCATGAATTTCAGTGCCTTTTAATAAATGGTTTTAAGTCGTAACTAAACCTACCAGTATTTCGTAAATCCTTATAATTATATATGTAAATGTAAAAGAAACTCTGTCTGTTAGTATGTCATGGTAAAACGGCTGAACTGATTAAGATGAGCTTGAGCCCGGAGGAAGAATTAGAGATTAAGAAGTCTTTACCCGGGTGCACAAGTAGTTCCGTGTAATATACATATATACGTTATTTAATACACCTACCTACAAATAAATAATTATTTTAAAATAATTTAGTTTTTTAAACAATTAAAAAATAATTTAAATAAAGTAATAATTGAATTAGAGATTAAGATTGCCACAAAATAAACATTTATCTGTAAATAATAGTAGTTTCAATTATTCTAATCTATAATATTATATATACATATAAATAAATCGCTGAATTTGTTGTTAAGCGCAAATCTCGAGAGCAGCTGAACCGATTTGGATGAAATTTAGTACGGAGATAGAAGAGACCCTGGAGAAGGTTTTACTTTTTATCCGGGTGCGTTAAGTAGTTCCTCCGGGACGCGGGTGAAACCACGGGCAACAGCTAGTAATATTATAAATACGAAAGTTCTGGGAGGATGTATGTTTGTTTATTACTCTTTCACGCAAAAACTACTGAATGTATTGGGATGAAAATTTGTCGCACACATAATTAAGAACTTTAGGTGTTTTTATTTTTTGTATTTTATATTTTTTGTTTTTGCATATATGTATGTAGTAGTCTTTAGTCTTAAGTAGTTTTAAGTAGTTTAAATTAATTAATATATTATTATGAACATTTAAAAAAAAATAAGAACTTAATTTATATATTTATTAAGATACTTTTTTAACCCATGGTAGTTTCTTCAGGATGTTTGTGTAACCACGGGGAAAACCTAGTTATTACAGCAACAACCATAATCTTCTTCTTAATATATAAAACAAAGTCGGATTCGTTCGAACACTTGTAACTCGGGAACGACTGGACCAATTTTCATGGTTTTTGGTTTGTTGTCTCCGTCCCCAATATCAGAATAACTATTAAAACATCGCGATAATTTACGAAAAAAAATAATGTCAAAAACTCATGAACTGATTTCTATAAAATGCTCCAAAGAATAAAAAACAAAACTTCGTTTAATCACTTGTTAATTTAAAAATATACGGTTTATTGTGCTGATTGTAAGCACAATAAACCGTGTTGCATGTATTAAAAAAAATTCTAGGCTTTAAACAAGATTCGTATAGATTTTATTTCAACATTATTTACAAGTTTCCGACGGCAAATTGTAAACAAGCAAACTCGTTTAAAATAAATAGTCTATGATTTAGCTAAAAATCAATATAGGTACTAATAGTAGTGACAAGTGAATATCGACACTGTCGTAGAACAAAGTCGGATCTACAAAATAGCTACTTTACAGGAGAGCACTTTAAAGTTTTGAGTTTGCAATTTACGGCTATAATATTTTTTGTAATCATATAAATGAAAAGAAAATTAGCAATAGCTTTTTGTCTCTTATTAAGGGTTATTAATAGACAATGATAATAAAAAAATCTTTATTAAATAAAAAAAAAGCCTTCACATGTAACAATCCGATGTTGTACTACGTAGCTTAGGATGTTTTTTGTGACTTTCCGACGTTTTTCTACGGAAACTACTACTACGTATGTGTACATATCACACTGTTCTACGGAGTTACATAAAGATTTGATGTTGTATGTTATTTCTAAGAAAATAAAAAATATTGATATGTCTAAATAATCTTTATTAAGAACTATAATATCAAATATTTATTATTATTATACATTAATTATTCTATAATATCAAAAATATTATAGAGAGAAACATACAATTACAATATATCCTTTTATTTTTAATTCAAATATATTTAGCAAAATTCTACATCAAAGGAATATCTAGGTTATTATAAGTCTTAATATTAATACATAGTATGGCACTTCATCAGTCTCAATAGGTAACAAGATAATCAGTCTGAATCAGTTTTAAAATATTTTTAAAGTAACTTAAATCATTTTTTATCACAATTGAAATCAATCATAAACACTATATTTTTTATATCTACAATACCTATAAGACAAAATAACAATAGATATAGTATGATTGTTTACCTAGTTGTATAAAATTATTATAAAAAAATAACATTTTAACTTACAAAATGATTATAAACTTTTATTTTGGCACTTAAAGAAAATAACAATTATGATTAAAGAATCTTGAAATACTAAAAAAGCATTTCCAAAAAATCCTAATAAAAATCAAACCTCAGTCAGGTCATACCGCCAAAAATAAATTAATGTATGTTATTATTGCACTTGACCCAAAGCTGTCTGAAGTCTCTTTATATAGGTAATAAAAAAACAATGAATTTTCATTCCGAATCAAATGAATCACATGTTATCAATTTAAAATGAAATGTAATTAAATCTATATAGAAATGGTAAGAAAGGAATATTTATAAAGTCACTCATCATCTATATCATATCGTTGATAATAAGACCACGATTATTTTACAAAAGATAGGGATTTGAAATAATAGGTTGTTCAGAAATAATCATTCTAGTGTTTTACACATATGAAAAAGGTCGTTATAATTTCGACGGTCCCTACGTACAAAAGGACATGTTGAAAATGGCAGTTTATTTTTATTGCACAATTGGCTTTAGATTGTCCATATGCATATACCTGTATATATATTTTTTAATATTACGTATTTAACGTCATTTACAAATCGTATATGAGAACAAGTTTTATATTTACAATGAATAAGTAGACAATCTAAAGCCAATTGTGCAATAAAAAAAAGAACTGCCATTTTCGGCATCTTCTTTTGTACGTAGGGACCGTCGATTTTATCTTTCTATATTTATCAAACTTTTAGAAATAGTTTCCAAATTAGGTAAAGGTGATGAGTATCTGGTTCTAGATCCAATAACTAGTTAGCTATTAGTTCATTGTAGTATTACTTTCTTTGAGATTATATTTATAATATATTTTTTTGGGCTCATTTTTATTAACATGGACTTCCTCTATCTGCCTCTTCTTCTCTTCCTATATCTAATTTTTAACCCATACATTTAATATCAACTTTATTTTCAAACTGATTATAAATGTCTGTCCAAAAAAATCTTTTACTCCATATTCTTTACTTGATAATGATTTGATCACTGGTGGGGAAGCCAAAGTCAAAACACGTGTTGGCATAATCTATGCCAAGAAGTTTTACTTAAATTTACTAAATTTAAGTTCATTTAATTTAAGTGTTCCTCACCATCTCTAAATATAACACATATTCCTGCGCTACTTCGCTTAACTGATTGGCTATGTTTCCGATCCTGGGAGCCTACTCTAACTCACCGAAACAAAACTTCGAAAATACCAAGAATAGGTGATAACTTTTTATTATATATTGTGGTGCAGGTGCACCTAAGGTGCAATCTGATGCTCTTCACATAGAGGGATATACTTATATTACCCATATAAAACATTTATAAGAAAACGAACGAAACATCAATCGAATCTTCGTTTTCGATGAGTTATGTAGTAATGGTGGTAACACCCCCTGGTAGTAATGGTGATTCGGGTTTTTCAACCCCTGGACCTGCAACATAGTAAAATATTTAAAGATACATGTTAATGGAATAAATTAATAAGAATAAAATAAATCGGGTAATTTATACGTGTTTTATTGGCGTTTGAACATGCTGAACAAAAACCTATGTGATATTATACCGAAGTACATAGTTAGTTCTCAATATGCTACATCAAAAACGTCGTAAAATTTCGAAGAATAACGTCGGATGTGCACAAGCAATCCATATAATTGAATTAAATTGAGAAAAAAAACGAAGCATAATTACATACGAGGTCTGAAAAATCAAATCCCAGAAAACAAAAATATAAATGACGTAACGAATGTACATAAAGCAAACAGCATTAAAAATAATTTTAACTAGTAAATTATTTTTTTTTTAATTCCGAAGAACACTGTCGGTTGTTATGATACGATATGAAATTTGAATGTTCCGGCATAAAATGCCAACCAATGATTCGAAAACAATAAACTCGACAATAATAGTACTGTTATTCATCACAAATAAATATTTATAAATTAACTTACCAGAATTATGTGCATTTTCCGTAGATTTTCTTAAAATACTAGAGTGCTCCGCGAATCGCTTTCTTATTTCTTCATTATTAATAATTAAATTTAATATTTTTTGTGATCGTGTCATTTTTCACGTCAATTTTAATACAGAAAGTAAAAAAAAAACACATAATACAAGCAATAACACCCAAATCAATCGTCAATCATATTGTTGATAAGCACCACCGCTTTCCGTTGAACATCGCCGCTTGTGACGAACGACGCTCGGCGCGCGGCGCTGAGACTCAAGCGACAGTGGCGCTATTGACCTTACGACGATGTTCTTTGGAACGTATTTGAAATACAACTTTGTTCGTTTCAATATCTCGGAAAGTATCAGATATATAATTTTTTTTCTTGCTTATATCGATAGATTATGCTTAGTTGAAGCCGATTTTGTAAAAATCTCAATTTCGTTGTATTATCACATCTGGCTTTGTTCTACGGCAGTGTCGATATAATATAATAAACTCCAAAAATAATAATTTAAATTACTTTTAAAATTTAACGTTATTTAAATAAATATTTTTTAAATTATTCTTTATTTTAATTATTTATTAAGAAATAAATATTTCATAAATTATGCTAAGATTATTCCGTAAGAAATATTTATCTGGTATTTTATTTACCCGAAGTGTGCAACGGAAATCTGTTGCCGACGGCAAAGTTAAAGTGGATTGTATGAATAGTCCAATGCGTTTATAATGTCTAAAAAATATAATAAATTTTAAGATCATGATCAAATTATAATGGCTATTTTAATATTACATAATAAAACACTACTCATTTGTAATTAACGTGCCAAATAAAATAAAGTTAATGATTTCGTTTGTTTTTCTTAATAATACTTAGGTACCATTAATTAAATATTTATAATGAAATAATAATAAATATTTTAATGCAATATAAAAAATATAGAAGATAGTATATTGATTGCAATTTGAAATTTGAATGTAGTTTTATTTTTCTTTTTTTTTTGAAATCCTATAGGTATATAGTATATAGAATAGATTAATTGAGCTCACTAAATATTTTTTTCTTACTTTTTAGTTAGCTACTTATTTTTATGCATATAAATGAATTTATTTTTCATGTGCCGACGGCAAGCTGACATCATATTTTTTTATATAACCTTATAAAAATACTGGATTAATGCTTAATCTCCTAGCAATTAAATACTGTACCGTTCTCTAAAAGAAAATATTTCCTGATTTCAAAACTTCAGCGCGAGCTCCGAAAATTCTAAGTCCGAAAGTCAAAAGTCAAAAAAGTCTAAGTTTCAACACTTTCGAAAAATCTACATTTCACATTATTCTGCTTCAGTAAAACTCACCGATCATAGAATATTATTATTAAATTGTTTTTTTTTTAAACAAATGTATTTCTAAAAAATATTAAAAGTTAATCCATAAGGTTCAAATTCGTTAAAAAAAGTCCTGTATACTCCTGCTTGTGCATGGGCGTTTATAAAGATGGGAGGGGGGTTAATCAAAGGGGGAAACTGGGGTTGTCAGCACGCTGAATTTTCCCTTGCTCGGGGTAACTAAAAGAATTCACGCAAAATTGATCACAAGTTGATTTCAATAAAATATATAACCAAATTATATTGATTTATGTATATCGTTTAATATTGGTAGGTACACAAAATAAATTATAAGTTTGATAATTCCAGCCTGATTAATTTCATTATATCGATACCTCCTAAGTATACTATCAACTGACATAATATTATGAAATTTACTCTCCTGTAAATTTCATATTTGAAGAAAGAAGCGATTTGAAGGAAAAAAATCTGTAATTTTATGAAATCAAACTATTTCGATGTATTGTATTGTATGTATAATATATTAATAAATTAAATGTTTTTGTAATAAAGATTGGAAGGTCTTCCCTTGGTATAAAATTATTTTTCTATTTTTTGTTTTTAAATGCCATTTTTGTATGTATTATTCTTTTGAATGTAAAAAAATACTATCTTTTTCCCGCGGTTTTGTCCGCATCCTGAGAAAACTACTTTACGCATCGGGATAAAAACTATCTGATGTCCTTCCGTGAGTTACAAGTTATCACTACAGAAAATTTCACACAAATCAGTTAAGTCATTTTACCGTAAAAACCTAACATACAGACAGACAGACTTTCGCATTTAAAAAAAAATAAGTCAAGATGAATTACTGGCTATTTCCTGTGGTTACCCGCGTCCCGAGAGAACTAGTTAAAAGTTGCCTTTTAACCGTCTCCAAGGTTCCATCTATCTCCATGCCAAATTTCACCCAAATCGGTTTAGCCGTTCAAAAGCGTAACAAACAAATCTCACTTTCGCATATTCAATATTAGTTAGGATTAATTATTATATTTAGATAATAATTAAAATGAGTTACAGACACTTTTATTGAAACAGAATAAAAAAAGTACTTCTCGCTATATAAAAATTGCACTGTTAATACTTTGTAAAAATCCTAAGACATCGAAGTAACTCTCTTACACTTAATTTATTAAAATTAAATTAGACAAATTGTTCTTTTTTATTTTTGAATTATTTTAAAATTATGAAGATACTGAACTTACACGCGACTGTGAATAAATCAAAATATGGGGAAATTTTGATTAGAAGTGTGCTCTCTCAAACCATCCCTTTCCACAGCTTCCACCCTATGTACTGCGCATGCCCGAAGTTCTCCCTGACCACCCCCTGACTATAAAAGGTTCTGCAGACCGTGCCTGCAACTCACAGGATCAGAAGATTTCGAATTAGCAACCTCGTAGTAACCACGGTCGGCAAAACAGTAATCGCCTGTCTCTCGAGGCGAGTGGCCGCGCTGCGCTTCACCGCGTCTCTCTAGTCCATTGGCCAAAATAAAAATATTAACCTCTCTTAAAAAACATTAAAATTGCATCTTCATAAAAAAATCCGGGCTTAATTTCGCGTAAAATAATGTAAACTCATGATTGGCGGCTCCTGATTTTGGTAAGTTGAAGAACTTGTAATATTTTTGTTTATTTCATTCCTGTTTTGGTTTTTGTTCTATGATTTTTTAGGTTATAATACTTGTTGTTTTGGTTCGTTTAATATTTATTATTTTTTTTGTTCTTGTTTATTAATTTTGGGACTTGTATTAATTTTTCGGGGCGGTTATATATTTTATTTCCTATTTTCACTTATTATGTTTCTTTTTATTATTTATTTTCGCGATTGTTTAGTTTTTGTTTTATTTTAAGTTATTAATTTATTGCGAACTTTTCAAATGTGCGTATAAATGCGGAAAATGTGAAATTGATTTTTTTGCTCCGCGTCTTTGCTGCATTTAGAGATAATATTTAAGAAAAATCTATCTCTAAAGCGTATTTTGAATTAAATATTTTTCTGCGTACGTTAACTTTACATCCGCGAATTTGAAACTCCGCTAAGCTATTATAAAGTTTGCTCGCGATTTTTCTAAGTTCAATAACACATCGCGAATATTTTAATAACTTTCGTAAAGATTTCTGTATTTCATTGTAATATATTTTTAAAATTAAAAATGCGATCGCAAGTAATAATAAAATTACTTTCGATTAAGATTTAAATTTTGCAATTTCCGCAAAACAGTTATTAAAACTTTTTAGCCTAATAAACAACATGGAATTTTTTTATCAACCGCGGCATTGATTAAAATAACATTTTGAAATTTAATCAAAATTTTAAAGAGTTTTATGAAAATTAAACAATTTTTAAATAAAAATTTACAAAAAAATTATACAAATTGAAAAATAAAACGATATAAAAATATATTAAGTCTTCTAAAGTTAAGTCTTTCAATATACATACTAAGTAAAATTCTTTGAAATATTCATTACGATAAAGAGACAACTCGATATTTCGCGAGGCTCACGGACGCGCCGCGACGGGCGCCGCGCGGTCTGGTTAGCAACACCGAACTGAAAATTACAGCCACTGACGCAACATCTCCCATTCCATCGCTGCGCTGTTTTAGACAAAACTCTATACATATGCACTTGCTCTGCTAAATACTATCGCGACTCAATAATTTCTAAGCTTTTGAAGGACAATAAGCTTAGCTACTATACATTTTTTGCACTTGGCGATATTATTACATTGAACTCTCTTTTGTTCTTTTCTTTCTTCAACTCCTTCAACGCTTAAGGAAATGTCTACTTAGGTCGCTTGTAATATAGGGGAATTTAGACGAGGATCAGTTTTAACGTAGGTGAATTCAGACTATATATTTAAGGTAACTTTAACATAGGTTTATTCACACTTAGGTCGCTTTTAACATAGGCGAATTTAGACTAGAGTAGGGTCAGTTTTAACATAATCACAGACATTTTTATTTCGAGGTTCGAGTTTTATATTCATGTTTAGGGCACTTTTGACCCATCCTCAATCTAACGGCACGGTTGGCATAGTGGCTTGCGCTGCTTACCGCGGGTTCGATTCCCGCAAGGACGAATTAAATGTTCCAGGCCTATGTGGCACCCACGATAGATTTTATATAACAAAAATTACATCCATACTTACGGCTCTTCTGAAAGACATGGGGAAAGACAGGAGGATGGTGATAGCTTAGGCATCTTCTGACTTAGTGATTCTTCTACTTTGAGTTGAACATTCATCCTTTGTACACTCTTCTTACTTAGCACTATCCTTACTGTGAATTTTGACTTAGAGTTTAACACTCACTTTGAGTTTTCAATTTGAAGTTCTAACTTTGAATTCTACGCTCATGCGGCACTTCTGACTGAGCACTATCTCCTCTTTGAATTATTGTATTCTTTGTACACTCTTCTGACTTAGCACTATCCTCACACATGCGGCACTTCTGACTTGGCACTATCCTCATTTTTTATTTTGACTTTGAGTTTTGACTCATGCGGCACTTCTGATTTAGCACTACCCTCACTTCGAAATTTGACTGAAGAGTCTTACACTTATGCGGTACTTCTGACTAAGCGAAGCTCTCGCTTTGAATTTTGACTTTGAATTCTACACTCATACTATGTGCACTCTTCTGACTTAGCACTATCCTCACTTCGAAACTTGACTTAAGAGCCTTACACTTATGCGGCACTTCTGACTTAGCGGAGTTGACACTTTGAATTTTGACTTTGATTTCTTCACTCATGCAGCACTTTTGACTTAGTAGTATCCTAAATTTGAATTATGACTTAGAGTTTTACTCATGTGGTACTTCAGACTGAGCGAAGTTCTCACTTTGAATTTTGACTTTGACTTCTACACTCATGCAGCGCTTAGTGAATCGAATTTTGACTTAAGAGTTTTTAGCTCATGCAGCACTTCTGACTTAGTGAATCGAATTTTGATTTAGAGTTTTACGCTCATGCAGCACTTCTGACTAAGTGAATTGAATTTTGACTTAGAGTTTTACACTCATGCAGCACTTCTGACTTAGTAGTATCCTCATTTTGAATTTTACACTCAAGCAGCACTTCTGACTTAGTGAATCGAATTTTGACGTAGAGTTTTACACTCATGCAGCACTTCTGACTCTGTAGTATCCTCATTTTAAATGTTACACTCATGCGGCACTTCTGACTTAGCGACACTATCACTTTGACTTTTGACTTCGAATTCAACACTAATGCTTTGTGCACTGTTCTGACTTAGCACTATCCACATTGACTTTGATTTAGTGATACTTTAAATTTTGACTTTGAATTTCTCGTTCATGTTTTGGCCACATCTGACTTAGTGGAGCTCTCACATTGAATGTTGACTTTGAGTTTTACTTTCATTCTTTGTGCACTCTTCTGACTTAGCACTATCCTTAGTTTGAATTTTGACTTTGACTCCTACACTCTTAGTGTGACTTAGTGAATCTCTCACTTTGAATATTCACTTAGATTTTCTCGTTTATACTTAAAGCACTTCTGACTTAGCGATTTGATTACTTAAGTTAAACATTTCGAGTTTGAAATTCTTATTTATCCCTAACTTAGAAATTATCTCACTTTGAATATAGACTTTCAGTTTTATATTCATGCTTCGGGCAGTTTTGACTAAGCGATACTTTTAGGATTTTGCCTTGGATGCATATGATTACATTTGACATCTGCATTCTAATAGACTACTAGTTTATTATATTGTGCTAGCACTAACAAATTCAGCAAACTCTGACAGACATTGGCCTTTTTTATTAAAATCCATAGCTGCTGTATGAATGCATTTTATCCATCCATTGACTCAGTCAATTAATAATAATACAATACTAAATTGCATAAGGATAAATGCATAAAACACGTTTTGTTTTATCCTCAAACAAATTACCTAGCAGTGAAACAATCATTATGTCTCAAACAACGCATCTTTTCATTAACCTGCATACCAACTGATGTTTTATTAAGTGATTTTCGTAATAATATTTCTTGGTTGTTAATAAATAAATTAATTAAAATTTGATAGTTAGTTCTGGTAGTCAGAAGCCAAAAAGTTTAATTAAATAAATAAATTACCAGAACCGTGGTTTCCTTTACGAAATAAAAAATAGTAATTAAGGAATATACTACCACACAATATAACTAGGTATGTGTAAAAAAGAATTATTAAATTTAATAATACCAGGAAACAATGATCTGAAGAAGTATTTTAAAATAAGAAAGACAACCCAAGATGTTGCTGGCCACTTATTATAAGCAATTTGCATCGATTAGTTTAATGAGAGCGACCGGACGGACAAGTGTTTGTAGATGTAGATACTTACTACTTCAAAGACCTCGAATCAATTTGATGAAATCGAGCGAATCGTAATAAATGATTCCTCAAAACATACTACTCTGTAATACGCCGTGCACGAATGCCTTAATATCGTAATATCGTCAACATCATCTGCCTAGCCTTTTCCCAGCTATTTTGGGGTCAGCTTTCAGTTTAAACGAGATGCAGGTGAGTACAAGTGTTTTACATGGAGCGACAGCCTGTCTGAACTTCACAACCCTGTTACCGGGTAACACGGTACCCCTTGATAACACTGGTTGTCAGACTTTCTGGATTCTGACTACCCGTGACGACTATCATAGATGTACAAGTGACAACCGAAACCAACAGCTTAACGTGCTTACCGAGGCACGAAGAAGTCTTGCTATGACAAAGATGGGTCACCCATCCACTGACTGACGCGCCATGCGCAGCTTAACCTTTGATTGATGACCGAACCGTGCGGCTGTTACTTAGCCACGAGCTCAAAAATAGTAGGCTAGGCAGATGATGAGTATGTGATTCATGTAACTTATAATAGACTAGTATTCCACAATGCAACCCACAATTCGAGGTACAACCGCAGCATAATTGCTCAGAAGGTTGTTCATAACCTAATTCGATGTTAGCGTCTATAACATAATTATCATGCAACCAGTACGCCTGCACCGGTAGCCAATGTAATAATCTTGTTGAATTTTGTCATCCAGAAACAACATTGACGGAACGAGGTTAATAATTGTGCACTCAAGTTTACGGAGCTGCGTGGTGCAGCGAATTCATTAATATGTCACACATTGTAAATGGAATAAGCAAATCTGTACATATAAAATGCTTTGTCTTGACTTCAGCTCGATTCGCCAAGGGAGTAATAGGGAAGCCAGTACAGTACACAAACATAGACCGCCGTCATACCGTCCTCGCCGCCGAAGCCCGTCGCATCGTCCCCGTCCATGTCCACCCCAACCCTTGCTCGACAAAAAAAACCTAAAAGACGGACGGATCAACGCACAACCTAAACCGTTGATCGTAGAGACCTGAAACTTGGAGGGTGTGTTCTTTGTATGACGTAGGCATCCGAAAACAAAGAATTTTCTGAAATTCTAAGGGAGCGAAAAAGGGAGGAAATTTGTATGAAACTCTGTCATTTTTAATTTGAATTCCGTATAGCCCACGAGGGCGAAGTAAAGAATAATATGAGAAGTCGTGCTGGCCTAGTGGTTAAGGCAGCTTCATCTCGTGTACGAGATTGCGGGTTCGGAACCTGGCAAGTAACAATGGGACTTTTTAAAAGTCATATAATCTTTCTCAGGCACCACTGACTAACGGTGAAAGGAAACATCGTGAGGAAGACTGGAAATAATTGTTATAATACATTACTCCATAAGTTTCTAATGTATAGGTATCTACCAATGAGCTGAGTACGTGTATAGCTAATTTCATCATCAGCCTATATATTGTCCCACTGCTGGGCACAGGCCTCTTCTCATACAGAGAAGACATGAGCATTAATCACCACGCTTGCTCAAGGCGGATTGGCGATTTCAGACTTTTTAAGTCCAGGTTTCCTCACGATGTTTTCCTTCACCGTTAGTCAGTGACATCTAAGATATACTTAGAAAGTACATATGACTTCAGAAAAGTCACATTGGTACTTGCCAGGTTTCGAACCTGCACACTTGTACACGAGAGGCAGGTGCTGTAACCACTAGGCCACCACGACTTATAATATATATATATATATATATATATATATATATATATATGTATAGCTAATTTATTTCTATTTTATCTCTAAGAATTGGTATTCTTCACAAAGTACTGAAATAATATTTAATAAACTCGCAAATAAAATAAACTATGACAACCAACATTTGACCCAATTAAATTCCCTTGGGAAATCATAACAAAACAAAATTATTATTAAGACCGCAAACGAAAATATGTCATGAATAACGAATAGCTCGTGAAAACTACATACGAGTATAAGTAATATACAGTACCTACTCACTAGCTTCAGCCCGTGATTTCGTCTGCGTGTACTTACACATCGGGATAAAAAGTATCCTATGCGTTAAACCATGTTAAAAACTATGATTGTACCAAATTTCATCCAAATCCTTTCAGTACTTTTTGCGTGAAAGAGTAACAAATCCTTACTTAATATTATAAATGCGAAAGTAACTCTGTCTGTCTGTCTGTCTGTTACGGTTTCACGCCAAAACTACTGGACCGATATAAATGAAATTTGGTACAGAGATAGAATAGACCCTGAGGAACAACATAGGCTACTTTTTACCCGGGTGCGCGAAGTAGTACCCTCGGGATGCGGGTGAAACCGCGGGAAACAGCTAGTAGTAAATAGATATAATTTTATAATAGTAGCAGAATTTCTTAATCGTCGTCTGTCTCTGTCTAATGATGAAATCTATTTAATTCATATTTTAGCAACAATATAAATAATATACGCAATCTTTTGTTCTAATCCAGCAACAAATTAGCTATTCAAATTACTCTGTCTCCGATATTAATTAGTCTACCATTTTATGAAAAAATTAGTCATATCACATTATACTGCAAATAAAATAATAATTATGACGCAAGGGAAATATTTACATAGGTAGTATTTCTGTCTTTTTAGGGAACTACTTTTTACCCGGGTGCGCTAAGTAGTTCCCTCGGGATGCGGGTGAAACCCCGGGAAACAGCTAGTATACTTATATATCCATTATTAGGATTAAAATTATCAATACTGAATACCTCTTTCATCGAAATTCAATTATTTCGTTACCATGAATATTCTATTTCTGAACTAATAGGTGTCTCCAAAAATTAGATGGACGATAAAACAAACTTAGAATCGTTGTTAATTATTTATGTTTCTATATTGACTCAAATTACCGAAGACCTTCTATTACAAATCAATCAGGCGAAGATTGAAATGTTTGGAAACCTTTATAAGAATACTTTGAAGGGTTTGATACTCGAGATTCCTGGGTAGAGTTTTATGGAGAAGATGTGTAGAAAAAAATAGGCTATACACGACTAGTGGACACTGGAAAAAGTTAATAAGCAACTAGTGCTGGTAAGAAACCTCGAGTGGGCGCAAATATACATAGTAGCCTCATTGGAAACTATACTTTTGAGTTGTTTGGGGTTAGAACTTTTGGGGGTTAAGATATATGTAGTCATGCGACTTGTTGACAATTCTTGTGACCCAGAGGCTAGCTACTATTTTGGTCAAAGACCATTGCCATTCACGTGGCAATGCTGCCAGACTCTTGGGTACACACCCAGTTGAAGGCGATGAGGAATAATTTTTTGACATATTTTTTTAACGTTTTCATGAACGTAAATAAACAATTCTTAATGAATAATAATATAGGGATTTTAAATTGATTCAAACTTTTAATTATCAATATCAGCCTATATATTGTCCCACTGCTGGGCGCAGGCCTCTTCTCATACAGAGAAGGCATGACCATTGATCACCACGCTTGCTCAAGGCTGATTGGCGATTTCAGACTTTATAAGTCCAGGTTTCCTCATGATGTTTTCCATCACCGTTAGTCAGTGACGTCTAAGATATACTTACAAAAGTACATATGACTTTAAAAAAGTCACCTTTTAAATCGTACTAAAAATACACACCAGTTTTTCACAGAAGTTCGAACTAGCACACGTAGATATTACCCGTTTTACCCAGAATTCCAAATTTTTAGTGCTTTTAAGAATTTTCCTATTATCGATCGGTACACAAGCCATTCTCAGCAATCGCGCAAACCATTTTTCATCAAAAAGCGGTCTTAAACATAAACTGTAATAAAAGTCCGAAAACCAGATACTGGTTCCCGATTAGACATATCCATTATGAAGTTAGTCAAGGAGCCAATAAATGAAGAAAGGAGAAATAAAAACATTCACAATTGAAGCAAAAATTAATAATCCCCTCCATTGGATTGGGTTTGGCAGGACAATTACATTTTTCAGTCATTGGACCGCAGGCTGGATGCTATGGCTTATTGAGTAGGCTTTGTGAATTCTGACATTTTCTGATTTTTTTTAAGTCGAATCCTAATTGCAATCGTTTAAAAAGAAAGGGCGAGTCCTGCATGTGAGACAATTGTGAGAAATGCATATTAAATGTCCGTTTCGTTTTTGCTTAAGCCTTTGATCAGGGGAGGTTGAAATTGAAATTAGAATTTGTTCGTTATAGATATGACAGTTCTAGACCAAGGAGTTTGTAGTCAAAAAACATGGTCTTTTTTATTAGACCATTTACAGGCATTTTTATACTGATTTGTAATTATTAAAACCAGTTAATATTTGTCATTACAGTAAATAAATAACACTGTTGATGCTAGTGGCTATCAACAACTCAATCTCATCTCTTTGTCCTAATGAGACTCGATCTTTAACTACTAACATTTATTAAACTAGCTATTTTTTATTTATTTACTGAATTCAGATAATCCTCCTATCCTATAGTTGTTTTTATTATGTAAAACTTTGTTGATCAAACAATTACAATAGCTTTTGAAATATTCTCTACAAATTATAGTTGATCACAACAATTACTTGGTATAACATATTGTGATTGAAATATTTTCGATAGTACGTCCCTGACCTAAGACAATATGTCTTGTAAAACATTGTACGCTTGAGCGCAATGAATTCGGGTGCATAGGAAAAGTATTAATTATTTTCTAAATTATGTGTATGCTAATCATCATAATGATAATCCAATATTCGTCCAAATCTAATCAGTATTTTTTGCATAAACAAAAAAAAACATTTTTAATAATGGTTAGGATTATCTGAATATCTATAAAAACACAAATAATATTAAAGAACAACTAGCTTCCCGCCAGCGGCTTCGCCCGCGTGAGTTAAAAAATGACCGAGTTCCATACAAAATTAGCCCTCCTTTTTCACCCCCTTAGGTAGAATTTATCAAAATCCTTTCTTAGCGGATGCCTACGTCATAACATCTACCTGCATGCCAAATTTCAGCCCGATCCCTCCAGTGGTTTGGGCTGTGCGTTGATAGATCACTATGTCAGTCACCTTTGAGTTTTATATATATTTAGATTTAGATTAATAATAAAAAAACCGGCCAAGTGCGAGTCGGACTCGCGCACCGAGGCGAGGGTTCCGTACAAACCTGCAAGGTTTACAAAGTTCGTTCATTACGACAATCGAGTCATAACTAATAATATATATTTTGTAATGTAACTAAAAATTTAAGGTTTTCGGAATTTTTCCTTTATGTGTGCTATAAAACGTTGCTTCATGCCAAATTTCAAGATTCTAGGTCGACTGGAAGTACCCTTTAGGTTTTGATTCCCTTGCGAGTACTTGCGAGTTTCAAAATATGCAGCTTAAATTGCTGTTTCTTTTGATTGCGTTGACATAGAAGTTTGATTTTGTTACAGCTTAAAGGTATTATAGACCTGAGTATTTGGTATGAATTTCAATTTAATACCTCTACGCGTTTATGAGGAAATGGGTAGTAAGGTTAAAATTATTAAAAAAAAATATATTATGTGATGTAACTAAAAATTTATGGTTTTCGTAATTTTTCCTTTATCTATGCTATAAGACGTTGCTTCGTACCAAATTTCAAGATTCTGAGTTCACGGGAAGCACCCTGTAGGTTTTGATTCCCTTGCAAGTGTCGAAAATTTGCGGCATAAACGGCTGTATCTTTTGATTGCGTTGGCTTAGAAGTTTGATTTTTTCACAGCTTCAAGGGACAGTAGACCTGAGTAATTGATATAAATTTCAGCTTCATACCTCCACGCGTTCCTGAGAAAAAGGGTCTTGACAGACGGACGGACAGACGGACAACAAAGTGATCCTATAAGGGTTCCGTTTTTTCCTTTTGAGGTACGGAACCCTAAAAAAAACATAATATTTATCGTACTTTGATAAAATAAAATGCCATTAGACGCCAGATTTCTTTAAAACTGCAGTGAGTAAACAAATCGATATTATACCATTACATAATAAATAAGTGTATCAACACGGTTTGCTATGTGTTTTCACTGTAATTAATTGCGAACGATCCATAACTTACAGCCTTTTAAAGGTCATGAGTTTATTAGGAACTTAGGATTTAGCACTTTATTCCACTGAAAATAAGACTGACAGCCGGTTGCACCAGAAAAATATGCGGTTACTAATACATGAAGAACTGTCATTCAAGATCTGTCAAAATGGAGGATAAAATTAAATAATAAAATAAATAATTTTGCTATCTATAATTTTAATTTTTTCGTCCAAATATTTATGATATATGTTTATTTAATTACAGTGTTGATATTGATATTTATTATATTGATATCATAAAAAATATTAAAATTATAGATATCATGTTTTGTGATATTCGTAAAAGTTTAAAATGATAAAAGGTTTGGTGCAAACGCCTGTGAATTTATTATAGCCTGTGACCTCGATCCTAAAAGAGTCAGGTGGCCTCGTGATGAGGTACCTGCATCACGTGGGTTCGAAACTTGACAAGTACCAATGTGACTTTTTCAAAATGTATCTTTATACACCACTGACTAGCGGTGAACGAATACATCGTGAGAAAACCTGGACTAAAAGAATGAAAGCGCCAATCTATTGTTTTTAATACGTATCACATAAATAAGTTACGGGGAATGTTAAAACAATAAAAAAAAAACATAATAATTTTCTATTTTAATTACAGGGACACGACTATTCCTTTCCTTTCTTAAACATTCCACCATATCCTTTGTGTTTTAGTTTAAACAATATCAAAAGCACACATTCCTCGACTCATTGAATTATTAAAAACAATATCACCAACCTAGCTCTGAGAAAAAAGAAAAATATTCTTTCACAATCATTGTGTTGAACATAAAAGTCATCAACAACCGATCCTACATTGTCTTTGCCGAAATATTCACACTGATCTCAAAATATTCTATCTATATATACCTATAAAAATGAATCCCTATTTCCCTTGGTCACGGCATCACGCGTGAACGACTTAACAGATTCGGATAAAATTTGGTACAGAGACAGAATAGACTCTGGAGAAGGATTTAGGCTACTTTTTATCCGGGTGCGTGAGGTAGTCTCCTTGGGACGCGAGTGAAACCGCGAGGAACGACTAGTCATCAATAATGATAGAACAAACATCAATGTTATCTGCCTTCATAAGAAGAGAGGCTGTAACTAACATTTTTTTGATATTAAGTTAAACACAATATTCGTAATCGCATTTTTTTCCGATTCCAAATAATATCTAATTCGCTATCGAAAAAATTGTAGTTAAACGGCCTTTTTCTAAACGGTGTTGTATTCGTTTGCGTGGTATCGTAGCCATCGTAGGTATGTCTTTGTTTAGCTCATTGAACAACAAGGAAACCGGCAGTTACCTACATAGCCTATCACGCATTATGAGTGACCATTATTGTTTTACCAGTAATTACTTCGCCAAGACAATCGAAGTCAAGTGTCTACCATTCATTATTTAAAATATATTTTCCATCGTTACCTTTTGTATGCTGTCTCGTTTCTCTTATAGTGTCAGCAATGTCGAGGGTTATATAAAACAAAACATGGATTACAATCGGCTGATCTCTGTTATCAGTTTTAAAGATATGTTATAACATCGTGTTTTTTTAAATCAATGTCTGATGCATTTAATTGTTCATTACTTGGACATTGACCGTCTTATAACGTCCAATTAATTTTTAATCTGCTGTTTAGCAACGGATAGCAAAAATCTCACTCATAAATGTTGTTTAGGTTAGGAGCTTAATCCTGGATTACGACGATAAGTAAGGGTTAGTTAAGTAATGGTTAAACTTCAGATTACAGGTTTTTTATATATATATATATATTTAATCTTTAATCAAGGTCTTCTGCAATGTGATTAAATTTGTCCTTAATTTATATCTAACGTTTTCTACGTTTCTCTCTTCAATGGAATAGGAAACGTGAAACAATGACACGTTTAGCTGTCCCTTAACTGGTACAAATTATTGTGGAAGGAACTGGATTTATAAGAAATAGGTACGTCAGGCGTGCAATTTAATTTAAACTCATAGTTTAAGTGGAAATAAGTGGCAATATTGATTGGAGAACATTCTATCACTCGCAACTAGCTAGTATTCCACGATATGTGTGACCGTATTGGTTTTTAACCGACTTTCATAAATGAGGTTCTGCTTTTCCACGACTTTCTTAAAGAAAATACTGAACCGGAGTTTTGATTATTAAGTTTTAAGTTCGTTTTTACCAGGTTTTCATCTAATTTTCTCTAGAACAGAGTTTTTGGATTAACAGAATTCTACATCGTAAGCTTTTTTTACCTGTATGCGATTTTGTGGGGTTATCCAGGTCTACCTAGGGTACTTACACTAGACGTAAACCTAGTAAAGAGAAACAAAAGGATATTTTTTTAATAGCGTAGTGAAAATTATTTAATTATACTTTTGTACTAATCTACATAAAATATGAATCCCTATTTGTCTTGGTGACGCCATAATCAAACCAAATTTGGAAATGAAGATAAAATTTGGTTCAGGGGCCATAACCACGTGTTATTGCAATCCCTATTTAGGTGTGAGAGTGAGACACAGTTATTAACGTCGTATAGCACCATCTTTTCATAACAAAAGTATTCCTGCTTTGGCATGTCATGGTAAGGCCCCTGATGTAAAGAGGAACCTGGAGATAGATGCTTATTACAGACAGCTTGATTATTACAAAAAAAGAGTTAGTTTGTTTAAACGAGATAATCTTTAGAACTAAACATTGTAACCTTTTTTTTGTAATTTATAGACCATTTGTTGAAGAAAGTTCTAGACTATTTCACATCACGCTATGACTCATAGATACTGAGCAAAAAGAGGAGAAACTCTGGCAAGCGATACGAGGTTAGAAGCCACGTTCGTGCGAAACCACAGGACACAGCTAACTATCATAAAATACGGTTCCCATCTCCTCTTCGTGTCACTATATCAAACATTTGAGCTCGGTCGATAGATTGTTACCTACGTCAGTCCATTGTTGCAAAATGCAGGTGTCTACGCATTGTTTAAAAGATCACTTGCTTAGCTTGTTATAAGATAATCGTCGGGTAGACAACTCGTTCTAATTGGAGTAACTTTTCTCGAGTGAAGAACTTATTAAGTAATCTAATTGATACTTAACATGATCTTTACTTAAAACGTTCTTCTTATCGTGTGGGCTGTAAGTTTGATAATCTAACAAGTCTTAGTGTTAGAGTTTTCTTTAATACACTTGACGGCTCCTGATATGGAATTGTACCAGCTACTGCTATCAGGATAGCAGCAACGAAGACTTGCGTGCACTCTCTATTCCCTCATTCTCATAGTCTGATGGGTCGGCAATCCGACCGAGGAGAGATCAGGCTCAGGACCGACAGCTTTGCGTGCTCTTCGAGGCACGGAGGATTCTCGTTATACCCGTGTGTTAAAACTGATTGTCAGACTTTCTAGCTTCTGACCACCCGTAACGCCTGTCAAAGATGTTCAAATGACAACACCAACAGCTTAACGTGCTTTCCGAGGCGCGGAGGAGTCTCGCTATGACAAAGATGGTCACCCATCTACGGACCGAAGGCGTCAAGCGCAGCTCAACCTTTGATCGATCGAACCGTGCGGCTGTTACTTAGCCAAGAGGTCTCTGCAAATTGTTGTTGATGCATTTAAAATAAATGTATGGTTGTATTTATGATTTTACATGAACGTTACGATCCTACCAGTATGTTCGTTCTAGGTGTACTAGTTACGTTGTTCTGTCAGTCAAAATATCAGGCAACCGCAATCGAAGTCAGCTCTTTGGTAAAAGTGAATCAGTACCTATTAAATATAGATGCACCCTAAATGGAGTTCCGCGGGTACCATTAAGAGTACTTTGTTGACTTTCAAAGGCATATTCCTGGAATAGAGTATTACACTTTTACCGGTAAAGTGCAAAAAGGAACTAGAGTGTACCTCTTTTGAAGACTACCCGATTTTTTTTTGATTACCAACTGTTTCTCGCGGTTTTACTCGTGTCCCGAGGGAACTACTAAAGGCATCTAGATAAAAAGTAGCCAATAAACATCTCCAGTATCTTCTCTATCCCCATACCAAATTTAATCCAAATCGGTGCAGCCGTTTTCCCGTGAAAGGGTAACAAACAAACAATCTCACGTTTACATATATAATATTAGAAAAGACTAGCTTTTTCTCGCGGTTTCACCCGCATCCTGAGAAAAATACTTCACGTACCCGGAAAAAATGTGTCTTATATCCTTTTCCAGGTTTCAAACTATCTTTTTAACAAACTTAATCGCAACCTGTACAGCCATTTTCCCGTGAGACCGTAACAGACCTACAGACTAGTTTTACATACTAGTAAGCCAATGGAAAATTAAACATATAGAAAGGATAATATTGAAATGCAAAACGTGATAAACTAACACACAGAAAACTTTGTAATTAAAAGCTCAGTAATTACTACATACCGAATAGATCGCTGGTCCGTCTGCAAGTGAATCATATATATGTATGTATGTGCGTTTGTAAACTTTTCGTCTGTGTCTGTGTTAACTGCTATCATTCGTGTGGATTTAAGAAGCACTTTCTGAAAAGTTCTGAGTTTGTAAACTGTATGTTAGACTATTTAACTTCAGCTATCCGTGTTGATTACATTAAACCAGGTTTAGTATACACCGGTTAATGTTGTGGCATCCGTTTGTGGGAAGAGTTTTGAACTCCAACGTCAGCTTGTATGCAATTCATTTCCTATGCTCACATCACGGATATGTTTAGCCTTTGTAGGTTTTAGTTTTGCTATCTCTGGGATACTAACTTTTTCTAATAAGCTTTTATATAATACTAGCTTCTGCCCGCGACTTCGTCCGCGTGGAATAGTGGTGCTCCGCTCCTCTTGGTTTTAGCGTGATGATATATAGCTTATAGCCTTCCTCAAAAAATGGGCTATGAAACACTGAAAGAATTTTTCAAATCGTACCAGTAGTTCTTGAGATAAGCGCGTTCAAACCAACGAACAAACTCTTCAGCTTTATTGTATAAGTAAAATATTTTTTTGGTTTTTTTTTAAAAGCTTCTTAAAACAGACGACGCCGGGTGCTGTTATGAGTTGTATGTAAATGTTGCCAGTTGTTAAAAGCTCTAAATACAACTTATAATAAAGTTGTGCAACGTAACATGACGGTGCCACTCTAGTAATATTTACACTGTACTCACCATAAGTATAATATTGGATATTATTATTTGCTTCATAATAATTTTCCTTACTTATGTACCTGTATTGCATTTTATGATAACTGTCAGCAGTCGTTTAGTAAACTATAGGTTTACCGCAATTACCCGCGTCATTCCATCCCCTATTTTACCCCTTTTTTTTTTCTTTTTTCGTATGGGATATCATCGAATGACCCCTCCCGCTGTGGGTGGGGCGGAAGGGAGTGTCAGACTTACTGACTAAAACCCATCCATGTTCCTTCCTCAGCCCTTTGTATTCCGGGGGCGCGTTATCTCTTTCGAACGTCCCGCAGCCCCGGCAGGGTATGGCCCAGTGGGAGGGCCTCGTATTTTACCCCCTTTAAGGGATGAATTTAGAAAACTCCTTTCTTAGTGTACAGACGTTATTTAAGGAACATAAATGTGCAAAATTTCATAATTTTAGAACTAGCAGTTGATTGATTAGTCGGTCAGCCAATCGGTTTCTTCTTTTGAAAGAAAGAAAGAAACATTTATTCGCATAGAACACAGGTGGTACCAGATTTAACAATGGTCAATAGTTCAAGCTATATTCTGCCCTTAATTGGCATGCAAATATTTAAATAACAATAAAATACTAGCATTTTAATTTACAAATCTCAAGATATTATAATATTATTATTTTTTTATAAAATTTTACAAATAATAATATTCATTACATTTATATTGCATAAATTCTTGTATTGAATAAAAATATAAAAAAAAATATATATATAGATAGTTATAATGATTCTATTAGGGTACGCACTGGCTGTATACCGCGGTTTAACCCGCGTACTAAAGAATTACTGGCCGCACTCTGATAAAAAGTAACCTAAACTACATTACATTTTGGCTGTATGATATGAAATGATTTCAGTGAAATTTGGCATGAAGATAGATAGTATGCGTGGTATATCTTATCTCAGTGTATGAATTATTAATTAATCTTCTATATCTATACTTATAATAAATCTGTAGAGAGGTCAATTCTGTACATGAAATATATTTCCAAAATAACTATCAGGGGGTGATTAGGTATCGATACTGATGCCGGAAATGCAATCAGAAAAAAATTTGACTGTCTGTCTGTATAAACTCTATAGAAACAAAAACTACTCGACGGATTTTAACGAAACTTGGTACAATTATTTGTCATACTCCTGAGCTGGTTATAGTATACTTTTCATCACGCTACAATCAATAGGAACAGAGCAGTGAAGGGCAATGTTGTCATTTTGTTTAAACGCGCTAATCTCAGGAGCCGCTGGTCCGATTTGAAAAATTTTTTCAGTGTTAGATAGTCCATTTATCGAGGAAGGCTATAGGCTATATATCATCACGCTAAGACCAATAGGAGCGGAGCACCACTATTCCACGCGGACGAAGTCGCTGGCAGAAGCTAGTAAATAATAAAACAATAAAGAAGTTGTCGTCCAAATATAACTAATACCTACTCGTTTGATTTTAATTGCCAGGGATTAAGATATCGCTTTTGCTAATACTCTTGAAGTTCGACTTCTCGAAAACCCAGTTAAGCTATAGGATTGAACAATAAAGAATGCACTTTGCTTTATTTTTAATTTAATCTGTAGGACGTCTAGATTGCTACTTAAAGTTTTCAATTTCTATTTTAATAAATTGTATCATTTAAAATGAAATATTGTTTTTACTTTAAGTTTATTTACGTTAATGTTTTTTTTTTTTGTTTTTTCGTCTTCTTTTTATATATCGTCTAGCTGTTTTACACGGTTTTACGCACATACCAAGTGTACTATTTGACGCACCCTGATAAAAAACTATACTAACTACTAGGTATGTCAATCCCCATAGTTCAAACCGTGTTTAAAACAAATTTTTATCTCTAAATCTGTTCAGTTATACATATAAAATGCTTTGTCCTGAATGACTCACGAATCAACGCACAGCCTAAACCGCTGAGCGTAGAGACCTGAAACTTGGAGGCTGTGTTCTTTGTATGACGTAGGCATCCGATAAGAAAGGATTTTCCGAAATTCTACCTCTAAAAGGATGAAAATGGGGGCAAAGTTTGTATGAAACTCTGTCATTTTTAATTTGAATTCGCATAGACCACAGAGGCGAAGCCGCTGGCAGAAAGTTAGTTTATAATATTACTTAAAACGCTACAAAATTCATTTCCGATAGCAACAAATCATGGTAATATACAAAAGAATTCTGAATTTCGAACAAATTGTAGTCAACAGTCGTCAAATTATTTATTCACCAGCGTGTCAATCCGAATACGTGAAGTGTGGTTGTGCTGTCGGGTTACGTATGAAATTGACAGCGTGTGATTACGATACTGTGAAAATGTAGACAATATTACGAGAGTTTAAAAAAAAACTATTACATTTTTAAAAGCCATTTTACCGTGAAAGTGGCAATAGACAGACAGACAGGCTATGTTCGGACAGCATTATCTTTTTGTGATATTGGACAATAAGTTTTTTTTACCGTCACTGATATATTCGATAAAAATTACGTAGGTACCTATATGGTAAACGCAACAAGTGAAGATTATTAAATGTCAAAAAAGCCAATGCAATAAAAAATTACATTTAAAAGTAAAAACAACTGATGGCCTTGAAACGACTAAACCGATTTTTATAAAATATGTCCGACAACCACTGCTTGCTAATTTGCTTATGAATAGTATAATGTATTTGCCTATAAGAAAACCGCACCCGGTTTAAGAGCTAAATGATAAATGATATTTATTTCTGCAAGTAGGTTATAAAATAACACTTTTAAACATCAAACATATTTTTGTTTATAGCTAGGTGAGGCTGGCCAGCTACGCCACAGACAGACACACATAGCGACCAAAATTTATAACACCCCTATTTTTCGGGGATGCGGGATGTTCGAAAGAGTTACCGCACCCCAAAACATAAAAGGCCGAGGAAGGAACATGGATGGGTTTTAGTCAGTAAGAGTCAGGCACTCCCTTCCACCCCACCAGAATTATATAGCTCATAATTTTATTATTCAAAAAAACCGGCCAAGTGCGTGTCGGGCCACGCGCAGTAAAGTTCCGTAATACATTTAAATTGGTCGACTCTGTAAACGGCTAAGCCCACTTAACCGTAATAGTTTTCTTTTGGAGTTATATATATATGATACATCTGTGAAAACTTCAGGGATTCACGGAACCACGGAATTTTGTCGTAACTCGACATTGTCCCATTTTTAGGGTTCCGTAGTCCAACAAGGAACCCTTATAGTTTCGCCATGTCCGTCTGTCTGTCTGTCCGCGGCGTAGCTCCGAGGTTCTTGTTATTAAGAAGCTGAAATTTGGTATGGATATGTATATTGACGCCGAGAAAGTGGTAAAATAAAATTATTAAAAAAAATATTAGAAAAAAAATTGTTCGATACAAGCATCCCCCCCCGCTCTAACTTTTGAATGGCTATACCTAGAAATGTGAAAAAAATTACAGACATAGCACATGTAATGAACTTACAAGGAAAAATATCACGGCTAAGTAGGCTTAACCGGTAACAGAGTTATAGTCGACTAACTGAGGCCTGCTACGGAACCCTACTGCGCGTGGCCCGACACGCACTTGGCCGGTTTTTTAATGGGACAACTCGAAAATGGGACGCAATTTTGTCGTATGTCGACATTGTCCCATTTTCGAGTACAAATAATTCGACATTTGAATGCTGCAAATCACCTACTAGTTCCTAATTACATTGAATTATGAAGTCTAATTAGCTTATCCTCGCGGTGTCACTCGCGTTTTACAAATTCAACTGTTTTATTTTCCACGCGGAACCCTATTTCACTAGTCCAGCCGTTTTGATGTTTACTCGGTACAAACAGACAGACACGAACAAACACATACAGACATTTTTTTAGTGTAGGGTCGTCTCGTGTAAAGATTAGTAGCATTTTTGTAAATACTTTAGTTAGGGTATTATGATTTAATTTGATACTAGCTGTTTCCCGCGGTTAAACCCGCATCCCGAGGAAACTACTAAACTTGCCCGGATAAAAAGTAGCCAAGAGTCATCTCCAATATCTCATCTATCACTGTACTAAATTTCATCCAAATCGGTTCGGCCGTTTTACCATGAAAGCGTAACAAACAAACTCACTTTCCCATTTACAATACTATTTAGGATTACGATAAGGATTTAGGACAAAGTGTACAAACAGACACATAATTTTTTTGTACGTATCATAATCGTATAAATTTAATGGATTTTCTCATAATTTTTTATAGTGCAATTACCTATGTTAATTGCCAAGTGGTTCAGAGAACAGTGTAGTGTTCGCGTCGCGTTTATAAATCAAGTCAAATCTTGGTGTATAAATAATGCTACTGAAAAATATTTGGAGATTTTTACTTAATACTATAAGAAAAAAATGGTGAGCAATAATTATTTCTGAGCACTTCAAAGTTCATCATCATCGTCATCATCAGTCATGGTTTATTCCACTTAGTGCACCTGGGTGATCAAGGTGGAAATAATACACGGACGGACTAATAAACTGCATCAATGTTCAACACGCACCTACCTTTGAAAAAAACATTTTGACCAAGTATTCTAACTTGTTGTACAAAAACTTTTTTTTTTATGGCTACAGTCGATCAAGTCGATATCGACAACTGCCAACTTCTACAAAAACTTGAAACCATAGTTTGGTTCGTTAACTTCATAACAGCGTAGTATCATTATCCCTAAGTGTATGTTTGTATACTGGAAAGGGCCATTCAATTGTTTTTAAACAAAAACTTTGATGCAGTTTCTTTGTCTGGGGGTATAGATTCCTCATTTCACCTTGGAATCAAATTACCCTAGTTAACGATTAATTGCGACTTTTTATAAAATTTTTGTGAACACACTTACAGTTGGTTGCACAAAACTTTTTATAATTTATACTTAACTTTATATTTTTACGAAAATCACAATCTCAATAATTAAGCATACTTTTAATATTTTTTATAATATCAATACATAAATATAATTAGTAAATAAACATAATATAAATATTTAGTCGAAAAACATAAACTAATAGCAAAATTATTCAATTCTTATCTTCATTTTGACAAACCTTGAATGACAGGTCTTCCGTTTCACGTATAAGTAACCAGATATTTTTTTGTGCCACTGGGTGTAAAACTGTCAAAACAAAGCAATAACTTAAAGCTTGGCTGATCAAAAGATTTTTTTAAATATTTGAACGAAATTGACAGTCTACAAAATGGTAACCATACTACCTAACATAGTTGGGAAACGGCTAGGCAGATGATGAGTTCCGTTGTAATAACGTCACAAGTATCAATCAATACTCATATTATTTTCTCCTTGTTCCAGTTTAAGAATGGTTCACACAAATACCAACATGGGGCGCGCGTTTAGCAGCCGGCTCCTCGCTCCGAGAAAGAAGATCGCCGCCTGCCTTCTCCTGCTACTGTTCATAGTCTTCACTGTCATGATATTCACATCAGCCAGCGGTAAGTTCCTAACACCATCACCTTTATTGAGCGTATAAAATGCCTACGCCTGGAGGAGCTCGTGGCTAAGTAACTGCCGCACAGTTCGACCGATCAAAGGTTAAGCTGCGCTTGGCGTTATCGGTCCGTGGATAGATGACCATCTATGTCATAGCGAGACTCCTCCGTGCCCCGGAAAACACGTGAAGCTGTGGGTCCCGGTTGTCATTTGTAGATCTTTGACAGTCGTTACGGGTAGTCAGAGGCCAGAAAGTCTGACAACTAGTCTTACCAAGGGCTACCGTGTTACCCGGTAACTGGGTTGTGAAAGTTAGATAGGCAATCGTTCCATGTAAGCCACTGGTACTCAGCTGCATCCGGTTTAGACTGGAAGCCGACCCCAATATGTTGGGATAAGGCCGGGTAGATAATGGAATCGAAGCGACTTCAACAAAGTTGAAAAAGTTATAGGGGCTTATAATTCTGTAACAGCCGTGAGGATCGGAGATTAGCCAGGTTAAGCTACCCTGGCTGCGGTCACTCCATGGATGAGTGACCGTTTTCCATGGAGAGTACGACTTATCTGTCGGTCCAGCACCTGAAACCTCCACGTTCGTGTAGGATTGCTATTCCATCGGATTTTTAGGGTGAGGGAATAGAGTGCACCTGTTTTTCACAGACTTGCATTATAATTATGACCTGTGCTTGGTAGTTTCCTTTGAACTTGACCATCTTGACCAAAACTCGGTTTGGAGGCTGTAGTTGAGAAAAGGCTAGCCAGATGATTATGAGATAGATTATTCCGTAGAGGAGTTTGGTCTTAAATTTTTGAACTACTAGTTCTAGAACATACCAGATTCCTCATATTTTCCTCAGCGTCTTAAGAGCAGTTATAAAAACAAATTGAATAAAATGAAATACTCGCCTGCCGGCTAGCCTTAATGAGGTTTTTATTAACTTGTGGCTTGAGCACCTTGACCTACGTCACTACGACGTCACTGACTATATAGTAGAGTGTTATAGCAATGCATTCTTATAATACTAACTTGAAAATCCGAAAGTAACTTTATCTGTCTGTATATCTACCTGTTTGTTACACTTTAATGAAAACATGGCTGCAGAAAATGGGTTGAAACTTGGTATGGAGTTAAGGTAAAGTCTGGAGAAGAACGTAAGGGTAGTTTTTTGTCTACAGCTTAATATTTTCAATGCAAATGTTGTTTGTTAGCTTTTACGATAAATAACACGGTAGGTGGGTGTCTCGGGACGTGATTGAGACAGCGAGAAGCCACCAGTAGGTTACCAAGTCAAATCAATGTAGCAGTCCTGCTAATAAACACTTCATGATAAGCCCGTGCTTAGTAACAGCCGCACGGGTCAACCGATCAAAGGTTAAACTGCGCTTGGCGCGGTCGTCCGTGGACGGGTGACCATCTATGTCATAGCGAGACTCCTCCGTGCCTCGGAAAGCACAGTAAGCTATAGGTCCCGGATGTCATTTGTAGATGACTTTGACAGTCGTTACGGGTAGTCAGAAGCCAGAAAGTCTGACAACCAGACTTACCAAGTGGTATCATGTTACTCGATAATTGGGTTGTGGAGGTGAGAAAGGCAGTCGCTCTATGTAAAACACTGGTACTCACTTGTATCCGGCTTAGACTGGAAGCCAGCCCCAACATAGTTGGTAAAAGGCTAGGCAGATGATAAGCTCGCGCTAATTAGCCTTTATGTGTCTGTTCTAATAATAATTCACGGGTGGATTGAAACAATAGTCCTCATTTCGCTACTGCCTCCGTTACTGTGTCCGGCTGGTTGGATGTACCTAGGGCTGCCATTCGTCCGGGTTTTCCCGGATTTGTCCTAGTTTGGAGGGCGTCCGGAGTGCGTCCGGCGGGTTTTCAAAGAGCGTGCGGAGAAAACCCGGACACTTGTTACCTGATATCCGATCCCGATTAAAAAAATAGAACAAATTATAAAAAAGTGTCCGGGGAAATAATCAAACTCATTCAAAATGTCCGGGGTTTTTATAGTTTTAGTCCAGGGTCGACGATTTGGGTGATGGCAGCCCTAGATGTACCGGACTAGCTAGTATCCATTAGGTTCCAATTACCGGTTGTCATACAAATTATTGACATGTGTCGGCGCCAACATGCATCAAACTGCAACTAACAATCATTGTTCTATGTGAATAGATAGTCCAATCATATCGGATGCATCGCGCCTGCTTATTAACTAGACATTATTCTAGTCTAATCCTACCAATAATTCAAGCGCGAAAGTTTGTTTGTTTGTTACGTTTTCACGGTAAAACGGCTGAGCAGATTTGTATGAAATTTGGTACGGAGATAGATGGGACCCAGGAAACGGTATTAGGGCTCCTTTTATCTGAGTGAGTTAATTAGTTCTCTCAGGATCGAGGCGAAACCGCGGGAAACAGCTAGCTTTTATATTTATATTTTTAAACTTAACCTTTTTTTTTTCAAATTAAGACCTCAGATGATTCACATAAGTTAATTAAAACTTATAATAAAGATAGCAACCATTTCCACCTTTCAAATGAAATAAGCAAAAATATTTATGTAGTTTTGAGTTTTAAAAATATTTTGTCTTGTGGAGGTCAGATAGGCAGTCGCTCCATATAAACACCGGTTTGCTTCAGGTTATTCTAGGCGCTGAAAAGGGAAAAGGCTAGGCAGACGATGAGTATTAAAAATTCACAGTTTCAAAGACATTATGTTTTTTTCCATTAACTCGGTTGTATTACTACATTGCCCTTTTCATAACAATGTATGTATTATCTTTCTTGAGCATATTTCTAAATTGGGCCGTTTTCATACAATCTGCGTGCATTGTGTATGGGATGCGCCTGAACATGTGTCAAATGTCATTCGAACACTCGAGGCAATGCATTATTATCTTATCAGTCTTTTGTTCGAAATGCGGAGTACGACTTGACTAAGTGCTGGCGTCCGGATCGGACCGCGCCGGTCTGAAAATTCTTTGCGGCCCGCTCCGCCCCGATCCATCTATAGTGAATGATTTTTTATACAAAACTACGTATCGGCTTCGCTTGCGTAGGCTATACGAATTCAAATTAAAAATGACAGAGTTTCATACAAACTTTTCCCCCCTTTTTCACCCCCTTAGGGGTAGAATTTCGGAAAATCCTTTCTTGTCGGATGCCTACATCGTATAAAGAATACATTCTCCAAGTTCTCTGCAATCAGTGGTTTAGGCTGTGCGTTGATCAGTCAGTCATTCAGGATAAAGAATTTTATATGTATAGATCTCGATGCAAGCGAATTTTTGCGTTGCGATGCGACCCAACGCGATTGGAAGGCTGTCTTTTGTACGTCAGCATCAGCGTTAACCAGCAGAGGTATCGCTACTGCGCATCGTACTAACAAAAAAACATTCACACTGACTTTTTCTCCGTCCCTCAGAAGGCACGTTAAGCTGTTGGTCCCGGCTGTCATTAATAGATTTTTGACAGTCGCTACGGGAAGTCAGAAAATCTGACAAATAGTCTTACCAAGGGGTATCGCGTTACCCGGTAACTGGATGGAAAGCAGTGATGCAGTCGTTCAATGTGTTTTATATTACTGGTCGTCATCTGGTTAGACTGAAGGACCCCAACATAGTTGGGAAAAGGCTAGGTGGATGATTATCACCACAAAGGTATAGAAACTTTTCCAAACAATTCAACAAACTTACGTCCGTATTCTTGGCCTTTCTTATGAATATCTATAGACCAAATGAACGATTCCCACGATAATTTTCTTCGAATGCATGTCACAACCTGTCATTTAGTTGACGACAAACTTATCATTACAACGGTATCGGCTTGTCGTACCCTGATTATTGCGCAATCAACATCAACAATAATCAACATAGCTATCAAAGGCAGCCAATTTGCCTTATCAGATCAAAAAATTAGCTATTTTCTCTTATCTTTGAGGCATTGAAATTAACAGGTAATATGCGGTTAAACTATTAAGTTTGTATTTTGAAAGTAAATCTCAGAATCAGTGGGCCTTAGAAAACGCCTAGGCGGATGATATTATTGATTTATTCCTATGCAGCGGCTGGGTAGGCGACTTTTTGTCGATTATCCTAAAGTTATAAATATGTAATTATTTGTGACTGTTCGAATCAAAATTTTATTATTATATAGGATTTAAAGTACTACAAGGGTGGGGATAGTGTCCATACTTTTAAACATTGTTTTTTACAAAAGACAGCACCCAAATGCCCGCCCTTCACCACTTCCTACGTGTTTTTGCTGGGAAGAAGTGGCGCAACAAACTCCCCAGAATTCACTTACATTGGACGGCCTATAGTCTGCGTATCAAAACTGTTACTAAACCAAACGTTTACGTGTTATGTCTACTAGACGCCTCGCTGAGTGACGTCACACTAGCAATGTGTACGCGACGATACCTGACGCGCGAATAACGAAGGTTGAATATAAACAGCCATTTAATTGTTACACTGTGGAAGCTATAAACATGAGAGATTTTTCTTGACGATTTTTGAGAATTAAACGCAGTTAATTCATTATTTTATTGACATGTATGACATGACTTTTACCAAAAAATATGAATTAAATTATTTAGAAAAATCGAGGCACCAAAAAATGGTTATGTTGTCTTTAGATAGCATAGCTTATAGTGGATTGATAAGCGTTCTATGTCAATCCAATCGTTAACCTAGAAAATATTAAATAGATGTGCTCTTAATGCGATGTCAGACGAAAGGAAATGCAGGAAAGCTACGATGTTACAGCTGATTGCACTTAACATTAATCCTTAATTAATATTATAAATGTTCGTCGTCTGTCCGTTACAAGGGAAAACAGCTGATTGAGATGAAACGTTGTATGGAGACTAGCTTTCCGCCAGCGGCTTTGTCCGCGTGGACTATAGGAATTTAAACAAAAATTGACAGAGTTTCATACTAACTTTGGCCCCCCTTTTCACCCTCTTAAGGGGAGAAATCGGCAAATCCTTTCTTATCGGATGCCTACGTCATACAAAAAACACACCTTCATGTTTCAAGTTTCTACGATCACCAGTTTAGGCTGTGCGGTGATCCGTCAGTCATTCAGGACAAAGCATTTTATATGTATAGATAAGTTGAAACCTGAGAGATATAAGTAGTTTTTATCCGGGTGCGTGAAGTAGTTTTCTTAGGATGTAGGTGAACCCGCAGGAAAGAGCCTGTTTAGAAATATAACTACTATGAGATCTTGGTATTTTATTTGTACCTACGTACACTAAATAAGACTCTTGAACTCCGCAGTTACTGCCCGTGCCTGGATGAAAACTGCCCCACGCCCTTCCTCATGTTTAAATCAATCTCCGTGCCAAATTTCATCTCAATAATTTCAGCTGTTTTCCCGTGAAAACGTAACAAACAGGGTTACTTTCACATTTATAACTTTAGTAAGAATAGATAAATATTATTATTAGTTTTTAAAGCAATCACTATTGGGTCAAATAGATTGAAATAGTATATATAGGTATTGGTAAAGGGATTTATTTTTAGGATACTTATAATATGGCCTAGTTTCATACTTTTGGGACTTAACAACTTCTTCAGCTTCAGTATTGGTTATTAGTTTTTTATTTTTAGAAATAAAGGTGAAGGTTATGGTGTGCTCATAGGTATAATGAATATTCTTGAATTGTACTGGCTTTAATACGGGATTAATACTCACCAAGATGGCAAGTGAAGCCAAGCAGATAATCAGACATTAGTTTAAAAAAAAATCATGAACTGTTGTTGACGATTACTTATACCTGCTGCTATCTTGGTGGGTGTGATTTGACTCTAAGGTTTTTTTTTCATATGAATGTTTTTAATTTGTGACACTAATAGCCGGATGCATCAAATTTTCATATTACTTATAGGACTTTTACAAATGTCACATTTTTATATAGATAATTCGCATACTTTTTTTTATGATTATGACATAGCTTGCTTATTAACTATACTAATATAATAAAGCTGAAGAGTTTGTTTGTTTAAACGCGCTAATCTCAGGAACTACTGGTACGATTTCAAAAATTCTTTCAGTGTTCGATAGCCCATTTATTGACGAAGGCTATAGGCTATATATCATCAAGCTAAAACCAAAAGAAGCGGAGCACCACTATTCCACGCGGACGAAGTCGGTAGCAGAAGCTGGTGTATATCATAAATCCGACGATAAATATATAATTATAATAGCAAAATAATAATTTTTTATCATCAATTTTGACAGATCTTGACTGACAGTTCCTCGGTTTCACATACAATATAAGTAACCGCGTGTTTTTGGTGCAATCGGCTGTTTATACCCATAGAACGTGGAATAAAACTTTTGGGCTTGGTTGTGTAAAAACCAAAGACATTTAAATTTATTACCACTTTTTTTTGTCTAATTAAAATTAAATTAAAAAGAAATCTTTAAACTATAAATATCTTTGGCTTCCCTCATCTATCGAACGAAATATTAACCATGAAAATTATCTAACTTAGAGCCAAGTTCACCAACAGATGGTTACCTAATCGGCCCGTTAAACAAAAACCTTTTTTTAACCAGGAAGCTGGAATTTTCATTTTACCCACTTTTAGTTCAACCCTGGTTCGGTAATCGACCGTTTCAGGAATAAAAATCTCAAATAATACGTTACCCATCGAAAGTTGGTAGTTTGAATTTATGGTAAACAGCCGTTTTAAGTTAATCGGACCGTTATTTTGTCGGTGAACTTGGGCCTTAGAGTGACAAATAGCCACTTGCACGATGGTGATTTGTAATAAATTAGTCTAAGATCCATAAATTCTGCCGAATGCGACGTATCATACGATCGTCCAAGTGAGCTGAAAAATAATATAATAATTACTAACATACGTTTCTTTAGTATTTTGTATGCCGTTAAAATATGCTTTGTAATGTAATTTTTGCTTGGTAGCTGGGTTTTTTAGAGCTTTTGATTGCCACAGTCAGCCAGCATGCTACGAGCAAAAAAGTCACGGTGGCACAGTGGTTAAGGCACCCGCTTCTCATGTACGAGTTATCGTGTTCGAAACCTGGCAAGTACCAATATGGCTTTTCTAAAGCCATATGTACTTTCTAATTATATCTTAGACGTCACTGTCTAACGGTGATGGAAAACATCGTGAGGAAACCTGGACTTAAAAAGTCTGAAATTGCCAATCCGTCTTGAGCGTGCGTGGTGATTAATGGTCATGCCTTCTCTGTACGAGAAGAGGCCTGTGCCCAGCAGTGGGACTGGGCATATGCTACGATCACGTCTACATGACAGAATTAAATTATAAAATTGTAGCTTGGCGCCGAGAGCTTTTTCCTTATTGATGTGGCAATCAAAGGGTTAAACTGAACATTCTATTACTAAAGCGGATCTCACAGGATAGTGAACAGCATTTTTAACATTAAGCAAGTTAGTACTTATTTTAGTTATTTTATAAAACACTGATAACGGATCGACTCGCGTGGTTGCAGACACATCGCTCAGCGCACCGCATCATGAGCAGTTGTGTGAGATACGCCTTTCTGACATAAATGATAATTTGACATCGCTGCAGCATTAAGAAGACTGGATTATCATCATCTTCGTCGACCGGTTTTCCATTGTTGAAAAACTCACAAATTGAGACAGTAACTCCACTGTTTCATTGTCGCAATTCGTGAGGAAGTCAAGAATGAGACTGTAATCTGCATATGCACCGCGGGACAGACTGCATCACGTTTCAAAGGACGAAGTTTGGATAACTCAAAAATATTTTTACGAACAATCTAACTTTCTTACTGGCATATTCCAATTGTCGACAAACAATATTGTAATGTTAATCTACTTTGCAAGTAACAGAAATAATGTCATTAATTAAGTATTTGTCAAAATGCGTTTTTGAATGAGAGAAAATACTCATTAATAAACTAACAAGTCTTGATAGTTTGTCAGAATGTAAACAATTGTGTACACTGAGAGATTTAACGGTGTGAATTATTTCATTTCAATAACTAAATCTTTTTAAATTTAAATGTCAATAACTAAAGCTGCGAACATGACATCATAATCTTTACTTCATCGTATGTAAGCGATTAGTATATTAAATCTATCTAATGACAAGCTAGATACCGTACCATCTTAAAAAAAAAGATAAGTATAAATTGGAGTAACCATTCATGTAGCATTCTCAAAATACTCATCTAATTAATAATTATTACAATTATTGATTGTTATCACAATACCTGCAACACTATTGGCATAAATCCTAATTATTCCACATCAGAGCCGTCAGGTCTTTCAGAAAGCACTAACGCTAGGGTACGTTAGGTTAGTAAAACCTGTAGCCCAGATGATAAGAATAAGAAGACTCATGATTAAGTACGTTCTGATAACTCGTGAACAATATCAGACTTGCGCATCCACATTGTAGCGAAAACGGTCGGAGTACAACGTTGGAATTGTTCCAAAACACAAAAACCGGACTGCGTCGTATTTGACCGATAGAAGCTCAAACCGTTCAATTCGTGAATCCAAGAATAGTATTAAAACAATATTGATAACACTGAAATTCGGATAAAAGACTTGCACTATTAGTAGAACTAGCTTTTCGCTAGCGGTTTCGCCCACGTGGGCTATACGAATTCAAATTAAAAATAGTTTAGTTTCATACAAACTTTGCCCCCCTTTTTCACACACCCCCTTAGGGATAGAATTACGAAAAATCCTGTCTTATCGGATGCCGTCATACAAAGAACACACTCTACAAGTTTCAGGTCTCTTTGATCAGTGGTTTAGGCTATGCGTTGATCCGTCAGTCATTCAGGACAGAACATTTTATATGTATAGATTATCACGGATACTTAAAGATTAGACTCTTTATTTAGTGTCTTACCAATGGGTATTGTGTTATTTGGTAAGATAGGCAGGCTCTCCATCAATGATCATCATACTATGACTTAAAATGTGTAGATATAAATTTATTATTAGTTAGTATCTACAATCGATTAATTTTTTTATCGAACATAGGTAGCTTAGAGAATTTATCGATTTAGTTATGTCACATTCACTTCATAATTGAATAATTATACAGGATCATCGTATCCACCAAGGGCGATAATAGCATGTCTCCCCCTTGTTCAAATTAATATAGTCATTTATTAGTCTGCCACTCAGTCACCTTCGTTTTTTCCCTTGGGATTGCACACATGTATATTGCAAACAATATTGCTTTGGGGTAGCAACCACACTTTCCTTCTGGCTATGTCCCTGTATTACGATCATACTTTAAATCAAGAAGCCCCTTCTTTCGATTAAAGATGCTCTTCATCCTGATACCTGACCTCGGACGGTTTAGATCAAAAGATAGAGTAAGCGATATTGATATTTAATTCGATAATATTTGAACTCCCCGCTTAGCTAGTATTTTTCTTCAGATAACGCTATAAAAGTATCTTCTGCCGAATCTGGGTTATATACTCCGCTTGTGTACCAAACTTCATCTAAATATGCGTGCCTGATTTTCAAATATATGTATTTTTGTGGCGTTACAAAGGAAAAAAATATCAAGAGATATTTTTTCTATAGGTTACGTTTCTGCATATTATACAACACCCAAACTTTAGGCAGAAGGTTAAAGCTTGCTGGATTTTCATTAAAACGTTAATATTTCATTTCACAGGACATGTCACATTTTTATCTATCAGACTTTCTTGGTACTGGATCATAATATTCAAGCTGGCGTAAATAAATGAATATTAATTTATTTTTGTGTTTCAGCTCGTCTGCAGCGCGAAGAGCATATGGAAGAAATGATTGCAGACATGCAATCACATCTTCAGTTTCTTGAAGCACAGTACAGAGGAAGGCAGGAGGATATGATCTCATTACAGGTAACTTAGCTTTATTGACGGAATATTCCAAAAAATATTATTACAATCTCTTGAGGAGACTTTAATCCTTGATATAATTTTATGATTTTTTATACAAGCACAAAGCTACAGTTACTTACACAAATATTAGCCTATCCTAACCATGCTAAGCTCTTTTGGAAATTATAACAAAATCTTTCTAACAGGCGAAGATGTTTTCCGACCGTGGTAACAGTACTCCGAATCACGTGACTACGCAAGACGTAGCATCATCTACAATGACTCCAGCAGTTTTAGCACTTCTTAAAAATATGACGGGTGAGTCAAACAATACTTTCTTCATGTTTCATGCATATGGTTATACTGCGAATGAATCTGCTGATCAGAGCGATGGTTTTTTATTATAACTAGCTGTGCCCCGTGTCTCCTGACCTACCACCACGCATCGCTCACGTGCTTGTTTACATTTTGATCGGCTCCCAAAGATAGCCTGATATTTGCTTATAGCTTTCCTCAAAAATAAGGCAAACAAAAACTGAAAGTTTTTTGAATCAGACAAGCAGTTCCAGAGATTTGCGTGTTTAAACAAACTCTTCAGTTTTATTTATTATGTATAGTTAATGATTACCAAATACAAAATAATAAGGATAGCTATTGCGCCAACCGTTTGGATCTGTACCTCATTTATAAAGCCTATTAGAATTTATTAGAATTTATAAAGTATTAAGTGTTTACCGGATAAAAAATGCCTGCGAGAATAATTACGTCATCAACCTAAATTAATCACGTCTGAACTTGTATTTTTTTAATTCAAGGTCACAAAATTTATTTAACAGAAGATTTTAAAAGTAATCTATGTAATATTATAATGCTTGTTATGAAATAGCTTTGAAATATCAAATTTATTTATTTATTTATGCAGTAACGCGAACTGATAGAAAGCTGTAGCAATGTTTAAGTTTAATTAATCCTCATCTATCATGTATGCCAATGCAGAAATACATATGCCATGTATTTTTAAAACAATAACAATTATGTACTATTAAAACTTTATTTTGAAGTACTGTAATTTAAAATTGTCTATGAACAATTTAATCTAACCTAACAGTTGAGTTTAGGACGAACTTTTTAACAAGCTGAGCGTTATACATGATTTAGACTTAATTGTTTTAAAAACTATCATAAAATCATACTCAATTGTTTATTGATAATAGACAAATTAAATTGACACTCTTTCATGTCAAAATTAGATTATGGCACCGCCCCCAAAAAGTCCACCCCCTAATAGAAAATATAAGCGGTGATGAATAAACTCCCCAGTAACAAGTGCAATCTGCATAATATCGTAACTAGACCCTCCAATACCTCGAAGAATAATAATTACTATGATAATAAAATAATTCTCCACAATGACCGGTCATACGCTGCCTGCACCCAGTGGGTTCTCACGAAGTACAACACGCTGTGGGAACGTCGAAGCGATTGGGGAGACCTGTGTCCAGCGTCGTCGTCTTTTGTCTGATGTCGATGACAATATAGGGAATTATTATATCGGGAGCTGTGATTTTCTTTCTATTTTGACCAGTAATGAGGTCTGTTTTCCTTCGTAGTTTTCAACAATTTAAGGGCAAAAATGTAGTAATAGTACAAAGGAGAAGGATAATATCGTGAGAACCTGGACTTAAGAAGTCTGAATTCGCCAATCTGCCTTGACCAAGCGCTGTGATGGCTCATGTCTTCTCTATATAAGAAGAGGCCTGTGATGCACATGCCGAAATTGTCCGGTTAAGCAGGTCGAATGCTGTTAGAAGCACCCTACAAGAGGTCATGTAGGAAAAAAAAATAATGCACATGCTGAAAGGATCATTAAATTATTGGTTGGAGAGTTTCATTTTGTTCACAATTCTGGGAATAATCGGTATCTATTTGTAATGAATTCCATGAAACAACGATCATGATTAAAACTAGCTATGCTCTTAATGTAAATAATCAATGCGTTTTGTAAATAATAAAACGTAGAAAACACATGAATTTAGGAATCATTCAATACAAGCTGTTTGCTGTAGTTTCACCTGCATCCAGAAGAAAGTATCCTATGTGTGTATAAACTATACATATGTGGACGAAATATCATCTAAATCCATTTAGGCCCAAGTTCACCTACAAGATAACAGTCCGATCAGAACAGCTGTTTACCATAAATTCAAACTTTTGTCTTACGATGGATACCTTATCATTTAGATTTTTTATTCCTGAAACGTTCGATTAGATTACCTACGTATAACGGGGTTGGACAAGAAGAACACTAAAATTCCCGCTTCGTGGTCATAAATTGTTTTTATTTAAAGGACCTATTAGGACCATTTTGTCGGTGAACTCGGCCCTTAATAGTTTTGCGTGAAAGAATACATACATCCTCACAAACTTTCGTAGGATTATTTGTCTAGATGCTCATATGTTTTTCATTACCAACAGCTTAGCTAATGTGTCAAGACAATGCATGTACTAATTTGATTGTCATGCGTTTGCAAATGATTCACAATAACATGAAATCGTTTGAAAGTAAAAGGTAGCAAATGTTTCCAGTACTGTTTTATGGTGATTCCAAATTGAGTTCGAATCTCAGGCCCGTGTATTTTTAGCTGACTGCAAGAAGCTTACGGTATGACTGAAGACCAAATACTAAAAAAGTATTAAAGTGACTTTTAGTATATACTACTTAAAAAAAATAGCACACGTTTATTAGGAAATTCGAAATTAAATTGTTCGTTGATATTTGTTTCATCAAATGATTTGAAAACAGGTGTATTCAAGGCCATGTTTATTTTAGCAAAAAAAAACCTACGTATTACATGATGGATGAGTCTTGTATGATTTTTGCATTAAGCATCTTCTTTTTTACACTATCAGCCGCAATATCTCCTAAATCGCCCTTAAGTCTATTGCTCTAATCAAGATAAATTAAAAAATAACGATATTAAATTCGTATCCTATAGATACTATTTAACTTGTTATGAAGACACAAGAATCACCAGCAACTAATAAAAGTCTAGAATGAAATAGAACAGACAAACCACATTATGAGTATTATACAAAGAATGTAATTATTTTTTTCCTTAATCATCGATGCAGTTAGATAGAGCAAATTCATTTCACGCATAGCTAACAAGCAATAAGTATTAAAACTGGCGCGATGGTGGTATTTCCATAAAATACAGTAATTATTATGATTCTCGTAAACATTTTGCAATATTGCACATGATTAAATAAATCTTATAGATTATTATGAATTAATTTTAATGAGCTCGTAGCTTAGTAACAGCCGCACGGGTCAATCGATCAAAGTTAAGCTATGCTTGTTGAGGTAGGTCTCGGAATGAGGGGCCATCTATTTTATACCGAGACTCTTCTGCCTTGGAAAGCACATCAAGCAATTGGTCCGATTGTCATTTTTACTCTTTAGACAGCCGTTGTATTCAGAAGCCAGAAAATCTGACAAGCATTCTAACCAAGGAAAATCTAAATAAGGTTGTTAAGATAGGCAGACACTCATATACACACCTCTCCCTCTCTCTGTTTGTCTATTTCTAACCAGTATAAAAGTGTATGAGTGTGAGTCGATAAGAGAAGTTGACCATTTTAGCATTTTAAAGCTTCGTTTCTGACAGGGTTCATTGAACACATAGATTTTTCTCTATTATTTTTTATTGTTCACTATATTTAAATAACAGACCTTATTACCATCGACATCTCCAAATTCTTATGCTATTCCATCATCAGGCTATTCATAAGTTGAAGTTAAAACCTTTGCAGCTCATTGGAGGTCAACCTTCTTAAATCAAACAGCGAATGAGTCACCTTAAACTAATGAGATCCTCTCCATCATCAGGATCCAGAGCGGCAGCCGGTATCCAGACCAAGAACATACAACAACTGAGGACTCCCTTCGTGTACCAGCTTCTCCCTCATCTGATGAACAATCCTTATAGTTTAAAGCCAGCGTACCACATGAGGGGAGGGCGATCCTTCTCATATATAGTCGTAGGTGTACCAACAGTCAAGAGGGATAAGGAGAGCTACTTGATAGTTACTCTGACTGTGAGTATTATTTTCTAATTCGAACTTTATTTCCATGAACTAAGATTCAATTTTTAAGTCAGGTAGACAGTATTAGTAAAAGTGGCTGTTGGAGACCTCTTTGCTATTATTGGAGTATGCACTTGAGTATTCTCAATATTTAATGTACTACCAATAGATTAGGAACTATGTTCAGTGCGGTGGTGCATCTCTATGCAAAATAATACCAAATCCCATTCCAAATATAAATTAATGTAGTATCGCATAATGCAAGCAATGAAACTATTAACGACAAATTTAATTTAGAAGAATAAAAATTAGCGTCATAAACCCAGATAATCACAGTGTAACGTCAGCACTTAAGAAAATGATGCCCACTCAAGATACAAAGCCTTCTACATTTTCAACGATATGCTGGCGAAAGTAGGAGTGACCTTAATTCTTAAACAAAAAAAAGATCACATCAAAAACGATCATTCTAATATTTTGCGACTTTTTTACAGCACCTTGTCAGTGGATTAACATCTGCTGACGTGAATGACACTCTCATCGTTGTTATGGTTGGCGAAACTGACCTCGAATACGTCATTAATATAGCCAAGACTATAGAAACGACGTAAGTGATGCTAGATTTGGTATTTTATAGTCTACTAGCTGTTCCACCCGCGTTCCGAAAGAATTCCTTAATTCTTTCCCAATTTAGGGTCCTATCTATTTGCGTGCCAATTTTCATCAATATCAGTTTAACCGTTTTGCCGTGAAAGCGTAATTTGTTTGTTATCACATAATCACTTTGGTATTCAGAATATTAGTTAGGATTTTAATTTAACTTGGGATTACTAATCGTAGTGTAGTCTCAGCGAGGCTTCCGGCGACTGGGACCGCAATTAACTGATCCGCGGTGTGAGTCGCCGGATGGATTTAATTTAAATATTTTTCTTCCGGCAACTGGGACCACTCATAAAATATAAGGTTCAAATCAAAAATAGTACAGTCAGACAAAAAAATCTTCAGTGCACTCTATAATATATATTAAAAGAATCAAATGGACATTGAACATTTGAAATGTTGCGTCACGAAAAGTACTAGGACATCATAGAATGAAAGAGACCGCAGTGTTGTTTCAACTACCCGCCCGTATATTAATGTAAATAAAATGCGCACGGAATACGCGGGTCTCGCCAAGGTTAAGAAGCAAACTACTTGAGCGGGCCCGCGTATTCGTCGGTTAGTTGCAGTCGTGAGCCAATCAACACTTAGTGAAGTGAAGAAGTGCGAAACCCTGGTATGTTACGCGGCATTATTACAAAGTAACTGGTGGGTAGTTGAAACATCACAGCGGTGTCTCTTTCATTTTATGCTGTCCTAGTAACTTCACTAGCAGGATGGGAACAACAGAATTAGGTGCAACCTACACATCCCGTCTTTTGATCTCACTATGTTGGTAGAATTGGCCGAATGCGGACGGAACTTCTGCAACCTTATGAAGCCCTAGTATGAAAATTCAAAATTCAAAAATCGTTTATTCAAATTAGGCTGAAAATCAGCACTTTTTGAACGTCAAATTTACAAAAGACAGCCCCCAAAATGCCCGCCCTTCACCACTTCCTATGTGTTTTAGCTGGGAAGAAGAAGTGTATGTATGTTACGTGGCATTTACAAAGTAACAGGTGGGGAAAGTTTTACATTATGTACGGGTGGGTAGTTGAAACAACACTGCGGTCTCTTTCATTCTATGATGTCCTAGTACTTTTCGTGACGCAACATTTCAAATGTTCAATGTCCATTTGATTCTTTTAATATATATTATAGAGTGCACTGAAGATTTTTTTGTCTGACTGTACTATTTTTGATTTGAACCTTATATTTTATGAGTGGTCCCAGTCGCCGGAAGAAAAATATTTAAATTAAATCCATCCGGCGACTCACACCGCGGATCAGTTAATTGCGGTCCCAGTCGCCGGAAGCCTCGTCTCAGGAGGCATATCAAGTCTAATTATTTAATAGTTCCAAAAAACTTACACTATTTTGTCTGTGGTCGTGCCTTTCAATGCTTTTAATGAATCGCTAAAATCATTTCATATTTAAAATTCAATTTCCATAAATTATAGAATCTAAATTCAGCATCTCTGATCAAGTTTTTAAATAAAAGTGCATTTTTTCAATATATTTGTCTTTTGCAACAAGAAAAAGCGAAACAACAAACGAGAAATCCTTTGAAATATTAATCCTAAGCTCTGAAAGGCTGACCTTTACATCAGTTACTACAATGTTTTCGAAAATATTTTTCTTATTATTCTAGTAGTGTAGGTGGAAAATCAGGTCTCATAATATTTACAGCATCTTTATAGAAGCGTCAGCAGACATGTTGCACTCGTAGTTAAACAAATTGTCATTTTTAAACTTTATTAATTAAACAAAGCGAGCAGTCGATACTTGCGCTGGAGTTCGTGGTACGGTTTCGATTTCCGTTGCAGGAAGAGATTTGAATAGGCACTAGGCAACAGATGTTTGCTCCAAAGTCTAGACAACTGTTACTGTGTATTGTCTTTTGTTTAAATTAGCAATCGACGCTGCGGGTAACTTTAGTAACCGTATTTGAAGCTATTGGGCGAAATGCTGCATTGTTACTACTCTAGTTGCTGAAATATATTATACGTAAAATGTTAAGATGCCTTATGGCCACCTAAAGGAATAAAAAAACTATAAACAAAACCGACTTCAAACGCACTATAAATGGACAAAATATTTTTATCTGCCCTAACGCTTGAGGACATCGTTCTAGAAGTAGACGTACGTACGAGTTGAATAGAAAAACTTCCTTTTATTAAAGTCGCTACCAAAATAGAATTCTTAAGATATTGTCCAAATTTTTTAAATCACTTCGAATACTAAACATTCCAAAAATCTTTTACACAGGTTCCCAAAGCAAGTGGAAAATGGACTTATAGAAGTCATTTCACCACCAGCAGCTTACTATCCGAACTTCGAGACTCTCCCTGTCACTTTGGGAGACTCTCACAAACGAGTGAAATGGAGGACGAAGCAAAATCTGGACAACATCTACTTAATGGCCTACGCACAGTCCAAAGGCACCTTCTACTTGATGCTAGAAGATGACGTCATCGCTAAGAAGAATTACATTCAGGTGGGTTTCATTGTGGCCTTTAAAGCGAGTTTGAACTCCTAATAAGTTTAGATGTTTGTGAAATTGGTTCCTATATTTTTAGGGATAAAAATACTGCTATATTCTTTTAACAAGACATTACAAGTCATTGAGGCATGATTGAAAAACAAACATTCAGAAGACTCAACAACTCGCAAACATCTAAACTTTTATTCTTTAATACTTATAATTATGATGAAAAAGTCCACGTACATGGAAAGAGCGTAATCTTTATTTTAGATTATAGCAAGAGCAATGTACGAACATTAATTTCCATTTACTCTCCTTTTCGCTAAATTTTGCGATTTGGGAGAAAAATTGTGAATACACTTTTGACTAAATTGATTAGAACTATATATGTATTTCATTCCTGTTCTGGGGCCTTACCATCACGTGTTTCTGTATTTCCTATTCAGAAATGAGAGTGGGACAAAGCTAGATACATTGTATAGCACCATATCTTTTTCACAATGAAACTATTTCTGCTTTATCGCGTTATGGTAAGGCCCCTGGTCCTGTAATACTTAAGAATGATCCTGTATTCTGGAAAGATACTCAAGCCAGCATCGATATGAAAAAAATATCGACATAAACAAACAGATGAATGCAAATCTATGTTTGTGACAAGATCTAAAGATGGGTTTGACGGGTATCGGTTGAGTATCGGTCTAGTATCGGCGTAATTTGTTGCATAACTGTATAAACGTAAACATGTTTTTTATTTTCTTAAGCGGCAAATCTGTCTTCGTTTTTACTTGTTTGGAAACTGTTGAATCTTTTTCAAATAGTTGGAAAGATTTGACTCTAAATAAGTAAAGCATAAAGTGTTATGATGTAGTTTGTAAAGTGCTCATTACGTATAGGTACAATACTATTTATGAAAGTCTTCATGATCATGATCATTTTTAGGGTTCTGACCAAAAATGTTGAAAGGAATCCTTGGGCCACGTCCGTACAGACAGACGGCTTGCTTAGCGAGTCACTTAGCGTGTAGTTTAGTATAACGAAGGTTCTAGACACAAACCAAAATATTGCAGGAATCATTTTCCTTTTCAAACAAACTTACTTATGCGGTCGTAAAAAATAATATACCTAATTGCGACTCAATTACGTATAATATTCATTCTAAAGATTGGAACCCTCAATGTGTGAGTCCGCCTAGCACTTGGCCGGTTTTTTTAAATGTTCACTTTCCAAAATTTCTGATCATCTATTCTTAAAATTTCCAGGAAATCAAGAAGTATACAGCGTCAACCAGCGTTGCCAATCCTCAATGGCTATTCATCGAATACTGTCACGTCGGAGGCATTGGCAAGCTGATCCGTTCAGCGGACTTGATACACTTCATCACCTACGTACAGCTTTTCTACAACAACATGCCTATCGACTGGCTCCTCGAAAGTTACTTAGCAGACCGTACGTGCACCATTGAAAAAACAAACGTAAGTTTTCTTTAATAAAGTTAATATTTCTTAAGCTAAGTTTTGACTTCCGTACCTTAAGGTTAACTTAAGCATTACAAAAAGCCTATCATGTTCCAGTATTTTTTAAATTTGGCACGCAAATTGAATGATTAGCACGACTCGTTTTCCCCACCCCTTGCCTTTGGATTTTTTATTGCTGATAAAATGCGTTAGTTCACTTTCTCTCTCTCTATCTCTCTATGCATTCATGCCAGATTAAAAAAATACTAGGGCATGGCCAAAGCTTTGGTACTGTTGCTAAAATGATCTAAAATATAGTTTTTAAGTTTTTTTTGTATCTATCCCAAATGTTCGAATATGATTTTAAAACCCGTACATCAAACTATTCGCTACAATAATCTTCTGATTGTGTTTCGAGGATAAAGTACGGAGAACAATTAATCCACATAAAGCCACCAACTGCAACTCAATCTATCAATATTGAAGTTGTGATACGTGTGGATACATTTTACTTTTTTTATTACTCATTCAAATATCGTGGTGATATACACCTTAAGTGTGAATGCGCAGGTTCAAAACCTGGCAAACATCAATACTATCAATGCTCGCATTCTCTAATAGGCCAATGATGATGGTACATACTTAATTTGATAATTGGCTTTTTCAGAAAAAGTGCGCGCAAGCCAAAGATGCTATTCGACCGAAATACAAGTCATCTTTATTCCAACACATCGGGCTATATTCTTCGTTGAGGGGGAAAATTCATAAAGTTAAGGTATGGCTCTCTGTTATTATTATTTTCAAAGTTATTTTGTGATGTATTTTGAGGAGCTCCTGGCTTAGTAACAACCGTAGGGGACAATGTCTTGCGGCAGTCATATTGGTGACTATCTATATCGTACTGAGATTCCTCGAAGACTACGTTAGGCCGTTTGTCCCGGCTGTCATTTGTAGATTATTTATATTATACTAATTTGATTTTATATTGATAATGTTGTTACCCGATAACTAGGTTGTAAAAGTCAGATAAGCAGTCGCTTCATATAAAATACTAGACTAAACTGCATTCAGTTAGACTGGAGGTCAACCTGAAAATAGTTGCGAAAAGTCTAGGTAGATGATTATTTTCAACTCGCATGTTTTCTACCAGATGGCGCTAAAATAGCAACCTCGGTTAGTTACATCATTTACAAGTTGCTGCTAGTTTGACTGGACCTATCTTTGATTTGTTCGATTTGTCTCCGCCCAGAACAGCAATAATTATTAAACCATCTTAAAAAGGTGGTAACCATCTTAAAAGTTCGCTGGGTCAACTAGTTGTATAAACAAAATGTAGAAAAACTTTACATTTTCACCGTGCATAGGGAATTGGGTTATCTATCCGTGCCCAGGAAGATAACTTAAAAATGTACGCAGATTAAATTTCCATCAAATAGCCCATTGTTTTTTTGCTTAATTCAATGGGAATGATAATGGAATACATTTAATTAACCATTTGACCGCCACAATCATACACGACAAAGCAAAATGTGTCTAGCACGCCACGGTCACAACTACTTGACAGAATTAATGATAAAATTCTCGGTAACAAGCGCCGAGAGCAGGCTTTTGCATTTTTGACATGACGGTCAAAGGGTTAGACATCGTTCGTATAGTGTAGCATATTTTTTTTATTAGAATCAATTTCGATTGTATATGTTTTCACATTGCAGGATGTTCACTTCGGGGCTGGACCAACGTATTACCCACATACGAACAATCCACCCGTGAAGTCTCTTAAGACCGACATTGCTGAACTCCCGGGTCATACATTAAAAAGGGCTTACGCCGGGCAGACATTCTTCTGGGCCGAAAAGCCGAAGAAAGGGAACGTTTTGGAGTTTATATTTAAGAAACCAATTCTTCTTTCTCAGTAAGTCTCGATAGTTTTAATCTTTTTGCTATTATAAAAGTTATGTTAATTACCTACCTGAAGTGGCAAAAAGCTGGCAATATATTTTGTTGAGAGCGGTAGATGTTAAATAGGCAAACGTAGTGAAGGCAGGCCTTCGGCAAGGAGGCTTTACAATCTGCGAAAGGCTGCCCTTTCGAACTTGGATGTGTCAGCTGAAGACCGGGTGATATCGCAAACAATAGGGGAGGCCTTTATTAAATAGGCGGATGCTGATAATGATAACTATTATACTAGGTCGAGTAGAAATCCCAAAAAAGATAGCGTTCAATTCCTTGGAACTGCTTTTGAAAACACTACTAACATTCAGACTGCATCATTAGCCTAACGATGAAGCACATCTTTTAATAGACAAAGATGTAATGGGTTCTAATTTTCATGGCAGCAACTAAAACTACATAAGAGTCAAATATAAAAAAAACGACGATTAATGATTCGCTGCTTTTTCAAAGATAAAAAAACATGATGATACGCTTGGCACCTTAAAAACATGAATAAGATACATGTCATATGCTGATAACAATCGCTCCATCTGAAAAATCTAACATCAACTATTAAAATACTCCATAATACCAATTTCTCTATAGTAAAATATCTGTTTTTTTCAGTTACACGTTCCGAAGTGGCAATATAGAACATATCAAAGATAAGTTCTATGATACTTCTGTGGAAGTCCTACCAGTTAGAAGCACCAACTTTACATCGGTTGGAGCATTCGATGAATTCGGTCTCGCTGAAGGAGATTTGAAGATGGGACCCATCTCTGCTATCCGGCTGAGTGTGAACAACAACAGCAAGTTCTGGGTCATTCTTAGTGAGGTAAGTTATTCTGATATCAGAGTTAGATTAATTAATTAGTTATTATGAGCAGTTCTTGTCAGAATTTTTAAGAACGAGTAAACTGGGTGGTGGAGGTCAGATAGGCAGTTGCTCCAGGTGAAACTCTCACGTCATCCTGCTAGACTAGCAGACGACCCCCCAACATTGTATGGAAAAGGCTAGGCAGATAATGAAGACATTGTGATAGTTTGTCATACATTTACTGTAGTAGGCAGTAAGTAGTTTTCTGTAACAAAATCTTTTGGCTGATATGACGATTCCGTGCAAAGGTATTACAAAGTACACGGAAAGATAGAATGTATGAGAATTAATGAAATTAACGCACCTAGATTTTTTTACGCAGCCTAAATTATGACAAATACGAAACAAGCTCAGATAATTAACGGCACTATTTTAGTACATCATGACGTAAACTTAATTATGGCAGTAATATCGCGCGTTTTGGGAACTGCTTCACGTAACTCCCCGGATTAAAAGTATCCTATAACCATATCTAGGTTACTATCTATCGCCATACCAAATAATGGTAAATCTAAATCGGTTCAGCTATTTTTCCTTGAAAGCGTAACTAACAAAAAAAAAACACATTAGGATTGTGAATACATTTATTTACATAAAAATATTGAGCATATATAATACTGTTATGATTATAACTGAGTACACATATTTACAACAACAAAAAACATATTAAAAAAAATACATTCAATTTCCTACTTCTTTATAGTAGACAATCTACGGGCATTAATCCCCAGTTTATATTTCATAGTAAAACATCTAATGTATCCCATCTTCGCCGAAATGTGCGAATTTAATGGATTGCTATGTGACCCAAATTCTTGTCCTTGTAGACTGTGCTCGCCCAAAAATACTCGTGATTCGTCATCACAAAAATTCCGTTCAGTGATAAAAACTATGGCGCGAAGTAGATGTAGATAGCGACATCTGTTAGAGTTCATTGGAAACGCTTCGAAACATTTCTCATTGGGCCGCCCACCACCAGCTACTTACTGGTTCTGACTCTGACACGAAACAAAGAACATAGTTACCCGGCATGTATTTTGGCAAAGTTTTGGCCTAGTGGGAGCAAGTCTGCTCATGCACACAATGCAACAAAAAAAACACTGTCATTGCTATTAAATAATATTTTTTTTAAAACTACTAACGACTTTTGCCAAGTTAATGTTAGCAACTGTACTCTTTTGCTATTGATGTGGATAATTTAGTTCACGAACTTCTACGGGCATAGCACGAACGTTCTCTTGTAACATCAATCATGACGTCAATGATTTTTAATCTGAATTACGTCTAAGAGGCAAAAATGTTTGAAATGCCAAAAGAACAACGCGTAGCTTCTAAAGATATTAATAAAAACTTTAATTTAAAAGATAATCTATAATCTGATAAATGAGAACAATTAAAAATCGCTTACATTAGTGCGTTCGTGCCAGCTCCTCTGGTTCGTGGTAGTTTTGTGTTGATGAATGACATTAAATACACACATCAATTGGACACAACAAAATTGAATCCTCTCAAAGAACTCTTCGCTCCCAACCTAGAGTGAGATAAAAAATCATACACCAATTATAATTGATGAAATAAATTTAATTACAGATCGAGCTAAAGGAGTACCAACAGCCGGAGACAAGGTGACAGATGACGAAAACACCCTGGGAGAGGATTCTGCGAAACCTGATAAGAGCACCTTTTATGTGAGGGGTACAAGGTAGGAACGAAAGCTAAATCTTAACTAGAATATAAGAAATGTATCTAGGTATAGGATTTCTAAATAATCATAATTATAACTAATACTGTTAATTAAATGAACGAAATAGACCATACAGTTACACCTTACAATTACGACGTAAATCCATAATCGATACAAAAGGTAAACGTAAATGTATATGCTGATAATAATATATATACTCGTATACAGTGCTTATATAATAAAATAATTTTAACATGTAATCAAGAGAAAAGTCAAAAAGTCTTCCAAATCCGTTGGTGTAGCTCTGATAGCTGCACTTTCGGTGAGTAGATTTTAGTACGTGAATACTTATTATATATGTATATATAAATTTTCCTCCAACTTCAAAGGCCAGACAACCCCAATAGTTAGTCTTTATTCGGTATGCGTTTACCATAGAATCTACAGTTTCATTAATCTCTTTAGTTTTATCAATATCTTTTCAAATCTTATCGAATTTTACTTTTCTAGCACCATTATCATCGTAGTTGAAATAATCTGAAATCTCAAAATTAATAGTCGTACCAGAGGTCATATATCTATTTTAGCTTTGGGATTCGTACAAGGAGGACGTACTCATTTGTTTTTTTTTTGGGTTTTCATAGTTTCGTCATGTTTTTGATTATTATCCATCATACGTAGGCAACATATTATTCACTAACCATCATATTCCTAATAAAGTCATTTGTCTAATACGCCTATTTTAAATATCGAACTCTTTTGTCTCATTCTATCAAACCTCATTTTAAACAACGACAAAACAAAACAACAAAGCAGTTTGATAGCTAAAATAAGTTTAATGAACGAATGACGTTATTATGAATATGATGGTTAAGATTTAAATTTTAATTGTACATTGAAAAAAAAAGACATTTTAGTGAGTTTGAGTAGATAGGATAACAAATTCGCTAGCTTCACGCTGAGCGCTCCATAGGATATTTTTATTAATCTATATTCACAACGGGAGATGGTATAACAGTTCCTGGACTGAAAGAGTTTCGCGTATATCGCGGTGAAAGGGTCCATGAACTCCCCTTTTTATCTTCTCCCCCTTTTGGAAAATCTCGCTGCTTGTTGACATTCTTATAACATACGTTTCATTCATTTCATTCGACTTCATCTATCAAAATCATCTTGTAGGATTAGGCTTTTTAGGCACAGTTCCAATGAATAAATTGAATTCTTTCATCATTCTTTCTTACCTTATGGGATTGTTCGATTATTTCTCTATCTTTATGTGGTACTCTTGGGCAAAACATAAAACTATCAACGTTATTGTTTAGAGTTGTTTGCGTTCTTCTATTTTTATCATAGTTTAATTTAATTCTCCGCACCGCTCCCATTAGACACCGCGCATCCTAAAAACAATAGCTCCGAGCAATTGTTTTTCTTATTTTTCTATTATTATATTCTCACTACACAAACTAAAATTATTGAAATAACTTGAGACCCCATCATCGCAACGGTTTTGGTTTCTGACCGGCTTGAATAAGCCGATTTTGGCAGAGTGTTTTTCCATAGCCGCATTTCACACACTGGCGTTATCTAGTCGGAGCAGCGTGGAGACTTTCATTAATCTATGATGTTTGTATTATATTTTTGTATGTTCCGTGACTTCAGACAATACGACGCCGTAAGCGTCTTTTCAGTATTAAGTATGAACAAGGCAAATTAGTTATATCATTTATTTTAGTAATACTTATTATAGGGTAACTTAATGAAGAGCATAAATGTATTATATTATTTGCAGCATGCGTACTTAAATTTAAAGTTTGAGTGGCGATGGAACGTAAGAAATGATAGAATGAGTCGAACGTTAGTAATTTAATATAAATTCAGTGTAGCCAAAAAATGCGCGCTTAGATAAGTTAGTATTATAAACAGAGTCTTATACAAACACACTTACAGCCGGTTGCGTCAATTTTTTTATCATTTTTACTTTTACGAATATCACAAAACATGATATCAACAATAAGAACAGTTTAAATATATTTTATGTTTTCAATTTATAAATATAATAATTAAGTTAACATACATCATAAATACTAAGACGGAAAACATACAATAATAGCAAAATTATTCAATTTTTTCCTTCATTTTGACAGATTTTGGATGACAGTTCTTTCATTTCACGTATAAGTAACCTGATATTTTTTGATGCAACCGGCTGTTTAACTTACTTATATTTTTTTCTTAACATTAACAGCTACACATATTTTATTTATACATATATGTATAATTGTATATATTCCTAACAATTACGCTTATTTTTTCAAACACACACACCCACACACACACGCACATACGCTTAAGATAACATACACATTATTTAATATTTATAAGCTGTACATTCACAATGCCAAATATGAACCATACGTGATGCAATGTAGTGTAATCTCACCCTCAAGATTGAGTGAATAAGAGATTGTAGAAACCAAAGAGAAAATATATTTTTACAAAAAAAAAGTCATAAAAAATTAAACAAAAAAAATATAGTGGTAAGGACTTAGCTAGAATACACTTCATCGTTGGGGACACGGGCAATAATTGCAACCAAAGAGAGAGATTAGGCTAGAACACTCAAGAGAGCTATAAATCATTTTCATCTCACTATTTCATAAGATCGGTAGTGAACTAGTCTTAATTAATTTCCAAATTTATTATCACGAGTCATCAAACTAGTTACTTCATCATTGTGAGGCGTTTCTACTGTAGCCATTTCATCATCTATTGATGCTTCATGCTTTTTTTGTATAGTATCTCGCAGGTCAACCTAGAAGGTTGTCGACTGCTTAACCAGGCTTGCCTGTGGAGTGCCTTAAATGAATTTAGGGCCTCCAGCCAGACAAAACTAAGCGACTACATGCTAAGTACACCCCCTAGTGGAGTACGGAGCCTCGGCTTAGGGCGTCGCTGGGGGAGGACAGCAAGGGACAAGCTGGATAAGAGCATATATGATCGGGAATTTTAAAGCTATTGGCTCAGCTCGCGAGCTGGCTCGTCGAGCTAGGGTTGGTAGGGATTCCTTCATGACCAACATCCAACTCATACTCGTTGTGAGTAATTATCATTACCATCATTATCAGCCTATGAGTATACTACTGGTGAAAAGCCATTTTCCATAAAAAAAGATACGCTTATACATGTTTTTTTAAGATTTATCTCTTTATCAACTCCAGTTGTTCAAAACTCTATCGTTTCCTCGTCAGTTTTTATGCTTTCTAGTGCCGAGTAGCATTCATCATCTTTATCAATCTATTAATATTTGTCCACTGTTGGACATAATGCCTCCCCTAACATGTGCCATATCATCCAGTCTTCAGCTTTCCCATTCAGCTTCAGTTGCTCCTTTGCCATTACATCGTAAACACAAAATACTCCTTGCCACACATCGGATTATTTTTAGCATAATATTTTTCTTACATGACTAATTATGTGTCTGATTTCAAATTTCTTTCCAATCAGTCTGTAATCTGTACCAATTGATTTTGAAAAAAATATAAACAAAACCCTAAACTATTTTGTTCTCATTTTGCTACAGAAATTAACAAAATGGCGAAAGGATGGCGCATTTATGTCAATTTCATGCTCTAAACTTCACCATCCAAAATTAGATGCCATTTTATTGTATATGTGGGAAAATTAGGACAAAATAGAGATAATACAGACTATATAAACCATTCCCATTAAAACAAAAGATGTGATTATTATTTTTGTCGCACGTGGATAGAGGCTGTAGTCTAGACAGTCCATATATCTTGAGTTAAGCAAAGTTGGATTCATTTTATTGGTTAATGGAGTTGTTAGTTAAGATCTATGATTAGGTATCATTTCATAATTCCATATTATGATTAGTAGTGATTTAAGTAGATATATAATAGGTGTACCTATGACGATAATATCGGAATAGATACAGAGAGAGAGATCATCTATAGTATCTAAATTTAAAGATCATTTGAAAGCATATTTTAAGGTATAGAATAGATTGCAATCATGTTTTAAAACTTATAGAAAAACTCCATTAGCCAGCTAGCCCAAAAACGTCAAGCAATGATGAAGAATACTTGTTTTTCAATGGTGACTCAGTTTTGAACAGGTTTGCCTCACAACGAAATACTGTGTTTAGGATAGCTGTATCATACGCTTTTAATATATCTAGAACTACGTCATAATTATCATTTGTATAGAAATCATGTTACATCAATTTATACAGAGAGATACGATATCCTGATATGTGTGTACTCATTATTATTAAGCGAATAGCTTTATTTAATTTGCTTGCAGTTTCTAATTAAAATCAACAATTTAGGCCTCGAAATTTATCTTAAAAAATATAAAATTTCAAGCTTTTCGAATATATTCATCAAAAATAATCAATAGTTATCTACTTTGAATCAAATTTAAATATTCGGATAAAAAAAACTCTATTTTTATTATTATTTTCTTACGTGGTTCTTAAAGGGCATCCATTAATTTTGAAATATTATTTTTATATTTTATTTTCTGTATTAATATATATTTTTATTTATTTAATATATATCTAAAGTTATTTTTAAATGAATATGTATTTATAAATATCATTATGTGTTTATTTTAAGCTATACATTAAACTCATCATAGGTAATACTGATAATTATGTGTATTTAAGCAATGTAATTATAATAATTTATTAGACATACTCATAGCATACCGAACAATACAGTACTCTGTGTACTTACTGGAACAACCTCGCAATATTTTTATTACTAATATAATTAATTACACATAGCTTAGAATACTTTAAGTGGCAGTATCTCAAAAACTTAAGTGTTTTTCTTAAATAATTAAAACTACAGATTTATTTTATTTTCTTATTGGTACTACACAGACTACAGACTTTATATGTTATAATATGTATGTTACAGTATGTCTAGAATGCATATTCTAGCCATACTTTAACACACCACAAAGACTTAAAGGTTTTATTTCAAAATGTATCTCCACACACATTACAAACATTAAAAAAATTACAATATCACACAATCATTAAAAATTTAATTCTCCGAAATGCTCTACATAGACCCAGTTATTACTCTCTGAAGAGAAACCACATACATACACCTGTTTTATTATATTGAACAGCACCATACAGATGACAGACACGATTTATTCTCAGAATACCTCCATTCCACAGAATTTTACTCATTCCAGAAACAGATCTAATTTTATGAAATAGCACTATACATATTACATCCACAGGTTTAACTCTGAACATTAACTATGCAGATGACAGAAAGAGATATTATTTTCTGAATAAGCTCCACACAAAAATTGCAGACACAAGTTTAATTTTATGAAATAGCACTACATAGATTACAGACGCAAGCTTTATTCTCTGAAATAGCTCCCAAATTACAGCCACAGGTTTAACTCAGAATATTAACCATACAGATGAAAGAAACAGGTATTATTTTCTGAATAAGCTCCACACTAATTGCAGACACAAGTTTAACTCAAAACATTATCTACCTACATATTATTGTATTACAGCCACAGATTTAATTTTATGAAATAGCTCCACACAGATTATACTTACTGACTTAAGTTTTACTCTCTGAAATAGCTCCATTTTTTTTCATGAAATAGTACCGAACACAGAGACTCCGCAGAGATATCAGACAGGTTTTATTTTAGGAAAAAAATACCAAAAACCGATACATACTCAGCTTTATTTTATGCAATAGCACTATACAGATGACGTATAGATTTTTTTTATAAACCACTTCTTACAGATAACAGACACCGATATCATTTTATGAAATAGATCCATACAAATTACAGCTAAAGTTTTATTCTCGGATAAGCTCTACACTGAAAACAGATAAATGTTTTATTTTCTGACACAGCTCCACATAGAATACACACAGGTTTTGTTTATGAAATAGCTCCAGACAGATAACATGCATCTCGATAATAACTCAAAAACCATAGCGTTTTATTTACTGGAATACTTAGATTACATATTATTTGCTTTCCTCAAATCCACACACAGTAGAAACTCTCATAATATTACAATATTTCAAAATAATTTGGCAAATAATATTTACTTAATTATTTTCAATATAATTATTATATATTTTTCCATTATTATTTATAGCCCCATTTCCTTTAATATTTAATATTTTTTCTGCGTCACTCAAATATTCTTGGATCTATTTTAATTATACATAAGGCTGTATATATAAATATATGTATGTATATCTATGGAAATGGGTTCTTATTACGGGTAAATTTTCATACAAATGAGATTCAGTGACAAATACAATTAAACAGGAAACATAAATATTATATATATAATTAAAGCCTAAATATGTATATTATATATAAAAAAGATAAATCGTTTCATAATTAACCAACTTAATAAAAAAATATGTTATTTTCCAAATTCAGTTTGAAAAACAGAATGTTTTTTTTACGCCCATCGCTTTCTTGCCAATTAAATTTTTATGCGTAAATCATTCACACTATTTTTACTATAATGATCAAAAACATCGGTAATCTTATTAAGGGGTCAGCCCTTATAAGAATCAAAACTAATAAAATCAGTGCGGTTGGAAAAAACCGATAAAAGCAATATTGGCAAAGAAAAACATTTTTTCAAAATATTGTCAATTTTTAAGATTATTTTTGTTATTTAGCAGAATGCATATTTCAGAAAAATCACAAGCTTTTCACCGATGCTAAAAAAAGCACGTAAACATTTGGAAATACGTCCTTGAAAACATAATAATTCTTTTTTTACAAATTTTGTCCGGTAACATTAAACAAAAGAAAATCTACCTTTTAGGATGCTCCCAACATGCACGCAAAATTGTTATAATTTTTATATTATCATTCTGCTCTTTCTTCGCCTTAATTTATTACACAGGTGAAAACATTGTCAACTAGTGACATTACTTCAGGAAAATTAAAATCAATTGTTATTTTTGGCTTTCAAAATGCAATCTTAACCTATTTGAGTGTAAATTGAGAAGATATAGCAAAATCTTCAAACCTACCTACCTCAAAAAAATTAGGATAGAAATGAATGTGTGTAATGCATATCTTATGGTCAAGAAAGAGAGAATTAGCGTATTTGTAAATACTATTAAAATATATTGCTATCAACATTTTCATTATCATCAAAACGCTTTTTGTTAATACAGCATTTATGTTAATATCAATGATGACAATAGAATGAATCAGAATGTTGGGACGGATGTTGGAGCAATGAAAGGCATGCAATTACATGCAGTTAAGATGATAATGTAAAGAAATGTTTTCATAAAGTGAATGGAATTGTAAATGGTGTATTTTTATGCCTATTTCGTATTCAGTTTTGGCCATGGTATTTAAGTAAGGGATGGTTGTTTAGGTAAGCGGCAGAGTTCTGTCCCACCATTCGACCAGATTTCACATAATTTAAGTAACTGCTGCTTCGAGCGCATAGGTATTTTAAGCCAGTTTTGGATTTATTAGCATTGCCATTCCAGTTTGTCTCACCATGTAAATACATAAATTGTAGTTATTGAATAAATTTAAAACAAACTTCACTCACTACCATATGTCATTCATTAATTAAAGCTACCTCTTAGTACTTATACAATTAGAATAATAGTTGATTTAATTTTTGGTTAAAATTGGTATTTACTTTATATTTCTTTGCATACGAATTGTAATATTTCTATTAAGCTTCATTGGATCTCTACAACTACCATGATATTAAATATATCAATTAATGATAATAATTATACATTATTTTAAGTTTAAGCATATACATTACGTTAAGCCTACGGCCATATGTTATGGTGTAACTGTACAGTCTTTCTTAACCTGCCTCGGTCTGAGCAAGGCTTATCAGCAAATTCCTGTTCTACCGAAGAGTGATGGAATATTTGCCAAAACCCTAATGTGGATAACGAGTATCCTCATTAAGGTTAAAAATCCAAAGCTACATCGATGTGATAGTAACGATTTAACCATAAACTTAGAATAATATTTAAAAACTGTACGGATTGAACAATATTTATGTTTTACTTGGATGATGCTGTAGTACTCTCGACAGGTGTCCATTATGCTAGTAGCATTTTTGGAAATTAGAATTGTTTTGTGCAGTGGGTCAGCTTATCTGAAGTAAGATTATCTTCAAGTGCACCGATGATTGGTAACTGTTTTGGGTCAACAAAAGCACGAATGTGCCTCTGAACAATTGACTGATGGAATAAAGTTAGTTGTTTCTAAAACATAAGTTCGCGTAAGTAGGATAGTTTTCGTGTGCATTTGGGGCAAAGCTTTATTAGATTTTTTAACATTAATGAAAATAGAAATTGAAAATTTATTTTTTCCAAAATGGGCTGCAAGCACTTTGTGACTTGAATTAAATTAATGTAACTAACGATAAATGTCAACAAACCAATGAAGTAACCAAATAGGTATAAGAGTTAAGAATGTTCATAAACTAACATCGTCATGCATTTAGGAAACCAAGGATTATCGATTTAGGTTAATTTTATTCTACGTAATTATTTTAAAATGCTTATAATTTAGCACGTAATTAATCAATATAATGATGCAGCGAGATTTTTCTTCTTACATCATCTTCAATTTATTTACCTTGTTGTCACTTTTGGCTCATTCACATACCATCAATTTCACTATTCATCCATCATTATTCCGGTTTCTACTATCCTGGACGTTAGAAAAACCCAACTGTCGCTGCAATTTTTTGTCACGATTTTCTACATATTTCAAATGGAAAAACAATACTATCAACTTTACCGCCATCCACTAAAAAAAGATAAAAATAATGCTACAAATATCTAACTGTACTGCTTCCACTCCAACCAACTTATTTATAATAAAGTTAATAGCCTCATAAGTCCATTTTAGCTATTGAACTGTTTCATCTCTTTCTTTCAAACTTCATTTTAATTTGACAGAAAGGAACAAGACAGTGCTTTAGCTAAAGTAAGTATATTAAGCGAATGGCGTTATTATAAATTACGATAATGGCCGGGATGTCTCAGACATATCTCGCATTTTGTGCCAAAACACAATTGATATAATTATATGACGAATTAAGAACCAACAAACTGATTCTTCAGTTAAGCAGCAAGGTTGTTTCACTGAAAAATTGGTTGGTTCCCCTCATGTTACCGCTACAAGAAATACTTTTTCTCGTAGCGGTACATGAGGGTGGGGTGCAAGGGGTGAACGTCCAAGTTCTAGTCCACCCAAACGTCAACCTCACCTGCGCGCGGTGCACCCCGCTCCGACTAACGAGGCTCTGACGACCGACAGATGGCGGTATAACCATCAGGCTGGCTCAGACGACTCCGGTCTGATGAGCCTGGCCCAGATTACCAAGCCACCACCACCAGAAGCTTGGTAGTCCTGCGTCTAATGTAGGCTGAAGTAACATCGTCGGCACTCAACACCATCCCTAATCAAAACTATTTGACACATATTTTCGTCTATCTTTTCTTTCCTTTTTGGTAAACTAGTTCTTATTCTTCTTCTAATGATTCTCTTTCTTCTTCTAATAATTCTCTTTCTTCTTCTAATGATTCGCTTTCATTCGAACTTCTTTTTTCTCAATATTCACTTTCTTAATTTACTGCAACACAAAGATTGGTATCTTGATCGGTATCTTGGTGTTTTAGGCCTTAATAACAAAATTTTTGACGCGACCCTTTCGTAGAGGTTGGGTACTAGAATCTTTTGTACGCTTTACACTAGGAGGGAAGTATAGTCTTGATATTATTAGTCCTTGCGTTGCAATCAGTTGAGATGCAATCTTTAAGTTTAGTCTAAATTAGGGAAAGGCCGGCAACATTTTATTTTAATTGAAGTATTTTTTTTTCTTAACTCTAAATTTCAGCTGTATCACCTTAGTTCAGTCTTATTTTAAAAGTAGTTTTCCTTTGTTTTTCATAATTAGTTAACTTTCTATTCATTTCAATGATTTTTTCGTAGTTTCATTTTTTATAACTTATTTTCTTAGATTTCTTTTGGAACAGTCAATAGCAAATATTCCGATATATATATCTCAAATATCTTAATCTCATCGTTTAGGTACACAACAGCTACGACTATCGTTTATACAAGACGCGCTAACTACCCCGATCCGCCTAGATTTACAATTTAATGCGCACAAGTAAAAAATTCAGGTCACTCCAATTTGTTTGTTGGGAATTGTTTTTTTTACATTTGTAAATCGAAGCCCGAGATGCGTTAACGCTTCGTGCAAAAACGTTTCCGTGATGTTGTGTGTCTAAACCGAGGAAAGATTTTATTTTATCTATCGACTGAAAATGTCTAGTACACAGCCTGGCACGACGAAACTGATAAGCAGCTCTTCCGTGTTCTATGTTTGCAATTTGCCGTTCAGTACGCACAAAACGTAAAATTTTCGTGTCACTTTGCCTTTTTCGCTTGAGGTGACACGTCTTTTTTACACCCCCTGAGCAATGTGAACGTTACGAATGCAATCACCATCTAGAGCGCGCTAAAACAGTACGTCATGCCACGTTGTGGCCGGATACTGTAAATATTCATTCAACCTATATTAAACACAACGTTCTGCTCAAAAAACTCCTGCTTGAAAATTAAACGCGAAAACAGAATCAAAAACCCGAGCACAGTTAACTTACAGATTAATTTATATTTTAATTATTTTATTGATTTCCTTTTATTTTATTTTAAAAGAGGGGTGTAAGGGGGAAACGCGGACCATCTAGTTTCTTCAATTGTCAACCTCACCTGCACGCGGTGCGCCCTGCTGTCACTGACGAGGCTCTGACGTCCGATTTATGGCGGAATATCCATTTACTTCTAATCTACCCCATCAGCAGTTGGAGGTGTTAGAAAAGTGCAACCCTTCCCAGATTCAAAATTACTTTTTTTTACAAAAAAAGTCAATCTCCAATACACTGAAAACTGTAAAGTAAATTAACTTGTTAGATTTGAATTTCCAACGATTGGTAATAAAGATTGTTGACCGTCGAAACACCCGATTAGAATGCGAATCAAGGAAATTAAAATATATCAATCCACCAAAACGAAAAAAATATATTGAATGGTGTTACTGCTCCTCCCTCTGCGGAGCACTATCACCAGCCTGAAAAGGCTAGTACTGCTGATCACGAAGTAACCATAACAGGACCTTCGTGATTTTTATTTTTATTATTTTAACTGCCTCGTTGATCCAGTGGTCGCAAACACGACTGCTTTAATGAGGCCTCTGGTTCGATTTCCAGGTCGAGCTGAAATTGCTCTGAGGGAATCAGAATGTTAACAGTATTACACCCCCGTGCTTGGGAGGGCACGTTAAGCCGTCGTCCTAGACTGCTACCTTGATAGCAGTCATTGTTATAAATCCATGTCAGAGGCCGTTAGGCGGATTTGGAAAAACTCTGACACCAGGGCTTGTTAGGTTTGCAAACCTGCTGCCCATAAAACGAAGAGGAAGTTTTCAATTATTTGAAAAAATAATCTTCGATGAGCTCCGATGATACTACGATGATAATTAAGATGAAAAACCCGGGTGCTTGGTACGAGGGCCAGGCTCCCTGCATGGCTTTACTTACAAATTCAAATCATCGAATCCTTTGTAAGCGATCAGAATGAAATGCAGGTAGGCCACCTAAGTATCTGTGGCACCCTGGTCAATTTAATGACTTGTGTTAAATCACAAAGTGGATCATACAACGCACTGAGATTTGTTTACTACCGGGTTGTATGGCATCACATACCATTGTTACTGCTAAGTCTTTCAGCGGACTAAATGCGTGCAAATGTGATGTTTTACATTCCTGGGGTAAAGTACCGTAAGATCACTTCAAAGAGAAGGGTCACGGCCAGATCGTGCAAGCCACCATATCATAAAACTTGGCAATCACACCCAAAAGGGTGGGTTCTGTATTCGCCTAGCTGTCAGTTTTGTCAGGTACATAGCAGTATATAACTGTGAAGTTCCCAGTAGGCTGGCCCCGCTGATCGCCATGTTTATATTGTATGGAGCTTGAAGATAACAAAAATCTGCTTTAGTTTTAAAATTGTATTTGCTTTCAGTTGCAATTTCCACTATTACATGCGTTTTTTTATTACCTATACGATCGACAGACGAAAGAAGATCGAAGTTAATAAACATTACGTATGAGATTTCCGATACAAAGCAGTAACGCCTTTTTTAAATTGATGTGTTAACTCAAAGCCATTATTCATAGCCGTGAAATGTTGTCAACGAATCATCACCAAGACATCTACACCAAGCAGCTATTCTTCTTATATCGTAGTTGCATCTCGCTCACTATGGAACAAGCTTTCCAAAATGTTTTATTCATAACGCAGCTATCGGAGTAAAAGTGCTCCAAGCTTTATGCGCTACTTAAACCTGAACCTCTGTTGCCTTATAGTATACTAAAGTCTAATTTATAAATTAAGCTAATCGTCCCCGGAACTATACTCTTAAATGAGATGGTGACAGAACATGGAATCGTCACTGGATAATACCATCCACCTATTATCGACAGTACTGCTGTCTTTTCTCTATAAACTTGATCACCAATAATAAAGGTTCCAGCTACAACGAGTTCCGCCGGTGGCATCAGCAGTGTCACCGGCGTGGGGAGGGTTGGGATCTACTGCTGATCACGGAGTTAACAGATATTTCAGAACCTTCGTGAGTTTTTAGTTTTAGCTTCAATTTATCTATAGTCTTCTTTGACTGCCAAAATGGCACCTTAACGTCAGACTTATTTTGATTTTTAAATACTTCTTTGTAATAGTCCAACTCAGAATACAGGATTAAGTTACTGGTAGTTCATATTCTATTCCATTCGTCATTATTTTTTGGCTCTTAGCCGTCAATAGCTTGATTTCTTACTGCAACACTCATACCATATCTTAAATAACTAATACGTACATTCCTTCTATATTTACCTCATAGCCTAATAAAATATGCCCAAAACCTTCTATTACAATACTATCTTTCATCTCTCCGCATCATAAATCCATCCACTACAAACGATTACCCTAAACTGATATTATATTCAGATTAATTCTTCTTATGGATCTTCATAATCAGCTCTGTGTCGTTTACCTGAGAACGTGAACATTTAATTCGGAATCACCACCATTTTATAAAGATCCCAGCTAATACGAAGTTCCGCCGGTGACATCAGCAGTGTCACCGGCGCGGGGAGGGTTGGGACTGCTGATCACGGAGTTAAAAGATATTGCAAAACCTTCGTGAGTTTTTAGTTCATAGCTTCACTTTTATCGTAACCTTCTAAAACAGTCTTCGTTCATTTTTCAACATATCTTTGTTATAGTTTAAATACAGGGTTAGTTTACCGGTGGTGATTGGCTGCTCTCACATACTGAAAACCAATTTTGAGTGGTCTTCGGTGTGATGATGATGCTAGTGTCTTTTTTAACATCTGGAAGATTCGAGTTGATTCATACATCTGGTATAGAACAAGACAGCATAGCTGAACCACTAACTTCATTGACGACGAAATTACTTTCACCTCGGAAGGAGGTCGATGATCCATATTGGATGTGGCATGGTTATTTATTGGGCATCTCTAGATTAGTTGGGATCTACTTTTAATCACGAAGTCAATGGGTACTGCAGAACCTTCGTGACTTATTAGTTTTAGCTTCGATTTCTCCATAGTTGTCTTCTACTGCTATTTTTCCTTAACATGACACTTTTGTTTTAGTCTTTAAACTAATCTTTGCAATAGCTCAAGTGCAGAATACAGAATTTAGTTACTAGTTGACTATATAACCGGTTATCTCCAGTTCTTACTTACAGTAAACTAACCACAATTTCTTCTTCATCATCTGACGGCTCTCAGCCCATCATGAAATATCTTTTTCTTTCATAATTCTTATCAAGGGTCATCTCAGTACTAATTTCCAGTCATCATCTCATACATTACGTCGTCTTTTTCTAAAGTCTATTCTATTTGTTATACTTGAAATGTTTCTTCTCATAAAATCTGTATTTAATTCTTCCGCATCATTTATTACTCAACATCATCATATTTCCATAGACCGATGCCACTTTGTTTATATTGACTTTTTTATATCGCTGTCATCATATTCACGTCAGCCTTTTACTCATATCTATATTAACAAATTATAATTAATGCAACGGTTTTCAATCAATCTTAAATCATTTTTTGTAACTATACAATTAAACAAACATCCAGTCACATGAGCAATTATTAAAAAACGGTTAATTTTCCGATCACGTATTCATTTTATAGTCGATTCAGTCCTACGAGACAGACTCTTAAACATCTTCTGTTGATTATTAAACCTTCATGAGCTCAGATTAAGTTTTAAACACTGAATAAATAGAATTCCAGTTTCGCTGCAAAACCTGTAACATTATGAATATCTCATTCATCATGACGTGACTGTTATGTCCGTAGTATACGGTTTCCATTTGGTCGAATAAAATGCTGAACTGTATTCAACTTTTGTTTTTATGTTATGGTTTTCATCTAGTTGCATACAATTCTAAATCGTATCAAAAGCTAGAGGTGAGAATAAAGTGAAACAAAGCCGCTTGGTTACTGTGAATATTAGTTCTCTCCTACTAGTACTACTGTCAGTACTGCTGTCGATTTCCTAGGTGCTGGTAAATTAACGACGCAATCATCACCATTAATAAAGATCTCAACTACTATGAGTTCCGCCGGTGGCATCAGCAGTGTCACCGGCGTGGGAGGGTTGGGATCCACTGCTGATCACGGAGTAAACAGATATTGCAGAACCTTCGTGAGTTTTTAGTTTTAGCTTCAATTTATCTATAGTCTTCTCCGAGTGCCAAAATGGCAGCCTAACAAAAATTTTTTGTTTTAGTTTTTAAATACATCTTCGTAATAGTGCAACTGAGAATATTTACGGCTCTTAGCCCTCAACAGCTTGACTTTTTCTTAAATCTCCGGTTAAAATATCATCTTTCGTCTGTCCGAGACACACACATACAAACGAGTACCATAAAACAATATCAGATTCAGACTTCTTTATATCGATCTTATCATATTTAGCTCTGTGTCGTTTACCTAAGAGCAAGTAGATTTATTACGGAATTACCACCATTAATGAGGATCTCAGCTATTATGAGTTTCGCCGGTGGCATCAGCAGTGTCACCGGCGCGGGGAGGGTTGGGATCTACTGCTGATCACGGAGTTAACAGATATTGCAGAACCTTCGTGAGTTTTAGCTTCAATTTACCTATAGTCTTCTCCGACTGCCAAAATGGCACCCTAATGTCAAACTTTTGGTTTAGTTTTTAAATACATCTTTGTAATAGTGCAACTGAAAATACATCTTACAGCTCTTAGCCCTCAATAGCATGACTTTTTCTTACAACAACACTTATACCATCTTTCTTACAACTTATACGCACACTTCTATACCTCATAGCCTAACTAACTATCTTTCGTCTCTCCGCATCATAAACCCATACACTACAAACAATAACCATATAACAATATCAGATTCAAACTTCTTCATATCGATCTTATTATTTTCAGCTCTGTGTCATTTACCTGTGTTGATTTATTACGGAATTACCACCATTAATGAGGATCCCAGCTATTATGAGTTCCGCCGGTGGCATCAGCAGTGTCACCGGCGCGGGGAGGGTTGGGATCTACTGCTGATCACGGAGTTAACAGATATTGCAGAACCTTCGTGAGTTTTTAGTTCATAGCTTAACTCTTATCGTAACCTTCTAAAACAGTCTTCGTTCATTTTTAACATATCTTTGTCATAGTTTAAATACAGGGTTACTTTTCCGGTGGTTATCGGCTGCTCTTACATACTGTAAACCACTTTTGAGTGGTCTTCGGTGTGATGATAATGCTAGTGTCGGTTTAACATCTGGAAGATTCGAATTGATTCATACATCTGGTATAGGACAAGACAGCATAGCTAAACCACTAACTTCATTGACAACCAAATTACTTTCACCTCTAAAAGAGGGCGATGATCCATATTGAATGTGGCATGGTCATTTATTGGGCATCTTCAGATTAGTTGGGATCTACTGTTAATCACGAAGTTATACTGCAGAACCTTCGTGACTTGTTAGTTTTAGCTTCAATTTCTATATAGTTTTCTTCTACTGCTATTTTTCCATAACATGACACTTTTGTTTTAGTCTTTAAACATATCTTTGCAATAGTTCAAGAACAGAATACAGAATTTAGTTACTAGTTATATAACCAGTTATCTGCAGCTTTCACTTACAGTAAACTTATCTCAATTTCTACATCAACATCTTAATCATTAATTTCTCATCAAAAAAAATATTTTTCTTACATAATTCTTATTAACAGTCATTTCAGTACTAGTTATCTAGTCATATCGTCTTTTTCTAACTTTCATTGTTTAAATATCCGTTCTAATATTCAAATGTGTATCCCATTCTTTTATATCATGTTTCCATGCCATTACAACATCCCTTTTAGCTTTCCTTTTAAACTTTTCACTCATCTCTATATTTCTTTACGTTTTAAGTCATAATAAATCAATGCAGCGTTCTTTTTAATATCACCTAAAATCAATCAATCGCAAATTAATTTATTTAACTACTTCAAATTAAAAATGACAGTGTTCCATACAAACTTTGTCCCCCTTTTTCACTTCCTTAGGGGTAGAATTTTGGAAAATCTTTCATATTGCCTATGTCATACAAAGACGCACAACTCTGTCATTTTTAATTTGAATTTATATAGCTGTTTTTAAGCTGTTTTTTTACTTACTTTTTTTTACTTAAGCTGTTTTTTTAAACAGCTTAAGTATTTATCACTCTAGGGGTCGCCCAGGAGGTCTCGTCTTTGAGGAGCTCGTGGCATAGTAACAGCCGCACGGGTCAAACGATCAAAGGTTAAACTGCGCTTGGTGCGGTTGGTCCGTGGATGGTTGACCATCTATGTCATAGCGAGACTCCTCCGTGCCTCGGAAAGCACGTTAAGCTGTTGGTCCCGGTTGTCATTTGTAGATCCTTGACAGTCGTTACGGGTGGTCAGAATGCCAGAAAGTCTGACCACCAGCCTTACCAAGGGGTACAGTGTTACCCGGTAACTGGGTTGTGGAGGTCAGATCGGCAGTCGCTCCATGTAAAACATTGGTACTCAGTTGCATCCGGCTTAGACTAGAAGCCGACCCTAAAATAGTTGGGAAAAGTCTAGGCAGATGATAATGATGATGATGACTCGTCTTCTCTTACATCAACACCTCAGAACTCACTACTTTTCTAGTTATATCATTTTTCATACAACTCATTCCTTCTTTGGACTTTTTCTAACGTACCTATAACCTACCTTCATACTTAAAATCTTTGTCATCATACGTCTATAATTTAGGCATCAAGTGTACATACCGTTATAAAAAACAAACAGGTACCTATTTCAGACGTCTCCATCTCTTTATACATTTTTATCTCAGCTTTTTTTTCATCTGTACATTTCTTCGCAATTCAAATTATCATCATTATCATCATCATCTCAGTACACTTACTTTTACAACACATCTTTTTATTCTTCTATTTAATTTTTTAGGAAACTGACTCTTATACAGAGACAGTTGTACTTCAAGGTCTGATTACTTTTTAAACACTGAAACATTATCAACAATACTGTTTTGCTACGAAACTCTTAAGCTGTACGGATCTCTATCATTCAATACGAGTACCGTAGTTTTTGTAATGGTTTCCATCTGGTCGAATAAAATTCTGGTAGCCACAAACGGTGGTCTGAATTAAGTAAAGGAAGACGATCTAGTTTTTGTAGCACTCTGGTTTATTTAATGATTTGTGTTTAAGTACAAATTGGTTGGTGGTTTCATTTACTACCGTGGCATTACATACATCAAATATATTATATCTATAGCAATTTTCTGCTTCAGCTTCAGATTTTTGTTAGCTTTTAGTAGCAATTTTAGCATTGCCACTTTTAGTGGTGCCTCTCATATATCATCGAGTACAATAGGCTATTAACATAATAATTGAAACAACTTAAAGCAGGGGTAGAGCGCGAAGTCCGCCTGCAATCCATGACATCTAAATATTTTACTGATTTTCTTGTTTTCGAATTAAGCGCGGATTTCCTCGTCAAATATTAAAGAAAGTGTGCTGTATCTCTATTTTGGTCCCGTCATAATTTAACAAAATTACATGAATATCTCTCAAGTCCGCAATCAACACTGACTGATTTTTTTCACATCAACCACCATTCATTGTTACATTAATAGTTTTCTTAACATCTATCAATAGGAATAATACAATCCTAATAATCTAATAATTTCTCATCATATTTTTCAGCAACATTATATACATATAAAAAATGTCACGACACTAAAATATTTTGAGATACTTTTTATCACTTTTAACAATATTGACCCAGAATGGAAAGTCGGTGGAGATAATGATTGAGCGCGGTAAATCTAGCTGCAGCACACGCCCGATAGGCTTTCACGATACTTCGTTCTCCCACATATCTAGGTACAATAGATGGAACCGGTTTATTGTACCATTATGTGGGCCTTTGTACATAAACTAAAATTTGAAGTAGTGTGAACTTTGGACAAAAAGTCAACAAATCGCTAACATCGCTACATTAACCAGAATAACATCCTTATTGAAATACAGCTGTTGTATAAAGCATGGTGTTGCCTCACCATTGAAAGAACTACCCAAAATTCAGCCATCGGGGTGGTAGCAGTCAAGCAAGGTGTTTAGCGCTACCACAACTCTTCCGTGTAACCTTTCACAACAGAGGCTACGCGGTCCCGCGACCACTCTTTTCTATCAGGTCGCCGTTAGAAGATGAAAGGGTGGGTGGAGAACAGCATCCATCCATTACCGACAGCACAGCTGTTGTTTTTCTAAAAACTGGTATAAGTACCAGGTAATCACCACCATTATTATATATAGTATCCCAGCTTCATCACGATCCGCCGGTGACATCAGCAGTGTCACCGGCGCGGGGAGGGTTGGGATCTACTGCTGATCACGGAGTTAAAAGATATTGCAGAACCTTCGTGAGTTTTTAGTTCATACCTTCACTTTTATCGTAACCTTCTTTCTTTCTTTTTAAATATATCTTTGTCATAGTTCAAATACAGGGTTTATTTATTGGTGGTGATCGGCTGCTCTCACATACTGTAAACCGCTTTTGAGTGGTCTTCGGTGTGATGATGATGCAAGTGTCTGTTTAACATCTGGAAGATTCGAGTTGATTCATACATCTGGTATAGGACAAGACAGCATAGCTGAACCACTAATTTCATTGACAACTAAGTTACTTTAAACCCGAAAAGAGGGTTAAAATTCATTAGAATGTGACATGGTAATTTATTGGGTATCTTTAGAGTATATGAAATACATCGATGCAGACTACACGCATTAATCCTGAGATAAAATGAGATCCCTTTGAACATCGGCCTCACAACTCCTCATTTTATTCCATCAGTGCATTCCTAACATAATCTACAAGTTTATTGACAATAGCCCAACTGAGAAAAAACATCATTTCTATTTCGATTTACCCTTTCTTCATGCTTCGGTCAATTTAAAATTTCAATCTAGGATTTAAGCATAGGAATTAAGAACACAAATTGACAAAATGCTGACCGTTCAAAATTGTAAAGATGTGACCTGCCCGGTTTTTCTGGCAATACAACTAAATTTTCTTGTATCCCATTATCCAGGATATGCTGGACTGTGGTTTCCACAGTTCCTTCTAGTACACTGTAAAACACATATAAAACCATGCCAGCTCATATACATTCCTTTGTCGGTGATGTCAGCAGTGTCACCGGTGGTGGGGAAGGGCTGGTTGGTACCAACTGCTGATCGCGAAGTAACCTTTTTAAAACCTTCGTGATTATTTTTTTTTTCTTTCTTATACGCCGTTTTATCAACATTCAGGATAATATAATACAGTTTAGTCACTAAATCCATACAAACAGTTTTGATTTCTAAACACAACTTCAAAAAAGTATCGGTTGAGTCTATTTTTTTCTTGCCTATAAGTTGAGTGTACAGTTGGTTCAACATCTTTCTATTGGCTATCTCCACCTAAGCATGTTTTCTGGGCATTTCGAACTAGTACCGAAGATTATAAAAGTTTATATACAGAATAGAATCATTTTACTGTTAACACCAATCACCAAGCCTCCATATTTTAAACCCGACCCCATCTTGGTAGGGTTTGGTTTGGCTTTGCGGTTACATGTTTGCCAGGTAGCAGAATAACATCACCTGTTAGATTCAACTCCACAGCTCCAAGCGAGCTGACCCCGCATACGCTTAAGCAGCTTGATGATTTCAAAGCTGATAATGAGTTACTCACTGAATAAGTTTTATTTTTATGTCAAACATCATACATTTGAATTTTATTTTGTAGTACTATATTTATTTTGACACATTTTAATACAAACACCATAGTTGATAAAACCAGGTTTCATTTTATAATTTGTACTGTGCTATAATTTGCACAGGCAGATTCTACTTTACAACATCGATGTTTGACACATTATCAAATGATTGTTTGATATAAATTTGATATCTTTGGATGTACTAGTTCTGCCCATAAAAACATACTTAAAACAAGCGCAACGAATTTCAGAAATCTTGAATAATTTGCCAATATCTATTCCAATCACGGATCTGGAAAGACCATGGAAAATATTGGGAATAAGTGGACTATTAACATCTGACTGTTCACAGATAACATCTCATAATTCCCTATACAGCTAGGAACATGAACCAAAGTATTAGATGATCCATACGAGGACCTTTTGGCTAAGTAATCATCATAAACTGTAGCAAAACGATAAGCCATAACATCTTTATCAGGCATTCTTATTGTTTGTTTGTCATTTATTTGGATTGGATTTGTAGTTCTTTTCCTTTTTTACTCTTTCTCGTGATTATCATTTACTATTTGTTCAGCATTTGTGTTGATGTTACTTTCAACCAGTCCAATAGTGTTGGGCCGGTGGCGGGCAGCAGCGTCACCGGCGGAGTTGGGCTGATTTACTGCTGATCACCAAGCACCTATCCTTGGTGATTTTTTTATTTTGTTTCTTTTTATATCTTTAAGTGCCATATTTTTTTTCATCTTATGTCTTTTATTATGTTTGTCTTCTATTTGTTATCTGATTATTTTTATCTCACTTTTTTTCCTATCATATCATAATCACCTCATATAAAATTTCGCTGCATCATCATTCTTAGTTTTAAGATAACCCGCGTTAGATGCTGATCTGTTTGATTCGGTAGACCACCCTACTTAGGAGAAGCTAAGAGACACTTGTTTGCTTCTGGATTATCGAAGGCACCTTTGGTATAAGAAGATCGCAGACAGGATTTAAATCGGGCATTATTGGATCTAGTTATTAAAACCATATATAATCATAGGATAGGAAAGACTGACATGTTACTTTTTTTTCTCAAAGCAACACCGTACTTAAACCAAATTGTTTTATTCTTTAGCCTAAGTTGATATTTTAACCATTTAGTGTTTTTAGATACATGTAATTTTTGGCTGTTATATTTATTGTGTTATTTTAAACATCCAAAATTGCAATAGTAGGTTCATGGACGTACGTTGGTAAGGTTACCTAGTAGTTATGACTGCCTGTTTAAGCCGTCGGCAGAAACATCTTTTGGGACAGAGTCCAAACTAAAATTAAAGCATATTTGTTTGTTTTCCACCTGGATAGAGAAAGGCAGTTGTAACAAACGGTGGGATAGCAGAGAACGAAGATGTATTTGGGAGTAATTGTTTTATGATGCGATTCCTGCATCACCGTTGTTGACTGTTATTGCACGGCTGTTATTGCAATCACTGTTGCGTAATTGTTGTGTTTATTACCATCACAGATTGGTTGAATAGTGGAACCCTTAATTGTTCTCCGTTGCTCGGGTTCCTAGTGAAATGAAAAGGAATGGAGATCTGCCCTTGCAGAATAATGGCGGGTAAAGCTGCTATTTTTTCTCGAGGGCATTGAGCTCGCCGTGTAACCAACAATTAACCCGTTAACATTAACCCAAATCTAACGTGTCAGTCTTTAATTTGTAAGTTCAGATTAAGTCACAGTCAAACTGGATTTCGAGTTTATAAAAGCCACCAGCAGCTACGATGCCACTTTTTTCAACACAAGCGTTGGCTTACTGCAAATACAGTTTGTCTGTGAAAGGCCATAGTATGTAATTTTGAATTAACTTGATTTAAGAGTACGTCATCATTCTGCAAAATATATTTTGATCACTAAAACGTTGGAAATTGTCATCTACGTGTTTTGTCAAGAAATGTAGCGACTTTGTTGTAAAAGGAAACGCAATGGAAAGCAAACGGGAATCGGTCCGCCACTAAATGGGTGTATGCAGTATACTAATAATAATCAGAAATCGACATTGAGATGGTTGTAATAGCCGCAATTTTTTATAGCACAAATAAAAAATCAATAGGTCTTCCAGATCCTTTACGTAATTGCTTTAAATAATTATTTTAGAGCAGTAATTGCTTTAAGTAATTATTTGAGAGCAGTAATTGCTTTAAATAATTATGTTTAAACAATTATGATGAAGGCTCCAAATTTAGATATAAGGAAATAGTCAGGATTGTCAAAAGAAAAGACCTTCGGTTTTGACTGCATATTAGATCGTTGGAAGACTAAAGAAATTTGAAATTTGCGTTTGCATTGCATTGCGTTTTGATAACGATGTGTGTCTATCTGTGCTGTTGGAAAGGTGTAATGGATTTGCCACAATGTATTAGTGTTAAGTATAAATTTTGCTGTCTCATATTCATTAATATTAGGCTTTCACTCATTAAATTCATCAGGTGAAATGTTGTTTTATTTCATACCTTTTCCCGATAGCGTTAAAATAATATCTTCATAGAAAAAATACTTTGAAAATAAATAAAAAATGCTTTTTTGACTTTAATTTATGTCCTTTTTAACACGCTTTTATTAGCTCGGGTTGTATCGAAATTATGAATCTTCAATCGAAAAAATAATAGTTTAAAAAACTAAAAAAACACGCTTTTATTGCTGATCGAACTAAAAAATGGAAAATAAATAATAGTTTAAAAAAACTAAAAAAACACGCTTTTATTGCTGACCAAACTAAAAAGTAGAAAATAATTTTTAATTACAGAGTTTATGTTACAGTAGTAGGAAGTCAAACAATCAATCGTGAGTAATTAACTCGAAAGAAAATTATAATAAAATTTAAGTTATTAACAGAATAATTCAATTCAGAGTAAAAAGCGTGGGGTGCATTTTCCTATATTTTCATGACTCTCCTCTCATAAATGGTTGCCAATAGAATAAGGTGTAATAATTAAAATATCAAGCACCCCACGCTTTTTACTCTGAATTGAATTATTCTGTTAATAACTTAAATTTTATTATAATTTTCTTCAAACCTTCAAATTTATAGATTGCTAGCTGTTTTCCGCGGTTTCACCCACGTCTCGAGGGACCTGTAAAAATGGCCTACAACGATTTCCATATCCTCCGATATAGATACAGGCGATAACTATATACCAAATTTCATTCAAACCGGTTCAGCTGATTTACCGTGAATCAAACAAACAAACTCATTTATTTTTCGCATTTATAATATACGCGAGAATTGGGCAGGCCTACTAATTTTTTTTTTATTTTTTTTAATATTTTATTTCAAAAATATTATGTTATGAAATTAAAAACTCGAAATGGATTTGTCTTTCAAAAATATAAGCATGCCCAATTAGGAAAAAGGCCATTACACGAATGTAGAAGGAGAGAGCTGCAGTACAGGTGGAAAAGCAACAGCTCTTGGATCTTGCTACCACCACGGTTGTGACGACCGCGACCACTCAGCCAAGAGTGTGGCAACGAAGACGAGAAAGGACAAGTACAATAAAACAGGTTTGGTGCAATAATACTATATTCGTTATAACATACCATAACATAAAGTCATTTTATTTTGGCTACATTTTATAACTAGTATAAAGCTGGACAACAATTTGAAAATCTAGTCTTAAATCTAACCGACTCATTCATAATCAAGTCATTCGCCTAATAAGCTTATTAAAAGCTATAGAACTGTTTTTCCTCTTTCTGACAATCTTGATTTAAACTTGACAGAAATAGTAATAATAGGACGTTAGTTTTTAAAATGATCTAAAGGCCTACTCTAACTCACCGAAACGAAACTTCGATACGAACGAGAATAGACGATAACTTTTGTTTGTGGTGCGGAAAGGTGAAATGTGATGCTCTGTACATAGAGAGATGTACTTATACTATCTATATATATATAATAATTTTTTGCACCTTACCGCCCTAAAATTCATAAGGAAAAGTTCCGAATTTAAATCGAATCTTCGTTTTCGTTGAGTTAGACTAGGGGAGCCTTTTTTTTCACACTATTCCCAACCACTGCAAATCCTGAAAGTCAGAATCAACAGTGGCGACTACCAGAAAACGACGAGGCCATGAAGCTCGACGAGGCCCAGAGATTTATTTTTTTACTGTCATGGAACCCGCAACGAATTTAATCAGAAAAGAATATTGGAGGAGTAGGAATAACCATAGTTTCCACTTCCCTCCATATCAAGCAGGAGACAGATGTAAAAAGTTAGCAAAAAGAGAAGTTTACAACTGGGTGAAGCCCAGTTACCCAACACCACGGAATATAAATTGTTGCTAAGTTATGAACCGTGGGGCATTTGTTATAATATGTAGAATTTTATTTTTTAATCTTGCCCCCCTTTTGTGAAACTTACCCCCACAGCTGAACTCCGTAGTTTCATACTGGTTTAAGAATGCCATTATAGAGTAGCCGTCTTACTTATAAAGTCCGAATAGTTTTTAATCTGTAGCTTGCAACGATTAGCAAAAATCTCACTCATAAATACTGTTTAGCGTTAATCCGAGCTTCAGTTAGTAGGCTAATCCTGGATTACGACGTTATGTAAGGATTAGGTGAGAAATTGTTAAACTTCAGATAACAGGTTTTTTATAAGTAAGACGGAAGAAGTTTATTCTCGAGTAATAACTGGGTTTTTTTACCGCACGAGCCAATAGAGTTTTCTTAGTTGACTTAAGCTAATGACTTTATTATGAATCAGTTTTGAACACCCGTATTCAAAAGAAGTACTATGTACTATTATAAATAAGGAAAATTTCTTGCAGCCGAAACGTGAAACTGAAAAACTGTAATTTGTTATATCTGTCACTTAGTACGCCACACTGGATTTTTCCTGGGAGTACTATTGCCATCCTTATCATACAGATGTCATGAACATTATGTTTCGGCTAGTGTGTGAGAGATAGATATAATTTTACATAAAAATTATTACTAGTTTCAAAGCTACGTCTTCATTCTAAAGCGGTGTTTTTTTGTGTATGGCATCTCGCAGGTCAACCTAGAAGGTTGTCGACTGCTTAACCGGGCTTGATCTAAAGCGGTGTCCTGCGTGAGCGACGAACGCGACGCAACGCAACGCGACGCTGCGAACGCGACGAACGCGATCAACTCAACGGCATACCCTACTTGCGGCCTATATGACAGTCTGCGGCAAGACGCGACGTAACGCGGACTTGTTTTGAGGGCGACCAGACGCGACACCACGAACTCGAAATGTTTGATTCAGAAGCGTTGATCGCCGCAGTGCGGGAGCAAAGATTGTTGTGGGACAAAAACATAAACATCATAGGAATCACGTAGGACATTTGTTGCGTGTAGCATCGCGGCGCATTACGTCGCGACGTGTTGCGTCGCGTCGCGTTGTATTCGTCGCTCACGCAGGACACCGCGTAAAAAAAAAGCTTACGTTTTTGCTATCGCATAATGTGCGGGATTGCATCTCTATTGATATAATTATCTCGATGGTTCTTGGTAAGTTCCCTAGCATAGTATTATTCTTGAAAAGGGGAATTAATATTTAAATTCTTTAGAGTATTTACCTAATCTATGTGGGCACCTAAATATTATTTTCGTTGAATTGATTTGATACCTACAATGTGTAACAAAAGCCTGAAATTATACTGGGGGGCTTGTATGTCAAGAAGAAAATCACTTGCAAAAAAAAAGTTTATATTTTTGTTTAAAGAAATAATCAGGCTGATTGACGCTTTCCGTAACCCAAAGGCAGGCTCATACTTTGGCTAAAGGATAAGTATTGCCATCTAACGTGGCAATGCTGCCAGCCTCTTGGGTACGCCTCCCTGTTGACGGCGATGAGGAGGGAGTATTGGCACTCTATTTTTTTATTTAAGTAGATTTTTTTTATAGATTTCAATGCGTGACATATAAACAAGAATTTACAATTTATTTATTACTAGCTGTTTCTATCCTATAACATCCACATAATATTTTACTACATACCAAATTTTATCTAAACCGGTTCAGCCGTTTTACCGTGAAAGAGTTACAAACAGACAGTTACGTTACGACAAACAGATTCACATTCGCATTTACTATTTTATTTGGAATTCCTTTCATCCTTGAATTGAATTTTAAGCCCCTTTAAGCATCTTTACTTAGTTTTTTTCAACTTTTAACCTCCTGAAGGCTTTTTCCACAATATCAACATACATGCCTTTGGCCAAGAATTGTTTTTATACAGCATTACAGTAATATTTCAGACTTCTATTACAAATTGTAGATCAGTGCTTAAAATAATATCTATTCGTGTTTTACTTCACTTATACATACCTACGTTCGAAAGAGGATATTAAAAATGAGTGCTTCGCTGTTTAAACACGTAGAATTATTTATTATCTAAATTGCACCCTTTTATGTCAAATACGGATACCCTATTGACATACCTTTCAAAAGGAGTCTAATATACATTGCTGATGTTTAAATGCTTGGCTCATTGATGGTTATCTCCATGCGGGACGTTCGAAAGAGATACTGCGCTCCCGGAATACAAAGGGCTGAGGAAGGAACATGGATGGGTTTTAGTCAGTAAGAGTCTGACTATCCCTTCCGCCCCACCCATGGCGGGAGGGGTTATTTAATATGAAAAAAATTATAGTTATCTACTGTTTAAGGCGCTCCTTTGCGAAGAAAGCTATAAAATAGGCAATTTTTCGTCGCCTAGATTGAGACGTTGGTACAAGTTACAAGCCAGAAAAAAATAACACGTATAGTTAAGTATATGATGCAGGTACAACCCCAAAAAAATCTTAAAAAAATGGTCTAGAACATTGAAAAAAAAAATCCTAAAGTAACCTCTCGTTAAAATTTTTCGTCGCGTAGTTCTCAAAATTTTCAATGATTACCATCACATTTTTTATAACCAAAAGAAAGGGAATTCCGTGAACAAGGTACAACTGCAATATTATATAAATATATGGTGTATTTATCGAGCAAATTGAAAAAAACCGTGTAAAAATTGCCGTCGATTTCATTTCAAAAATTCTTCGTATTGCATCTCTTTTCTGAATGAACTATTTGCATAAATCTGTTTCATCGACCAGACGGCGCTCCGCCGTAGAGACGGGTGGTCTATGTCACTCTGTCATCCGATGACAGTTGGTCTTTCGCATTCAGAAAATAAATATAAAATTGATTTATAAAAATTAAACCTACGTAATTAAAATTTCATATGTAAAAGTGAATCTATTTTAATGTCTATAATGTAACTAACTGTTGTGAAGGGGTGTAAATAGCAGGTGAATGGTAAACATGATGATGATAGCTGTTGTCGATATTGTGCTTTGAAACCCCTGTTTTAAAGTAAAACGAGGCCGTAACCAAGACTTAAAAATAGGAAAATAAATACAATGGCCGCATACTTCAGGTATATGTGTGCTTTCATTTATAAAATACATTTATTTTCATAATTTATTTTTGTATTTCATTGTGTTTCGCTGTCATACACGACAACCTGGTAGCTTGGTACAAATATATATATTACTAGCCTTCCGCCCGCGGCTTCGCTCGCGTGGACAACATAATTTTGGCTGTTTAGTTTTTTCCAATTCTGGCGGCATGTTTGCTTGCATACACCACACTTTTTACGCTAAGGAGTGAAACTAAAAAATAATTAAATATTGTTTTTACTTTATACTTAGAGGCTAATTACCACATTTCTTGTAAATAAAAAATGATTGAGCTCCATACAAAATTTTCATCCCTTATTTTCCCCTCTAGCGGATGAATTTCGAAAAAGCCTTTCTCAAAACTCAAACTTAAAAAAAACGTTTTTGAAATTAGGCTATTTCAATTAGCACTTTTTCTCGTCAAAATACATTATGACAGCACCCCAAAACGCCCACCCTTCACTGCTTCCTAGTGTTATGGCCGCAAAGAAGAAGCAGTGATGAACAAACTTCCCAGCAACACAGCTGTCTATTACAGTTTAACTTTATATATTATGTCATATTTATTATATAATATAATACACCGAATTTACAATACAAATGTGTTCACTTTTATATTATCCACTTAACAGCTTCTATCTGTTGTTATCGCTAAAATAGTCGTTTAAATTATACTAGGCTTTTTTGATTTTGTCAGGTGGTTATATAAAATTTATCATGAACTTCGGAGATATAAAACGGAAATCCATAGAATTATAGCAGAACTGTGCTTTCTTTATACTTGTAGTCGATCACTGACCACGAACAAAATATTTTTTGTTACAGTCGCTATAGGTAGTCAGAAACCAGAAAGCCTGACAATCAGTCAAATAATACATGTGTTACCCGGTGACTGGGTTGTGGAAGTCATATAGGAAGTCGCTCCATATAAAACATTGGTATTAAGCTAACTAACTACAAGGTAACAAAACACACCTTGCGCGCTAATTGTGGATACTTGATGTTAAGACATTTTTAAACAAATGTAACCATCAATAGTTGTTTTGTTTTCTAATTATTTATTTTGAATTTTATTTTCTTACCATGTAATAAAAAATGTAAAAAAATAGTATTGTTAATAAAACATGTAAACATACATTATGAAATTTGATCTCAAATAATTATTATTTTCCTTTAATTGACTCCTGTGTTATTTGTTCCCATCGTTTGATTGCTATTGGACACAGAATGGCCTGCTGCAAACCGACTAATCAGGGATGGTTTACAGATTTACGGGTGATAAGTACATGTTTGTTCACAATTTTACGGTTTGACACGGAGCGACTATGAACCATCGAAAATGAATACATAATATTCTAAAAACTTGGTACAGTTCACGAATTGTCGTCAGCAAACACTATTCATAGTCTTATGCTGACATATATCTATAGACACATTATGGCAGGAATGAAAAATCATTTCCATTACAGTTTTTTTTTGTTTCGAAACCAATGTAATATTTTTACAGAGACTCAAAACTTGAACTTTAAAGCGAAAACAACGAAAACCTTTAAGGCAGTGTTGACTTCGATAGGTCTTTAGGATAGGAAAGAATTAAGTTTGATAAAAAAGGAAAACGAAAACGTGTTTAATTTCTGTAATTGGTATAGTAAGCAAATACAGATATGACTTTTTTGAATTTTAGATGGTGTATATACACGAAAGCATTGTTTCTGACTAAAAACTTATCAAAATGTCATGCACTGGCCAGTTTTTTGGAAAAAGTTGATTTGTCGAGTTGTATGTTACTTACAGATCTTCAATGCAAAGTGAAGTGAATCGGCTTAACTGATTTCGATGGGACTTCACTGGAAGATAGCTGTTAGCGTAAGGAATTACTTAAGCTTCGTTAATTTTCAAAAAAATAAATAGAAATCTCTTAAATAATAAGACGTGGGTGGCGCCGTTGGTGTCAACTAGTTTCTCTAGATATAAATTAATAAAGGCTAATATTTAAGCCTGAATGGGGTCGAGAAGTAAAAACAAGCTAGTCTTGATCATTTCCTGTCAGAAATAATTTATAAATAATAACTTTTTACATGTAAATGTGGTAGTAACAGTATTATCGAAATTAATCGATTTATTTTATATAACAATCCTTTGAATTGGTTAGGTTTAAAAATTAGGTACTACCTAATACTTACCTCTATAAATAAAATTACTATGCATGAACACGATGTTTATGGTTATTTATTATACATGATTCTTACATGTTTTAAAATTGAAAATTTTGAGTTACTTATTCCTAGCAGTGACTACAGTAGAGGCCCCGCGATACGACGACTGCGAGAGGGGCGCCCCGCAGTGGGCGGAGCTACTTCCCCTGCTTCACCCCCTCAATTTGTTAAAACTGGCCTACTACCCAGCCTTAAATGTCAAAATGAAATGAATTGCAATTGAAATCCAAAGAGATTGAGTTACGTAATTAGGATGCTGGTTTTAAGTTTAATTTTATATTATATCCCATTATTTTTTTCCATGTTTTGTTTTGTACCTATTACAATTTAGTCCTACTAACTCTAGAGTTGTCTGGTAGAGAATGCCTTGTGGCGTCCATCTATGTATCACAGCACTGTACATGAATTTTAAATAAAAAATCGAGTGTGTCACTTTATTTCTTCTTTATGACGTCACAAAATTATTATCTTAGCAAATATTTTTTATAGATTTTGCAGCGTATTAAAGCACAATTATGTATTTTTCTAGCTTTCGGTTGATGTCTGGTCACAAAACGGTGGTGTGCGAACTATTTCAAACAGCGTCAAAAGAAGAGTACTGCACTCCTTTTTGACACGCGAAGTACCTACATTATTTACTTCAATACATGTGGTAATACACGTCAAAAAAGTTTAAACTAGTTTTAAACAGCGAAGCAACACTTTTAAGATAAAATATTGTGTCCACCAAGACTCAAATTATTTCACAAATTTCTTGAAGTGTTTATAAAATATATATTTTCCCTTCTTATTAATAATATCTGCTTAAATGTTGTCTGTTGTTCTTCAAGTTAATCCACACTCCTTCACAATTCTCCTGCCTATGTAAATATTAGGTACAATCACAACCCTTCTACAGGAGTCAACATTCAAACGAAAGCATAGATTACCAAAGCATTTAAAGTATTCAATAAAACTGTCTTCGAAACTATGATTGCTACTGTCCAGGGCCGGATTTAGGGGAGGGCAACCGGGGCGAAAGCCCCGGGGCCTCCACAAACGGGGGGCCCCACAATAGACTTCGGAAAAAAAATCTTTCAAATTCCAACTAGTAAACATCTTTTGCTTTGATATTAATTTTGGTTTCACAATAAATTATTTAATGAAAAACTCGACTGAAAAAAAATTGTTTACTTTATTTGGAAAATAATTTGGGGCGAGGGGGCCTCCGCTCCTTTGTTGCCCATCTGGACATCTAAATCCGGCTCTGCTACTGTCAATAGATAATATACTGCTTACTCTATACAAGTATCTATTCAACTCCTTAATATAAAAAATAATTTAAAAATGACAAACAGTTGATTCGAAACTAGCGAAGTTCACTCAAGTTATTCAGTGAACATTAAGTTATTACGAACTATTATTAGATATTTGATTAAGTTGTATTTTCTTGTATATTTGAGTTGAAATATATTTCAGTTGAAGACTATACTTATTATCCTACTGTTAGGTAGTGGTCTCTTCTAATACAGAGAAGGCACGACCATGCTTGTCAAGGCGGATTGGCGATTTCAGACTTTTTGGTTTAGGTTTTCTCACGATGTTTTCTTTCACTCTTACCGTCTTACGTATAAAGTCAGATATATTTTTAATCTACCGCTTAGCAACGGATTAGTTAAAAACCTCACTCATATATGCTGTTTTCATTAATCCGTACTTAAGTTAGTAGCAGTAATCCTGGACTAAGACGTTAAGTAAGGATTAGGTGAGAAATGGTTAAACTTCAGATTACAGGTTTTTTATAAGTAAGACGGTTAGGCGCTTAGCATACTGCACCACGCTCCGTCGCGTAGCACTGGGTCACAGATTTTAACATTGTAAGTAAGTTTCTTAAAACGTACAAAAAAACACAACACACTGACAGTGACATCACGTCGCGCTACGCGACGGAACGCGGTACAGCATGATAATTGCCATAGTCATATAATGATAGATGAATAAATTGATTTTAATAAAAATACAACCGAATTTCAAAGATCCTCCCTTGTTGAAGTCTGTAATTTAAACTACACTTTCGCCAAGAACATCGTAAGACAAGCATACTCCTCGAACGATTCATAAGTCATTCAATTGAACGTGATATGTATAGTAGGACTGTAGCACGCAGGTCACTGAGTAACATATCTGTGTGTTAGTGAGTCTACTACTGATAAGGAACATTTTCAGGCTAGTCAATAAACATGTACATTTATTATAATTTATTGCGCTAAAACATTCAGCTATTACCATACTAATACAATACGAATACTCATCACATTATCTCAAATTGGTCTTAATTATGAAGTATTTATGTTAACAATGAACACAGCTGCGATAGAACTTTAAACTCTGAGCCTCTTATTGGTGACACCTTTTTCTCTCTGTCTCTATCTGTCAAAATTAAAATTAATTTTAAGTTGACAGATAAGGACAAAACAGTTTTACAACTAAAAAAGGCTTTTAAGACGAAAGGTGTCATGAATAAGAGGGTTATAATAACCAGTCAAACGTCTCACAAAATAAAATAAAAAACAATCATTTACCTAAATCCTACTTCTAAACATACAGTCATCAAGAGAGTCTCGTTATTTCACAATATAACTACGATGAAGTATTCGATGGCTATGCTAATTTCAATGATCCTAATTTAAAACTACACATCAAGAAATAAATATTTATATAATTCAATAAAAATCACAAGGAATATGCTATCCTTGGTACTACTAGAGCTTTGAACGGAGCAGCGGACGGGGTTGCACCATCTACATGATCTAAAGAAGGTAATGGCTCACCAGGAGCGGGCAAGAATGAGAACCTCTGCAGCATCGTGGTGGTAAATACAAATATATTACATTTGGCTAAAACATCTCCCATACACCTATGTTTGGCTAGACCAAAGGGAAAGTAGTGATCTGGCAGACAGATCCTTCCTTCAGACAAAAATCGTTCCGGCTTGAAAGAGTATGGTTCAGGGTACATTTCCTCGTCCATCAAAATATTCGTGAAGTTGCTCAGAACCATCGTGTCCTGAGAAAGAAACATCTAGTAAGTTACAAGTAAAAAAGTCACTTACAAGAGAAAATAAAATTTATAAATACAATAAAACAAAATCACAAAAATGTACAGGTAGTAACCAGGTTCTAAAAATCAATATGGATTTGGGTTTTCCGGGCCTGTGTTTTTGGGCATGTCAAATGTGACAATTTTTTTTTCAAATATAAGATACCGCTTACCTCTGGTATGAAATAACCAGACAGCGTGGTATCCCTCAGAGCACGATGGGGGACGCCAAATGTTCGACCCATAAAATGCCGTACACATTCATGGACTATGGCCTCGTTGTACGGCATACTGAAATTAGAGAAATTTACTATTAACTAATAGTCTGATAGTGTGCACATTATTTCTGAACCGAAAACATCTCATACAAATATCAATTAAAGATTGATATAAAATTTCATGCAAATAGATGCACTTTCTAGGTTCTATTGATTTAACTCTACTAGTCAAAAGTCAAAGCAATTGCATTTTTGAAAAAATGTTTGACTTCAAAGGAGCTAGCGAGAGATCTAAGGCTTGTCAAACATAAATTGATCAATCTAAAGCCAGTTGAGATGACTTCAAAAGATCAATTTTTTTTTTATATAAGATAACCACACTACACCAAAGTGTCGTTATTATAGTTTCGAAATAATATTTGAATAAGATACTACTCACTTGGGACGATCCTCCAAGCTTGGCGTTCGGTCTCTTCCGACAATTCGATCAATCTCTTCCTGAGCTTTCTTCTGAACCTCCTGTTCCCTCACCAGATAACTGAAGCAGAAGCTCATACTCTTACTAGTCGTCTCTGTCCCAGCCATGAACATATCCATACACATAGCCACGAGTTGCCCTTCAGAATATGTATCCACTTCTCCCCTCTCCTTCAAAACTCTAATGTAGACATCCATAAAATCTCTATCCTCTTGAGAAGAATCAAACCGTTCCTTGTGTCGCGCTAACTCATCGCGAAGGAACTTCCAAATTCTTTTGTGCGTTTTTATAAAGTCTTTGTAACCTGATAAAGTTGGTGTTACTATGCTAAGTATAGGAAAGTGACTAAAAAGAGTACCCACCATGTCGACGGCAGCGAATAAGTCAAATAGAAGGCCTTGAAGTACCTTCATTTGAGGATCAGTAGGTTTATACCTGATACCCGCCATCATCGTCCACAGAGTGTTCAATATATATACGTTAAAAAAATTGTGCATTTGAATGACTGCTGTTTTACCATCATTATCACCGACAACCGTTAAGACGTCGTTCACCATGTGCCAAGCTTCCGACCGAGCTATGTCTTCCATTCCTCGTCTTCCAAAGCCAAACTCTTTCAAATGCCGTAAGAGAAATCTTCTCTGTTCTTTCCACAGCTCTCCATCAGTAAGCAGTACTCCTCGCCTTTCTCCCCAAGTTCTTGTTTGATAAAAGATTCCTTTTGGTCTTCCATCGATATCTTCGTTAAAGAGCATCTCCTTGTTGGCTTCTAGACTGTTGACCATCACGATTCTATCTTTTCCTATTCTAAGACCAAGCAGAGATCCATCTTTGGAGTAAGCTAGCGAGAGTTCTTTTACAGCTTTGTACAAGTAGCCTGTTTTTTCCCGAAGTCTATACACTTCGCTGGCACAGCCAAGGATTGGAACCCATTTTGGGCCCGGTGGGAACTTCTTAGGCTTATGGGTATCGAAGTAGAGATACAAGCAGACTGCTAGCACAATCGTTAGCGCTGCCAACCACATCTGAAATAGAAGGAAACGAGTAATTCAACAACACATGAAATTAGGACATGATTAATATTGTAAAGGACATTTAAAGGACAACATAATACATTTGGAAGGTCTCGTGATTAAGAACGAAGGAAATAATAATAAATAACTATTATCTTTATCAGATCAAATAAATAAGAAAACAATATGTAGGTATACTAGAATATTTAAAAAAAGACAAACGCTCAGCTTCGCTCCCATTTCTATTATGCTTAATATAGTAAATAGAAATTGGATTAATAATTAATCACTTAATGACTCCTCCAGCTGTGAGCAAAGCGGGGGAAGTTGTCAGTTACTGAGTAAAACCCATCCATGTTCCTTCCTTCGCGCTTTGCCTTCCGGGACTACGATACCTCTTCCGAACAATCCTACAGTCCCGGCAAGCATATATCCCCTTACAAACTCTTCAATATGATAAGTATACTCCCGGATTTCTCTCGACCTGATAAAGATGTCAGGTCGACATGGTGAACCTGTTCTAAGTTCGCCAGGCGCAATGCAATATGTAACGTACCAGCCAGGCGTGACTACCAACTAGTGCGTAACATTTTACGAGTTACATGTTACGTAAATGTTATGTGCATTTGCGTGTCAAGAAAGTAATAACAGCTGTCGGTAAACTGATACGGGGTTCGCATAGCAGGAAATTGTCTTGCAATGGACGTCAACCAAGATCGTGTATCTGTACATTATAAAATGCTTTATCCCGAATGATTGACGGATCAACGCACAGCCTAAACCGCTGATCGTAGAGACCTGAAACTTGGAGGGTGTGGTATGACGTAGGCATCCGATAAGAAAGAATTTTCTGAAATTCTACTCTTAAGGGGGTGAAAAAGGGGGCAAAGTTTAGGTATATGAAACTCTGACATTTTTTATTTGAATTCGTATAGCTCACGCGGGCGAAGCCGCTGGCGGAAAACTAGTATATACATATTCGTGTACATACCTAAGCGATAGTATTTTTCAAGTTCTTTTTTTTTCAACGTTATTTAACCGTTTCACAAGTGGATAGAATCTGCATTTTCTGAAATAAGCTGTTATGACAGACAGACGAAGTCACCCCACAAGAATTCCTTTGTAAAATAATTAACATTAAATAAATTATTTCACCTAAAAATAAAAACATTGAAATCCTAAAAATAAAAAAGATTAGAGTCACTTTAGTAAAAAAACGCACTTTTTTTCTTTTATGTCGTGTTGTTTTGTTCTGTTTTTTTTTTTAAATATAGCTCATACAAGCCTGAAAAAGCCTTTGCAAAATTTTAAGTTGTTTAAAAGTCTTGTTTCCAAAAAAACAAAGTCCATACTGTTTCTGTTTGGTAACAGCGCCATCTATGACCCGACCTTTGAACTTCGAACTCTGTGACGTACATTTAGTTCCCTGTTTCAATTTATAGAAATCAGAATGATGGCTAGCAGAATTGTATGAATTAACGACAGTCGATTATAGATGGCGTTGAGTTTAAATTTAATTTCTAAATACTTAAACACCATAGTTTTTATTACAAGAGTACCAAACCAGTTGCGTAGAACTTAGAAACTTTATCTAACCTCAAGTTTTCTATGGGAATAACTTTAGCTTGTAAAATCTAAGTAAGCTGAGAGATTTCGCGGTTAAATTTCAGGTCTTGTTACGAAACTAGATATTTGAAACGCGCCTACAGTGCATACGACCATAAGAAACGGAGAACAAAATAGCACTTATAACAATAGCTTAGTACATTTAAAAGTATATATCAGGCTAATTAAAAAAAACATAGACTACTCGTTTAAAAGATAAGAGGGAGATTTAAAACAATAATGGAGATGCGTAGATTATTTTTCTTGATTTATGTCAGTCTACCTGCTTTCAGTTAAATCTTCGAGAAAAGTGCATAAAAGATGCTTCATTGTTGAGAAAAAAAATGTTAAAAGAAATTGTAATTTTGAGTAAGTATTCGAAGAGCGACATCTCCGATACTGAAAGAAAGCGGTCTGTCGACTCTCAGGGGTTGTATTTCTTAGCTATGGTTAACACAATCATAATTATTATTGTCAAGATTATTCAACAACAAAACGTTCAGAGCAATTTTGATAGAAGAAATACAAAGAACTAACTGTTTCCCGCGGTTTCACCCGCATCCTGAAGGAATTATTTCGCGAAACCGGGTAAAAAGTATCCTATGTGTTGATCGAGGTTATAAACTACATGTGTACCAAATTTCATCAAAATCCATCCTGCAGTTTTTACGTACAAGAGTAACAAACACAAACATGTGAGGATTTATGAATATCCTCACAAATTTCGCATCTACATATATATATATATAAATAAAAATGAATCGCCGAAATGTATGTACATATGTACGCGTATAACTTTTGAACGACTACTAACAAAATAGAAAAATGTAAACAAAGCCGTTACGGCTGTACGGACGTTAAAATGAATTGGAGCAGACTATAGTAGGATATGTGCAAATTGTGCATACCTACTAGTATACTAGTAGTAAACACATTTCAGAAATTGCAATTTGAACTTCCCTGGTCAAAGGTGACTATTACGGAGAGAAATACGTGAGTTATAAACGGTTAACAGTAGTGTCCCAATCTAGGAAACTGTTCTATTTGATGTCTTTTAAATCATTCAACCACACGTCACACTTGTACAAACACTGCACTAATTAAACCTTCCAATAAAAATACCAATGTTAAAAAAAATTGAGAGAAAAACCTCAACTTCGAACGCTAAATACATTGTTTTTTTAATTAAACAATTACTTTTTACAAAATACATACCTTTAATACATATATAAGTGAATATGTAAATAAAAAAAACAGTTCTTCTCATCAAAAATCAACATCAAACAAATGCTTTGCAAAAACTCCGAAACTCCGCTAACAAAAAACTTTCTTTAATTCAAAACATGGTATATGCATTTCGCGTTGCACTAAAGTATTACGTAAAAGTTATTTACCTTGTGCGTCGGCTGATGTGCAAGCTTTCACTGCACCGTGTCCGGGATAGTCTGTGTATAAGCGCACCCCGCCAACTGCAGCGATGCAGAGGCCGCGATCACACCGGATCGTAACATAATAATGACCCCTATACACGGTGTTATTTAATTTAATTCACTATTTTCCCGAAAAGTATGTTATGTACTCCGTTAATTAATTTCTACATGACTACATATATATATTTTTAGCTATAGTAAGTTTTTTTGTTAATATGTAAATAAATAAATCACATGACTGAGTACTATAATCTTAAAAAATGGGCATACCGTATAAATACGACATTTAAGGAGTCGACCGGGTGTAGTAATGATAGATATTGGCCGCGATTCTCTTGACACCATCTAAATTACATTTAGTCTATAATTCTCTCTTTCCATCAACAAATATAAGAAAGGGATAGCAAACTTTTAACACCTGTCAAATTAGAAAAAAATAGTTTTCCATACAAATTAAACATCACGACGTAACATCTCGACTAAATTAACAAACCTGTACGAACAAAATGTCATTTGTCATTTAATTTGACAGCACTGAATTACTTGCTATCCTCTTCTTGTATTTCGCAATAGAAAAAGAGCATGATATTTTAAAATTAGTTTAGTCGTGTGTAAGTCAGAATCGGCACCATTATTATTTTATTTTGATGAATAAATGCTCTAGAAAGGTACATCGGGAATCGGTTATCATGGAAGGTACGAGTACATCGGGAAAACAGTTAATTAAATAACACCGTCTGTAGACTCAATAAACAAACAAACAACCTCTAATCTTCTGTAAAAACTTCTAGATTCCGCCGTGTGATTCCGAAAACTTTTTTTTTATATTTATGTATCTTAAGCTACTTGTGAGGATTACTTTGATTGATGTTTCTAAGGATCTTCTAAGGATTATTTGATTGATGATTCTGGAAAATTTTGTTACCGTGTTATCTTTTGATACAGAGAATTTAATTAAGATTTTCTCTGAGGGTTTTCATATTTAATTTGTGCGATTCTGGTAATTTCCGAAACCGTAGAATCAATTTTCATTGGATATCCACGAGCATATAGCTTATATTATAAAAAGTAACTTAGGCTACTTTAAGTTTAGGATAATAATTAGGAAGCCGTACAAAAAATAAAACCTTTCAAATCGTAAAACGTGGCCGACTCTGCGGGAACAGCTAGTCTAAACTACTTCTGTTAGACGAAGATACTTCATTACCCCCTGTTCTATATTTCTTAAGTGGGGCAGTGTCTGATTGTCTACGATGGAGCTTACTTTCCATTGTGTATCCATCCTACTCTTCAAGACAAAGACATTTGCAACAATCGTTCTAAACTAGTACAAACTTCATAATTTTACTATAACGTACCATAATTTATTTACCGCTGCTAAATTGGCTAAAGAAAACTACATTTCAGAGTGGGTTCAATCTGTCTGTTAATCAAAACTACAAAGTTAATGAAGTAATTAACAAAATCCGTAGTAATATTTATGAACGTAAAAGTAATTCTGTCACGCTTTCACGATTAAATCACTGAACCCATTCAGATGGACTTTGGTATGCTGATAGATTGCAACTTGGAGATAGACATTTTTGTCCGGATGCATGTAGTAGATCCCTAAGTATGCAATTGAAGCCACAGAAAACAGATAATTTAACTAATTAACTATTTTATTTAATTCCCAACGCAAACGAGTCACCCAGAGCCTGTAATGTTTGCATAGTCAATTTTGAGCATTACATCACAATACTAATCGAACGCCTCTCTGATTTGCGAGCGAATGCTCATCATCATCCTATATATTGGCCCACTGCTGGGCACAGGCCTCTTCTCATGCAGAGAAGGCATTGATCACCACGCTTGCTCAAGGTGGATTGGCGATTTCAGACTTGTTACTTCAAGGTTTCTTCACGATTTTTTCCTTTACAGTTAGTCAGTGGCGTCTAAGATACACTTAGAAAGTACATATAACTTTAGGAAAGTAACATTAGTACTTGCTAGGTTTCTAACCAGTACACTCGTTCACGATATGCAGGTCTCAACGACTAGCCCCCAATAAGTTGAGTGAATGCTCGTAATGTAACAATTTTTTTAATTGTCGTTTAGGCTTAAGTGGTTGATTACACGTTGTGCTCATTGATGTTACAAGTTGTAACAAAATATTACAGAATGTATCGTTACAAGTTGCACACTATACCGTGTAAGGCTCTATTAATATTAAAGAAATTATAGTTTATAAATAATTATACTGGCCACATTGGGGGCAAAAACATGGATTTTAATAAAATGAGTAGTTAAGTATCATTGTGTTGGCCACACTGATAGCGACGTAACAGTGCTTCGACGCACAAAGGACGCTTTTTGATGGGCTCTGGTGCTGAGCAGTCGCAAGACTTGCAAGAAGACTGAAAATAATATAACTTTAGATATTAGAATTAGTTATACTTAGTTTTAGACAAGTTTTCTAATTTTAAAAGTTTTAAGTCTTGGAAGAATACATAAGTTTTGATCTTGACTTGGTGGTCATTTCTGAGATATATCCTTTTTAACCGACTTCAAAAAAAGGAGGAGGTTATCAATTCGACTGTTTTTTTTTTTTTTTTTTATGTTTGTTACCTCATAACTTGCGACTGGGTGAACCGATTTTCATGATTCTTTTTTTATTTGAAAGCTGGTGCTTCCCGTGTGGTCCCGTTTAAATTTTATCACTACCTGTTCAGCCGTTTTATAAATATATCAAAAATAACGATTTATCTCTACTTGCTGATATGCCAAATACTTAGATGATTTGGTTATTTACGCTTAATACAACCTAAAAAAGAAAAAATACGCAATAAAGTCGCAATTATCTTGTTTTTTTCCGACCGCATAATTAAGTTTGTTTGTGGAGGAAAATTGCTGATTACTTAAAAACTACCTGCTAGATCTCGTTCAAACCAATTTTCAATGGAAGTTTGCATGGTAATCTATATCATATATTTTTTTTAGTTTTATCATTCTCTTATTTTAGAAGTTACAGGGGGGGGGACACTCATTTTACCACTTTGGAAGTGCCTCTCGCGCAAACTATTCAGTTTAGAAAAAAATGATATTAGAAACCTCAATATCATTTTCGAAGACCTATCCATAGATACCCCACACGTATGGGTATGATGAAAAAAAAAATTTTGAGTTTCAGTTCTAAGTATGGGGACCCCCAAAATTTATTGCTTTTTTTTCAATTTTTATGTCAAAATCTTAAAGCGGTTCACAGAATACATCTACTTACCAAATTTCAACAGTATAGTTCTTATAGTTTCTGAAAAAAATGGCTGTGACATACGGATGGACAGACAGACAGACAGACAGACAGACATGACGAATCTATAAGGGTTCCGTTTTTGCCATTTGGCTACGGAACCCTAAAAAGTGGTGTGTTTATTTTGTTAAGATAGCAAGACCGAGACACTGAAAAGCGAAAAAATAAAAAAAGATTTTTACAAAAAAAATTAAACCGACTTCCAAAAAAAAAAAACTGAAAAGTAAAAAATAATTTTTATTTAAACGCTTTACGACCAAAACATCGCTTTCGAAGTCGGTGGCGAAATACTAACAATAGTAACTTACAAGACACCGACTTCGAAAGCGATGTTTTGGTCGTAAAGCGTTTAAATAAAAATTATTTTTTACTTTTCAGTTTTTTTTTTGGAAGTCGGGTTAATTTTTTTTGTAAAAATCTTTTTTTATAAACGTTCAGCTCCCTTCACTTAACTCTCGTTACAGGTGAATGCTCAAGCCCGGTTAAGCAGTCGACAACCTTCTAGGTTGACCTGCGAGATGCCATACAAAAAAAAAAACAGGTGAATGCCATTTACACGTCCATAACATATTACGTAACACCGTCCACTCATATTACACGGCGGTGTAAATGCGGCCCCGTACGGTTTAACGCGTGGATGCCAAATATTCCATTTCCCGCGACGACGCGCACTCAACCGTCTGATTTCTGACTTTCTGAACCTCGATGTCCGGATGGTTTGGCAGTTTTGAAAATAGATGCAATAGGAAATTTTATATTTCTGACCAGCTGTTTCCCATTTCACCCGCCGACGACGACTAAAGGTACTGGTTGTCAGACTTTCTGACTTCTGACACACAACTATCAAAAATCTACAAATGATAACTGGGACCAACTGCCTATTATGCTTTCTGAGGCACGGAGGAGTCTTGGTATGACATGGATGGTACACGAACCGACCGCGCCAAGCGTAACTTATAACCTTTGGTCGACCCGTGCGGCTGTTACTTAGCCACGAGCTCCTCACGTGTTTAAAAGACCGACCGTACTAATGTACTTAGCAAAATTAGATTTTCGGAGTAAATCTATGTATTACAGTCAACAGAGTTAACCCAGACAGAAAATTAAAAATATACCTTTTAAGGGTTCCGTTTTCGACAAGGAACCCTTATAGTTTCGCCATGTCCGTCTGTCTGTCCGCAGCATAGCTCAGAGGTTCTTGGCTCTATTAGAAAACTTAAATTTTGTATAGGGATGTATATTGATTACGCCGACAAAAAGGTAAAACAAAATTATGAAAATTATTTTTTTTAAGGGACACGAGCATCGCTCCCCCCTATCTTTTGAATGGCTGTTCCTAAAAATTTGAAAAAATTCACAGACGTAGCACATGTAGAGAACTTAAAAGGAATACTATCACGGCTAAGTACAATGTAGTTTAAACCGGTTTTTAACCGGTTACAGTGTTATCGTCGACCAACTAAAACGTTCTACGGAACCCTTCAGAGCGTGGCCTGACACGCACTTGGCTGGTTTTTTAGTTTCTCTTTTTGTTAGTATATTAGGATTTTTTGATAAAAAAACTACAATTTTAATTAAGAATATCTAATTAATTTGTATCTAATAAATCTAAACAGTTACCTAGTTAATAATAGAAATTGATAAAACAAATCAATGGGATTAATTGTTATGGTAACAATTATTTATTAATACATTATTTGATTAATCAAAACAATGTAATCAGACAGCTATCCTGAATGTGAAATATTAATCTGTTAGAGAAAGATTAATTTGATATTTGGTCAATTCGATTCAGTACATACTGAATTATATAAACAACAGAGTGTGTACTAAATTCATCTATATTTCTATTTTACTAGCACTTTTTCCTCGGTTTCACTCGCGTCCTGAGGACTTCTGGGGGGCTAGACAAGTGGCATAGAATAGAAAACGCTATAGAATAGAAAACAAAATGTATGGGAATGACATTCGTTTACGACTAGCTATATGTAATTCCCATACATTTTGTTTTCTATTCTATAGCGTTTCTATAGCGTTTTTGCCACTTGTCTAACCCCCCTGGTGTGGAAAAAAGGTTCTATATATCTCTGTACCAATATTCATCAAAATTGGCTCAGTGATTTAGAGCGAAAGCGTAAGAAACAAACTGATTTTCACGTTATAATGTTACTAGCGGCCTCACCTGAAGAACTTCTTCACTCATTTGGATAACTATGTCCTTCCTCAGGCTTCAGTCCATCACCATACCAAATTTTATCTCAATCGGTTCAGCCTTTGAATGCCTGATAGACACTTTCACATTTATAATATCAGTAAGGATCTCCTGGTATCTGGGCCCTATGCCCACGTAGACAAAGTCGCGGGTAGACGCTAGTGTTATAATATACTTTAGTTACGTACATTACGCCACAATTAATAACTCTATGTATAATAGAAATAGGATCCATATTGCCGTTATGGTATAATGAAATGACGGCTTTATTCTATCGACTAGCTGGCTCGCTGATCGGAAGTAAGTGTCTCATTATCCTGTATAGTCAGTGTATTATATTTATTACTAGCTTCTGCCAGCGACTTCGTCCGCGTGGAATAGTGGTGCTCCGCTCCTATTGGTCTTAGCGTGATGAGATATAGCCTATAGCCTTCCTCGATAAATGGACTATCTAACACTGAAAGAATTATTTAAATCGGACCAGCGGTTCTTGAGATTAGCGCGTTTAAACAAAATGACAACATTTCCCTTCACTGCTCTGCTCCTATTGATTGTAGCGTGATGAAAAGTATACTATAACCAGCTCAGGAGTATGACAAATAATTGTACCAAATTTCGTTAAAATCCGTCGAGTAGTTTTTGTTTCTATAGAGTTTATACAGACAGACAGGCAAAAATTTTACTGATTGCATTTTTGGCATCAGTATCGATCCCTAATCACCCCCCCATAGTTATTTTGGAAATATATTTCATGTACAGAATTGACCTCTCTACAGATTTATTATAAGTATAGATAGAAGATAGATAGATATAGAAGAAGATAGATATAGAAGAAGAAGATATAGATGAAACTAATAAAATTATTGAGCCATAGGTAGATATTAAGGGGCTCATAGCTAAGTAACAGCTGTGCGAATCGATAGATTAGCAAGGTTAAGCTGCGCTAGCTGCGGTCAGTCCATGGATGGATCACCGTTTTCTTACCAAAACACTCCGAGCGACTCGCACCGTTGAAATTATTCGGAGTAACGCTAGATGGCGCTAGGGGTCTGAACATTATGTTGTAATATAGATCTACTTACATAATGTATCTTTTATAGCCTTATTTTATTACCCCTCATTTTACGACCCCCCAACATATTAATGTACGTAATATCAATGATTGGCCAGCATGGGCCATTGTGTACAATTTTCTATTTTTGGTCGAGAGTATTATGGGTTTTATTTCTTTTCACTCTAAAATGAAAATAATTTAACATTACATTTTTATCGTTTTATTATTATTTATAATAAGTTTTATATGTTTCATGTAGTTGTATATTTTAATTATTGTTATGCCGCTGACAAAAGGTTATCTACATAAACAAACTTACAAATCTACAAAGTTTGTCTGGAAGAAATCGCTGATTGAGGTAAGACATTGTACCACTCTTACTGAATGATCATTTTTTTTCTGATCCTTTGTTAATTTGGTGTACAATAAAAAGTACTTATATCTATCTATTTCACACTTTTTCAAGATTTTAATCCTACAGTGGGAAGTAAATATTGTAAGTTGTAAAAAAAAACACTCTTAACTATGATTTTGATTTTTTTCTTTATTTAATCTTTACACATATTTTCGTACATTTTTAAACATTGATTATAAAAATATACAAAAAAAACCTTTTCAAAAAAATATATTTCATGATTTTTTTATTATTATTATACTATGGACTGCGTTTTATCAAACTAACGATACCTATAAGAAAAGTCGTTATGGTAAGCCAATAAAATGCCACGGTGACCGCTTGTCCTCATTTCCTGGGTCCTATAAACTTTTATCAGCTACTTGTACGTATTCTGATAAGATAAAAATGCATTCACGATTTTCCACTATACGGAGACCTCTGAAATCTTGTTCTTTACAGAGGCGAAGGGCTCATGATGTAGTGGTAGTGGTAGGAGCAGTATAAAATATTTTCTGTGTCAGTTTTTAAAACATAGCTAGGTACTTGACGTAGGTTAGTATTGTATATTTAGTGGCTATTTGCCGCGGTTTTGCCCGCGTTGTGTGAGAACTATTAGGCGTATTTATACAAAATTCCATCTTTATAGATTGTCTACAAACAAACTCACGTTAGTTACATAGATTATGATAGTCTCCGCAATGTTCCGACTAAATACCGCCAGTGTTCTTGCCAGCGGTTACACCCGCGGTTTCACCCGCTTTCTCGGGGGACGACTTAGCCCACCCGGATAAAAAGTAGCCTATAACCTTCTTCAGGGTCTCCTCTATCTCCGTACCAAATTTTATACAAATAGGTTCGGCCGTTCACGCATGATGCCGTGACCAAGGGAAATTGTGCCGTAACCAAGGGAAATTGATTCATTTTTATATATATATAGATTCCATCTTTATAGTTTGCCTACAAACGAACTCACATTCACGTTAGTTACATAGATTAATGAATTCTCCGCGCTGCTCCGACTAGATGCCGCCAGTGTTGTAAAATGCACAACTTATACTATACCGAAGTCGGCATACCCGAGCTAGCACGAAGTCAATCCCGTTACAAGGAAGGCATCCCAAATGATTTAAATTTTGTTAGTCATAATTCGAAGTAAAATGCCAGTTTTTGTACAAATAATACTAGAAAAAAATTAAAAACACTAGGTACACTTACACAAGAATAAGTTGCCTCATTCACGGAGCTATTGTTTTTAGGAAGCGTGGTATCTAGTCGGTGCGGAAACTTATATTAATCTATTAGCTTTACGCCAGCGAAAATTATTACCTACAAATTAAAATTTAAAAAATGTTAAGTTTATCCTCTTAGAAGTAAAATTTCGGAAAATCCTTTCTTATCGGATGCCTACGTCATACAAAGAACACACTCTCCAAATTTCAGATCTCTACGATCAGCGGTTTAGGCTGTACCTTGATCCGTCAGTCATTTACAAAGCATTTTATATGTTAATAGATAGATGAATAAAAATCAACTTGGGACACTTCGTTATTCATTTATTTTCAAGCTCAAAGGTAAAGAATATGTTCTCATTCCTAAATCCGGTGATTATGTCAACAATAAGACAGTCAACTTCCTTTAAAAAATAACTTGAAAACAAAAACATAACATCTATTGTCAAAATCACGTTATTATAAAACCTCCTATGCACAGTTCAACTGTCTAACTACCGATATGGAAAATTGTTTTTTTTAATCTCCGACGAAAAAAGAGGGGTGTTATAAGTTTGATGTCGATGTCTGTCTGTCTGTTTGTGTGTGTATCTGTCTGTGGCATAGTAGCTCTCACACGGATGGATCGATTTCGATGCGTTTTTTCTCATTTGAAAGCCAGTTTCCTTGCGGTGGTTCTTAGCTATGTTTGGTTAATATCGGTCCAGCAGTGTAAGAGCATTTTTTTTTAATTTTTAATTTATCTTGTTTTATGGAAGTACATATTTTCCAAAAGTATGATTTGATTTCTGACTAGGACATAGGAACATGCCTGATCTTACTAATATTATAAATGCGAAAGTTTGTGAGTATGTATGTATGTTTGTTACTCTTACATGCAGAAACGGCTGAATAGATTTGAATGAAATTTGGTACAAACATAACATGTATTAACACATAGGTACTCAAAATTATTAATCCGAGTGCGCAAAGTTATTCCCTAAGGATAAGGAAAGCAACTAGTAATCTATACATAATATAATAAATCTTTATTAATTTCGGAATAAGAGAAGAAGGAGGAGGGAAAGTTTTTCAGTTTGTATGTAACTGTTAATCTCTGTAAGTACTGAAGCGAAAACTGACTTTCTCTACAAGAAAACTTAATTATATACTACAGATATATATATACGCGGGCATCGTCAGAGGCTGCAGCTAAAGATCTTTAAATTGTGAGGATATTCTTAATTCATTAATTTCTACGTATTTTTTTAAGCAATCACTTTTATTTCTATGTAGTATCCTAGAGAAACATTCACAATTTGTAAAAAAATAACTACTTTAAAAAATTATATAAATTAATTAATCACAATTTTAATTAAAATCAGGTAACACGCTTCATTAACAAAACACAATGAGTGCGGCTTAAAATAAATTTTGTGTAAATTCAATTATCCGTAAAATATAAAATTTATTAATTGCATGTTTTGTTATCACAAATTGATAAACGTGTGCTCATTGATCAATTAATTATTTAAGATCAAAAATCAGGTGGTAGCATAAAGTAATTAATAAAAGATCGCACGAATTGCATTATATACGAAGAGCAGGCATAATTGTGAATAATTAATGACATTAATGTATGGAAGTGACGTTTTATTATTAATTTAAACGCACAATTTTAAATTGGCTCTTCAGCTACCGTTTGTATGACTTTTTGAGTTTAGTTTTTGATGAAAATATGATGATATTGTTATTGTGTGGAAACCACAACAATGAGATACATTTTGGTGCTGTACAATGTATCGGGATTCAATCATAATATGTGTACTGAAAACATTGTGCTTAAATATATAAAAATATTATTTAATGAATATTATTAATTTCCTGGTTTGAAACACGAAACATCATGAAAAAAAGTTGCTTATATTTCGCAAATACTTTTGCGAATCGCGCATTGAACAGCGAGCTTTATTGGTAAAAGTTTTACTAATAGTAAACCGGTCGACCTTGACGTGTTTTTGTCTAAATAACGTATTTCGAGTTCAAACTCTAGTGCCAATAGGTTTATTAGTTTAAACGTGTGGTTAAATATTATGTTATCCAGTGGCGGATTTGCCCTAAGGCCCAGTTGGCCCGGGCCTAGGTCCAGATATTAGGGACTGCCAATCGTGTCAAAAATTCACTGACGGTAACAAGAAATAACTCAAAGAACATAAATATTCTATAGGCTGCGTATATTATTGGGGGCCATAATAAAGAAATTCATATAGTCTATATGAGTGATAGGGGCGGCTGGTAGGTACTTACAACATACCCTAGGACTTGCGGTGACCAAGACTGATGATCCTCTCACTGTTTAGTGGGCATAATACTTTGTGTCGTATTTTCTTCTTAATATCATACAGTCATGGATTGATCCGATGTATGAGCAAACTCCTTTAAGGATGGTATTGTAATTACATTGCTAAAAATTGCAAAATTCTTTGTAAGGGTTCTGTATCCGAGATGTCGGCACAGATGATGGGGCCCCACAGAGCTAGTGCTTGCCGGATCGCACGCTGTATACATATTTCTATTGCCGCTATAATTAACTCAATAAGTAAAACAAAGTTGGCTTTGTTCGAACTTATAACTCGAGAACGGCTGGACCGATTTTCATAGTTTTGATTTTTTGTGTTTGTCTCCGTCCCGAAAAGCAGGATAACTTTAAAACATCGGAAAAATAACAAAAATATGGCGTGGTACGAAGAACGCCGGGGCCGGCTTGTAAATAATAAAAACCAGTCAAGTGCGAGTCGGACTCGCACACGAGATATTCCGTACTATCGTTCAAAATGAATATTATGAACGGACAATAGGATTAGTAATTATCCCGATAGCGCCCTTAAAAACAATACCGCAACTTAACAACGGGAAATAACATAATTTGAAAGGAACAATCAATTGAAACAGAGGCCATTATGGCGACAGGGAACTTGGCGTCACTCGGTCTGTCGGATGGCGATAACAAATTGGCAAAGCCATACTTTGAGCGCCGGCTACCCGATACATTTTCACGGCGGGTGATGACACAGGCAGCTCCTCCATTATTTGAAAGGACCGTTCCGTTTTACGAGAAAACGATTTATGAAAAACAATAGCAACTTCAAAGGCATTGCAGAGCGAAAAATAATTTATTTCTCTAGTGAAACCTTTGTTAACTTGGTTTAAGAAGTCAGCTTCAAATACGATTTGATCAAAATGTTTTGTGTATTTATTATATGTTATTCAAACGTTATATGAACAATAAAAAGTAATTTATTACGCTGAACTCTAAAATAGGTACCTACCTACCTTTTTTATTCACAGCATCATATGCTTAGCCTTTTCGCAACTATGTTGAGGTTGGCTTCTAGTCTAACTAGATGCAGCTCAGTACCAGTGTTTTACATGCAGCGACTGCCTATCTGACCTCCACAACCTATATCCCCGGGTAACACAATACCCCCTGGTAAGACTGGTTGTACCGTAACGTCCGTCAAACATCTACAATTGACAGCCGGGACCGGTTGGTGCCGGCGAGAAAAAATAAATAGATATTCATCCCCACTTTACGTGTATGGGAGCTACCCTAAAAAAATTATTTTACCACTTTCTCGGCGTGAATAATATACATATCCATACCAAATTTGAGCTTTCTAGTAACAAGAACCTAGGAGCTATGCCGCGGACAGACAGACAGACAGACAGATGGACATGGCGAAACTACAAAGGTTCCTTGTCGGACTACGGAACCCTAAAAAGATATTTATAAATTAAAACTAGCTGTTTCCCGCTAGTTCACGCACGCGGATTAAAACAACATTATGTCCCTTTCCCGGTTGTACGTCCATACCATCGAAACCTATTCTGATCACATTCCCATGAAAGCAAGTAAAGCATAATACACTACGTTTCTATGTCTGTATGTCTAGTACTCCAATATGACCTCCTTTGTCCGAAAGAAGCGCTCGCCTCAGTGATCTATGGCGGATATTCAAAGGACGAAATGGCTAAGAAGCTTAATTACAGCTACCCTATAGAAATAGGCACCTACCTTACTCCTTTGATGGTAGATCTGAACATCCATCTATTGACCATTGAAATTTGCAGTCTGTGATTGCAATGGATACAGAATAATACAGACTCGGTCTAGAGATTCGGTCCATGTCTACCAAATTGGTTTCTATATAAATAAACTGGCTGATTCCCGCGGTTTCACTCGCATATTGTCAAAAATATTGCACGCACCCGACTAGAAACTATCTTGTGTCGTTTCCTTGTTTTCATTCTGCCTCTATGCCAAATTTCATCCAAATCGGATAAGCAGTTTTTCCGAGACTTAAGATTTTATAATATTAAATAAGGATTAGGGAGACGGGAGAGAGGTTGGAATTGGAACGGATTCCAAATATTAGTCTTACAAAAGTCCATAAGAATTGTGAACCTCCTAGGCACCACACAAATGGGTAGGTCCTATCAGGTTTATTGGTATAAAAATACATATTATTATTTTTATACCAATAAACCTGATTGTTACATACAAACCCTTTTTTATTTTTGAGTTCATATGTTTTGTGTATAAAATAATACTATATTCTCCCCGCTTTTAACACTACCGGGGTGTTTGCTACTCAATCTGTGCTATCCGTCCCGTTAGAAAAACACACCGGGGTAGATGATACTTCATCTGTGCCATCCACCCCGTTAAACGACGGGGCCGGCACTACCGGGGTCGATGCAACAATTTTTCCCAACCGTCCCGTTACCGGGCCGGGACCACCGGGGCGGATGGGACCTACCCACACAAATGATATGTTATATATATAAAAAAATACAACCAGCTTCCAAAACACTGAAAAGTGGACATGCAAACTTCGTTCTCAAATGCTAGTAGCCTAATACATCGCTCTAGAAGTCAATGGCAAAATACTCTTAACAGTAACTTAGAGACACCGAGTTCCTACTAGACCGATGTATTTTTCCACAAGCAAGCAGCAAAAAGTAAATTCATTTTTCTGTTTTCATTATTTTATATTGCAATAAACGAAGTATTGCTAGGAACCACTACAGTTCTAGATTTCTGCTGCGAAGTTTCTAGGTAACATTAAGCACCTTTGGTAAGTGAAGCTGTTGTATTGTTCTAGAACAATATAGCTAGCAAAATTGTGAAGCGTACTTATAAGGACTTAAGGACTATTATCTTCTTGTGACTATCGAGAGCACTGGCAGTGTAAGACTTTGCATTGCAGAGATTCACTTCTCATGGGGTTAACGTATTTTTAGTATTGAGTTTGTGATTCTCTTTTTATTAAAGTATATCATTATTCAAATGGAAGATGGGTAGGCCTTTAGTGTGGACGCAACCTGCGTCGACACTCTTGCACCATCCCATCTTGCTAGCTCTGCGTGTTGTGCTGGCTCTGTCGCTGCGGCTGCGGAGAACCTCAAGCGGCGTAAGTATAGTAGCCTCATCGGAAACTAAACTTTTGAGCCGTTTGGGGTTGAAACTCTCGGGTCGTGGGGTCCGAGCGCCCACCTTCTTTTCAAAGAATTAGCCAAGCGTGTTGTTGACACTTCCTGTGACCCAAAGGCTGGCTTTTATTTTGGTCAAAAGCTAAGCATTGCCATCCAACGTGGCAATGTCGCCTGTCTCTTAGGTACACTCCCGGTTGACGGCGATGAGGATAATTTTTTTGACGAAATATTTTAAAATTATAGTAGAGTATTTTTTTTATTTAATTTATAGATTCTTTCTTGCTGGTGTTAGAAATCTGAAAGTACCTCTATTTGTTACATTTTCATGGGAAAATAAATGAAACAATTATTTGGTTTTGCAATTAAATATGGAGGTAGCCTAAACATTGGTGCAAGACAAAGGATTGTTTTTATCTAGTACATGAAGTAGATTGACGTAGATGACTAAAATAAATCCATGCTTCTTCCTTAGCCTTTTGTGTTCCAGGGGCGTGGCAACTCTTTCGATCATCCTGCAGAGCGTGACAAGTTGCCCGCCACTGGTATCCTAGGCTACTGAAAGACTAGTCTCTCACTAGAATATCAGTGGCCTATATCTAGATCATATTGTAGCTGTTAGTATCAAAGATAGCTAAGTGGTTTGATTATTATTATTTTTTTGGCTTATTATTTAGTACTCATAGATAAAGGTGGCTAAAACCAATATAAAGTCACATACTTTAAAATCAAAACTCAGAGAGTATGAAAACCCCTGACTCTTAAATTAGAAAAACGTTTTTTTCATTTCCTGAAAATTTTACATAGAGGCACTTAGCTACCTTTGATTCTATATGCCTCATATATAGGCTTCAGAATGCGGGTAAAACATATGTCTCAAAGATATGTCAGCAAATATGACGGGGTCCCCACAGGGCCATAGCTTGCTGGGGCTGCGGGATATTCGAAAGATTTACCGCGCCCCCGGAACATAAAAGGCTGAGGAAGGAACATGGATGGGTTTTAGTCAGTAAGAGTATAACACTCCCGTCCGCCCCACCCACGGCGAGAGGGGTCATTACGATTTCACATTCGAAAATAAAAAAAATGGTAAAACCGCGAGAAATAGCTTGTACACCAGTAATAGTACTAGATTTAAGCATTTAGTAATGTCTGTCTGGGTATTCGGCCATGGCTTTTATATTCTCCGCATCTTCCTATTATTTCTGCCGACAATTAAACAGTTTTAAAAACTACGGCATCAGTTAAATCATTCAATTAAGCTGAGTGATTGGTCGTTAACATATCGGGTCAATTGAGTACGAAATATGCTATTGATTGGAAATGGCGAGCGAATATTGTATTTCATGTTCAATTTTGTGGGTGTATACGCAGTTGAAAATTCTATTTAATATTATAAATGTGGAATTTTGTGAGGATGTAGGTATAAATTATATATGTGCGTTTGTTTTTTTTACTATTTTATTTATTTATTTAATTAACAAAAGCTACCATTGGTCAGTTACATTTGCTAACACAATAAAAGTACTCACACACTCATCTCACAGTACTCCAAACACACTGACAAGATCGTCTTCCAATCGTCCGCAAACACATCACAGTCATGCTTGGCGTCCAAGAGACTATAATATTATAATAAAGAGGTAGATAAAGTTTGTGAGTTTGTAAGGGGTAATCTCTGGATCTACTGAACCAATTTAGACAAAATTTGGGTACGGAGATAGAGGGGACCATAGAGAAGGTAACATAAACTTTTTATCAGGGACGCGAGCGAAACCGCGGGAAACAGCTAGGAGTTTATAATCCGTATCAACATGTAATACAGGATTCTTGTTTTCCGGGTATGCGAATAGTTCTCTCAGGGAGTGGACGAACCCATGAGAAGCGCCTAGTATTTCATGAGTTGTGTAGTAATAAGTAATGACGGACGAACATAATACGCATCCAATTAAAAACTACGCTAACGAATCTACTGCATTCGTCAATATGAGTCCGAACTCAAACAGCCGATTGCAACAAAAAATATCAGGTTACTTATACGCGAAACGGAGTAACTCTCATGCAAGATCTGTCAAAATTAAAGATACAATCGAATTATTTTGCTATTATTTTATGTTTTTTGTCTTCAAAATTTTGAGGAGCTCGTGGCTAAGTAACAGCCGCACGGTTCGACCGATCAAAGGTTAAGCTGCGCTTGGCGCGGTCGGTCCGTGGATGGGTGACCATCTATGTCATAGCGAGACTCCTCCGTGCCTCGGAAAGCACGTTTAGCTGTTGGTCCCGGTTGTCATTTGTACATCTTTGACAGTCGTTACGGGTAGTCAGAAGCCAGAAAGTCTGACAACCAGTCTTACCAAGGGGTACCGTGTTACCCGGTAACTGGGTTGTGGAGGTCAGATAGGCAGTCGCTCCATGTAAAACACTGGTACTCAGCTGCATCCGGTTTAGACTGGAAGCCGACCCCAACACAGTTGGGAAAAGGCTCGGCAGATGATAAGAGCTATGTATGTATTGATATCATTAAAAATATTAAAAGTATGCTAATTAATGAGATCATGTTTTGTGATATTCGTAAAAATATGTTAAAAAAAATGATGCAAGTAGCCGATAGGGTTCTTTCCTGGAAAAACTTCCGTCGGGACGCGGGTGAAATCGCGGGAAACAGGGAGCAATAAATCAAGCACGTCGTTCAACTCACACTAGAATAGACAGTCCGCTCGACATTTGACAACCACGCTGTTCTAGGAAAGTGCGACTACTAGGAATTGTATCTGTGTCTATATATATTTGCGTTTATCATGTTTCCAGTCTAGCACTTAATTACATCAATTTATTGCATGAGCTGTTTTGTGTTTGAAACAATCCTGACTAATATAGTGAATACGAAAGCGAGTTTGTTTGTTAGTTTGTTACGCTTTCACGGTAAAGCGGCTTAATCGATTGAGATAAAATTTGGTATGGAGCTTGAAGACTGGACAAGGCAAGTAGGATTTTGGTGGTATATTGCTTTTGTCATAAGGTCTATAATCGATTGAAATCTTATTTATATAGGTACTAATAGTATGGAATGCCAATAATATCTTATCTTATACTATGTATAAAAGAAAGTCGTGTTAGTTACACTATTTATAACTCAATAACGGCTGAACCGATTTGGATGAAATTTGGTAAGGAGATAGAGGGGACCCTGGAAAGGGTATAGGTTACATTTTATCCGTGTGCGTTAAGTAGTTACCTCGGGACGCGGGTGAAACCGCGAGCAACAGCTAGTTGGTAATATATCTACGCGTCGAGTTGATAACCTCCTTATTTGAAGTCGGTTAATAACTTCATCTGACCGTATGTCTGTCTATCCGTTTGTTACGGTAGATTATTTCAGTAACGAATGCTATAGACTTATTTGAAACGGATTTTTAAAACGATTGTTCGGTAATTTTGTGAAAAATATTGGAAAATATTTTCAATGTTTCAAAGAGACGTTTATTTTAAAAGCAACTTTTTTTTTAATTGGAGCTACTAAGGTCCAAGTTCACTAACATGATAACGGTCCGATTAACTTAAAACAGCTGTCTACCATAAATTCAAACTTCAAACTTTCGATGGGTAACGCATTATTGGAGATTTTTATTCCTGAAACGGTCGATTACCAAACCAGGGTTGAACCAGAATTGGGTAACACGAAAATTCCTGCTTCCTGGTTAAAAAATGTTTCTGTTTAACTCGCCGATTACGTAACCATCTTTCGGTGAACTTGGCCCTTAGTCATGTTACAGATACTACCTAATCTAACTTCCTTATAGAGAAGAAAAAAACAAGGATTGTATGTTTATCATTTTTAGGGTTCCGTAGTCCGACAAGGAACCCTTATAGTTTTGCCATGTCTGTGTGTCTGTCCGCGGCATAGCTCCGAGGTTCTTGTTACTAGGTATTTGGTATGGATATGTATATTGATCACGCCCAAAAAGTGGTAAAATAAAATTTTGAATAATATTTTTTAGGGTAGCTCCCAAACACGTAAAGTGGGGATAAATATTTTTTTTCTCGCGCACCCCTCCGTGTGGGGTATCGTTAGAAAGGTCTTTCAAAAATATTATTTGTGTGTGAAGACCATTTTTCGGTTAAGCGAGCTATTTGCGCAATATCTAGCTTTTAAGTGCAAATTTTTGTTCGATACGAGCATCCCCCCTCTAACTTTTGAATGGCTATACCTAAAAATATGAAAAAAATTACAGACGTAGTGCATGTAATAAACTTACAAGGAAAACTATCACGGCTAAGCAGGCTTAACCGGTTACAGAGTTATAGTCGACTAACTAAGACCTACTACGGAACCCTATTGCGCGTGACCCGACACGCACTTGGCCGGTTTTTATTTGTTGTTTTATGAAGTACTCGTCAATTTCCTTTTACAAACAAACTTTTTAAGATATAACAAAGAAGTTAATTTCAAAACATATTTTTCTATTAAGGACCGGTATTATAGGATCGCGAGTCTGACTCTCACTGGACCAGTTAATTTACACTACAAAAACTAAAAGACACAAAACACATTTCATCATTTTCGTTCACCCCTTAAAAAAACAACCGCGGCTAGTTCTTAGTCCCCCTTACAAAAATATACGACATAGAAGAATGATGGGAAATATTTGTTACGATTGGACGTGGTAACGGTCCTTAGGGTATGTACTCACTGATGACGAAACACACAAACATTGATAGCCCTCCCGACCCTAGCTCGACGAGCCAGCCCGCGAGTTGAGCTAAAAGTCCCGATTATAATAATCATATATATTCTGATCCAACCTGTCCCTTGCTGTCCTCCCCCAGCGACGCCTTAAGCCTAAGTCCGTACCCCACTAGGGGGTGCCCTTAGCGTGTAGTCGCTTAGTTTTGTAAGTTAAGCCCTGGCTGGAGGCCCTATATTCATTTACGGCACTTCACAAGTCCGGTTAAGCAGTCGACAACCTTCTAGGTTGACCTGTGAGATGCCATACAAAAAAAAACATTAATCTATCTTCTTCTATCTTCTATACTTATAATAAATCTGTAGAGAGGTCAATTCTGTACATGAAATATATTTCCAAAATAACTATCAGGCGGTGATTAGGGATCGATACTGATGCCAAAAATGCAATCAGTAAAATTTTTGACTGTCTGTCTGTCTGTCGGTCTGTCTGTCTGTCTGTATAAACTCTATAGAAACAAAAACTACTCGACGGATTTTAACGAAACTTGGTAAAATTATTTGTCATACTCCTGAGATGGTTATAGTATACTTCTCATCACGCTACAATCAATAGGAGCAGAGCAGTGAAGGGAAATGTTGTCATTTTGTTTAAACGCGCTAATCTCAGGAACCGCTGGTCCGATTTAAATAATTCTTTCAGTGTTAGATAGTCAATTAGTTATCGAGAAAGGCTATAAGCTATATATCATCACGCTAAGACCAATAGGAGCGAAGCACCACTATTCCACGCGGACGAAGTCGCTGGCAGAAGCTAGTTAATTAATAAAAAATATGCATACGACGGCTACGTCAAAAAGACTAGTCAGGAGTGATCTTTTGACTTTTTTATTAATTTTTTGATAGAAAGATTTCTGTGGAAAACATTATTTTCGAAATAGTAATAAAATTTAAGAAAAAGCCTGCAATTTGACATCATAACTTGTTTTTAATTTTTGACGAGGCAGGCGTGTTTATTATTTTTAATTACTTATTTGATTTTATTTTATACTTTGTAGTAATAAAGTTTATCATCTTCCTCGACATGATGTAATGATTCTATGATACCTCATAAATCTAAATTGGTTAAGGCATTTTTTTAACATTGGTTAAGAAATAAAATTACTTAAGTATATACTTACAATCATACCGTATGTATGTATGCTTGTAAGTATATACTACACTTACTACACACACACACTATATACTACACATCAGTAATGAAAACATAATAATCCTTTCTGTCGGTAGCAGTGTTAAAAAAAATGTGAAATTAATTGTGTATAGACCCTTTTTCTTTTGTTTTTTATGGGTGGGAAATCATCAAATGACTCCCGCCATGGGGGGAAAGCAGTGTCGGACACTTACTGACTACATACCATACATGTTCCTTCTTTGGCCCTTTGCATTCCGGGGTAACTCTTTCGAACAACCCCATAGCCCATGTGTATAGGCCCTTGTTTTTAGGGTGTGCACTTTACCGTGAACGGTGAAAGTAGTTCAAGGACGCTTTAAGGAAAAAACCCTGATTAACCGAAACGGGAATCAGGAATATTCGGCTAAAAGAATGGAGTTTACATGTATTTACTTTTACATGTAACAAGCCCTAGTGTCAGAGTTTTCTCAGATCCACTTTATTTACAATTTTAAGAAAATATGTACAGTCAACAAATTTAAATTATGACCCACCATAAGGTTATATTGTTACATAAATTCAAATACAATTAGGTCTATTTTCGATATACGTTTCCATGGTAACACGATATAAATTTATAAACAAATTATTCTCATTGAAATTATTATTTGACACCAATTTGAGTGACTTTTTGACGTTGTCATTTTATAATCGAAAGAGTTCGAACATGGTTTTGAAAAAGAAAAAAAATGTTCCAAAGTGTTTGGATTAAGTGTTCCTAAGTGCGGCATGCCCTGTAAAGGATGAAAATCTTTGTTATTTTGACGGTTTCAAACGATTTATCGTCAAAGTGGGTCATGACTCAAATTTGTCGATTGTACTTAGTAAATGAATTTCTACATGACTCATCATCTGCCTAGCCTTTTCCCAACTATGTTGGGGTCGGCTTCCAGTCTTAACCGGATGCAGCTGAGTACCAGTGTTTTACATGGAGCGACTGCCTATCTGACCTCCACAACCCAGTTACCGGGTAACACGGTACCCCTTGGTAAGACTGGTTGTCAGACTTTCTGGCTTCTGACTACCCGTAACGACTGTCAAAGATGTACAAATGACAACCGGGACCAACAGCTTAACGTGCTTTCCGAGGCACGGAGGAGTCTCGCTATGACAAAGATGGTCACCCATCGTTACAGTACAAACACGACATTTAAGGAGTTGTCCGGGTTCGCTAATTATAATGATTAATATTTTTATTTTGAAATGTTCAAGAAATGTACGGTATGGGCTGAGTGTGATGAGAAAATAGTGAATTCAATTTTTTTTTCTACATGACCTCTTGCAGGGTGCTTCTAACAGCATTCGACCTGCTTAACCGGACAATAATGAATTCAATTACACAGTGTATTTATTTATATATAAATAAAACCGGCCAAGTGCGATTCGGACTCGCGCACGAAGGGTTCCGCACCATCTATAAAAACGGCAAACATATACGTTTGTTGTACTGGAGCTCCCTTCAATATTTATTTTATTCTGTTTTTTAGTAGTTAGTTAGAAATACATCATCTACGAAAATTTCAACAGTCGATACAGCCTGGTGACAGTCAGACAGACAGATGGACGGACAGCCGAGTCTTAGTAACAGGATCCCGTTTTCCGGTGCCGGTCCCTTTGGGTACGGAACCCTGAAAACCACCCATGTGCCAAACGCTAAAAATCCAATTGACTGACGGCAGGCTATTTCTCTACTCAACAATTGTATCATTTAAAAAAAAATGCCTTTAGAAAATCCTTACAGTTTTAATTCGCTCGCCTTCCCCTACTATAATCCCCGCACGAGAATCAATGTTACCGAGCAGATAACGGCTCAGCTCTTCTGTTAGTTTGTGTGGCTATGCAACCATTAACGGAACAAAACAGGATGCTAAGACATTGTTTATTATACCTCAGACAAGTATGGGACGTTGTTATCATACACCATGGAGCGATAAAGCAAGAAATATTGGATGACTAGCTGTTTCCCGCGGTTTCACCCGCGTTTACCCGGATAAAAAGTAGCCTAAAACCTTCTACAGAGTCCCCTCTATCTTCGTACCAAATTTCAGCCAAATTGAGGCAGCCGTTCACGCGTGATGCGATGACCAATGGAAATAGGGATTAATTTTTTATATAATAGATTGATAGATAAAAATAATAAGAGTATGGAATATGGACTCGACAATCATTGTGCCGATAGTCGTGACGACCAATGGTCTGGTGGCCAAGAGCTTCGACCAACATCCCAGGCTCTCGTTAGGCGGCTGGATCGAGGGCCTGATTCAGAAGGCAGTGCCCTTGGGTACGGCACGTATTGCGATGAGGTTCCTGTCTCTGGAGCCCTAACCACCGATAGCTTGGACCCTGTTCCCGATATCAGGGGGTTCCCGTTTTATTAATATTTTTGAATGTTTTTTATAACACATTTGTATAAATGAATATAAGAGTAAATAGCTACGTAGAGAATTCTAGACACTTTATTTAGTCAAAAAATTAGGATGCCTTCTCGATTATTAGTACTTCATGATCTATGTTGATTGAACTGCATGCAGGGATGAATATATCTGTTGAGGACACAGAACAGGACGTTAACTACATACCTAGGTCCATAGGACACAGTGACGCGATACACAATGGCTGTAGGGTGAGGCGAACGAAGAGGTCGGGAGGGCAAACTGAATGTAGCAATAGTCAATACAGAAATTTTGGGCACTAGACCGTATTGATGAGGACTAATTGTCGTGCTACCAACCCCTAACTAAGGGGGTTCACACAATACAATGTACCACGCATCGGTGCGCGGAGCGACGCATCTGTAACCACGCGCGTCGACGCGTTATTAGAAGGTTGTACGCGTGTATTGTAAAAAAAAAGTTTTAAATAAAAAGGACTGCTGCGAACAGGATTTTAAGTTAAATTTCTTGGTGGGACCGAAATTGCTCTAAGGCTTTTAAAATTTCACAAAGCATCCCGAAGTCTAGTTGACGGTGTTACACCCGTGCCTGCGGGCACGTAAAGACATCGTTCCCCACTGCTACTTTGGTACCAGTCTTTGTTACAATTCCATGTCACACAAAGGAGTGAAGCTCTATACCTTTTTTTTCGGATGGGATATCATCAAATGGCCCGCCGCATGCCGCTGTGGATGGGGCGGAAGAGAGTGTCAGACTCTTACTGACTAAAACCCATCCATGTTAATTCAGCCCTTTGCATTGCGGGGGCGCGATATCTTTCGCGAACGTCCCGCAGCTCCAGCAGGCTATAGCCCTGGGGGAGGGCCCCATCAACGATGCTGATATCTCTTTGAGGCGCGCGTGAAACACGAACGCACCGTCGATGCAGGTCTGGTCCTTGCCGGATGGCGAGCCACCCATAGCTCACCGTCCGCAGCCCCGCACCTACGGTGGCTGGGAATCGTCTCGCGGCTGGAACTCTCTACCTGCGTCTGTGTCCCCGAACGCATATCTTTATAATCAGAGTGAACAGACTTCTCCTGGGTGAGCTCGCTCCATCCTCGACTTTGTCTTTGTCACCTCTGATCTAGACTAGAGTCAGATTTGAGAAAACTAACCGTCTTACTTATAAAAACCTATAATCTGAAGTTTAACCATTTCTGACCTAATCCTTACTTATGTCATAACCTAGGATTAAGCTACTAACTTAGTTTCGGATTAACGCTAAACAGCATTTATGAGTGCGATTTTTGAGAAAGAAGATAAAATGCTTGACGTTTATTCGCACATGAAAACGTCTAGAAAATTTCGAAATCTCTCTTCTATTCTGAGTCTGCTTGTCTCAAAGAGTTACCAGATACACCGAGTGAAAAACCAAAATTTGCATAAGTCTAGCTCAAATACCGGATTTATTGTTATCACGATATTATATCAGCTACATAATATCTTTAAAACTATACCTACACTACCAAAGGTTCAACCGATACTCCTATCAAAGGCTCGGGGAATCTTGTTAATCCCGTCAACAATTCCAGACTAACAATAAGCAGTGCAACGCAATACGGCAGATCAATTGATCTACTGGTTTATAGTTACTAAGTGGCTTACAACTGTGAATAGTCTGCATGTACTCTGTATTTCTCAATTGTTTTGTAGCTTGTAGGGATTGAATTTTAGGAATTCTCGCGTTTGATTCTCAAGCAAGAGATGAATCCGCATCTTAGAATATCTACGTCACTTTCACTTGATTGTATCCACTTCTATTTTTAGAATGAATAATCATTAAATAATCAGGATCTCTAACTGACTAAAACTCATCCATGTTTCTTCCATTGTCCATGGTAACGAACAATCCCGCAACCGTGGCATTTCCCTCCATTTCATGGAAATCAGAACTAAAAAATCTTGAAAAAGTCTCCCGAATTGTGAACCTCATATTTTTAAGCAACTTCAAAAAGGAGGTATTATATTCGACCCATATGTATGTATGCTTGTATGTCCACGATTCTCTCAAAAACTACTGATCTAGTTTGGGTGGGATTTTCGCTATTTAAATGCATATTTTGCAAGGACGGGTTTAGTATATATTATTCTATAGAGGATTATATAAGAGTAGCCCGTGGTTAAGTAACAGCCGCACGGTTCAACCGATCAAAGGTTAAGCTGCGCTTAGCGCGGTCGGTCCTTGGCTCGGAAAGCACGTTACGCTGTTGATCCCGGTTGTCATTTGTAGACCTTGGACAGTCGTTACGGGTAGTCAGAAGCCAGAAAGTCTTACAACCAGTCTTACCATGGGGTACCGTGTTACCCGGTAACTGGGTTGTGGAGGTCAAATAGGCAGTTGCTCTATGTAAAATACAGGTACTCAGCTGCATCCGGTTTAGACTGGGAGCCGACCCCAACATAGTTGGGAAAAGGCTAGACAGATGATGGGTTTATTATAAATTATTTTTGGTAGTCGGTTCAAAATTAGGATATTCTATAATAGCTGCAACTTTGTTTTAAACATAGGAGAATAAGCTTCATAAATGTACAATATTAACATCAAAAACTAAAGCCGTGTAAACAAGATAGTTAGACATGTACAGTTTGACTTGCTTAGTTAAATAATAATGAACAGAACCACTCCGCATATTCAGTTAGCGTTAATTTTGCTCTCCACTGTAGTTCGTTAATTTAATTTAAATCTGAGCGCTATATTAACCACAATTTCTGACGAAAATAATTATTCCTGCAATTGTTTGCTACGATTAAACTTTCATTAATTTTGAATGATAATAATTAATATGATATTTTGTAAAATCTGTTTATAAAATTAAATTCATTTTTATTTAGATACTAGCTGTTTCCCGCGGTTTCACACGCATCCCGAGGGAACTACTTAGCGCACCCGGGTAAAAGCCTATGTTGTTCCTCAGGGTCTATTCTATCTCTGTACCAAATTTCATTTATATCGGTCCAGTAGTTTTGGCGTGAAAGCGTAACAGACAGACAGACAGAGTTACTTTCGCATTTATAATATTAGTAAGGATTTTTTTCATGTCTTCTTTCCCTTGATCATGCCATAACTTGTTAATTGTGTAATGTTTCTTTGTTAACGCACCCACGATACAGGAGCAAATTTTTGTGCGGATTAAAGTATAAAATATACAATCATTGATTTATACTTTGTTACACATTTTTACATACGATCATATCTGTTTTCTTCAAAAGTTTATTTTTATTCCATTATTAAGTTCCATATACGATAAAAGTTAAAAAAGGAGTTCACAGAGTCTACAGGGGGTTAAACAAGTGGCAAAACGCTAGTACAATAGAAAACAAAACATATGGGAATGATATTCGTTTACGACTAGCTATCTGTCATTCCCATATATTTTGTTTTCTATTCTACTAGCGTTTTTGCCACTTGTCTAACCTCCAGGTCCCGCGTTAACGGATCCAAATTTCTGGTCGGAAAAATTGTAATGTCACCGTAAACCGCTCACCATTCATTTTTTTATTTTTTTACGACCTATTCATTGTAAGCTCTTTAGCAAAATTGCTGGAAATCTCAAAACCCACACTGTTAAGCACCGTGGGAAAAGCCTTGTGTGAGATGACTGGCGATCCATGGTCAAGTGGGCCAGCTTAACTCATGTCTATTGTAGTTTCCAATAAACAACACCCAAACTTAAATTCAGAAACCAGCAATATTATTTTGATGCAACATAATCTGTTTGTCTGCTATACAAAGTTGAATAATTCTCGACGAACGAATTTTCCACTAAAGCCTTAGTTAGTTTATTTAGACAGCTGTTTGTTTTTGAAGCTCAAATTGTGGAAATAAATGGAACTTGTTTAGTATAAATTGGTTGTTATAGGTGTAGGAAGTTAGTCTATACTAATTATTATAAAAAGGAAAGATTTGTTTGTTTGTAGGGTTTTAACTCAAAAACTACAGGACTGATTTTAAAAGTTCTTTCACCGTTAGAAAGCTACATCTTTACGAAGTGTTATAGGCTATATTTATTTCCAGAATTAATTAGGGATCCCTACTAAAGCTTGAATAATGTAACTCAAGGTGTAAAAAAAAATGTCCACGCGGGCGAAGCCGCGGTCGGAAAGCCAGTTGTTATACAATTTTGAAATACTGCCTTGTTGGTCCGGTGGTCGAGAACGTCGACTGCTGTGAACAACGTCTTGGTTTTGATGTCCAGGTTGGGCCAACACCGGTTTTTTGTTTTTTTTTATAAAATTCACGAAGCAGCCCAGATCCAGGTAGTCGGTGGTGTTACACCCCTGATCCCAGTGCCTGGGAGAGCACGTTAAGCTATTGTCCCCAGCTACTACCTTGGATGCAGTCGTTGTTATAATCCCATGTAACAGGCTGTTAGGTAGATTTGAGAAAACTCTGACACTATGGCTTGTTAGGTTAGTAAAACCTGCAGTCCTACAGCTTTTCACGACTTATAATTCTCTTTACTGCTCTTTTTTGAATTCAGAAGGCTGTTAAAATGAGCTTTCATAAAATGCATACATATTTTAAAATTTATAGGTTAAGTTTAATTCTTCTGTTAAGAAAACTCTTACAGCTTGTTAGAAGTAAACCTAGACGCCACACGACGAGAACAATTTTCATTAAAATCGCTTCAATCATTTCCAAGTTGAACTCGAAAGTTAGTACCTATTAAACGCCTCAGACTTAACACAATGATTGCTCGGTTATGCAGGTCGAATGCTTTTAGACGCACCCTCCCTGCAAGAGGTCGTGAAGAAAAAAACCTTAACACAATATTTTAGGAATATTTCATTTTCTCCATACAAAAAAACTACTAAGCCACTTGTAATATAAAGATTGGCATGTTACAAGCAGACGATTTCTTTTGTAGTACAGGGTGAGGGGTAGTGACCTGCCACCGAGTACGCGAGCACTGGTACTCCACTCGGCTTGCAGTGTGAGAATTTCTCCAACGTATGACAGGTGAAAATAATTAAGTTTTGCTGCTTTATAAAGTTATATTGTACTAATTATATGATAGGGTAGAAAGTTAAACGTTACAGTTTAATGGCAGGATCAATTGTACCATGGAAATTACTCAGTTTCCTGAGTAATTAATGTTGAAAAATATCTGTTTACCAAGTTTTCTGTCTGTTATCATTACATACAAATTCACATTAGTTTTTAGTTTCACCATGTCCGTCTGTCTGTCTGTCCGCGGCATAGCTCAGGGGCTTTTGGTACCAGAAAGTTGAAATGTAGTATATATATATGTATATTGAACACGCCGACAAAGTGGTAACATAAAATAATGAAAAATATTTTTTAAGGTCCCAAACAGTAAAGTAGGGACGATTTTTATTCCTGTGTATCCCTTCGTGCGAGGTATTGTTAGATAGGTCCTTCAAAAATATTACAGGTGTGAGAAGGCGTGAGCCATTTGCTAAATATCTAACTTTTAAGTGCAAATTTTTGTTCGATACGAACACCCTCCCTCTAACTTTTGAAAGGTTTTTAGTACCTACAGATGTCCTTACGATGTTTTTCTTCGCCTTCCATATAACAATATATAGAGATATTATTTTCCCCACAAGATCACTTATTAACTAATTTCAAAGCCACCTAAGCAGTTTGTATTACTCACCGTAACTGCATATTACAGTGTGTTAGTTGCATAACCGCGTCTAGCAAGTCAACTTAGTACCGTGGGTAAGTTGGCTCAGTGTACAAGTTAGATTACTTCTCCACTTAGGTTTAAATGGATGCAAAATGTTCATATTACAACGTGATGTTCACATCTGAATCGAAATTCAAAACATTTATTTTAGTTGAAGACTGTTTATAGGCACTTCTGGGGGGTTAGACAAGTGGCAAAACGCTAACGCTAACGCTAACGCTCAATGTATGGGAATGACATATAGCTAGTCGTAAACGAATGTCATTCCCATACATTGAGCGTTAGCGTTAGCGTTAGCGTTTTGCCACTTGTCTAACCCCCCTGATTAGTTAAAAGTCTTAAACGCAAGAGTGAATAGGCACTATTTGAGCTTGTGTTTTCTATCCTTGGCATCAGGTGAGGTGTTGCCAATCGCACTCAAATACTTGATATAAAAAAAACCAAATATTAAAAGTAAAAGATCCTACGAAATCTAAAGACAGATCTTAAGATGACCAAAATGTTTCTTACTGTCTTAGCTTACAAACACCATAGAATCACACTAGAATCCATTTTTAAAAAGCACGATTGTTCAAAGTCCCAATGCAATCACCGTTTTCCAGTCTTATTTTCGGATAGAACATTCTAGAACGGTGTAATTAATTGGCTGTTGTTCCAACGAATTACAAAAAAACAAAACAACATCCCGTCATTATAGTCCAATACACGTAATGGAAAATAACTGATACATTTCAACTCAATAATACCTTTTCTATTTGTCGCTGTATTGGTATTTGCTCTCGCGTAGTAAACAACTGGATTAATTATTGTTTTCTTTTACCTATTGTATATCAGCTTCAGACGGCGTCGTCAGCTGCATTTTTTTGAAACGAATTTTTTGTCAGCTATAACTATAAAATCCTTCGTCCTGAATGACTGACGGATCAACGCACAGCGTAAACCGCTGATCGTAGAAACCTGAAACTTGTGTTATTGTTCCATGACGTAGGCATCCGATAAGAAAGGATTTTCCGAAATTCTACCCCTAAAAGGGTGAAAAAGGGGAGCAAAGTTTGTTTGAAACTCTGTCATTTTAAATTCATTAAGTCCACGCGAGTGAGGCCGCTGGCGGAAAGCTAGTATTAAAATTATATTATCAAAGTTCAGCTTTCTTTGATGCATATGCATGAACTGTAGACGATTTCACTTGAAAATAGTTTCCTTTCTATCAGTACCCTTTGAGAAACGAATTAAACAAATTCAGTTTAAAATTCTTCCATAGCAGCTTAAAGCTTTGAACCCCACACTCTCAATATGCCTTTATCGACTACCATGACTAGGAATTTAATATCTGACGCCTTGGTGTAAGAATGGTATCACATATGGATGTTACGTAATATTATGTTTCTGATTTATAATATTACTAGCGCTTGCGGACCCAACAGTCATGGCTTTTTATAAAAACGACGACTTATTGGTCCAATTGTGTTTTCAAACCGTCCAGGGACTCAAATATACACACAAAATTTCATCAAAATTGGTAAACCTGTTTAGGTTAGGTTAGTTAGGTGATAAACACACGTATATAAGAATTATATATATATATAGATTAGCTCGGCTTCACTCTACCCGACCCTTGCTCGACGAGATGCCCGCGCGCTGAGGCAGTAGGATAAAAGGTCCCGTAATAATAATATTTGATATGATCTAGTAAATCCCCAGGTGTCCTCCTCAGTGACGCCGTAAGCCGAGGTTCGTTCCCCACTAGGGGGAGCCCTTAGCGCGCTGCCACTTAGTTTTAAATTTAGTTGTAAGCCTCCCATCCTTCTAAGAATCCTTCCCCAGGTTTCAATCTATCGCCATAGCAAATTTCATCACAATCGGTATACCCGTTGTGTCAATTTTAATAAATGGAACAATGCATAAAATTAAATAAAGAAGAACAGTTGAAACGTCATCGATATTCTTTGTGTACGAAAGGCTGCTAATTAGGTGTTCCAGAAACTATTGCTTTGTGAAGAACAAACTCAATTAAAACAGAAAATGCTACAATAGAGCGAACATCAATTATATTGGGGACTTAAAGAAAATGTCAACTAGTATAGTTTGTAAACTGCAAGAAAATTATTGCAGAGGCAACGAATGAGTTCTCTCTCAAAAACAGTGTAGCTTAAATTTTATTTTGATATCAAACTAGCTTCTGCCCGCGACTTCGTCCGCGTGGAATAGTGGTGCTCCGCTCCTATTAGGTTTAGCGTGATGAAATATAGCCTATAGCCTTCTTTAATAAATCGGCTATCTAACACTGAAAGAATTTTCAAATCGGACCAGTACTTCCTGAGATTAGTAGCGTATGCAAAAAAGTAACTTTTCTGGTTGATTTCTTACACCTTGTGTCCGAAAAACCCACATATCTTACGGAACCCTATTTTTTTCCAAAATAAAATTTAGCCTATGTTACTTGTGGATAATGAATAAGAATTTTTAAAATCGGTCCAGTAGTTTTTGAGCCTATTCATTACAAACAAACAAACAAAGTTTTCCTCTTTATAATATTAGTGTAGATTAAGTTTGTGTTGACAAAAAGGGTATGTGTATGTATAAAGGTAATCTATACTAATATTATAAAGAGGAAAGACTTGTTTGTTTGTAGGGTTTTAACTCAAAAACTACGGGACTGATATAAAAAATTCTTTCACCGTTACAAATCTACATCTTTACGAAGTGTCATAGGCTATAATTTATTTCCAGAAATAATTAGGGATCCCTACTAAAACTTGAATAATGTAACCCAGGGTGTCCAAAAAAAATATCCACGCCGGCGAAGCCGCTGGCAAGCCGTTGGAAAGCTGGTAAATATATATATATATATGTAAAGGTAATCAGTAATTTCGTGAAATCCAGATAAAAACGAAAAATGGACGATGTCTAATATTCTCGATACTAAATGATACCCTCTAAATGCCTATTAAAAGCCAGTTTCAACTCTTCTAGGAATAATCTACTAGATTAATTCACTATTGGAACGCCTTTGCTACAGAGTATCTGTCAGTTATATTAAACCAATGCTTATCAGGCTTCCGTGAAACTGGCTATACCCACATTTCAGTTTAGGCTATCATTCGGTAACCACAAATATCTTCTCTCCGGAAACTAACATTCAGTTTCATCAGAACCCTCAAAGGCTAGGCAGAGTAATTAATATTGCCTGCATACAATCCTATTCAAAACGTCAAATTCAGATGCTGGCTGACTTGGACGGAACATCAGCCATTCGCTTTGATATTTAGACGTGTATTGAATACACGCGGGGCAGCATAAACCGTTCTCAATCCACGTTATCTTGCGATTGATCTTGTGCCAGTGAACGCTATTGTTTACCCCATTTCAATACACGACAGCTTCACTTAAGACACTTCATGCCGACCCCAGTTATATTGGAGACTAGCTTCTGCCAGCGACTTCGTCCGCGTGGAATAGTGGTGCTCCGCTCCTATTGGTCTAAGCGTGATGATATATAGCCTTCCTCGATAAATGGACTATCTAACACTGAAAGATTTTTTTAAATCGGAGCAGCGGTTCCTGAGATTAGCGCGTTTAAACAAAATGACAACATTTCCCTTCACTGCTCTGCTCCTATTGATTGTAGCGTGATGAAAAGTATACTATAACCATCTCAGGAGTATGACAAATAATTGTAACAAGATTCGTTAAAATCCGTCGAGTAGTTTTTGTTTCTATAGAGTTTATACAGACAGACAGACAGACAGACAAAAATTTTACTGATTGCATTTTTGGCATCAGTATCGATCCCTAATCACCCCCTGATAGTTATTTTGGAAATATATTTCATGTACAGAATTGACCTCTCTACAGATTTATTATAAGTATAGATAAAGTGCTTGTGGTGAACAGATAGGCAGTTGCTGCATGTGAACTCAAATGTATCTGATTGGATTGGAAGCCGACCTTAAAAAAAAAATGCTAGGCAGATTAGATTAGATGAATTATCTAGCTTCAACCCTCGGCTTTACCCCTGGCATCAACATAAAATCTTTCTTTTTTCAGCTGTGTAAAACTTTTACTGAATAAAACCCATCCATGTTCCTTCCTTAGTCCGTTGCGTTCCGGGGGCGCGGTAACTTTTCTACAGACTTACTGCGTTACTTTTGGACCTATAATTCAGAATACCTAAGTATTCAGAATACTAACCACCTTATTTAAAAAAAAAAAGGAGCGACGCGGCTGTAACCACGCGCGTCGACGCGTTGTGACTGTTTTGCAATAAGTGTTAAACACGCTACACAATCTTAAGTAATTACAGTCAATGTAGCATGACCCGTGGTAGTGTGTGATCAGCCTTACGCCTGCATTCGAAAACCCCATTAATTTTGCTCGTGGATGTGCAAACGGCCGACATTATGAACTTTATTTGGGTCGAGCATTTGGGTGAAGAGTTCTAGCATCTCTCCAATAGCCTTTCGATAATTCGTTTTAAAGTTCAATTCGATTCTACGTACTTAATCGATAGTATCGATTTCGAAAACCTCATTTTCAATTCTACTAATTTCCTTATATAAATGTTTACGAGCCTGCTTCGTCACTTCTGCACATACATTATCTGGTAGATAGAGATATATTAAGCGAGCATTTAAAAAGTCTTTATTTTAATTTCTATAATTGGTTTTGATGGTGCCATGGCACGAAATGAAGCTGCTATAATAATCCGGCATGACAACTTATCGTAAATTTTGGGCACTCCGTTTAGTATTTCCTAACATTGTCATAACATCATGCTTCTAATGTAGATGTTTTGTCTGAGGAATAGAATTAAAGTTGACAGTCAGAACAGACAAAAAAACATTGATCACAGCTATATATTATAACTAGCTTTTCGCTAGTGGCTTCACCTACGTGAGCTATACATCTCCAACAAATTTCATTATATTTTAGCCAATGTATACAAAAACTTCACAAAATATACCTACACTTAAAACCTTCCTCTTGAATTACTCTATCTATTAAAAATAACCGCATCAAAATCCGTTGCGTAGTTTTAAAGATCTAAGCATACATAAGGACAGACAGACAGCGGGAAGCGACTTTGCTTTATATTAAACTAGCTGTTTCCCGCGGTTTCACCCGCATCCCGAGGGAACTACTTAGCGCACCCGGGTAAAAAGTAGCCTATGTTGTTCCTCAGGGTCTATTCTATCTCTGTACCAAATTTCATTTATATCGGTCCAGTAGTTTTGGCGTGAAAGCGTAACAGACAGACAGACAGACAGAGTTACTTTCGCATTTATAATATTAGTAAGGATATACATAATAACTATAGCTGTTTCCCAACGACGAAAAAACTTCACGCACCCAAATAAAAAAATATCCTAAGGCCATCTTTAGGGTTCAAACTATCTCCATACCAAATGTCATCCAACTCTGTTCAGCCATTTTACCTTGAAACCAAAAAATCAACGACACTGACAGACAGACAGACAGACTTTCAGATTTGTAATACTAGTCAGGATTTAGTGCTTACAACACCAACACTTAGTGCTTACAACACTAACACTTTACTTTAGTGCTTACAACAAGTTTTACCTAGAACAAGCACTTGTTTGATCTAGTAATACTAGAGTACTGAATTCACTTTAAACTTACATCAAAGTGAATCTATCTCAAGTTAGTTTAAAACTTAACTAAATCGTCAAACTTTAACCGAAGTTTCAAGTCAAACGGTAAATACCGACTTTGTCAAATTCCCTCTTTGAAGCAGCATGCATGTTAGGTAACTCGGATGTTAATACAAATATATTATGCCATCGAGCTGTACTGATGATGGAGTTGGAAGGTGGACATTGAATCTCTTTAATTTCTCAACAAAAAACGTTTTTACCCGACTGCGACAGAAGGAGGGTTATGTTTTTCGAGTGTACGTATGTATGTCCATTTCTTTGGCACGCCCTACAGCCCAAACGGCTGGACGGTTTTTAACATATGAGGTGTCGTTGGATTTGTATAAATTGTAGTAGTGACATAGGCTATATAGATTTTTAAAATGGCGGAATGGGGGAGTTAATTTTTTTCTAACTGTAGCAATATGGGTATCAAATAAAAGCTAGTAACAACACCAGTTCAAAAATATTATGTAAACTAAAAATTTCAAAATAAAAACATAGATAAAAAAAAACAAAAAACCCGACTGCGTAAAAATACTCTTATTATAAACTATCCTTATCCTTACTATCCTTACTTCCTTACTAATATTATAAATGCGAAAGTAACTCTGTCTGTCTGTCTGTCTGTCTGTTACGCTTTCACGCCAAAACTACTGAACTACTTATAAATGAAATTTGGTACAGAGATAGAATAGACCCTGAGGAACAACATAGGCTACTTTTTACCCGGGTGCGCTAAGTAGTTCCCTCGGGATGCGGGTGAAACCGCGGGAAACAGCTAGTTAAGAATAAAATTAAGAATAAAACAAGTCTGGTTGATCTGAACTTTGACTGTCTGGACCTATATTGGATTGGAATGAGTCTAGGTTATTTAATGGGTCCCGACTGTCAAAGTTCAAATCAACCAGACTTGTTTTATTCTTTTTAGTTTATAATAAGAGTATTTTTACGCAGTCGGGTTTTTTGATTTTTTGGTTCGTTACATTTGTCCTTTTTTACATGACTGCCGAATAAGGTCTTTGACCATAAAGATGATGACAACATAAATAAAAGTTTGAAAAATTTGTTGGTACCTACAGCAGCTAGGTATTTCCAGTACAAAAGCATTTTTTTGTATTTTTGTTCAGCTATGCCGACATAAACATTCATTTGCTAGGTTTTTCCCGCAGTCACACGGATAAAAATAAACCTGTAATAAACCCAAGTTATATTATATGTGTGCCAAATTTCATCGAAATCCGTTCGGCAGTTTCTGCGTGAAATATCTAATAACAACCATCCTCATTAACTTACTTTCGCTTTTATAATATCAGTTTTCTTTTGTAGACTTTTAATATTCAATTACTAAACATGCATTGTATTGGTGGCTGTCTGGCTTATGCGTGTTGGCTTCGGCCCCACGTTCGCCTGCCAAAGGTAAGGGACTCTGTAGTCCCGCAAGAGACTATAGATAATAAACAAGTCATCATCATAATTAAGTTAATTGTGTACCTAAATTGACTACGATTGACAATGATCAATGGTTCACGTTGCGGTCATACATGACCGGCGCTTATCTGCAAGATAAAGCTACGTATAGTACTGATTCAATTCTGACGTCAATCTCCAATAATTAATCGGGAAATCGAATACGGTTATTCGGTTCGTCTGGCAGGATGTCTACGCCAGTGTTCGCCAGACTAATCGGTCGCTGGGTTAAGTGAAATTTCATTAGTCTCATACTCGTATTCAAAGACCACTAAATTTGTAAAATCTAGATGGGGGGTTAGGAGTTATAGGGGGGTTAAGGTGCTATGATAGAAGTATGGTACGACTGTTCTTTTGTAAGGGTCAATTTATACTAGCGCAGAGTCGAAGCGCATCGAAGCGTCAAAACTAAAGCGAAGCCGCACGAATGCGCGCGTATTCGCCAGAATATGCGACGTAATCAACACCGACGCAGGCCAATGACGCGTAGGTTCGCTCGTTGATTTTAAAAAACCACGCGAATTCCGAAGAACCCGCGTGGTTTTTTAAAATCTCAGAAGTAATGTGTGCGTTACACACACGTTTAGAAAAATCCTTTCTTATTGGATGCCTACGTCATACAAGTTTCAGGTCTCTACGATTAGCGGTTATACAATGATGATAATATGATGAATATTATGAATGATGTTATGCAAATGTCGGACAAAGCACTTTATGATAGAATTCACGCAGAACGAAGTATCATAAATAAGATGAAGAAAGAAGGAAGAACTGAAGACTTTTGGAAAGAACAAAGAAATTTTATATATATCGGCATTAAAATAGATTTTGAATAATTAAGGCACCTATTTGTTTTGACACTTTGCCGATATGTAGTTTGTTACGCTTTCACGATAAAACAGCTGAACCGATTTGGTTGAAATTTAATACGGTGATAGATAGGACTTAAGAGACGATTATAGCCTACTTTTTATCCGGGTGCGTGAAGTTTTTTCGTCGGGACGCGGGCAAAACCGCGAGGAAACAGCTAGTATTATATAAAACTAATATTATAATGCACTCCAAAGCTTTCTAAGTAATCCGTTTTGCCGACTAACATGGCTATTTGTAGGCAAATATAGTTAAGTAGTTCGCTATTTAGCAAGTTACATTTATCAAAGAGAACTTGAGGTCCGCACACTCCCCCGAACGTAATCGTTGTGTTTATATTGCATCCCCTAGAGGGGGTGAGCTAATGAACATGCTTGTTTGTGCACATGTCTGAGGGTGCTGGAGATTGCGTGGAGACGTAGAGAGAGGGAGATAGATTATTTTGTTGTCATAAATAATTTTACGTGTTTCAAGATTGATTTGCACGGTTCCGAAATTCAAATCAACCGTTGTACATATCAGTCTCTTTGTCAGAAATATTTATTATGAAAATGTTTTTATGATATTTCAAGTTGACACATAGATCATGCCTAGACTTTTCCCAACTATGTTGGGGTCCGCTTCCAGTCTAAACCGGATGCAGCTGAGTACCAGTGTTTTACCAGTGTCTGGTTGTCAGACTTTCTGGCTTCTGATTACCCGTTACGACTGTCAAAAATGACAACCGGGAGCAACAGCTTAACATGGACGAGTTTCGCTATGACATAGATGCGGTCAACCAACCACGGACACGGTTAAGCGCAGCTTAACCTTTGATCGGTGGAACCGTGCGGCTGTTACCTAGCTACGAGCTCCTTATTTGACGTTGACACGTTGTACGAGATAATAAGCCGTAAGATATAAATAACAAGACTTTTTGTAACCTTGAACTATTGATTAGTAATTTAAAAAAAACTTTTTACAAAAAAAAACCGACTTCCAAAAAAAACTAAAAAGTAAAAAAATAAATTTTATTTAAACGCTTATCGACCAAAACATCGCTCTAGAAGTCGGCGTCTTGTAAGTTACTATTGTTAATATTTCGCGTTTAAATAAAAATTTTTTTTTACTTTATAGCTTTTTTTGGAAGTCAGTTTTTTTTTGTAAAAAGTTTTATTTTCTATTTTTCGCTTTTCAGTGACTCGATCTTATCTTATATAAACACACCACTTTTTTAGGTTGCAATAAGCGTGAATAACCAAATCATCTAAGTATTTGGCGTATGCACAAGTAGAGATAAACCGTTATTTTTAATATATTTATAAAACGGCTGAACCGATATTGATAAAATTTAAATGGGACCACACGGGAAGCGTCAGCTTTCCAATAAAAAAGAAGTCCCAGTCAAAAGTTATGAGGTAACAAACATAAAAAAAAAACATACAGTCGAATTGAGAACCTCCTCCTTTTTTTTGAAGTCGGTTAACAATAAATAATGAAAGCATATGAGCAAAGAGCTTACTAACCATAGGTTTCCATACTTTCCCGTATCCTATTCCACTATCATCCCATCATAATAGCCCAAGAAGTATCTTTCCATGTTGCACAATAGTCCTGCACAAACCGCGCATTGTCCCTGGATGCATTTCTATAGTGTCTACAGGGATAATCGGTGGTTAAGTGTCACCATCACATTTCATTAAAGTTGTCTCAAAGGGCTTCTGCCTGTTGACTTCGGTGTCACATTCGCCTCCCAAAGGTCCGGGACTCTGTAGTCCCATGCATGGTAGAACTTAGTAACTGATGTTTATGACATACCTATATGTATAGAGAAATGCTAAGCCTAACTAATATTAAGTATTTATGCAAAAGTGAATTTGTAGGATTGTAAGACGTCTGAATCCATTTAATTACATAAAATTTTCCATAATATAGGTATCTAAAAAATTAACTAACACGTGAATTTTAATTAAGACTTGTACAAAAACTTTTCCGATATTGAGGTTTTGAAAGCGGTTGCAATAAAAAGTGCATGACATATTCGCTCTGACCGATAACCCGCGGAATCTCTTTGAGTCAAATCCCAAGAAAGTTTAAAATAACACCACTGCTTTTACAGTTTGCGTGTAATTCTGAAAATATAGAAGGTTCCGTAAAAGGAATTCAGTAAATAAAGATAGTGCCGTAGCTTTGTACTCCGTTTCTATTGTTTTTTTTTTTGTTAACCTGTCTACTGCAGCGCGAATTTTCTCTCTGCGGTTAGTCGTTCAGCGAGTGGATAAGGGTTGGTTTAATTAAACAACTAGAATATCTGATCGGGATTCGGAATGATAAATCGGGATTGTTAGTGGTTTTTATTCTATTGAGCGAAGAAACCAGCCGTTCCACCGGCAAAATATTTCAAACGTTTTTTTTTGTATATTATTTTTTGAGGAGCTCGTGGCTAAGTAACAGACGCACGGTTCGACCGATCAAAGGTTAAGCTGCACTTGGCGCGGTCGCTCCGTGAATTGGTGACCATCTTTGTCATAGCGAGACTCCTCCGTGCCTCGGAAAGCACGTCAAGCTGTTGGTCCCGGTTGTCATTTGTAGATCCTTGACAGTCGTTACGGGTAATCAGAAGCCAGAAAGTCTGACAACCAGTCTTACCAAGGGGTATCGTGTTACCTGGTAACTAGGTTGTGGAGGTCAGATAGGCAGTCGCTTCATGTAAAACACTGGTACTCAGCTGCATCCGGCTTAGACTGGAAGTCGGTACCAACATAGTAGGGAAAAGGCTAGGCAGATGATTACTTAAGTAAAGTATACTAAGTAAGCAACTAAGTAAGTACAAAAGTTGTTACTTTTACAAGTTATTATTGGATAAACAAAAAAAAAGGATTTACCCTCAAAGTTGTAATTCCGGAAACGAAGTTCGTGAAAACTTTAACCCTCTTATCCACAATAATGCCATTCATTTATTGGGCTTCTTTTAGCTGTATAACTGTTTTGTTTCTTTCTGTCAAGTTTTGTGAGATAAGGACAAAATAGTTTGAATTGATAACTAAAATAGGTTAACGGAATTGTACGAAAGAGCGACCGTGGCCCTGAAAAAGGGCGAAAAAAACATGGATAGGTTTTAGTGAGTAAGAGTCTGGCACTTCCTCGCGTTGCGGCCACAGATTTGATGATTTCCCATCCCTAAAAAAAGTATGTAAAATTTCATTCCATTTTACAATATAGTCTGTCTTAAAAAAATATAGGTACATTTCACAATAAATTAATATATAGATAATTTAATTGTAGGTGTTGAAATAAGCTACTGTGATAAATAGACACAATAGTTTCAACAAAATTTTCCCTTTGTACAATAAATTATTGGTTGTAGTCCCAAAAATTAAAAGCAGCTTGCACATTTATACATTCAAATGCACTTGAACAAAACTGAACATTTCGACTTCAAGTAGGTATTAATTAAATAATCAAACACAGTTATTCAGTACAAAATAAAACGTTAATTTAATAGATTGTACATTTAATGAAGTATTGTTGAAATACGTATTAATTAAAATTGTTCCCTTTGTTGCGCTCTGGAAAGTGCTGTTATTTGATATTTCTATAATATTTAATCGGAGGTAGATATTTTCATTAACCTTTTTTGTTACTTTATACCATGTCATACGAGGAGCTCGTGGCTAATGCTGAACTGAACCTATTTGGCACAACATTCTTCTATTTTTGTACTTTTTTTTATTCCCTATTGTGATTATCTTATGTTGTGTCAATAAATGATTTTTCTTTCTTATTTCTTTCTTTCTTTCTACTAAGTAACAGCCGCACAGGTCGATCGATTAACGGCTAAGCTACGCTTGACGTGCGAATGCGAAACGTGAAATGTAACTATATGTTTCTCGCATCCTGGACGAACTACTTCGTGCACCTAGATGAAAAGTATCCTATATGTTAATCAACGTTATAAACTATGTGTCTACCAAATTTCATACGAATCCATTCAATAGTTTTTGCGTGAAAGGGTAACAAACATACATACAAAAATTCTCACAAAATTTGTTATTTTTAATATTAGTAGTAGAATTATTAGGATAGATGTGAGAATTTTATTTTCAAGCCCTCTGGTGTATTTGACCTATAAATAAAAGATATAAAGCTTTTTTTTCTTTCGTGATTTAAGTTTATTTTTATCGCGATTAAATTTAATTAAATCCTGCCCTCTAGTGTGGTAAGCTGAGTAAATATTTCAGTGTGCGCCTTCTCACCCGGTCATTAAACATCGAATATTCCGCTCTTCGAGCTAGCATTGCTTGGATCATTCGACAGGCGCAGAGTTAATTAACTAATTGCAATTGCGACACTAATGTCGAAATACTATTTTGAGGGTAGCTGAAAATGACTGTACCAATTGATATTACGAAAATTGTAAAGAAAGTATATAGTTTTAATTCTGCCACAGAAATTAACAAAATGGCGTAAGAATGGCGCGTTTACGTCAATTTCATGCTTTTAACATCATCATCATTCATAATTGAATGCCATTTTATTTATGTGAGAAACTTAGAACGAAATAGGTTATAATTTTGTTTATATTGTTCATAATATCAATTTGGTACAGAGTATAACCATGTCGAATATCATAAATGAGAAGTACAGGCTTGCTTCATCATATATATTTTGATCCAGCCTGTCCCTTGCTGTCCTCCCCCAGCGACGCCCTAAACCGAGGCCCGTGCCCTTAACGTGTAGTCGCTTAGTTTTGTATGTTAAGCCCTGGCTGGAGGCCCTAAATTCATTTAAGGCACTTCACAGGCAAGCCCCGTTAAGTAGTCGACAACCTTCTAAGATGACCTACGAGATGCCATACGAAAAAATAACTTTTCAAGATACAGGAAGAACCGCACGAAAAAACTAGAATCTCACGAGGATATGACTAAACATCAATTTATAATCTCATCAGCCATTTCGTCAATGTATGTTTGTCACTCTTTCACGCAAAAACTACTGAACGGATCTGGATGAAATTTGGTATTCACATAGTTTATAACCTAGATTAACATATAGGATACTTTTTACCCGGGTGCGCGAAGTAGTTCCAACGGGATACGGGTGAAACTGCGGGAAACAGCTAGTCAATAATGCCGTGAATACTAGACCTTATAAAACAATCATCCTGAAGGAACTACTGCACGAACCCGAATAAAAAGTATCCTATGTATTAATCCAGGTTGTAAGCTATGTGTGTACCAAATTTCATCTAAATCCGTTCAGTAGTTTTTGCGTGAAAGAGTAACAAACATCCTTACACCCATACCTAGCTTTCCGCCCGCGACGGAGGTTACATTATTCAAGTTTTAGTAGGGATCCCTAAATAATTCTGGAAATAAATATAGCGTATGACACTTCGTAAACATGACTTTCTAACGGTGAAAGAATTTTTGAAATCGGTCTAGTAGTTTTTGAGTTAAAACCCTACAAACAAACAAACAAATCTTTCCTCTTTATAATATTTGTACAGATTAGTCCTAATAGTATAATTATGCAGCAAGTGCGATAGCAAATTATTTTTTTTCAATAACGCAGTATAAGTTAACTGTGATAGAAAACTGTTCTAGTAACTATGAAGATTTGTTGTTAAAAAGTATTTTGAACGCATACAAATGTGAGAGCACTTTGAATATAAACTTTAGCGTCAATTAAGTCCATTAAAAGTACAAAAAAATGTTTCGAAAAAAAATTTTCTGTCACTATTCCACCAAAAAGTCGTGGTGGCCTAGTGGTTATAGCACCTGACTCTCGTGTACAAGCGTGCGAGTTCGAAAACTGGCAAGTACCAATGTAACTTTTCTAAAATCTTAAGTAGGTACCTATTTTCTAAGTATAATCACAGATTACTAAATAGTTACTGTATAATCTTAGGCGTTGCAAAGGGCTTAGAAAGGAACATGGATGGGTTTTAGTCTGTAAGAGTCCGACACGGGGTGAGAGCCATTTGATGATTTCCCATCCGAAAAAAAAAACAAGAAAAAAAAGTATGTTAGTGAAACGAAACTACAAGCTTTATAATAATAGGGTTCTGTCTTGTCCCCTCGCTCATTGGACTATAATACGAATATGGATCCCGCATAATAAATCCCAACTAATATAAAAAAATCGATTGTGAGTTCGATTGTCATGTTTTCACCGTAGGCTGAGACGATTAAGGTGAAATTCGACGTGGAGATAGATTCAAGGGGATAGAAATCTGGGGAAGGACAGAACAAGGAAGGATAGGATATGGAGGTTGAATTTTTGAACGATTGAAATCGGTATTTAAAACTCATCAAGATTATCGTCGGCGTCAGTTTAAATCTAAAAAAAATTATTTACATTACAAAATAAAACTAAAACTAAAACAAAATAAAACTTTCTTAAAAGCGATGAAACATTTTTTTTTGCATTTAGAAGGTCCTGCACTGACACCCACGGTATTCGTCATCATTTTAATATTTAATATCAATAAAAAACAAACGAGGTTGCGTAAAATTAACACATACATCCAACAATTACTTACGTAAAATAAAAATCTTGTGTAATATGTCTCTTTAAAGAATGAAGGCAGGACTTTATTATTTATCCTTTCATTGAGAAAGTGTGTGAATAAAAGCTGCTCATTTTTCTCTTTAAATTCCACGCGTTTCAGGATAAAAGACGAGTGAGGGGTTTCCTCGTAAAACAACCTTTTTACACTCGCAACACGTTTTTTTTACGTTAATGAGTGAGCGTTATTGGAAATAAAGTGTAGGTGAAATAACTTTTGAAAAGTTTTACGCGCGGAATCGTACCTAGTAAAGAGTAGTTACAAATTGCAGATACCTACTTGTTATTCCAATTGGAGGTGTGACTTATTTTTGATAAACTCTTTATTCTTACACTCAAAATAATAATAAACCGTACATGTGAGATTCTAATTAGGAATGTTTACATAAAATAATTTTTGTCTGCATTTTGTAAGCAAAATTTAAGGAGCTATAAAATTAAGACGAAATACCAACATCCCAACATACTTGAGAGGCATCGATACGCCGTAAAATTATAAAATATCGATCCTATTTAGTACGGCATATTCCCGTCACACAAAAATTGGACAGTGACTTATAATAACTGTAAATCTCGCTAGGGGCTTGTCTTACTACTTACAAATCCCGGTTGATCACGACCAGGATAAAGGACGAAAAAAAGAGAAAGGTATAAGATGCCATCTCTGTCTGATTTATACACTCTGTGACCGCGGGGGGGTCGGGCGCGCAGGGCGAGGAGGCACGTTCGGCTTAGTCGTTCGCGAGCCACAGTGGGGGCACGTCGCGCCGTGCGTTTTTCTCCATTCGATCGGCATCACATGTAAAGTGCGATGGACGTGCTACCAAGCGGTAACTTGTTCCGCGAACTCCAGGATGTCACCGACACCGGCTACTTCGAGTGGAAGCTGTCCTTGGAAGACTACTGGCAACAGGTGAGCGCTGCGCGTCCTAAGTCTTCACAGCATGCTAGGCGAGCGATCTGGCTGAGCGCAATTGTTAAACAATTCGAGTGACAGCATAAAATGGTTTCGCGCCTGCGTATAAGCAGCGGTCGATTTTCAGAATAACCTGAAATCTCCGTTTACTTTAAGGCTCTGCGTTATATAAATCGTTTGAGTAGTTAACATTCCTTGTGCGGTTACGCCATGACTAAAAATAAAGTAGGTATGGAGCAGTTGAGCGTGTTGTGGAGTTTGTAGCTTCCAGGAGCATGAATGTAGCGGTTGTTCGTTAGTTTTGAATAAGTTTCGTGGAAGAGCGCGAGTGCGCTTCTCAGAACTTTAGTAACGTGAGGACTCGCGAGGTAATCTGTCCAATAAGGGAGGCCGGGGAACCTTCACTCTCGACGGGAATAAATCGATATAATGGAGTTTCACTTTCCTCCTGCTATATTTTATTCAACGCCGCATTCCTTAACTGTTATTTATAGTTTGTTTACGTTATAACTTGTGTTTTTGTTTTATTTTGTTTTTGTGTTGATTATACTGTGTATTTTTATCTCAGTTTGTTGCTATGTTACTCGAGGTCGCTTTACGATGCAACGCTATGGTTTAAAAACTTTTTTAAAACTTTTTTGTAACTTTTAATTTATTTTTTTTAATTTGTTTGTATTTTATTCTTGTGTTTTGGGTATAGTGTGATGGTTTCCACGTAAATTGATGGGATATTGGTTACACACTTTCAGTGTAGACTTAATATTCGTTGACTTATCTAAAGCTAGGGATTTGCAACGATGGTGAAAAGGTTGATTGATTGATTGTTTTTTTTTGTTGATAATAATTATTACTTAACACTAGGCAATCCGATAACACGTCCATAAATAGTTGTAAATAGTAGGCACCTACCTACCTATGAATAACGCTGGATCATTTCCGAGCAAAGAAAATATTTCTAGAAGTGCAATGGGTGTAGGTAGGTACCTAAGATGACCCACCGACCCTTCAATACAATAATAACAACTACAGGCGCCTACCTACTTATATATTTTTTGTGCTAGGTACCAACAAAAAAAAATAACTTGTTAATTTTGTTGTGACACTTGTTTATACACACACGAGTATTTATTATAGAAGACCTATACAGTCAACACGTTACAATATTTAGAAAAAAAAAAAAAAGAAATTGTTCCTCAACTAAGCGTGCCGGGAATGAATCTGCGACCACACCGCAGCAGCCATTCTACAAGGCACTGCGCTACGAAGCCGTTTCAGAAAAAAAAAACAAATTGTTGTCTACATGATACCTACCTACATAATAAAAATCATCTGCCTAGCCTTTTCCCAATATGTTGGGGCCGGCTTTCAGTCTAAACCGGATGCAGCTGAGTACCATGGAGCGACTGCCTGTCTGACCTCCACAACCCAGTTAAATACCGGGTAACACGGTACCCCTTGGTAAGACTGGTTGTCAGACTTTCTGGCTTCTGACTACCCGTAACGACTGTCAAAGATGTACAAATGACAGCCGGGACCAACAGCTTAACGTGCTTTCCGAGACACGGAGGAGTCCCGCTATGACAAAGATGGTCACCCATCCACGGACCGACCGCGCCAAGCGCAGCTTAAGGCTGGGTAGTAGGCCAGTTTTAACAAATTGAGGGGGTGAAGCAGGGGAAGTAGCTCCGCCCACTGCGGGGCGCCCCTCTCGCAGTCGTCGTATCGCGGGGCCTCTACTGTAGTCACTGCTAGGAATAAGTAACTCAAGATTTTCAATTTTAAAACATGTAAGAATCATGTATAATAAATAACCATAAACATCGTGTTCATGCATAGTAATTTTATTTATAGAGATAAGTATTAGGTAGTACCTAATTTTTCAACCTAACCAATTTAAAGGATTGTTATATAAAACAAATCGATTGATTTCGATAATACTGTTACTATCACATTTACATGTAAAAAGTTATTATTTATAAATTATTTCTGACAGGAAATAATCAAGACTAGCTTGTTTTTACTTCTCGATCCCATTCAGGCTTAAATATTAGTCTTTATTAATTTATATCTAGAGAAACTAGCTGACACCAACGGCGCCACCCACGTCTTCTAATTTTTTTGAAAATTAACGAAGCTTAAGTAATTCCTTACGCTAACAGCTATCTTCCAGTGAAAGTCCCATCGAAATCAGTTAAGCCGATTCACTTCACTTTGCATTGAAGATCTGTAAGTAACATACAACTCGACAAATCAACTTTTTCCAAAAAACTGGCCAGTGCATGACATTTTAATAAGTTTTTAGTCAGAAACAATGCTTTCATGTATATACACCATCTAAAATTCAAAAAAGTCATATCTGTCTTTGCTTACTATACCAATTACAGAAATTAAACACGTTTTCGTTTTCCTTTTTTATCAAACTTAATTCTTTCCTATCCTAAAGACCTATCGAAGTCAACACTGCCTTAAAGGTTTTCGTTGTTTTCGCTTTAAAGTTCAAGTTTTGAGAAATGATTTTTCATTCCAGCCATAATGTGTCTATAGATATATGTCAGCATAAGACTATGAATAGTGTTTGCTGACGACATTTTTTTTTATTTTTTTATTATTTATTGATAGGTTCGCGTTTGACCACTATCTCACCTGATGGTAAGCCACGATGTGGTCGACGATGAAGCATGCTTACCTAGAAGTAACCTATTCACTCTTGACTTGAATTCGTGAACTGTACCAAGTTTTTAGAATATTATGTATTCATTTTCGATGGTTCATAGTCGCTCCGTGTCAAACCGTAAAATTGTGAATAAACATGTACTTATCACCCGTAAATCTGTAAACCATCCCTGATTAGTCGGTTAGCAGCAGGTCATTCTGTGTCCAATAGCAAACAAACGATGGGAAAAATTAACATCTGTCAAGATAAACATCAAAATTTTCTGTGAAATTATTTCTTATTCATAATTATTTTCGCCTACTACATATTATAATGTTATAGTCCTAAAGTGTCTGCCCAACAATACGGAGACCCAACAATTGAGAAGTGGCGCCCTCCAATGCTGTTCAAGCGTGTTTTGCTGTTCCGAGACCACGGGGAGAACATTTGTGCTGAAATTGATCCTGGATAATTGATTCAGTTGGTGTAATTGGTCTAGGCCGTTCCAATTTGAACTAAAATAAATAAATAATATAAATAATAATAAAAAACACTGGAGTCAATTAAAGGAAAATAATAATTATTTGAGATCAAATTTCATAATGTATGTTTACATTTTTTATTAACAATACTAATATACCTACGTTACATGGTAAGAAAATAAAATTCAAAATAAATAATTAGAAAACAAAACAACTATTGATGGTTACATTTGTTTAAAAATGTCTTAACATCAGGTATCCACAATTAGCGATTCCTACTCCTCCACTATCTTTTTCTGATTAAATTCGTTGCGGGTTCCAAGACAGGTAAAAAAAAAAAATCTCTCTGGGACTCGTCGAGCTTCATTGCCTCGACGTTTTCTTGTGGTCGCCACTGTTGATTCTGGCTTTCAGGAGTTGCAGTGGTTGGGAATGTGTGGCGGGCTTGTCCCATAAAAAAAAAAACACAATTAGCGAGTAAGGTGTGATTGTTACCTTGTAGTTAGTTAGCTTAATACCAATGTTTTATATGGAGCGACTTCCTATATGACTTCCACAACCCAGTTACCGGGTAACACATGTATTATTCTTAGAACGACTGATTGTCAGGCTTTCTGGCTTCTGACTACCTATAGCGACTGTAACAAATGTATAAAGAAAGCACAGTTCTGCTATAATTCTATGGATTTCCGTTTTATATCTCCGAAGTTCATGATCAATTTTATAGAACCACCTGACAAAATCAAAAAAGCCCAGTATAATTTAAACGACTATTTTAGCGATAACAACAGATGGAAGCTGTTAAGTGGATAATATAAAAGTGAACACATTTGTATTGTAAATTCGGTGTATTACATTGTATAATAAATATGACATAATATATAAAGTTAAACTGTAATAGACAGCTGTGTTGCTGGGAAGTTTGTTCATCACTGCTTCTTCTTTGCGGCCATAACACTAGGAAGCAGTGAAGGGTGGGAGTTTTGGGGTGCTGTCATAATGTATTTAGACGTGAAAAAGTGCTAACTGAATTAGCCTAATTTCGATAAACGTTTTTTTTTTAAGTTTGAGTTTTGAGAAAGGATTTTCGAAATTCATCCACTAGAGGGGAAAATAAGGGATGAAATTTTATATGGAGCTCAGTCATTTTTTATTTAAAAGAAATGTGGTAATTAGCCTCTAAGTATAAAGTAAAAACAATATTTAATTATTTTTTAGTTTCACTCCTTAGCGTAAAAAGTGTGGTGTATGCAAGCAAACATGCCGCCAGAATTGGAAAAAACTAAACAGCCAAAATTATGTTGTCCACGCGAGCGAAGCCGCGGGCGGAAGGCTAGTAATATATATTTATACCAAGCTACCAGGTTGTCGTGTATGACAGCGAAACACAATGAAATACAAAAATAAATTATGAAAATAAATGTATTTTATAAATGAAAGCACACATATACCTGAAGTATGCGGCCATTGTATTTATTTTCCTATTTTTAAGTCTTGGTCTTGGCCTCATTTTACTCTAAAACAGGGGTTTCAAAGCACAATATCGACAACAGCTATCATCATCATGTTTACCATTCACCTGCTATTTACACCCCTTCACAACAGTTAGTTACATTATAGACATTAAAATAGATTCACTTTTACATATGAAATTTTAATTACGTAGGTTTAATTTTTATAAATCAATTTTATATTTATTTTCTGAATGCGAAAGACCAACTGTCATCGGATGACAGAGTGACATAGACCACCCGTCTCTACGGCGGAGCGCCGTCTGGTCGATGAAACAGATTTATGCAAATAGTTCATTCAGAAAAGAGATGCAATACGAAGAATTTTTGAAATGAAATCGACGGCAATTTTTACACGTTTTTTTTCAATTTGCTCGATAAATACACCATATATTTATATAATATTGCAGTTGTACCTTGTTCACGGAATTCCCTTTCTTTTGGTTATAAAAAATGTGATGGTAATCATTGATAATTTTGAGAACTACGCGACGAAAAATTTTAACGAGAGGTTACTTTAGGATTTTTTTTTTCAATGTTCTAGACCATTTCTTTAAGATTTTTTTGGGGTTGTACCTGCTTCATATACTTAACTATAAGTGTTATTTTTTTCTGGCTTGTAACTTGTACCAACGTCTCAATCTAGGCGACGAAAAATTGCCTATTTTATAGCTTTTTTCGCAAAGGAGCGCCTTAACCTTTGATCGGTCGAACCGTGCGGCTGTTACTTAGCCACGAGCTCCTCCTACACCTACATAATAAAAATATACGGTCTTAATGTCTGTATGTACCATTAGTACCTACTTTGTCTAATACTTAAGACCTCATACCTACCTAGGTACCTATATCATATCGGTAGCTAGCAGGTGAATGTAACGATGCTACCATCTGATACGTAGATATAAATGTTATTGAGTCACGAAAACCTAAAGGAACGTACCTACCTTATTTTATTCTTTAAATTATAAACATTATTTACAGTAGAACAAATTAAATAGAAATATTCTAATCTAATATAAATCTAACTAAAATATGGCGTCAAAAAATTCTTCCTCATCGCCGTCAACTGGAAGTAAACCCAAGAGGCTGGCGGCATTGGCATGTTGGATGGCAATGCTGAGCCTTTGGCCGAAGTAAAAGCCAGCCTTTGGGTCATGAGAGGTTCCAACCAACCGCTTCAGTGAGCACTCGGACACCACGAGGCCACGACCCCAAACCCAACAACCCCAGTTTCAACCCCAAACGACTCAAAAATATACTTACACCGCTTGAGGTTCTATGTTACATTGGACTACTAATATTGTAGTCCCATAGACGCTAATACATAGCATAGTTGACAGTGCATAGCATGTCAATGCATAGCTCTCACAAAAACACATATAAAAACACTATGACAACATAATAATTTCTTAGAATTATTAAATAATCGTTATCTGTATTATTATCTTTATTATTCTGTGGCTCATCTTATCGCGTTCACTTTAAATGGACTACATTTTAAGTGCATATCAATATTGAGTACTCGCTCTTTGAGAAATCAATAATAATGTGGAAAGTTATAGATTGTGCAACAAGACTTTAAGACTACCTAGGAATATTACGAAACATAATGCAAGGGTTTACACCTAGACCCATGGGATATTCGGAAGAGTTATTGCGGCCATGGAACACGAGGGTGAAGGGAGGAGCATGGATGGGTTTTAGTCAGTAAGAGTCTAACACTCTCTGCCACTCCGATCCGCCCGAAGAGGAGAAGTCATTGCATAATTTCCTAGATCTACATCTAGGACTGTCAAGGATCTAGATCTTTGACAGTCCTTACGGGTAGTGAGAAACCAGAAAGTCTGAAAACAAGTCTTAACAAGAGGTATCGTGTTGCCTGGTAAACTGGGTTGTGGAGGTCAGACAGGCAGTCGCTCCATGTAAAACACTGGTACTCAGCTGCATCCGGTTAGACTGGTAACCGACCCCAACATAGTCGGGAAAAGGCTAGGCAGATGTGCATTGACGTAGATATTAAGATGCAGTCCCCTCTCATACTTTAATACGAAAAATACTACTGAAGTATTATTTTCCATCGTCAAATAAAATCAAACTCCCATACAGCATTCCCATGAAAGCCTTTTTTGAATTGATAGACGTTGGCAGTTATATGGCACGCCTTTCAGGTTTCACGCGAAAATATATCGGGGAACGTGTTGCAAATTCAGCTTCAAATTGTTCGCTTCCTGCGATAATTTAATTCTAAATACGGACGTCTGTTATGGACACGCATATTTATTAGATTAAAACATTTTTCTTATCGTATGGCCTGCGGGTTTTACCAACCGAACAAGCCCTAGTGTCAGAGTTTCCTCAAATCCGCCTGACGGATTCTGACATGGAATTGTAACTGCTATCGAGATAGCAGCCGCGGACGACGGCTTAGCGTGCCCTCCCAAGCATGGGGGTATTACACCACCAACTTACTGACTCTGGCCTATTATGTGATATTTTTAAAAACCTCTAAAGCTACCCGAGAATCGATCTTGAGGCCCTGTTTGTAGTAGCAGTTGCGTTATGTTACCACTGGACCAACGACGCGGAGAACATTAGCATCTCCCCTAAATGCTACTAATTGCTACTATTATAAGAGACGTCTATCCCAAAACCAAGTTTCATCTAAATCGGTTCAGTCATCTTACCGTGGAAGCGTAACAAAGAAACGAACTCACAATCACATTATTTATGAACGAGGTAAAAAAGTTACAATTATGAAGTTGTGCTATTATAGGCGAGGGAGAAAACGATTTAGCTTTGAAACAAAGTTGCCTTTGATAGGTTTTCCTTTTGAAGTTAAACGATACAGAGTTAATAAGTCGAAAGGCTATTTAACTAATAATAAACAAGTGAAATAAACCCATGACAATAAGCCTTTTATATTTTGACGCGTACTTTTATAATGACATAAGTAATAGAATGTAATTGTGCCAAAATTATGCCATTTTTGTATACGTCCTTTATTATATACTAGACATTTTTTTTACACCTTGGGTTACATTATTCAAGTTTTAGTAGGGACCCCTTTTAGAAATAAATATAGCCTATGACACTTCGTAAACATGTAGCTTTCTAACGGTGTAAGATTTTTAAAATCGGTCCAGTAGTTTTTCAGTTAAAACCCTACAAACAAACAAACAAATCGTTCCTCTTTATAATTTTAGTATAGATATATACAAAAAGGAGTTTGTTCCTTTGTCACGGTAAAACTACTGAACAGATTTGAGTGAAATTTCGGACGGATAAAAAGAAGGCCCAGAAGACGGTCATGCGTTAAAGTTCGCTCTGAACGCGGCCGAAATCGCGAGAAACAGCTAGTATTTCAAACAAAGTTTAAATACTCTAACATAATTAAACACTACAAGTAAATTACTCGATTCCACGAAAAATCAATGTTTAACAGTTCATTAATTTGCTAAATAGCTGAAATGAACATAGAATTGAACGATTAAATCCAACGAGCAAAGTGAACCGATCAAAAGGTTTTCGATTGATGTATTTCTATCGGTAACCGAACACAGCTATTCCGAGAATAATAATAATTAATGCAGGCGGTATTCTAATTCATTGCTTCCACGGCAATTCATCAGATAGCGTTATTTATTAGTACTCAAAATGGTTATTAACACATTTCTGTTATTCTCTTTTGCAATTACGAGGAATTTTGAGGGATTAGGCTAGACTGGTAACCGTGGCTCCACCTGCGACCCGAGGGACTAATTAATACGAATAAAAATAGCACATTTTCATCGTACCGAATTAATCCTAATCGGTTTAGCCGTTTAAGTGAACGTGTAGAAAAAATAAAACCGACTTCCAAAAAAAAACTTAAAAGTAAAAAATATTTTTTATTTAAACGCTTTACGACCAAAACATGGCTCTAGAAGTCGGTGTCTTGTAAGTTACTATTGTTAGTATTTCGCCACCGACTTCGAAAGCGATGTTTTGGTCGTAAAGCGTTTAAATAAAAAATATTTTTTACTTTTCAGTTTTTTTTTGGAAGTCGGTTTTATTTTTTTGTAAAAAGTTTTTTATTTTTTCGCTTTTCAGTGTCTCGGTCTTGCTATCTTAACAAAATAAACACACCACTTTTTTAGGTTCTAATAAGCGTAAATAACCAAATCATCTAAGTATTTGGCATATCAGCAAGTAGAGATAAATCGTTATTTTTGATATATTTATAAAACGGCTGAACCGGTAGTGATAAAATTTATATGGGACCACACGGGAAGCACCAGCTTTCAAATAAAAAAAGAATCATGAAAATCGGTTCACCCAGTCGCAAGTTATGAGGTAACAAACATAAAAAAAAAATACAGTCGAATTGATAACCTCCTCCTTTTTTTGAAGTCGGTTAAAAAGAAACTCACTCTCGCATCCTACACATATAATAAAAATTAGGATTCTGAAATGCTGGCCATCTAAGATATAAAACTTTCCGACGGTTTTACCCGCGTCTAGAGGTAACTATTCCACGCACACAGATAAAACCTTGACCATGACCTTCCTCAGGTTTCAATCTATCTGCATACCAAATTTCATCCCAATCGGTTCAGCCGTTTCAAAATTTATAATATTAGGTCGATTGAAAATCAGATCCGGGCCAGATCAGATTTGAATTATTACTCAGTAAAAAATATTTTATTAATTAAACATTGGCCGCGATTCTCTTGACACCATCTAAATTAAATTTAGTCTATAATTCTCTCTTTCCATCAACAAATATAAGAAAGGGATAGAAAACTTTTAACACCTGTCAAATTAGAAAAATATAGTTTTCCATACAAATTTAAACATCACGACGTAACATCTCGACTAAATTAACAAACCTGTGCGAACAAAATGTCATCTGTCATTTAATTTGACAGCACTGAATTACTTGCTATCCTCTTCTTGTATTTCGCAATAGAAAAAGAGCATGATATTTTAAAATTAGTTTAGTCGTGTGTAAGTCAGAATCGGCACCATTGAGTTTGAAAAATTAAATGTCGCTTTATTATTACACGGAATGTTTGATTTCAATTCATTATTGAGTGGAAGTCCCAAAAACTTACAACTTTTAAGCTTTTTCTCTGAAATATAATTCTTTTCAATGCTCGTGGGGCCGACATTAACACCCAGTTAAAGCTCTTTGAGAGAAAATTTAACGGTGACACGTAATACGTAATAATTCCAATAAAAATAAGCCACAAAGGTCTATTCGTTCTCGTATGAAGCGCTTACGAATGAATAACATTTTATTTTATATTTTACATACAAAATAAATCCTTACTTACAGTAAAAATTCGAGAGTAATTGCCTGTCTGTTATTGATTTAACTATAAAACGGCTGATCCGATTTGTATGAAATTTGGTAGAGTAAAAAATGGAAAAGAACATAGTCTACTTTTTATCCTGGTGCGTGATGTAGTTCTCATAGGATACGAGTGAAACTGCGAGATAAAACTAGGCCTGTATAAATTCAAAAAATCATTCAGTCATTATATTTAAACTAGTCTGAAAATCAGCACTTTTTAAATGTCAAATATATAAAAGACAGTCCCTAAAACTCTCACCCTTTACCACTTACTTTCCGTTATTGCTGGAAAGAAAAAGCGGCGCAATACAGTCCCCAGCAACAACCAACTTCCCAGCAAAAACCAACTTGCTAGCATAAACCAACTCCCTAGCAAAAACCAACTCCCCAGCATAAACCAACTCCCCAGCAAAAACCAACTCCCTAGCAAAACTAGAATAAACATAGTTTACTATAAATTAAAAAGGCACCACAAAGAGATGAGAACACTATGTTATCGCGGTACAGATGGGTTGGCTACAAAACATTTAGACTGCATACATCTACCTACACATTCAGTGCCGGAAACGCAACGTAAACATTCATAGTTATTTTTAAACTTAGTTTATAGGTAAATAGTTATTGTTTGCACTGAGAGTTAGTAGCGGTCTTCACGCTATATTATCGGTGGGTCGGCAGAGTTCCAAGGCCTTGAGAGACGCTTATTGAAAAAGTGTTTTTGATTCTCGTACGAATATTATTATAATATTACTGACTATTTCCCGCTGTTTAACCCGTACGCTGAGGGAATTAATTCGCGCATCCATCAAAAATGTATCTCCTGATAATAAAGTATGTGTTTACCAAATTTCATTCAAATACACTCAGCAGTTTTTGCGTGAATGAGTAACAAACATACACATGCTATGCAGCACGGATATAAAAAAAATCAGTATCTTTGATAGGATAAAAACTTCATTCATCTGAATAAAAAGCTTATAACTTTCTCCATAAATTTGTTAGGGACATATTATTAAGACGAGAGTAGTTAATTTCGTTTTGTTTTTTTCTGTTTGTGTTGAGTTTTTTCTTGTTTATATTTTCATTTATTTTGTAATTATTACATTTGTTATACCTTACGAGGCTGGCTTGGCGCAATAGCGTAAAAATCCTCAACAAATAAATGATTAAAAAAAAAAAAAACTTTCTCCACGTTCCCCGCTATCTCAATACCAAATTTAACCCAAATCAGCTCATTCGTTTGAGGTTGAAAGTTACAAAACAAACAAACTCGCTTATCATACTTGTCTTATTAGCTAGAATTATCTAAATACAAATTTAAACCTATCCATGGGACGCCTTGCTTATCCTTCTATAGATTACAGTTTCAAAAAGTTCTATACGTTTATCTCATCACAGTATGCATCTATTCCAATAAGTATCTATACCATAACAGGATCCTCAATCTATCCGCTAACTGACCAATTACTCCACGTTGGAGCTAAAGGAATTAGCTGGCCCCAGCCACAGGTTCGTTAAAGTTACGATGCATATCCACTTTGCGGGCAGTAGACCAAGGGAATAAAGTTCGCGTCTGTTACTCTGTGACATGGTGAATAAGCTACAATTAGGTTTTCTTGGGCGATTTCCGATATAGGAAATTTTATTGTGTCAGGAAAGTAGACGACTTTTATATACAAATTAATGTACTACATACATCGGTGTAGTGTAAAGGCAAAAAGAATACTATATTATACATTCCATCTAATGGATTAAAACTCAATGGATTCGGATGCAGTTTGGTACGTACATCCTACTAAACGCGAAAGTTTGTAAGAAAATATGGATGTATGTATGTTACTCTTTCACGCAAAAACTACTGAACGGATTTGGATGAAATTTGGTACACACATAGCTTATAACCTGGATTATAATAACATAGGATACTTTTTATCCTGATATCTGAGCCTAGATCCACGCAAACGAAGACGTGGTAGCTAGTAATGTATAAACCAAAACCAGAATCTACTTATAAAAGAATAAGTTTATTTGTATACTAGCTTCTGCCAGCGACTTCGTCCGCGTGGAATAGTGGTGCTCCGCTCCTATTAGTCTTAGCGTGATGATATATAGCCTATAGCCTTCCTCGATAAATGGACTATCTAACACTGAAAGAATTATTTAAATCGGGCCAGTGGTTCCTGAGATTAGCGCGTTTAAACAAAATGACAACATTTCCCTTCACGGCTCTGCTCCTATTGATTGTAGCGTGATGAAAAGTATACTATAACCATCTCAGGAGTATGACAAATAATTGTACCAAGTTTCGTTAAAATCCGTCGAGTAGTTTTTGTTTCTATAGAGTTTATACAGACAGACAGACAGACAGACAGACAGACAGACAGACAGACAAAAATTTTACTGATTTCATTTTTGGCATCAGTATCGATCCCTAATCACCCCCTGATAGTTATTTTGGAAATATATTTCATGTACAGAATTGACCTCTCTACAGATTTATTATAAGTATAGATTTTTTTGATTGTATAAACGTAAGCTGAATTTAAAAAATACAACTGCGTAATGAAAACGGTTTTTTATCTACTGAACTATGAGAGTTCGCGCCAATACTTGATATCAGAAATCGGCTTTAATAAAACTGGATACTGTAAAATATTTTACATATTTTCAGTATTTTTAAACTCGTTTGTGAATTATTCAGGCAAAAATTTAAAAGATACCATGTTATTCAGAAAATTGTGAGCGTGCCTTCGCATAATAACCAATATAATATACTCGTAGTTAGCTGCGTCGTGAGGAGCTCGTGGCTAAGTAACAGCCGCACGGTTCGACCGATCAAAGGTTGGGTGACCATCTTTGTCATAGCGAGACTCCTCCGTGCCTCGGAAAGCACGTTACGCTGTTGGTCCCGGTTGTCATTTATAGATCTTTGACAGTCGTTACGGGTAGTCAGAAGCCAGAAAGTCTGACAACCAGTCTTACCAAGGGGTACCGTGTTACCCGGTAACTGGGTTGTGGAGATCAGATAGGCAGTCGCTTCATGTAAAACACTGGTACTCAGCTGCATCCGGTTTAGACTGGAAGCCGACCCCAACATGATGTGATGGAGTTAGCTGCGTCATAGGTTAAGCTACGCTTGGCGCGGTCGGTCCGTAGATGGGTGACCATCTATATCATACCGAGACTCCTTCGTGCCTCGGAAAGCACGCTAAGCTGGGAAATTAGATCTTTAAATTGACAGTCGTTACGGTAGATAATAACCGTAAACAAATCCTATGCAAACGGATTTTTACCCGACTGCAAGGAAAGGGTTGTTTTTCGCGCCTATCTTTGTTTGTAATATTATTTATTGCAAACCACTCGATGGATTTCTTTAATTAATGTATCGTTAGATTCATCTCATTTTTTTACAGTCGGGTATTTTTAACCGACTTCAAAAAAAGGAGGTGGTTATCAATTCGACTGTATTTTTTTTTTTTTTTTTTTTTTTATGTTTGTTACCTCATAACTTGCGACTGTGTGAACAGATTTTCATGATTCTTTTTTTTATTTGAAAGCTGGTGCTTCCCGTGTGGTCCCATTTAAATTTTATCACTACCGGTTCAGCCGTTTTATAAATATATCAAAAATAACGATTTATCTCTACTTGCTGATATGCCAAATACTTAGATGATTTGGTTATTTACGCTTAATACAACCTAAAAACCGGCCAAGTGCGAGTCGGACTCGCGCACCGAGGGTTCCGACCATTGGAAAGAAAAAATACGCAATAAAGTCGCAATTATCTTGTTTTTTTCCGACCGCATAATTAAGTTTGTTTGTCAAGGAAAATTGCTGATTACTTAAAAACTACCCGCTAGATCTCGTTCAAACCAATTTTCAATAAAAGTTTACATGGTAATCTACATCATATATTTTTTTTAGATTTATCATTCTCTTATTTTAGAAGTTACGGGGGGGGGACACACATTTTACCACTTTGGAAGTGCCTCTCGCGCAAACTATTCAGTTTAGAAAAAAATGATATTAGAAACCTCAATATCATTTTTCAAGACCTATCCATAGATACCCCACACGTATGGGTTTGATGAAAAAAAAAATTTTGAGTTTCAGTTCTAAGTATGGGGACCCCCAAAATTTATTGCTTTTTTTCTATTTATGTGTCAAAATCTTAAAGCGGTTTACAGAATACATCTACTTACCAAATTTCAACAGTATAGTTCTTATAGTTTCGGAAAAAAATGGCTGTGACATACGGACGGACAGACAGACAAACAGACAGACAGACATGACGAATCTATAAGGGTTCCGTTTTTGCCATTTGGCTACGGAACCCTAAAAAGTGGTGTGTTTATTTTGTTAAGATAGCAAGACCGAGACACTGAAAAGCGAAAAAATAAAAAAAGCTTTTTACAAAAAAATTAAAACCGACTTCCAAAAAAAAAAACTGAAAAGTAAAAAATCATTTTTATTTAAACGCTTTACGACCAAAACATCGCTTTCGAAGTCGGTGGCGAAATACTAACAATAGTAACTTACAAGACACCGACTTCGAAAGCGATGTTTTGGTCGTAAAGCGTTTAAATAAAAATTTTTTTTTACTTTTCAGTTTTTTTTTGGAAGTCGGTTTTAATTTTTTTGTAAAAAGCTTTTTTATTTTTTCGCTTTTCAGTGTCTCGGTCTTGCTATCTTAACAAAATAAACACACCACTTTTTTAGGTTGTATTAAGCGTAAATAACCAAATCATCTAAGTATTTGGCATATCAGCAAGTAGAGATAAATCGTTATTTTTGATATATTTATAAAACGGCTGAACCGGTAGTGATCAAATTTAAATGGGACCACACGGGAAGCACCAGCTTTCAAATAAAAAAAGAATCATGAAAATCGGTTCACCCAGTCGCAAGTTATGAGGTAACAAACATAAAAAAAAAAATAAAAAAAAATACAGTCGAATTGATAACCTCCTCCTTTTTTTGAAGTCGGTTAAAAATATATATATATATATATATCTGTTTTATGCGTAAAAAATTATCCTTACGCAAAGAGCTTTTAATGATAACATTTTCGAAGATCATAATAGCCTTCCCGACTTATAAGAGTATTTCAACGTAGCATGCTCCACACACGTTCTGCATATTACTTTGTGGGATAATATCATAAATTTTACTTTGAAGACGGGAACGGAAAACGGTGAGATGAAATAGAAATGTCTTTATAGCAGGCTTCACAGGCTTCACAGGCTTAAAGGCTGATTATATATGTATGTACTAGCTCTCTCCTGCATGCTGGAGGAACTACTTAGCGCTCCCGAATATAAGATAATCCTATGTTAATCCAAGTTATAAAATGTGTACCAAGTTATTTACGTGAAAGAGAAATAAACAACGTGGTACATTCCCAAAAATTGACGCATTTATAATCTACTAGCTGTTTCCCGCGGTTTCACCCGCATCCCGAGGGAACTACTTAGCGCACTCGGGTAAAAAGTAGCCTATGTTGTTCCTCAGGGTCTATTCTATCTCTGTACCAAATTTCATTTATATCGGCCCAATAGTTTTGGCGTGAAAGCGTAACAGACAGACAGACAGACAGACAGAGTTACTTTCGCATTTATAATATTAGTAAGGAAGTAAGGATCTATACTTCATTTATTATGGGATTGGAAATGCACCCTATTTACTGTTTGTTCAAACGATTTAAAGCTCTATTACTAAGGTGACAAGACAAAAACAGATGCAGAATATATTTGTTATTGTAAACATTATTTTACTTTCAACGCTATCTTTATCAGTAGGGAATAGAACTCAAAATCAGTTGAATAAGCTGTAAAAAGAGTTTGGAAGTTTTTTATTGTAAATAAATTATAGATTCATATAAAATGCTTTGTCCTGTATGACTGATGGATCAACGCACAACCTAAACCGCTGATTGCAGAGATCTGAAACTTGGAGGGTGTGTTCTTTGCATGACGTAGGCATTTGATAAGAAAGGATTTTCTGAAATTTTACTCCCAAGTGGGTGTGAACAATCGGGCTTTTGTATGAAACTGTGATTTTTAACTTGAATACGTACAGCAGTGAAGCAGCTGGCGGAAAGCTAGTACTTAACTAGAATTAAGAATTATAGGTACAAAGTATTCATAAATGTATCTTATACATACAGTTGTTTAAAATAAAGTCGAACGAGCACAATGGAGAAATACATTTTTAAGCTACTGTATATTTCCATTACCTACACGTTCAAAGCTTCACAAAGTTACCAAATCATATTAACAGGGACAAAATTGACATCCCATGTGGATGAAATAAACTGTAAATTGTATAACAGTCCGGAGCCAACGTCCAAAGTTCTGCTAGATACCTCGGTCTCGTTCGCTTTTAGTTTGTGAAAATAGAAACGGGTTTTAGTATAGATTTTTACTGGATTCAGTGACGGTTTAAATCTCGAGATGATAGGATTAATCTTTTCGATTTAAATTGCCAATATTCTTTCTTGTTTTTTTCATTTGCTAGTTAGTGGTTAAATAAAGAGGAACTTGTGGCTAAGTAACAGCCGTACGGCTCGACCGATCAAAGCTTAAGCTGCGCTTGAAGCGGTCGGCCCGTGGATGGGTGACCATCTATGTTATAGTGAGACTTCTCCGTGCCTAAGTCCCGGCTGTCATTTGTAGATCTTTGACAGTCGTTACGGGTAGTCAGAAGCCAGAAAGTCTGACAACCAGTCTTACCAAGGGGTACCGTGTTACCCGGTAACTGGGTTGTGGAGGTCAGATAGGCAGTCGCTTCATGTAAAACACTGGTACTCGGCTGCATCCGGTTTAGACTGGAAGCCGACCCCAACATATGTAGTTGGGAAAAGGCTAGGCAGATGATGATGAGTTAGTGGTAAAAAATATTTTATTAAGTCAATTAAAAAAGTTAGTTAACATCATAATAATATGAATGGTTTAACCAATATTCACAGAACGATTAATTTACGATTAAATAAAATGAAATTAACAATGCAGGTGCTCGTGTTATACAAATATATTTAAATTCGGCGTATTTCGTGAATTATTTACAAATCAATTACGATTTCAATTAAATTATTGAAAATGTTAATGTTTATTAATAATTATGTAATTGATTAAAACGCTTCGTTGCTAAATTACTAATAGAATCGTTAAATAGAACAGCCAGCATTAATTTTGAGTGATGATTATAGTTCTAATAAATTTCGATTAATAATTAATTAATTAAGTGATGTTTCAAGTGCAATGTAGCTGTTGGTCCCGGCTGTCACTTGTAGATCTTTGACAGTCGTTACGGGTAGTCAGAATCCAGAAAGTCTGACAACCAGTCTTACCAAGGGGTATCGTGTTACCCGGTAAAACTGGGTTGCGGAGGTCAGATAGGCAGTCGCTCCATGTAAAACACTGGTACTCAGCTGCATCCGGTTAGACTGGAAGCCGACCCCAACGTAGTTGGGAAAAGGCTAGGCAGATGATGATGTTTCAAGTAGCAATGTACCTACCGTGAAATGACTGACGAGTTTTCTAAATTCCCTTTTTTTTCGTCCTTCAGTTTAGCGCCATAGTCTATAATCTATATTACCTAGATCTAGGTACAATTTATATTATAATTTTGAATATGTAGATGTAACGCAAAAAAAATACTTTGATTTTATGTTTCATTATGTTTTATTTCTTCCATTGGCAACCCGTTATGTACGGAAGCCTCTAGTCAAAGCTACAGTCTACAAAAGAATTGAAAAGCTCATGCTTAAAACATATTTCTCTGATGAAATTGACATTGTCGTGTACCGAGCGTGGGCGAGCAGAAAATGCAGATTTTTTTTTACAACTTTTTTTCTCTTTTCATGACGTAAAAAACGTCAGGAACAGTGTGGATCGAGCGGCGGTCGCTGTCGGCGCCAAGCGAACATCAGCCTACATTTCATGCGTAACTAATAATTGTGTTAATTTTGTACTTAATTCTATATTAAATGCGTAGATAATTGAACTGATGAAATTAAAAATATGAAGTTGGATATTAGTAAAACAATGACTATTTTCTACGATATACGTTTAACATTTTGGTAAAAGTAAAAATATAAAGGTTTACGTGAATTGTGACTATACGCGCTGATTCCTATTCGTCAAAAGTAATCGTATACCGTTTGAAATTTAAGTTTTTTTTATTGTTATGCAATGTATTAAACGAGTTTCTAGAACCTTCCAAGATGAGCTGATCTGTGATCTGGCACACCCTCGTTAAGATGCTGCTGATGCTGCTCCGCTCCTTAAGGTTTAAGCATGAAATTAAATGACTTAAAAACTTTTATCAAAAAACTGTCTATAAGACCATTTCCAAATCAGACTAGTAGGTCCATAGTTCAGCACATCTAGACAACAAATTCGGCTTAGAAAAATCATACATTGATAATAATGTGGACATACCATTTATGGGTACATCGCGGCGAAAATACACAAAGCAATACCTAATTGGAGGTATTGGTTATTTTTCAATTTGTAGTGTTTTGAAGTCGGTTCTATTTTTGAAAAAAGTTTTTTTTTCGTGCCTTTCAGTAGATCGGTTCGTAATTTATCTCATGTCTAGCGCTATCACCTTTATTAAGGGTGTACTCTCTCTCTCAATAGCTCGGTACGTCCACATTATTCTAGTATTTCGCTTCTAAACGCTTGTACTTAGCAAAAAGAAATAGCTAGACGAAAATTCTGACGTAAATTCTAGAGCTATTCCAGAGTATACTCCACAAGCATAAGGAATTCCTTTATCAAAGTTATGCCAGTACACAAGCATGCTTCTGTTCGCGTCATCCCTCATAAACTCTCCTTCAAACACGAAAACTTAAACTTCTTTTGAAGTGGGTGAATTTTTTTGAAAATTATTTAATGACTTTCTGTCTTATTTATAAAGACCGATTATTTTTTAATCTGCTGCTTAGAAATGGATTAGCAAAAATCTCACTCATAAATGCTGTTTAGCGTTAATCCGAACTTAAGTTAGTTGCTTACTCCTGAATTACGGCGTTAAGTAAGGATTAAGTGAGACATGGTTAAACTTCAGATTGTAAGTTTTTTATAAGTTAGACGGTTCCAAAAGATTATCACTTATTACTGAATTTGAATACATTTTAAGTAGGCAAAGTTTGAAAAATTAGTAAGATTTGTCGTTTAATGCAAACTAGCTACTTACCGCGGTTTCACCCGCATCCCAAGAAAACTACTTAACGCACCCGGATAAAAACTAGCCTATAACCGTCTCCTGTGTCCCCTCTTTCTCCGTACCGAATTTCATCCAAATCGGTTCAGTAGTTTTACCGTGAAAGCGTAACAAACTCACTTTCACATTTCAAAAATCAGTAAGAATAATTTCAATCTTCAGATGTTTAACTTTATTAGGTACACTTACTTCGTTATCGATGATATCACGGTGTACCTTGCTAGCGAAATTGTAGGGTGTGGCAAAGTGAACATTAAACCAGACGTTGGTACTTAAATGGATTGCCGTTTAGTCAATAGGTACTGTTCTGTGAAGGTATTGACAATAGTCGCTTTTCTAATGTAGCATGGTATTTAATGAAAACCATAAAAAACCGGCCAAGTGCATTTTTCCGTAATAATTGTTTTATTTGACTACAACTCTGTAACCGATAAAGCCTACTTAACCGTGATAGCCTTAGGGGGGGTTACTATCGAAATAAAATTTGTAATCTAAAGCTAGATTTTCGTAATGTCTCTCTTAACCGAAATATGGTCTGGACTATAGACAGTCGCTCCGTATAAAACACTAGTACTCAGATGCATTTGGTTTAGACTGGAAGCCAACCCCTAGTTGGGAAAAGACTACTATATTGTAGTAGATAATCTATATAATATCTGCCTATATAAGCACACGGGCGAAGCCGGGGCAGGTTCCTAGTAAAAAAATAATAGATGAATGAATACAATTAAATTCAAGTCTGCCTTTGCAGGATCTTGTGAAAAGTCACATAAGTTGCATAGATAGACAGATATAAATATACAATACCGGGTATGTAGATGAGGTATCTACTGCATACCCGGTATTATCTCTCTGTATATCCGGGTATTAGTTACAAAACGACTACCTGGTTATCTGGAGATCGTTGTATAGTCTGTACCAAATGATATTATGACCTATTTTATTCTAATTTGCCCACATTGATTAATAAAATGGCATTAAATTTGGTTGAGAGCATGAAATTGACACAAATGCGCCATCTTTACACCATTTTGTTAATTTCTGTGGCAGAATTAGAACCAAATAGGTTACGACTTTGTTTACATTTTTCTTACAACCTATTTATTTCGAGAAATATGCGATCCCAAATAAAATAGTACCAGGGTTTCAGAAAAAAGAAGACATTGTTTTTATTTAGTAGGCGGAGTAGATCAGAATTCTTTTTATTTTTTTATACTGCAAAAACCCGGATACAGTGCATGATAGAATATTCTTTTGACGTGCCTGTCACACTTACAATCCGAGGATTGTAAATGGTAGGTACTGCAATTGCAGCTCTCAGAATCCTTTGTGTGGTTGTCAAATATTGACGTGGATTTTTCAACTTTTGCACGAGGGATTTAAAATTTCCGATCGTGCGATGCGCGTGCATTCTCTTATAATTGGAAGATTTTAATGTTGGACTGAGATAAACTTACTTTAAAAGTAGAATGGGACAGAACAATGGACCAATTAATATTTATTAAATATGGTAAAATTTCTATAGATTAATGAAATAGTCGAGGTGGTGGTCGTACTACGTCGTACAATCTGAAAGTTAGCCCCCTCCACGGCAAGACTAGAACTCAATTAAAACTCAAGTTATAAAAGGAATTCTTTTATTAAGAAGAAATAAACATTGTGTCATTTTTCATAGAACGCTATGATTTAATAAAGGAATTACTCGTAACTGCAATCAGCTGATCGCTCGCCGTATCGCTTTGATAACGGATGATAACGCTGCGAATATTTTCACGATAACTGCTTATGCACGCTAGTATACAGTGTTATCAAACTGTGTTATATCAATAACAAATAACAATAAACTCGTATAACAGACAACGCTGAAGGAATGTGTTACCTGTCGCCGGTTCGATTCTCGCTAGTGACACGTATTTTTGTGTCATTGTGAGAATATTATACTTGGCTGTATGATTGCAATAAATTAATCGTATTGTTAATGTAACAAATTAAAATCCTTACTTCCTTACTAATATAATAAATGCGAAAGTCACTCTGTCTGTCTGTCTGTCTGTCTGTTACGCTTTCACGCCTAAACCAGTGAGCCGATTTTGATGAAATTTGGTACAGAGATAGAATAGACCCTGAGGAACAATATAAGCTACTTTTTACCCGGGTGCGCTAAGTAGTTCCCTCGGGATGCGGGTGAAACCGCGGGAAACAGCTAGTTAATGTATAAATGCAAAACTATATGAGCTGATATATCCATAATATATATGTATTCATTTCTTCAGGATTCAATCTATCTTTTCACCAATGGTCTTCTACATCAGTTCAGTCGGTTTTACGTGTTAAGATAACGGACAGACATATTTACTTTCAAATTATAATAATATCAAGAATTGTCATGAACATTGAAGTATGAATTTTGAATCGTTTTTTAATAAGCAATAAATGTATTTTATTTCTTTTTTCTATATGACTTGGTACGGTTGGCTTGGAATTAAAATTACTGTCGCATTATAGTGTGTGAGCATATATTATTTTATTAAATACGTCTGTCACGCAATTAAAACGACATAGATACCTAGATTTCTTTTTTGCTGGGTACTATGTTTACTGAATACCTATCCAGTGAGAGCATAATCTTTGTCTTATCGTGTGGGCTGCCGGCTTTGCCAACCTAATAAGGCCCTAGTGTCAGAGTTTTCTCAAATCCGCCTGACGGCCTCTGACAAGGAATTGTAACAACAACTGCCAGCTATCAACATAGCAGTCAGGGACGTCGGCTGACGACGGCTTAACGTACCCTCCCAGGCACCACATAACACCACCAACTTCCTGACTCCGGGCTGCTTTGTAAATTTTTTTCAAAATCCGCAAAGTGATTTCGGTTCGACCCGGGAATCAAACCCGCGACCATTAGGCCAACGAGGAAGTCGCAGCATAAGTTGTATAGGCAGCCCATGGGATATGGGTCATGTATCCTTACTAATATTATAAATGCGAAAGTAACTCTGTCTGTCTGTCTGTAACGCTTTCACGCCTAAACCAGTGAGCCGATTTTGATGAAATTTAGTACAGAGATAGAATAGACCCTGAGGAACAACATAGGCTACTTTTTACCCGGGTGCGCGAAGTAGTTCCCTCGGGATGCGGGTGAAACCGCGGGAAACAGCTAGTATACTAATATAGGGAATTGTATGAATACGGGTAAAATGGTGGGGCGATTGCATCATTGTGGTCATCAAATATGGCCGATACTTGATGTGTCAAAACATTACCTAAATTATTATAATACTACACAAATAACTATAGTCTGTAGAAATTGATTTTACGAAAAACATAAACAGAGTCGTAACCTATTTGGTTCTAATTCTGACAAAGAAATTAACAAAATTATTAATTCCATGCTCTAAACAATGATAATGTAGTGCCATTTTATGTGGGAAATTGGAACAAAATAGTTATTTTTCGTACAATTAGTTGCTAACCGACAATAGTAATATTATAATATAGGTACTGTTTTGATGCTATACATGCATTGTGCAAAAATGATTGCATTATATAACGTTTGGATGAGTTACACGGCTATTTCACTCACAAATTGGGTCAGACATGGCAAAATCTACGCACAGCCTAAACCGCTGATCGTAGAGACGTGAAACTTGGAGGGTGTGTTCTTTGTATGACGTAGGCATCCGACAAGAAGGGATTTTCTGAATTTCTACCCCTAAGGGTGTGAAAAATGGGGGCAAAATTTGTTTGAAACTCTATCTTTTTAATTTGAATTCGTATAGCAAATGCGGGCGAGACCTCTAATTTACATTATAAAAAGGTTTAGAATAAAAATCTATACCTTTCAAAAGAATATCTATATCTATACTAATATATAAAGCTGATGAGTTTGTTTGTTTGAACGCGCTAATCTCAGGAACTAATGGTCCGATTTGAAAAATTCTTTCAGTGTTAGATAGCCCATTTATCGAGGAAGGCTATAGGCTATATATCATCACGCTAAGACTAATAGGATTGGAGCCCCACTATTCCACGCGGACGAAGTCGCGGGCAGAAGCTAGTTTTTTATAAAAGTCGACTATACACAGTGAAATATGATATTAAAAATAAAATGTCTAATGAACTGAAGCTCGCGTAAAATGCAGCGAAATAACAAAATAAAAATGGTTGTTATGTAATTTATAAAATAAAATAACATTTTTCTCATAAAAAGCAGTTACTTTGTTTTATAAAACGTGGGCCACGGCGTGGGTGGAATAATAGAGAGTAAATTGTCGTTTTCCACGACCGCCGATCATAGTTCCGACGTTTATAGGAAAATGAATTAAAATTCATATTTTACCTCGTGCTGCTGTGATTTTTTTTTACTGTTATTGGTAATAATCTGTACTGAATAAATAAAATATTTATTGGCGTGTATATATAAATGATTTTGTTTGAGAACTCTTGGTATTTTAACGGAATTCAAATAAGAAGATTCTGTTTTCGATTGTATGTATGTGTGTATGCGATTTTCTCAAAAAATACTGATCAGATTTGGATGGGGTTTTCGTTATTTGAATGGATATTTTTCAAGAAAGGTTTTATTATATAGTATTTTATCGTAATGGATACAGAAGAGAATTACGAAAGGTTGAAAGGTGAGTTTGTTTGGTGAATCTTAACTTAATATTGTAAATGCCAATGTGAGTTTGTTTGTTACGCAGGTTACGCTTTCACGATGAAACGGCTGGCCCGGTTATTTAATTATTTATTAATCTGTTTCTTTCACCGAACTACTCGGTACACCAGGATAAAAACCGCCTAAATCTAAATCCCTTCCTCAGGTTTCAATTTATCTCCGTGCCAAATTTCATTCAAATCGGTCCGGCCGTTTTGCCGTGAAATAGTGACAGACATACAGAATTCGTTCGGATTTAAAATACGAATAAGGATTTGAATGTGTTTCTACTATAGTACCTACCTACTTGAATAAATAATCAATGTTTCCTGGTAACAGTAGGTTACAAAATAATTTACCTATTAACTTGTGGGACGGAAAAATGATATAAAAACAATAATAAAATCTACCTAGCGGCTGTTTACCGGGTCTGCTAGGTCGAGAGAACCATCCGTTGATCTTTCCTAGGCCCAAGTTCACCGACAAGATAACGGTCCGATCAACTGAAAACAGCTGTTTAGCATAAATTCAAACTTCTACCATACGATGGATAACCTATCATTTGGGTTTATTCCTAAAACGGTCGATTACCAAGCCGGGGTTGAACAAGAAGTTGACAACACGAAAATTCCCGCTTCGTGGTTAATAAACGTTTTCGTTTAACGAGCTGATTAAATAACCATCTGTCTGTGAAACTTGGCCCTTTATGTTTTTTTCTTGGTACCTTCTGATCCTAATCTTACTATAATTAAAACTTCACTCACTTTGTTTACAAGTAAAGTGAGGTTCCGTTCGGAGAATCCTGTCCTTGATAAGAGATAAGGGGATATTATTGTCACCATTATCTGTTGTTCGAATAACAATTGCTATTTCTCATTAACCCTCGACGCAAAAAGAGGGGTGTTATAAGTTTGACGTCGATGTCTGTCTGTGTGTGTACCTGTCTGTGGCATTGTAGCTCTCAAATGAATGAACGATTTCGATGCGGATTTTTTCATTTGAAAGCCAGTTTCCTTGCGGTAGTTCTTAGCTATGTTTGGTTAATATCGGTCCAGCAGTGTAAGAGTATCAGCTCTTTTCCAAAATGATGTAAGGCATTTTTGCGTAGGGGGTTTATTTTATTATTTTGTTACCAATATTTTTAACTAGCTTTCCGCCAGCGGCCTCGCCCGCGTGGGCTATATTAATTCAAATAAAAAATAACTGAGTTTCATACAAACTTTGCCCCCTTTTTCACCCCCTAAGGGTAGAATTTCGGGAAATCTTTTCTTATTGGATGCCTACGTCAAACAAAGAACAATATCCAAGTTTCAGGTCTCTACTATCAGTGGTTTAGGCTGTGCGTTGATCCGTCAGTCATTCGGGACAAAACATTTTATATGTTAGAAGAAGATATTTAAAAAATAAATTAAGTGTGTTTTTATTCGAGTTCAAAATAAATAAATAACAAGTGATTATGAGTATATTCTCTACATTAATTTAAATTATAGCTACATAACTTGAATAAAATTTCGTATACTTATACTTATGAAAAGTTATCTAGTGTGCCATATACTAATATCATCAATCCGTTCTGCAGTTTTTGCTTGAAAGAGTAACAAACAGACATACACACACACACTCACAAACTTTTGCAACATATAATATTAGTAGGAATTAGGTAATTGTAAATGTGTTATAAATTCGTTTTACAATGTTTTATTTGATAACATCGCGACAGGTCAGCATAAATGACCTTCTCTGTTATTATTAGAATATGATTCACAGTACGATTATGCTAAATAATAATTAATATAATTAACTAGACAGTCGGCAACTTAGCGATCAGATGCCCTCGATAGTAAAGATATTTATGAGTCAGTCATGTACATACATACACGTATATATACATAAATAGATAGGTACATCTATGATGTTTACTTAGCCGTGCGTGTTGGTCATCTGTCTTCTATCTGTCTATCTATACGTCATATAAAATGCTTTGCCCTGACTGACTGACATAGATCAACGCACAACCTAAACCGCTGATCGTAGATACCTGAAACTTAGGGAGTGTGTTCTTTGTATAACGTAGGCATCCTATAAGAAAGGATTTTTCAAAATTCTATCCCTAAGGTGGTGAAAAAGGGGGGCAAAGTTTGTTTGAAACATGAAAGCGTCAGAGGTACTTTTGCATATAATAATAAGAATACTAGCTGTTTCCCGAGGTTTTACCTATTCCACCCTACCTACCCTTTAAATCTACCTTATGCCCTTCATCAGGTAACAATCTATCTCCATACCAAATGTTATCTAAGTTGGTTCAGCCGTTTTCTCGCAAAAGACTGACAGTTGCTTTCAGATTCATAATATTAGGTAGTAGATTATTTCGCGTTCGTGTTCCACGCGCGCCTCAAAGAGCTGTCAGGGAAAGTGACGGGGCCCACCCCCAGGCCCATAGCCTGCCGGGGCTGCGGGACGTTCGAAATGGCAATCGGGCCCCCAGAATACAAAGGGCTGAGCAAAGAACATGGTTGGGTTTTAGTCAGTAATAGTCTAACACGGCGGGAGGGTTCATTTGAGTATAGTCAAAATCTTTATTATATAAGCTAGTTTTCAAACGATCTCTTCAAATAATTTCTTTACGTTTTTAGTGATAAAATCTGACTCGATATATCAGTCTTATTCCTAAAATAGTGAAGCAATGAAATGAATTTCAGTGAAATCACTGTGCGAAGGCTGAAAGAAAATGAGAAAATAAAATACAAAATAGTCTATCTCTCAATTTATTTTCTAGTTCGGAAATACATTGCACTTTATCGACGACTAGCAATTCAATGCACATTTTATTTATTTTAGCCGCCAATAAGTACTCGCTAAGTATCACTTAAGCACTATTACTTCAACATTTCTTTGAGCAAGTTATAACATTATTTCCACTGGTATTTTTCAGACAGAAATATTTTCTATATTTAAAAAAATATGATGTTTTTGATTTGTGAAAAGATTAAGGTTTTTGCTCAAACCTTTACTAATATAAAACTAAAAGTAAACTCTGTCAGTTTGTGTCGCTTTTATGGAAGAACGGCTACCAGGTGAAATTTGATACGGAAACACAGACTCCTGGGTCGTCCCTGGATTCGTTTGTCTATTATAGTTTTGCGGAGAAACGGCTGAATTGTTTCGGGTGAAATGGAGCTACACTAACTCCTGGGCGTTTACAGGTTTAGGACATAGGCTAGTTTCTATCCAGGTGCGTGAAGTAGTCCCCTCATGATGCGGGTGAAACCGCGGGTCGCCTTTTTCTTACGTACTGCGATTTACGATTACACCATCTGCCTCGCCTTTTCCCAACTATATTGGGGTCTACTTCCAGTCTAAACAGGATGCAGCTGAGTACCAGTGTTTTATATGGAGCGACTGCCTATATGACCTCCACAACCCAGTTACCGAGTAACACGGTACTCCTTGATAAGACTGGTTGTCTGACTTGCAGGCTTCAGACAATCCGTAACGACTGTCAAAGATCTAGAAATGACAGCTTAACGTGCTTTCCGAAGCACGGAGGAGTTTCGCTATGACATCGATGGTCACCCATCCACGGACCGACCGCGCTAAACTCAGCTTAAGTTTGGTCGATCGACCCGTGCGCCTGTTACTTAGCCACGAGCTTCTCTGCGATTTAATATGAGTGAGGTGAAATACGTAAAAGTATGAAGTATAAAATATGTGGTGCCTACATTGAACAACGTATATTTTTCCATACCCTGCTATTACAGTAATGACCACCTGTTATCCCTATTACGGTTCATTATGTGGTTGTCAATGATGGCGTAGTGGGGTTTCATACATATTATTTATTATAGACAGATTGTAAGACTATAGACATATAAAATGCTTTGTCCTGAATGACTGATGGATCAACGCACACCCTAAACCGCTGATCGTAAAGACCTGAAACTTGCAGGGTGTGTTCTTTATATGACGTAGGTATCTGATAAGAAAAAAAAATCCGAAAATTAACCCCTACGGGATTGAAAAAGGGGGCAAAAGGTGGTATGAAACTCTGTCATTTTTAATTTGAATTCGTATTCGTACGCGGGCGAAGCCGCGGGCGGAAAGCTAGTGTGTGTGTGTATAAAACAGTTTCTTTTTTTTTTTGCTTGACGAGGTTAAGCTTCACATGCCGCGGTCAGAATATGGATTTCCATAGACGACTAGCTGTTTCCCGCGATTTCACCCGCATCCCCAGGAAACTACTCCGCGCACCCGGGTAAAAAGTACCCCATATGTTAATCCATGTTATATACTATGTGTGTACCAAAATTCATTCAAATCCGTTCAGTAGTTTTTGCGTAAAAGAGTTACAAACATACGTCCATACATTCTTACAAACTTTCGCGTTTATAATGTACTAGTTTTCCGTCCGCGGCTTCGCCCACGTGGACATTTTTTTTTTACACCTTGTAACTGTTCCTTGTAACTTGTAACCTTGGGTTACATAATTGAAGTTTTAGTAGGAATCCCTAATTATTTGTGGAAATAAATATAGCCTATGACACTTCGTAAAGATGTAGCTTTCTAACGGTGAAAGATTTTTTTAAATCTACAGCCGCTTGCAGCTTTATCTTACTTTATTTATACATTTACGAATATCACAAAACATGATATCAATATTTGGCATTGGTACTTTTAATATGATATTAATACATGGATATAATAAAGTAAATAATCAAAAATCATACATGTATACTTGTATTTAGACAAAAAACATAAAATAATAGCAAAATTATTCAATTTTATCCTCCATTTTGACAGATCTTGGACAGTTTCACGTATAAGTAACCGCATATTTTTTTGGTGCAAGCGGCTGATAGAATATTTTTTGTCTGGGAAGGATAAACAGTAGTTTTTTAGAAAAAGATTCAGTAGTTCTTGCGTGAAAGTGTATTATAATATAATTACGTTAGTAGAATAGGACACCAATATGACAAACTGTACACGAAGATACACAAATACATACACGTCCTTACAAACTTTCCCACTTATGATATTAGTAGAATGCACCTAAATGGGAATTAGCTTTCAAACTAGTAAATTACTATTATTTTTATCTATTCGTAATACGGCAGCGGTTATTTTTATTACCGAAACCTAATCTGTAATTTCAGAGGACATAGTATATTCTTATCAGTAGGTACATTTGGCGTGAACATTGATAGTAAATAATCATAATATTGATGTTATTTTTAATTGTTATGATCCTATCCTTGTTCATAGGCTTTGAGATTACAAAGAATCCTATCCCATATATTTACATTTCATCATTTATATCCCATACATAGACATGCGTGAAAATCACAACCCTGTATATGCAAATATTCATTTTGTTGTAATACAATGATGCATTGCATTTTTGTAAAAAAAAACTAAATATACAAATAGTGTTTCATTTAAATCAAATAGTAATAATTTATTTAAAATAGTGCATGACTCAGCAACACTGATTCACTGTTCGCGCATGTCACAAGATAATCATTTTATGTATATATGTCCTGTGCCAATGTCAAATAAAGGATAAGCATGTATATACCTACATTATGTCAGTTGTGATGTTCGTATCGGATACTAACTGTTGCTCGCGGTTTCACCCGCGTTCACCCGGATAAAAATTTAAATTCAAAATTCAAATACCTCCGTACCAAATTTCAGCTAAATTGATCCAGTCGTTCACGCGTGATGCGATGACCAAGGGAAATAGGGATTTATTTTTATATCCTTACTAATATTATAAATGCGAAAGTAACTCTGTCTGTCTGTTACGCTTTCACGCCAAAACTACTGGACCGATATAAATGAAATTTGAAACAGAGATAGAATAGACCCTGAGGAACAACATAGGCTTTTTACCAGGTCGTGCTAAGTAGTTCCCTCGGTATGCGGGCGAAACCGCGGGAAACAGCTAGTAATATATACTAAACTATAGGTATATAAAATAATGTTACTAATAATTGGCTACGCTTGGCGCGGTCGGTCCGTGGATGGGTGACCATTTATGTCATGCCGAGATTCCTCCGTGCCTCAGAAAACACGTCAAACTGTTGGTCCTAGATGTCATTTTTAGATCTTTGACAGTCGTTACGGGTTGTCAGAAGCCCGAAAAGCTCACCAAGGATATTTTGTTACCCAATACTGGGTTGTGGAGGTCAGATAGGCGTTCCTTGTAAAACATTGAAACTCAGCTGCATCCAATTAGACTGGAAGCCGACCCCAATTGTCAAAAGGCTAGGCAGTTGATATGCACAGTATGGCTAGATAAGTGGCAAAAACGCTAGAATACAAAATGTATGGGAATGACATTGAATGACAGATAAGTCGTAAACGAATGTCATTCACATACATTTTGTATTCTATTCTACTAGTGTTTTTGCCACCTGTCTAGCTCTACAGCTCATCAAATATTTCAGAACAGACCTAGCCACCATAGGTACATCAAGAAAAACTGCTCGAACAAACATCTATCTGTTAGTCTAAGTAATTGTACGTCCATCGCCCGCCCGAATTAACCTATTTCCTCTTCCGTGCGTTATGAATGCAACGAGTATAGGACCATAGAGTAAGTAAAACAGTATGACAATACATACTAACACCGATTTATTGCAGCTGTAGTACCCAATAAACACACTTACCGTTAAATAATTATAAATATTTGAAATGTCATGTCTCTTTCAATTGTCAAAAGTTGAATGAGACATAATGATGTTTTTAATATACTTTTTGGTATATAGCGAGCTGTGATGTCATAGGTGGGGATGTGAGGTGAGTAGGAGATGACAGACAGAGACGCGAGCACAGCACTTCCTTGAATAAAATCTTGTTGTTTTTTAGTCATATATTTACGTAAATATTGATATTAGTCCAATACGCGTCATTTATTATGTCAGTCATTTAGTATAAAATTGAGTTGAATGTGGAGAAATCCAGCAGTCGCGGTGGCCTAGTGGTTAAGGCACCTGCTTCGTGCGAGTGTGCTGGTTCGAATCCTGGCTAGTACCAATGTGACTTTTCTAAAGTTATATGTACTTTCTAAGTATATCTTAGACGTCACTGACTAACGGTGAAGGAAAACATCGTGAGGAAACCTGGACTTGAAAAAAGTCTGAAATCGCCAATCGGCCTTGAGCAATCTTGGTGATGAAGCTCATACCTTCTCTGTATGAGAAGAGGCCTGTGCCCAGCAGTGGGACAATATATAGGCTGATGATGATGATGATCCAGGAGTATAAAGTTTGTCTTTTTGTAAGCGTAGTGGGAGGAAGTATCAGACTTTTACTGACTAAAACCCATCCATGTTCTTTCCTTCGCCCTTCACGTCTCGGGGTCGCGGTAACTCTTTCCACCAATGGCACAGTCCCGTCATATGTTGGTCTACTGTTTGATTCTAGTCTGTGTAACAATAACAAATAATCGGCGCAGTTTATTCTAGTCTCCCTTTCAACATGGCGTCGGTCTCGTTTATAGTTTACGTATTCATTTTTCTAGGACAGGATTAAAACACACTATATTTGATAATTAATAAAGTGTAAAATGCTTTCAATAGCAAAAAATACTTATAACGAGATTGAATAATAAAATTTAAAATGTTTCAGCAATATACAATTATTTTCATTGGGAAAATTTAAAAGCAAACGTACCAAAAAACCCATTGAACTATGATTGAACAACGGAATAAATTGAACGTAAACACAGGACGGGCCAATCAACGATAAAAAATATCTTTTTTTTGTATAACATATCGTTTTTCCAGTTTGCTTGGAAACAAAAGCAAAATTGTAAAATCAAACAAAACGGTCAAATAAAAAAGAAATAGTGAGTACAGTGTATAGTGATTACGAAGAAGTTTATTTTGTCCATTTTATTTTTTTAAATTAACCATACTATGTTGTGGAAATTTTAATAATGTTATTAAAAGTGTTTATGAAAGCACCAATTTGTTTCGATAGTAGAAATATATATTCATGAGTCAACTTCTCACGGAATACTTACTATATATTTTCTTCCAAAATACTGGAAAAAATCAAACAATTTTAAGACCTATCTAACGATATCCATACCGAAAAATTGTCTATCTTTGACCAATTTGAAAAAAAATCTTCACAAATGTTAATCGATGCACACATAAAAGAATGACCTTAAAAGATATGAAGGAATAAACGAAAAACGCATAACACTACACACGCGGTACACAAAAAGGAACAACTCACTGGCATACTGGCGTTCAACGATATTTTATTTTGTTTTCATTTACTTGTGACTTTGAATGGTTTCACAAACATGACTGTGGTTCGCGTGAACTACATATTTTGTGTATTTAAAATCGGAATAAAAGCACCGTTCTACGTGGCGATAATAGATGAAATAAATTGTCCTGTTAAACCCATATTCAAATGTGAGGTTTAATTTGAACTCCGATTTAAATTTTGAAATAAAGTGCCTCGTTGCCTTCTTTTAAATAATTTATTGAACCAGTTGGTATTAATGGTTGGAGAGTGGTAATGTGTTAAAAAAAATGAGGAAGATTAAGAAAACAAAGGTAAGACGTAATATACGCGGAAAAAATTATGCGCCGCGTTCGGTAATGGAAATTGCGGTACGCAGTGATTTGAACGAGATTCTAGTATCGGTTTTTAAATTCGAAATAAAGTACCTACTTGCCTTCTTTTAAATTATTTATTTAACAGTAACCAGTGGGGTGCTAAAGGTGTTAAAAAAATTTGAAGACTAAGAAAACAAAGCGTGGATTCTAGGGAAGACGATATATACGCGGAAATATTTATTAGGCGCGTTCGGTAATTGAAATTTGCGGCACGCAGCGATTTGAACGAGATTCTAGTATCGGTATTTAAATTCGAAATAAAGTGCCACGCTGCCTTCTTTTAAATTATTTATTTAACCAGTAAGGTATTCAAGATGTGAAATAATTTGAAGATTAAGAAAACAAAGAGTGGATTCTAGGTAAGATGATGTATACGCGTAAAAACATATTAGCCGCGTTCGGTAATGGAAACGTTGCCTTCTTTTAAAATTGGGGTGTTTTGAAATTGGGGAAGACTAAGAAAACAAAGAGTGGGTTCTAGGAAAGAAGATACGCGGAAAAATTTATTAGCCGCGTTCGGTAATGGAATTGCGGTACGTAGCGATTTGAAAGAGATTCTGGTATCGGTTTTAAATTTCGAAATAAAGTGTCCCGTTGCCTTATGTTAAATTATTTATTTAACAACATGCGTGGGGAGAGGCAAGGTGTTAAAAATGTGAGAAAGACTAAGAAAACAAAGAGTGGATTCTGGGTAGATGATGTATACGCGGAAAAAAATATTAGCCGCGTTCGGTAATGGAAACGTTTTCTTCTTTTAAAATTATTTATTTAACCAGTAGGGTATCCATAGGAGCGGAGGGGCGAAATGTTTTAGAAAAATTGGGGAAGACTAAGAAAGCGAAGAGTGGATTCTAGGAATGACGATACGCGGAAAAAATTATTAGCCGCGTTCGGTAATAGAGATTGCGGTACGCAGCCAATTGCTCAGCCTCTACGCTGATCGTTTATTCAAGTTACCAGGTTTTTACGAATATACTACATCAACCACTTAGATACATTTACAATACGGAACAATATAGAACACCACATCAAGTGAATGCTATGCGGGTGTGACGTCACGAGGGGATTGTCGACCCCGAACCTTGTACTCATGGATTAATCGTATGTATGGACGGACATTGAATCAAATGGAAATAGTTTAAAATAGAACACAGTATAAATGGATGAAAAAAATACAGTATCAAACAAACGCAAAAAAACAAGTACTTTTTATTACTTTTCGAGTTGGGTCCAGATATTGGATTAAAAAAAATATACATGTGAATATAGCTTATAAACTGTGTGTATGTGTGGGTGTGTGTCAAATGTCAATCAAATAATATAATACCTACACTATGCACCAGCAACCTACATAAAAACCTCACAGAAAAATCTGAACTAAAAAAATCGGATATTTTTTTCACGTTTTAAATCCTACTAATATTATAACTATATGTATATAAAAGTTTTTGAGGATATATATATATATAAATATGCATGTATATTTGTTACTCCTTCACGCCAAAACTACTGAATTGATTTCGATGAAATTTGGTAGACAAATAGTTTATAATTCTGATTAACATATAAGATGCTTTTTATCCGGGTGTGCGAAGAAGTTTCGTCAGAATGCCAGTGAAACCACGGGAAACAGCCGGTATATTTATATTAAGAAGTAGGTACTTGTGTAAGTAAATAAAAAAGGCACACAAATTGAAATAGAACGAACACAAACAAACATACAGGGAAAAGCTTTTAATACTGTTTAACATTCCTCTTTTTACCTTCGAAAGATAAAAAAGGTAAAGGTAAAAAAAAAGTATTTGAAAAGCAACAGTTGAGCAATTATTCATATCGACTCTATCGTTTACATTGCTCGCTGTCTGCTAAGGTTAAATCTTTATTAAATGGATGGAACATTTTTAGGGTACCGTAGTCAATAAGGAATCTTTGTAGCTTCGCTGTGCTCGTCTGTCTGTCTGTCCGCGGCATTATTCAGAGCTTCTTAGTACTAGAGCGCTGTTTGGTACAGATTGAACCCTGGCAAACGTACAGGATAATTTTTACCTGGGTGCGTCTAGTAGAAAAGAAACAGACTGCTTTATAAACTAAACAGGTTTAAATAATACTGAATTCTTTAGACAGAAAGAAAGAAAGCATTTATTTGTCAGAATATGAGTATAAATAAGTTGTTGGTGTTTACATTTTCGGTGCTAGCCATATTCTAACTTTATCAGGCATACAAAATATTAGGTACTAGATTACAATTGTAATTAATCGCGTAATAACATCTCTCTGACAACTAAGACGGAGTATTTTTCAGAGACGACAGTGTGAAGATATCATTCAAAAGCTTCAGAATCCCTTTAAAATCTTACCCTACACACCTTCCTGCCTGAACGCATCAAACGCGAAATCAATACATTTACGCGTTCCGTTGTAGGTCGCAGCCGGGGCGATGGCTTAACGTCCTCCCAAGTACGGGGCGTAACACCGATGAATACCAGCCAGATATTGCATTTTATCAACCGAGCCCATGTCTAGCTCTTAGCCTATTAAATAAACACCACTTTTTGAGGTTGCAATAAGCGTGAATAACCAAATCATCTAAGTATTTGGCGTATGCGCAAGTAGACATAAACCGTTATCTTCTATCTACGAGTATTTCTTCTATATCTATCTATCTTCTTCTTCCAAAGGTTGTCTGGAAGAGATCGCTTTTAGCGATAAGACCGCCGTTGTAGCCATATTTTTAGTTTTAAGTTGTATCTGTCTTCATTTCTTTTTGGTGTACAATAAAGCATATTTCTATTCTATTCTATTCTATTCTATACTTATAATAAATCTGTAGAGACGTCAATTCTGTACATGAAATATATTTCCAAAATAACTATCAGGGGGTGATTAGGGATCGATACTGATGCCAAAAATGCAATCAGTAAAATTTTTGTCTGTCTGTCTGTCTGTATAAACTCTATAGAAACAAAAACTACTCCACGGATTTTAACGAAACTTGGTACAATTATTTGTCATACGCCTGAGATGGTTATAGTATACTTTTCATCACGCCACAATCAATAGGAGCAGAGCAGTGAAGGGAAATGTTGTCATTTTGTTTAAACGCGCTAATCTCAGGTCCGATTTGAAAAATTCTTTCAGTGTTAGATAGTCCATTTATCGAGGATATATCATCACGCTTAGACCAATAGGAGCGGAGCACCACTATTCCACGCGGACGAAGTCGCTGGCAGAAGCTAGTTTTTAATATATTTATAAAACGACTGAACCGATGTTGATATAAGCACAAAAAATAGTTTACAAATTTGTTTAAATTTTTCGTTAAATCAATTGGTACAACTATAGCAGGATATTTTTCCAATGCCTACATATATCTTCGTAAATATATTAGTTCCTACTAATAATCTTTAGAAAAACAAAAAATAAAAAGTAATAATCTTGTAGAACCCAATACCATAGGAATGAATAGTGGACGAACGGACGGCAATGTCCGTTCTAATATTAAGGTCGGAACCGCCGAGAGCAATCAACCGACTCGCGTATTTGCAGTTGACACGCCACACTGCCGAATGTGCGCTTATCATGCATGCCTTCTGCACTGGCGTTCGTGGGACCGTGACCCGCTTTCATTTATTTTTTCAGTCTATCACAGACTAACTCGGTTTAAAAACTGTCCATTTCAATATGAGAGATATTGAAATGGACAGTTTTTGAACCGACTTCAAAAAAGAGGAGGATCTCGATTAGTTTCTTTATACATCGACGGTCCCCACGTAAATCATCAAAACCGTAATAAAGACATTTTTCTTTTTAATTTGCAAATAGTAAAACTACAGTAGATAATATAAAACAGTCACATTTACTAGTAAAATTAAATATTGAATTTTAGTATTTGACAAAGATGTAATTTGAAACTTAGAATCACTCTCTTGTAAAATAGTTTTTTTAGGAGTTTTGATGATAAACGTGGGGGCAATATGTGCACCGATTACGCTGAGATTTATGATCGATGATTTTACGTGATTCTTGTTTAGTTTGATGCGGAATAGTTGCCATTTGGCCCTATAAAAATTAACATAATTTTGCTCAGTAGTTTTCATTTTATGAACATTTTTCTTTTTATTGATGTTATTGAATTGCTATTATTGCTAACGATTATAATAATTACCTAAATACTTTTTATTATATACGAGGTACCTATTCTGCCGAGAAAAAGGCCGTAACTAACATTTATTTCCGATATTAATTTTTTTAAGTACTTAATTGGAATCAGGAAAAAAGTCTGATTATTTTTAACTCAATATCGAAAAAAAAATAAGTTTAAGACTTTCTTCTTATAACGGCAATATTAAAATGTACGAATAAATAAGTGTGTGAATTTTATCTTTGGATAAATTCGGAAATATTTATTGTTTTTTTTCTTCAGTACAGACATCATACCTCTGATAATAATAATAATAATAATAAACCGTCCAGAATATAAATAATAACAACACTTAAAATATCTACATAAAACGCTCGCTACAAAATCATGAAAAAGAAAAGAAGAAAAAGTGTAAAACTGACAAATGTCACTCAGATTGTAAAATACTAAGAAAAATTATCATGGAATGAAATTATGTTGACAAGAAACAGAGCCGCAAGCTGTCGCGCACGTCCACCACCCCCGGAGTCGTCGCTCAGCTCCGCCTCGCCGCCGCCGGACCCCGGATCACCCGTGACACCGGCGACTGCAGTTGCGTCGAGCTCGAGCGACGAGTATTTTTCCCCGCCGACGTCGCCAACACCTGTGCGTCGGCAGGGGAGAGGCCGGCCACCGAGAAGTTTGGGATCCAGGGGCCAACCGGCCCTGAGCAGGGTCCCCGCTGTCGGTGGTTGTGTGCAGCGCATGAAATGGACTCAGAATATGAATGAGAATGTCATGCGCGCATATTACGGGTCTACAGAGGGGGGAGCTAACCTCACTGCGTACCGTGAAAGGATGCTGTCTTTGTTTCAGGTACTTGAACCAGCAGTCAACGTCTCGGCCCAACGACTTTCGGATCAGGTGCGCGTTATCCAACGCAATCACAGATTGGACGACGCCGCACTTGATAGGCTGCGCTCAGAGGTGCTGAACAACCTTATGGTATCGACCTCATCACAGACCGCGGCTCCACCGTCTGTTACGGTCGGAGTCCCGCCGCGGTCCAATCACGGTGATGAAGGTGAGGACGATAGGGTTGTAACAGTAAGTAGTCAGTGCAACGACCAACTGGGGAGTGCCCTGGAAGATGCGATCCGGGAATTTAGGTTCACTCCTGTCGAATTTAGACCACGTCTACCACGCTTGCCTATGCACAAGCGGAATAGGGCGCTGGTGTGTACTTTGGATTCGCTGTTGGATAAATACTTTGAAAACAGCGAAGACCTCTTCGATACACACTCAATCATGTATTGCGCGGCTGTGGCGGCATGCCGTGTGGCGAATGTCAAATTTTCTGACAGTGATAGAGCCACACGACCAAAACCAGCCATCCCAGCTTGGCAATGCAGGATTGAGCGTCGTGTCGAGGGGGCCAGGGTACTCATCGGCAAACTATTATGCTTCAGGGAGGGTAATACCCGACCAAGGGTGATGCGCTTTGTGAGACGGGCATTCACGGGGACTGGAATTAGTCCTCGTGAGTATATGTCACATGTCACAGAGCGCATCGACTTCCTGAAGCAAAAAGTTTGTGCATGGGCAAGCCGTATTCGTCGGTATAAACGACGGGTGGAACGTTATACCCAGAATCGCATGTTCCAGAGCGACCAAAGGTGGGTATACAGAGCTTGGGAGCGACCTGAACATACTGTGGCTGACGTGTGCCGCCCAGATGACGACGCCACTAGTATATTTTGGCGCGACATCTGGTCGGCACCCGTCAGCCACACTGAAGGTGACTGGATGCGTGATGTTGAACGAGAGTGTGAATTTATAACAGAAATGGAGGAGGTTAGCATCACCTCCTCCGATGTAGCCAGTGCAGTCCGTCCACTGCCAAATTGGAAGTCACCAGGACCGGACGGACTGCACAATTTCTGGCTTAAATGGCTACAAAGTTCACACCCTCGTTTAGCATCGCAATTCCAGTTAGCTTTAGAAGCCGGGTCGCTACCACAGTTCCTAACTACAGGAGTTACCCACCTGCTCCATAAATCAGGTAGTGCCGCGGAACCTAAGAATTATAGACCGATCACTTGTTTACCGACGGTCTATAAACTTCTTACATCTATTTTGAGAGCTAAAATAAATTCACATATTGACAAACACTCTATCATGTCAGTCTCTCAAAATGGATGTAGGAATGGGTCCCGTGGCACTAAGGAGCTGCTCCTCATCGATATGGTCATAAGCCAGCAGGTTCGTCGATCCCGAAAGAATCTGTCGACATGTTGGATAGATTACAAGAAGGCCTACGACTCGGTCCCTCATACATGGCTCATGAGGGTGCTGGAGCTGTATAAAATAAATACAACTCTACGCACCTTCCTTGCGTCATGTATGGGGCAGTGGAGGACGGTACTTCGCTATCCAGGATGTCGAACGATTCAAGGGAACGACGAGTCTATTAAAATTAAGCGGGGAATATTCCAGGGTGACAGTTTGAGTCCACTTTGGTTTTGTTTAGCCTTGAACCCTCTCAGCACTCTACTAGAGGGTTCGAGGCTGGGCTATCCTTTGCGGAGAGGCGGTCAGGTTATATCCCACTTGCTTTATATGGATGATTTGAAACTATTTGCCCCTACTAAACTGCAACTGATGAAGCTACTAAAGGTAACTGAAACTTTTAGTAGCTCCATCAGGATGGAGTTTGGTGTGGATAAATGTGCAGTTATGCATGTAAAGCGAGGAGGGATTGTAGAATCTGAGGGATTACAACTTTCAGATTCTATAAACCTTAGATCACTTTCCGCAACTGATACTTACAAATACCTGGGTATGTCGGAGGGGTTAGGCATCAACGCGGCTGACGTGAAACAATCGTTACGGGAACGGTTCTTTGGTCGCCTGAATAAGGTTCTGAAAAGTTCCTTATCAGGTGGCAATAAGGTCCGCGCCTTTAACGGTTGGGTCATGCCAGTCCTGGTGTACTCCTTTGGCATACTCAAGTGGACTCAGTCTGAACTTGACGCCCTGGACAGAAGAGTTCGGTCACTGTTGACTGCAAATCGGATGCATCACCCACGATCATCGGTGATGAGATTGTACATCCCACGGAAGTGCGGGGGTCGTGGCTATTTAAATGCTAAGACCCTTCATAACCGTGAGGTGTGCAATCTCAGGGAATATTTTCTTAAAACCGACGTGGGTATGCATCAGGATGTAGTCGCAGTGGACAAGGGACTCACCCCGCTGTCGCTGGCTAAAGAGAATTGGCGCAAACCTGTGGTACTTACCACCAATGACCGCAAGGAGGTATGGCAAGGCAAGGAGCTACACGGACGCTTTTTCCGGGCTCTTCATGGGCCCGATGTAGACTTTATGCCGTCCGTATCTTGGCTACGTTTCGGCGACCTGTTCGGGGAAACCGAAGGGTTTGTCTGCGCAATTATGGACGAAGTTATGTTGACGAACAACTACCGGAGATATATCATGAAGGACGGGACGGTTGACATATGTCGGGCATGTCACCGTCCAGGTGAGTCTATCAGACATATTATCTCTGGCTGTTCTCGTTTGGCTAACGGTGAATACTTGCACAGGCACAACCAAGTGGCCAAGATCATCCACCAGCAGCTTGCTTTGCAGTACAAACTTGTGGATCTTGAGGTACCATACTACAAGTATGCGCCCGACCCAGTTCTCGAAAATGACCATATCACGTTGTACTGGGATCGGTCTATCATTACTGACAGGACTATTCTAGCCAATAAGCCTGACATAGTGGTGATAGACCGATTAGCGCGCCGCACAATGATCATCGATGTCACCATTCCCCATGACGAGAATCTCGTGAAAGCCGAGAAAGAAAAACAAATAAAGTATCTCGACTTGGCGCACGAGGTTGTCGACATGTGGAATGTGGACTCGGCAGTCATTGTGCCGATAGTCGTGACGGCCAATGGCCTGATGGCCAAGAGCCTCGACCAACATCTCAGGAGGCTCTCGTTAGGCGGCTGGATCAAGGGCCTGATTCAGAAGGCAGTGCTCCTGGATACTGCACGTATTGTGAGGAGGTTCCTGTCTCTGGAGCCCTAACCACCGATAGCTTGGACCCTGTTCCCGATATCGGTGGATCCCTGTTTTTTATATTTTTAAATGTTTTTTATAAATTTTGTATAGAAATATTTAAAAATTTAATGAATATGTGTGAAAAATGAATAAACGGAATAATAATAATCTGCTAGCAACACCAAAGTGTCAACACAAAAAAAAACACACGTCGTAAATTTTAATAAAATTCTGGAGAATACAACAATAAATTTAATATACAAATAAACTTAAATACCTTTTCCAATACCAAAATAAATAAATAGAACAAGCCACAGGAATAAAATCACAACTAAAATGGAAACAAGAATAGTGCAATTACAGGAGAATGACAGTGTCAATCTCATTATGTGACATATATCGAAAATGAAAATATATTATTTTTTTCGACGAAATATGTGAAATATGTTGACTAGAGCAGCAGCACGCAGCGCACGCCCACCACCCCCGGAGTCGTCGCTCAGCTCCGCCTCGCCACCGCCGGACCCCGGATCACCCGTGACACCGGCGACTGCAGTTGCGTCGAGCTCGAGCGACGAATATTTTTCCCCGCCGACGTCGCCAACACCTGTACGTCGGCAGGGGAGAGGCCGGCCACCGAGGAGTTTGGGATCCAGGGGCCAACCGGCCCTGAGCAGGGTCCCCGCTATCGGTGGTTGTGTGCAGCGCATGAAATGGACTCAAATCATCAATGAGAACGTCATGCGCGCATATTACGGGTCTACAGAGGGGGGAGCTAACCTCACTGCGTACCGTGAAAGGATGCTGTCTCTGTTCCAGGTACTTGAGCCAGCAGTCAACGTGTCGGCCCAACGACTGTCGGATCAGGTGCGCGTTATCCAACGAAATCACAGGTTGGACGACGCCACACTTGATAGGCTGCGCTCAGAGGTGCTGAGCAACCTTATGATCTCTTCTTCGTCACAGACTGCGGCACCACTGCCAGCAACGGGTAGAGCCACGCCGCGGTCTCACCGCATTGATGAAGATGATGATGATAGGGCTGTTACAGTAAGTAGTCAGTGCAACGACCGATTGAGGAGCGCCCTGGAAGATGCGACCCGGGAATTTCGATCCACTCCTATCGCATTTAGACCGCGTCTACCTCGATTGCCTATGCACAAAAAAAATAGGGCGCTGGTGTGTGCCCTGGATTCGCTGCTTGAAAGCTATTTTGAAAGCAGCGAAGATCTCTTCGATACGAACTCAATTCTGTACTGCGCGGCGGTTGCGGCATGTCGTGTGGCAAATGTCAAATTTCCGGATAGTGACAATGCCACACGACCAAAACCAGCCGTTCCAACCTGGCAACGCAGGATTGAGCGTCGTATCGAGGGGGCTAGGGTACTCATCGGCAAACTCTCTTGCTTCAGGGAGGGCAATACCCGACCAAGGGTGATGCGCTTTGTGAGACGGGCGTATGTGGGGACTGGAGTCAGCCCCCAAGAATATATGTCTCGTGTCACAGAGCGCATCGACTTCCTGAAGCAAAAGGTGTGTGCATGGGCAAACCGTATTCGACGGTACAAGCGACGGGTGGAGCGTTATACCCAAAATCGCATGTTCCAGAGCGACCAAAGGTGGGTGTATAGAGCTTGGGAGCGACCTGAGCAAAGTGTGTCAGGCGAGCGCCGCCCAGATGATGATGCCACAAGTACGTTCTGGCGCAGCATCTGGTCGGCGCCCGTATGCCACGATGAAGGTGACTGGATGTGTGATGTTGAACGGGAGTGTGAATCAATAACAGAAATGGAGGAGGTTATCATCACCTCCTCCGATGTAGCCAGTGCAGTCCGTCCAATGCCGAATTGGAAATCACCGGGGCCGGATGGACTGCACAACTTTTGGCTTAAATGGCTACAGAGTTCACACACTCGTTTGGCATCACAGTTCCAGTTAGCTTTAGAGTCCGGGTCGCTACCACAGTTTCTAACTACAGGAGTTACCCACCTGCTCCATAAATCAGGTAGTGCCGCGGAACCTAAGAATTATAGACCGATCACGTGTTTACCGACGGTCTATAAACTTCTTACATCTATTTTGAGAGCTAAAATAAATAAACATATTGACAATAATTCCATCATGTCTGCCTCTCAAAATGGATGTAGGAATGGGTCCCGTGGTACTAAGGAGCTGCTCCTCATAGACATGGTCATAAGCCAGCAGGTTCGTCGATCCCGAAAGAATCTATCGACATGTTGGATAGATTACAAGAAGGCCTACGACTCGGTCCCTCATACATGGCTCATGAGGGTGCTGGAGCTGTATAAAGTAAATACAACTCTACGCACCTTTCTTGTGTCATGTATGGGGCAGTGGAGGACGGTCCTTCGCTATCCAGGATGTCGATCGATTCAAGGGAACGACGAGCCTATTAAAATCGAGCGGGGAATATTCCAGGGTGACAGTTTGAGTCCACTTTGGTTTTGTTTAGCCTTGAACCCTCTGAGCACTTTGCTGGAGGGGTCAAGACTGGGCTATCCTTTGCGAAGAGACGGTCAGGTTATATCCCACTTGCTTTATATGGATGACTTGAAATTGTTTGCCCCCACTAAGTTGCAACTGATGAAGTTACTAAAGGTATCCGAAACTTTCAGTAGCTCCATCAGGATGGAATTTGGTGTGGATAAATGCGCAGTCATGCATGTAAAGCGAGGAGGGATTGTAGAATCCGAGGGAGTTCAACTCTCGGATTCTATTAGCTTGAGATCACTCTCCGCAAACGATACATACAAATACCTGGGTATGTCGGAGGGGCTAGGCATCAACGTGGCTGACATGAAACAATCGTTACGGGAGCGTTTCTTTGGTCGCCTGAATAAGGTTCTTAAAAGTTCCTTATCAGGCGGCAATAAGGTCCGCGCCTTTAACGGTTGGGTCATGCCAGTCCTGATGTACTCCTTTGGCATACTCAAGTGGACCCAGACTGAACTTGACACCTTGGATAGAAGAGTACGGACACTGTTGACCGCAAATCGGATGCATCACCCACGATCATCGGTGATGAGATTGTACATCCCGCGGAAGTGCGGGGGTCGAGGCTTTTTAAATGCTAAGACTCTCCACAACCGTGAGGTGTGCAATCTCAGGGAATACTTCCTGAAATCCGACGTGGGTATGCATCGAGATGCGGTTGCAGTGGACAAGGGACTCACCCCGCTGTCGCTGGCTAAAGAGAACTGGCGCATACCAGTAGTACTCACTACCAATGACCGCAAGGAAGTATGGCAAAGCAAGGAGCTTCACGGACGATTTTTCCGGGCCCTTCACGGGCCCGACGTAGACTTTATAGCGTCCGTATCTTGGCTACGCTTCGGTGACCTCTTCGGGGAAACCGAAGGGTTTGTCTGCGCAATTATGGACGAAGTTGTCTTGACGAACAACTACCGGAGATATATTATGAAAGACGGGACGGTTGACATATGTCGGGCATGTCATCGTCCAGGTGAGTCTATCAGACATATTATCTCTGGCTGTTCTCGTTTGGCTAACGGCGAATACTTGCACAGACATAACCAAGTGGCCAAGATCATCCACCAGCAACTTGCTTTGCAATACAAACTCGTGGATCTTGAGGTACCGTACTATAGGTATGTGCCCGACCCAGTTCTGGAAAATGACCATGTTACGTTGTACTGGGATCGGTCTATCATCACTGACAGGACTATTGTAGCCAATAAGCCTGACATAGTGGTGATAGACCGATTAGCGCGCCGCACAATGATTGTCGACGTCACCATTCCGCATGACGAGAATCTCGTGAAAGCCGAGAAAGAGAAACAAATAAAGTATCTCGACTTGGCGCATGAGGTTGTCGACATGTGGAATGTGGACTCTGCTGTCATTGTGCCGATAGTCGTGACAGCCAATGGCCTGATGGCCAAGAGCCTCGATCAACATCTCGCGAGGCTCTCGTTAGGCGGCTGGGTCAAGGGCCTGATTCAGAAGGCGGTTCTCCTTGATACGGCTCGTATTGTGAGGAGGTTCCTGTCTCTGGAGCCCTAACCACCGGTAGCTTGGACCCTGTTCCCGACATCGGTGGATCCCTATTTTTTATATTTTTAAATGTTTTTTATATTTTTTTTATAATGAATGTTTAAAAATGAAAAAAATATGTATAAAATTTAAATAAAGGAAATAATAATCTTTATTGTTCCAAAAGGTTTACATTTCAACACATATTCACAGTCACTTAAACTAGGATTCCCTGTGCTATAAGTGACAGTTTTACAATTCGCGGTTAACCTAATTAACTAATAAAGTATTAACAATCCGTAACAACACATAAAGATAAGCAAATACTTTTATTTTTTATTAATAAGCCATGATAAGCTAAAAAAAGTTTATAAAATGGTGGTGATGGTTTATGCTTTTATTAATTTTGACGCTGATTTTTAGCATTTTTGCTTGCTTATTTCCGATGCAAGAAGACAAGTGTGTAACCAATTTAAATTCAAACCGCTATGAAAATTATGTTCAAGAATTACTTAAAACGTTAGTCATTGTCGTATGTTGGCATTTTGCAACGGACTGACTCATCGACCGTACCTGCGAAGGTTTGCTTAAGTCGTATCCATATGTTTTGCGTCGAGATTCGAAAATCTTTGTCCGTAAGTCCTTTGTTCATTATGACCTTTAAGATTACCTACAATTATTGCTATAGGTTGCCCGGGCTATAAAGTAACCGGCCTAGTACCTCCGTAATGAAGATCTTTGTGTCATCATACCAATATTTACATGCGAAAGTAATCTTTAGCTGTCTTATTTTAAGTCTTTAAATTGAGTGCGCTTTTATTTCGATGTTTAAATAACACTTGAATACTGTGCTGGTATATTTTTTCTTTCCTTTATTAAAATCACTTGATAGCTAGAACACGTCGCCCGACTCGAATAAAAAATTCAAACTCGCGGCCTTCTGATCGCTAACGAGTCTGTCGTCACCAGACTAGACCTAATCGCCTGTCTACTTAATTATTAAATGACTTATTCATGTATTTTTGTATGCAGGTAAGGCTCGGCTGCTTCGGTTGGGGGTAAGCTAAACATTTATTGCATGTTTGTGTAGCTAGTACATTTCAATATATTTGGCACACTATTTTTAGTACAGGCCGCCCAGTCTATTTCGGGACTAAAATATTTTTATGTGTATTTTTTTATTTTTGTAGGCTGTTTTCGTTCTTGGAAGTCAGAATGCGGTTCCAATGCGTAGTAGAACTGGTTAAAAAAAGAGAAAAAGCAATAGCAAAGCGGATTTGTTTACTTTGATGTTTTTCGCCGTACATACGTAAAGTGCGCAACGGGATTACTAAGGCTACGTGGTCAGTCTGGCATATGTTTTTTTTAAACATCAGAATAGTTTTTTTTCTAATCCGATTCTATTTTTATTACAGAATACGTGCGATTTTTATTGATCTGTATATTCCAGAAAATAAGATAAACTATTATCAAAAATAAAGCGCAAGAATTGTACTCGCATTGTATAGTTTTTTTTTAGCGTTAGGTCATCAAGTATTAGTCTGCAAACTGTCTAGCCTCTCTGACGTAATAGCACTTGAATAGCACATAATTTCCCTGAACTATTAGAACTGTAATTACAGTATTCATATTAGATTTGGTTTGAATTACCTATTTCCCTTTTAAGTTATCGAGCGAATTTGTAGTCGGTTTAGTTTGTAGTCGGCTGAGTTCGTAGTCGGCCAAGTAGTGCAGGTAATGTTATCAGTTGCATAGGTTTGTGGCGATATATTTGAAACTTGATAAGATATTCATGTATACTGTTTGAACCCGCGTCTCGGGGAAACTACTTAATCCACCCGGATAAAAAGTAACCTATAATCGTCTCCAGGGACCCCTCTTACTCCGTACTGGATTTCATCCAAATCGGTTCAGCCGTTTTACTGTGAAAGCGTAACAAACTAACTTACGTGTTTATAAGAATTCGTTAAAATAATTATGGGTTTGATCTTAATCTAACAGGTACTTCGAGAAAATCAATTGTTTGAGGAACGATTTGATTTCTTGAAAATTTAATAGTTTATGTTATTATGGCATTAAAGAACGAACCTTAAACGTGATGCTACAATAAAAATGGTGTTAATTGTCGATTTCACGAAAATTGTACGTAATCATGACCTTTGTATTATCTGGTATCCCAATCAGACAGATAAGATTGTTGTTGAAACAGTTTCTAAATAAAATATTTTGAAAAAATAAAAAAATGCAATTCATAACTTTTTATATTTTTTTAGTAGAACTATCGAGAATACCGGTCAGCTTAATATTAAAATCAGTAACCTGACGAGAATAACATCTACCGTGAAGTTTGCAATCCGATCAAATTTATTATTTAGCTCAATACATTCTGGCTGGATAATTTTGCTATCCAATCAATTTTGAACGTTAACGCTTTTGTCATATAATCATAATTCGATTGAATAGACATGACAGACAAGAATGCATTTTCGAAAAGTTTGCATAGTGCTGCACTAACCTTGTCGATTCGTCATGTAGTTTCGATAGTAAGAACTGTAGGTATATTATGAGTAACGGGTGACCATGAAACACTTGTTTTGTTTTAAGTAACGTCTGTCTGTTTACTGTAATATTGTCTAGTTAGAATAGTTTTTACTCACTGCTGCAGTTGTTTATCACATACCTGAGCGACCATTGTGACAGTTCATTTTAGGTATTGGAGAATCTTTTATGTAATTTAACAGGTTTCTTTAAAGATAATAATAAGATGTTTTTGATAATTTGTATATTATCAATGTATCAATTATCTATCTGCTAATCTATATTGATTATTACTATTTAAACGAGTTAAAGATGAATTTGCAATTTTGAAACTACCCACGTTGTGTTTCAAGAAATAAGTTTTGTTATTTTGCAATTATTGGAGGATTTGTGAAATGGATTATTTGTATTTTCACTGGATATTTTTAAATCATTTTCAAAATCCACCACCACAACATGCGAAGTACTGGCTTTTTTCGTTTACACGAACGCGCTGAGATATGCGTGGATATAAATACCGAGTATATCGTGTTCCATCCATCTTCCTAAATCATTGTCGTAATCTGTATTTATAATAGGTATCGAACCAACGCTCAATTGCGTTATATTTACTCAAATAATACTCATACATTTAGGTTGATATGACGCAGTACAATAAACGCAACAAATCAATAAATTTATTTCAACAACACGTACACAAAAATCAAAAATACTCCAGAACACTGTAGTGTCCCGCATCTAAGTATCCAGAAAACAACAGATGCTTCACATTTCTTCCTCTGCCGTAGTCGATAGTTTTCGGACAACTGTCCCTGTGAATTTTGAAGGTGTACTCCGGATAAAGCTCACTGACACAGTGCAGTTCCACGTGGCCGGCGTACTCCCCGTCTGTCGCCATCAATCGCCGATAGTCATGAGCAGTGTACATGTGAAACCCGTACGACCGATCCCCGATAATAAAGTCTTTATACCAATGCCAATGTTCCACTATCCGCTCCACTACTCTTAGCCGAATCTCTCGGTGGTGGTCTTGAGTCCCGTAAATACAGTAAGATACGGATCGAAACAAACAGTTACCATCCCCTCGGATAGGTATCACCCTCCGTGCCATCCTCTTTCTCCTTCTTTTCTTAGGCGAATTTCTTCTCGACTTCTTCCGGTCGATCTTTCGGTATCGATATCGACTCATTTGTTATATCGCACATCACTAGTCGCGGTTACAAATATGGCCGGCGTTAAAAAAATTGCGACACCGGGTTGTTTAGGGTCCTCCTCGAGTAAAGTTATTGTTGCAAATAAATGAGTTACTAATAAAACGGTTGATTTTTTCAAAATTAGAAATAATACGTGTAAAATTTCGCGGCCATATTGAAATCGTAACGCGGATCATTGGATTTTGACAGATTTTGATTTCCTATTGTGTTTATTTATTTTTTTATTGTGACGTTATTTACAGACAGTCTTCCTTGATTTATTTGTGACACTGATTCATATATCCGTCATAGTTTAAAAATGTTAGCGGATATCGCGCCAACCATAAAGACGAAAGAGGAAAATGTTTCAACGGATTAATGAGGCGAGTTTTTAAAATTAATCTGAAATTATTTATGTACTACATTTCCTGTGATTCAAAGAGGAATATACCAATTACCATTGGTAAGAACTAAACATTTTTTTCTATAATTATAAAGCCAAAAAAAACACCTTGACCTCTATCAGAACTCGTTTTTTAAATAGATAACGATTTTTGCATAATCTTGTATTGAAATGTCTTTGCGGCCATATAAGCAAGCGAATGTCCTTGTCTTAGCTGCTAAAGATGGACACTAGACTGCATGATAGACAATTGCCGTAATGATCGTGAACATGTGACTATAAATAGCATAGATATGTATGTTACTAAAGTAACTAGATCTGCAATCACCGAACACACTGCGGGCCATAAAGGTTGAGCCCACAGACATAATTCATGCCATTTTTATGTGGTTCGCCACACTGTTTTTTTCTTGGGAATACTATTGCCGTAAAGATACATCATACAGATGTCATAAGCATTTTGTTTCGGCTAGTGTGAGAGAAATAGATATAATTTTACATCAAAATGATTATTAGTTTCAAAGCTACGTCTGCATTCTAAAAAATGGTTACGTTTTTGTTACCGTGTAATGTTCGGGATTGCATCTCTATTGATATATGTCGATGATAAATAGCTGTTTTTCGCAGACAGAATGACACTGATATTCGTTACTTAGATATAATTTTCTCAATTTCTTTCTGTGCTCCAATGTAGATACTGAAAGATACCAATAGCACCCCTATTTCGGTTTTATACATATTTTATTTGCGTGTCTGTACAGCGCAGCATATTCCACGTTTGATGTCATATAAAGTACTGGCATCTGACCCACGTATAACCCTTGGGATAGTCGACTCATCCATCTACATTCTGAGACGGATATACGGCAATTTTCAGAATATCATGAGTAAGAGAACAAAGTTATATAGGTACTTGAATTATTAGTATTGATTTCAATGACGCAGATATAACTACGTTAAATGAATCAGAGTCGTATAAACTGTTAAGTTCTAAATGAAATATTTATCCATCCAAGTCACATCAATAAGCTTGACCTTCAGACGAAAATTTACATAGAAATAACTGATTGTTTTCATATATTAATTGTGTTGTCATTTTATTACACTTTGCTTAAAATAAATAGTATCATTATTGAATCTTATTCGAACGTATGGCGGCCATTAAGCCTGGCCGCTTTTATTATTAAATAAGACGTTACGCCATAATCATGTAACTATTATAATAAACCATTTGTATGAGACTACGTGTGAATGAACTTAGCCAGTCAATGTCACCCGCGAAACTGGTCGATATAGATTTGACAGTGACCTACCGAACATTGATAGTGTCTTCGGCAGGATTCGGCAACGCTCGGCGCTCCGAACGCCCACGAACACGAGTTTAAATCAATTTGTACGTTCGGACTGCGTGTTCGGGAGAGGTCGGGCCAGTTCGGGCCCGAGCCCACCCAAATTAAAGTTTTAAGTTCGTAAAGTAGTAAATTGAAGTTTGTGCGAGTGAACATTGAATGAAGCGTAAATTGATTACGATATTGTCCTGAGAAGATATTGATTTGATACACGAAAGCTGAAGTTTTTTTTGTCTTTTAGGTGGGGTTAATAAAAAGGGCTTTTTAGGGTTTGGTGTAGAAATAGCATGTTTTGCATTCATGTCTTAATATGTACATTTTTAAATGTTTTATGTGTCCTTTTTTTGAAAAAAAAAAATAGTCTGTTTTGAAGTAGAAAGAAAGGCAAAGATGTATTTTTCTTTCTTCCCTATCTACTATATTTTGTAGCTAAAAGTTTTTCAGAACAAAACCAATTCTTTCATCATCATTCATCATTCTCAGTTAGTTCTATAGCTACATAAAAAAAAACTCGCGTGGCCGCCTAGGTAACGAATTACTACAGATAAACACGCATCTCCAAAAATAATGATGATTCCGCAGTCAAACCGGTACGAGTTTCCTCTCTCTTCCTCTCATATTATCAGAAAGGGATGGAGCTCATCAAGAAGTCCTACGCTTTTGAGTGATGAGGTAATATCTGGTAATATTGTTTTAACACTCATTTTCAGATGTTTTTTGGTTAATACTCTGTTTATACAGGGGTAATAAGAATTTTAGGTCAATCATAACAGTGGTGTGGGATATTAAATTGGTTTTAAAATGTTTATGTGACGGTTGATTGATCTTAACTGCAACAGCTGTAAAGTTAAGCTCAGTTCACGATGGATTGGCGATGTTATAAAAATCTGATTTTTCTCAACATTAAAAGTCAATATGTCATTTCTTTCTTATCCTTGCTGAAGCCAGTCCTAAAAAGGACGTAGGGATTTTATCCGGGTACATCTTCTAGTTGGATTGGTGTTATCGCAGTCCGGGCAACAGCGCCTATGATATGAAAGTTACGTGTGTCAAAGCCCAAAAACTATCAGACAGAAGTGTTATTAACATACCATATAATATGTAAATATAAAAAGTTAAATCTTGTCAATTTGTGATTCTGTATGATAGGAAGAAAGGGACATCCCAATTGATATTTTCAACAAGCAAAATAAACTATATATTAATTCCAGGTGAAAAGTTCTATGTGCTTGCAATTCGGTTATGGGAATAATCTAGGTATAACGAAAAAATTAAGAAAAACCTGTCTTCCAGAAAAGTTTTTCGAATTACGAACATATGCAACCTTCGGTTCGGGACCACAGTCTTAAAAAAAAACAGTAGTAAAACTCCATTCTCGACTTTATTCTTCAATCGGCTTACAACTATACGATGACAACATACCCATTCTTAAGGCATACCACAGCGCATGACTCATCGCTACTAAATATTTATATATTTCGTCCGTTGGCATGTCTTGATAAAAAGTTTGATTTCGTCTTGAATAAAAACATGCTATGATAATCGGTTGAGTTTGAAATTTGAAATGAAACTACACGCTTGTTTTCCGTTAAATGATCAGGTGAGGTGTCGTCCAATATTTCTGATTAAATTGGTGACTAAAAATTTACTACACATTTCACTGCATTATATTTGATTATATTCGCCAAGACCTCGAGTTTTTTATAAGCAGAGTATTCATGGTGTTTCTTGCGGGCTCTTTTCTACCAGATCCTTTTTCAGGATGGGAAATCTTTAAATGACTCCCTCCTCGCTGTGGGTGGAGTGGGAGGGTGTGTCAGTCTCTTACTTCGATTGCACTTTGCTTTCCAGGGTCGCGGTAACCCTCTCGAACTATCCCTGGCATCTTTACGAGACTTTACTTAACCATTCATGAAAGGACTAGCTATTTCTCACGGAGTCGCTTAGTTATGTGTTGGTATTTATTGAAATTCTGGAATCATATCCCAGTACCTCTAGGACAAACTCTATGTAAAAACCTTTAGATTGCTAAAGACCAAAGAAGTACGATTTTAGTGATTCAAAATCGCTATCTAGGACCAATTTCATGCTACGGGAGTGACGTCAGATAGTCCCCAATTAGTCCATCCCCTAACGGTTGAAGGCATCTCAATTTCACTAGGTCAGTTCGGGCATGAAACTCAATCGGATCTTGCAGCCCAGTTGTATGCTCCGCCAGGTCACATGGCTACGGAATAACTGTTTGTATGACCTATGCATGCCCTGCAGATAGGGTAGAAAGATATGTGACATTTTTATTTAAGCTAGATGACCCGGTGTACTTCGTATCACCTATATGTACCTATCTTAACTTTTTTTACCCTTTAAAATCTTCCCTGGACTAGGACAAACATTTCAAAACCAAAATGAGCTAAATCGGTCCAGCCGTTCTCGAGTTTTAGCGAGACTAACGAATCAATCTATTATTAAATATTATGCATTCGCAGGCTTTTATGAAAAATAACATTCGTAGCACGGTTATTCTATACTTTGAACGGGATATGAGATAGCTAGTAATATTATTATTTTTGTGTCCAAAATTAGCTTGGACTTAAAATTGATAATTATGACACACGAGAGTTGTCTAAGAAATATTCCTGTCTGAAAATCTTTTTTAAGCCACCAATTCATTGAGCATCATTAAATTCTCTTAGTATGGTGCTCCAAAAAAGGTAACAAATCAATATCTCTCCAATTTCAAATTACACAAATTCACCACACCACCTACAATTCTGCCGACCCCAAATACGCGTTCGCAAGTATCGTACATCAAAGTGAAAGTGTACTCAAATAGCCGGTATCACACGCCATATACGTTTGAAGGTCAATGCCATTACGTAATGCTGGCGTCACGTGTCGGCTTGTTATCTATGCTCTTGCATGTGTTATGTATGAAATAGTCTGTGTCTGTGTGTGTGTGTGTCTGGGGCAAAGAACTGCGGCTATTGTTGCCGTGGCCTGAAACTCATTAGTTGCATCCCATGAAGGCAGGCTATTGTAGAAGTTTATTAATGAGGCGCCTATTGACCTAAAAACTTTATCTCTGGTCTTTTTAGACCCTTTTGAAGCGTTTAAAAACGTCTCACAATAAAAAAAATATGTTTGTTCACGGCAAGAAATTGGTATACGACACAAAATATTATAGTGAATTACCTAATTATTCACTGCGGTAACAATGCCGTCATAATTAATTTAATTAAAGGAGGACTAGCTACATAACCAAAATTAAATTTTAAGTAGGTGTTATAATCGTTATTATTATCATCAATTGAAAACTAACTCGTTATGCTTTCTCGGTAAAGCGGCTGGATAATTGTGATGAAATTTGGTTGCTAGTTTTTTATGATTGTGAAAAATTATACGATATTTTGTAGTTACATTATTGCTATCAAACGGCTATTTTATGAAACTCGACCCAGGATTTGATCCCAGAGTATAATTCAAGCTCAGTATTCGCTATTGATGATCCTATCAATATTTTTCTTGTACTTACATGTTTTTTTGTCTGTATCAAAAATAAAGGTACTTGTGATTTCTAAGAATTTTACCTATCGCAGCAGACTAATATTTCTAGGACTACAGGTCCAAATAAATGCAGACTAACTAGATTGATGACCTGTCATAGCTTGGTTTTTGATAGACGGGTTCAATAACCTATTGTAGTCTACATTGAAAGCTGATAGTGCGGTGGTGCGAGTTCATATTTAATATTTCTATTTTATTTATTGAACAAGTTTTATTGCTCTCTTTTTAGGTTACACACAATTTTTAGGGTTCCATTTGCCAGTACCAGGACATTAATACTATATTGAACTGTCTGTCGTAACTGAAACGTGAGCTTTTAAACCGTAATTGTACAATACATCCTACCTAATAATAGGTCAAAATTAACAAAATCTTTTTACGTCAACCTATTAATCAAGTATTTGATTTAATTCCAATTTAATTAGTAAAATTGTACAGAAATGTTGTACTTAATTTCTTTTTCAATACTAGGAAATTTAAGGTAGATCTTTCAGCGATCAAGGTATTATTTTGAGGCGATTATTAATACAGTAATGAGCACTTTGAGTTTGTTTGAAATATCCATGTTAAACTTAAGATAAAACTTCAAAATATTAACAAAAGAAAAGGTCGACACATCAGAAAATATTGTAAATCCTGGCGACCATTCAGAAGACATTCTAGAAAAGCTTTATTTTTTATAATATCCACCGTTTTCATTTCACAACTAGCAGTGAAATTCAAAAAATGGTTCACCGGTTTTCGCTTTCATTAAACAAACAAAAAACTGCGCGGCCAATCAAACACACCTACATAAACAAACAACAAAACCTACATACACAAAAATTGAACATATTGATTTAAAAATGTGCAAAACCGTTTGTACTCAAAAAAGGCAGATACCCATTTCTGGTTCGTAGCCAGAAACGTCAATATTTTTTATTTACATGTTGTTTTTGATAACCCTCGACTGCGGTTTCCACAAATGTCTACACGTGAAGCAATAAAGGATTTGCGCGTATTTAAAAACCTATACCAAAAATATTGTAACGCACGAACACAGCATAGTAGGTAATTATGAAAAATAATGCGTCATAGTACAGCGAGTACAAATGACCTCGCGACTGACGTTCGTCAGACTTCGAAGAGAACGATGAAAGCTGAGAAGATGAATGATGATGTTTAGAGCATGAAATTTACATAAATGCGCCATCCTTAAGCTGCTTTCAGATTACGCTATAATATAATAGCATGTAGTATATAGCTCATAGCACAACAGTATCGCGCGCCATACATTGTAATGGACACGTTCACACTGTACTGTATTACTATATATTATTGGCTATGTATTGTGCTGTGAGCTATATACTATAGCGTAGTCTGAAAGCAGACTTTGTTTATATTTTTCGTAAAATCAATTGGTAGCTACAGACTCTAATAATGAACTGAAACCTTGAAATTCGCAAATTTTTCACGTGTTTCCAAAATGTTCACGTTTTTAATTTCGAACGAAGTGGAAGGTTCCTAATTTTTTTCAGTTGGGTTGGCTTGATTCAGACATATTGATTACATTTTTTCGGCTTCGCCGCGGGTGTTCTAAAACCTTACGAATAAACTTTGAAATAGCAATTGAAATTAGTTCTACGAGTTCCACGAGCTGTGAACGAACGAACGCTTAGAAACGTGGTCTTTTATGATGAAATTCATGGAAAATAGGTAACTATATCGGCTTGTACACGTAACTTCGCAATTTTGGCGTGAAAAGTGGAAGTAAAGAGCAGAGGTACACTTAAAGCAACAAAAAATAGGGTTCCTTTTTTACCTTTTGAGGTACAGAACCCTAAAAATGGTCACTGTCATTGCTTTTCATCGTTTAATGGTTATTGTCTTAATTTACATGTTTTCATACATGGACAGTTTAGAAGAAAGCTGAATAAATGAAAATAACGACTATTGCCAAGTTTCGTGCGTCTGTACTTAGCTTCAGTTCAAACAAGCATTTTGGGATGTTTCTTGTCAGTCAGCCATTGAAATTAAAATGACCTCAATACGCAATTTTCCTAGTTTTTCTAAATTCTAAGTCTTGTAATCAAGGGCAGTTTATTGTCACTATCTAGGTCTAAAAATACACAATATGAAAACAAAAATGACCTAATCCAAACAGTACTCGTACACATGAAATCAAAAAATAATACAATCCAAGTTGTGCTACTAAGTTATACGTAGGAATAATAGCTCTACAGATATTATAAATGCAGAAGTAACTTTGTCTGTATGTCTGTCTGTTACGCTTTCGCGGAATCTCCTGAACCCATTTAAATGGAATTTAGTTTACTTGAGAGTTACATAGAAATCTGGAAAAAGACGTAGGACGTAGTCGCTTCCCGCTGTCTAACCCTATGTATGCTTAGATCTTTAAAACTATGCAACGGATTTTGATGCGGTTTATTTAATAGATAGAGAGATTCAAGAGGAAGGTAAAATTTGTCAAGTTTCTGTATCTATTGGCTAAAATATCGCGGGCGAAGCTGCTGGCGGAAAGCTAGTATATAATAAAGCTCTCATTTAAGCAGTACAAAGTCGCTGAACATTTCAGGTTTTTCATTTCGTAAACTTCGGAGATAAGGGACGTATTCTTTCGTGCATTCTTTTATTATAATTTGAAAACTATAATACGTAAAAGAAAATGAAAAAATAGATAAAAATATCATGTGCAGACAGAGCCTTTCTTATATGACCCCCACCCTTATAATTACTGCTACACTTGAAATTTACCCCCACTTATACAATATTATTTTACAACTTCTTTCTTTCACAATACATATGGACATACAGCATGCAGCAGCAGCTCTAAAATTGTTATAAAATTCAAGCCAGACGGAGAAAGGGTCCTTTGTCACATTTTGGTTCGGAACCCTAACAAAAACAATCCAATTTCAATTTGTATTCGAAAAAAGTTAACCTGTCGAAAACATTTGCGAACCATTTCTACGTAGTATAATTGTTGGTTTGGTTTTGACTGTCGGTTACAGTTAACTGCTAAAATAACAACCAACAGTTTTTGTAGACCTTCCAGAATGGACACTGCTTATTTCACTGTTTTAATTCAAAGTATATGTCTATTATGCCTAGCATTGGGATAAGACTACAAAGTTTATAACCTTGATTAACATAAAGAATACTTTTATCCCAGTATCCAGATTCCTGAAGACTCCTGAAGTCGTGGTGGCCTGGTAATACTCATGCCTTCTCTGTTTGAGAAGAGGCCTGCGCCCAGCAGTGGGACAATATGTAGGCTGATGATAATCCAGACTCAATTCGTAGTCCACGGAGACGAATTCGCTAGCCCCATCTCCCTCTCTGAGGGAACATCTCGCACTCCAATAAAAACTACCCTATTACCTTCATAAGGGTTAATTCTACGTCCATAACCATTTTCATAAAAATCGGTTCAGCTGTTTCGCGGTAAGTAACAAACATATTCGCATTTATAACAATAGTAGTCAGAAGCCAGAAAGTCTGACAACCCAGTCTTACCAAGGGGTATCGTGTTACCCGGTAAATGGGTTGTGGAGGTCAGATAGGCAGTCGCTCCATGTAAAACACTGATACTCAGCTGCATCCAGTTTAGACTGGAAGCCGACCTCAACGTAGTTGGGAAAAGGCTAGGCAGATGAAGATGATGAACAATAGTAAGCGAAAGATTCTTCAAGATGTATTTTCATTCACCGTTAGTGAGTATCGTTTAAATTAATCTTAGAAAGTATTATAGGGGTTGTGAACTACTAGGCCACTACGAAAATTGTAAATTTTGTGTGTCAAGCCCTCGGGGTGCGCTGGTCAGTCCGCGTGTTATAGGGGGAGGGAGGGTGAACACCCCACCCACCCTGCAATTCGACTATTCGATATCCACGTGGCATAATAATCGAATTAATTAACCTTTCAGGGGTGTAGTTGTAAGTCTTTTGTATGTTATTGACAGAGAGTTAATTGCTTGCTGTCAATTTATATGATGTATTTTATTTTTATTCGAATTATTTGTCTGTGGACGGCACCTACCTACTTGTGAGTGAACTGAACAAGTATATTTTTTGTTCTTGCAAATGATGTTCATGGCATGGTGAACAATAGTTTTGAGTACTACCATGAAGATAAAATAGAAGTGGATCACATACTATACTTACGGGTGGTCGACCTTAGGCATTTTTTTTATCTCACACTTGTCAGTTCTATTCTAGTAGGGGATGCCTACTAGTACTTGCAAAGAGGTACTTATCACACCTACTATTTATTGAAATTAAAGACTCTATTCATGTCTTCGGAAGATAAGAATAACTTTTTTATACATTTTGAACAACTTATTGCTTGATTCAAAATGGCTGACATTAAAGTTAAGATAACATTAGTTAGTTCGTGCTAAAATCAGCGTTATTTTCGTAAAACTTAACAGACAGACAGACAGAAGTACCTATCTTCACAAGTGTATTATTGCTAAGTACGACATTTAGTATTAACATGTAGTTCGTTAATTACGGCGCGTTTAAGGGGATAACGTTTGCAGCTGTGGGTACTTTGAGGCAATCTCATTAAGCTTTTGGTTTTGATACTGTTAACTACGCTAATTTGAGCATACTCCAAAAGAGTTTCTAGTAGAATCTCTGCCATGTACGGGACTATAAACTCCCGAAGGAGACGAAAATGGGGATAAAGCCATCACGCGGAAGCCCTTTGAGACAACTGTAATGAAATTTGATGGTGACACATGAGCGGCGATTGTATGTATACACTATAGAAATGCACCCAGGGACAATCCCCGGTTTGTGCAGGACTATTGCAAAACACGAAAATATACTACTAGAAAGAAAGAAAGAAATGAAATGACAACCGGGACCAACAGCTTAACGTGCTTTCCGAGGCACGGAAGTCTCGCTATGACATAGATGGTCACCCAACCACGGACCGACCGCGCTAAGCGCAGCTCAACCTTTGATCGGTCGACCTGTGCGGCTGTTACTTACCCACGAGCTCCTCCTTCAATTGGGCTAACGTTAACAAATGTCTAAATAATCAAACTATTTAAATATGTTGTTTAAAAAAAATTCTAAGCATAAAATCGAGTGATGTTTAAGTGGTCCAGATACCAATGCGAAAGAGAAATGGAGCTATACAGGGAGGATAGCGTTGTCTCGTTTTCGTCCTAGTATCAAATCGCTTTAACGTGTTATAATACCTCCCCAGTTAAAGCCCCATTTTTGGTCATTATCATATTGAATTCGAGTACACTGTAGTGCAATTAGAAAGGCAAAATATTACTGTTGGACATTTATAGCTTTAATTGCACGCCAGTTACATCATTATTTTGCTATTAACTTCAATTTCCTGAAATTCTACCCGTTGAAAATATTGAACACTAAAAGGTATTTAGACATATTTTGAAATTTCATTCATATTAATAGTCATTTAGGAAATTTCAATTTTATTATGTCTAAACAACTTTAATGTTGTTCCCACAATTGATACTGATGGTTCTCAAAATATTACTTTTTCCGTTACCTCCTAACATGTAAACGTATAACGTATCGTGAATCATAAGACATCTAAAAAAGCAAAAACAGTAAATTTTAGATTCTGATATCCTAGTTTTCATGCGCCTTATCTGAAAGTTTTCTATTCAATAAAGAGAAGATCAGAAATACAGAAGATGCGACGCTGCACGTCATTGGTGACGTCACACAAAGCATATTCTATGGAATCCTCGATTTATTTACGATTCTCAACGTCACGGTATTAAATGGTTTTGTCGGCTTCGAATGGAGGCACCACTGGTTTCCCTGCAAAGTGACGACACCCCTTCAGGGTGGCGTGAGGGGGAGCCCCACCCTCGAGTCACTCAGTCCCCCCTTTCATGATAATCAGTTTTGAATAGTGAAATTTTGAAATGAAAACACTTTCATTTGGTGCCAGCCCAATAGTTGCTTAAATTATGGCATCTCTGTATTTCTTTTGGGAGGTAATAATTTTATAGTTCAAGGTAAGAATCTTTAATTCAAAAAAGTTTATACTTTTTTTACCCTTACTAATAATTGAATTGCAAAAGAAACATGTGTCTGTAAAGATTTCGTGTAGAAATGAATGATCAGATTTGTGCAAAATTTTGTATTGAGAGAACCCTGGTAAACCGCAGTAAAGAGTTAGTAAGAAATAAAATAAAAAGTGAAAATACACCAAATATTTTTTTGATAAAACAATGTTTTTTTTTCTGACTGTCCAGGCTACGCCTAAAATACAATTAGATATCGCCACTCCTAGTGGCTATTTAAATATATCAAAAGAAAACAAATACCAGTGTGGAAACCCTTATCTATTATATATACCCTTATCATATACCTTAACTTTTTAACCCTTAAAGCTACAAATAATTTTAAAGATTATTATCAAAATAACAGAAAACCCTTCAAAGACCAAGGGGCATAGTGATTTCATACCACCTGTTCCCCTATATCACGCCAGTTGCACGAGCTAAGGGCGGGGGCGAGTCTATTTATATCAGTAAACCACGCGACTGCGGGCAAGCCCATTACAGTATGAATAAATAAGGGTGCTTGCTGATTAAGCGATTTGTCGTCGCGATTAATCATTGCGTTAGTTTTTTCTGAACTATGTTTGAAATTGTTTTCAAAGTCTTCAAAATGTGGCAATGATATACTTTCGAATTTAAAGTAGTAGTAAAGACGTCTGGTATCAGCGCACGGTAGTTTTAGAATCAAAATAATCGATTTTTGATCGATAAGTGATGGTGTGAGACAAATAATATTTACTTACTACGGATTAAAAATTAACACACACTCCAAAAAATAATTCAAAAATCAACATTAATCAAAGTCTTTAACCTTGCGACTGCTACATTTATATAGCTTTCCGCCCGCGGCTTCGCCCGCGTGGACATTTTTTTTACACCTTGGGTTACATTATTTAAGTTTTAGTAGGGATCCCTAATTATTTCTGGAAATAAATATAGCCTATGACACTTCGTAAAGATGTAGCTTTCTAACGATGAAAGAATTCTTCAAATCGGCCCTGTAGTATTTGAGTTAAAACCCTACAAACAAACAAATCTTTCCTCTTTATAATATTAGTATAGAAGTATAGACAAAGCTACACGTGTCCACCACGCCACTGCCACGACTACATTACAAAATTAAAGGATGAAATTGTAGCTTGGCGCCAAAAGGGCATTTTTGACGTGACGGTCAAAGGAGCCTATTGGCATGTTAGACAATATGGCCGCGGCACGCATAATTAATACCCACTTAACTACGGTATCTGTTAATTAGGACTACGATGGACAGCGAGCGTGAAGAGAGAATACATTAAATGCACTATCTCAGTCGTATGTAACCTTCTATAGATAGCTAGAAATGTATACTAGCAGCTTTCCTGCGGTTTTACCTGCTTTCTGAGGGAGTTACATAATCCACCCAGATTAAAAATAACCTAGGTTCTTTTCTAGGTCTCAAACTATCTCCATACCAAATTTTATCTTCATAAAATCAGCCGTTTTACTGTGAAAGGGTAAGAGACAGAGATACGTTCGGATTTACAATATTATTATGGACTAGCTTTCTGCCAGCGGGTTTGCCCGCGTGTACTATACGAATTCAAATTGAAAATGACAGAGTTTCATACAAACTTTGGTCCCCCTTTTTCACCTCCTTAATGGGGAGAATTTCGGAAAATCATTTCTTATTGGATGTCTACGTCATACAAAGAACACACCCTCTTAGTTTCAGATCTCTACGGCTTAGGCTGTGCGTTGATCCGTCAGTCATTCAGGACAAAGCATTTTATATGTAAAGATTTATTTCTCCAAAAAATTCTGCTGAAAATCGTATAGTTGACTCATCTAAAAATTCTGGAGGACTTTCAAAGCATATCAACAAAATGTATGGTCAGGCAACGAAAAGCAAATATCCTTTTAGTAGAATCCCAATCGCAGCATCTCCGTCCGTAGTTACTAAATAAACCACGAAATACGATGATTTCCGAGACATCAGGCAATACACGGTTTTCGCTACGTCTTCTATTTATATATTCGTGTGTATCGTTTCGTCCGAGTATTTACACTATCTAGAGTTGTAATTCTAGAGGGTTGGGCAGTATCTAAGCAATTTTGACCTCGGTCGTGAGATGCTAGAAAGGAAAATGTCTACTATGCACCCATTTTGTTCCTTAGGAACAGAAAGTTAATAAGGTTTACAAAAAAAAACTAGAACTAGAAATTTACTTCTAGTAACTATTAACTGTGCGCTGGTTCGAAACCTGGCAAGTACCAATGTGACTTTTCTAAAGTCATATTATGTACTTTCTAAGTATATCTTAGACACCACTGACTAACGGTGAAGGAAAACATCGTGAGGAAACCTGGAGTTAAAAGTCTGAAATCGCCAATCCGCCTTGAGCAAGCGTAGTGATCAATGCTCATTCCTTCTCTGTATAAGAGGCCTGTGCCCAGTAGCGGGACAATATATAGGCTGATGATGATGAACTATTAGCGGCAAAAATGAGACGAGTAATTCAATTAAATTCTCATCTGATACCAGTAGTGATTCAGTTAGGCGTAGTGTCCAAACAATTAGCCCAGTTGTCAAAAACAGTTGCTGGATTGCGAAACGCTTTTTGGAGCATTGTTAGAATTCAGACGCATCGCACTAATTGTATTGAACAACGTTGACGTATTATAGGAATTTGAAGCTGATATTGCGAGCTTGCTACACTGCATATTGCGTTTTAATGAACCTGGTTAATTAAGACAGAGGAAATAGTTACACCACTTGCACAAGCTTTGAATACAATATCGCACCACTCGTGCAAAACTGTCACTTGTGTAAAGTTATCAAAAATGAGCTAAGTATGTCATAGGTTGCCTAAAGTAGAAGAACACGTCAGAATGTAACCGATCCATTTCCCCTAATCGGTAAGTATACTCAACGTATAGGATACTAAAGTTTAAAATACTTCTGGAAAAAATGCTTTTTGCCTAAGTTACAGTGTAGTACCGGGGGTGCGATATTTACTTTTACTTCTCGTGTGGGTTGCAAGTTTACTAACTTAACAAGCCCTAGTGTCAGAGCTATCTCAAATCCACCTGACGGCCTCTGAGATGGAATTGTAACAAACGACTGCTGTCGGGTGAGGCCGGGTTGATGTGCCCTCCCAGGTGGGTGTATCACCGCCAACTCCCAAAATAACCAGACTCTGGACGTCTTCATTAAACTTTTAGCATGTTAGGAGTCCAGTGTGGTACACGGCGATTTTATAACTATGTATTACTAGCTGGTGCCCGCGGTTTCACTCGCGTCCCTGGGTAACTACTTAATACACCCGGATAAGATATAGCTTAAAACCTTCTCGAGGGTCGTCTCTATCTCCATTACCAAATTTTATCCAAATCGGTTCAGCTGCTCTCGAGCTTTGCGCTTAGCAACACATTCAGCGATTCATTCGTGTTTTTTAAGTTTCTTTTGTGTATTTTTTCTGTTATAGCGTCCTTTTTGTGTGAATAAATGTTTTTTCTTTCTTTCTTTCTTCTTCTTTCTTTCATTCTTATATTATAAAAGACTAGCTAGCAGCGGCTTTGCCCGATATCTTTTAGCCAATGGATACAAAGATTTCACAAATTATATACTAAAACCTTCCTCTTGAATCACTCAAAATCCGTTGCGTAGTTTTAAAGATCTAAGCATACATAGGGACAGACAGCGGGAAGCGACTTTGTTTTATACTATGTAGTGATAAATATATAATTATTAGTATAGATTATTACTTGATGTATTACAAGCTGGGAATCGAACTCCAATCTAGCAGTTACATTGCAACAGCTTGATCAACGAAGCAGTGCGCAGTATATTCCATGAATCTTAATTAATTGAAGATGGATTGTAAGCTTAGCGTAAGTATTCATTACAACTGTGCACACATATTGCATATTCAGCTTCAGTGCAATATCTACGATAAATTAATATTGATGCTTGACTGCCTGTTCTATGAAATTTGATTAGTTTGCGAGGTCTTGGGTATAAATTACATTAGTATCCGAAATGAACTTGAACCCATCGGGTTATCAGCAACTCTTTCTTTATGTGTATCCGACCTTTGTCAGTCGGCTAAATTTTTTATTATAAGTGCTTTTATCATGTAATTAATGTTGTGGACGGAATTATTTAGATTATGTGAGAGAGAGTCGTAACGGCCTAGTGTTTAAGGCATCATCGGCAGCACGTGTACGCGTGTGCGGGTTTGAGACTTTGCAAATTCGATGTGACTTTTCGGAAGTCATAAATCTAGGTTTTAAACTATGTATTTGTGTACCAAATTTCATCGAAATCCGTTCTGTAGTTTTTGCGTGAGAGTTTGATAATCTTACATACTCATCGCACTTATGATATTAGTGGGTTTTAATGCTTGGCTTACGTACAGTCAATAATTGCAGTCTTGCTAAAAGTATACACATAAGAAAATTAAATTAAAAATTTAAAAACCCCCTACGCAAAAATGCCTTACATCATTTTGGAAAAGAGCTGATACTCTTACACTGCTGGACTCATATTACCCAAACATAGCTAAGAACCAACGCAAGGAAACTGGCTTTCAAATGAAAAAAAAACCGCAGCGAAATCGGTCCATCCGTTTGAGAGACAGACATCCACGTCAAACTTATAACACCTCCTGTGTCGGGGGTTAAAAATGAATAAAAAGAAAAGAGCGCTTAACAAAAATCACATCGTTCCTTTGTACGTTAAAAAAGCTCGCTTTGTAAGCTTGACGCGTAACCAATGTAGCTCAATTTGTACTAAAAGCCGACTCCTGATAGGTAATCAACGGCCATTTTCCACTGGACTGTGTGACGTCACCTAAAAGCCTGGCGATGTAATGGTTTTAGGAATTAGTTTCTGTCTACCTAAAAGCGTATTCTGCACTTCGGTATTATACAGGATGTTTGGTGCATCGTGTGCCAAATTGAAATGGTCGACTGAAGGGGTCATCTGCTAGCCTTTCAGACCCCTTAATACCCCTCATGCCCTGTGGATTTTTTTATCGACTTTTTATTGTTTTACTAAAAAATGACCCAAATTTTACATTCAAGTACAAATAAGTACTCTTAAACAATACACATCGAAATAAAATTAAATTTCAGAGTCTACGCCTGTAAAATTTATGTCGAATGTAAAATTTAGGTCTTTTTTAGTAAAACAATAAAAAGTCGATAAAAAAAATGTACCTATGTATAATGTAACATTCTGTATGATAGCGGAATTTAAAATAATAACCGCGCTTTTTTTTAAGGGATGTGACATCGTTAAATTCCTCTCGCTGTGGGCGGAGCTGGATGTGTCAGACTCTTACTGACACCAACCCATCCATGTTCCTTCCTTCGCCTATTAAGTTCCAGGGCTGCGGTAACTCTTTTGAAAAATCCCACACCCTCGATATAACCGCTTAATCTCAATAAACCACGGAATTTTAAGCATTAACTTTTTATTCTACTCAAGCAAAAAAAAAAAAAATAAGAGCCATAATTTTAGTACTTGTTTCTACCCGCGATTTCATCTGATACCTGTTTAAAAAGTATCCAATGTTTTAATCCAGGTTATAAACTATGTGTGTACCAAGTTTCACCCAAATCCATTCAGCAGTTTTTGCGTGAAAGAGTAACAAACACATACATCGTCACAAACTTGGGCATGAATTAATATTAAGTAGGGGTACATTCAATATTAGCCTACCTAAAACTAATATAAGATTGATATTCCAATTTCATTAGTCCAGTCAAAGTTCATTAATCGTAAATAATTGAAGTGTCAGTTTAAATGAAATATTGCTCTCTGCGAAATTCGATTTCACAGTAAGCTTTTAATAAAACGAATGACCTATGACTTTGTTTATTATTGTCAAACTAATATTATTGCAAAAGTGAGTTTGATTGTACATTCATGATTTCATGGTACAGCAGCTGAACCGATTTGCATGAAATTTCGTATAGAGATAGGTAGGACCCTGGTGAAACTGTGAGATGAGAACAGCTAGTATATTTACATTAATACCATAATTTATATACGTATACGAAGATACGATACGATAAGATACGATATATTTATATACGAAGTACTAGACATGAATCGTTCAATACAATTGTGAGTTTCGTTTGATACCTTTTACGGTAAAACGGACAAACCGATTGAGATGAAATTTGGTATGAAGATAGATTGACCTCTGGAAAAGGTAATGGGATAATATAAAAAATTATACATCTTGCTTTGTCATATAGTATGTCGAAAAATGAAATGCTCGACAATTTCATGAAATACAATCTGTGTGGTCGATGAATACAATACCTATACATAATTATATAACTTAACCAACTTTCATGAAGTGTGCAATTGTTGTGATTTATCGATTTGTTAAATATGGCCACGACATTTCATGCAGCGATCAAATCTACGATATGGCCACGTCCGAAATATACATTACTGTGGCAGTCAGAATTCAATTCAATATCAAGTAGTTTTTAATAACTTTTCACTGCTAAGCAAAAGTCTCCTTACTTCCCTCCGCACACGAAGAAGCGTGTCGTAATCCAGAAGTTAAATTCACAGCAAATTTACAGCTCAGCTGTCGGTGAATAGACAATACAGTGCTGCATATAATTAATAATGCGATCTGGTGTCGGTAACGCGAGGTCGTACACCTGAGCTTGGATAGCACAAAGACTAATTAATTAGATAAGCGATTGGATAGTGCCGTTGGAGCGTACAAGTGACCACGCAAACATCTATTTGATTGGCTTGTGAATTAGTTGTGCTCTGATCTTCAAACCATACAGTCTTCCTTAAAAGAAGCTTAAAAAATATTGTGTGTTACAGAAATTATATTTGCTATGCCACTGTTGTGTGAAGGCATCTTCTCATACAAAGAAGGCATGAGCATTGATCGCCAACTTTAGTTCCTTTAAACCTCACTTTAGTTTAGTGTTAAAGATACATTTAGAAAATACATAATATGAATTTAGAAAAATAAAATTGTTACGAAGTACTTGCCAGATATTGATAGGTTTAACGACTACGACATCTTTGTCCTAACACAAAACCTGAATAACATGTGAGGCACAATCTGCTCTTGTTTTTTTCGGATTGAAAATCATCAAATGCCCCCTCCCGCCGTCGGTGGGGCGGGTGGGAGTGTCAGACTGACTGACAAAAACCCATCCATGTTCCTTCCTCAGCCCTTTGTATTCCGGGGGCGCGGTATCTCTTTCGAATGTCCCACAGCTGGCACAATCTGCTCTGGGTCTAGATGGCTGATTAGGAGCCACCCTCTGATCAAGGAGGACTTAGAGCCAGACACAGTAATTATATGTGTGTAACGATAGAATATAAAATGAAGGCAGTTTTCGAGACATGTTTACAATATTGTTTTTTGTTTCAAATTTTGCAGCCACATTGAAATGTTATTCCTATTTATTATTACTCAAAAAAATATTAAATTAATCATTTGTTTGAATATAACATTTCTAATATTAATTAACACCTATTCCAAAACCATATTCTATTTACTATCGAATGCATTAGCGACCACAAGCCAGGGATTCATTCCAGAAAGCCGATAATTGTTGCCTCCATTAAATCAACGCCAGCTGGTAACGACAAATCTTTTTATTAGTGCTGAAGTAATTTCCATGACTAGATGAATATTATAAGTAGACTAGCTTTCCGCCAGTGGCTTCATCCGCATGTGCTACACGAATTCCAATTAAAAATGACAGAGTTTCATACAAACGTTGCGCCCCTTTTTCACCCCCTTAGCGTTAGAATTTCGGAAAACCTTTTCTTATTAGATGCCTACGTCATACAAAGAACACACCCTCCAAGTTTCAAGTCTCTACGATCAGCGGTTTAGGATGTGCGTTCATCCGTCAGTCATTCAGGACAAAGTATTTTATATGTATAGATTAGCTGAACAGCCTACATAGATGGTCTCTCTCCATAATGACAGGCAAATCCAATTAGCAATTGTCCACTTCATTAACGTCCAAATTAATGAGATAACTATTATGCTCAAGCGAGGAGTTAATTGGATCAGTTGAACATACTCATGAGACTAGTAGATGGATTTTTTGAAGAGTCTCCTCGCAATTATCATAGCTGACGTCCCGCCATGACGTTTTTTTGATGTAAGAGTGAGACGTAACTATTACTTTTTGAAACTGAAACCTGTGTTATTTGCAAATTTTATGGTATTTGCATACCCATATTTTTAGTAAGTGCTATACCCCCAGACAAAGAAACTGCATCAAAGTTTTTGTTTAAAAAAAATTGAATGGCCCTTTCCAGTATACAAACATACACTTAGGGATAATGATACTACGCTGTTATGAAGTTAACGAACGAAACTATAGGTTTCAATTTTTATAAAAAGTTAGAAAACTTGGTTAAAATGTTTTTTTTTTCAAAGGTAGGTGCGTGTTGAACATTGATGCAGTTTATTAGTCCGTCAGTGTATATTTGGCTATTCTCAACAATCGATCTGACCGAAAATGTTCTTACTAGAGATAGAATTTTGACCATCCATACAACTTATGTCAAAAACCTTTCTCTAGTTAACAAATCTGAAGATCGATAATTTATTGAAAATGGTCGTTAAACCAATCGATCCAAGCTTTACTTTAATGAAAATTACAAGAAGATTCATGTTAAAAATATTACATTTTATTTTAGTATAAAGTTTATTAGGAACCCTCGCAATGTTTTCAATTAATTTGTACAATATAACAAAAACCCATCCAAATCGGATCGTTAGTTTTTGAGAAAATCACGGATTTTCAAAAATACGGTTCGAAAAATACTATCACGCTAGTCCACTAATTTAGATCAAAGTATATTACAATGTCACGTCAAAATGAGTTATGGCGACCAGATCAGGGACAGCACAGGTTCACTGTCTCCTATAAGTCAAACAGGGGTCACGCACCATTTGACACGGCCTCGATTGCCGACTCGATGAGACATGCACCAATCAACGTCATAAAAAAGGTTATAAATGGCAAAAAATCTTATATAATAATGTCTCTCGGGCAAAACCGCGGGAAACACTAAGTCTATTCTAACATATGACTACTATTCACTCAAGGCCAATAATCTGATAAATTCCCATCAATTTCACCGTAGAGCGGTAACAAACGACATTACGGCGCCATAAGTGAGTTGCCATCAAAGAGGTACGGTGGCTAAAGGCATTATTAGATTACTAGCTGCTCGTGCATCCTGAGGGGACTACTACGCGCAGCCGGGCAAAAAGTATCCCGTACGTTAGTCCAGGTTATAGACTTTGTCTGTACCAATTTTCATGGAAATCCATTCAGTGGTTTTTGCTTGAAAGGGTAATACATCTACATACACATATATATCCTCACAAACTTTTGTGTTTTCTTTTTTGATACTGAAAGGGATGAAATGGCAGTGAAATGCTATATTTTTATTTCTCAGTCGACGTCTATATATAAAAAAAAACTTTAGGTGTAAATAGTTGACGCGAGCTAACTTAGCTTTTCTGAGAAGAAGAAAAAGAAGAAAAATGTGCAAGTATCTTGAACGTAAAATAATTAACTTATATCTTCTTGAGAAATAAATAAAAATAAATCGCCGAATTATATTGACGGCTAGTGCCGTAATAATATTTTACTAACATAGTTTGTTAGTATATTGTTACTAAACCTTTGAGTCTTGTTACTCGAAATAAATGCTTTATTATTATTATAAAAGCAGCGACGTGTATAGGGACAATGTCATAATTGCATTATTTCTAAATTCCGTATATTCTTCGACGAAGTAAAGATCGCCTAACGCATAAAAGGTTCAACCTTAATTGAGGGGAAACTCTTTGGCGCGCGCTGGCCTACGTTAGTTAAAGCTGTTAGCTAGCCTCACTCAAAGCGCTCGGTTCCTCTTTGATGTGATTTTCCACTCAATATGCAGATGGGCTAATTCTAGTTAAATCTAGATTGAGTTATTTACCCTGTCCCGAGTGGCGAAGGTTTCATATTTTCGATTTAATGCTTGCATTAATTTGATGTCTTTAGTAGAGTAATGTGGTTTACATAATATTATATATCCTATTAATAATATAAAATGCAAAAGTTTGTGACGATGTATGATTGTTCCTTTTTCACGCAAAAACTACTGAATGGATTTGTATGAAATTTGAAATTAACATAGGTTACTTTTTATGCTGGTGCGCGAAGTAAAACCCTCATACACACATGTCCCCCCATGTCATACTTAATTGTATCGAAATGAATTCGGTCGTTTTAGTGTGAAAGCGTAACAAAAAAACAAACGAACTCACTTTCGAATTTAGAAGGAATTCACTGTGTTTTGTTTATAAATCTCACACATAAACCAATACCGTGTTTGTCCATTTCCATCTATATTCCTGAGAACATAGACTGCAGTATACATAAACTGAAAAATATTTCGCTTCGTAGTTCCTGAAAATGTATTGGTATTCGCATATTCCAAATTATTCACAAAGTTACCCTGAAAACTGATGGTTTGGCCGGGATATCGTGCCCCGAGTCTGTTGCTAACTTATTTTAGTTTCCCACTATTCTTTGTTGAATAATATTACTTTCTGATAAAATGTACGTTATTATTTTCTTTAGACTTTTTTTATCCAGTCTTTTGTTACCAAACATGGATTCATCGGGCACATTTATAAAGAACTCTTTTGTGTATAAAAGATCTTTGTAATAGAAAATAATAAGAAACTAGCTCTAAAACAAAACTAGCTATTTAGAGCGGTTTGAACGGTGTCCTGAGGAAACTTCTTCAAAAACCTGGATAAAAACTATACGTTCATCTCTCGATGACCTGAGTGGTTTAGTGGTCAACATGCACGCAAGAGGTCCCGGGTTCGATTCACGGGCAGAAATTGAAATGATGAATTTTAATTTCTGTAACGGGTCTGGGTGTTACTATGTATAATATGTATGTATTTATAAAAGTATATAAGTAGTATATCCGTTAAGCTAGCACCCATAACACAAGCATGCTTGCTTGCATTACTTACTTTGGGGCTAGCTGGCGCTATGTGAAATTGTCCAACGATATTTATTTATTTATTTATCTAATTAGGTTACGTTTTACCGTCTGTTTATTAGCCGGGTGGGCTGCAGGTTGTACCTGCCTGACGGCCTCTGACATGGAATTGTCATAACACTGTTATCAAAATAACAGCCGGGGACGTGCCACTAAATTCCTGACTCAGGGCTGCTTTATGTAATTTTTAAAATCCACAAAGCGATTATGCCCGAGCCGAGCACACAGATGCACAGGTGGAGTGAAGACCTTAAAAACGTGACAAATAAACTCATATTCGCATTAATAATATTAGTTAAAATTACAAGAAAAAAGACAGAAGTCCTTACGCAAAAATAAAGAAAACAATTTCCCTAATGCTTTTCTACTCAACAGTGCAGCACTTTCACTTATGCCAAACTTATGTTTTTTTTTTTCTGAAGTATTTTAAACTTTAGTATCCTATAAGTTGATGACACTTACCGATCAGGGAAGATGGAGGTTATATTCTGACGTATTCTTTTAACTTGTCACATTATCGCATCAAGTGCAGAGGTACTATAGGCTACCTATGACATACTTAGCTCATTTTTGATCATTTTACATAAGTGACAGTGTTGTACCGGAGGTGCGAGTGTATAGGTTACGTCTGGAAGAGTTTTAGTTAATGATGCGGAAACGTAATACCGATAACTACCGGTGAGATATTGGATCAGTATCTTAGTCACCGATATCAAGACAGTGCGGTGCAACCCTCGGTATGAGATGTCAAATGACTGCTCATTTAGATCGTAATCACGAGAGCAAAGATCAAAAGTGAGGTAATGACTAATGCTGAGTTAATTATTGTTCATTAGAAATGTTGAAGTATGAATGACTTGGCTTGCAAGCCTAATTAATATTATAAATGCGAAAGTGAGTTTGTTTATTTATTTGTTTGTTCCCCACGATAAAATGGCTGTGCCAACTCGGATCACATTTGATACGAAGTTCGATGGGAGCTTGGAGACTTATATAGGCATTTCTCATGAATAACAATGCGCGTTCAAAAGTGCATTAGCCCGCTAAGACTTGCTGTGATGTCACATTTCATTGCACAATTATAATTGGCAGTAACATAATATTGTTACGCTAATTGCCCGGGCTGACAATGGCCGTTCTGACAATACAACGCCATCCATTGCTTCATATGTTTGAAAGGATCATCAGCTCCACAACTGGAACAACGCAATGTATATCGTATTGTCTAACTGTCAGCCTCTGTGAGAGTTACAATTAGCATACTGTATCATGTTAATGCAGCAGGTATGCATAGTAATGCAACCTAAATTCCTCACGATCTCAGGTGTCCTGTCCGGATAAGTATTGATTTTGTGGAACATTGTACCGACTTCCAAAAAAGGATATTTTCTATTCGGATATTTATACAAAACTGGACTGTTTGGTGTATTTTTCAAAGGTTTATTTTGATTGGAACATCCCAGTTATTCTTTTGGATGTATTTTCGCGCTTGTCTCCCTCATGCACTGTAGACGGATTTGGAAGATTCTTATTTTGTACGAAAAAGGTTTAAAGACCATTGAATCGAACAAAACTTTGCAGGAAAAGTGTTAGTATTGATTTATTCTTACACGTCTTGAAATAAACTCAAACAGCTACATCAAAACCGACTATTTTATGAACCCAAAGACTAAAACAATCACTTTTGTTTTAAGCCATAATACCAAAATCACGGTCAAAAATATTACGTACATGGCGCTTGTGCCAGCTAAGTAGCTTACAAAATCGAACGATGCAACGAACAAGCACTATACGCGCAGAATCAATGTGAATTATGAACTAACGAACTAGCTAATGTTAAAAGCACACCCTTGTAATTGCTATGATTAAACCCTGAAATATTCAAGGATGGATATGCAAGCCTGGCAAATGAGAGGCAAATTTGAATTTTCGCGTCAAAATTTCCATCGCACGTTGAATTCTAGTTAGCTATAAAATATTCAGTGTGATTTATGTAACATCTCATTTAGTGTACCTATTATGTATTTATTTGCACATATGATTGGGGCGTTTGCAAGCGAACGTGGTCGTTGATAATTGTTTTAATTGGTCGCTTATCGATGTGTTTAATTCTTGTTTTGGTTTTGAGTTGGCGAGTGTAGTTAGAGATTACATAGTCCTATAGGCTCCCATAGGCTCGACCAGCTGCTACGAATAAGAGATAAAAAATTTCAACCACTCAAAATTATGAATCTATCTCATAACTAAAGGTGTTAATACATACATATTGGTGTCGATTCTGACGTACACACGACTAAACTAATTTTAAAATATCATGCTCTTTTTCTATTGCGAAATACAAGAAGAGGATAGCAAGTAATTCAGTGCTGTCAAATTAAATGACAGATGACATTTTGTTCGTACAGGTTTGTTAATTTAGTCGAGATGTTACATCGTGATGTTTAATTTTGTATGGAAAACTATTTTTTTCTAATTTGACAGGTGTTAAAAGTTTGCTATCCCTTTCTTATATTTGTTGATGGAAAGAGAGAATTATAGACTAAATTTAATTTAGTTGGTGTCAAGAGAATCGCGGCCATTATTTCAAGATCCAAAGCTTGCCACCAATAATATGATTGACCTCAAGATTTACTCCCAATTTGGTGGTACCAATTAACCGGTCTGGGTGCGAGTAAGCGACAATCTCGCTGGGTCGTGACCTCTCAAGTGACTCAAATTCACAAACATGCAACGCTGTGAAGAAAGTTTAAGAAAATATCAACCTCTGTTCGTGTATTAAATTTTTATATCGAGCGACGCTGCCATATAAACAGCTGATTATCTATTAAGTAATATTATAATGTTTATCTTAGTAGGCATAGAAACAGAAAACCTTGTATTGATTACACAACAATAATTATTAGGAAAAGTATTCCAAAGAATTGTATTGAAAAACAATTATCTCAGGTATCAACTATATCACATTTCTTTGTTATGATGTTCTAATTCGTATTTAGTAAAACGAAATAAAAACATTAATGTTTTTTGTGATAATGTTTATCTCAGTAGTCATAGTAACAGAAATCCTCGTACACAATAATAACGGATAATTATTATTTGGAAAAAGGTATTACTAAGAACCGTGGAAAAACAAATATCTCAAGTATAAGCCTGTAATGAGTATCATATTTCTTTATTATGACTTCTGATTCGTATATTTATTAGTTATTCCGAAAAAATATTCTAAGTAATTTAATAATCACGTCAAATTTTGATACCTTGTTTGTGCTGTTTTTATTTTCGGGTGGGAAATCATCCCCTCCCGCCGTGGGTGGGGCGGAAGGGAGTGTCAGACTCTTACTGACTGAAACCCATCCATGTTCCTTCCTCAGCCCTTTGTATTCCGGGGCGCGGTATCTCGGTTGTCGGTGTCTTCGGTTTGCGGTCAAGTGTAATAGGTTAAAATGGTCTGATTATATTGTTATTACATAAAAATAATTGTTATCAAACCTCTGGATGTTATGACAAAGGTATTGTTTCTACTTTAAATTTCTATAATCTAAGGCATTATTCAGGCATTTAAGGGCATATTTTACTATGTATTTTTTACTATGTATTTTCTTTTATCTCTATTCATCATCATCATTGCTCCACTGCTGGGCAAATACCTCTTCTTGTATAGAGAAAGCAAGAGCCTTGATTACGTCATTCTAAACTATGCGATCTATTCTTGCACTATTTTTATCACTAGGAACTATTTCTAGTCTAAGACTCCATTTCACTAGAACAGTGTGAAATATTATAACTTAAATTTAGAATGCAAATAATTCCCATGAATGGTCTAAAACTAATTTCATATTTACACAATGAAATCATCACACTATTACAATTAATTTCAAATAGCATGCTTGCATCAACTTTTTTATTTATTTCTACATTAATTGCATAAAAAAACTACATCAAAGTAACGTATCTCTTTGATGGTTAAACTCCATTCATAATTATACCACTGAAGAAAAAAAAACAAGTTCCTACAAACGCTATATTATGATGATAGTGTGATTATCGTAGTACTATATCTATGAGAAGATAAGGCCGACTTGTAGATATGATTAATAGTAAACAAATGTGATACCAAACGCATGACTCAAACGCTGCTACGTGCTAGGCAAACAAATTCCAAGGTACTGTTCATTGAAAAAACTGTGCTGACTAATTTGTCTATTTTTAAGACTAAATTGATTATAGTAATAGTTTGAACTAAATTGTATTAATTAAAATAGAAAATGTCAGATATAAAGTCTCATTGGGTTCATTTGATAATGGACTGTTAAGTAGCTACAAAATAGTTGCCTCTGCCTCACGTAAGGCGTATTATCAAATGTCGCTACAGAAACTAAAGTGGTCTAATTTCGTTTTAAAACACATGTCTACTTTTAATAAGTTTTATATGCTTTCTAGTATATAAAAAAATCTATTCAAATCCTTATTTAGAACAAAAAAAAATACATACGAGTATTCTAGCTTTGTTGCTGGGAGTCACAAAAATTTTAAGTGTCCCTATGAAAAAGAGGGAAAATTAACGGTCAGGATTAATTTTTAAATAGCGTTATCTTTCTCATAATGGACATATTATGGATTGTTCTCTGGACAATATTTATTTAGGATGTTACAATGTTCATATATTAATTAATTTAAACTACTTAAAACTACTTAAGGCTAAAGATTAAAGACTACTACTACGACATACATATGTATATTATTCTTGATATTTGAACATTAGTTGTTCAAATATCAAGAATAATATACCTATTTTTTACCACTCCAACCACGAAATTGTGGCTACAAGACAGGCTTGTCAGTGTGGCTCGTTTTAGGGATAGTGAAATACTTCGCTCACCCATTAAAAATTTGGACGACTTACTCATGCATTTTACAATCTAATCTTCTAAGGGCCAAATTCACCGACTGATGCTTGAATATAAAGTTTTTTAACTACTAAGCGGGAATTTTCGTGTTATCCACTTTTCCAACCCCGGATTGTAATCGACCGTTTTATAAATAATAAACCCAAATGATACACTCGGCGTCACAAAAATCGCACCTCATCAAGAATTCTTTTCAAAGTCGTTTTAACCCTATTAATCAATGGTAGACATATGACTATGGGGTATCATTCGAAAGGTAATTTATTTAAATTTAAGAATAAAACAAAAGATTTCGTTTTTGTTTACCAGGGAATAAAAAAAAGCAAGTTGATTATGCAAATGACTAAAACATGTTTATTTACAACAAAAAAAAATATACAAAAGAGTCCTTAAAAACAACTTAAAACCTAGTGTTGCCCCCCCTAGCCCTGATAACTGCTTCCATGCGTTCCCTCATGGACCTAATTAATGTTACAACAGTCTCCTGAGGAATGTTGTCCCATTCTGCTACGGCGGCATCTTGGAGGTCCTGAAGCGTGGTAGGGGCAGGATCCCGTGCCCGTACTCGCCGTTTCAGTTCATCCCAAAGGTGCTCAATTGGGTTCAGGTCTGGACTTCTCGCTGGCCAGCGCATAACAGGTATCCCAACTTCTTGCAGGTAGTCCCTTACAATTAATGCGGTGTGACAGCGGGCGTTATCATGCATTAACATGAACCCACTGCCAATATAACCCGCATAAGGGACCACGTGCTCCTCTAAGATCTCTGTTATGTACCGAGGAGCAGTCAGCGACCCTTGCCCGCGAGCACCTCCAGTCCGAGAAACGCACACAAGGTTCGTCTTGCCGTCGATTGACATGCCGCCCCAGAACATGCACGAGCCACCCCCGTATTCTACTGTCTCTTGAATACAGGCATGTGTGAATCGTTCCCCTTGCTTTCTGTACACCCTCCTACGCCTGTCGTTACAGAAAAGACAAACCCTTGTCTCATCTGAGAAGAGCACAGTCCTCCATTGTTCGATTGTCCAATCCACATGTTCCCGAGCAAATTGTAACCGGTCTCTCCTATGCTGTGCAGTCAATTTTGGCCCTGTAGCAGCCCTATGAGCTGCAATTTTCTTCTCCCGCAACCTTCTTCTAACCGTGGAGACACTCACAGAAGTTCTGCGAGCTGATCGGAGTTGTTGTTGCAGCTCAACAGCATTGGAGAACCGATTTCGTAAAGACGTCGAAACAATGAAGCGATCGTCTCTTTCGGATGTGCAGCGTTGTCTTCCAAATCCACGTCTTCGAATACAGCCACCAGTCTCTTGGAACCGTTGGAACACTCGTCGATCGGAAAATCGACTCAAGTTCAGTTGCCGAGCAACATCACATTGCCGCATCCCTGATTGCAGTAGTGCAATGACTTGAGCGGCTTCATCTGCAGTGGTATCCATCTTCAGGGGTATTTTTCTTAATGTAGCTGTTCACGTGTGTTCACTTTAACGGTTGGAGAGCGAATGACTCACATTTAACCCGGGTCGCCCGTTTTATACCCTTCTAGAGGGGTGCAATTAGTGGATGATGTGATGCGTATTTTGACAACATTTTGTTTAACGTTACGTGCTAATGAGATTTGATGTGTTTGGGAATTCTAACTATTGTTAAATTAAAGGTCATTAAATATACTTTCAATTGATACTATTATTAATTGGGTTCAATTGATTCCTTGATGGCGGGGCATGCTTAAAACTCATATTCAAAGAGGTGCGATTTTTGTGACGCCGAGTGTATATCAATGTGATAAGGTATCCATCGTAAGACAGAAGTTTGAATGTATGGTAAACAGCTGTTTTGAGTTAAACGGACTGTTATCTTGTCGGTGAACTTAGGCCTAAGTCTAATAAAAATTTAGCACTTACCAGAGTATTTTCGTCCGTTGAAGCTTGGCGAGTTGTCGATGACCATGTCGCAATTAATGATGATGATACTAACACTATTTGAGATGCTTGAGAGATATGCGATGGATTAACGGCGTTTGTTTCTCCGCTTAGCGCGTTTGTACTCAGCGTATTGTATGATGATATGGCGTATGCAAGAATTAGTGTTACAGATAACAGGCTTTCTCTCCGGATCCGTACGGAATCGACGCCAAGCATTTCGGGCGGAGATTATCAGCCGGGTAAAGTTTCTGGTGGTGGTGCTGGCTATTCTATCCATGACTCAAGCCGGTATTTTCGAAATCTGGGGGCAATGATAGGTTTCAGTTAATAATATGGATGATAAAATACAAGGTGTGGTTGTTAAAATATGGAGGAAAGTGGTGGGTGTTTTGATATGAACATCACGTACAATAAGTACTACAGTAAAACTAATCACAGTTGCATCAATTATGAAACTGGAATTAATTTTATTGGGTTTGTCTGATAAGCAGCCAAATAGTGGAGAATAAAAGCATCATCAGCATATATATTGTCCCACTGCTGGGCACAGGCCTATTCTCATACAGAGAAGGCATGAGCATTGATCACCACGCTTGCTCAAGGCGGATTGGTGATTTCAGACTTTTAAAGTCCAGGTTTATCCACTTTTGAACCTTTTGACACTTTTGAAAGAGAAATTAATATTAAGAATTTACAGACTTTTAGGTTGGATAAAATATTGGACGAATTCCGACCACGCGTGCAAAGAAACATCAGCATAAATATTCGAAACGGCGGACCAAGTACCCGATGTCGTCCCAAATTTTGGATAAACCTCATAAAATTCAAAATAGACACTAAAATGCAATAGAAATAGGTTTTTAGTGGTACTAAAAACAACATGTGACGCTGCGGTACTTGTATTGAGACGTTAAAAATGTCAATAAAATCGTATTAGCGAGGAAACGACTTCTTTTATAATTGTACATTCCGATCTTGTTTTTATAGGCATATTTTAGGGTTTATAGGGCACAATTCTCCATTCGCTTCCAGAAAAATGGTGGTCATAATATTGTAGTCTGTGCCAATCGATTTTACGAGAAATATAAACAAAATTATACTCAGTTCTAATTTTCCCATATCTATACTAATATTATAAAGAGGAAAGTTTTTTTTGTTTGTTTGTAGGGTTTTAACTCAAAACTACTGGACCGATTTTAAACAAAATTTCACCGTTAGAAAGCTACATCTTTACAAAGTGTCATAGGCTATATTTATCTATACTAATATTATAAAGAGGAAAGATTTGTTTGTTTGTTTGTTTGTAGGGTTTTAACTCAAAAACTACTGGACCGATTTAAAAAAAAAAAAACACCGTTAGAAAGCTACATCTTTACGAAGTGTCATAGGCTATATTTATTTCCAGAAATAATTAGGGATGCCTACTTGAACTTGAATAATGTAACCCAAAGTGTAAAAAAAATGTCCACGCGGGCGAAGCCGCGGTCGGAAAGCTTGTAGCTAAATAAAATGGCGTTAAATGATGAATGATGATGTTTAGAGCATGAAATTGACATAAATGTGCCATTTCGTTCAGTTCATTGTTTTCTTTTTTCATAAAATCTATGAGTACTAGAGGATATGACATATCTTTTTAACATTCGGAAAACAGCTCTGACTGTATAAAAAACTATTCATAGTCTCTCTCGTCCACTATCACATATTTTCACAGAACAAATGAGGAGAACTATTTTTACTTTTCGGATAATTTTAGCTTTGATTTCTGTGTATTGAAATGTTGTTCTCAGCTATCTCCGTCATCTAATAGAACTAAAAACTAGATATGTACTTATATTTCTGAAAAATCTGGTAAATGTTCCTATCCCTATATTTATTTATTTAATTACAACGGTTCAAAACCAATTACAGTAATTAAAAATATCGATATATAAATAGGTTATCAACTCTTTCATGAATCCATCTCACAGTACTTCTGACACGCCTACAAGATCTTCGTCCATTTATTTGCAAACAAATCGGTTGTTGGATTAGAATCCAGAGAGATCATTATATATAAAAAAAATTCTTATTTTCCAATTTCGAATTTAGATCAAAATGATCTAAATAAAATAGCCTGAAGATTTGAGGAAATTGACTATATCATCAGGTTAGTAAACTCCAGCCCACATGAAGAGTAACCAACCAGTATTCCTAAGCCTAACCTTCTGCTAGGATTCTGCACACGGAGATGAAGCTTACGTTTCTTAATCCTCAGGCGATCAATCAACACACCTGCTTCCTACATGGGTATTAATGGCCGTGAATAATGGGATCTATACTAGCCATCGGGAGCTTGTGGCACAGGTATTGTTTGTACGGGGAGAGATTTAGTGAAACAGATGATATTGTCTGTATATTATACTAGCTGCTTCCCGCTATTACACTCGCATTCTGATGGAATTAATTTGTGCATCGAGATAAAAAATAATCTCATGTTTCCCATTTTTTTATTTATCTCCATAGTAAATCGGTGGAGTGGTTTCACTCTGGAAGCATGACAGACAGACAGAATTTCTTAAAAACTTTCAAATTTACAATATTTTAGGAAACACGTTTGTCCAGCCCCAGAATTCTGCTTTTAATGGATTTTTCCGGCAGTCTCACTTCAGTAGCGGTTAGGAGACGGTTGGCGAATATTGGCTCATCTGTTTTTACGTGGCACTTAACTTTACTGCCTTCTAATCATTTGAGCCTACATCTTTCAATGTCATTGTCATTGGGCAAAGCCCTCTCGCATGGCACGCCATTAAGTTCGGTCTACAGAAGAAAGAAAGAAAGAAAAAACATTTATTGACACAACAAAGGACAATCACAATATTGAATAAAAAAAAAAGGTACAAAAATTAAAGATGTTGTGTTAGGTCCAGTTCAGCATTGTGCCAGACAGCTAGTGCCTGACGCTGGTTTTCAACTGGACCTAGGAAGCTCTCCCTAGCCGCTGCTAAGTAAATCATACGGATATCGGCATGTTATGTTACCATCTAAGGCAACACAGTGCCCATTGAATACACAGTACACACGTAAGGAAATGCACCAGTCAATGGTTCTACGTCATATCCTTGCAGTGTCGTTCGCGCGCGTTCATGTCTGAGTGCAGTGTGCAGTCAGAAAATAAAATTTAGGTGCAATCTGTGGTCGCTGCAAGAATATGATTTTTCGTATTCGTAAAACGTAAGTCGAAAAGTAATAGACGCTATTGCATTAGTAGTTTGTACCTAAATATTTATGTATTGTGATAAATATTAGAATTATTATTTTACATGTATAATGCAATGTTAAAAATGTGGGTGTATTTTCGTTCGTATACGGAAATCTATACTAATAATGTAAAGAAAAAATTGTTTGTTTGTAGGGTTTTAACTAAAAAACTACTGGATCAATTTTAAAAAATCATTCACCGTTTGAAAGCTACATCTTTACGAAGTGTTATAGGCTATATTTATTTCCAGAAATAATTAGGGATCCCTACTAAAACTTGAATAATGTAACCCAAGGTGTAAAAAAAATGTCCACGCGATTAAATCCCATTCACTCCATCAATTAATTTAACACCGGTTAATTAATCGTAAAAAAAGCAAATGAAAATTTAAATTTAATTATACTGCAGCGAAATGAAGTATAGACAAGTATTCTAATTTAAATACTTTTAGTTAATTAGTGGGGCTAGCCGCCTTTGTGTACAGAATGTAAACATTAGTTTCACTTTACTAATTAACAAGTCCTTAGTTTTTGTCTTTTTGAGCTGCGCGACTAGATAATTCTACCCATATACTTTAGCAACATGGAAATCTATATCTTTTCTGTCTGTCTGTCTCGGTTTGATGAAAAAACGGCTTAACTAATTTTGATGGGTATGGAGATAGCTTGAACTTTGGGGCAGAACATAGAATGAATTTTAAAATTGATCAGGTATCAAGTACAAAGTATTAAATAAAATTTTAAGGCAATGAATTATTATTTTTTTGTGTCAAAATTAAAGCTTATTCTACGGTACCTATATAAAAACACTTATATAATTTATTCTTTTGTTTGTCTGTCTGTAGATTATCTAAGCATTGAAAAAGTTGGACTGATTTTTAAAGGATTTTAATTAGCTACATTTACTTTATAAAGTAACTAGCCTTCCGCCAGCGGCTTCGCCCGCGTGGGCTATATGAATTCAAATTAAAGATGAACCGCTCGACCGATTTTGTGCAAACTTCACATAAACCATCTACTAAATAGTCCGAACAAAGCCTAAACATTTGGTTTGAATAGGTGAGCCCGTTTTTGAGTTATAAAATTACAACGAAAAGTCGCATTGATTTTTATATATTACTAGCTTCCCGCCAGCGGCTTCGCCCGCGATATTTTAGCCAATGGATACAAAAACTTAACAAATCATATACTAAAACCTTCCTCATTAATCACCATATCTATTAAAAAAAACCGCATCAAAATCCGTTGCGTAGTTTTAAAGATTTAAGCGTACATAGGGAATAGGGATATAGGGACAGAGAAAGTGACTTTGTTTTATACTATGTAATGATATAGATAGATTAAGGATATGCAAAAAAACCCTTGAAATTGTACAACGCGGGCGGTAACACGGGGAGCAACTAGTCAATAATAATGGAAAAATGTAACTGTATACAACAAGCTGTAATAACAAAAATCTAATAATAATTGAGCCAATAAGGAAAAATCTCTCATTAGCCGTTGCTAACGTTTTAGCGGATGACGTCAAAAATCCAATTAGTTATCTGTATAGTAGGTGTATCATCCTCCCAGGGGCCGGTAATCCGGATGACGACCAACTGCCTATTTTAGTCATAATAATGTAATTATTTTTATAATAAAATTTTCAATAAAATAAGTTTTCGATTCGCCGGTAGCTTTTTACCCGACTGCGACAGACGGAGGGTTATGTTTTTCGAGAGTATGTCTGTATGTATAATTGTTTGGCACGCTCTGCAGCCTGAACGGCTCGGTGGATTTTAGCTTGAGAGGTGTCGTTAGATTAGTATTTACTGTGAAAATGACACTGGGTATATCAAATTAAAAAATGAAAAAGAAACAGTAATATAAAAAAAATAACAAAACTAGAAATAAAAAAAAACCCGACTGCAAAAAAACTAAAAAAGAAAAAACAAGTGCAGGAGTCTAACTATGTTGAGAGAGGTTGAAAAGCATAGAACATAGCGACTTTTCAGTCGGGACGGTGACGATTTAAGCCAGTCTATAATGTAAATAGGTCCCGACTGATAAGTTAAAATGTGAAAATTATTTGCATAGCTAAACAGTATTATAATAAACCCCGCGCGTGCGATAAGACGCGGTATTTAGTAGTAACTGTAACTAGTAAACTGAGGATATCCCGTTCACTGTACTGTACTTGTGTAGGGTGACCATCCTGGTGTTTTGTCCTGCTAATACTAGTAATTCGTAAGTTGGATGTATGAATGTTTGTGACGATTTCATGGTTAAACGAATGAACTGATTGGGATGAAATTTCGTTTGGAGTTAGATGGAAAACTGGGGAAGGTAGGATTCCTACGGATTCTCGATACGAACCGTCACTTATCTACGAATTGACATACACAGCTTAATTTTGATCAAACGATTCGTGCGGCTGGTACCGAGCCAATCAACTCTTCAAGTCTCAAATATCATCGCATGACCACAATACACGCAGGACTCGCTTGTCGTCCAAAACTTTTGTTATTAACGTTGGCCCACACTAGGAAATTCGCCTGTATTGTGGGTGCGTTTACAAACATACATTACACATGCACAAACACTCAGACACGGAACAAAATTTTAGTTGGCTGCTGCGGGAATCGAACCCGCAAACGTGCCTTCATAACTCCGCAACATAATTCCGCATAGTTGGTACGGAATCTGTCCAACATAGCGAAATACTCCGAGCGTTTGAATGACTCGCCTTTGTGGTGTGGGCAGAGATGTTAGCTATGCACCGCTGGGAATGTAGCTACGATTATTATTTCAATAGAGAGTTTTCAACTTTGTGTCTGGGTAGCAAATAATTTGTTTAGATGTTAGACATTGATTTTCGGTACACAAATTTTTTTTTTTTCTAATTGAAATACTTCGAGTGTTAAGTCCAGCTGTGGGACAATATACATATAGGCTGATAATGATGATATAGGTTGGAAAAGTAGCTAGTTAACGAATTTAAAGATAGATAGGTAGAAAATAGCAGTATAATCTTTACCTATCGATTTTACGAAAGATGTAAACAAAGTCGGGATCTATTTTGTTCTAATTCTGCCACAGAAATTAACAAAATGGCTTAAAGATGGCGCATTTATGTCAATGTCATGCTCTAAACATCATCATTCATCATTTAATGCCATTTTATTTATCTATGTGGGAAAATAAGATCAAAGTAGGTTTTGATCTTGTTTTTGTACAGGCTATAGTGAACTACCCCGTCCTATTGATATGGGGTAGTGATGTTCTCAGGGACGTCGGTCCGTTGCCCTGCGCCAGTAGCAATGCTCTGATACTCCAGATCGATAAAGTGCAACGCTATCTGATGCAACATTTTCCACTTTTGAGCTACATGAATATGTTTTTATTTATTTGAAAAAAGATCTTGTTGTAGGTAGGGTTAGGTATCGATTTTTTATGGTACAAATCTTATAATATTGGCCGTTGGATGGAGTTTTTCAACATGTTCATCAAAAAACCTTATATTTATGATAACAAAATGGAATATCAGTAAATAAATTTAAAGGTTTTCTTTTAAACTAAACAATTTTTATTGTTTTAAAATGTTGTAAGGTCACATTTTTGCATTTAAATCTATACTTATAATAAATCTGTAGAGAGTTCAATTCTGTACATGAAATATATTTCCAAAATAACTATCAGGGGGTGATTAGGGATCGATACTGATGCCAAAAATGCAATCAGTAAAATTTTTGTCTGTCTGTCTGTATAAACTCTATAGAAACAAAAACTACTCGACGGATTTTAACGAAACTTGGTACAATTATTTGTCATACTCCTGAGATGGTTATAGTATACTTTTCATCACGCTCCAATCAATAGGAGCAGAGCAGTGAAGGGAAATGTTGTCATTTTGTTTAAACGCGCTAATCTCGGGAACCGCTGGTCCGATTTAAATAATTCTTTCAGTGTTAGATAGTCCATTTATCGAGGAAGACTATAGGCTATATATCATTACGCTAAGACCAATAGGAGCGGAGCACCACTATTCCACGCGGACGAAGTCGCTGGCAGAAGCTAGTCTATCTTCTATAATATAAAAATGAATCGCTGAATGTGTTGCTAAGCGCAAATCTCGAGAGTAGCTGAACCGATTTGGATAAAATTTGGTTCGAAGATAGAGGAGACCCTGGAGAAGGTTTTAGGCTTCTTTTATCCGGGTGCGTGAACTAGTTCCTTCCCTCAGAACGCGGGTGAAACCGCGGGAAATAGCTAGTAGTAAATAAAAGTAATTGAAATAATAACTTAGAGTATCATCTTGTCTTGACTTTCCTCTAAGTATCTGTGTGCATAACCAGACATTACAACAAAACGTTTACTTCACATTAAAATTAATATTTCCCTAGATTCATAGCCCTAGGATCCTAAAGTATAGCTCAGATTGGAAAAAATGAAAAACTCGTCTCGCTTTCAATACTCGATTGTTTGTAAAGTATAACAAACAACACGAACGCATTCACAACTGTTTTACAACTGATAACGTGCTATAATCGTAGATAACAGTATCTTTATGACGACACCCGTGCGCTCTCGTGCCCTCAGTGCAAAAATACAAGAGTACACGAAGACAAATTAATGACGAAGATTTCGTAATGCCGTAATTTCGTGTATATGCTGCCAGATCTTAAAATTGGCCACTTATTGATGTGGCCAGCCATTTCATGAAATGTTTACTTTTGTTGATATTTATAGCCGGCTAAAAGAAATCGTGGCCAGACCGTTTAAACTTCATCGTTTGATGATTTTGTCAATGCACATTTGACCATATTATCATTAATTTTCCTGGACATTTTTTTACACCTTACATTATTCAAGTTTTAGTAGGGATCCCTAATTATTTCTAGAAATTAATATAGCCTATGACACTTCATAAAGATGTAGCTTTTTAACGGTGAAAGAATTTTTAAAATCGGTCCAGCAGTTTTTGTGTTAAAACCCTTAAAATGGTTCTTAATCTTTACATTCAATCGCATTATTAGTAATATACTCAGCCTTAACTTATATGTGTGGTAATATTATACAGTTAATATAAGTGGTTATAAATAAATAAATAAAATGTCTGATATTTTTGTCGAGATTTCTGTTGTATTCCAAACTTAGGTTAACGTTAACTGAATAAAATATCGGGCCAGTCGTCATTCAATTATGCAACGTGACTGAGTTGCAGGCTAAGTTTGCCACGGACAAAGTTTGCGTGAAGGGTAATTTAGATGATTGCTTGAACAAGTCTTTTAAGTACCTTACAAACTATGTCCTGGAGTAAGTTTCGACTAATATAAATTGTGACATGAATGTCTTTGCTGTTCACACTTGAAATGTCTTTGAGATGCCTCTGTCGCGACACTTACACTACTGTTATAGACACGCTCTCGAAGAACAGCATAGACATAAATGTCTGACACCCTACTGAAAGGATTTGTATGAAATTTGGTACACACATCGTTTATAACCAGAATTAACCAAGGAATAGTTTTATCTGGGTGCACGAAAAAATCGTTCAGGATGCGGGAAGCAGAAACTGACTGGCTGGTTCTAGAAGTATGAAATTATGCACAAATGTTACTTAAATGACGTAAGTGTGCACTAAGAAAGGATTTTTCTTAATTCATCCCCTAAAGGGGTGAAATAAAGGATGAAAGTTTGTATGAAACTCTGTTATTTTTAATTTGAATTTGTATAGCCCACGCGGGCGATACCGCTGTCAGAGAGCTAGTCTAGTATAAAAATACCTAGGGCGTATAAACAAAAGACGTTAGACGATAAAAAACAGAGCATACATAATTCATTGAAGAGTTTCTTTGATACTGAATATTCAACCTCAGAGGAGTGGCGCCTGGTGTTTGTTCGAAACATATTTTCTTGTGCATTTTGATTCAACGCCGTTGTTTTTTTTTCAACTATGAAAAAAGGTTAAATTATAGACTAAAATGATTAGATGATGATGTGGTGGTGAGGAAATAAAAGATCTAACCGTCTCGTTAATTATAAAGCCAAAAATCTGCAAAAATAACCTATTTTGTTTATTAATCTTGACAGGAAGGGACAAAAGAATTCGACAGATAAAAAGGTTTATTATAAAATGCTTTTGCGCACATCCTAAACCGTTGATCGTAGAGATCTGAAACTTGGAGGCTGTGTTCTTTGTATGAGTAGGCATCCGATAAGAAAGGATTTTCCGAAATTCTACCTCTAAGGGAGTGAAAAAAGGGGGGGCCGTTTTTGTGAACCTTTGTCATATTAATTTGAATTCGTTTATCGGTGGAAAGATAGTTGAGGGTAAGTCAGTACATTATTTTACTTAACATTTATCTTCGGACTACTTACTATAGTAAAACAAATTTCCATAAGAAAAACCGATGTTAGATCGTCGGGTCGTTCATCTGTACTTACTAATTTCGAGTAAACACTCCCGCTTTAAACATAATGTGCTAAAATTAACAAGAATTCAATCGATTCCAATTAATAGTGTTTAATTAATTCATTAACACATTAATTTGTAACCAATTAGATCTATGTTCGAAATTTTTAATAAATGAATGGAAAATGTAGGTAATGTGTGTGATAATATTATAAACCATTTCTTTAAAAACTTCTGAATTATGTCATAGCATTAATGCCATCTCTTTTAATAAAAAAAAAATCTAATTAAAAATTGCATATGACGAGAATCTCGTGAAGTCTGAAAAAAATATGTCGATATGTGGCATGTGGATTCAGCAATCATTGTGCCAATAGTCGTTTTGGCCAATGGATACTAGCCAAGAGCCTCGACCAACACCTAAAGAGGCTCTCGTTAGGCAGCTGGATCAAGGGCTTGATGCAGAAAGCAGTACTCCTAGACACTGCGCGTATCGTCAGGAGGTTCCTTTCTCTAGAACCCTGTACGCCGGTAGCTTGGACCCTGTCTCATTACCTGGGGGATAGTATTTTTTTATATTATTTGTAAAGATACCTAATTAAAAAAGTAACTAATATGTTTAAAAAATAAATAAACGGATTACAAAAGTGCACAAATTTACTGTGACATTCAATGTAGATGACACGCTCACCACTTCGAAGGATGCGATGTAAAAGTCAACAATGTCAATGTCAAAATTGACACATTGTGCTTACTTCTATGATTGTCTAAACTAGACTGACGTCACGTCAAGCGCGCTATTGCAAGTTCCCTTAACGGCTGCTATTGGAAATGCAACGTTTTAGATTTTAGGTGCTACATAGATATTTTTTACAGTTATATTTCGAGACTAGCTTTCCGCTAGCAGCTTCGCCCGCGTGCTATACGAATTCAAATTAAAAATGACAGAGCTTCATACAAACTGGTTGCCTATTTCACCTCCTTAGGGGAAGATTTCGGAAAATTTTTCCTTATCGGATGCCTACGGCATACAAATAATACACTCTCCAAGTTTCAGGTCTTTACGATCAGCGATTTAGGCTGTGCTTTGATCCGTCAGTCATTCAGGACAAAGCATTTTATATGCAATAAGGGGTGAGTAAAGCTGCGGGCACCATCAGTCTACAATAATTATATGACAGGATCGTGTGCTTCTCCATGCACTCCGTGTAAAACCAGCTTATGTCCTTGCCTAGCTCCCTAATTACGTAAGCCAATTCAAGCTAAGCATTAAGCTTACAATTTCAGTTGCAATACTTTCTATTTTGCATACATTGCTTCGTTGAAAGTATCAACGAGATAAACGTACAAACTTAGACAGCAATGTATCTCAAAGTCCTTTTAATGGGTAAGTCAATTGGATATCCGTTTTTTACGTAAAAAGGGTGCTGGTTTCTTCATCTCCATACCAAATTTTAAGTAAATAGGTTTGCTGTTTAATTGTTACAAACATACGGACATTAATTAGTTGTCGCCAGAAATAAATCTTCCTCTTCCTGGCAAAAATCCGTGGCCAATTAAAATATGTTTTCCGTTTTTTTTCTCGAATTTTCGAAACATAAATAAAATGAGTCTCTTGCTTGCATCGCAGTTTCTAAACGAACGGCGGATATAAAGTCTATCGCAAATTAATGCTGTCTGAGTTCGATTCGGTTAAAGTTTAATCCAACATCACTAGGCCCTTTGATACAATTTTTATTTAGAGGAACGGAAAATTCCTATTGAAATGAAAGTCTCTAGAAATTGATATTAATAGTTCTTTTTGTATTTTCAACAATATTTTCTCATGTAACTTTATGATTGTATAAGTACGTTCTCGCGTCCCGAAGAAGCGTACGTAATCTATACTTATAATAAATCTGTAGAGAGGTCAATTCTGTACATGAAATATATTTCCAAAATAACTATCAGGGGGTGATTAGGGATCGATACTGATGCCAAAAATGCAATCAGTAAAATTTTTGTCTGTCTGTCTGTCTGTCCGTCTGTCTGTCTGTCTGTCTGTCTGTCTGTCTGTCTGTCTGTATAAACTCTATAGAAACAAAAACTACTCGACGGATTTTAACGAAAATTGGTACAATTATTTGTCATACTCCTGAGATGGTTATAGTATACTTTTCATCACGCTACAATCAATAGGAGCAGAGCATTGAAGGTAAATGTTGTCATTTTGTTTAAAGGCGCTAATCTCAGGAACCACTGGTCCGATTTGAAAAATTCTTTCAGTGTTAGATAGTTAATTTATCGAGGAAGGCTATAGGCTATATATCATCACGCTAAGACCAATAGGAGCAGAGCACCACTATTCCACGCGGACGAAGTCGCTGGCAGAAGCTAGTGCTTGAATAAAAAGCCTATAACCACCTCCAAGCCCTATCTCCGTACCGTCTATATATCTTACCAAATTTCACCGCAATCGCTTTACCCGTTTCCCCGTAAAAGCATATCAAAACAAACTTACTTTTTACATTTATAATATTAGAATTAAAATAATGCGGGCGACATTAGGAACTGTAGCTAGTTTTATCTATAATCCAAACCAGCTTCACCCCGCAACTTCGTCCGGTATTGGCCATTAATATTAGCGTGATGATATATAGCCTATAGCCTTCCCCGATAAATTGGCTATCTAACACTGAAGGATTTTTTCAAATCGGACCAGTAGTTCCTGAGGTCAGCGTGTTTAAGCAAACAAACTCTTCATCTTTATATTATTAGTATATAGATTTACGTATATCTCTGTTTGTCATTGAATAAGTGACCATACAACCATACAGACAATAAGTGATCCATAGACTCTATGGTTAAAATAAAATTCCAACATTTGAATGTCTAGGCATGGGATACGCAGTTCAGGATCAACACTATTGCTAGGCCAATGGATAGGAAATAGGCGGGAAAGCCGGGAGAGCCGGATCCGTGCCGCATCCGTGCCGCATCCGCCCCGTGTCTGCTGGTGTGTGAACTGAATGTTATTTCCTATTGGCTTGTTTGCGAATTTATTTATTATTCCTTTTTCTACTAGGAAATAGATATCCGTTGTTTGTCTATTTTTTGTTATTTTATTATATTGTTTTAGGCAGAAAGTCTGATAACCAACCTTTACTAAGGGGTGTCGGGTTATTCTGTAGCTAGGTGGAGGTCAGATAGGCAGTCGCTCCATTGTAAAATATTAGTAGTTAGAATCGAATAAAGCTAGGCAGATGATGAAATCATTTTAATTCATATCCATAGTAGAAATAGAATAGTAATTCTAATTTAAATATGGCTATAATATTCTTACTTCTATATTCAACCATAAATTCCTTGACACTCTCATTGCAAATGTAATGGATCTTTGTCGTAATGGATAATATTTTCGCGCAAAAATCTTTTTCATGTATGCAGTATAAAATTGTTTATCGCACCTGATATATGTATACCAACCAGTTCAAAAAAATATTAATTGCCCTTTTAAAATCATGGTTGGTTTATCAATGGTCACGATACTGGGAAACTTGTATAAGTATACGAAAAGTGTTGCATTAATTAAGAAACATATTATTTACACTTTTTAAATATTTTTACAAACAATATCAAAAAAACATTTAAAAATATATTTATTTTTATATTCCCAATACTTATGTATGAATATTTTTGTTTCAGGTAAATTGAGCTCCAAATATCTTTGGTAGATTCAGCAGGAAGATTCTACAATAAATATTTGTGAAAGCAGCCAGCTAAGGTACAGCTTGGCACAAAAGAGTAGAAATTAATAGGGGCGCCACTTTACCGTTCGTGTGGCAACCCGCTGCGACCGTATAGCGTACCATGCTATCGTCTTGATACTAAGCTGTATTTTTATAATTAATTAAAATCAGTAAGTATTATAAAATGTAATAACAAGTATTCACGTCGTCTGAATACAAATTACTTATTAGCACTAATAATGTAAGCACTCCTGTGTTTACAATTTTTTTTGGGTATAAAAAAAAGGCGTATGAATATAGCGTTATTATATTTGATTTCAATAAATCTTCCTCTAAATATTCCACGCCCGCCACATCCATGTCTTGGCTAGAGCTAGCCATAAACTCATCTGAGTCACACTCAGATTCAAAGGCACTGCGCTATCATGTTGGAGATTGATTCCTAAACGTTTTATGTCCAAGTACGAGCCCTCTCATAAATTCATAATACTCCTCTTCTATTTTGTTAACATGCTGGCATGAATTCTTTTGAACTCATACTCGGTTATAGATTGAAATGCACGTTCGGTGCTTCCTATAAAGATAAAAAAAATGATTAAACCTCTATCAATAATTAATGTAAAAAGTTTACGGTACCTATCAAGTTTTTTTTGTGGTTTTTAAATGCTAGTTATAACAAGTATTATATTATCTTGTGATCACACTCATAGATAAGGTTATGTAGAAATCGAATTTACATATTGCAGAGTATCAAGGCTCAAGCCACTCAAGTATCAAAATAATCTAGTCGCGCTATACCAAAGTCTCAAAGACAAAACGTAAACATAACCTATATGCTCGATGTTTATTGTTCAAAATTTCACTTATTTCGTATTCAAGCAATTCAAAACCAATTAGAGATCATAAATTAACACTTGATACAACTAAATACATCAAAACAAACTCTTACATACCTGTCATAATGGCGGTACTTTGGTAAATATCGTCGAGATCGGAAAGAAGAGTTTAAGCCTCATGTTCGACCAGATATCGCCTATAAACATTATAAATTGTTTCCTTGCTAGTACTCTGAATGGTTTTATTTATTATAACGTGGTTTTATTAACGTTTTGATGGTCGAAATAAAAAAATAAGTAACTCGCGAACTTTGTTTACATCGAACGACACAGAACGACATTAATTGACAGCGGCTGCCAGCAATAAAACAAATTAGTTCCGTTTCTAGACTTTTTTGCCTAGCTGTACACTTATACTTGCAAAGAGGGTAAGTAGATGTAGCGTGACGTAATTGAGACAAACTGCACATTTCATATATTCGGAATATCGATAAAATAAATCGACTTCACTCTATCCGATTCACGAGTGAAAATCAGACAAATTCATTTTCTTTTTTAATTGAAAATACCAACGAAAAAATATATTTCAAATTGACAATGTAAAGCAAGCTCAAAAAGTGACGATTTGACTTGTCAAAGCTGTCACTTGTCAATACTCGTTGGCGCCATTAGGCTGTCATAACTGTCAATGTCACCTCGTTTCAAGATGGCAAAAACAAACCGCCTCGAAAAAAAAGTCGTGTCTGTTTGTGACAATAAAAATAATGTGGAAACTAATATTTTTATTACAACCTTTGATTTTTGTGTGACGTGTTAAAAAGGGAACTTGGTTATGATTAGTATTGAACTATTATTATTTCATTATAAATTAAAGACAGGTACCGAAGTGAGATATGTAAAAAATCACACGTAAGACGGGGTAAGTACAAAACTTTAAAATTCTATTATGACAGCGATTTCCAAATTGAAATTACAACGTTTACAGAATACATAGGCGAGAACTGCAATTACGTTGACGATTGAACCTGTGGACATCATATTATAATCCAAGCAAAAGGACTATAAACATTTAGTTGAACGCATTCGTAAAGCTTTTGTGACATGGTATAATAATAAAACAAAATATAATCTTTACTCACAGCGCATTTTTTACTCACAACACATTTTTTACTCTTTCAATTTCTACTAAACTACCTCAACCGACGGAGTAAACGTCAAATTATACCCTATAATCTATATTAGGACCACCACACCGGCAAATGAAAAGAGCCGTGTAAATCTCACCCCGTTAAATGAGCCCTTTCTGCCCACCCACACGCTCTAACAAGCATGCAATCGACTGATTGCCTTCCATAATACATAATACCCTCGTTTTTTAATACACATACATTCTTTCTTTACCTGACAATAAAACTTTTACTGCACTCCATAAAACGGAATGTAATATTTTTCATAATGTAAATAGTAATAGTTTTGTACCTGAGGAAAATGCTCGTGTTTCTTGTTGTTTTGTTGTGTGAGTTACAATTGTATAATTTGTGTCATTTGAGGACAAGCGCAGCCGGAGTAATTGTGTGTTAATTCGAATGAAATCAAATAATTACTGCATAATAAAAATATCCTGCTATTTATTGGCAGATTTAATCTGAATCATCATCGTTAATAAATAAATATCTGAATACAATAAAGCTATGTCTACTTGTGAGCTTATATGCGTCGTGACACTACACGCGTGCGTCATAGCGCATTTAGCGCATACAATCACGTGCGTTCAAACCGCATAACACAGCGCCGAAGCTTTTAGCACGCGCAAATTGAAAAAGGCACTGCAACGCGATAACGTGGCGCAACAAAAAGAATAAACATTGAAGTAAAATGGAAAATATATTTTCGAAATTATCAAGGACATACACGTACAAGGCATGAGGTACCATTCACTGGCATTACCACGTGTAGACATAGCTTGTAATAATAGTATTCGCAAGCCAAACACTAATGTTTTTTTAAATTATAAGAATGGTATAAAAAAAACTTCAAAAGAAATCATTAGTAAAAATAGGAGTTCGCGCAATTTGTGTCGTACCCTGATTTATCCCACCATTCGTTACCAGTGGAGGTAGCAATAAGATAAATGGCTCTTCGGATTACCCGCTACGCCTCTGGATCACTTAAACAATACCTCTCCGTACTGTAACTGTGTACACGTGCTTATTTCGTATAGTTGATTTGTTCGGTCGGTCGGTTCGACCAATTGTATATGGAAAACCATTTACAGTTGGTCTTAATTTTCCGGCTGCAGTGAATTTTCCGGGAGCAAAATTATGTATCAAACTGAGGGTACGTCAGTCACAGCTGTGGGGATTCAAAATATCATTATGTAGGCGTGTATGTTATTTGTGACACCACTGTTAATTAATTTATACAAACCACATACAGAAAGACTGTGTTATACCTTTGCTAGAGTATCTAACACCATATTGGTACGTTATTCTTTCCCGCACCTAAACTTTAATAATAATTTTCAATACAGATACGACTTGCGGTGCTGCCAGAGGTGATGCGGACTCAATCTACTACCAAATCATACCTAATCCAATACAAGACACACTAAACCTAGAAAACTCAACAGAACCAGAAGACATCGCTCAAAGCAATGATACAGTTCTATTCGACACGTTTGTTAACGTTTTAATAGAAGTATCTACCGAACAACTGAGGAACGTAAGGTCAAATGTTATGAATAATTATGATTTATATCGTGCTGACATCGCAGATATTAAAAAAGCATTCAATAATATAGAAGAAAAGTATACGGAGATAGTAAATACTAAACTGAAGACGATGTTAGAGGGAAGACCAATCAATATCACAGATCATTTTATGTTAGATTTTATGGATGTTTCAAATTACATACTCGAAAAAGTATTAAGGTACCACATCAAGAATGTGAAGGGGAAAATGCTGGCACAGACAAAGTGGTATAGGCAGACCTTAAAGGAGAAGATTTTGAGGCAGCAGACGAAAATTTCTTTTAATTACATAGAAAACAATATATGCGACACTCTGCAGATTTGTAGAGACAGGTATTACTACAGTGACTATTTGATAGATTGGTTGAGGACCTTGATGAACTTATCGTCGCGGGATTTGAAGCGATTCTTCGTTCCGATAACAGAGATTTTGGAAACACATAAGTATTTTATAAAATCTAACATAAAATTTCGACAAACTGTTAAATATATTATCAACGCAGAAGCCATCGTTAAGAGAGATACTTTAGACTTCATGGATGAAGTTTTGACGAATCCTGACAAAGTTTTGAAATTAGCACCGATTGCTTTGAAACCGAGTGTTACACTTCTGCGTGAACTATTTAATCTAATAGATGGAGTTTATGATGTGAACGACCAAAATATAGAAAATTTAGAAAACGTTACTGAAATGTTAAGAGATTGGATCGAAGGCAAAAGTTTCGACATTCATAAAGTGTTGAATGCAATTGTGGAAAATATGAAAATGAACTTAAAAATATGGCCTTTGGATATCCAAAATAAAATATATTACGTATGGTCTGAGATTATAGTGTTGTAAATAAATATTTATAATGTAAGTTTTTTATGTGACTTGTGTATTTTGTTTTATATTTGACATAAAACTCAATGTTGTTTGTGTTTCCAATTATTTTCCTGTGCTAGTTACAAAATGTACGTGTACTTGAAAAATTGTAAGTATCAAATATAATCTACAAATAGAAAGCATATAATCGTCTCAATGGAACTTTGTATTACCATGACCTCTTTCCGGTTTATTGGAATATTAATTATTACTTTATCCACCAGTATAGATCTGTTATTCGTGTCGTCTATATTACATTTATTGCAGGAAATGAATTTAGGATCGGCGCAGCATATTTTTTCATTCCATACATCTCTCTCAATTATCTAATCACTCACCCTCTTTATAACCATGATGTCTTTTACACGGTCCATCCAGCTTAATTTTGGAAAAAGAACAAAGTCCCTATTGTCAAGCTTCGCAGGCTGGCATTTTAAACCTAACCATCATTGAATGAATCACTATACTACATCTTGGGATCTGAAATGATCTGAGTCATCTCTGCAGCTGATGCGTTTACTTTATGAATGAAGTAATGTATGATATGACAACATTTTTATGTACAGGCAATAATAGCTTTTATTTGAAAGTTTTAGTTCACACTGGTACACAAGACGATTCTAGAATAAAAATATTGAATTTTAAGGTGTTTGAGATGGCAATGCAATGGCAATGGATGCAATGTTTGGAATAAAACCATTAGAGATTAGCATCTGCCGATAGCTTTTTTGTATTGAAAGCTTAGAAAGATTTATATTAGTGAAATATTTTTTGAAATAGATTGAGTAGTTTCGGACATAATCTCTAACAAATTTTAGATCATCAGATTGTTTTAGTGTAAAATGATATGAAAGGTGCAGAAAACCATCCTAGCTATCTGCTAATCTTTTTACCCTAAAAACTGCATATTAGCAACTTATGCTCACGATATTATTCTAAAAGTTCCTATAATCTTCCTAGCCTATCCCAACTATATGTATTTGGGCCGACTTTCAATCTAACTGGACGCAGCTGAGTGTTTTACATGGACAGATTGCCTATCTGACCTCCACAACCCAGTAACCAGGTAACACGATACCACTTAGTAAGAATGATTGTCAGACTTTCTGGGTACTAACTACCCGTATCGACTGTCAAAGATCTATATTAAATGACAGCCGGGACCAACGGCTTAACATGCTTCTGAGGCACGGTGGAGCCTTGTTATGAAATAAATAGTCACCCATCCACGGACCAACCGACCCGGCTGTTCCTTAGCCACGAGCTCCTTTAAAAGTACCTACATATAACGTAACGTAACGTACAAAAACACGTGCAAATATTTTCTTAGCTTGAAATAGAAGCATTTTCCCATAATATTATGGTAAAACAATGGGTGATCTCACAGTGTTATACAATACTTCCTAGCGATACTGATACTATACCTAGTTTACAACATTATAGTAAGCAGAAGGTGTATGTCGCATCGCACGGTTATGTAACGCTTCGTCGAATAATAGGGCTAGTAGTGAGGGGTGCTGTGAAAACGGATTGGGTAAAAAATATTTATTAGAAAAATGTTGATAGCTATATTTATGAATTATGATATTTATGAATACTCAAAAGCAGTTGTTAATTAAATATGATTAACTAATTAAAGAAAATATTGTACCTACTGTATTTTCGAATCAATATTTCCATAGCAAAGTTCTCGTAAAATTACATTTAAACTCTATTTCAAACAGATTCTATATGATACTGGAACTTTGCTAAAAAAATATATATATTGAAAATATATTTGTGTTACTGTCTACTATGCACTAAAAAAAATAACAAAAATCTGTCGCCGTGTGCGGAATTATTTTATTTACCTCCACAAGCCTGCTGGAAATGAATTTGTACATTGAAGGTAGTTTTAACCCAGCTCATATTAATACATACAATTATGCGCCTTAGATCTTTAATAAAAGAGTCCACTTTAGAAGTAGAAACGCACAGCAAAGCAGCCTGTGTGTGGAATAGGAATGGCTAGCACGAGGTCATGACTTGTAACCCTTTGTGCTATCAACGTGAATGCACTCTTATCACTTCTAGCATTCCTTTCGCAGTAGAACTAAATAACTTTGATTAGGCAAGTCTACACAATGAAAAAAAAGGTGGTTTTTTTCATTAAAAAACCGATCAAGTGCGAGTCGGACTCGTACATGAAGGGTTCCGTACCATGGATTTATAAAACTAAGTATTGTGCTGAACCCTTTTTTTGACCGGTTTTAGTATTTGTTGTTATAGCGGCAACAGAAACACATCATATGTAAAAATTTCAACTGTCTAACCGTTCATAAGACACAGCCTGGCGACAGACGGATAGACAGGCAGACCGACAGACAGACCGACGGATAGCGGAGTCTTAGTAATAGGGTCCCGTTTTACCCTTTGGTTACATAATCTTTGGAATTTTGGGCTGACAAAGTAAAATCTGTCTCAATCTTGTTTATCTGCTAGAAATGTTAAATTGTCTTTTTAGGATTCCCAAAGATTGCCAACATGACCCTATTACTAAGGTTCGTCTATCTGTCTGTATGTTTACCACATGCTGCTGTATTTTTTGCCTAATAAAATGGTGCGCTAGTCACCGAGGAGTTACGTGGGAATCGTTTGTAATGGATATGTGATGCGAAGACGTGAAAAACATAGTATATTATGACATGGTTTATAATTTTCTAAAGTCATTATGTACTCTAAGCGTATCTTAGACACCACTGATTAACAGTGAAGGAAAACATCGTGAGTAAACCTGGACTAAAAAGTCTGAAATCGCAAAATGCCTTGAGGGAGCCTGGTGGTCAATGCTTATGCCTTCTCCGTATGAGAAGAGGCCTGTGCCCAGCAGTGGGATAGTAAATAGGCTGATGATGATAGTACTAATAATTATCAGATATCAATATGTTTCACATGTTTATGATGTTTATGATCACATTTTTGCTAACATTACTGTAGGTATAGCTACTCCCACATCACCACGCTATCTCCCCGAACACTTCTTAACGACTATAAACTTCGTCATTGAAAACTAAAATAGATGCCATTCAAACAAAGTTATAGCTAGCCCTTAACCCGACCAAGACAATTTCAACTTTGTCTACTTACATTACAGTTGAAATTCGCATGGTCAGTCATTTCCAGTCAAATCACGTTCGAGGCATACAATAGCTACCATTTGTGAATGTACCTGTATGGTATGTGGTACATACATCCATTGTGTGATATGATTCAGGCTACTTGTAGGTAATTGCTGTGATTACTATCGGTCGGGCGAGTCGATGCCCTTTGCTCTAAGTTTTCGGTTAACAACATGTTATATAGGATTCATGGTTCACTTCAATCTTTCGAAAAGAAAGGAGCTCGTGGCTCGTGGAGTACATAACAAAGGGGTACGAGTCAATCGATCAAAGTTTAAGCTGCGCACGGGTCCGTGGATGGGTGACCATCTGTGTAATAGCGAAACTCCTCCGTGCCTCGGAAACCACGTTACGCCGCTACAAATGCAGATCTTTGACAGTCGTTACGGTAGAAGCCAGAAAGTCTGACAACAAGTCTTACTTTAGGTTATCGTGTTACCTAGTAACTGGGTTGTGGAAGTCAGATAGGCAGTCGCTCCATGTAAAACACTCAGCTGCATACGGTTTAGACTGGAAACCAACCCCAACATAGTTGGGGAAAGGCTAGGCAGACGATGTTTCGAAAAGTCAGGGTTTAATTGTAACTTCGTCACTAATATTACAAATGTGAATGTTAGTTTATTTGTTTGTAACCCTTATACAGGAAAACGCCTAGACTTATTTACATGACACTAACTTTTTCCCGCGGAGTCACCCGCATCCTGTAACTACTTCGCGCGCCCGGATAAAAGTACCCTTTTTTTTCGTATGGGGGATAAAAGTCCCCTATATGTTAATCCAGGTTATAAACTATGTCTTTACGGAGAAACATTGTAAATGCGATAGTGAGTTTGTTAGTTACGCTTCCAGGGAAAGCCAGCTGAACAGATTGAAAATGAAATTTCGTATAGACGTAGAAGAGACCCTGGAGACGGATATAGGCTACTTTTTATCCGGGTGCGTTAAGAAGTTTCTTTGGGACGCGGGTAAAATCGCGGGAAATAACAGTTTTACAAGTTATAGCATGTAACCAGTAAGGCCCGAATGCAGTGACAAGATAACGGTCCGGTTAACTTAAAACAGCTGTTTATCATAAATTGAAACCTCCAACTTTCGATGGGTAACGTATTATTTGAGATTTTTTTTATTCCGTCAGTAAACTTGGCCCTAAATAGTCTAGTCTGCATATATTATGACGAAAGAAAATAAAATATGCATCCGCTATTCATATTAATTACATCATGATTTAAATAGCGAACATCTGTTCGCTTCCCAGCAAAAAATATTACAATTCAAACCAGTCCCCAAATATACGTACACACATACTTATTAATAATGTTATTATAATATATATATCGAAATAATAATGATACTGTTTTTGCATTCAAACTTGTATCACTACATTCCTATATGCCGCGATTACGTCAGCGACCATTTACCGGTAAGGCTGTTTACACGTGAACGATTAAACGCAATTTGGCACGACAATCGGCAATCGTAATAGTCGATTATCGGAATCGTATCGTGAATTGGAGCGGGGATTGTTTGGTTTTGCCAACATTAAAATTGATTGTTTTCTCTATATGGGAGTGCTGTTTAACTAACGTTAGCTTGCTACCTTTCGGTTAGGTATAGTCTTAGAGAATATTGGTGATTTTGAATATAAGACAGAGTGGATATTTTCAACCATAAAACGTGAATTTAATATGATATTTCATTTCAACAGATTGCACTTTTGCATTGAATCTTTCAGGTTTTTTTTTCACACATTTAAAAAAATATAGAAATTACATCAAAAAATTAATCAAAGTTTAAGATTGCAAATTTTGGACTACTTGAGTTACATAATTAAAACATGGACCAAATAAAGTCATCAAGTATTATTTTATCCGTAATTTTTATCATTCAATTTTGACCTCCCAGTATTTTTTTTAAAAGAAGTGTTTAATAAAAATTATATTAAACACCCTGTGTCCAACATTTTATCTGTCTCGAAATAAAACCCTGAAACTGCCATTTTGCGAAAATCTCTCTATAACTCAATTATTGTCATATCCAACCTACACATCATACATTTTTGGCGTTAAAAATGCGTGTACAGTGTTTTATTTTCGGACAGCCAAGTTGTTACAGAAATAAGATAATAAATATTAAGAAATATTTGTAAGCACAATAATTATGTCGATAGTGTATGGCCAGTCTTAAATACTTGTCATAAAATCTTTGTCGCGTTTATCGTCATTTTAGCAACATTGTTCATTGTCAAATAAATTATAGCTATTTACTAAACGGATGGATTTATATAATGTAAATATTATAGTCTAAGAGCCGGTTGCATAGATATTATATGTGTCATAAATTCGTGATCTGAAAAGACATTGATTAATAATATATATTCTTTCACATCTTACGACGTATGATATACGTTTACTTTTTTATTATGTCGATCATTTGAGAATACACAACGTACACGGAATTACAGTAAAGAATTTTTTGGTAGAAATTTTCATAATAATTAATGTTATTTTTATTTCATGGTGTATTTAAAACGTAACTATGACAACAAGAGGATAAAAATAGATGAAACTATTATCCTGGGCAATGTAATAAAACTAAGACGAAAGTCCTTGAGTGAACGGCTATCGGCGAAGATTGTGACTAAGAAAATTTAAATGCTAATAGATTCTTGACTAAATATCTTATAAGGAAGAAATTATGTATTATATTGATTATTTAGATTAGATAGGTATCTACCAATCTGAAATAAAAAAATACTTTACTTGAATGACGTTTTTATAAACTTTCCAAAAAATGAAAACCGCTTTAGTGTAGTCATACAGTGATTGTGTCATCTGTCAAATTAGGTGATGTCATCCAGGTTAACTGTAGGAAGGTATTTGGTTGCGGGATGGTCGAAAGAGTTACCGAGCCCCCCGAACTTAAAGAGCAGAGGAAGGAACATGGATGGGTTTTAGTCAGTAAGAGTCTGACACTCCCTTCCACCCTAGGAGTTCTTTGATGATTTCCCATCGGAAACAAAAACGTAGGCGTATGACATACTATAAATCTGAGAGTGACTTTAAAACTGTTATGAAATTCTTGGGTTTTGTGCAATACGCCGATTTTTCTGAGTTTCCTGAACTGACTCATGTTATATTTGCCAGAAGAGCGATGCGAGGTAGTCCACAAGAATGTGTTTTTTAAATTTTATATTTTTTCCTTTTATTTAACTTGACTTTGACGAAGTCCCAGGCCAGTCCCAGAATTTTATCCCAACCTCTAGTTAGGTTGGGATAAAATTCAGGTTATAAAGTGTGTGTGTACTAAATTGCATCCAAAAGTGTTCAGTAGTTTTTGCGTGAAAGAGTAACAAACGTTTATCGATCCAAATTAACTATAGATAACTGGCTGTTTCCGAGACAAGTACAGTATTGGGACATTTTAATGCGAAAAGAAAGACAGCGCAATTCGAAAACAATGTACCACTTGCTTTAAAAAAATAATCACTTCCCTCATATAGCATAGTTTTCAAAATATTTTGTTTTTTGCATTCTTCAAAAAATTTAGTAAATTATTTCTCTCACAATTTTGGCGAGATTACCTGTATTCTTTTAAAATTGACTTTGAAAATATTTCCTTACTTATTACCTAATACAATGTTCTTAAGTTTACACTAACTTGCAACTTTGAAAAATCGACCATTTGCAAGTCCCGATAAGGTGATGTTTACTAAAGCAGTCTACCATCAAATTGCTTGAACAAACACGATCCTTACTCAGTAAATAGTCCCATTGGCACAGTAATCCCAAGAATAGGACTGTTTATTTGCATAGAACTAACATCGATAGCAGTACTGTTAATTTTAGGGAGTATGTACCTTGTTCTATACTCAACATCACTACATAGTATAAAACAAAGTCGCTTTCTCTGTCCCTATATCCCTATGTATGCTTAAATCTTTAAAACTACGCAACGGATTTTGATGAGGTTTTTTTTAATAGATAGAATGATTAATGAGGAAGGTTTTAGTATATAATTTGTCAAGTTTTTGTATCCATTAGCTAAAATATCGCGGGCGAAGCCGCTGGCGGGAAGCTAGTACAATATAACTATGAAACAATATATCGTTGTTGTCAAACCAAAATCTTTCTATGTATACTTTGCTGAGTAAGGCTCAAATTCACCGACAGATGGTTAAATAATCGGCCCGTTAAACGAAAAGGTTTTTTAACCAGGAAGCTGGAATTTTCGTGTGACCCACTTCTAGTTCAACCCTAGTTTGGTAATCGACCGTTTCAGGAATAAAAATCTCAAATAATACGTTACCCATCGAAAGTTGGAAGTTTGAATTTATTGTAAACATCTGTTTACCATTTACCATTTTTCGCGAAGCACGTGAAGCCGTTGGTCGTGACGATATTTAGAAGCCAAAAGACTGATAACCAGACGTACCAAAGAGTATCGTGTTACCCGGTAACTGGGATGTAGAAGTCAGATAGGCAATCGATAGATGAAAAACACTGGTATTCAAAATTTTTTTTTTTTATTTTATTTCAAATAGGTCTTTGTAGGCACATATGAAACGGCAAGCTAGTTGCACGGTTCCAAGGAGTGGGTCTTATGGAGAACGTGCATCCATTCAGCTGCATTCAGTTAAACTGCAAGCCGACTCCAACATAGTTGGGAAAAGGCTAGGCAGATGATGATGCATAGATTTGAGGGCATTATAAGTTCATACAGCTGTTTATGCATACCATATGCAAACCTCAAGCGATGACTCGTCTATGTAGGTCATAAGTCCACGGCCGATGCAATTTGTGTTTTGATAAACATTTCTCCTTTTTAAATTTTTATATGGCAACTCTTGAGTAATGTCTCTTTTTTATATGGTAATACTGGGTGCAAATGTCAGTTGCTGCCCACAGATTATATACTTTTTGTTGTTTTTATTGTATGATGCTGAAAAAGCCGTTGCATCCTCGTTTTGATGACGTAGCAAACTTAATTTAGGATAATTTGATAAAAGGTGGTAATCATGACGAACGATCTGTGATTCGTTTAATAAAATAGGTTTTCTTCATCGTAATAGTTTCTCTACGTCAGCGAACATGTTTTACGGGTTACATTTTTGCTTTAGTTAACTTGATATTTAAAATTGCGTATAAAAAAATTGCACGTGCTTTGACGTTTTATAAGAACCTGTAATAATTGGTGTACATAACGTAAAAACATACGACTTTGAATGGATAGGATTTACGTATTAGGCTCATTCAAAATTGAAAAACTAATTTTGCGACACTATCTGGCAGATAAAAACTGAGAATTTTCCGGAGGTGGTCATTAACCATTAGTATCATACTCGTCTAAAACCTATTCTTAAATTATTAGTGTTAACAATTTGATACTAGCTGTTTCCCGCGGTTTCACCCGCATCCTGATAATACTACATAGAACACCCATTTAAAAATTATCCAAGGTCCTTCTACAGGGATCCAGCTATCTCCACACAAAATTTCATCCAAATCGGTTCAGCCGTTTTACCGTGAGAGTGTAATAGATAAAGTGACTTTCAGATTTTTATGGAACCCATGGTGGAAGCCCCATACGTTCACTACCGATGCCTAAATAGTTGAGAGCTAACGATTATCGCTTGAGGTATGTCATTCATAAGTGGTCCTGTCACGTTCGCGTGAATGACATGCAAATTACGTGTGCAGTTCAACGCTCAGGGAGCTGAGATTATTGACAATATACAATTTTTTACTAGCTATTTTTTTCGGTTTCACTCGCGTTCTGAGGGTTTTTTTTGTCATGCAGTAGGGTAAAAAGTAGCATGTAACCGTCTTCACGGTCCCACCTATCTCTATACCAAATTTAATTTAACACGGTGTAGTTTACCGCGACTGCGTTACAAAGACATTTTCACATTTAAAATATTAGACGGAATGGTGTGTGTTCATCAAAAAAACATTCGGGCAATAGAGGACTACTTCTGTTTTTATTTAAACCTTATTGCTTGGAAAATTAAATTTATTAATATAACCGCTTTTATTAACAGTTTAGTATATTACCACACATATAAATTAAGGTTGAGTATTAATAAAAAAATACTAATTAGTATTATTAAAATGCTCGCGCAAACACTGACTGAATAACAATATTTGCGAAATATAAAAAAAAAAACGTTTCAAAATCTATTCAGGAATTTTAACTTCCACCCCTTTTTATTATAAACACCTCTATTATATCACAGACCCATAACAGGCACACTAAACAGAGCAATTAAGCTATTAATTTCCACTACATCTACAAATCCAAGAAAGAAACATGTGTTCGCAATAACGAGCCCCCCCTCCCCCATCCGCCTTAACCCCTCATTACTGTCCCCCAGCGAACAATATTACTTTTTATTTGCACTTCATGGAACTTCACCGGCCCGTTGACCTATAAGCCACTGAGTGAAGTCACTGACTGCTTTGAACGACAGCGGCAGCATATAGTTCATAAGGAGTTAGGCTTTAATGAGGATAGTTGCTGGATTAACTGACTGCGTAGAGGAAAGTTTATGAATTCAAATAGCTATCTGTGTGAGATAGTTTGTAAAATGCCTTACGTTAGTCTTACTATTGCCAATTCTCTTGTGTTAGATTTATATGTTAAAGTGACCATGTAACTATAGAAATCTATACTAATATTATAAAGAGGAAAGATTTGTTTGTTTGTAGGGTTTTAACTCAAAAACTACTGGACCAATTTTAACCAAATATAGCTAAGAACCAACACAAGGAAACTAGCTATCAAATAAACGCATCGAAATCGGTACATCCGTTTGAGAGCTACGATGCCACAGACAGACAGACATCGACGTCAAACTTATAACACCCCTCATTTTGCGTCGGGGGTTAAAAATGCGTTTGTATAACATGAATTATATTTCGAACATTTAAGCTGTTCAACCAATGCCCGTGAATACCACTAACACTCAACAATTCGATTTTTGCCAACAATATCGCTTCATTCAACAATTGAATGGCTAAATTGAATGGGTGTTTCAACTAAGTTGAATCATTTCACTCGCTTACACTAACAATGCAAGCTAATATCAATTAATTTATAACATTCAACGTGTCCCTCATGTGGGTAAAATTTGTACCATATATTTGGCCTGTGTTTCAAAAACCTTTTGAAATTTATTCTTCACTTAATTTTTACCCGACTGCAAGGAAAGGGTTATTTTTTGCTCCTATATTAGTTTATTATATTTTTATTCCCTCATAATTATCTTCCAAACCATCTTATGGATTTCTAATTAACGCATCGTTAGATTCCTCTCATTAGTCCAACTAGTCTAGTCTAGTCTAGTCAGGGAATAATGCGATATGATAATTATCATGGTGCATTATTTAATTTTACTCATCCTTACTAATATTATAAATGCGAAAGTAACTCTGTCTGTCTGTTACGCTTTCACACCAAAACTACTGGACCGATATAAATGAAATTTGGTACAGAGATAGAATAGACCCTGAGGAACAACATAGGCTACTTTTTACCCGGGTGCGCTAAGTAGTTCCCTCGGGATGCGGGGGAAACCGCGGGAAACAGCTAGTGTTACATAAATTAAAGCCAAGCCAAGCTTTTATAATATTTTTTTCATTTCTATCTTTCCATCTAATAGCAGCCATAATTACAGGTACTCTAACATTTTCAAAGGCATGTTCCAGTTCTCAAGATAGAGCTCTATGTTAAACTGATAAACCTACAGTTGATTTTATGTCTAACCGTGGCAAAATGGGCCGGTAAAATTTAGTTTAAAAATCACTACATTTGTAATATCAAGGTTATCTTCCAAATTTTGTTTATACAACACATTTGGACGTTTGCCAAAAGATGCTTATCTTGTAATATCATTAATAGAAAAGTAGTGGTTTTTCAATTATTTAAACATAGGACGTTGATATGATGAAATGTTTGCCTAGTTGTATCTACTGAAAAAAACTATTTTAAGTTTTCTTTTTTATTTTAAGTTAAAAGCCCTGGACTAAAAAATGTACCTGAAAAGCATGAGACAAGAAAATATTGTAAAGTAGATAGTGCCGTGATCGCCTTACTTAAGCCGGCCTAGCTGGACGGCATTTCTCGTTTCAAGCTCTCAGTTAAATTTTCACTGCGAGGTTTAAAATGTTTAAGCTTCTTGCTTTTTTTTATTTTATTTAGTTTGTGATGATTGTAGTTTAAATAACGTTTTGAAACTACCTAAAATTTAGTTTCAAAAATACTCAAGTTATTTTGTGAAAATTTAAGTGATTATTTCAAAACTGAAATGTTATAGAATGCTTGAATTTTATAATACATTTCAAACGGCTTCTTAATCATTGATAAATCTATTGCAAGATGCCTGGTAGAAAATATATTGTTTACTAGCTTTTCGGCGCTGGCTTCGCCCGTGTAGGCTAGTAACGCAAATAAAAATTAAATGTCAGAGTTTCATACAAACTTTGTCTCCCTTTTTCACCCCCTTAAAGATAGAATTTTGGAAAATGTTTTCTTATCGGATGCCTTCGTCTTACAAAGAGTGTGTTCGTCCAAGTTTCAGGTCTCCACAATCAACGGTTTAGGCTGTGCGTTGATCCGTCAGTCAATCAGGACAAAGCATTTTATACTCGTATAGAAGTTTAATAACCGTGGAGTCTGCAACGCAAAGCACTCTGAACTAACGACATCAATGTTTTAATCTGTTTAGTAGTCTATACAGAGGGAGCGTACAAACTTACACACTAGCAGCCATACCTCCCTACCACAGTCGCCCCACCTTCCATCTCGTAACTTGATATCGTGCTCGAAATTCAAACTGGCACAAATATTTCGTGTCACCACGCTGAGCAAGGCTGACCTGAGCCTGACCTTTTAAAAAAAAGGTTACATCGACCGGTGTTGACCATCCCCTTTCGAAAAAATGAAAAACGCGACCGTACTATTCGTTAGCGCGCGTACAGTGACACAGGCGTATCCAATTATGAAAAGTAAAGACTTTTCAAATCAAATTTCGAAAAGTTTTTACATATCAAATTGGATACACCTGTTTGTGACTGTACTGGCCAACACCATTAATAGAAAGACTATATTATGTGGTCGTATTGTGCATGAATGGTGGTTTTCTGGTCAAACCACAGAACTACATATTGTAATTATCGGTTAATAGCGAATATTCTGTTTTTGATTGGGCAATTAAACTCGAATAATTATTAAGCTTTAAATTATTTACGGTAAATACATTTCAGTATGGAATACAAAATTAAAGACTATACTAGTAGCACAATTTACAAAAGCTGTTGTTGATTTCCATCAGAAAAACACACAAAAAAATTGTCGGACTCAGAACATTTTCCTTTAAAAAGTCAGTTAAATCAAAAGGCGAGTTCCTACTATACTATACTGCTACTATACCTACTACTACTATACTACTATAACAATGAACAAATTAACAAATTTCTACACTTGCTGTTCCTCGCGGTTTCATTCGCGTCCCGAGGGAACTACTCACGCAATCGGATATAAACCATCCTATGTCTATCAGGTTCAAGCCATCCCCATACTAAATTTCATCCAAATCGGTTAAGCCGTTGTACCGTAAAATCGTATAATAGACAGACCTACAGAGCTTCGCATTTGTATTATTAAAAAGACAAATAAGTAAGAATATTCTACAATCTACCTCAATATTAGGTACACCTACCACGCCGCCATGTTTTTGTCTCCCCCAGAATTAGTAGACATCCCCATTACCATTAGCCCCACGTAACATTGACCTATTTTCCGCTCCCCTGAATTTAAAACCCCACTGTCCGCAACTCGATCGATACACAAGTTACATCGCAAAATCATGCCTACCCATGGCTATCAATATAAAGATTGTCAACGTTTTTCACAACTATAATGATACTCTGATAAGTATCTGGATAAAAGTATACCGTATACGATATCTGTATTGTTTTTATATGTCTGTATTCGCATTAAAATACTTTTTTATTCGAAAAAGGAAACAACCAACTTTTTATAAAAAAATCATAGTAAATTTTATAAGTGCAAAAGTTCGTGAGGCTGTTGTTGTTGTTTGTTACTGTTTTAAGCAAAAACTGCTGAATGAATTGAGATGAAATTTGGTGGACAACTAGTTTATAACCTGGATTATCACCTAGGATTTTTACCCGGGTGCGCAAAGTAGTTCTCAAGATACGGGTGTAACCGCGGCAAAAAGCTAGCAAAAATATTTTTCAAACTACGTACATTTATACACATGATTTTATATGTTACCGAATGCCATAAGCTGGAATTTAGGCCTCTCCCTCAAGCTTGGTAAAAGTACTATGAAGACAGCCATAAAAAAATAACGTCAGTTTAATGTATATTGTATTGTGTAGGTAATAAAGTGAAAACTCCGCCGGCCCGGTGGGCGCAGTGACTGAGCCGATTCAATTTCCGCGCAGAACAAATATTTGCGTCGCCCTCACTTGCCTAGCAATTCGATTAATGTGGAGCTTTTTAAAACCTGAAGCCTACAGCTATAATGCTACGTATGTTGGATGAAACTTCATCCTCATTTTACGCAGGTGTTTTTTTTTTGTTTTTTGCAGCGATCATGTAGGTTATTTTTTTACTGAAATCGATAAATTTAGGTTTCCTAAGTAAAACACTGCATATATAATTCATTTATTGCGACAAAGATGAGTCAGGTAGCTTATTCTAAGTCCAGCCGACGAATTTGCGGAACGAGTTTTTTTTTGTAATTACATAAACATCATTTTTAAGTACAATTTAAAATTAAGTACCTACCATTTAAGTAAAGTTATGACGATAGAATTGTTAAAGCTAATTGCACTAATTGGATACTTTGTACATTAAAAGCAGGAATAGACTTTTAATGCTAACAGTAAGGAGGAGTAGAACACATTAATATGAATACGAATCATTTTCTGTGGCCTTTATTACAAGCTCCTAAAGGCACACATATTAGCAAGCTCATTAATATTTCACTAAATAACGCCGTGACATGGAAAATCTGTCTGTACGTGCCAGTTTTCTTAGAAGAAAATAATAACGTCTTAAGCTAACTAAAAGCCTTCAAATGTTTTATGTAAACACGACGTGTAAAGAGGAAAACATTTTGCTGAATAAAAAAACTGTGTAGGTATTCATTTCATACATTCATGCCCCGCCAACCATTAATAATTTCAATCTGCGATTTTTTTTTTACCATGTTTTCATTTTCAACAATACGTTTTTTTGCAACCTTGTATATTTAATACCACATATGAATAACACATTTCTAAAATACCTCATGGAAAAATGTTTTCTGTATGTCGTATTTTTTGACTCTCTGTGGCTATTTTGAACTTGAATTTAAATTGTAATTTAATTGTTTCATTTTTTATTATTTTTGTATAGCATCATTTGGATTGTATAACTTTCTCAGAGATAACCTGTAATGTAAAAAGACTATTGTAAACATTTCCTTTTGCAAAGAGTGTCTATGGAATTTCTTGCCGGTTCTTCTCCATAAGAATCACTCCTTGGAACCGTGCAACTAGCTTGACGTTTCATAAGAGCCTGCAAAGACCTATTTGAAATAAAAACATTTGGGTTTCGAGTTTTGAGTTTTGAAGTTCGAGCTAGCTGTTTCCCGCGGTTTCACCCGCGTTCTGAGAGAACTACTTCAAGCACTTAGATAAAAACTTTCTCAAGTTTTTCTTTAGGTTTTAGCCTATCTAGATATCAAATTTCATATCAATTATTCATCAGTTTTTCAGTTAAAACGTAACAACCTTTCGCATTTATAAAATAACTAGCAGATTCCAGCTGTTCCTGAATCCTGTGAGAACTATAACTTCGCGCGCCCAGATGAAAAGTAGCCTATATGTTAAACCTGATTATAAAAAATGTGTGTACATAACTTTATCCGAATTCATTTAGTAGTTTTTGCGTGATGGACTAACAAACATACATACATAATCCTCAAAAACTTTAGCATTTATAATATCAATAGGATGTAAAAATATATTTTTTCTCCTTTATTTTATTCGATAGTAAAAATATAAAAGTTTTGCTTCTGTTTTATATTACCATAAATTAAGACAACAGAAAGAAAGAAAGAGAAAAAAACATTTATTGATACAACATAAGACAATAGGGAATAAAAAAAACAAAGATAAAAGAATATTGTGCCAAAAAGGTCCAGTTCAGCATTATGCCAGGCAGCTAGTGTCTGACGCTGGTTTTCAACTGAACCTAAGAACAACAACAATATTTAAAGTACATTACGATGTGTCATACTTTCTTCCATAAGCCAAACATAATGCTAACCCCTAATTATCTCGTTTATCTTAGAAGGCATTTGTTTATCAAAATGAGTTTAGTAATTACTGTGGTAAAGAATGTGTAGGTGATTTTGTGTTTTTTAATTTTTAAATGATATTTTTTTTGTAGAAATATTTAATAATGTAATTTATATTGATGTGAAATAAATAAATAAAATAAAATAATAATGGTTTTACTTTTATTGTTAAAAAAAATTAAGAAAAACTACATTTTATTTACCAGAGTTCAATACTTACTTAGGCAAGTGTGCAAGCAACACTATGCGCTATTGTTAACGTGTGGATAACTTATTAATGCATAATAGAAATATCACAGATCTGCATTCGAAGGTCTGCATAGCAAAGGGTACCTTGACTATTGTTTGTGAACAACAAGCCTGAGCCTAGGCGGATATCACGTATTCTATGAGTTAATCCAAGTTATACTACTGTGTGAGTATCAAATGTGATTTAAATTCATTCTGTAGTTTTCGTGTAAAAGACTAACAAGTATACATTAGTCCTCGCTAACTTTCACATTTACAATATGTATAACAATTACTACATAAACTGCGGAAAACACAATCTTTAGGAAAATAAAACTACAAAAAAAAAAACATTCGCACATTTTATACATTTTAACACATTTCATACAAGGGAATTTCATCAAGGCCTATTCATATCAAATGTTTTTTTAAATAAAAAATAGCTCAATTTTTTTCCTGTAATATATTTTAATGCTGAAAAAACTGTATTCATTTTCAAGTTTCCAGAATAATAATTCGAATAAAATCCGAATGTGTACATTACTCCGGTGTGGGAAATTCAACTGGCGGTATTTCCCATTACTGGCCAGGAATCTCTACGGTATACATTCAGAGTGGAATTGAGCCAACGAAGCGGAAGACCCATACGTGCAAACTGCACAGAATACTGCAAGTTGAAAGAATATTATGTAACAGATCAATGTTTATTTTGCCAGCTATTTTTTAACGCATCATATAATTTAATATTTTATTTTTATAACTTGTCGTTATGGTCTAGTGCTTATAGCACCTGTCTCTCGTGTACGAGTGTGCGGGTTCGAAACCTAAAACCAATGTGACTTTTCTATAGTATATCTTAGACGTCACTGACTAACGGTGAAGGAACAGCATCGTGAGGAAACCTGGACTTAAAAAAGTCTGAAATTGCCAATCCGCCTTGAGCAAGCGTGGTCAATGCTCATGCCTTCTCTGTATGAGAAGAGGCCTGTGCCCAGCAACGGGACAATATATATATAGGCTGATGATGATTTATTTTTATAATATTTTCTGACATGTATGGTGTGTATTTTCATTGTGGCCCGAGGCATGACTTTAGGGCTCCTATCGGAAGACCAGCGCTGCAGCTTTCATTATAATAATTACTGCAGCAATATGCTGAGATGGGCGCATTATCCGGCCTCATACAAGTAGACTTACCTGTCACGTCCCTGCTGTCATTTGTAGATCTTTGATAGTCGTTACGAGTAGTCAGAAAGTCTGGACAACCAGTCTTACCAAGGGGTACCGTGTTACTCGGTAACTGGGTTGTGGAGGTCGATAGACAGTCGCTCCATGTAAAACACGGGTACTCAGCTGCATCCAGTTTAGACTGGAAGCCCACCCCAACATAGTTGGGAAAAGGCTAGGCAGATGATGATAAAGTGGGCATATATTTTTTAAGAATTATTAAATAACAATAGAATAATAATTACTAAAATAATGTTATAACTATATCTTTTGTGCTATAAAATTAATGCTACTGAAACTTGTTATCGTTAAAATCATGTTCACGTTGCTCAATTTAATTATAATATTTGCTTGTTATGCATGAGTTGTGTATGCCTTTTAGTGACATGTTTACACAGAACAAAGTGCAGTGTGAAATTGAAATTCTATCTATACACATATAAAATGCTTTGTCCTGAATGACTAACGGATCAACGCATAGTCCAAACCGCTGATCGTAGAGACTTGAAACTTGGTGTGTGTGGTGTGTGGGGTGTGTGTTCTTTGTGTAACGTAGGCATCTGATAAGAAAGGATTTTCCGAAATTCTACCCCTTCGAAAATTTGTATGAAACTCTGATATTTTTAATTTCAATTCGTATAGGCCACGCGGATGAAGTCGCTGGCGGAAAGCTAGTGTGAAATATATTGTAAACAATTATTGAGTGCGCCTTTCATTTAATAAATATTGACAACACTGTGGAGTGGTGTGGTCGGGTATAAAATGACGGGGTTGTCCCATAAAATGAGCAAGCATTGGCACTTATTGAAAAGGGGTAAAACACTTTTTGGTCACTCATATTATTTTTTTTGGTTTGGTCGGCATTTGGTCGGCACGTTTGGCGTAGTGGCTGAGCAATTGGTTGCTGCGCTGCGTGTCGCGGGTTCGATTCCCGCACGGGACAACTAAAATTGTACCGGGTCTGGGTGTATGTGCATGTGTAATCAATGTTTGTAAACGCATCCACGATACAGGAGTAATTCCTAGTGTGGGGCAACAAATTTAAAAAAAAAACCCAGATCGGTGCAACATCAATCATGAAATTAATTATGAAAATTTGTCCTCAAATTTCATTAACTTTTAAATACCGGCTGCATTTCAAACATATCTGACAGATATTTTGAATATTTCCCTTTCATTTAAACTACAAAGAGAGACATGGAAGAGCAGGTTTTTCCTAGAACAGCCAGTGTGGTCACTATTGGACGCAATCAGCCTCCTGACCTCTGCTATTTTTAACCCCCGACGCAAAAAAAGGGATTTTATAATTTTCACGTCGATTTCTGTCTGTGGCATCGTAGCTCTCAAACGGATGGACCGATTTCGATGTCGAAGCCAGTTTCCTTGCGGTGGTTCTTAGCTATATGTGGTTAATATCGGTCCAGCATTGTAAGAGTATCAGTATCTTTTCCAAAAATGACGAAAGGCATTTTTGCGTAGGGGGTTTCTTAAATTTTGAATTTTTGCTTGTTATCAATACTAAAAAGCTTTTAAATTGATGGAAATTTTCCTTTGACCTTTCGTTCTGGTCTTCTTGTTCGGTTCTGCACGTTCGAACAAACTCTTCAGCTTTATATATTAGTATAGATTCAAGAGCTGATTTTAAAACCACATTTAGTTTATGGAGTTTATAAAATACGTTTTGTGATTGCTGCCAGCCAAACAACGTTACATGTTTTCAAGAAAACTCATTTCCCAAGCTTGGCACTCTCAGTAAAATTAGACAGAGGGGAAGTGCACTCTGATGGGGAGATAATAACCTTCCGTTGGTTAACTAGCTGGCGGATACGGGACTATGAATAGTTAGCGCCGTTTAAAACATCAAAATAATGTTATCCTTCCGATTAACAAAAATAATGTTTTTTTTTTCATAATTTTGGTTATGCCGCCTATGTTTCGTGACCGGTATTGGTTTAATTATTTTTTCTTTCTAAACCAATGCCAGTTTTATATACTAATAATTATATTGTACTAGATTCAGCCTACGGTGTCGCCCGTTTAACCCTACCATCCTACTTTCCACTAATATGTATCACAAACGCCAAAGTTTGTAAGAATGTATAGATGTAAGTTTGTTACTCATTCACGCAAAAACTACTGAACGGATTTGAATGAAATTTGGTACACACATAGCTTATAACCTGGATTAACATATAGGATACTTTTTATCCGGTTGCACCAAATAATTCCCTCAGGATGCGGGTGAAACCACGGACAACAGCTAGTATGTATATAATACTTAACGTATAACACTTGGAGAGAAAATATCATGACCAGTAACTCCGGAAATTACCCCTGCATACAGACTTAAGAATACCCCTTTGTCTATACTAATATTATAAAGAGGAAAGATTTGTTTGTTTGTTTGTAGGATTTAAACTCAAAAACTACTGTACCGATTTTAAAAATTCTTTCACCGTTAGAAAGCTACATCTTTAAAAAGTGTTATAGGCTATATTTATTTCCAGAAATAATTAGGGATCCCTACTAAAACTTGTAATTAATATAAATGCGAAAATAATTGTCCGTCTGTGGTTAACGGCAATACCGATTTAGATAAAATTTTGGTTTTTATCGACGAATTTTTATCCGAGTGCGTGAAGTATTTGTCTACTTACTGTACTTGCTGGTGTAAACGCGGGAAATACTCAGTTTATTCGTCCAAAGGCGTGTAATAGCCAAAAAGAGGCGATCCGCTTCACGTCCCACCCATCACCATAACACCATTGTTACTCATCAAACCGCGCGCTGACGTCACAGCCCTTTTCAAAACCTTCATTGTTTGCGTGCATACCAGAGGCATATTACCGGACTAGCCAACAATTATCACTGGTACTTTGGAGTACTGACTGGGCCTTTGTACGGCTATCTAACATAATTGTGCATAGCTTGTGCCTCATAGGATGTACGGGGGATGGTTTTGCTTCGAGTATAGCTATTTGGCTTTGAGTTATCAACTGTGGAATAGTCAGGTTTAGTTAGAAGCTTGACAGGAGCTCGTGGCTAAGTAACAACCGCACGGTTCGGCCGATCAAAGGTTAAGCTGCGATTGGCGCGGCAGGTCCATGGATGGGTTACCATCTTTGTCATACCAAGACTCCTCCGTGCCTCGGAAAGCGCGTTAAATATATATTTTTTTAATTTTCTTTCGAACGCGAGTTTTGAAATGAGAAGAGTATCCATGGAGTTTATTGCCGGTTCTTATCCATAGGACCTACTAAATCGCGCTTCTATTTCACAACTCTTTACCAGAAAAATAACGTAAGATGTGGTGAAGGTCGTTTAGGGTCTACTATCTTTAGTTAATTTGACGTTTTAAGAGTGCTGATTTTCAGTCTAGTTTGAATAAATTATTTTTGAATTACAATTTCATAAGTGCCATATTTGGATGTGATTGCTTGTGAAAACTTTGACTTCGAACTAACGGGGCACAAGCAGCATTTTTCTATTTCTAGTTGTATTTCATGAAATTCAGAATTCAGGAAGAAGGTATCGTTACCTTTAGAAAAATATTACCTTTTTATGTTCATACCAGCTTCCTGCTATTATTTTAACAGTGTCAGACCTAATTACTACTGTATACATCTGTGCTCAGCGTATAATTTACATGTGTGAGTGTGTTTTACTTGACGATGAGTAACCCAGTGACTCATACATGGATAGCTATTGTAAACATTGCAATGATTTGTTTTGTTTGTTTATGCCTAGTGCTGGCGGCCTCTGTGAGGACTACAATGTGTTTTTATGGGAAGCGAAATTAATGTAGATAGAATATTACATATTAGGTTCTGTTGTATGTACTGTAGAGGTTCTATGAAATATATTAACCTTATTGTTTAAACTGACCTGGAAGAATAAAGAAAAGGTAGATAGCAGATTTTTATATAATACAATGTGAGTAGAGCTGAGTAAGTCAAGTCGAATCCAAGATCACGGATTAAAGCTGAAGTAATTAAAATAATCTTCGATTTTATCTACGATACCTCCACCTCTGACTAAAAATATTTTGAATTTAAAACGTGTATCCATAAAATTTCGTATATTGGAACTTAAATATCTATATATAACTAGTATTTAAAAAGCCTGCCTGTTTTTCTTGCTATATAAAATATTGACCAATTCAAAAATCCCACCCCTGGCCCCTCCCAAAGTTCACTGACAAACAATTAATTTTCCCATTCATCGCCGGGCTCGTGGATAAAATACCAATTCCCTCCCCCCTGACCCTCCCATACCTGTGAATATGAGATGAGTAAAGCCATTCATCCTGCAATAGTATCAACATGGAAAATTAGCATCGCTTTGACATGCAGATGTCGACAACTGCCGAACTATTGCGAGTTAATGAACGTACCTTTTGTACCTACACATTTTGATAGCTGCTTGTTGAATCGGTATAGTGTACAAATTTTGATTGTGTTGTAATTATTTAGTCGTGGTAATGGCACCTGCATCACGTGTATCGATGTGATTTTTTTTTAAGTCATATGTAGGTGTACTTTCTAATTATAATGTATATTAGATGTCACTGACTAACAATCAAAGAAAACATCGTGAGGACAACTGGACTTTAAAAAAAAAACTGAAATCGCCACTACGCCTTTAGCAAGCGTGGTGATCAATGCTCATGCCTTCCCATGTGCCCAGCATTAGGACAATATACAGGGTGACGATTGAATTATTATAGTTTTTGCATGTGTAATGAATGTTTATAAGACACAGCCATGATACAAAAGTATTTCCTAGTTTGGAGCCTGTAAAGCAATGTTCTTCCAAAATAAAAAAAAATCGTTTGCTTTAAAACGTGGTAACTGGGTATTTATTTCTGAGAAATAAAATTACAATGTTATTTTGTTGTTGTGAAATAATGGCTACATTTAATGACATTCTACTTTTTACTAGCTTCTGTCCACGACTTTGCCTGTGGGCTTAAAATTAGGTCCAGATATCTTGATAAGCGTTGATTCAGGTTTATGTGTGTAACAAATTCCATCCAAATTCGTTTAATGGTTTTGCTATCCCAACTTTCACTTTGTAATATTATTAAGATTGTTTTGATGAGACGCTCTTAAACTGGACTAAACTACTAAATCAGATACGCTGTTTTGCCGTGAAAGCGTAACAAACTTAGGTTCGCATTTATATGAGTCAGGATATTTAATTTTTTTTTTTTCTTTTACAGGTATATAAAAGCGAGTGTTTACCCAACCTGGGGTGAGTAGAGCTGGGCGGACTACTGACTACCAAACCCTGCTGAGCGGTATACTTCAAAGATCATTTTACGACTGATTGATAATCATTCGTACAGATAAGTTTTTCAAAATATGTTTATTTAGGTATAATATTTAAAAGTTTTTGATTTATTCCTAAGATTTTAGCAATAAGTCAAACTAAATAAAATTTATCGAAATATTTTAATGTTTTTTTCGAATTTTTAAACAAACTTTTATTATTTTTGCCTGCTAACCGAAATTCGATCGAAATCATTTTAAGTGCAATACTATATTTTTAAACATCGTTATTTATACTTATACTTTTACGAATGTCACACAACATGATACTAAATAAATAAATACACACAACTTGATATTAAACGAAAAATACAAAACAATACTAAATCAATTATTATGTTTTTTATCCATTTTGACAGATATTAAAAGAGAATTCTACCGTTTCACGTATAAGTAAGCTCATATTTTTTTGTGCAACTGGGTTTAAATCGTCTACTGTAGGTACTTACTGAACTAAGTAAGGAATAAGAATACCTTTGAAATTAACACTAGCAGTTCTATTTCATTACACCTGTAGCAACAATTCTCGCGAAAGGAATAAAGAAATATATCCAGGTCTTATGACAAAAATTGCAGCTTTCCTCACTGTAGAAATGAATTAAAGAAAACGCTGCGAAATAAATAGGTTTTGAAATGTGAATTCTTTCATGTTTCTGTTTCTATAACATTACTTAGAAGAAGTTACTACTTTTAAGAAGGTTTTCGACGCAAAATATTTGCTTTATTTCTGTCCAGAATTTGTCTTTTCAATACTAACTAGCTGTTTCCCGCGGTTTCACCTGCATCCCGATAGAACTACTTCGCGCACCCGGGTAAAAAGTATATGTTAATCCAGGTTATAAACTATGTGTGTACCAAATTTCATGCAAATCCGTTCAGTAGTTTTTGCGTGAAAGAGTAACAAACATAAATCCATACATTCTTACAAACTTTCGCGTTTATAATATTATGTATTAGTAGGATGTAGGATTTTTTTTAATGGGACAAGTCCGCCACACTATTCCCAACCACTGCAACTCCTGAAAGCCAGAATCAACAGTGGCGACCACCAGAAAACGACAAACGCCGAAGCAATGAAACTCGACGAGTCACAGAGTTTTTTTTACTAACCCGCAAATTTAATCAGAAAACAATAGTGGAGGAGTAGGAATAACCATAGTTTCCACTTCCCTCCATATCAAGCAGGAGACAGGTGTAAAGAGTTAGGCCATTAGCACAAAGGGACTTTTTACAACTGGGTGAAGCCCACTTGCCTAGCACCACGGAATAATTAACATTTTATGGGTCCTAGTGTATGGTCCTAAGGTATATGTATATAGCTTATGGTACACCATTTCAGATTTTAAATCTTGATTGACCTCCATTTCACCTTCAGTTCATCCAAAGTATACATACTCGTATGTCGGCCCGGAGCGATATAAAAATGAGTCATTACAAACGATTTCATTCAGTTCAATAATATCTGGGAAACTGACTCACGCCTCAACCGATTGGAGGAAGTACGATACAACAATTTATTTTTATAGCAACACAAGCTTCTGCCCGTGACTCCGTTTGCGTGGACTTGGAATCCGTTCCAGATACTTGGGTAAAAAGTATCCCATAGTTATTCTAGGTTATGAACTATAAGCGTACCCAAAATATAACAAACACATACATACATTGATCCCGACTGTTTTACTTCAAAACGTGGTAACCTACATAAAAATAATATCAATTTCAATTTGATAAAGGAACCTTTCGCTGCTGTTTTGTAATTATTTAGATAAAAGATGTAATACATGCGTTGGCATAGATATTAAAGAAATAAATAAATACATACATATACACAGTTCATTGTAATAAAACAGTATTTTTTAATAAAACAGGTTAATCATTTTGTGCTAAGATTCAACTTGTAAAAAATGTCGTCGCCAAGTAAATAAACGTTACATGAATGCTAACTAAAAAATATTAGGGCTGACACAAAAACAGCTTACTTTTTTAAACGTTACGTTTCATATTTTTCTAAGTAAATAACATGAAAAATCAAGCAGAAAAGGTATCTTATTTCTATTTTTTTCTAAAAAAAAATTGACATAGAAAACAAGGTATGAAGCGAGAAATAAGTAGAAATCAATAAAAATAAAACAGTTTTAAAAATCCGACATCAAAACGTACTGTGAACTTAAAAATAATTTTATTTCCCTGAAACTCTTGGGTATAATTAAATTCTTTCAGAAAGGTTTCATTTGAACTGCTACTTCAGCAAAAACAATTCTATTATTTATTTTTACATTATGTACGATTGTCTGTTCGTAGAAATGGGAAAAACGTTCACAGACGAAGTATAATAACGATTTTTTTTTACTCTTTTGACTTCAAAGGAAATTTATCACGGGTTAGTAGGCTTTAGCTTTTGTTTTCCTACACTACTTCTTGCAGTACAGGTGCTTCCAGCAGTTTTCGACCTGCTTAACCGGACAATGTGGCGAGGTCCTTATTTAATTAATTAAATTAAGGCCTCCAGCCAAATAGGCTTTAGCGGTTAACAGAGTTCTAGTCGACCAACTATATCGTATTACGGACCCCTATAACGCGTGACCCGACAAGCACCATTTTTGGACCAACTTATTGTCATGGTCTTAGATGCATGGAGGACTTAATACTTAAAATTATGACCATAAATTCTAAATGAGTTCTCATAATGAGTGTAGTGAAATTACAGTTTTTCGTGTATAATTATGTATATCTAAAAAGTCTATTTCCTAAACAAAAACGGCTTAGGGTAGGTGCTTTTAAAGAAAAATGGCAATTTTCATTATGGTATGGGTGCGTAAAGTTTTAAAGAACAGATAAGTACTTACAAGATAAAATGACAAGAAACCACTTTATCGTGTCGTAGTGAAGTAAATATTTGATTCAATAAAAAAAACCGTCGACTATTTTGTAATGCAGGAAATATCAATACGAAACTAATTAAGCTTTTTAACAGCATTGACGGCTATGTCCGTTAAACGAAAATGTATCAATAAATTAAACTGGATTTTCGCACAAAAGAGCAAATTGAACGAACTTAATTGAAACGTTTGTGTTTTTAATTCACACTATTCAATAATTTGATTCTCCCATTCATTATTAATTGTATTAAACAAGTTAAATTTTGGTATGTTTAATCAGAAATTGGATGATAAAAATATTAGATAATGAGTGCGAATTTTGTTTCACTAGGCATCAAATAAATTATTTACAGTTTGCTTTTATGTTGAACTGTAAAATTTAATTAATTATTACTAACTCGCACAGATGAGAAATAAAAAGCACTCACTTACCTGTCACTTCAATTCAAAGAAGCTCGTTCAATCTGTAATAAAAACAAAAACATTTTTATTTATCTTGGAATTCACAGCGAGACTTTTCTTAAGTCCTATATTTTAGATTGCTTATAGTAAGCACTGCTATGAAAAATAACCAGGTATCTTGCATTCGCATGCATGTGGGTTCCGTGCTATCTGTTGTTCCTAGTTAAGAAAACTTTTGATGATGAAGCCGGAACCGTGTTGGTAATTTCAAGCATGATGTGCCGGCAATATGAGGAGCTCTTCACAAGTGCTCGAGGGCTTGTTAATTAACGCAGCCCGGCCAAGAAAACACGCTGGATATTGTGTCGTAATTTTAACTTAGAATACTTTAGTTAAGTTTAATTAAGTACTTATAATGTTGATGAATATAGGTCAAAAACTCTTTTTCTTTTGCGTACATAGATTAAAAATGGTTCAGACGATGCGGGAATGCCGCTGGGTTTTAGTGGGTATACCGGGCTTGCCCGGGGAGTCCCACATACCCCCCCATTCCCCTGGATGGGGGGTATGCGTAATGCATTTTTTCCCAGCGCAAAAAAAAAAGGTAAGGCAAAGTGGACATTATTTATGAACAAGAGATAACATTTTCTTGTAGAGAAACCAAACTAAATTTATAAATTCAGGTAAGAATTAATTTAATCGTTATACTATGACGCCCGGTTTTTAGCTCCATTTGCCAATAACAGACTCCTAATAACGTACACATGTATATGATCTATGTATAATATATCAGTCTATATTATGTATGTAGTGTCTATATATTGTCAATAGTCGTGAATATATCTCAAGGGAGTTCAGATAAATAAACATACGTGCACACACATATTTGTATGTATGTAAGTAAGAGTTTTACAAGGCCATGTAATTAGCGCGCATAGAACGAACATTCATGAATTAATGAGTTTAAATGTTTAAATACTACTGTTAAAAGTACTCGCGCATACATTTGAAACAAGGGCTTGCTTTGTAGCTACTACTACACAAAATACCATACTAATTAGCAGTTACTAGGCGTAACTACTTATGTTTATGTAACTGCTAATGAGCTTGAACAGAGCTCAACTGTTCTTGAAAAATATTTAGAACTCCAATCGGAATTAAAAAAAACTTTTATTAAAAAAAATCAGCTAGCGGTTTTAAGGATTTTTTAAAGGGAACTCATTTTTTTCTTAAACAAAAGTAGCTTAACTCACTTCCCAAAATATCACAGGGTTGCCATATGTCCCAGATATACGGGACTATCACAGTATTTAACTATCCCGTCCGTTATGTTTGTATGTTGTTTTTCATTTATTTTTTATTTTAATGAACCGTTACTGCCCCCCTTTTTAGTTTTATTTATTTGGCATTAAAAAGTCCCGTATCAGTTCCCAATGATTATGGCAACCCTAGCTACTAGCCAAATCGGTTCTGTTTCTCTATGAAAGCGTAACAAATAAACAAACTCACTTTCGCATTTATAATATTAGAAAGGTTTAGAATATTATAACACAATAAATTGTTTTTTTTTTTTCAATTAATTATCAAAGGACATTACAATCTGCTTTAATAATCTTTGTCCGCGGTCCGATCTTTTTACGTATATTTATTATACGTGACTCAGCTGTGAGTAATAATAATGCAGTTAAATTCATTTTGTATAAATAAACAATTATAATGTTATCACTCTTATTGGTTAGACTGTTATTAATATAATGCAGACTATACCTTTCTCTTTCACTAGTAAACGTTAGACAAAGATACTGCTACATAAAGTGTTATTTTTGCGATTTTTCAAACAAGAGGTTCCTAGAGTTGAGTCAGCCGACTGAACGTGCGAAATATTGATTATATGTTTGTCCATTTACGACTTATAACTTTTAAAAACGAATATCATACAAAAATACATTATTGATACAATGTTCACTTCAATCGAGTACCTAACACAAGTCAATTTCAGATAATTGTTTAACTCAATATCTTGCTCCGAGGTCTCAAATGCCCTGCCTACAGGATGTTCAATACCTTTGCCACAGACAATCGACCTGTCGGAGCCTATTGTTTACGAAATAGCGTAGTTGTAGCCATGTTGCAGCTAAAGGGATTGACCGGTAGCCTAAATCACTTAGGTACATGTCGTATGCCTATAAATTAATACTAGGACCATGTGGGAAATACCAGTGTTGCAATAATATTACCAGTGTTGAAATAATATACGATTTTTTTTATTCGTGTATTTTATTTAGGGTGAATAAGACATAATATAAAAATTTGTTTTTTGTTTTGTTTTAAATTAATCTAGTGTTGTCATGTAAAAGATATAAAAATCAGCAACTTTATGCATACTTTTTTAGTTTTTTGAACCCCAAGGCGTAACAGGCCCATGAGTTTATTCAATTGAACTTACTTCAAAGATATTTTTATTTTTTCAAAGTATTTTAAAGAATTAAAACAGTATTATTGGCGCATGTGTTGTTTTATTCCGAGTGCACGAGAGCTATAGTCATCTCTTTATTTTTGCCGTTCGTAATTAATGTCGCCCCCGTTCACCGCATGTCGCTCGCCCCGATTTTTTTGTTTCGAGGCAGCGCCAAAGTGATTACCAAAAATCCTACTGATTCCATTTATCTTCGTTTTTCTTTTAGTCGCATATATAGATCTGGAGTACGATTCCCGGGTCGGGTTTTGCTATTAGTTCTGGCGTCTTTGGCCTTAAATATAAAAAAAAAAAAACATTAAAAACATTTTTTATGTCAAGAAACACTCTATGTTAGAGGTTTACACGTATTTTTTTTAAAACAATATATTTTTTTCTATAGATGATACATATAAAAAGCTTTGTTCTGAATGACTGACGGATCAACGCACAGCCGCTGATCGTAGAGGCTTGAAACTTGCAGAGTGTGTTCCTGTATAACATAAGTATCCGATAAGAAAATTTCTGAAATTCTACTTCTACAGGAGTCAAAAAGGGGGGCAAAGTTTATATGAAACTCTGTCATTTTTTATTTGAATTTGTAGGTAGTCAATGCATAGAATAAGTCGCAAAAAAAACTCATAAAAAATCTATCTCAGATAATGTTGTCATGCAATATTGCGATAAGCTCACACAAGCTTTGCAAGAGTATTATAGGAGCTTTCGTAAACAAGATAATTTAGCTCGACTCGTGCATCGCCAGCCGCATTTTACCTAACTAACCACCTTTGTGCTGCATAATCTTTGATAAATCCCATGTATGCTTTCATGAATCAGGAAATTCTCCGACGTAAACATGTTTAGAAAAAAATATTATATTAGAGATTTTTGTTTTTTTTTATAAGTTACAAAACAAAATATATTTTTGATTTTTTTTTATAAAATAGAAAGTGGTAATAATTATGTGGTAAAATATATTTTACGTGAAACGTGTTATAAACTCTTCAGTTTAAAGATAACAACCTGGTAACATCCTATATTTTTATACAATAGTTTTTTTTTTATATTTGTGATTTATAATATTTCTTTATGATTAAAAATACGTTAGCGATACGATTACTCTTATGTTCATGTTAGGGCTACATAAACTACCAGTCGTAAGTAGCAAAAGGGCAACCACTGCCCCAAAAGACCAAGGGACCATATTTTATTACCTGAGAGCGGTTGGATGTATGAAGGTCAAATTACAAGGGTCCAAAGGTCGCCATAATCTCACGTCAGAACCCAAATCTTAAAGCGAACCGACCTTTTTGATGTAGTTTGGTGGTAGCTTAATGAGTCTACTAGCTCTTTCCCGCGGTTTTCTCGCATCCTAAAGGAATTACTTCATGTACTTGGATAAAAAAAAATCCTAAGTCCTCTATTAGTTTTCTACGAACCCTGGTGAAGGACCTAGCATAGTTTTTATCTGGATACGTGAATAATTAGTAGTAGTAGCTAGTGTTGTCAAAATCGATGTAGTAGTTCAACTATGAACGCGTATCAGACCAACTATCAGACAGAGCAACATTTAAATTTATATTGATTTAAAAGATTACGTTATATATAAAACAAATACAGGGATAAATATTTCCTTCCAGTCCATTACTTAACTCTAACTCTTCGTACTTTTCTTCTTGTATGTGATTCTTTTTTTTTACTTTTAAGTGATCCACATTCCAGTGTGAGAGTGAGAGAGATCTATAAAAGACAGAAAAAACTGCATCTCTTTTTCACAATGTAATGTAGATGGATTACTTTAACTTGTCAGAATGCAGCTCCTCGAGTTTAAATAGTTGTCAGTGTTTTTCAAACATACGTCTTTTGACATTATGTATCGTGTGTGGGTGCGTCCAAATTTAATTAGCGTAATTAATGTACCTAAAACTGACGTAATTAAGTTATGAGTCATTGGCATTGTAAAAGTAAGGGGCTCGTGACCCATAAGAACTTCCAAATGATATATCAGAGCCCTTATTTTGACTTATACCCGTCCAAATTCTAGTGTCAGAGAGGTTAAGCAAGTCTAGCATCGTACCTTTTTCGCAATATAATATCAATAATTTAGTAAAAGGGTCTCAAGATCACTTATTATTCAAGGATAAGTAGCCACACAGGATGCAGGCGAAACCGCAAGCAATAGCCACTATAGGCTCACAAGCTCATTAATATGGGTCAGTAACAAAAAAACCCACTAAAACAATGAATACAAACAGAAGAAATAGGTATAAACAACTCAAGAAAATTGCAGTTAACGAGTATTAGATTAGGTTAATTAGTTTGAACCTATTAAAAAATTAAGAATTTTATAGTTATTTATCATAATGCCTGTTAACTCGAAAGATAACACCAGATTGTCTAGACGATCTATTAATAGCCAGTTAAATCTATCAAAAAATATAAAAATATAATCCTTTTTAAGGCTGATGCAAATTAAAGTTAGTTAGTTACCAGGTTTTTCGCCTCAGCAGTGTTTAATTTTTTGTCGTATTGTTGCAATTCGACAGTTGCTAGACAATGCCAAGGATCGCCTAAGCCAATATGTGTTTCTTTTTCGAAATTTTGAAGATTTGGACTTTATAATTTGTAAAAAAAGAGATTGGTACGCGTACGGGAAATAAATATCTCTTAATATTGCCTGACAGTTTATTATTGACCGGTAAAATCAAAAACCTACTTCGATTCAGTCATTTCAATCATTCGTACTTTGAAACTCCTCACTACAATCTTGCGATGACTTATAATTCAATTCTAGACACTTTGTTATTTAGGACATCTGGTACAAGAGCACTAATAATAATGATTTCACTGCCAGCTAGATGGATTTGTCCTTACGTCAATACGGGGTAATTGCAGATAATATGTGGTGCATGCCGTAGTGTGACGCTAGCTCAATATCTTTCGATTATAACTCCTTTACCTTTCATTTAATAACATACAAATTTACATGCTTATAACTACTTGAAGCTTAAGCTTGTAGATTAAAAAGTACTACTACAACATCATATTTTAACTGTAAATATAAAAGACAAAAAAAATCTTTCATTTTAACAGTTTAATAGCATACATTGAGTTCTAATAACAACAAATAAAATAAATATTTAAACCAAATTTCATCTAAAACCATTCAGTAGTTTCTGCGTGAAAAAGTAACAGATATACAAATTTTCGCATTTATAATATTATTAGGATGAATCTTATTAAATGCCTACAAAAAGTATTTTCAATTTAACAATATTCTGATTGTGTCCTGGTGTTATTTCCATAATTATGTCTTATTAATAACAAAAATATTTCAACGATCCATTGTATTGCGAAGGGGTCGGTTTTCCTCAACTACCTATCTCGCTCTTTCTATTGTAAACGTATGCCTATCTCTTTTCCTCGAAGCGTCGATTGATGATATTAATGTATGTTGAGGGGTCATCAGTCTAAAGCAATATTTTCTCTTTGTTGTTATACCTTGCGGGACTTGGGTTCAATTTAAATGTTGTTATGTACCCGGTTATTGTAGTTATCAGTGCTTAAATGTTTAAGTTACAAAACTAGCTCATTCCCGCGGTTTTATCCGTATCCTGAAGCAACTTCTTCGCACACCCGGACAAAAAGTATCCTATGTGATAATTCAGGTTATAACCTATGTGTGTATCAAATTTCATCCAGATCCGTTCAGTAGTTTTTGCTTGAAAGAGTAACAAACATACATACATAGATTTGTCTTTGCCTAATTAACTCCAGAAACTAGACAATACATGTGGTTGACCCCATAGTTTTATTAGGATCATTGAATGCAATTACACAGTCTGATGAAGGCTAAGTTTAGGCGAGTTTTTTAATTATTGCTAGATTTTTGTTTTTTCTAGTATACTAAACATGATATTGTATCGAATATAACCATTCAATCGAGTATATACGTCATTACATTCCAAATAATGTCACAAACAATAGAACAAATTCCGTTTAATAATGGGAATTCGATTACCCACCCTAATACTCCCCATAGGGGGTGGTGGGTGGCTAAACAATTACGCAATCAGAGCCTCTTTTGAATTCGTATCTGCATTCCGGGGGCCGGGATCGGTGTTTATCCCCCGCTGTTGTAATCCCGGATTATCCCGGAATGAGAAACGTAGACTGGGGTTAAAACGTTTTTTTTCTGTCGAGAATACGGTAGTTTAATGACGCGGCATGTTTTTTTTTAAGTTCGGCTTGCTTTACTTGAGATGTCAAATCCGTCTATTACACTTGATAAGTAGGTACTCCTAAAATTCCTCTCTTTTTAACCGACTTTAAAAAGGAGGAGGTTCTCAGTTCGTCGGAAACATTTGTTCTTTATAAGAAATGTATGACTAAGACCATATGCCTGTCACCTCAAGAGTTTTCAATAGGAACCTTTTTTATTCATGAAGTTTTTTTACACTAAGCGATGAAACCCGCTAAATTATTGGAAACCACGAAAACTTTTCAACAAGGCTAATAAAAATAAAACGTATTTTGTCTTTCTTTCTATTTCGCTACTTTTATATTAAATACTTTCTCCGAAGTTTGCCGAAGTGTTCAGAATGATTTTTTTTCAAAGACGTGTTGGCAGCATTGAAATTAACTCCTTTTTAAGTACCTGTTGTACGAAGTTTGCATGAAAACTCATATTTATGAAAGGTAAGTCGGTAAATTGTATAAAACTTTATTACTTATATTTGAAAAGTTATTGAAGAATACTTTTCATAAAGTAAAGTAAGTTTTTTTCTCATTTTTTTTAATCGTTCATTTTTTTAGGCTTTTTGCGCTTATGTGCCGAGCCAACGTCGTGAGGTAAAACAAAATTATAAAATAAATAAATAAATAAAACTTAACACAAACAAAAAACTAAATTACTTATTTTCTTGTCAGAAATATTATGAATGCGATAGTTTGTGAACGCACGCAAAAACTACTAAACGGATTCGTATGAAATTTGGTACACACATAGTTTATAACCTAGATTAACATATAGGATACTTTTTACCCGGGTGCAAGCAGTATTTCCCTCGGGATGCGTGTGAAACCGCGGGAAATAGCTAGTCATTATTAAATTAATAACAAGGCTTCTTTACCACCACGATGTATATTAAAAAACAACAAATCAAAACATTTATTTCAATTAAACCATTTACAGGCACTTTTGAATTGTCAAATAATTACAGAGTCAGTCCGTTAGTCAAAAAAGAAAGAAAAATTGAAGCTATTTGCCCGTTCCAAAGCGTAGATTCCTATGGAGAAGAACGGGCAAGAAACTCCATGGTTACTCTTTTTCATCGTGTTTTAGTTATACAATATTTGTTTTACATTTGTTATGGAGAAAAAAATATGAGTATACGCGCACGGCTTACAGGAATCTCAATCAATCGCATCAGAATCTCAATCTGAAACCGAGAAATTTTCTTCCGCAATTTATAAATAAATGCTTACACATGGTGTTGGTGAATCGCTCGTACGTTTGGCCCCGTTCCGTCCGTATTCGTGCAATAAACTCTGTAACCCAGTCAGTAGCGCCGTATTTTTAGACCCGCCTGTATAGCCGATAGCGAACCGTGTCGGTACATTGAAGACAGAAGGTTGGATACGGTAATCTGGGAATAGTAGATTTGTTGGTATCGTCCTTACGTCATTTTTCTAATTGACATAAAAGAAAGAAAAATATTTTATTGGCACATAACACAAGTTGATAGAAATGACAAAATAGACGAAGGTAATTACAAAAATGTCTCGTTCTTGTGCCAACAAGGCCACAGCTCAGCATAATGTCCAGGAGACCAGTAATGCTGGCCACCGGACGCTGGTTTTCAGCTGCAGCCCACGAGTGCCATACGCTCGAAACTCAATAATACATAATATAGTGTACCTCATACACACACTTCACACACGTCATCCTCCTATGTGTGTATGTATGTATGGTATGGATGGATATATTTGTATGATATTTGGTACACACACAGCTTATAACCTGGATAAATACATAGATTAATACATTAAAGATTATGAAGACGTTGTTTACTCTCTGATGGTAAACGGGTTTAAGTGAAACTTGGCGCACATAACATGTTTTGAACTGTTTATTTATCGTGGAAAATTATAAGGAAATGAGAAAATTTTCGCGTGGTAAAAATAAGTTGTTTGTAATGTTTCTAAAAAGGATAAAAATCTAATGAATGACACTCTATTTCAATTCACTAAACTAACTAGAAAAATGATGACATTCTTATTGCAAACTAAATAAAAAAATATAGCTTGTCATCACACCAAAAAGTTAATTTCCTACATAAACTAGACATACAATCTAAACGTAATTTACCATTTCGTACACAAAAACTATAAACAATGGTTTTTTTGCCGGCTGTCTGTCGCAAAGGATATCCTTTACTTTGTAACTAAAACTATGTATACAAATCAGGATTTTAGTTACATTGTTGACCGCGAGAGGTCAAATGAAGAGCGGTAAATATTACTATCGTCAATTTTAGGAAGCTGAGAAATTTGCTTAGAATTCCGACAATTATTAGCACCAAAACTCGTTATATTTATTTACTAGTTTTCCGCCCGCGGCTTCGCCCGCGTGGACATGTTTTTTTTACACCTTGAGTTACATTATTCAAGTTTTAGTAGAGATGCCTAATTATTTCTGGAAACAAATTTAGCCTGTGACACTTCGTAAAGATGTAGCTTTATAACGGTGAAAGAATTTTTAAAATTGTTCTAGTAGTTTTTGAGTTAAAACCCTACAAACAAAAAAATCTTTCCTCTTTATAATATTAGTATAGATTTAATAGAGACCCCTAATTATTTATGGAAATAAATTTAGCCTGTGACACTTCGTAAAGATGTAGCTTAATAACGGTGAAAGAATTTTTAAAATTGTTCTTGTAGTTTTTGAGTTAAAACCCTACAAACAAACAAATCTTTCCTCTTTATAATATTAGTATAGATGAATATTAATATTAAAGTGTAGCTTAAGAAGGATTCTTGTGGCTAGGTAACATCCGCACAAGTCGATCGGTCAAAGCTTGCCGCGGTTGGTCCATGGATGGATTAGCATCAACGTCGTACCGTGCCTCGGAAAGGAAAGCCGCTATTCCCAACTGTCATTTGTAGATCTTTGACAATCGTTATGGGTAGTCAGAAGCCCAAAGTCTGACACCATTCATACCAAGAGGTATCGTGTTACCTAGTAACTGGAGAGGTCAGATAGACAGCCGTACCATGTGAAACACTAGTAGTCAGTTGAATTCCGTTAGACTGGAAGGTGACTCCAACATAGTTTGAAAAATGCTAGGCAGCTGAAGAGGGCACACTAAAAAATCTTAAGAAATTGTGGCAGAGAATTTTTACGCAGAATTTAATTGTTTGCCACCTTAGAATTACTTTCTAAGTATATCTTAGACGTGACTGACTAACGATGAAGGGAAAATATGTCGTGAGGAAATCTGGACACACAAACAAGTCTGAAATCTCCAATCCGCCTTGAGCAAAGCATGGTAATCAATGTTCAGCCTTCTCTGTATGAGAAGAAGCCTATGCCCAGCTGTGGGACAATATATAGGCTGATGATTAATCTAAACCAACTAAAGCAACATTCTACAAATAATATAAATTCCAAAGTTTGTGAGGATGTATGTTTGTTACTCTTTACCGCCAAAACTACTGAATAGATTTGCATGTAATTCGGTACACACATTGTTTATAACCCGGATTAACACATAAGTTTATTTTAATTCGGATGCGCGAAGCAGTTCAATTAGAAACTGCTAATTAGGTGTGAACAGATAAATGAAAAGGTGGTGAAATTGCCTTGTCCAAATGTGTTCCTATACTATTCCTTGTTTTACTAAAACATGCTCCCATCAGATTAGCCTTGGCAGACTTCACGATAGGCATTTTGAAGCGCTACACATGTTCCATTCAACTGCAGAGCAATCATTGAAAATTGGTAATTGTGCAATGTATATATACAAAGAGTAAAGATTTGTTTGTTTGTTTGTAGGCTTTTAACTCAAAAACTACTGGACCGATTTTAAAAATTATTTCTTCGTTAGAAAGCTACTTCAAATCTTTACGAAGTGTCATAGGCTATATTTGTTTCCAGAAATAATTAGGGATCCCTACTAAAACTTGAATAATGTAACCCAAGTGTCCACGCGAACGAAGCCGTGGGCGGAAATCTATCTTATGTTATAAGCAATAATGAATCTTTGTGTGTATGTTCATTACAAGACCATCATCTGCCTAGCCTTTTCCCGACTATGTTGGGGTCGGCTTCCAGTCTAAACCGGATGCAGCTGAGTACTAGCGTTTTACACAAGAGCATGATGTCCAAGTTTTACACAAGACCATGATGTCCAAAGCAAGAATAGTTTCATTGTGAAAAAGAGATGGTGCTATACGATAGCAGTAGCTGTCTCGTTCTCACACCTGAATATGATGACGAAAACCCAAAGACTTAGTTATACACTATAACTACACTAGCTTTCCGCCAGCGGTTTCGCCCGCATACGAAATGACAGAGTTCCATACAAACTTTGCCCTCCTTTTTCACCTCCTTAGAGGTAGAATTTCGGAAAATCCCTTCTTATCGGATGCCTACGTCATACAAAGAACACACCCTCCAAGTTTCAGGTCTCTACGAGCAGCGGTTTAAGCTGTGCATTGATCCGTCAGTCATTCAGGACAAAGCATTTTATATGTATAGATGATATTTGAATACTGACAGAATGCTAGTAATGATTACTAATCTAGGAGAACTAGTCTGTGTTGCTGGGGAGTTTGTTGCGCCACTTCTTCTTCCCAGCAACAACACATAGGAAGTGGTGAAGGGCGGGCGTTTTGGGGGCTGTCTTTTGTAAATTTGACGTTCAATAAGAGCTGTTTTGTACCCTAGTTTCAATAAAAAAGTATTATGTTTTTTAGAATTATAGAGTAAGTACTTAAAGGCACCAAATCCAGGGCTATTTTGTCTAATTTTGAATGAAGATGCTGGCGAAAACCAGGTTTTTTTTCAGCATCGGCTTTTATATTGTCCCACTGCTGGGCACAGGCTTCTTCTCATACAGAGAACATGAGCATTGATCACCACACTTGCTCAAGGCAGATTGGCGATTTCAGACCCATGTTTCCTCACGATGTTTTTCCACACCGTTACTCAGTGACGTCTAAGATATACTTAGGAAGTACATATGACTTCAGAAAAGTCACATTGATACGTGCTAGGTTTTGAACTCGTCCACGAGATGCAGGTGCCGCACCTACCAGGCTACTACGACTCAGTAAACTATCATTAACCTATTTTCTCGTCGGCTCTCGGCCTAGCGACGATTATGAAAGTTACGTGAACATAGTACAGGAGCTCAGTTGCTCGGTTTAAAAGGCAAGTTGTTGAATAACGTTTTGTTTGTGCCAGTTCTTGATGCGATTAACTTAAAGTTGTTACTTTGTAAACATTGCTAACTTAACAGTGAAGCTTAAAGCTTAACTTAAAAACAATGAGAATTTTTTTTAAACTTTAAATTATTTTTTCCGGCAGTCTCACTCGAATTCTGAGGGCATTCCACCGCGTACCCGGATAAAAACTGTCGTATGGTCTTTCCCAGGTTTTAAGCTATTTCCATGGCAAATTTCATCTCAATCGGGTCAGACGTTTTTCCGTTTAAACGTAGGTAACAAGAATACGTAGCAAGGTTAATTTCTTAACTTATTTTTAAGTAAGGCCTGGGATCTCATACTATTTCTTAGTTGTACATGAAACGTCGTGTGGGTAAATAATATTTCCTTCATTAAATCGATATAGCAACTTGTTTGAAACTATACAAGTGAAAATATTAAGTTAAAGACGTTTCTCAGTAACCCTCAGTCGAGGCTAATGAGGTGCTTTCGACATTATAAGTTCGGACTACTAAGGCCCAAGTTCACCGACTAGATAACGGGCCGATTAACTTAAAACCGCTGTCAAACTTCCATTTTTCGATGGGTAACGTATTATTTGAGTATTTTTATTCTTGAAACAGTCGATTACCAAACCAGGGTTGAACTAGAAGTGGGTAACATGTAAATATCCGCTACCTGGAGCTGTATCACCACGTGTTTTTGCAATCACATTTCAAGTTTGAGAGCGCGACACAGCTACTAACGTCGTATAGCTCCGTCTCTTTTTCATAGCGAAAATAATGTTGTTTTGGTACGTCATGGTAAGGCCCCTGGTGAAAAAACCTTTTCGTTTAACGGGCCGATTATATAACCTTCTCTCGGTGAACTTAGCCCTGAATAATTACCGCCACTAACTTCAGCATCATTCACTTGAAACAATACAGGCTAGAAGTACTTCAAATTGTGTCGAACTTGTGCAGAAATTAATCTATAAAGAACTGCTTCGGACAGTTTTAAATTAATAATACCTAGTAGTAGTCTAGCCTAGTGGTTAAGGCATCTACATCTCGTGTACGAGTTCGAAACCTGGGAAGTACCAATGTGACTTTTCTAAAGTCATACATACTTTCTAAGTATATCTTAGATGTCACTGACTAACGGCGAAGGAAAACATCGTGATGGAACCTGGACTTAAAAATCTGAAGTCACCAATCCGCCTTGAGCAAGCGTGGTGATCAATGCTCAAGCTCTCTGTATGAGACGAGGCCTGTGCCCAGCAATGGGACTATATAAAGGTCGATGTTGATGATGATGATGATGGTTCTCACAGTTCACTAAGGCCCAAAATCACCAACAAGATTAAGGTCCGATTAACTTAAAACAGCTGTTTACCAGAAATTCAAACTTCCAACTTTCGATGGGTAACGTATTATTTGAGATTTTTATTCCTGAAGCAGTCGATAAGCAATCCAGGGTTGAATTAGAAGTGGGTAACACGGAAATTCCCGCTTTCTGGTTAAAAAACGTTTTTGTTTAACGGGCCGTTTATGTAGTCATTTGTCGGTAAACTTGGCCAAGTATTTATAATTGTGAACGTTGCAATTTGTCTAAAATAAAAGCTATCTTATTCTTCCCTGGGGTTCAAGCTATCTCCATATCAAATGTCAGCCAAATCGGTACAGCCGTTTGCCAGTGGAAGTAAAACAGACAGACAGACTGAGCTTTCAGATTATTATGTTAGTAAGGATATCTCAGTGCCGCGAGTTTCTCAGAAAACAATGATCTTGCTAGGCCAGGATCACTGAGATGTTTCTAAGCTCTCGACAGTGTTTCCCGACACGCGCAGCTCAAATCCAGCCGTGACCAGAATTGTGGCAAAGGCTTAAATTTTTAAACTGTTTTAAATTGAAATTATAATAGGTACGACAAAATTATATGATGATGACAAGCAATGGAAATAAAGGTGCTAGCTAAAATATAAAGAAATCTATTAAGTTTCCAACGTCTCCAAAAATGACATGTACTTGTTCTATTTTAACCCCAATCGAATTCTTTGAATATATTATATTGGTATTTTATGATGTTGGTTATTTTTGTGATTTCTTAAAATATTTTTCTTTTGTAGAGTTTTTCTTGTGAAAAGTGGCGTGGGTGCGTTTACGAATAAAAATAACACATCGGAATATGCGTGTATTTTTTTTACTTTTTATATTTCTTTGTCTGTAAAAAAATATCCAGCGCCGAAAAACTAAAACTGTAAGAAGTAAAGGGTTTAAAATAGTAGGTACCTATACAAATGAAGGTTTTTTAAATGGCCGACATTTTAACGCTATTGATATGACATCAAAGTGACGTCATACCATAGATATATATGTATGTTACTAAAGTAAGTAGATGTGCAATCACCAAGCAAAATGCGTGCCATAAAGGTTGTGACCAGTCATAATTCATGACAACTGTCACTTGGTAGCCAGCTTGAATCTATCAGAGTGACAGCAGGACGATTTTAACAATAATATGGGCAAATTTTTAGTAAATGCCATCCTTATCATACAGATGTCAGTGTTTCGGTTAGTGTGAGAGAGATAGATATAATTTTACATCAAAATGATTACTAGTTTCAAAGCTACGTCTGCATTCTAAAAAATGGTAAAAAATGGCTACGTTTTTGTGACCGCGTAATGTTCGGGATTGCAGCTCTATTGATATATCTCGATGCGACATACAATCATTTTTGACTTTGATTTCGTGAACCTTTTCGTCACTTCCTTTCGAATTGCGCGTTGCGTTTCATCTACTTTGAATTTCGCGCTCATTGTTTGCTAGTATTTATTTTCAAAAAAGTCCGGTTGAATAGGTTATGATTTTGTTGACATTTTGCGTAAAAGCAATTAGTACCGACAATATCAAGATTGGGCGGAATATCGATATTATTGCAAGCATCGACCACACTGTTACTAGAGGAGACCCTAAGGTTAGATTAATGGACCTCCATCCATCTCTAGTGAACAGTGTAGCATGGGTGAGTCGATTGTGTTAACTAGAGATTAATAATGTTATAACTAGAGGCTTGGAGTTGCGTCGGTTTAGGCTTTTATCCTAGGAAATGTGTATTTCATTATAGCCGAATAACTTTACTTATTGTTTTTAACCATCATTAAAAATGGTGGAAAATTGCAGAGTGTATGATCTCTAAAAATAACTAATTAATTGCCATCAAAATTAAAAAAAAACACTCGTATATTAAAAGAAAAGAAAATAGTTCTGAGTTTTTCAGAATTTCTTCTCAAAGCTCGTAGTTTGAGAAATGCCAGCGAGCTTTCGAAAGCAACTTTGATATTAAAAAGTGATTTTGAGATCCGAATACGAAATGGTGGGACCATTTATCCTTTTCTTTTCTCTTTAATTTTTCATTATATATTATTTTCATTTCTCCATTAATCATTATCATATTGTCGATTGAAGACCGGGCGATATTACACGCAATCATGAGCCATCATGGGCCAATTTTAAATAGGCTGTGGATGATAATTATTTCATATAATTTCTCAACCTATTTCTACTTATGGTATACCTTGGATTTGGATACACAAGCCACAGGCCTGGTACAAACGCTCAATGGTTGGTTATCCGTTTACACAATCCAGTCTCGGATGTAATATAACTGTATGTTCGATGTACGCATCGGATATCATGCACATACATTATATACGTTGTATTCTAATTGAATATGGATAGGCTTATCTACTGACTGAATTACTTACTGAAGTCGTGATAGCCTAGTAGGCTATCATGCCACAAGGCACTCGTATCTCGTGAACGAGACTGCGCGTTCGAATCCTAGCCTGTATTAAAGTGACTTTTCTAAAGTTACACGTATTTTCTAAGTGCAGCTTAGACACCACTGACTAACGGTGAAGGAAAACGTCGTGAAGAAACCTGGATTAAAAAGTCTGAGATCGCCAATGCGCATTGAGCAAGCGTGGTGATCAATGCTCATGCCTTCTCTGTATGAGCAGAGGACTTTACCTAGCAGTGAGATAGAAAATAGGTCGTTGATGATGATTCTACTGAATAATTGATATTAGAGTGAGCACACACTAGCACGCGTCACGGTCCGTTGCGCGGTGCGACGCTTTGACAACATGTTGCCCTACGCGCGTTTTGTATACAAACGATCAAAATTAAAAAACGCATCAGCACCAGAGCGTGACGCGTGGCAGTGTGATCCACCTTAACGCTGTTTATTAAATAGCACATTATAGTGTTTACAAAGTACATAGTGAAGTACTCGTAGCATCAAAACTAGGGCAAAACGTCGCTTGATACGTGACCAATCATTTCCTGGGTATTATTATAGCTTACATTACAATGAGGTGCATTAATACTGACCGCTTCAAACGTTATTTTTGTATATGGAGCGAGCAACAGTTTGAACGTTGTCTGTAAATTTTTGTTACACAATTTTGATGTGTAACACACATACAATATGAATGATTTTGAAACAAAGTTCCGCCTGTTATGGGAATTGACTTGTAGAAACCAAAAAGCGACGTTCTCCCCCGTTTTTCTTGAGTCTTCCTATTATATGTGCGTGTGTGCGGATATGACTCAAGACTGCATACGTTTTTTGTTGTACTTCTAGTGGGGCGAAAAGCAACAATATTCCAAGTACAGTCAGCGTCAAATAGTTAGTGACACTCAGGGTATTCAAATAAATAGACGCAACCAAAAAGTCAATAATATCGGTACAAACAAAGTTTCCATATTGTTGTCAACAATTAAGTCGCTCAAAAGGTCGAGACGTCAAAAATATGGAACACATTTGAAAAATAAACTATACTCAACCTCTTGATACCAGAATGAATAGATGGATGCTACACACAAGATTATAGAACTAGCGAGATTCTTATCTAACACTTCTTTAAAATATAAGTTTGTTTTAAATACTAGCTGCTGCCCGCAGTTTCACCCGCTTCCCGAGGGAACTACTTCGCGCACCCGGGTAAAAAGTACCATATATGTTAATCCAGGTTATAAACTATGTGTGTACCAAATTTTCATCGAAATCCGTTCAGTAGTTTTTGTGTGATAGCGTAACAAACATACATACATTCTAACAAACTTTCGCGTTTATAATATGAGTAGGATTTATAGTATTAGTAGGAAGTAAAATACCTGGAGTCTCGTGCACAAAAATTTCAATTACGCTACCAAACATTATCAAAATAAAACAATATTTTTAGGTCGTGAAATGCAGTATCGGCCTTGACGCCTCGTTCCTAAGTGGGTGACGATTAGCGGTTAGGATGTCATCAGACTGCCAGACTAATCGTCGCGACACTCGATGACTTGTTGACATCTTACTTTTGATATTCGAGTGGCTTAAATTACAAACAAAATGTTTTTTTTTTCATATGGCAATGATAGTTCCTGCATCTGTTTTGTTTTGACGTGAAGAACTCGGAAGAGAATTCCTTCAGGGTGCAATTGAAACTATTACAACTATATTTTTTTGATCCTTTGATCTAATATCAAAATATATATATATATATATATATTAATCGCTTCCGCAATAATTAATAAAGGATTGTCACAACGTTTTTTTTTCTGATCTTTTTTGTGGTAGTGTCGTAAAGCTATCTTCATCGTTGCGACTGCGACAAATGTCGACTATACGTTTTTTCTGTCGGCAAATGCGTTGTCGACCTTATGATGTAAAGTGGGTGGCGATGGGTTTAAGAAAACGATAGACTATAAGTGGTTCCGACAGATGTCGGACGTTTAAAAATGTTAATGACAGACAGCAGATTTTTATGTTATTTCACGAGCGGATGAATGAAAAGTTTGGTTAGAGAAATTAGTTTATTGAGAAACAATTTTAAGTGGTGTGTTGATTAAATAAAATGCTGTAGTTGTACCTAGTCGTGGGTTAAACAAACAAACAAATATGTTTATAAAATAATACCGCTTTCAGATTGAACAGATGCTTTTTGTATATTTACTTTAGAACGGTGTCGATAACATGTATATTGGCTCATTTATTTCCGTACGTTCACACACACAGACACCACACACCATCAGCCTATATATTATTGTCCCACTGCTGGGCACAGGCCTCATCTCATACAGAGAATGTATGAGAGCATTGATCACCACGTTTGCTCAAGGCGGATTGGCGATTTCAGAATTTTTAAGTCCAGGTTTCCTCACGATTCCTTACGTACATGTGCATTTTGCAATGTGCATTTTTTCACATCTATTATTATGTAAATTTTTTCGGTGACATTTTTAGGACGTTTTTTAAAGATCGCAGCGTCGTTTTAGTTGAGTGTACAGTCTCTTTTAGTTACGCGTGTGAATGGCGCAAATATTTTCGTCCTGTCTCTCCGAGTGCCGAGCGTGACCTATGATTAGTTAGGGCTGTCTAAAATAAATTTAAGTCAAGTGATAATTAAATAAAAAATATGAAGTGAATGACTATAAAATAATATTGACAGACCATTTCTGAAGTTAAACATTTTACAAATATATTTTTACGGTTCTCTTTTTTACTAACGGAAAAGTTTAAAATTTACCAAACTGTGGCGCGTGGGATAAATATTTTCTCGAAATTTTAGGAGAAAACGTTGTTTACAGTGTAGGTATGTTGTTTAATATGTATGATATCTTCAATTTGGACAGGTATTATCAGACTTTGACACACTGTATTAAGTAAATTCCCTACATAAATACCTACAGTGAAATAAATTGTGCGGCACTTATTTCCTTGACTTAATTTAAAAGGAGAAAAAAAAAATATTTTACAAAACGAGTTGTTTTCCGCCGTCTTCACCATATCCTAAAGGACTCGTTAACGCATCTGGTTAAAAAGTAGCATATAACCGTTTCCAAGATCATATCTATCTTTGCACTAAATTTCATAGTTATCAGTTCAGCCGTTTAACCGTGAAAGCGTAGTAAACAAACAAACTCACTTTCGCATTTAATAATATCATAGTTAGGAAGGATTAGGAGTAATTTTTTCCGTAAATATTGAAAATAAAACCTGTTATTTCGCTGACAACCCTAGTGAGTTCAACCCGCCATCTTGCGTGAGTCACTGACTGAAATAGACGATAACAACGCGTCCTTATGATTGAGTGCATTTTAGTTTTGTTTTATTGTTTATTAAATACGCTGGGAATGTTGGGAGTCACTTCTGGTGGGCTATAATCTGGAGTTATTTAATATTTTGACTACATTAAAAACATTTTATTTGCACAGTATTTAGTATATGAATAATTAATATTTATTATATGCTTTATTGTACACCATACATGAAAACAATAAAAAAAAACAAGTTGATTCAGGTAAAGGTACAAAGGGCGGCCTTATCGGTGACTGAGATTTCTTCCAGTCAACCATAGGATGGACAAAAAGAGTTGGACAAGAAATGGGTCCGTTTGCAGGCGTCAAAAAATTCAACGAATTCTCGAATATTTGGGGTATACTCAACGCACCCGGATAAAAATTACTACCCTATGTCCTTCCAGGGATTAAGCAACCCCCATACCAAATAACATCGAAATCGCTTCAGCGGTTTAAGCGTGAAGAGGTCACAGACAGACAGACACACTTTCGCATTTACAATATTATGAATGTCAAAAATATGTTACTACAAGAAATTCACGACTCTGTAATATAAGGTCTTATACTCCATGACCCCATAACCAGCAAAAACAGACTTTATTGACCAAGCCTTAAGGTTTAAAAATGTTCTAGCATCAGAATAGCAAGACGTTAACGCGTTAATTGATCACACTCTGCTAATTAATCATAAAGTAAACATACAAATGTGTTTATAATTATCTATGGCACGAGCTATTTTTACTCGCTATGACATGTGTGACTCATGTATAAGATTATCATCGTTGTGTGGAAGTAGTGACGTCATCCAGTGCTTCGATGACTGATAAGAATGTATGAAACATGATGTTATACTTTAAAAAGCCGGTCCCCCCATTTTTTCCCGATTCCCGCACGATATTACTTTTTTCGGGATTAAAAATATTCTCGGTGAACTTTGTACCGCCCTATAATTTTTTTTCTCTCGTTATTTTCCGATATTTTAATAATTATTCTGCTATTCGGGACGAAGACAAATACCTACAACAACCATAAAAATCGGTCTAGCCGTTCTCGAGGTAGGTATATGTGTTTGAACAAACCCGACTTTGTTTTATTTATATAAGGCATGCCTTTTTTTTTGTTTTTTCGCTATGTTAAGTTTAGTATCCCACTATTGGTAAAAGGCATTTTATCATACTGAGATGATTCAAGGCGGATTGGCGATTTCAAACTTCAGACCTAGCCCATGTTACCTCGCGATTTTTTTCATTCAACATTAGTTAGTACTTTGGAGAGGAGCTCGTGGTTCGACCGATCAAAGGTTTAGCTGCGCTTGGCGCGGTCGGTCCGTGGATGGGTGACCATCTTTGTCATAGCGAGACTCCTCCGTGCCTCTGAAAGCACGTTAAGCTGTTGGTCCCGGTTGTCATTTGTACATCTTTGACAGTCGTTACGGGTAGTCAGAAGCCAGAAAGTCTGACAACCAGTCTTACCAAGGGGTACCGTGTTACCCGGTAACTGGGTTGTGGAGGTCAGATAGGCAGTCGCTCCATGTAAAACACTGGTGCTCAGCTGCATCCGGTTAAGACTGGAAGCCGACCCCAACATAGTTGGGAAAAGACTAGGCAGATGATGATTAGTCAGTACTTTAGCATTTTATAAGATAAGTACGTAGAAATTACTAAAGTACTTGCCAGGTTCCGAACCCGTACACTCGTACACGAGATGCCTTAACAACTAGGCCACCCCGACAGACGTTGTGATAGCTAAGTTAATAATGATTCAATTCAGTGTCAAATTAGTTTCACAGCGTCTGTGGTTCCGTACAACTGCAATAGGGTTTAAACTTAGCGCTCAGACCAATCAGACGAGTGCTGGACCACCGAGGGTGGGCTGCGAGATTCCTCCGACTGGCTTATTGGGCTAATATGATACACGGCTATCTAAATGAAATCTAATTCAGTCTATACATATAAAATGCTATGTCCTGATTGACTGACGGATCAACGCACAGCCTTAACCGCTGATCGTAGAGATCTGAAACTTGGAGGGTGTGTTCTTTGTATGACGTAGGCATCCGATAAGAAAGGATTTTCTGAAATTCTAACCCTAAGGGGATGAAAAAGGGGGGGAATTTTTTTATGAATCTATGTATTTTTAATTTGAATTCGTACTGCTTTTATAACCTGCATTAACACTTAGACTATTTCATATCCCGGTATTTGAATTTAATTTGAAGTCTTATCACTTATAACCTCCAAACTAAAATAAAAAATCCGAAAGTGACTTTATTTGCTACGCTTTTACGGAAAAATGGCTGAACCGATTTGGATGAAATTTGGTAAAATAGAAGGGGCCCTAGAAGACGAATATAGGCAACTTTTATCCGGGTGCGTTGAACAGTTATAGGGACGCAGTGAAACCGCGGTAAACGGCTATTAATCTTCAACTAAAAACAGCTTAAGCCAACAATGCTCAGTAAAATTATCGCCAATTACCGCACCGGTGCAAAACGGTTTCTAAACTCATGACCTCTTTACACGAAATCGGTTTAACGCTATAGAAATCGATTTTCAGTGATTTGTTAGTATAAAAAAAACGAGTGGTTTTTGTCCACGAGAGTATTGTGGTGCGCAACACAATGGATGCTTTTGTCTGTGGACTGAGCGTGGGCATAGTGCGTCAAATTTTTGTGAAGATGTGGAAAATAATTAGAGCAGTTTTTTTGTTTGTTTCGTTTAGCCGCTTAATTATTTATTTTTTGGTTACCGTTAGTTTTTTACGGTAACTTGAATACATTTTGTCATCGAATACAAACTGCTATTGTTTCTGCGATTTGAATCGCGTCCTGTGGTACCTCACGCAACTGGATAAAATGTATCTTAAGTGTTATACCAGGTTTTAAACTGGTATCTGTACTAAATTTCATCCAAATCCCTTCAGTAGTTTTTGTGTAAAAGAGTTACAAACATACATACATTCTAACAATCTTTCACATATTATTATGAGCCTGATATTTTATTGTATTGAGAACACAAATATAATTCTTTATTCTTTCTTTCATTATTAATTGCAATCTATAATATGTATGCAATTAATGTGTAAACGTTTAATTTTATTACAATTTTCTTTCATAATTTACGTGATACGTTTACATCATTACTACATAATTATGTAAATTTTATAATTCCATATAACATCTAAAACTACGTAAAACTATATTTTAATAATGCAACTCTTCATTATTTGATTCACATCAACTACATTTTAGCATTAAACATACAAAAAATATACTCGATATAAAATTTACAGTCATATGCAGAAATGAATAAAATTTCTTTTTTGAAATCTTATTTTTGCAGTTATCACAAAGTAAAAAACCTTTATACGGCTTACTCTCATGCACTTACTCAGAAAATCTTTTTTCATACATTCAAAATTTCCCAAGAGATCGACGTACAGTTTTAATTACCCCACATTTTATACACAGATGGAATGTAGATAATTAACTTAGTATCCTTCTATTTCTACCGCTATTCCTGCTATAGACAGCTGTGGTAATTAGTGGAGCTTAATTATCATATCAGTAGGTGTTATAATTATAATGACCTGATTATCAATACCTTAATTACAATAAATTTAATTGACATTATCTCGTGTTGTGTTGTCGTGGTGGCCTAGTGGTTAAGGCACCTGCATCTCGTGTACGAGTACGTGGGTTCGAAATCTGGCAAGAACCAACGTGTCTTTTCTAAAGTCATATTTATTTGCTAAGTGTATCTGAGACACCACTGACTAACGGTTAAGGAAAACATCGTGAGCAAACCTGGACCAAAAGTCTGAAACCGTGGTGATCAATGCTCATGCCTTTTCCTTATTTGATACTATTTTATTGTGTTTTCTACATCTACACTCATATTATAAAGAGATAAGATTATAGTTTCGTATGTAACGAATAAATTTAAAAACTATTGGACCGATTTCAAAAGTCTTAATTTTGTCGATAGAAAGCTACATTATCACTGAGTAACATAGGCTTTATTTATTACTAGACTTCGTCCGCGTGGAATAGTGGTGCTCCGCTCCTATCAGTTTTAGCGTGATGATATATATATAGCTTATGGCCTTCCTCAATAAATGGGCTATCTAAGACTGAAATAATTTTTCAAATCGTACCAGTAGTTCCTGAGATAAGCGCGTTAATTTTTTTTTTATTTGAATTGATATAGCCAACGTGGGTGAAGGCGCTGGCGGAAAGCTAGTAATATAAAAAGATGTTAATATATTTAAGAAAATAATTATGTCCTTGTAATAAAAGTAAGTATATTTAAAAAAATAAAAAATATAAAGGGAAGATGTAACAAAATATGATCTACATTTTCCTGAAGATAATTGAATATATACTTTTCATTGCACTTTACAATGCAGTGTAATAATACAACTGAATTCACTGAAAGTTCGCGGAGTACCCGCCAAAGGTTACATTGTAGGAAGCAAGTAACCACCGTACTTCAAATCTACACTAATATTATAAAGAGGAAAACTTTGTTTGTTTGTAATGAATAGGCTCAAAAACTACTGGACCGATTTTAAAAATTCTTTCACCATTCGAAAGCTACATTATCCACGAGTAACATAGGCTAAATTTTATTTTGGAAAAAAATAGGGTTCCGTAAGATATTTGGGGTTTTTCGGACACACGGTGTAAGAAATCAACCAGAAAAGTTACTTTTTTTGCGTACGCTACTAATCTCAGGAACTACTGGTCCGATTTGAAAATTATTTCAGTGTTAGATAGCCCATTTATTGAAGAAGGCTATAGGCTATATTTCATCACGCTAAAACCAATAGGAGCGGAGCACCACTATTCCACGCGGACGAAGTCGCGGGCAGAAGCTAGTGAAAAATAAAATAAAAACAGCATTCTATAATACCAGAGGTTTTATCTGCATTAGTATAGAAAAATGTTCTATTCGGAGTTGGTTTGTATAGTATTCTATGTCGTTCATTAACGAAATAGAAGCTTATTCTTATAATACATGTGTTTTGAATCAAAGATGTACTTATATATACTACTCTTACACTTCCTACTGAATCTTTGATAACATATAAATCTATACATATAAAATGCTTTGTCCTGATTGACTGACGGATCAACGCACAGCCTAAACCACTGGTCATAGAGATCTAAAACTTGGAGGGTGTGTTCTTTGTATGACGTAGGCATCGGATTAAAAAAGATTTTCCAAAATTCTATCCCTCAAGGTATGAAAAAACCGGCCAAGTGCGTGTCGGGCCACGCGCAGTAGGGTTCCGTAGTAGGAGTTAGTTAGTCGACTATAGCTCTGTAACTGGTTAAGCCTACTTAGCCGTGATAGTTTTCCTTGTAATTTCATTACATGTACTATGTCTGTGATTTTTTTCACATTTCTAGGTACAGCCATTCAAAAGTTAGAGGGGGGGGTAACTCGTATCGAACAAAAAATTTCACTTAAAATCTAGATATTTCGCAAATGGCTCGCTTAACTGAAAAATGGTCTTCACATACCCATAATATTTTTGAAAGACCTATCTAACGATACCCCACACGAAGGGGTACGCGAGAAAAAAAATATTCATCCCTACTTTACATGTTTGGGAGCTACCCTAAAAAAAAATATTTTTCAAAATTTTATTTTACCACTTTCTCGGCGTGATCAATATACATATTCATACCAAATTTCAGCTTTGTAATAACAAAAACCACGGAGCTATGCCGCGGACAGACAGACAGACAGACAGACAGACAGACAGACAGACAGACAGACAGACAAACAGACAGACAGACGGACAGAGCGAAACTATAAGGGTTCCTTGTCGGACTACGGAACCCTAAAAACGGGGGCAAAATCTGTATGAAATTCTGTCATTTTTAAGTTAAATAAAAAAAAACTGTTTCTGTAACGAAAAATTGGTTGAATCGATAGAGATGAAAGTTGGTATGGAGATAGACTGAAGCTTGCAAAAGGACATATGATCGTTTTTCTTTTTACGAAAAGTTACCTCAAACGCGGGCGAAACTGTGGTAAAAAGCAAGTCTTTTTGTAAAAATAAACTGTTAATTTAATCTTCCTGATAAGACAACATCTGGATAAGTGCGAAAATGTAAACGGATTCTAAAAATACCGCTTACGTCATTTCAACATCAACGGATGGAACAATTCCAATATATTGCTCCGTCGAGTACCTACTCGTAAAGTGTTCAATACCAAAATGCCTTTAGTCTATCTGTACCAATTGATTTTACGACAAATATAAACAAAATCATACCCTTTTATGTTATAATTTTCCACATACCTAAAAAAGGGCATAAAAGATGATGTTTACAGCATAAAATTGACATAAATACGCCATCCTTACGCCATTTTCTTAATTTCTGTGGCCGAATTAGAACAAAATAGGTCACGACTTTGTTTACATTTTTCCTAAAATCAATCGGTAAAGACTATAACGTAAACAACACAGCACTTGATTAACACTTTGACTGCAGTTTCACAAACAAAACTTTTAAACATCAGAACCGATAAATTTAACATTAGTTTAACACTAGCTGACACCCGTGTCCCAGGGGAACTACTAAACGCACCCAGATAAAAAGTTAGTTAGCCTAAAACCTTTCCAGGGTCCATTCTTTCTCCGTACCAAATTTCAGCCAAATTGATCCAGCCGTTCACGCGTGATGCGATGACCAAAGGGACATAGGGATTAATTTTTATATACATAATAGATAAGACTGGCTGTTTCCCGCGGTTTCACCCGCGTCCCAAAGGAACTTCTTCACCGACCCGGATAAAAAAGATAGAAAACCTTCTCCAGGGTCTCCTCTATTAAAATTTCGTCCAAATCGGTTCAGCTGCTCTCGAGATTTGCGCTTACCAACACATTCAGCAATTTATTTTTATATTATAGAAGATATAGATAGAAGATAGATAGATGTTTTCCATCGAACCGTAACGCAAGGCATAACATTCGCTCAGTGCGCCACATAACAGTTATTTATAACCGATAACATTACTCTGGAGCGTGGAAACACTAGAAACTGAGGAAGGCGGTTGTGAAAGCCACTCGCGCGCAGCGGAAAGACGCGCGTCCTAGTGTAGCCAGGCGTTAGACAAACAGGGTACCGGTTTAGAAATTTTCGCGACTACACTTTTTGTATAATAAATACTGTGTACCAGTAAATAGGACATAAAAAAATTGCCAAGTACGAGTCGGACTCGCGCGCGAAATTTCCCAACCATTATGTATACAACATTAGACATATTATATTCATCTGCCTAGCCTTTTCCCAACTATGTTGGGGTCAGCTAATTATGACGAGGATTAGACATATTATATCCTGTTGCCATTTATTATATGGGAGCCCCACTTAAATAATTATTATTTGTTGTTATAGTGGCAACAGAAATATATCATCTGTGAAAATGTAAACTGTCTAGCTATCACAGTTCATGGGATACAGCCTGGTGACGGGCAGACAGACGGACAGTGGGGTCTTAGGACTATTCCTAAGACCCCACTGTCCGTCTGTCTGCAACAAGACCCTATGGTCTTGTTTTTCGGATTCCGTAGTTGACAACGAACCCTTATAGTTTCGCCATCTCAGAGGTTTTTGGTATGGATATGTATATTGATTACGCCGACAAAGCGGTAAAATAAAATTATGAAAATAAAATTTTTTGGGAGCTCCCATACAAGGAGAGTGGGGACGAATATATTTTTCTCATGTATTCGGTCGTGTGAGATATCATCAGATAGGTCTTTCTACAAAGCAGGTGTGTGATGATGATACCATTTTTCGATTTAGGGATCCGTTTGCGAAATATCTAGCTTTAAAGTGCAAATGTTTGTTCGATACGAGCGTCCTCCCCTCTAACTTTTGAATTTATGTCTTTAAAAATTTGATGATTACAAAAAAAACACTTTTACATTAATTAGAATTACTCGTAAAATCCCTTAAAATATGAAGCAAATATTTACCGCGTTGTGAATTACAGAGATGATTTACAAACCTGTTTGTTCTAGCAACACTATTACATATCAACTAACTAGAACAAAGATTAGTACCTAATTAATTAGCCACGTAGGAAATAACGACAGACCATTCCTTGCCCGTCAAAGGAATACTTTTTCCCGTTTGTTGCTACCACAAAATCATAGAGAATATAGTCTTTGCACAAAATGAACGAGGCAAAATTCTGCCCACCCTTTTATAAACCAAACAGTATTTTCATGCTATGCCCGATATTTTTTGAGCAACAGAATATTCAACGCGTTGATGGAAACTCGCTTACCGACTGAAAAAATCCTATGAAATTTTTATGCGTTCTGAAAACTCGACAGTTTGCCCTCTGGCTTACTAGGATAGCTTTTTTATTAGTATCGTAGCTATTGGCTTAGCTAGGTCAGTTCATAAATTGTGACCATTTTTTTAACATAGCGCGACCCCTCTGCGGCTTGGATGGAACGTAAAGCTGGCGGTCCTGCGCCTGATCTCTTCCCGGTCATACCGGATTGTCGACCCATAGGACTTTGAGAGTAAGTGATAGGGAGTGCACCTTTTTGAGGCTGTTGTGCACTGTACCATATCCTGCATACCATAGCCATCATTGCAAGATTGGGAACCGTGACCTGACTTTTGTTAGTGCTAAATAATCCCCTTATTTTTTACTTGTGATATACAAGTACACATTTTCTTTTATTGTACACAAAAACATTTTCTCATACAGAGAAGGCAAAACATTGATTTTAAATTAATTTGTTATAAATTTTTTTAATTGCGATATTTTAATTTAACTACGAAGTCGTGTTGGCCTAGTGGTTAAGGCACCTGCCTCTCGTGTACGAGTGTGTGGGTTCGAAACCTGGCAAGTACCAATGTGACTTTTCTGAAGTCATATGTACTTTCTAAGTGTATCTTAGACGTCACTGACTAACGGTGAAGGAAAACATCGTGAGGAAACCTGGACCTAAAATGTCTGAAATCGCCAATCCGCCTTGAGCAAGCGTGGTGATTAATGCTCATGGCTTCTCTGTATGAGAAGAGGCCTGTGCCCAGCAGTGGGGCAATATATAGGCTGATGATGATGAATTTAACTACTACTTCTATTCTAAAACACACCACAAACACTAATAAATTTAATCCACATTATAATACTCCTTCACATCACTATCATCAGTCTATACTCCATTTACAATAAGATTAGACATTTAAACGCACACCATTTACCGTTCGTTCAAACGATTTTGAGTTCTATTTCGTATAGATAAGGATGGTGTTGAAAGCAAAATAATGTTTACAATACCAAATGTATTCTGCATCTGTTTTTTGTTTTATCACCTCAGCAATAGAGCTCAAAATCGTTTGAACGAACAGTAAATGGGGTGCGTTTAAATGTCTAATCTTATTGTAAATGGAGTATACAGGACTGGCATTTCAATTCACCATCATAATAATTATTTATTTGTCTTTTTCCTTGCGTTATTTCCCTAGTTAGTTTCAATCATGATTTACCTAAATTGTTACAGCTGAAAATCATACCTAACTGTAACCAATTATTTCAGAATTTTGTCCCCATAGACATTTCAGCACATTATTAGAATATAATAATATTTTCCACTCAATAATTCCCATGACAAATCCACACTCTGATGAACAAACATTAACAATTACAATTGCAAACAATGCGAATTGAATTCTACGCAACTTCATAAATAATAAAATGTGTTCTGCAGAGCGAAATATTTCAACGTGAATTCTGGCGATTTTTTTTATTAATCTCCCTGTATTTTTATCGCTGCGATTACGCCACGCCGCCCATAGGTGTGAACCCACTTTTGAAATGCATTGCGAATCTGTGTAAATAGCTTAATATCCACATCAATTTTTAACGATAAAATATCTGCTCGCGTCAATTTATTTTACTATCATTATTTATTATTGTATTTTAATTACGTGTCTCTTTAATTATAAGATATGATTATTTTCATGCGCCGTTAGTATTTTCTGTTTATTTTGTTCTTAATTTTTATTCTTAATTATTCGAAAATCAATTGACAATTGCAACTACACTTTTGTGAAATAATCTCGCAGATAAATTTAAGCAGTACCTATTCGGAGTTAGTAATTGACATTATTCAGTTAAGTAACGATAAATTTCTAAAGCGTTGTTATATCAATTTATATAAAAATTAAAGTCCCGGTAATTTCTATTGCCTGGTCACCACTAACCACATTTGTATGACAGTGGCTGCCCCTACATTCCCCCACCACGCATCATACATGCGTATCGATGCGCGCGACTCGCTCCGCAAAATGATGTGTGAACGTATGAGATTGATGACAAACATTATTTTGAAAGGGAATTATCTATACTAATATTATAAAGAGGAAAGATTTGTTTGTTTGTAGGGTTTTATATCAAAAACAACTGGACCGATTTTAAAAACTCTTTCACTGTTAGAAAGCTACATTTTTAAGAAGTGTCATAGGCTATATTTATTTCCAGAAATAATTAGGGATCCCTACTAAAACTTGAATAATGTAACCCAGGTGTAAATAAAAATGTCCACGCGGGCGAAGCCGCGTGCGGAAAGCTAGTTGATTATGCAGAGAGTAATTAACATTACTACCAAAAGAAGATAATACGAGTATATCTATATATCGCCAAACTTCGTACCGCCCGCCATCATGGTTATTTTCGTGATTTTAGGGTACCGCAACCAAAGGGTTAAAACGGGACCTTATTACTAAGACTTCGTTGTCTGTCCGTCCGTCTGTCTATCTCAAGAATCGTGATAGCTAGACAGTTGAAATTTCACAAATTATGTATTTCTGTTGCCGCTATAACAACAAAATGCTAAAAAACAGAATAAAATAAATATTTAAGGGGCTCTCATACAACAAATATGTTTTTTTTTCGCCGTTTTTATCGATAATGGTACGAAACCCTCGGTGCGCGAGTCAGACTCGCACTTAGCCTTTTTTTTTTCTAATGTTTTAATACTTAGTATCCTATTTCGGGCGAAGACGAATCTAATAACCTAAAAGTCTTAAAAAGTAATCCGGCCGTTCTTGAGTAATAAATACTGTAGAACGAATTTGTTTTACATTATACACAGCAAAGTATTACTAAATTACCTACGTACTTACTTTCGTCTAATAAAGTCTGAGAATATGTTTACAAGTTTATATAATCATATCCAAGCTAATGAATAGTGACGTGACAAACAGACTGACATGTCTACTTAAAAATCTTGTTTAAATCTACAAGTTTTTTTTTTTTTTTAATCTGGATTTTGTTTAGTTTTTTATCAAAAAAATATATATACAAGTTGCAGATTAAAACTTTGAATAGAATTGATAACCTTGCCCCTTAGTGGTTAATAAATTGGAAACAATATTAATTTTGTTAGCTTCCATCATCATCATCATCAGCCTAGATATTGTCCCACTATTGGGCGCAGGCCTCTTCTCATACAGAGAAGGCATTAAGGCAAAGCATTGATCACCACGCTTGCTCAAGGCAGATTGGTGATTTCAGAATTTTGAAGTCCAGGTTTCCTCACGATGTTTTCCTTCACCGTTAGTCAGTGACGTCTAAGATATACTTAGAAAGTACATATGAATTCAGAAAAGTCACATTGGTACTTGCCAGCACACTCGTAGACGAGAGGCAGGTGCCTTAATCACTAGGCCACCACGACTTTTTTTGTTAGCTTACAAAAACGTTATGAAAAAATTTAAAAACATCGCCTAAAGAACTTTCATTACAAAAAAGCGTTCGTAGCGATGAGCACTTTCAATTAGGATTTCATCGAGACTATTGTTATCTGTCTAGACTTTTATGTAAAGATATTTCTTTGTAAGTCTTTTAACAATCCAAATAACATACACATAATCTTCAAAGGACGTATTCATTTAAAAACTCCTACGAGGGACGCGATTGCATATTCATTCCTTTCAAATTCGATTCAGATTTCATAAAGTATAAAGAAAATCTTTTGAAGTATAGGTATTCTTCATTGCCATGGCGACAGTCGATACACCCACAGTAAATGCCTGTCGCAACATTCACCAAACGAGCTTATTTTCTTACAATTCATATCAATATTTTTCTTTATTACACTTTCTTATCACAAAAACGTCTCGACGTAAATGCCTATTGAAATGTTGTTCGTTTATAATTCTCATATGTAATGAGAGTTTTCCCACGATTGTGTTATGAAAAGAAACAGTCTTTGATTCGACTTTCAGAATCTGTTTATAGGAAGCTAACTTTCTGCCAGCGGCTTCGCCCGCGAGAGCTATACGAATTCAATTTAAAAATGACAGAGTTTTACACAAACTTTGCCCCTCTTTTTCACCTCCTTAAGGGTAGAATTTTGGAAAATCCTTTCTTATCGGTTGTCTACGTTATACTAAAGACACACTCTCCATCCTCTGCTTCGAAAATGGGTACTCAAACAGGAATGAAAAACACGCTGATCGCGCCATCATCTCGCCGAAGCGTGATAAAAGTCAAATAAACAAAAGACGGTAGTAACAATATGTCATAATATTAGTGTTGATAACAAATAGAGTGCAAAATATGAGTGATATATCCGATTATAGCACAAAAACGACCGCAAATATTTTTGCAATAAATAACTGCGATACGTAAAAAAGCATTGATTAATTTTTTTCTCCGAATTTAAAACAACAGGGTACACAAACACGGATGCCATAAAAAAATACCTGACAATAAATGATCCAACCGTTCAGATTGCATTTTGAATATAACAATACTATTATAGAATAATCCTACCACGGTATTTTAAACCCTTTCCATCGATACCGGACGATTTCAAACGTTATAGCTCACGTTTTAAAGTTTATGTTTAATTTGTCGTAGGTTAATGTAACTTGGTACTTAAGTTAACCGTTAGTCGCTTGGTGCTAGTACTTACTAACCTTGAGTGAGGTCAATGAACCTATGTTTATACTAACAAAGCACCGTAGGATTGCGTTCGTAAGGGCTCTATGCAGTGTTAGAATATTTTATTGAACCAGACTGCGTGGAGACTGTCTGTTATTTTTTTTATGCACCTTCGTATTACAGGTTATTCTTCTTTAAGGACATGGAGAGAATAAAAAAAACACGCTGGTATTGAAAAATACAAATCAAAAAAAACTTTATAGCATCTTGCCGATTTCTCTCCATTGTACCTCATTTGCCTAGCCATATCCCAACTATGTTGGGGTCGGCTTTCAGTCTAACACAATGCAGCTAAGAACCAGTGTTTTGCATGGAGCGACTGCCTATCTGACCTCCACAACCCAATTAACGAGTAACACGATAAGCAAACGCTCCATGTAAAACACTGGTACTCAGCTGCATCTGGTTTAGACTGGAAGCCAACTCTAACATATTTGGGAAAAGGCTAGGTAGATGATGCCTAGACTGCTAATCTGCACTTCTCAAACGCTTTTCATTTCATTAAAGAGTAAGATCTACAAATTTACAACTTAAACGATAGTTCACCAGTTCCTAGTGCATGGTATTCTTTTTACCCGCCTGCAAGGAAAGGGTATTGTTTTTCGCGCCCATTGTTTGTAATATTCTTTTTTCTCCCACATCTTCCAAACCACTCGATGGATTGCTTTAAATAAGGTATCGTTATATTCGTCTTATTAGTCCATGGGGGCTAGACAAGTGGCAAAACGCTAACGCTAACGCTATAGAATAGAAAACAAAATGTATGGGAATGACATATAGCTAGTCGTAAACGAATGTCATTCCCATACATTTTGTTTTCTATTCTATAGCGTTAGCGTTAGCGTTTTGCCACTTGTCTAACCCCCCATGTGTACTTAGATAGGTGACATAAAATAAATAATAGGGGGTGCTAGAATTTCATTGTTTAAGGTGAAAATTTGTTTAGTTTCTCATTTTAATCTACAGTTTTTTTTGTCTTCGAACGAAACCAGATGTAATTATCCATATTTTGAAATGAGACAATAAGTTTCTTTACCAATGCGTAAACCAAAACAAATATTCCATACTAGCTGTTTCCTGCGGTTTTTCCCACATCCTGAGATAAAAACTTCGCGCACCCGGATAAAAAGTGTCCTATATGTTAATCCAAGTTATAAACTATGTGTGTACCAAATTTCATCAAAATCTGTTCAGTGGTTGTTGCGTGAAAGAGCGTCAAATATACATCTTCAGAAGCTTTCGCGTTTATAATATGGGATTATTTGTGGCCGGGCGTAGTCAAAATCCAATCAATTTATATGTATGTATAGTTTGATGAAAACTTTGTCAGAAACTTAGCAAGTGTCCCCCTAAGTTATAAGTAGGTAACACTTACTAACTTACAAAGTTATGACTCAACTCCAATCATATTATGTTAATTAAATCAGCCTCTGTACCTACAGTGTACTTAGAGTTCGAATTGAAATTGTAATTAATGACGACGGTTCAATTAATAATGTCAATGAATTTATACATTCAGAATATAAACGCTTGATGAAAATTATAATTCTATTCCATTTATTAATAGTCTAGTTTTACAATAGTTGAGTTCGCGATAGAAAAATATAAGCATGTTCTGTATTAATTGATTTTACGAAAAATGACTATTTAGTTCTAATTTTCCCACATAAATAATTTAAATAGCATTAAATAATGAATGATGATGTTTAGAGCATGAAATTGACAGAAATGCGCCATCCTTACGCTATTTTATTAATTTTTGTGGCAGAATTAGAACAAAATAGGTTACGACTTTGTTTACATTTTTCGTAATATCAATTGACACAGACTATAGTCACCTAGGTGACATCGAATGAGTAATTTTTAACAACTTAAAAAATACATTATGATAATATATTATTCTTCAGTTTAACTCCAAAGGACTATACGACAATTTTTTAAAAGATCTGTCTAGTCTCTCACTAAGTGCTTTGAATAAAATACATATTTGATTAATTAATTAATTAATCTAAAGGCCTGTACAAACCTAAGAAAAACTATGACCTTCTGTCTAACACCGTGTTTTTTTCCAGACATGTTACGAAATGGAGAGGTACCTTCGCGAGGAGCCTCGCAAGCGCCGCGACCCACCTCAAGAGGAAGAGTGGGCGCGATCCACCTGCACCCCGCCCTCACCCCCGGCGTCCCCGCCGTCGCCCCAGCCGACCACCACCTTCACATTCATCACCACAGTGAAGTGCGAGCCGCCGAGCGATTCGGATGAACCGAGGGGTATGTCGATCACGAGTAGGTGTCTGAAACCCCTTAAGTTGCAGGAACTTAAGGGATTCTTCTCTTGTTATGGTTTTATTTGCTGTTTTTATTTCGGAAACTACTCCTGTGAGGTATCTTTTTATTAGGTTGCCATACTGATGCTGCAAGTAGGTACCAGCAAAGGCAAAATCAAAAATACTCTTCAATCATTTTCATTAGACTTTCTAGCTTTCACATTAGTTCATTATTATCTATTCTTCTTTTATGGTAATTGCATAGTTTAGTTTCATCGTCTCGTGTTCACATAACGACCATTAGTCTCATTAAGTGCTAAGGGTCTAACAGGCAATCCTGACTTCAACTGGACTTTATGAAGTTTCTTGCCGGACTAGAAAACCCACTACTTGGGACCGTGCTACCAGTTTGTATGCCTTATTTGGAGGCCTAAACGGAATAAAAAAAAATACTGATGAGTTTTGAACTGTCATAATTTTTATCACTTTTTATTGTAACTCCTCATATACATATATTTGCAATTCGCTGGCGTTAGACTTAGCTTAGTAGGCATAGATCATAACCAAACATCCCTAATTAGCGCTTGTTATTTTATTTTAGCCCTATTCCCGCCGCCGTCTTCTGACGTCACCGCGTAATGTTACAGAGGAGACTCCGAGCCCGGTGCCAGCGCAGCACGTGGTTCCCCGCAAGGTGCACGTGCCTCGCCATCACCCGCACCCGCACGCCACCGACCCCCGCAGGCGGGTTCATCGTTGCGAGTTCCCCGCATGCGATAAGGTGTACACCAAGAGCTCGCATCTTAAAGCGCACAAGAGGACGCACACGGGTCAGTATCATAGAAAATTATACCTTTTTGCGTAGCTTGTAAGTGTGGAAATTATTTGGATTTTGTACGGTTATGCAAACTTCCTTGCGGAGCTCTTGTAACAGTCGCACGGTTCGACCGATCAGAGGTTAAGCTGCGCCTGGATCGGTCGGTCCGTGGGTGGTTGAACATCTATGTCATAGCGAGACTCCTCCGTGCTTCAGAAAGCACGTTAAGCCGTTGGTCCCGGTTGTCATTTGAAGATCAAACAGTCATTACGGGTAGTCTGAAGCCAAAAAGTCTGACAACCAGTCTTACCAAGGGGTACCGTGATACCCGGTAACTGGGTTGTGGAGGTCAGATAGGCAGTCGCTCCATGTAAATACTGGTACTCACCCCAACATGGTTCAGAAAAGGCTAGGTAGATGATCCTTCCAATTTTACTAAATAAAATCAAGTGATCGATCGAATTGATGATTGAAAAATTCATAGTTATGCCATGTGTTATCGCTTGAGATGTTTTTATTTTTATCGTATAATACTTGAGCAACCGAGCTTTTACACGAATTATACTTAAACTAGCTTTTTCCCGCGGTTTCACCCTTATCCTAGGGGCACTACTTCACGCACCCGGATAAAACCGATCCTATGTCATTTCCCAAGTTACAATCCATTCCCATAAATACGAAATTTCTTCCAAATTTTCTACCGTTTTAACGTGAAAGCGTCATAGACAGACAAATTGCTCTCGGGTTTTACGTTGTTAATTAGTAGGGATATGTGGAACATAAATACAAAAACACGAAATAAATAGATGTCTAAAGGTACAAGAATTGCTCGTTTTAAGTTACTTATATAAAAAAAATAGAAAAATATTCAATGCTTAACGCTTCGGAAAACAGACAGTGTGATGTGCTATCTTCTATACATATAAAACAAAGTCGTGTTTGTTCGAACACTATAACTCGAGAACGGCTAAACCGATTTTCATTATTTTAGATTTGTTGTAAATGTCTCCGTCCCGAAAAGCGGACTAAAAATCGGAAAAAAGAAACAGACTTATGGTGCGAAACAAAATTCCCCGGGTCGGCTAGTCAAAAAAATTATAACCAATCAATATCAATCTTTGTTACAATATCAATCTTTGTTACAATATCAATCTTTGTTACAATATCAATCTTTGTTACAATATCAATCTTTGTTACAATATCAATCTTTGTTACAATATCAATCTTTGTTACAATATCAATCTTTGTTACAATATCAATCTTTGTTACAATATCAATCTTTGTTACAATATCAATCTTTGTTACAATATCAATCTTTGTTACAATATCAATCTTTGTTACAATATCAAAATATTGTCCCAATCATCCGCTCAGATCATTCAGATCTGAATCTAAATGTCGGCAATTCTGACGGCAGTAGTTCCACAAAATTGACCTACTAACAGTCGGTAAACAGAGCGTTTCGGCAGCAGCCAGCATCCGACCACCCATGTAATCTCATCTGTGCTGCCCCAATCGATAACATTCGCCCGAGTTTAGTTCCTACGGGAAACCGAAAACCGTTCAGTGTGAATATAATTCTATTATAGCCTGTACCAATTGAATTTAAACAAAATCATAACCTATTTTGTTCTAATTTTACCACATCTACACTAATATTATAAAGAGGAAAACTTTGTTTGTTTGTTTGTTTGTAATGAATAGGCTCAAAAACTACTCGACCGATTTTAAAAATTCTTTCACCATTCGAAAGCTACATTATCCACGAGTAACATAGGCTAAATTTTATTTTGGAAAAAAAAAATAGTGTTCCGTAAGATATTTGGGTTTTTTGGACACAAGGTGTAAGAAATCAACCAGAAAGGTTACTTTTTTTGCATACGCTACTAATCTCAGGAACTACTGGTCCGATTTGAAAATTCTTTCAGTGTTAGATAGCCCATTTATTGAAAAAGGCTATAGGCTATATTTCATCACGCTAAAACCAATAGGAGCGGAGCACCACTATTCCACGCGGACGAAGTCGCTGGCAGAAGCTAGTACATTAATAAAATGGTGAATGATAATGTTTAGAGCGTGAAATTGACATAAACGCGCCATCCTTACGCCATTTTGTTAATTTCTATCGCGGAATTAGAATAAAATAGCTTACGACATTGTTTACATTTTTCCTAATATCAATTGGTATAGACTATCCTTACTTCCTTACTAATATTATAAATGCGAAAGAAACTCTGTCTGTCTGTCTGTTACGCTTTCACGCCAAAACTACTGGACCGATATAAATGAAATTTGGTACAGAGATAGAATAGACCCTGAGGAACAACATAGGCTAATTTTTACCCGGGTACGCTAAGTAGTTCCCTCGGGATGCGGGTGAAACCGCGGGAAACAGCTAGTAATATTATAAATGCGAAAGTTGGTGGGGATGTAGTTTGTATGTTTGTTACTTGAATATTCAAAAACTAAAGAATGGATTTGGATGTGGTACGCCTACACTGTGTTATTAAATTCACTCTTTTCCCGATAGGTATGTACTCGGCCCAGGACATAGAACCTTTCTTGAGAAATTTATTAATTAAAATAAATATATTAATTATCAAGATTTTGATAAATAAATTCTCTAAGAAAGGAAACCAGGACAAGAACTTAAATGTCGTGTTAATACGGTACCGCGACAAGCTTATGATAAAATATTAATAATGCCTACTTTTTAATATTACTTTTTTAATTATTTTTGGTACTTAGTCATTTAGAAATTAATTAACCGAGTACACATAATTTTCAGGAAAACACTGAATTAAATTACACCATGTATAGTTTAAAACCTGGATTAACACATAGGATTCCTTTTTAAATTTAATTTTTTCATGCTATCGCCTCACTACGCCTTTGATAAAAGAATAGGATTACTAAACATAGATATGTAGGAGGAGTATGTATTGTAAACACGAGGTTCCTTAAAAAGGAACAAGTTTTGAAGAAGGAATAATTTCTTTATGATTCATTGTTACCATTGATAATTAGGTACAATAAAATATCTACCTACGGGCTGTTAGATTTCAAGAATTAAATAAAATTAGATATTTGCCGTTGTTTTGTCAGCATCTTAAGAAAAGTACGTCACGCACCCGGATGAAACTATCCTATGTACTTCTCCACGGTTCAAACTATCTGCGTACTAAATTTAATCTAAATCGGCTAAGCCGTTTTACCGCGACAGACAGTTATCTCTGCATTTATAATTAGTAGGTAGGTACTACCTAACGATGTAGTATTGTTATTTTTTCAAATTGAAAATAAAGCTAATGGCAAAAAGTAAGACAAAGTTATCAGTGTAACGAAATAAACGGTTTATTAATACTTTTCGGATATTCATTTCCAAGATATATAATCGTTGGATACGCCCGTTACATATTTCTCAAACAATGCCATTTATTGGTGTCCGGGAAGTTTATAGTTACGAGGACAAGCAATACTTGCTGGCTTTAAACTACCACGTACAAACTCTTAATAGCGCCATCTATCGATGAATGGTGTAAAATACTCATTTGTTATTCTACAGTTCAAGATTGCGAATAGCGCCATCTAATTTCATTTGTTTAAAACTGACGATGTACCTGCGTTTTTTGGTGGTCTCTTCAGGTATGCACAAAACATGCTCATAGATGGCGCTTTTTAAATAGGGTGCACCTCAGCGACCCACCGGGATATCGCTGCGGGGGTAAACTACCCTTTGATACTACCATCTGGCGGGCATACACTGAACTAAATACTGAGCATTATGACCACAGCATAGCCAACCTTTTTAGGGTCGTCTGTTGTTTTTTTGTATTCATATAGATGGCGCTGTAATAAATAAATATTTACATCTAATTCCTAAATAACAAGAGAATAGGTACGTGAATTAATTAAAAACAATGAAAGCAATATAACTTTCACAAGGCGGGTCTGGTCGGGTCATATCGCGTCCCAAAAATACCATACCATACATATAAAAATACCAATAAAATAAAAAAAATAGGAGGATCGTAATATTCGTATTCATATAGATAATACAGATATTAATGCTTTTTAACCGATGAAAAAAATGGAGGAGGGCAAGCCGACGCGTATATATTTTTTTTAAAGAACGAAACTATTCTATCGTTTTAGAAACTCAGTACCTAGGTAATAATAGTAAATATCTTGACTTAAAGTCATATTGATAACGCATCGGCGTGTAGCGGGAAGACTAGCATTTTTCGGTGTCGTTCAAAATTTACTGTCGCTCCCAAGACGCTTGTGATTAGGGCGTAGCAAACAGACTCGCGGTGGCTAAGGCTTCACGACTTTCTTTGAGTGATTAATTTAAAGTGGCAGGTGGTATTTTGCGACCAAAATGCTGTCAGCTTCTTCGCGCCGCTACTCTTTCAGATATACTCGTATAACTTGGTGCTCAGTAAACCAGAAGAGTGATTAGTAAGAAGGTAATGCTAACTCAATAAGTGAGCCCCGTTTCTGTTTGATTACAGGCGAGAAGCCGTACAAGTGCTCGTGGGAGGGGTGCGAGTGGCGGTTCGCGCGCTCGGACGAGCTGACGCGGCACTACCGCAAGCACACGGGCGCCAAGCCGTTCCGCTGCCGCCACTGCGAGCGCTGCTTCTCGCGCTCCGACCACCTGGCGCTGCACGCGAAGCGCCACGCGTAGCCCGCGGCCCCCGCGGCCCCGCCCGCGCCCGCCGCCCGCGCGCCGCAGCGCAAGCGCAAGTAGACCGCGCGCGCTCCGTTTATTTACACGTATATTAGTGATTCCGTTTATAGGTTGTCGTGAGTTGTGAACACGGAATTGATTGTGATGAGAGGGCGCGCTGCTCCATACAGCGTCAAGCCAAAGAAAGCCGCTACATCGTAGCCGAGTCAACACTCATTGCACCTAATGCTTTAAAGTTATTTTTTTTAAGTTTTACGAGTTTTTATATTCGGGAAAAATCTCTTGATGTTTCGGCAATTATCGTTACGGTTCTTTGTTGCTAAGAGTTCGATTTATAGCCGTTGTGTATTATGTAATTTTGTGAGCTTTGTGTATTTAGGCGCCGTCGCCTAGCGATGGTGCGTGTGTGCCATGAGTGGGGGGTGTGCGGCCCCCCACATGCATTTCAATCGCGGTCATATTATTTATTGGGAAGTTCGGCTAATGATCCCACCGACGCCGAGCACGACCTTTATTATTTTAGGCTTAGTGCGTCGCGTTACCTGATGTTTAGTCGGAGTCGCGAGTCAGTCGAGTGCCTCACGGCTCCTCCCGCGGTGCGGGGCGACGCATACGACTGCACCTGGCTAGTGTCTCAAACATGATGATTTTAGTCAAAGAAATGAAGTGCATCCAATAACAAAACTAAAAATCATGATTATTGAAGCACTGGTTCGATACAGAAGTACAGAAAGGTATCGATCGACTGGCTCGCCATCTCGGCGCAGATTCGTATGTTTATTTTGTATAATTGTATTTTATTCAGTAGTTTAAGCTTTCTCTTTACTCTTTCATTCCGATATTGTGCGGTTAACAGGCCTTTATTTCGTTAGTTATAAGATTCTTTATTGTCTGCACTATTGAATATTTGGCATGCCGTTACACACGAAGCGTGGTAAATATATGCGTAGCCTACAGGGAGGGTAACATCATTAGTACATATTTTTTTTGTATTTTTGTAATGTGAGAAACGCTAAGTGTGTAGAGGCTTTATGTTGATTCTGGGGCCGGCGACATGGTCACTGATGGCGGTTTACGCGTGTTCAATCTTGATCTCAGTAATATACAAGAACAGCACTATTTCTGATTAACCGTCAACGGTTACCATCGTCGCCTGTCTAAACACAGTCGCAAACATTTCATTGGTCATCTTTGTAAGACCGGTTACAGACGCCACTGGTAACTGCTGCAGTTCGCGTGCTAACCGGCCGACATCCTGATTCTGAAACACTCTTATCATCGCTATGACCATCAGTCACTTTTCCTTAGAACATTTGACATTTTCAAGACTATAAAGTCGAACTATGCGATAGCGAGAGTGACGTGTTTCTGAAGATGTTGGTTGCGTAACGCCACTAACTTGTATATTTGAACGAGAAGTATTTTTCATAATAAGGTAAAAGTAGTTTCTACCATCATCGATTTCAATGCATCACAAGTAAATTAAGTTCACAAAAGCACTCGCTTACTGTCGGCGACACAGCTCTGCAATTTAGCAGCATCACTTCCAAACTCAGCAGAGTTACTTCCGCAAGTTGTGGCAGTTACGGAACAGTTAAGATAGTCTAGTTAAATGTAACTAGAATATAAGTATGAACAACGACTGTAAACAATAAATAAACTGCCATTTTAATGTTCTGATGTACAGTGTCGTTGGGTCAGCAACTGTGCATCATTAATTGCATACCTCCCGGGGCCAATAAGTTCGTCTTCCCGTTTTGATAAGTTTTATTACGGTATGATGTGTTTTGTATCCTCGCAGAGATATCACACGCTCACTAATCGACACTTAAAGTAAAATACAATAATAATTATAATAAGACAATACAAATTTTAATATAGTCAAATATTTTAAAGAAATTTTCGACTGAATAAAATTGAAAAAATAAACAATATGTACATTGACTGAGGTAGAATAAAATAAATGATTTGATGTTTTGAGTTTTGATTGAATTAATTGGTTGATTAATCATAGTTGTGATATGTCATTAATCACGCTTATATTTGCGAACAAAGATAGTGTAAGTTTTTTTTAAATGATTTATTTAACTTTTTTTACATAATTGGATTAAGAAAATGACATCGATATGTTTGTTGCGTGAGATATCTCTGCAGCTTAGTACCCTAGCACACGAAACAATCTGCATTTGCACTTTCGCTCATTAATTGTTAATATTTTGTCGTCCCATGTACCTAGATTGTTTTACATTATAAATTATTAAACCACCAAGTTGATCATGAAATTACTTAAGTTAAAATTGTATTGTACATGTATATCAATGTTGTTTAATAACTGCGCATTTTAAGCGTATTTAGAAATTTTATTTCGAATTTCTCGGTTGCTTTAAAATAAACTTTATAGTTTTTTTGCTATTTTTGTCAACTGTCAAAATGGTTATTTATTATTGAATAGATTACTATTTTGTTTTGACAGTAGACATACAATAATTACGTGTTCAATAGCAATGTGACCAGAATAAGGGTTTAAAAGTGATTGTGTGTGACCTGCCTTTAATATACAAGAAGATAACTGAAATTATGTAGAAATACTCGTTTTGCATAAATGCAAAATAAAATCCCAAAAAAAATTTGGCTGGCTTACTGTTTTGTTCATCATCAAGTAAGCCTACTAGGAAATATTCTTTTTCTTATAATGAAAAATTGAAATACAAAATACCTAACAAAAAAGTTGGTAAAACCAAAATTTTAACTTTCCAAGAAAGTGAAAATCTATAGACATTTCGCACGTCAATTGTTTTATAATAATTGCTATTGAGTACACGTAATTAAACTGCACAGGCAAATACAGGGGGTTTTACATGCATGTATAGCTCACGCTTGTTTCTCAGCGGGGTGAACGTGTACAGGTTGATGCAAAAAAATAATTGGTTTTAAGCATCATTTAAAACGTGGATGCTATTTACTAAGACCTGTATTACCCCTCAACTAGCTTCTACATCCAGCTAGGAAGACTGTGTTTCAAAACACATGATAAGGGTTAGGCTATATACGTAAAATCAAATGTTAGATGTACGAATTTAGCTCTTAAAGTCATACCTACATAACTACTAAAATAATATCATTCTGCATTTTTTCTAGATCGATGTATATGTGTAACAACCGTGAAAACATAGGTGTAAGAAACAAAAAACATAAAAAAAAATAATGTGATTCATAAATTTATTATACTTTTAATAATAAAGTGAAACATGATAGAAATAAATGTTTATATGTATGGTACGAGTACCGCTTCATGAATGGTCTATGTGTACTAGGGTATATGCACGACGGCTGGTAAATGCATATGTAGTTTTGTAGAATAAAATATAGATTAACTTGTAATGTTACCCGTTGTTAAAAACATCATTAACTCGCGGCTAAACAGATATTTACACTTTAATTAGCCCGTGAAAGTGGACAGGCCTCTCCTATATTCTTGTAACACTAAGCCTCTAAGATCACCTAAATAAAAAAAAACTAAACTACCAAAACAGCGGGTAACAATAAAAATTTATACTAAAGATTCCATATGAATGTCAAACTACGTCATATTTGTATTAGAGAACGTAATATATAAACGAAATATACATTTATCTAATAATATATATACTTACATATACTATAAAAAAATAGATAAATTTTCGTCATTCAAGATACGCGGCTGTGTTAGAATCAACTCTTTGTATAAAATTTTCGACTCCACCGAATCGGGAAACGTATACAATATATTAAAAAAAATAGTATTTAAGAAGCATAAGGTGAAAATAATAATTTAAGGCCGTTTTTTAATCATTTAGGAGTTTTTATAGACGTACAGGGATACGCAACAAAATAATTTGCAGATAAAAATCCGATTTTTGAACATTTCATCAGAATATAATATTATTTCGAAAAATATTATTATTATTAAGAATGTCACCATCATATCAGTCGACGGTAATAAATACATAATAATATAAATTAAGAGTTAAGTTTGATTTTTATGTTCGTAAACATTTGATAAAAAAAAACACACAGTAATAAAAAACAAGTGAAAATCACAATGAGCTTTACACACAAGACGCACAATTTTATACTAAGTAGGTACCAAATAACATTTACATTTAGAAAAATAAATATTTTGCTGCATATTCCTGTATAAACATATTTCACTAATTTTATGCGCGGTAATAATTATAATCAACTTAATTATTCTGACAGATCGTGTATTTACGACAGTGAAATGCATTCTAATTTCGTGTCAATAGCCAATGATTAGATCCGGTAATTTGTCTATTAATTGCCGTGTGATTGTCCTAAACGTAAACAATCCTATTCCAGTAATAATAAAATGTAATATCCTATACAGTTTATTTACAGAACATCCTACTAATATTATAAATACGAGAGTTTGTGAGGGTTTACGTATAACAAACATCTTGTTCACGCAAAAACTACTGAAGATTTTTGAATCAAATTTTGGAAAGCACACCTGTTTAACACATAGGATGCCGGCGAAACTGGGAGAAACAGCTAGACTATATAAAAAATGGGCTGAACTTTTTACTCACATCACAGATTCACTTAAACTGAAATTACTCGTAAATTAGACAATCAAAAAAAATTTTTTGTCATTTGATACCGTAAAAGTGAGATAAGTAGTACCTTTTAAGATGCATTATTTTGTTTTCATTCAGACGACGAAACCGTAGTTAAAACGCGGGGTTCTGGAAAATCAATAACCCGGGCTTTGTTTATTCGCGGGACTGAAACACACGAGCGCTACCTAGCGTGGCTTTTCCGAACTAAATCTGCTTCTAAATTAGAATCAACAGTGCCCCTATTTTTTGTAGGTTTTCCTCAACGCTTGGTTGGTTAGTCAGGTGCAAATTTGACAATATTTTCATTAAACAGAACATCTTACCGCGTGTATTTGTAAGATAATTAATTTGCTAACACGGTGCCTTACTTTGATGATTACATTAGTATTGTATTGTAATTATTTTTGACTACAAATAAGTTTAATTATACTGCGTTAGTACATTCCATTGGATTCCCGATTCGGATGGATATTTTGAATATCATATTGTAAGGATATATTTGGGGACTTGTAATCGGCTGTTGGATACAATATTGTGGTTAATGTTATTTTGTAATTATGTTAATTAATGGAGCACGAGATGGTTAATTTATTGTTAAAGTTGGAAAACACAGATTCAGATTTATGTGGAATTATTTAAAGCATTATTACTACAGCTAAAAATAGTGTTTCCATAAGCTTTTTTATCACAGAATGAAACTTCAACAATTATTAGATAATATTAGCTTTTTTAACATTTTAAATAATATACCCTTTGTATTAAAATAATTAAGCATTTATAGAATTAAACACTTCATAATGGTTGTTTGTATTTCAATAATATTAAACTGAATAGGTAGGATATTCAAAGGTTGTATTGAATGAAATTCAAAATTAGGCTAAATACCTATAAACAACGATTTAGGTGACATTTTCAGACAGTGGAAAGCTTATGGTCACACTGTATTAAACTACTGTTACCACTTACCACTAAGCAGCCACACACCTTGAACAATAGGATCAAATATTATTCCGCAGTCGGTTACAAGTGATAATGACAGTGGACTTCTGTCATGATTGCGGTGACGTCACTAATTAAAAACGTCATTAAATTGCCAAATTGCGTCACTCTTCTGATGACGACACTCGAAGCTGCGCCTTTTTTGTATGACTTTCTGACTATCCAGAATGAATATTTGTGATATTGGGATCTTCCCGGCCAGAACAATTATTGCGGGCTCAAATTTATGAGTTCGATTATTTTAATAAAACACTGATTAATTATTAAATGTATGGTTGAGCAATGATTACATCACATAATGTTACCTTTTATAGCTTATAAATTTATTAGCTTTAAATAAATTTTTGAACAATTTGTTCTTTAGATATAGTTTCAAAACTGGTTGTGTGGAACATTGGGCGGCACACAGATTCTTATGCTAGACCTGCTAGTTACAGTGTAGACTAGTTCTGTGTTTCAAGCTTAATGTTCTCATCACCAGTGTGTGTAAGTGACTGTGAAAATCTTTTGTATTATTCTAAATAATAATTAAAATAGTTTGATTGGATACTTATCCAAAGTTTCACAAGCTTGAGCGCGTTTAAATCATGTATTATATTAAATTGTCTTTATTGTAAGTTATTATTATTAGGTGTAAATTAAAATTTAAAAAGAAATTTATGCATTGTTAATTTTAGTGTGAAATAGAATGCTTGTGAAATATTGTACACTGGATAGTCATTGACAAATATGCAATTATAAAATTAATTCAATATAAATAAAAAAGGCGAAGTTTTTGAAAAGAAAAATATGTTATCTTCTAGTTTATTATATCTGTACCGGCGTTTATATTTCCAATGAGCCGTGACTTGTATATAAACACTTAATATAGTTACTAATCATAAATATTTACAACAAACAAATAATAATAATAATTATGATTAAAAATAAATTATTATTGTTATTTTGTGCTCGTTTCCTTTCTGATGTATGTATGGTAGGTCCTTACTGCAAGGGACAGATGACGTAGCATACACATTTTATATTATTAAATTTTTCTTATATGTGGAATTGAAGAAGTTTCATTTATTCATAATCTCCACGAAATTTGATACTTGTACAAATCACGACTATAATAAATAAGGATGGCACACGAAGATATGTAGCACATCACCAAAAACCAAGGAGTCCTTTTTACTTGTTGCATTCATACATTTTGAAACACAAATTGCGCACAAGACCTCTTAACGATTCGTTCTCACAAAACATTATCTCACTCAGCCTCACAACAACGAGATATTTGTTTGTTTTGTTTACTTACATTGAGCAGGATCGAGTCCCATCCCGCGGTAATCACACTCACTACATCCTGAAAGCCCAAACGCCGGGTCGAGTAGCTCGCATCTATTTATAGACGGCCTACAGATTATTGATTTTTAAAATGCACTTTAGTTTACCCCACTATATCATAATTTACTTATCACAATATCTGTTGTTTTATCTTGCAAAAAACAACCAATGTCTCCGGGAACAAAACATTGCGATAGGAACTGCACTTAAAATCGCGCACCATTTAATATTTGCAGCGTATTGCAATAAAAAACAACAAAGTTTTACTTGTTACATTGCCTTGAAGGTGGCTGTGTGCCCGATGACTTGAAGTTATTCCCAAATGTCAATGTTTGAAATATGGATGTTGCAGGCTATTAAGTAGCCTGAAGTCTAGGTGGGCTAACAGACAACACAGACGATAGCGAGTCTCGCACGCTCCCTACAGGCATTACACAACATTAACAGGACGACCGGTCCTAAAATTTAATCGAGATATGTAATCTTTTAAAATTTTAGTTTTTTATTCGATTTTAAATATTCAAAATGTGATCAAAATAATCTAGAAACACTAAAGAGAGTTATGATAATGATATTACAATGTGTGATCTTTTGAGGTTATGCCGCGTCTAAAACCTCTTTGGAAGGCATAAAATATACAATTTTGAGAATAATCATATCAAATTAACTGCATTTGTTTTGAGTAAATATTTTCTTATGATCAACTAGTTTGTTAGGCTGATTTGTAGTAGAATCCTGGTGAACCCTTGAAGAGTTCGTGAGAGATTCGTGCGTAAAGCAGGAAATATTTGCTGTGAATCTGCGTGAAAAGTAAGTATAAATAATGCAAAGTGTAAGTATCGAAAAAACTCAAAAAAATCCTATAATCCTCTATAAATATATTTTTAAATAAATAATTTAAAAAAAAACTTGATTGACTGATTTATTAAAATATTTATTTCATTACAAAACAAACAGTCACAGATGAGCCCTTTTTCCATGACACGCAAAGTACGATTGCATGGTTCCGTATGACAAGTTATGATCAAAATCTGGCCAGTATTTATAGCAAAAACTGATTAAATATTTTTTTTAACGTTTGCCACTACTAGTTTAATTTTTTTGGAAATTATCAATGTAATATTCATTTTATAAAAGCTTACAGTTCATTAATTATATTTTTTCTATATAACTTTGTAGACACTGCAAATATGTATGTCTATAACTTAATCTAAAAGTGAAATTAATTTGCACGAACGCGAATGGAGAAAATAACAAAAAAACAACAACAAAAGGTTTTTTAAAACGACCACGGAACCCTAAAAAGTGTCTTTATTGTTTACAAACACCCCAGCCCCACCAACAGGTCTATAATTAAAAAATGTGTAACACAGCCGTTAATTAAGCGAAGGGCGGTGTAACACCCTTTTGTGTGCAAGTAGGTTAAACCAATGCACCTCACCCTTAACAATGGGTGCAGTACCTGGCCGCTAGGGGCGCCACCATCACTTCGCGCCATTTTATTTTCTTTGCTAGCAACACTGAGCTTACTAAAAGTTTTCGACTAATTCGAATAACACCATTTCATTTTTTTAAAACATTTTTTTTTTGTATTTCGCTACTTTAGATAATTTTAATAAAAAAATATATTTTGCCGTTTTTGAGGGTTGGTCTGTAAGGAGTGAAGTTGTCGAGGTACATTGTGTAGCCATCGGATGACAGTGGATCAGGGATGTTTAGAAATAATACAACCTAGGTTGACAAAATCTGATCAAAATATTAAGATATTTTCAGCTGTCATTCAATTTTCAAGATTTTGGTATAGGTATTCATAATTATTGACCTGGGTAGTGAATATTATTATGTGTATAAATATATTTTTCTCTTGATAATCAATCGCTTTTCGCTTTAAGTTTTCTATAGTTTCGAAACCGAAGTTATAGATTAGCCATTTCGGACAGAGCACACAGTTTCTAATTAATTTAATTGAACTTGCGACTTGATAATCAGATCTAAACTTGACTAATTCGAATAGTCGTCTCCTAAATAATGAGCTAGATTACTTTTTTCAGACATTGCTACGAGCACGTAGTTAGCGTAGCAGTGCTACGTCGTAGTAACGGCGTAGTCTATGAAATGAAGGGATGTTTTTGTAGCTAACTTTTTTTTTCTCATCATTACCACACTTATATGGGTAAAGTAATAATATTTTTTTTTTATAAATCATATAGGAAAATGAGTACATTATTAATGTAAGTTATTGGATAGAAATAATATTTATATTAAAACCTACGCCGCATAAATTTTATTTCATTCCTTCATGTGAGATTCATTAAAAATGTACAATCAACATGAAAATATGACCTATCCTGACTACTGCCATGTGATTCACATGATAATTATTTACAGAAGGTAGCACCAAAAAAAAGCGGTCACTTAAACGTGAAACGAAGGAACTGTCATTCAAGATCTGTCAAAATGGATGATATAATTTAATAATTTTGATATTATTTCATGTTTTCCGTTGAAATATTTATGATATATGTTTATTTAATTGTTATATGTACTGATGTCATAAAATACTAAAAATATGTTTATTATTATTGATATCTTGTTTTGTGATATTCGTAAAAGTATAAAGTAGGTATAAAGGATAAAGAGTTTAATGCAACTGGCTGATAGTGTGCATAAGTCATATCACTATAATGACTTTATCATTTCCTAGAGAGGATTTCCTATTTATCCAGCCGCAGATATTAAACGAAATCAAAAACATCCTGCAAACTCTTTATATTATTATTAATATGTATATGTGGTTTAAAGAGCGAGCCCTCCAATATACTCATTATTTGAAAAATAAAACAAATTCCTATTAATATATTTTTTGTTTCATCAAAATGAAGTATTTCTAAACATCTAATCGAAGTATCAAGACTTGTTCACGGAGAAAGAATTTTTTTTTTTAAATTTTTTTTTTGGATAACCAAAAGCTATACAACAAAATCTAGTGTGAAACATTAAGAATATTTTTATTAAATTTTGATATTTTCAGTTTTTTTTTTGTACAAGGATGCTTTATTGTTCTAGAGGTGCACACAACTATTTAAAACGTTACACTGTACAAGATATCTCACAATATATTAGAAAATAAATCTAAATAAGAATAAAAATAGAAAAAATATCTCCAATCTGAACACGACTGTACTTTAATATTGATCTGCGCGGCGCCTGGACGGCCGACAGTGCTTGTATGCGAGTGCTGGCGTCCAGAACTATAGTCCAGTAGTAACCTTAGTATTAATTTCAACCCCCAGTTACTAATAATCAGTGTAAAGAAATGTTCAGCTTAAATATTGAAGAAGTGGACGAAAAAATGAGCACAACTGCCATGGAACTCCTGAAGCTTCCATTAGAACAGTTAATAGGTAAGTCGGACGGTTCACCACAATAACAATATTGCATATATATATAGAATATGTGTGGGGCGCAATATGCTTTGTTGAGTTCCCGAAATAGTGGTTATGCGCTTTTTTACCTATGTACAAAATAGTATCTGTATCTCTAATCTGAGCGTTATTAGTATGAATGAATATTAAGTATATATTTATTTATATTAGCTCGCGTAAATAATGCTCATTTTAAATGCTCGCGAAATTACTGCGAATAAATTAATTGCTCGCGCTCGATAGCTAGCGGTGTGAATGCTCTTTATGAAAAAAAGTTAGAGAATTAATTCGTGTACTCGGATAAAATATATCCTACGTATTAATCTATGTGTATTAAATTTTATCCAAATCTACTCAGCAGTTTTTGCGTGAAAGATAAACAAACATACATTCATAACATACATGCTCACAAAATTTCTCATTTAAAATATTACTTGGATTTGGGATTAACAGCAATTGTAAATTTTCAGAAAATTACATACAATTGAGCGTGGAAGTGATCAAGGAAATGCAAAATCGCAATGATCCAGAATTCATTGGGATACTGAGATATGCTCAAAGTCAGATGACACACGAAGGTATTTAAAAAAATAGTATTCTAATCGTTAAATTAAAAAAAAAACCTTTCAGGCTGGAATTAATACGGAGCAGCGGGATGTTTGATAGAATAACCGCAGTATTATTGACTGCCTCGTGACTGAAGCTCGTGGCTAAGTAACAGCCGCACGGTTCGACCGATCAAAGGTTAAGCTGCGCTTGGCGCGGTCGGTCCGTGGACGGCTGACCATCTTTGTCATAGCGAGACCCCTCCGTGCCTCGGAAAGCACTTTGAAAGTAGATCTTTGACAGTCGTTACGGGTAATCAGAAGCCAGAAAGACTGACAACCAGTCATACCAAGGGGTACCGTGTTACCCGGTAACTGGGTTGTGGAGGTCAGATAGGCAGTCGCTCCATGTAAAACACTGGTACTTAGCCGCATCCGGGTTAGACTGGAAGGCGACCCCAACATAGTTGGGAAATGGCTAGGCAGATGATGATGATGATTTTGACTGCCTCGTTAGTCCAGTGGTGGAACGCGACTGCTGTGAATGGAGATTCGGGTTCGAATCCCGGGTCGGGCAGAAATAACTTAGTGGATTTCAAATTAAATCTCATAGCAGCACCCCCCCCACCCCGTGATGGCATACCCTCGTGGGTATACTATCATCTGCTACATTACTCTGGTCGTGACAACGTTAAGCGTAACTAACTGTAACTCCAGCTGCTGTCTTGAAAGCAGTTGTTGTAATAAACCCATGTCAGGTGAATTTGAGAAAACTCTTACAGCAGAAGTATCCTGATATTTTTTTGATGCTGGTTGCATCAAAAAAATATCAGGATACTTCTACGTGAAACGAGAAGAGGAGGAGCTCGTGGCTAAGTAACAGCCGCACGGTTCGACCGATCAAAGGTTAAGCTGCGCTTGGCGCGGCCGATCCGTGGATGGGTGACCATCTTTGTCATAGCGAGACTCCTCCGTGCCTCGGAAAGCACGTTAAGCTGTTGGTCCCGGCTGTCATTTGTAGATCTTTGGCAGTCGTTACGGGTAGTCAGAAGCCAGAAAGTCTGACAACCAGTCTTACCAAGGGGTATCGTGTTACCCGGTAAAAACTGGGTTGTGGAGGTCAGATAGGCAGTCGCTCCATGTAAAACACTGGTACTCAGCTGCATCCGGTTAGACTGGAAGCCGACCCCAACGTAGTTGGGAAAAGGCTAGGCAGATGATGATCACTTCTACGTGAAACGAAAGAACTGTCATTGAAGTTCTGTCAAAATGGAAAATAAAATTGAATAATTTCGCTATTATTTTATGTTTTTCGTCTTATTATACAATACATGTTTACTTAATTAATCTTATTATCTTCTCTCTATTATTGGTAACACAAAACACATAAAAAGTGTTCTTATAACTCATATCATGATTTGTGATTTTCGTAAAAGTATAAAGGATAATTATTTTGATGCAACCGGCTGTTAGGTTAGAAAACCTGCAGCCCTCATGACAAGAAGAAGTTATTCCTAGGCAGATTAAAAATACTAGCTAATATAATATCAGTATTTAACGCATTTTTTTTTCATCAAATTTCAGAATTTTTATCCATACAAATCGAAGTGTACGCAGCCTGCAACCAATTCGCGATGCAACAATGCACTGGTAAGTATATTCTCAATTAAATACTAAACAAGTCAAAAAACAATATTGTCTGCATAAAAAGTTATTGAAATTGTATAAATTTCCATTCCATTTCAGCTGTCGACCAGATTGCTCACATGGTGGTACTACACGACTCCGTGCAGTTGACGGATTTGTAAATACATTCAAAATTGCAGGTAGAGGTACCTATTATTTACACAAGTTACAACACTATCCATACAAAATAAATACACTGAAAATCCATAATGTACACTACTATTATAAAGAGGAAAGATTTGTATTTTTGTGTGTATATTTGTAATGAATAAACTCAAAAACTACAGTGCCGATTTCAAAAAGCTTTCACCATTGGAAAGCTACATTCACCCTGAGTAACATAGGCTACCCGTACGAAGCCAGAATGGGCCGCTAGTAAATAATAAATGCGAAATTAAATCTGTCTGTCTGTTACGTTGTCACGGTCGAACCGCCAATCCGATTGAGATGCAATTTGAATTTAAAAACACGCTCGCTGATCTATTGAAATCATCAAACCATAACCCAAACTCGAGGGGTTCACTAGCAGTCCCTGAAAGTTCCACTAACCACCATCTGGCTCCATCATCAGATCACCTCCAAGATACTAAAGTATACTATTGTATCTTAGACACCACTGACTAACGGTGAAGGAAAACATCTTGAGGAAACCTGGGGGGTTAGACAAGTGGCAAAACGCTAACGCTAACGCTATAGAATAGAAAACAAAATGTATGGGAATGACATATAGCTAGTCGTAAACGAATGTCATTCCCATACATTTTGTTTTCTATTCTATAGCGTTAGCGTTTTGCCACTTGTCTAACCCCCCTGGACTAACAAGTTTGAAATCGCTAATCCGCCTTGAGCAAGCGTGGTGATCAATGCTCATACCTGCTCTGTATGAGAAGAGGCCTGTGCCCAGCAGTGGGACAATATATGTAGGCCGATGATAATGATGATCAGTACTGTCATCACTATATAAACATAAGAAAAATCATATGGACACCCAAATTTGCAGTAGTAGTAGTAGTAGTAGTAACGTAAACAAAATCTTAACCTATTTTAATTGATACTCATACACATAGATAAATAAATGATGATGTTTAGAGCATAAAATTGACGTAGATGCGACATCCTTACGTCATTTTGTTAATTTCCGTGGCAGAATTAGAACAAAATTGGTTACGACTTCGTTTACATTTGTTGTAAAATCAATTGGAAAATGTAATATTAATATATGTTTTATTCTTTATATTCCAGTCTGCAGAGATCACCGCTAGCCAACGACAGCTCCATTAAAACAGCTGACGTACAACACGTCATCACATCGACGTCACAGCATGACGTCATCGTTACCTGTCTCTGGAATGACCGGTTCCAGTCTCCCTGTAATATTTCTGGTTAAGATCTTTTATAAGAGTCGAGCTCGTGGCTAAGTAACAGCCGCACGGGCCGACCGATCATAGGTTAAGCTGCGCTTGGCGCGGTCGGTCCGTGGATGTGAGACTCCTCGGTGCCTCGGAAAGCACGGTAAGCCGTTGGTCCCGGTTGTCATTTGTACATCTTTGACATTCGTTACGGGTAGTCAGAAATCAAAAAGTCTGACAACCAGTCTTACCATGTGGTATCGTGTTACCCAGTAACTGGGTTGTGGAGGTCAGATAGGCAGTCGCTCCTCGTAAAACACTGGTACTCAGCTGCATCCGGCTTAGACTGGAAGCCGACCCCAACATAGATGAGAAAAGGCTAGGCAGATGATGATGATCTTCTATAGGAGTCATGCCATATGTTTGCACATAGCGGTGAAAAAGGGCTGATTGCACCAACCAGTGGGCCTAGCACGAATCACTTTCGAAAAAGTATTCGTATTGAAAGCGATTTTTGAATGAAAAATACTCGCTTCTTACGTACTATTTATTTAAGTTGATGACTTAAATCATATCAGTGGATGCTGTAAATTGTTATTTATGCATTTTAAACGTCAATTTAGCTTTGGTATTGTTGTATTTATGTTTTGAAAATCGCTTCATTCCACATCAATGTTACGATTACATTAGTACGTTCGATCTAGGCCCTCCGAAACAAAACCCAGTTAACACACCTGTAGGGCTAGACAAATGGCAAAAACGCTAGTAGACTAGAATACAAATTGTATGGGAATGACATTGAATTTCAGATAGCTAGTCGTTAATGAATGTCATTCCCAGACATTTTGTATTCTATTCTACTAGCGTTTTAGCCACTTTTGTCTAGCTCATCTGATTCAGATTTTCTCCATAATGACTCTTTCTATGATTCTGAATTTGTCGCTTAAACTTTTTATCTAAATTAATTTTAATGAAACTCTGTTTAATTTGAACTTTATTATTAACGGCTAATTCTGAAACTGTCACTATGTACACGAGATCAAAATCAGATCAGAGATTAAATATTAATTCAGTTAAACTTGGTTTTGTAAGGTGAATTCAGCCCTTAATGGTCATATGATGTTACGCGGTAATTTCTGCATTTTGCTTCAGTGTAATCATCAAGAGTTAGTAGTCTGATTGTCTGCAGAAAGCTGGCTATGCCATGTCTGTGTTATTTATCTATATATACCAGCGATTGGATTAGGTAGAGCTACGATGTAATAATATGGATATAACCAAAATTAAATATGCATTATTGAAGTTTAATTGGAAATTTGTATAAGAAGATACGTCGTTATTTATTCATTTATTTGATTAATATATAAATTCATATTCCACGAGCTTGTGGTTTTAACGCGCGTTCGCGCATAGAAAAGTCGCTGACGTCAGTGGGTCTTGTGCGACTGCACGAATGTACCTAATAGTAATGTTAATGTAAGCGGTTTTAATGCAAAAATAACAATTTGCAGCATCAAAAATTGGATGCTATGATTAAAGCTATTAATTTTAATAACATAATAACACATAAGCAAGTATATTTTATTGAAAAATCGCTTACGTTACGAATAATTTTAGGTGCTAGACTTGCTGGTTTACAAAAGATAAGCCATATTAACGTTGTCCATTTTAGTGAAAGTTACCATATTTTATCCTTTTTTATCTTCAAGGTTATATCCATATTAATATTTACATTTGCGGCCAAAAAAGCTTAATTGTCCTACCTACTCCAATCACTAATTGACACTGACAACCACCCAGTTGCACCAAAAATATCAAGATCTGTCAAAATGGAGGATAAAATTGAATAAATTTGATATTATTTTATGTTTTTCATCCTAATATTTCTGATATATGTTTACTTAATTATTATATAGCTATGTATTGATATCATAAAACATATTAAAAGTATGCCAATTATTGATATCATGTTTTGTTATATTCGTAAAAGTATAAAGTATAATTGCTAAAAAGTTTGGTGCAACCGGCCATTAATGTTAACCGTCAAAAGTAATTTATTCTAATTAAGATAATAATTAGCACTTATTGAACGTCAAACGTTACTTAGAGCTTCAAAAACACCCTACTTACAACTGTTTATGCTGGGAAGAAAGAAAAAGTGCAATATAATCTTTACTTGTAAATACTCACACATATAACTGTCAGATAACCTATCTATCCGAAGATTTTCTTACAGATACTACTTCTTAAAGATGAGAGGAGCTCATAGCTAAGTAACAACCGCACGGGTATCGATCAAAAGTTAAGCTACGCTTGGCGCGGTCGGTACGTGGATGCGTGACCATCTATGTCATAGCGAGACATCCGTGCCTCGGAAAGTACGTTAAGCTGTTGGTCCCGGCTGTCATTTGTAGATCTTTGACAGTCGTTACGGGTAGTCAGAAGCCAGAAAGTCTGACAACCAGTCTTACCATGGGGTATCGTGTTACCCGGTAACTGGGTTGTGGAGGTCAGATAGGCAGTCGCTTCATGTAAAACACTGGTACTCAGCTACATCCGGCTTAGACAGGAAGCCGACCCCAACTAAGCTGGGAAAAAGCTCGGCAGATGACTACTTTTTGGAGATACAATTTTGACATAAGGTCCATACAACTAATGTCAAAAACCTATCTCTAGTAAGCAAATCTAAGGATAGATCGGTTATTGATAATGAATACTTATCGAGCGATGCGTCGGAGCTTGTCAGAAAACGAAAATGTAAAATACATTGCTGTACAGAAAATTTACTATTACGTAGTAGACTGTATATTTTTTAATAGAATAAAATTCCATATTCAATTAATAAAATGTTCGAACAATCGTGAAACATTTCCACGTTGGAGGGATTTATGATTCCTAACTTTTGTTTTTTTTACTTATTGAATTTTTTATTTTTGTTAAAACGTCTGCAGTTATTTTTTTATTTGCATAAATTTAATATAATTTTATTTTCGTCACATTGTATTTTTATCATTTCTAGTGCAATTTAAATGGTAGTCAATTTTCTATACAGTCATAAAAGTTTATATTGTATATGTAACTTATATTTCGAAAAAATATAAGTTACACGGTCGGATTCGTGATGTCACGGTCTTCTCACGTTCGTCTACTGTAGGGTTGGGTTGGTCTTTTTACGTACGCACGGACCCGACTACGTCTACACAGCTATTAGAGAAGATTCTCCGACGCACTATCAATGTAAATCTTACTTTATATGTATGTATATAGGTTACAAACTCAAAAATTACACTCCGTCTTCAAAATATTTATCTATATTCAGCAGGTTTCCGTCACTATCGTGTAAGGATCTAGTCACACAGAAGAATGACACAATCAATCTGAAAACTGAAAAGTATATCAATTGATTAGTGTAACCTATCCGGTTACTCGGAGATCGGGACCGGAGTATGGTTTGAGGTCGGGGGCCATGGCACTGAGTGGCCCATGTTGACTCCAGTCACCCAATTGCTAGGTAGCATTTAGAACAGTAATGAGGAGCTTGTGGCTAAGTAACAGCCGCATGGGTCGATCAATAGTTGCTCCGCTTGGCGCAGTCGGTCCATGGATGAGTCCATCTATGTCATACCAAGACTCCTCTGAGTCTCGGGAAGTCCATAAGCCTTTGGTCCAGGCTCTCATTTGTAAATCTTTGACAGTCGTTATGGGTAGACAGATAAGCCAGAACGTCAGATAACCCGACTTAGCAAGGAGTATCGTGTTACCCGGTACTGGGTTGTGGAGACCAGATAGGCAGCCACTCCATATAAAACATAGCTACTCAGCTGCATCTGGTTAGACTGGAAGCTGTTCTCAATATAATTGGGAAAAAGCTAGACAGATAATTTAGTACAGGCGCCGCAAACCGTTGTTGTTCTAGTGTGATTTGATCCTAAGTAATTAAATTCAATAATTTTAAGAATTATTATTATTATCAATGTATGTATACTAATATAATAATATGTATTATGAACCGTATTCGTTCTAGAACACGGAATATTTCAACAATTTCTCTCGAGACTAGAATCTTATTTGGAACTTTGTAAGAAACCCATATTAATTCAAAATGCTATTAAATCTCCTAAAATTGTGAAAACAACCGACCAGTTATCATATCATGTTTAACTTTGATAAAAAATGGAAATTTCCATTAAATAAACATTGCCATTCCAAGATGACAATGTTAATTCCAGTTTCCTCACCGTTGCTGAGATTAATTAAACGAAATGCCTTTAAGTAAGTAAACAATCTTATAAATTTAAAATGAGATTCTAGAATTGTACTTCTTTCTAGAATACTGGCATCAAATATTGATAAATAAAGAATAGTCCGATACTTGATTCTTTCGTTAATTAAGAATGAGATTCTACCGATATTTTTGCAAGATGTGCGAAGAAGCTGAGCGGTGCGAGCTTAGCGAAGCTGTGAAAAGGTGTCTAGCTGAGCGTTGCAAACGTGCGTAGGGCACTCTTTTGAGCTGACCACGCTCCGGTCAAACATTTTCCACCAAAGCTGCGCTGAGCGAGGCTAGGAAAATAAACCTATTGGCATATAAACAAATCCCTCACTACGCAGTCTGGGGCCTTACCATGACGTGCCAAAACAAGATTATTTCGTTATGAAAAAGAGACGGAGCTATACGACGTTAGTAGCTGTGTCACGCTCTCAAACTTGAATAGTGATTACAAAAACACGCGGTGGTACAGCCCCTGGCAAGCCTCTTTTGAAACTTTTAATTGGTTAATTGCAAGTTCATTTTCACAACTAAGTAAATTGCTCATTAGAATTGTGTGTGTCTTCAAAATAAATTAATAGTTAATTATGATCGGATCACTCTCCGAGATCACATTAAGATTTCTATTTGTATGACCATATCTACATAAATATATATATTTTTTGTAAGTATTTTTTTCGTTTGTTCTCATACAATTTAATGATAACTGAAAACAATAATAATTATCCTTGATGTCAGTATACTAAGCATGGAATATAAATAATATGTAATCTCTGTTTTTTACTTATTCAATTAAATAAATTAAATTAAATGTGAATATGTTAGATTGTATTCCTCACTTATCCCTTAAATATCGTCGTGGAATGTGCTGAGTAAAAAAAAGATTATTTATTTTTGAGCTATTCACAGAAAAAACCTTGCGAGCCGCTCCAAAAATTGGGTTCCATGGAAAAGAACGGGTAAGATACTCCTTGATTGTAAGTACCTACAAAAAAGACAAACATTTCTGACGAGTCAAGATAAAAGGTTTATCATTTCTTTTATTTACTAGTGTATAAAGTAAAGCTTAATCACTTAGTACCTTCCTGAGTTTGTATGTGCGAATGCAGATACTAATATAACTGCCTAAATATTTCGATATGTGTACCTAAAAAATACGCTTCGCTCCTTTTTTAGTTTCCTAATGGCAATTTTCAATACCCTAAGTAACCTAAGCAAATATTGTCTGGCTAAAGATAGATTTTTTTACCTAGGTGTAATATCAAAAATCTATCATTAGCAAGCGAATATAGGGATAGGATAGGTTATCGAAAATAATTCTATAAGGATGTGCTGATGGTGGGCGACGAAAAGACGAAGTCCAACCTACCAAATACTAGTGAAAAATTAATACCTAAACAGAATATTTTCGTATTTAACACACAAGTTCACGTATAAATCCGATTATTTGAGAAAGTGAGTTTGTATTCTTGTTTGATAAGCTGTTACAAGTAAATAGCTGAACCGATTTACATAAAACTTGGTATGAGCATAGCTTGAACATAGTTCTTGAAGTAGTTCTTTCAAGACGTAATGCTAAGATTGCTGTTGCATTATGAACCTTAAAGCAATGCGATATGGTCGCCATTAACAATAAATTCTAAGTCACCACTTTCCTAAATGCTTATTTATGCCAAGAAAAAGCGAATAATTTGCAATTAACTGTAAAAATAGATTTTAGTTGCTTTGGAATCAATACGTAGTGAATTGAGTTGGCTAATAACTCCATACAAATTCTATGAGAAAATTTTTGACAGCACATAAAAAGTATGTCAATTGAATGGTGGGGTCAATACCCCATTGAATTTTGCGCGCCACCAAAGATGGCCGCCGGCAAAATGGCGCGAATTCGTGACCTATCTTAACTAGGTTGTTACAACGCCATCTACCGGAGATTTTTGAAACTTTAGTTTAACCTACCCTGCACTAGATGTCACTATTTGAAAAAATATTCATGTTAGCACTGTTTCACAACAAGGACGGAGTCGCGGGGAATACGAATAAAAAGTAACTTCCAACTATTATCATAAAAGCGAAAGATTGTGATAATGATGTTTGTATGTACATTTGTTACTCCTTCTCATGAAAATTATTCAATGGATTTGGGTTAGGTTTGGTATGCACCTACATAGTTTATAACCTAGATTCATACGTAGTATAGTGTTTATTTAGATGCACTAAGTATTTACCTCAAGATACGAGTGAAACCACAAGAAAAAGCTAGGAAAAATATGTACAAGCAGAGTATAAAATGTTTTAATGAATGTTTACTTAGCTAATTATCTAAGCCTAGACTAAGCTTTATTTTTAGGTTAATCAAGGAATACTAAACATGGTTTTTGAGGAATCTTAGTATTACCTATATCAATTACTTTAATTATAGTCCAGAGGAGCTCGTGGCTCGTGGTAATAGCCGTAAGAACTATACACCTAACTTATTTAGGGTTCCGTAGTCTAAATTATAGTTTTGGCATGTCCGACTTCTGTCTGTCCGTGGCATAGCTCAGAGGTTCTTGATACTAGAAAACTGAAATTTAGTATGGATATATTATGAATATTGATCACGCCGACAAAGTGATAAAATAAAATTTTGAAAAATATATTTTTTAGGGAGCTCCCATGCACGCAAAGTAGGTATTGTTGACCGACACTGCTCTTAGATATATCGCACTCGAAAAATTGATCAATAAAATTAAAAGAGCTTCTATTTTCATTTCAATAGACTACATTTCAAATAAAATCTCGTGCAATTATTTACGAATAAAATTTTCTCTTGGGACCCTTGTTAAATAAAGTTGTTGAAATCGTAACTAGATGGCGTTGGCGTCGAATTAGAACTCGCTATGGTTTCGTTACCGCGATTTGGTTAGGGTCGCCGGGAAATTTTGCTCACTGCGACGACGGGCCCAAGGTATCCTTGGCCCTTCAAATAATTTTTTGATAGCGATTCGTATATGCACGTATGCGGTCGCTTATAAACCCTTAAAAGATTAAAGATGGATCTATGAGAGTGACTCTCACATTTTTTAGATTCATGCTATGTTAATGAATTATTAATTATATATTGAGACCCGTATAATTACATGTAAGACGTAACTAACGCAACGCATTGAGATGTCTAATTTGTTATTAAAATTAGTTCTCGTCTCGAAGTATTTACCGTTCCGCTAAAATGCTAATGATCATATCCCACATGTGTTTTTGACTTTTGATTTTTTTAGTTTTTTCCTTTAAAAGAAAATACTGGTCTTTTCGGGTTTCCGTAAAAAGCCTACTAGAATAATATTGAAAGTGCGAAAGTGAACTACTGAATCGATTTGAATGAAATGTTGGTATACGAGTACACACAGTTAATTATCTAGATATATGATTAGTTTTCTCAATAATCACACATAGGATTAGTTGTCTTCTAGTATGATATATATTTACAATAACACCCAAATGGCTTCGGTTAATGACCTATCTATCTAAAACCTGAACTCTGGAAGAAGGCCACCTGAAGACTGTATATCTCAAATGAAGTTCTTGATTTGCCTTGCAAAACAGAATATTTACCAAGGCTCATGACATAACTTTGAGCTAGGAGCTGGTGGCTAAGTTACAGCCGCACGGACCGAACGATCGCAGTATGTCCGTTGATGGGTGACCATCTATGGCATTCTGAGACTCCGTGCCTCAGAAAGCACGTAGTGCTATGGTTGTCATTTGTAGATTTTTGACAGTCGTTACGGGTGAAGTGGTAGTAGGTCATAAGCGGCGAAGACCACGAGTGTCAAGCTAAGGAGCAGGCCACTGTGGGACGCTATCGTTAGAGGTTGGATGTGATACTGAGGTTCGGGCGATATGGCACACTACGATACGCTATTGGCAGGAGTTATAAGGGTCAGGCTGAGGTCCGGGCGATATGGCATACTGCGAAACGCTATCGGCAGAAGTTCGATGTGTCAGGTTACGGACTGGGCCATATAGCACGCTGCGATATGCTATCGGAGGAGTTGGAAGGGTCAGGCTGAGGTCCAGCCATATGGCACACTACGATACGCTGTCGGCAGGAGTCGGAAGGGTCAGACTCCGGGGCTGCGGGACGTTCGAAAGAGATACCGCGCCCCCAGTATACAAAGGGCTGAGGAAGGAACATGGATGGGTTTTAGTCAGTAAGAGTCTGACACTCCCTCCCGCCCCACCCACGGCGGGAGGGGTCATTTGATGATTTCCCACCCGAAAAAAAAAGGGTCAGACTGAGGTCCGGGCGATATGGCATAGGCTGCCGGGCTGGCCTGATTGACTCCTTACTTAGGTAGCTACTGCTGAAGAAATATCTTGAAAAACCCGGTTTATTAGTATTAGCAGTAAAACAGATTAAGCTAATAATAACCAAAGGAGCAAAATAATACAGCGATTCACATTCAGATCCATTTATTAAGAGAAAAAGGAATGCGTACAATTATTCCAGATTATTTAAAGATAATTTGTTTCTAAGATTACCGACATTAGAAATATACTTTGCAATTTTTAAATATAAATAGATTATTTATTTATTACAGAAACTAATAAATATTAAAACTAAATAAGAAAAATAATTTAATTCAAACGTATTAAGAGTAAAAATTACAATATAACATTTAATAAATAATATAAAATAACTATTTTTATTAAAAAAGGACCCTAATATTTTATGTTTCCAATGCCCGTTTTCTAGAGTGATTCTCAGATTTGAATTGTTTGAATCAATTAGATTAGATATTTAATATTTAATCTAATGGACATAAATCGATATTCAAAACTGAGTACAAATTGATTAATTAGGGCCGTGTTCTAAAACGAAAATGAGCCTAATTAATTAATTTGTTAAGTTTCTAAACATTTTCACATGAAAAATAAATAGAAACTAAACATTAATCTTATTCATGATGTTAAACCGGTGAGTGTGATGAAAAAATGTTAGGATAATTTCAAGGTTTAAGTTACATATTACGACAATATTATTTTCAATCAATATTTTACGTTTCTTTGATCGTAAAATTAAATGGGTCTAATTTATTACTTAAATGCATTTATTATTTCCTGACGATTATAAATTTAATTTAATTTCGGATTAATATTTTTTTTGTTAATTTTTTTTTTCACTTTATATTTCATACACCCTCACCGGACTAGCCATCACTTATTAACACTTAAACAATACTATATACAAGTCTATATACACACTACAATTTTTATTTAGTTAAATCTTTTCGATGCGGATGAGTATTGTACGACTGACTCCTGAACTTCTTTTGTGTATGTATTTATACTTGTATCTGAATACATTATATATAATACTGACACTGAGAACTTTTGAAAGATGCCATGTATAACCCGTTTGCTGAATTTGTGTCTGTCTGTCAAAATGATATGCGCGTCCGTTGTTAATATTCTTCGATGGGTTCGTAGCGAAGAAACAACCGTTAGGATTGGTAGATTAGCAAGGTTAAGTTGCGCTAGCCACGTTCAGTCGATTGGTGACCGTTTTCTTAATATAGCGAGACCACTCCGTGCTTCGGAGAGCATGTAAAGCTGTCGGTCCTGCGCCTGATCTCTCCTCGGTCATGTTGGATTGACGCACAGGACTTTGAGAGTGAAGGAATAGAGAGTGCACCTGTGTCTGCGCAACGGTTGTGCACTATTATATCTCCTGCGTACCTGGCTAGTCTTTATTGAGATTGGCCGTGACAGAAATCGGTCTGGAGAGATTATAATGTCTTCCAAACCGAATTTCGATTGCAGCGGAAAATCTTAATGCTGACTAGTCGTCTATGGAGAAGATATAGTAGTGCAGGAGTGTGTGTGCAGACACAGTGGCACTTTCTATTTCCACAATGATATGGGATCTGGGAGATCAGGTGCTGGACAGCAGACGGCGAGCCACCCTTTGCTCACCGTCCGTAGGGCCGCGCCCATGGCGGCTAGGAGTCGTCTCGTGGCTCTCGAAGTTCTTGGCATCCCTCTCCCTCACGCGTTCTGCCATCTCCTTCTCCAGCATTACTTCTTCGCAGAAGGAGGTGTCAACTTCCCATTCTCCCTCGCTCTGGACTGGCCTTAACCAGGCTCGAGCGTCTGAGGTCGCCGCCACAAGACCGACAGCTTTACGTGCAATCCAAGCCACGGACCAATCTCGATATGATAAGGAAATGATCACCCATCCATGTACAGACCGTGGTCAGTGCAGCTTAACCTAGCTGATCTATCGATCTGCACGACTGTTACTTTAATATGAGCATTCTAATTAGTACCTCATTCAGCAAACAGACTTTACTGGGATAAGTAAATGAGTACATTGTAATATGGGAATTCATTGGCAGGTTTTTTTTCAGTGCCCAAATTGTAATAAGTTAGTATTAATGTAAGAGGAGTATGGTTATTTTTTGATAAATTTATCTTTTATCAATAATTTACGATTTATCAAAATCCATTGTATAGACTTTTATTAATATTTGAGTGCGTTTGGCAACACCAAACAGATGTTTACCACACTTTTTGGAAGTTTATCTGCGCTGACCATTAAGCAATGTCTAATGACTTTAAAATCCGAAGTCCAAAAATTTTGAATCAATTAAAATATTTTAATTAGATCTCGGTTGATTAACAGCAATAATATAATTAATTAACTGGCAATTCATGTATTTGTATAATTTTGCCTTTCGAAAGGCTCGAAGAAAGATCTTTGACAGTCGTTACAGGTAGTCAGAAGCCGGAAAGTCTGACAACCGGCCCCTGTTACTTATTCTATTCTTTATCTGTATACTGGCTAGTTATGTACCAATTAAGTAAAGATTCTTAATATGGCAGCGATACTAATCAACGCGAAAACAGTAAGATGCACTCTCAGCTCCGGTGCCTTATGAGGCAGATTTTTTTGAACACATATACATCTCATATGTCCTCTTGTGTGTCTTAGCAATTATAATATAAACAGACAAAACCTCGTAACAGTTTAAAGGAGCGATACTGTAAAGTATCAAGATAAAGGGCACTGATAAAAAAAACCTGCGTAACAGTGGCTTTTGGGCAGGGGTAACAACGGCTACTGCTAAACTACTGATGATTAAAATGAGGCAGTATGCAGAGGTTACCGCGTTAGAACAATGGACCAGCTCTGTGGCGAAGGTGAGCTCGCAGGGCAGATCACACACTACCACGCGTCGGTACTATTTTGACCGTAAGTATTTGAGTCGGTATATAACGTCACCGTAAGGGTCGGTGTACATCTGACGAAGATTCGTCGCGTATCATCGGTCGTGTCTATTCGGCCAAATAGGGTGTTTTCATATCTGACGGAGGATGCGTCGGGCGTAACTTCGTTTTTCCACATTATTACGCGTCTATTCAGTTATTGCATTCAGCATCTACAGAGCGGTTGTGTTGAGTAATAATTTATTCTAAAATGAAGCCGCTAGCTGTTTGGGAGGCTTCAGAACAAGATCGAGCTCTTACGTCGGCCGACAATGCGTTGACGGAAACGGAACAGGCGCTGTTCGACGCACTAACGCATCATCGGTTAAGTGTGAAAGGTTGAATGTTTTCTCATATAATTGTCTGTTCTGGCGTGACGCGACCGATAATACGCGACGGATCTTTCGACACATGTGAACCGATCCTAAAGGTGCATTTCCATGCATCGTGACCGATCGCCAGCGCGCGCGATTTTTCTCGTGCGGCATGGTACAATAGTTAAAGTTTGGAAATGTATAGCGACGATTCTGAAGTCTGCAATAGATGCGCGCGGCATACGGCTGATGTAGGCTATTACTTTTGGCTGACTATTGTCACATCAGCCACAAGGGATCGGCAGCAGGCGGCTGCGAACGACCGCGGTGCACGGATATACACCTTCACATTGTGAGTACTGTTTAGAGGTAATAAGCTGACGAAAAACTGTGAACTGTACCAACAGTTGATAATATTACGTATACATTTTCGGTAGCTTATAATCGTTTGAACGATGTGACGCGGGACGATTGTAAGCTAACGAAAATTAATACGTAATATTGTAAACTGTTGGTACAGTTCGCGATTTTCCGTCAGATTATAATTTTACGAGTAAGATTATAAAACAACAATATTGGTACCCTACCCAGGGGTACCCTGGAAATGCGTCAACGCGTAGCATTGTAGTGTGTGATCCGCCTTAGTAGGCAATATTGAGATACGCTATGTACATTCAAAGGTGGGATGGGTCTTATATACACTATACCAGTAGTGTTACACAGAGACTGGAACTGCATGACTCCAAGGACTATGAGTGATGACGTCATACTGTGTTGTAGATTTGAAGACAGGTACTTGAATGTCAGCATTCTCGATGTGGTGTGGACATTGTCTAGCGGTGATCTCTGCTTACTGAAATATAAAGAAAAAAAACAATATTTTAGATCCGACCCTCGGATGGAAAAGCAAAGAGATGTTGGAGGCGCTGGATGGGAGACCCGTGTGGCGCCCTTGCAAGATGGCGCGGCATAAACACCACACACCTCCCCTGCCCTGCTGTGTCAGATTCTCCGGCCCCAGCTGTTGGAGGGCGTGGTGAGCGCTCTGTTCCCTTCGTTAGGGGAGCATACTCCCCCGCCCGTGGCTCCGCCACTTGCCGTGCTGGAAGTGGACCACGATGATGAAGACAATGTCCTCGAGGTGACCGGGGTGGACTTGAGAGTGGCGGTAAGAAAGCTTAAGACCAAAAATCCACAGGACCCGACGGCTTGCCAGGAGAAGCCTGGGTCGTGGCCTCAGAGGGCGTCGGGCCTCGTGGGCTCTTGGGCCCAGACTGGGGGGACTCCTAAACGCATGCTTGAAGAGGGACCTGTTCCCACTTCGCTGTAAGACGGGGATGCTGGTTCTGATTCGGAAGCCTCCTCCTTGGACTCTCCGTCCGCATACCGGTCCATCGAGCTGCTCGGTAAGGTGGGCAAGCTCTTTGAGAGAGTGATTGCAGACCGCCTCGTCGGGCACCTGGTGGAGTTGGGCCGGATCTTGCGGAAATGTATCTATCTATGTATGAATTTACATAATTCTCATAATTAGCATAATACACACCTGCTGTTTGAAAGTATTTTGAAGTCATTTAAGCTGGATACTGATCCAAAAGCACGAGATCAGTAATGTGGGCGGTAGCTGAAATAGAAAAACTATAACATTAGTGTCATTAAAAATATATAATTAATAATACAGACTAGCTGTTTCCCGCAGTTTCCCCGCTTCCTCAGGGGACAACTTCGCGCACTGGAATAAAAATTAGGTATCCTATGTCAAGGTAGGTTATAAACTATGTCTGTTCTAAATTTTGTCCAAAACCATTATGTTGTTTTTGCTTGGAAGGGTAAAAACAAAAATACGTATATATGTAATACATCCTGACAATCTTTTGCATTTATCATTTTAGTAGCGTTTAAAGCTAACAAATTGACAATGATTTATTAGATGTCTTTCTTTTTAAACCCCGTCGAAAAAAGAGGGATGTTATAAGTTTGACGTTGATGTTTGTCTGTGTGTGTATTGTATCTGTCTGTGGTATCGTAGCCCTTAAACGGATGGACCGATTTCGATGCCTTTTTTCATTTGAAAGCCAGTTTCCTTGCGGTGGTTCTAAGCTATGTTTGGTTAATATCGGTCCAGCAGTGTGAGTTGGCAAAATGGTTTTTTAAATTGTCCTTGGTAGATACTTACAAAGAGACTTGTAATACTCCGCACGCTTGCGCTCGTACTCTGAAACAGTGAAATAAGAAAAGCATTAATGAATCTTAGAGAGAATATGCATTCATCTGAATGTAAGACTGCCCATTCTACTCTTACTCTTTATTCCATTGTTATCTGACCCTATAAACGGTGTAATTTAATTCACTGATTTTCAGAAAAACATATACTCAGTTAATGAATTTCTAAAACCTAAGTACCAAAAATAATCTTAAAAAATCGTAAATCTGTAACATGCTGTATAAACACGTCATTTAGGTGCTATCCACACATTTCCGCATCAGTGCTATCAGTGGTCCGAGTTGTCCATTTCAATGTTCCCATCAGGGACGTGCCATCCGTCACCCGTATTTAAACACGATGTCTTTATTTAACAATGAAGAATTAGCAATGACTAGCTTCTGCCAGCGACTACGTCCGCGTGGATTAGTGGTGCTCCGCTCCTATTGGTCTTAGCGTGATGATATATAGCCTTGATTTCTGTGTAGCTTTAACCATTAAGGTTGCACACGCGACGGAAGCTTAAAAAATGGAGTAACTTCTCCCGTTTTCCCAACATTTCCCTTCACTGCTCTGCTCCTATTGATTGTAGCGTGATGAAAAGTATACTATAACCAGCTCAGGAGTATGACAAATAATTGTACCAAGTTTCGTTAAAATCCGTAGAGTAAAGTAGTTTTTGTTTCTATAACGATTATACAGACAGACAAAAATTTTACTGATTGCATTTTTGGCATCAGTATCGATCCCTAATCACCCCCTGATAGTTATTTTGGAAATATATTTAATGTACAGAATTGACCTCTCTACAGATTTATTATAAGTATTAGAAGATTGCAATAGCGCTAGAAGAAAAAGCAGATCACTAAGAAGACTATCAGCCAGCAAAACGTATATTTATTAAACGGCTGTCAATGTACCTAGATAAAAATCGGATAGCACTGTCAGAGCGTCCGAGCGTGCACCGACGCGACGATGCACTGACGATCCGGATGCGCCTGACACGGAGATGTGTGAACAAGTTCGTACAAGCTATATGTAACCGATTTTTTCCCCGTCCCTGACGGAACACGGCTGGGACAGAAATATTCTATGTCATGGACTGAGTACACACCTTTTGGGAAACAGTGAATTCAATTTATACAGTGTGTAGCGGCGCAGCCGCCACTCATCCAGGCGACGTTGACCGCGAGCTCGGGCATCTTCGGCTTACTTCGGCTCCGACGGCGCCGTTCGGTTTTACCGCGCGCGCGCCGCCAGTCCTTTGTTCGCTGCTGCGCAAGACACACCTGCGCTCGCTTGCTTTGCACCCGCTAACCGCTAAATTATCGTGTCCGTATTTAAAACCTAAAATATCTAGTTTCTATTTGCTTCGCTCTTATCTATCTTGTTTTGTGTTCCTTCTGTCTCGTAACTAGTGTCTATAGTGTAATCGTGCCTCCACCTCTTCTGTAACCGTCCTAATTCAAACATTTAAATATAAACTGTCGTAGCGGACTTTGAACTTTTATTTTTCCTGGACGAATACACCCACATATTGGTGACCCCGACTATGGAACCGTGTAAAGAAACAATGATTAGTGCTGAAACATCGCGTGTAGGTGTACGTCCACCACCGTTTTGGCCAGATGATCCTGAAATGTGGTTCGCGCAGATGGAGTGCCAGTTTGCGTTGGCGAATGTTACCGTAGACTTGACAAAATATTACCAAGTGGTATCAGCGTTGGAACATCGATACGCTACTGAAGTGAAGGACGTTATCACTAACCCGCCAGCTACAAATAAATACGAAAAACTGAAAAGTGAGCTTATAAAACGATTGTCGGCGTCTCGCGAGCGCAAAGTGCAACAGCTGTTAATGCATGAAGAGTTGGGTGATCGTAAACCTTCACAGTTTTTACGACATTTACGTCACCTAGCTGGACCATCAGTACCAGAAGACTTCCTGAAGACTCTGTGGTCGAATCGTTTGCCGACCAACTTACAAACAGTTTTAGCATCACAACCTGACCTGCCGCTGGATAAATTGGCCGACTTGGCGGACACAGTCAACGAGATCGCGCCGGTTAGACCCCTGCAAGTAGCAAGCGTGACGGACCCAGGTACATCTACCCTCATAAAAGAGATGGCAAGTCAGATATCAGAATTAACAAGGCAAGTAGCTTCACTATCTAACAGAGTGGATAATCATAAACAGGTACGTGGTCGTTCACATTCACGATCTAAGAACAGTAGTTGGCGAGGTAGATCAAAGTCCAGGCCGCGTCAGCCGCCTGAAAACCACCCACATTGCTGGTACCACTTTACTTATGGTGTCCGTGCAAAGAAATGTACCCAGCCTTGTGCATGGCAAGCGGAAAACTCGAAGGGCAGCCGGAATTAGCGGCCTACGACTGCCCAACAAAATCAGGCCGTCTTTTTATTTCTGACCGTCATTCTAAAATGTTGTTCCTGGTCGATACTGGCTCGGACTTATGTGTTTACCCCCGGTCAGCTATCAAGACGTCCTGTCATTCAACCAAGTATAGTTTAACAGCTGCCAATGGGAGTACTATTAATACTTACGGTCCAGTACAACTGAGTTTAGACCTAGGACTACGGCGTGCATTTACTTGGAAGTTTACAATTGCCGACGTATCAAAACCAATTATAGGCATCGATTTTCTCAGCTATTATAATCTGATTATAGATTGCCGTAACCAAAGGCTAATAGATGGCACCACATCACTCTTCGTGGCGGCATCTTCGCAGCTGGTTCCTGATGACGTAGCATCTGTCAAAACTGTCACTGGAAATACTGAGTTTCACCAGCTGCTGCGTGAATTCCCGGAGGTAACCCGCCCTGCAGGTACTGTGAATTCATGCAAACCTAAGCACAATACAGTGCACTATATCAAGACTACAAGTGGTCCGCCCGTTGCAAGCAGACCTAGGCGGTTGGATCCAGAACGATTAAAGATCGCAAAGAAAGAGTTTGACGAGATGTTAGCCAATGGTACTGCAAGGCGTTCAGAGAGTCCGTGGTCTTCAGCATTACACCTGGTAAAGAAAAAAGATGACGGTTGGCGACCGTGTGGCGATTACCGCGCTCTTAATTCTCGAACTGTACCTGACCGCTACCCTGTTCGCCACATCGAGGACTTCTCACAACGGCTTTCTGGGTGTTCTATATATAGTAAAATAGATTTAATTAAGGCCTATAATCAAATTCCCGTTTATGACGCTGACATACCGAAAACCGCTATAACTACCCCTTTCGGACTATTCGAATTTCCTTTTATGACCTTTGGTCTCAGAAACGCAGCTCAAACCTTCCAACGCTTTATAGACGAGGTACTTACTGGATTGGATGACTTCTGCTTTGGATATTTAGATGATATTTTGGTCTTTTCTTCTTCTCCAGACCTGCACAGGCTTCACCTGCAACAGCTGCTGTCACGCTTGCAAGAATATGGTGTCCTTATCAATCCTACAAAGTGTGTATGGGGTCAACCTGAGGTAATCTTTCTTGGATATCATGTAACAGCAGCTGGAACTCAGCCTCTCAGCACGAAAGTCCAGGCAATACAAGAGTTCCCAATCCCACGCACGGTGAAAGAATTAAGGAGATTCTTGGGGATGATTAACTTTTATAGAAGGTTCGTACCAAATGCTGCAAAAAGTCAAGCTCCACTCAACTCGCTGTTGGCTGGAGAAAAAGTCAAGGGTTCAGATCCAGTGCAGATGTCGCAAGTGGAGTTGGAAGCATTTCATAAGTGCAAAAGAGCATTATCAAATGCTACTATGCTTGCACATCCTCGACCACAGGCAGAATTATCCATATTAACTGATGCGTCTGACGTTTCCATAGGAGCAGTACTTCAGCAACGGGTCGGTACTGAGTGGGAGCCGCTTGCGTTCTTCTCTAAGAAGTTGAATCAAGCTCAACGCAAGTACAGCCCCTATGATCGAGAACTACTCGCTGTCTACGAGGCGATCAAGTACTTTCGGCATATGGTCGAGGCCCGCGAATTTGTGGTATTCACTGATCACCGCCCTCTTACCTACGCATACAGGAATACAAAAGAGAATTGCTCACCTCGTCAGTACAGGTACTTCGATTATATTTCTCAATTTACTACCGACATACGATATATACCTGGCACGGAAAACGTCGTTGCTGACACCTTGTCTCGCATTGAAGAAGTAACGTCGACGATTGATTACAAGGCTTTAGCCCGATCTCAAGAGTCAGACCCTGATCTTCGCACTCTTATAGAAAAAGGTTCCTCGCTGAAACTCAAATTGATTACCCTGGTAGGCTCAGACACTAAACTGTACTGCGACGTCTCCACTCAACCGCCAAGACCTTATGTTACGCCTGAATTACGTAAGCAAGTGTTTGATGCTCTTCATTGTCTGAGTCATCCTGGGCGTACAGCTACCGTGCGACTGGTCACACAAAGATTTGTCTGGCCAGGGATTCGTAAGGACTGTAGAGAGTGGTGCAGATGCTGTCTTCATTGCCAGCGCTGTAAAGTTACCCGCCACACAACAGCTCCTCTTTCCCATTTTCCCTCAACTTCGTCGAGATTCTCCCACATCCATCTCGACATCGTAGGGCCCTTAATACCATCTTCTGATTACAGATATTGCCTCACCATCGTTGACCGGTTCACACGTTGGCCTGAGGCAATTCCACTCAAGGACATCACTGCAGACATCTGCGCCGCCGCCTTGGTATCCGGGTGGATATCGAGGTTCGGTTGTCCCTCGCAGATCACCACTGACCGCGGCCGGCAGTTCGAGTCCGGCCTGTTTAAGGCCCTGACGTCACTGCTTGGCGCTCACCACTTCCGCACCACAGCGTATCATCCTGCATCAAACGGGATGGTCGAGAGGCTACACCGGCAACTCAAAGCCGGCATCATGTGTCACAACACGACACAATGGACAGAAGTCTTGCCTATAGTTCTGCTCGGCATACGCAGTTCTTGGAAGGACGACGTCCAATCATCTGCAGCAGAACTCGTCTACGGCGAACCCCTACGTTTGCCAGGCCAATTCCTGTCACCATCAGAAGACCACAAACTAGAGGACATCACCAGCTTCGCTACTCGTCTTGCAAGGCATATGGCCAACTTATCTCCGAGGCCAACTACGTGGCATAGAAAGGGCACGTTCTATGTTCCCAAAGACCTGCAGCATTGTACTCATGTCTTCGTGAGGCAGGATCACGTGCGAAGATCGTTAGAGCCGCCTTATGCTGGTCCCTACAAAGTACTGCGGAGAACGCCCAAGTACTTTAACATTGAAATACGGGGCAAAAGCATAAGCATATCGTTGGATCGTCTGAAACCAGCTTATGTCACTCAGGTCAGTCACAGAGACGACCCAACTGTTCCAGCTTCTTCACCCCCAAGCGAGCCAGCATCTCAACCAGCAAGCGAGCCAGCAACCTACACTCGCAGTGGGAGAAGAGTACGCTTTCCCGACTTCTATCGACCGTAGTCACGGTCTCCCCGGGGGGCTACTGTAGCGGCGCAGCCGCCACTCATCCAGGCGACGTTGACCGCGAGCTCGGGCATCTTCGGCTTACTTCGGCTCCGACGGCGCCGTTCGGTTTTACCGCGCGCGCGCCGCCAGTCCTTTGTTCGCTGCTGCGCAAGACACACCTGCGCTCGCTTGCTTTGCACCCGCTAACCGCTAAATTATCGTGTCCGTATTTAAAACCTAAAATATCTAGTTTCTATTTGCTTCGCTCTTATCTATCTTGTTTTGTGTTCCTTCTGTCTCGTAACTAGTGTCTATAGTGTAATCGTGCCTCCACCTCTTCTGTAACCGTCCTAATTCAAACATTTAAATATAAACTGTCGTAGCGGACTTTGAACTTTTATTTTTCCTGGACGAATACACCCACAAGTGTATTAATTTGGTGTGCAATAAAGAGTAAGAGTGAATGGCTGTAACGAGCAACGGTTACAGTAACAGTGTCTGTATCGGCTTGTTGCGAATCGATGCGTTCGACTCCCAGGAGGCCTAGAAGACCAACGTGTATACCTATAATTTTTGTCACATAACATGTCCCGGTTACAGTTATCCGATACCTGGCTTGTTAGTAGGTACCTGGCTGTAGATGGCCACGCTGATTGCGGCATCGGCTTTTGTGACGTCATAGTAAGTGCAGCCAGGACAATCGGCACACTAGTAAGTGGAACAAGACCTGGTCGGGATCCCGACCGACAGCACGAAGAAACTGGTAGCCATAGGAATGACTGGAAGGGATAGTAGCTCTCTCCCATATTAAAAATATATATACCGCCGAAAGTAGAACCTCCTCCTTAAGCCAGTTTCACTTCCGGAAGCCAATTAAAAATAACAAAATTCTTCGCCGAAGTCTGAAATTTTAAGCTATAGAAAAAAAAACAGATGCAGTTTTGTGATATTCCATGCACGCATAAATAATTTAATCTTTTACAAATTGAAAACGCTGAGGCCTACAATTTAGTTATTCGCATTGCCAGCAACAATTTGCGCTTACGTTTGACCGTTTACACCAGAAATAGGCCAGCAATGAGCAACGGCAGAATTAGAAGATTAAAGGCCTATTCCCCAACTTCTGGGTACGAATCATTTACAAGATTAGTTCATAGTTGGAACATGTTTTATGTGTAATCTGACAGATAGTTTAACGGTTACTCTTCAGGAGGTGGTAAATGGGGCCTACTCCAACTCAACAAAAACGAAGATCCGATTGAAATTCTGAACCTTTCCTTGTGAATTTTAGGGTTCAAACAATTGTTACATATACATAGTATAAGTAATACATCCCTCTTTGTACAGAGCATCAGGGGGGTTAGACAAGTGGCAAAAACGCTAGTAGAATAGAAAAAAATTGTATGGGAATGACATTAGTTTATGACTGTCTGTCATTCCCATACATTTTGTTTTCTATTCTACTAGCGTTTTTGCCACTTGTCTAACCCCCCAGATCACACCTTACCGCACCACAAAAAAAAGTTATCGTCTATACTCGTTCGTTCCGAAGTTTTGTTTGGTGAGTTTGAGTAGTCCCCTGGCCTAACGTGACAAAAATGAGTAAATACCTTCTGGCTTCATAGAAGCTTTAAATGTCATCAGGTACTGCTCCGTATGGGAGTCGGGGCTGCTTTGCATCTGCTTTAAGATCTGGGCACGTCGATGCTCGCTTTGTTCTGGAAAGTGAATACCATACGATTAATAATGAAAGTGCCTTGATGGTTGAGTAGGTGATACGACTGCTGGATGAGGTTAATGGTTCGGTTTCCTGGTTAGACAAAGGGAGGTTGGTTTTCAAAGTTCGGTTTCTCATTATTACCTCAGTCTGGATTTGTGCCTGTATAACACGGGATATACAATACTAAATTGATAATGAAACCTCTAGGTATACCCTGCACCCTTACACTATAAAATATTTCGTCACCTATTTAATACTGGGGGGTTAAACAAGTGACAAAAACGCTAGTTAAGTAGAATAGAAAACACAATGTATGGGAATGACAGATAGCTAGTCGTAAATGAATGTCATTGCCATACATTTTGTTTTCTATTCTACTAGCATTTTTGCCACTTGTCTAAGCCCCCTGGCCTCCAAGCGCCAGGCCCTCCTCTAACGTGTGCCATATCGCCTGGTCATCAGCTTGAGGCGTACAACTTGTGCCGGCAGCCTTTCGCAAATCATCGTGATGATCTTCATCTCCAACTTGTCAGAGGGTATCCTACACTACGTTTGCCGAGGTCTCCACTGAAGAATCCGTTTACTCCAACGGTGTGTCGGTTCTTCGAAGGTACGGCTAGTGCATTGCCACTCAAGCTTATTTTGAGCTATGTCGGCATTATTATAAAAATATAAATCTACTAATGTGGTGTCTGAGATACATTTAGAACGTACATAACTAGACTTTAGAAAAGTTACGTAGGTAGGTACTTTCCAGGTTTCGAACCCGCACATTCGTACACCAATCGGTCAGGTTACCACGAATTTTTAGTTACCATACTAGACTATTCATCACAGTGCACATTAATTGATCTTCAATCAAAGTTTTGAGAACATGTACTTAATCAATCCAAAACTCCAATAAATTCAGTTACACACTAATTGATAAAGTGCACTCAACCATCATTAAAGCTTGCGAATTCCAATATGAATTTCGGAAAATCATAACAAGGAATTCGTAATTAAGTTAAAAATTAATAAAAATTCCGATACCTCTCGCATAGCTGCGACTAATTAATTGAAACATATTAAAAACATTCGTACGGTAACAATTTCCGAGAACAATATGCACTAATTAGATTCAATTAAGCTTACCGATGTCTCGGTTGATTTGCAGCCAGCAACCGCACTGGGTCGTGGCATCTTGGCTGTTACGGAATCTTACAGAGATCCTCTTTTTGACGGCTCGTCGGCTTCTAGCAGTAGGGCATGGCATGTTGACAACAAACTTCGTTCTCTGATACAGGTGAGAGAGAATTGAGGACAGTACCGTCTGCCAGCACTCGTTAGGAGAGACTGCCGGCCGGCGAGCAGAGATGACGAAGGAATCGATACAAGGGTACAATCGTAATCAAAATACTTTCAGATTTATTTTCAAATAGTCTTTCCCGCGTGCTGATAGAAATATTTCTTGGTTAGAAACTGTGATCATTAATAGGGTTGAAGTTATGTCCATATCAAATTCCATTTATATTATTTTATATCGGTCTAGTCATTTTACTGTGAAATAATAATTAAATAATATTAGTTAGCATATTTGGATAGGTGATTTTTTTGTTTCGTGTTTTAGTGTGGTATGGTAATGATGGGGTATTTTCTGTAGTTACAGAAAGTGCATAATATTTTACAAAACTTGGTAAAAGGTCCTTTTAATTAGTGATTAAAATAGATTTTGTAACACTTGTAGAAGGGGTAATTATTTGGTATATTTCGTCTCATTCACTACAATAATTTTCTTAGATTTTATAATAAACGTGTACATCACTAAAGTGCTAATTAAAACCTTCAAATTATAACAAATATTCTTTAAATTCTTACTCATATTAAAATTGATTGAATTGTCTGCTAGACTGTACATTTTCACCATGTCGGTTAGGTAGAATGAGACGGCGCTATACAGTAAAGGGTTGGGAGTGATCCGACATCACACGAGCGCCAAAACAAGGGGTGGCGTTCAGAATCAAAACAAAAACAAAAGCACATAAAACCCGCCATTTTTAAAAAACAATACCTTTCAAAGTAAAAGAGAATGGGTTTTTTGGTCTACACTTCCTCTAGCAATGAGTGATACATCAATAGAAAGGTTATTTTATCTATACTTAATATTATAAAGAGGAACAATTTGTTTGTAGGGTTTTAACTCAAAAACTACTGGACCGATTTTAAAAATTCTTTCACCGATAGAAAGCTGCATCTTTCCGAAGTGTCATAGACTATATTTATTTCCAGAAATAATTAGGGATCATACGACTCGTCACTAGAGGAGGGATATACCAACTTTCAAGCATTTTGCCCATTCTCCTTTAAATAATGTTTGCTGTATTAATAATTCTGGGTGACAGCGATGTGGATGAGTACTTTGACGCTTAATCTCATTAACGCACATTATGTCATCTTATACATATATATTTTAAGTCTTTAAGTTTATTTAAATATTGAAAACTCTAAATATGTTTTAAAATTTCATAAGATAATTTCATTAAATATAATAAAATTACTTAAAAACGCAATACAAAATTTGATAATCTATACTAAATAAAAAAAATGCTGCAATTTAATATTGCAGTTGAATAATATTACAAGGAATATCGGGAAATTAAAAGGCATCAATAAAATAACTTTTCCATTCAGATTCATTTATTAAGTAAAATAGTAGGTTTAATTAGAACGCTACAAGTGTTTATACGATATATGTAATATATACTAATAATATCAAGACACAAAGATATACATTAATTATTAAATAATTAATATTCCAATAATAATAATTAGTATAAATATAATTTTTAATATAAATATCTCAGTCCAAATTCCAGTCATTTCATAATTTATAATTTTAATTCAATTAAAACTACGTATTACGACTTTTATGATATTATTTAATTTTATAATTGAATATTATAATATATAATTAATATTAAATTTCAACAAAGGTGTTGACTTTAAAACTTTAATGAAATTTTATTTACAATAAAAAAAAGAAGTTATTTTAAATAAATTATTATTATAATAAGAATTCTTAATATTTATAATTATAATAGAATATATATGATTATTGTATTTAAAATTCGTCAGTTATATATAAATATATTATATATGATATTGATATACGAACAATATTAAACCTTTTCATTGATCATGAACATTAGACTACTTTAACTTTAGTTGACAATAGTGAATTTGTGGTTATATTATGACCATCGAAACTCAATTATCTCAGTTTAACATTCATTGCAATGTCGAAAAACAATAACACAATGTGGACGTGTTATAAAACACAAGTTACACAACATGTTACACCTTTACGTGCTTATTAAGATACTGCTAACAGTAATTCAGAATTAAAAGAGATTATAATAGAGACTACATTATCTTCAGCACAACCTGATCAGTGCAAAAGATTTTTTTATTTCTACTGATGTTTAAAATGATGCAGTATGCAGAGATCACCGCGTCACCGCCTGGACTATACTTCATTTTCAATAAGATTAGACATTTAAACGCACCCCATTTACCGCTCGTTCAAACGATTTTAGGCTCTATTGCTAAGGTGACATAACAAAAAACAGATGCAGAATATATTTGGTATTGTAAACATTATTTTGCTTTCAACACCATCCTTATGTTTACGGATTAGAACTCAAAATCGTTTGCACGAACGGTAAATGGGGTGCGTTTAAATGTCTAATCTTATTTTAAATGGAGTATAGCACAAACTTATATGTGTAATTAATTGCAAGTAAGTATTATTATCGTAATAAAAATATAATAGAGACTGATATTAGGGTTCACTTGTACCATTACTGACTAAAGTTGCTAAAAATGTTGGAGCTACCCATTTCCTTTTTACACTCGGGTTAGTAATCAACTGTTTTAGAAATAAAAAGCTCAAATAATAGTATAACTTAGAAATTAGAATTAATGGTAAATAGCTCTTTTAGTTGATCTGACTTTTATCTTGTCGATAAACCTAAATGATCTTTTAGCTTTAAATGTATTTAGGGAGCAGTGGTTCAAGCGGGCTTTAAAACGCAAAAAGAAATACCTAGCATCCACAGCCTTAATAAAGTCTTAAATTTAACTAAAAAAAGTATTAAAAAAAGCGTTCTATAAAAAGAAAACTTGCTTTATATACAACTTTTCGCGGCTAGTTCTTGCTAAACCTTAGAACAGTGGCCAGTTCTGATATGAAAAACATTGGAGCCTTTAGTAGGCTGCATGAACCACACTAACAGTCGGTTGCAACAAACATTTTATCATTTATACTTTATACTTTTACGAATATTATAAAACATAATATCAATAATTAACAGGCTTTTATATTTTTTTAAGTTATCAATACACAGATTATAATAATTAAGTAAACATTTATCATACATATTTAGAGGAAAAAGAAAGTGAAATTGTTTAATTATACCCTCCATTTTGACAGAGCTTGAATGACAGTTCTTCCGTTTCACGTATAAGTAATCGCATATTTTTTTCGTGCAACCAGCTGTTAGTGGTTGTGTGTTGACTTTTAAAGAATCTCTCAACCAAAAGTAATACAGTGAGACTGAAACGGCAACACTCCAGATACAGGTAATGATGACGTGATGCTGTGACGTCGATGTGATGACGTGTTGTAAGTCAACTGTTTTGATGGAACTGTAGTTGGCTAGCGGTGATCTCTGCAGACTGGAATATAAAGAAAAAACTAATTATTAATTGTATTCCGAGGTTTTTCCTGCAGCTTGAATATTCACGCACTCAGATAGAAAGTAGTCTATATATAAATCCAGTTTAAATTCATTATCATATTCAGTCTAGGCTAAAGATCAGCAATCATCAACGCCAATCTTACAAGACAGCCCTAAAAACCCGCCCTTCACCATTTTATATGTGTTTTTACTGGGAAGAAGTGGCGCAACAAACTCCCCAGCAACACATGTCCGTCTTTAAGTTGGAAACTATGTGAGTCCCAAATTTCATTCAAATTCATTCACCACCTTTTGCAAGGAAGAGTAACTAGCATGCATACACACATACATCCTCACAAAATCTATACATATAAAATGCTTTCTCCTGAATGACTGACGGATCAACACACAGCCTTAACTGCTGATTGTAGACACCTGAAACTTGGAAGGTTTGTTCTTTGTATGACGTAGACATTCTATAAAAAATGGTTTTCCAAAATTCTTTCCCTAAGGGGGTGAAAAAGGAGGGCAAAGTTTGTATGAAAATGTGTCATTTTTTATTTGAATTCGTATGGTACACGTGGGCGGAAAGCTAGTCGGCAATCAATGTTGACATATTTACCTGCATCAAGATTGGAATGGCATGTAGAAGTAATTTAAGTCGGCGGGTGGCCAAAAACAACGACATTCACCATCTCGTCGACAGCTGGAAAAGAAAAAAGTTAGTTTAAATATATCATCTGCCCAGCCTTTTCCCAACTATGTTGGGGTCGGCTTCCAGTCTAAAGCGGATGCAGCTGAGTACCAGTGTTTTACATGGAGCGACTGCCTACCTGACCTCCAGAACCCAGTTACCGGGTAACACGGTACCCCTTGGTAAGACTGGTTGTCAGCCTTTTCTGGCTTCTGACTACCCGTAACGACTGTCAAAGATGTACAAATGACAATCGGGACCAACAACAGCTTTCCGAGGCACGGAGGAGTCTCACTATGACATAGATGGTCACCCATCCACGGACTGTCCGCGCCAAGCGCAGCTTAACCTTTGATCGGTCGAACCGTGCGGCTGTTACTTAGCCACGAGCTCCTCTAAGTTAGTTTAAATATAATGGGCTTTAATTTTAATTTTGTATGTGGCTTTTGCATTAGGTTAATAAGCCTGTACCCAATGACAGATTACATCATCATAGTCAGCCTATATATTATCCCACAGCTGGGCACAGGCCTCGTCTCATACAGAGAAGGCATGAGCATTGATCACCGCGCTTGCTCAAGGCGGATTGGCTATTCCAGACTTTTTAGTACAGGTTTCCTCTCGATGTTTTCCTTCACCGTTAGTCAGTGATGTCTTAGATAGACTTAGAATGATAGTTTTAGGGAATTTAAATAGGCTCTGTAGGTATAATTTCGAAGACTGGTAGGATTTTATTATATTCTAGATATTTCCAGCGGTTTTGGCTGCTTCCTGAGGAAACAGCTTCACTTATTCGAATAATATCTTTGTCTATGTCATTCAATTCAAAATTCGAAATATGTTTAATCAAACTCGGTTTAAAATCTATATTTTCTTTGTATTTATAATTTTTAGGAACTATATTTTTTAAATGGCCGCCCGTTACCACTTCTTAAGTGTTTTTGCTCAGAAACGTAAGTAGCGCAACTCCCCAGCAATATTCCCCATACCAAATTTCAACTAGAATGGTTTAGCTGTTTTAAAAGCGGAACAGATGGACAGTAGCAGTTACTTTCGCATTAATAATATGCATGGGTATGGATTAAACAGTTTCTAAATTGTGTTCATACAGAGAAGCATTGATCACTATGCTTGCTCAGGTTTCCTCATAATGTTTTCCCTCACCGTTAGTCATTGACTTCTAAGATACACGTAGAAATTAATATGACTTTAAATAAGTCACATTGCTACTTGCCAGGTTTCGAACCTGCACCGGCAAACTCGTACACGAGATGCAGGTGCCTCAACCACTAGACCACTACTTTTTTACGTTATTGTAAAATTACTTAATTTAATGTGCTAAATTATGATAGGTACTTACTTATACAATTATACATTGCATGTTTGTTGCACATAGCGTAAATTTTCAAACGGTTGCACTCAAAATCTGAAATTAACAAAATATGTATAACAATGTTAGAATATACTTAGAAAAATATTCGGATTATTTATATATTTACTTATCATTAATTTACATATTTATCATCATCATCATCAGCCTATATGCTATCCTACTGCGGGGCACACATAAATTAATGGGAAAACCCTATGTCGAACAGAGGACCGACACGAACCGATGATGATCTTCCGAAATCTATACATGCTTTGACCTGAATGACTGACGGATCAACGCACAGCCTAAACCGCTGATCGTAGAGACCTTGGGCGGTGTGTTCTTTGTATGACGTAGGCATCCGATAAGAGAGGATTTTCCGAAATTATACCCCTAAGGGGGTGAAAAAGGAGGGCAAATTTTGTATGAAACTCAGTCATTTTTTATTTGAATTCGTATAGCGCACGCGGGCGAAGCCGCTGGCGGACAGCTAATCACATAAAACTGTTGTAATTAAAAAAATAGTAATTATGGATATTTAATTACCTGCAGGGCTCAATGTCCTTTTATATATTTTCAAGAATCGCCTGAAAACAGGATCTTTTTGATTTTCCATTTCTTTGATGATAGCGGCGCGCATCGCCTGGTGTTTGGCTGAAATATAAAACATTAAAACTAAAAAAAACGGTCGAAACTTATCAGCTTTTTAGTGCATTTCGACAGTCCCTACGTACAAAAGGACATGTCGAAAATTGCAGTTCTTTTTTATTTCACAATTGGCTTTAGATTGTCCACTTATTCATTGTAAATATAATACTTGTTCTCATATACGATTTGTAAATGACGTTAAGTTAAATACGTAATAAAAAAAAATATTTATACAAGTGTATGCATATGGACAATCTAAAGCCAATTGTGCAATTAAAAAAATAACTGCCATTTTCGACATGTCCTTATGTACGTAGGGACCGTCGATTTGCTGGTGAAATAATTAATTATTATTTTTCAAAATATTATTACAAATTTTGACGATGAGATTTGAGTACATCGCAAGCAATGCCGTGTGCAGAAGTTAGTTCCTTAAACGTATATAATAATAATTAATATAGGGCCTGATTCAGAAGGCAGTGCTCCTGGATACTGCACGTATTGTGAGGAGGTTCCTGTCTCTGGGGCCCTAACCACCGGTAGCTTGGACCCTGTTCCCGATATCGGTGGATCCCTGTTTTTTATATTTTTAAATGTTTTTTTTTTATATTTTGTAAAAATATTTAAAAATGTAAATAATATGTGTTGAAATAAATAAACGGATTAATATGATAGTATATATTTATTTCAGTATAGATTTCGCACCATAAACCACACCACGCTATATTTATTTTTACGTTTTAATTTCGCAAAAATAAAAGTAAAGCATTGTAGATTTTTTTCAAATAATAACTAGCTTTTGCATCCCAAAGACACTACTAAACGCGCCCGGATAAAAAGTAGCCTATATCCATAGTCCCATTTAATTATTTCCATAATAATCATCCCAATCGGTTGAACTGTAAAACAGTTACCCTCTTACTTATAAAAAACCTGTAATCTGAAGTTTAACCATTTCTCACCTAATCCTTACTTAACGTCTAGTACTAATTTAAGTTCGGATTAACGCTAAAAAAAAAAAAAAAATGTTAAAAAATTTTGCTAATCCATTGCTAAGCAGCAGATTAAAAATTAATCGTACTTTATAAGTAAGACGGTTAAAGAGTAACAAAGACACAAAGTCACTTTCGCATGTTGAATACATCACTACTTGCTTTTGAAATTAGTATTCGAATGTCATTTGTTTAGTTTTGCCTTTATGTTATAAGGGTACTAAAATATCAATTGCATATCAATAGCGTAGCTGCATAATGCTGGCATTGCGGTTACATTTTCGCTAATAATTGCTAAAATCTAGACATATGAAACGCACAGCCTAAACCCCTGATCGTAGAGACCTGAAACTTGGAGGATGTGTTCTTTGTATGTCATAGGCATCCAATAAGAAAGGATTTTCCGAAATTCTACTCCTAAGGAGGTGAAAAAGGGGGAAAAAATTGTATGAAACTCTGTTCTTTTTTATTTGAATTCGCATAGCCCACGCAGGCGAAGCTACTGTCTGAAAGCTAGTTACTTAGAAAATTTGCGCACGTATCCCAAAATATAAATACTTAGTATTAATCTCACCTATTTCTCGTTTAAGATGCAGCCATTTGTTGCCTTGAGTTGTTGTCTCCAACTTTCCTCTTTTAACAATTTCTTTTTTAGCAATTTCCTTATTAGCAATTTCCTTTTTAGCAATTTCCTTTTTAGCAATTTCTTTTTTAGCAATTTCCTTTTTAGCAACTCCTTTCGGTTCCGTTGAACTGGACATTTTAAAAACAATACTCTTCTCTTTTTGATTTGGAATATTTATTTCGCGGTATATACTGTTAGCTTGGTCTTAGAGGGACTGAATGCGACTCGGCCGCCGCGCCGATCGATAATAGGAGGGGGAAATTGAGACTGCGCTGTGCACCCGCCAGCGAGATGAAGCTTACGTCACGAGGACTTTTGATCACGCGGGAAAGCATGCCGTTAGTGCCAGTATAAGTGTTCCCCGTCATGTGAACATAGCACGTTTCCCACCATCGTGAAAAACTTTGCAAAGGAGATTCTGACGCCTAAACGTGACGAAAAAGTACTTCGTTGCTTTGTTGAACTCAAGTTTTGTTTTACATTTTTTGAGCGTACGTAGTTATCACTATTCAATGATTACTTTGCTAATTTTCTTTCGCTCAAAATATCTTACCGTTTTGTATAGCTTTCCGCCAGCGCCTTCGACCGCGTGGGCTATAAGAAATCAAATAAAAAATTATAGAGTTTTACACAAACTTTTCACCCCTTAGGGACGAAATTTCGGAAAATCCTTTCTGATTAGATGCCAACGTCATACAAAAAATCCCAAGTTTCATGTCTCTATGATAAGCGGTTTAGGCTATGCGTTGATCCGTCAGTCATTCAGGACAAAGCATTTTATATGTATAGATTAATTTGCCTTAAAAGCCTCTTGTACTACATAATTTTTTATCTCTTTCTGTCAAACTTTAACTTGACAGAAAGTTACCAAACTGTTCGGTAGCTAGAATAAGTTTATTCAGCGAATGAGAGCGTTATTTTTTAGGGTTCCGAACCAAAATAGTAAAAAACTAGCCAAGTGCGTGTCGGGCCACGCGCAGTAGGGTTCCGTCGTAGGTCTTAGTTGGTCGACTATAACTCTGTAACCGGTTGAGCTTACTTAGTCGTGATAGTTTCCCTAGTAAGTTCATTACATATGCTACATTTGTTATTTATTTTCACATTTCTAGGTACAGCCATTCAAAGGTTAGAGGGGGGGATGCTCGTATCGAACAAAAATTTGCACTTAAAAGCTAGATATCTCCCAAATGGCTCGCTTAACTTATAGTGGTATTTACACACCCATAATATTTCGAAAGACCTATCTAACGATACCCCACACGAAGGGATACGCGAGAAAAAAAAATATATTCATCCTCACTTTACGTGTTTGGGAGCTACCCTAAAAAAAAATATTTTTCGATATTTTATTTTACCACTTTCTCGGCGTGATCAATATACATATCCATACCAAATTTCAACTTTCTAGTAACAAGAACCTCGGCTATGCCGTGGACAGACAGACAGACAGACAGACGGACATGGCGAAACTATAAAGGTTCCTTGTCAGACTACGGAACCCTAAAAAACGAACCCTCACGGTGCGACTTCGTCTGTCTGACTATTCCTCTATCATAGCAGATTATTTCTAGAACAACTTTTAATTTGGAACAGTTATCAAGAATGCTTGTACATACGTACGTATTGAAAATGAAAGTAGTTAAAAAAATATAGTCATAAGAAAGGTGGGGGAAGTAGAGGTTTAAAATTTTAAACTGTAGATGCTAGATCAGGTGGGGTATTAAATAGTGCTTGATATGCATAGTGAACTATATTTTTTTCCACTCAATCTTATTTTCAACGTGCATGTTATTTTTTTCCACACGCAATTTTATTGATTTTTGTTATTTTCATTTTATTTTATTTCACACATAAAAAACACTTGCAACAGTAATAAAAAACCAATATTACAAGATTGGGATATACCTTTACGCCATTATTATAATGACAAAAAAAACCCATCGTGTAACAATATTTATTTAAACCATCAAAAATATTACATTAATATTTCAAAACAAATCATTATTTAAAACGTTTACCATGGTTGCAACGCACGCCACAACACTTCTAGTTATGACGTGTTTCCTAACACATTTTTGTGATCTGTGTACAGCTGAAGATGTAAAAACTTTTGTGCCACGCGTACTACACGGACATGACGTTAAACCAGGCGAGTATTCATTTGTGGTCCTCGGTGGTGAGATCTACAAGGGCGAACCCTTCAGAAAATTCACAGGCTCCATGATATCCCAGCAATGGGTGCTGACTTGTGGACACTGCGTGAAAAAAAATAAAATTGACGCTCAAATTACATGTTAAGGCAACTTTACTATCCTTTTCTTGCGATCAAAACTCTACACTAAAGTTTTGAAAATTTTCATGCATAGAGGCTACCGTGACCATAACTTAGATCGCAGTACAGATAACGATATCGCTTTGTTACAAGTGGAGAAGAAACATGACCTGGTAAGTTTTAAAGCAATATCAGCTATCGAGCACATGGCACTGATTGGACTGCCCGTGACGTACGTAGGTGGTGGGAGAACCCACAGCCCAGAGGGAGACGATCTCAAACCACTACAGGCTGGCGAAGGTGCTATAGCTTCATGTGATCCGGATATAAAACGAGTGACGCGGAACGTAATTTGCATGGTTGGCATTCTAATAGGCTGCAAATGTCGTATTACGGAGACTCTGGTGGGCCGCTGCTGTATGATGGCAAGATCATCGGAGTTCTGTCTTTAGGTTACATAAGGAATTTGATGGTTATGCATGTATACGCACCTGTCAGCCCCTACGTGGACTGGATTTATGAAGTACAAGACAAGTGGACTCAAAATGATGGATTGAGTGACTTTAAAAGACTGTGATTATATCACAATGACATTATAATATATGAAAGGAATGGCCTCAAGATGCACTAGACAGAAGCAAGTGGGTGGAGAGAAGGGAAGCTAGGCACTTCGTCTATTTTTTTTTCTTTTCGGTCTTCTTCCTTTCCTTGTACTAACTACCCTTGCCTTGCTTCTTTCCAAACGAGACTGGCATGTTTGGGCCTGATTGTAAAAACGTTGAAATCTGGTTCAAGTACGAGAAGCACCCTATAGGTTTTAATTTCCTTTTCTTACAGAAGGACTGACAGACAGCTAGATAGACAAGAAAGTGATAACTACAAGGGTTCCGCTTTCTATTAGAAGCATGCGATTAAGAATTGCAAAAATATGTTATTTATAATTAAAAAAAATCTTTAATAATGGTTGAAACGTAGGTGTTACTGTAAGTTATATCGTGTTTTGGTACTCACTTAAATCGTTCTTGTATAGCAAAACAATTGGAATGTTTGCCCCACAAGTCTGTTACGGATGGGACGTTAAACTAGGCGAGTATACATTTGTTCCGCCGGCGATGGCTTCGCCCTCAGCCGCAGACTTTCCTGAAGAGGAGAGCACCCAAGTCCCCGTAGTGACACAAGCAGAGACGAGAGCGGCCGTGTCGCGGCTCCGAGCCAAGAACACGGCGCCCGGGCCCGACGGAATCCCTGGCCGAGCTCTCGTCTTGGCTCTGAAGGAGCTAGAGCCCCATCTGAGAGGGCTCTTCACAGCATGCCTCGAGCGGGGCCAGTTTCCCAGCGTTTGGAAGGAGGGGAGGCTGGTCCTGCTCAAGAAGGAGGGGCGCCCCGCGGACTCGCCATCCGCGTACCGGCCCATAGTGCTGCTTGACGAGGCGGGCAAACTTTTTGAGCGTGTCATCGCAGATCGCCTCGTCAGCCACTTGTACCGAGAGGGGCCGGACCTGGACGAGAACCAGTTCGGTTTTCGGCGTGGGCGCTCCACCGTAGACGCCATAATGCGCGTGAGGGCCCTGGCGGAGGAAACGGTGTCCCGGGGTGGGGTGGTGTTGGCCGTATCGTTGGATATCTCCAACGCCTTCAACACCCTGCCCTGGAGTTGTATACGGGAGGCACTGGTCTACCATCGCGTGCCTCCCTACCTCCGCCGCACAGTTGGGGCTTACTTAGGAGGCAGATGTGTCACATATCGGGGACGTGACGGCGCAGGAAGACGCGTCACTTCGTGCGGTGTTCCACAGGGATCGGTTCTGGGTCCGCTCCTGTGGACCATCGGATACGATTGGGTGCTCAGAGGTGAGCTCCCGTCGGGCGCAGACTTGACGTGTTACGCGGACGACACGCTTGTCACAGCCCGAGGGAGCTCCCACAGGGAAGCAGCGTTGCTAGCTACGGCTGCGGTGTCACAGGTGGTGAGCCGCATCCGTCGCCTGGGCCTGGAGGTGGCCCTGAGCAAGTCGGAGGCCATCGTGTTCCATGGCCCCCGACGTGCGCCGCCGCCGGGATCACACATCGTGGTCGGTGGGGCCCGGATAGCTGTCGGGTCCACTATGAAGTACCTAGGATTGGTGCTCGACAGCCGGTGGGAATTCGGACCCCACTTCCGGCGGCTGGCGCCCAAGCTGATGGGCGCGGCGGGCGCGCTTTCAACGCTGCTTCCCAATATGGGGGGCCCGAGCGCCGCCTGTAGGCGGTTGTACGTGGGAATCGTGCGGTCCATGGCCCTTTACGGGGCCCCGGTGTGGGCGATGGACCTGGCGGCCGGCACCATCGCCGTTCTGCGAAAGCCGCAGAGGGCGATGGCCGTCAGGGTCGTCCGCGGGTACCGCACGATCTCCTACGAGGCGGCTTGCGCTCTGGCCGGATCCCCGCCCTGGGACCTGGAGGCTAAAGTACTCGCGTCACTGTATCGGTGGCGCGAGGAAGAGCGGGCACGGGGCTTCAGACCGGTGCAGCGGCAGATCGCGCTGCGCCGAACGGAGCTCCGCCAGGTCTTGGTGGCGGAATGGCGGGACAGGCTTCTGCGCCCTACCGCCGGCCTCGCTACCGTCGAGGCGATCCGGCCAGTGCTCGACGCATGGCTCGGGAGAAGGCACGGCTCCCTGTCGTTTCGGGTGACGCAGGTGCTGTCGGGGCATGGGTGCTTCGGCAAGTACCTGTGTCGCATAGGCAGGGAGTCGGACGCTCGGTGCCACCACTGCGTCCATTGCGGGGAGGACACGGCGCAACACACGCTCCAGGAGTGTGTGTCCTGGGAGGAGCAGCGCCGTGCCCTCACCTCCGAAGTAGGAAACGATCTGTCGCTGCCGGCCGTTGTTCGGAGTATGGTCGGCAGGGCAGAGTCGTGGGACGCGGTGGTGTCCTTCTGCGAGGACGTGATGTCGCAGAAGGAAGCTGCGGAGCGGGAAAGGGAGATCTCCACTCTCAACCCCGCCCGCAGCAGGCGCACCGGGCGCCGGAGGAGGGCAGACAACGCCCTCTTCCGCCCCCCATAAACGGGTCCAGGGGCGACGGACTTGGGGAAGTCCCCGCCCCCCATGATAGGACCCGAGCCGGCGGCGCGCGTCTGTGTCCACGCGCGCCCCCGAGGCGATGCACGGGGTAGGACACCTCACTACCCCTTGCAGGAGACGAGGCCCGGCAGGACGGGCCGGCACCAGTGCGGGGCTGCGGACGAATCTGGATTCCCGCGGCCCCGCGCCCACGTGCGAGAAGCGACACCGGGGTGGTTTTAGCCGGTAAGAGTCCGGCACTGTTCCCGGCCTCCCCAGGCCGGGTTCGTCCATGAGGATTTCCCCCCGAAAAAAAAAAAAAAAAAAAAAAAAAAAAAAAAAAAAAAAAAGGCGAGTATACATTTGTGGTTCTTTGCACAAGTCAGAACCAACACATGATAGCGATACCACAGAGCCAGTAAATACTCAGAAGGGTGCGTTGTCGCAGATCACACCACCAAGCACCACAAATGTATACTCGCCTGGTTTAACGTCCTCACAATAATAAACTCGTAGCAGCGGGACGCGTGAGGGAGCGACAGGCCTCACGCCCCAGCCGCCGCGGGAGACGCCACGGGCTTCGAGAGCCGCGAGACGACTCCCGGCCACCGTAGGAGCGGGGCTGCGGACGGTGAGCTATGGGCTATCAATGAGATAGCAGCAGCGTTGACGGGGCCCTCCCCCAAGGTCATAGCCTGCCGGGGCTGCGGGACGTTCGAAAGAGATACAGCGCCCTCGGAATACAAAGGGCTGAGGAAGGAACATGATTGGGTTATCGTCAGTAAGAGTCTGATACTAACGGCGGGAGGGGTCTTTTCATGATTTTCGATCCGAAAAAAAAATACTAATAATAAACTTGTGGCGCGAATGTTTTCACTCTCGTAAAGTAAGCTGTAAAGTAAGGATTTAAGGGAGTTACAATACACGACATAACCAACAGTAAATATGATGTGCGTTTGAACCATTGTCAAATAATTGATTCTGAAGTTTGAATTATAAATAAAATATTTTATACAAGTCAATTGTGATCGCAATCTTTAAGCATGGTATTTTTTTATGATTTAAACCTATGCTTTCCAAGATATGACTTAACTTTTATTCGTAATAAAAGTTTCATTGCACAACTTAATTTTAAAATTTCAATTTATTTTATTTTACATGAAAAATGATTTTATTATCCATAAAACTACCTAGGCAAAACTATGATTTCATTCTTATCATAGTATAGTTACCATTTCACGTACAAAAGAGTGAGCATACTGTAGAAGTTGCAACTACAACTTTCCTAGAATATTTTATTTCTACTAAATCACTTTTTTACCATCGTTGTAACGTACAGAATGTTACTATTGGTTATGTCGTGTTTAATGATACATTTAAGTCCTTCCTGTACAACAAAACAATTGAAAACGTCAGCACGAGTCTATCACGGACGGGATATTAAACCAGGCGAGTTTACATTTGTGGTCCTCGGTGGTCAGATCTACGATAACGCACCCTCCAGGTTATTCACTGGCTCCATGATATCGCAGGAATGGGTACTGACTTGCGCTCATTGCGTTGAACATTTAAAGATTGAGGAGTTCATTGTATGGTACGGCAACTATACTATTTCCTTTTTACAATCAGAACTATACACTAAAGTTTTGAAAATGTTCATACATACATCATTTCGATTTCATAATGATGATTGTAAACATTACAATGATAACGATATAGCCTTGTTACGAGTGCAGAAGAAACATGACCTGATAAACTTTGGAACAATATCAGCTGTTGATCATAGTACCCTGAATGGCCTTCCTGTGACGTATGTAGGTGGTGGGGGAACACATAGCCCTGAGGGGGACGATCTCAAACCGCTGCAGGTTGGTGAAGGTGCTATAGTTCCGTGTTATGAATACATAAAGGAATGGACTAATGTGGGGATTTGCGTAGTCGGCAAGTGTTCAAAAAGGTTCGAAATGACCTATTATGGTGACTCTGGTGGACCATTGCTATATGACGGTAAGATTATAGGAGTGTTGGCTCTCCGTCATGAAACCGATATGATGTCAATGAATGGATACACACCTGTCAGCCCCCAAGTGGACTGGATTTATGAAGTTACGAGTAAAGCGGACTCAAACTTATGAACAAACTTACTTTACGAGAACAATATAAAATAATGATGTTAGAGGAAATGACTTAAATTGGGTTTCAATTCTTAAATCTAGATTTAACAGTTATTTTTGTACGTTATTTACCGTGTCGCAATTGTTCCTGTACAGCTACACAATTAAAAACATTACAACATACAACAAAACATAACAACATAAACAACAAAAATAGGAATATCTGGAACATAAACCATGTTAAAAAATTTGCATGCTTTAGTCTTAAGCAAAACATGTATGATTTCATCCTTACCATATGTAACACCTTTGTATACCATGTTTTATGCGAATAAAAAGAAATAAATAAATACCACAAGTCTGTTACGGACAGGACGTTACACTGGGCAAGTATACATTTGTGGTTCTTTGCACAAGTCAGTACCTACACATGATAGCGATATCACAGATCCAGTAAATACTCTGAAGGGTGCGTTATCTCAGATCTTACCACAAATGTATACTCTAAGTGTCTAAATGTCACTGCTACTGTAATTTGCAAACCCCTGTGCATTATTCACAACAAGTATATTACTAAAAGAGTATTTACGAGTGAATGGAAACGTGCTAACAAAACACCATTGCACAAAGGAGGGTCTAAGTGTAAAGCAGAGCATTATCGACCTACAGCTGGGCAAAAAAGAGTAGAAATTAATAGGGGCGCCACTTTACCGTTCGTGTGGCAACCCGCTGCGACCGTATAGCGTACCATGCTATCGTCTTGATACTAAGCTGTATTTTTATAATTAATTAAAATCATTAAGTATTATAAAATGTAATAACAAGTATTCACGTCATGTAACTGAATACAAATTACTTATAAGCACTAATAATGTAAGCACTCCTGTGTTTACAATTTTTTTTGGGTATAAAAAAAAGGCGTATGAATATAGCGTTATTATATTTGATTTCAATAAATCTTCCTCTAAATATTCCACGCCCGCCACATCCATGTCTTGGCTAGAGATTGAAATGCACGTTCGGTGCTTCCTATAAAGATAAAAAAATTGATTAAACCTCTATCAATATTAAACGTAAAAAGTTTACGGTACCTATCTATTTTATTTTTTTATTTTTAAATGCTAGTTATAACAAGTATTATAATTATCTTGTGATCACACTCATAGATAAAGTTATGTAGAAATCGAATTTACATATTGCAGAGTATCAAGGCTCAAGCCACTCAAGTATCAGAATAATCTAGTCGCGCTATACCAAAGTGTCAAAGACAAAACGTAAACAGACCCTATATGCTCGATGTTTATTGTTCAAAATTTCACTTATTTCGTATTCAAGCAATTCAAAACCAAATAGAGAACATAAATTAACACTTGATACAACTAAATACAACAAAACAAACTCTTACATACCTGTCATAATGGCGGTACTTTGGTAAATATCGTCGAGATCGGAAAGAAGAGTTTAAGCCTCATGTTCGACCAGATATCGCCAATAAACATTATAAATTGTTTCCTTGCTAGTACTCCGAATGGTTTTATTTATTATAACGTGGTTTTATTAACGTTTTGATGGTCGAAATAAAAAAATAAGTAACTCGCGAACTTTGTTTACATCGAACGACACAGAACCACAGAGTATATAAACAGAACGACATTAATTGCCAGCAATAAAAAAAATTAGTTCCGTTTCTAGACTTTTTTGCCAAGCTGTATGTCAGTTCTGTCAACATTATCTAAACTTTTCGAAAGACTTGTATATAATGAATTATATCCTTTTCTTTCATAATTAATATCATAATTCCTCAACAACACGGTTTCGTCAAATTACGTTCAACGGCAACTAATCTGCTAACTTTTACTAGCTTCCTATTTGATAATTTTGATAATCGCATTCAAGTTGATGCAGTCTACACGGATTTTCGCAAAGCCTTTGATAAGTCCGATTATGAAGTGCTATAAAATAAAATTGCCTTTATTGGAATCCGTGAAAACTTATTACGATGGTTTTATTCCTACATCACAAATCGTAGCCAAAAGGTAGTTATCAATGGTGATCACTCAAATATCACACAGGTTACTTCTGGAGTGCTACAAGGCTCAATGCTTGGCCCCCTTTTATTTATAAACGACATTGGAAATTGATTTAAAAATACCGAAATACCTTTTTTAATTTAATTGTTTGCAGTGGGTCACTGCCGAACAAACACTGGTTTCCGCTCCCCCGACCGCCGTATGGTTGATACCTGTCACAAAAACTTTGAACAAATCGACATTTTGCTTGCTCCATGTCCCAGTTCAAGATTCTTATTCACAAGGCACTGACCCACTGTTAACACATTATTTTATTCCGTAGTTGTAGAATACTCCCTCGAAGTTGAATTCCCATTTATATTTTTAATTGTGAATTATATTTCAATTTTTTATTAATATTATTTGCCACGCTTGGCATTACTAAGCGACTAAAATTCTTTAATTTGTATGATTATTTTTCTTGTTAATTTGAGAACAGCGTTGTGGGCTGCATTATTGCGTATTTAATGTATTTAACATTTAAACAAAAAATCTGGCGAATAAACAGACAAAAATAAATAGGCAATACAATACCTAATTTAAGACACAGACTTCTATAACGATGTGTTAGTCCTCAAGCATTTCGCCAGATAAAGTTATTTTACAATTTGTAGTGTTTTTGAAGTCGGTTCTATTTTTTGTATCATCCTATATGATCCGCATATAATTCCTGCTCCGAATATTTTTGTCATCTAATCTATTATCTGATCATAGTTTTCAATAATAAAGTTAAAACATCTATAACCTTTAACAAACGTTATAACCTTTATTTATAACAGTTTCCTTGCACAACTTAATTTTATATATATTTTTTTATTTTACTTATAAAATGTTTTTATTATTCATAAAGCTACCAAGGCAAAACTATGATTTCATTCTTATCTTGGTATAGTTACCATTTCACGTATAAAATATTTTATTTCTACTGAATCACTTATTTACAATCGTTGTAACGTACAGAATGTTACTATTAGTTATGTCGTGTTTTATAATGCATTTAAGTCCTTCCTGTACAACAAAACAATTGAAAACGTCAGCACGAGTCTATCACGGACGGGACATTAAACCAGGCGAGTTTACATTTGTGGTCCTCGGTGCTACAATCTACGACAACGAACCCTTCAGGGTATTCACTGGCTCCATGATAGCGCAGCAATGGGTACTGACTTGCGCTCATTGCGTTGAATATTTAAAGATTAAGAAGTTCATTATATGGTACGGCAACTTTACTATTCCCTATTTACAATCGAAACTATACACTAAAGTTTTGAAAATGTTCATACATACATCTTATAGATTTCATAATGATAATTTGAAATACTACAATGACAACGATATAGCTTTGTTACGAGTGCAGAAGAAACAAGACCTGATAAACTTTGGAACAATATCAGCTGTTGATCATAGTACCCTGAATGGTCTCCCTGTAACGTATATAGGTGGTGGTGAAACACATAGCCCTGAGGGAGACGATCTCAAACCACTGCAGGTTGGTGAAGGTTCTATAGTTCCGTGTGATGAAGTCATCAAGAAATACACTAACGTGGGGATTTGCATAGTCGGCACGTGTTCAAAAAGGTTCGAAAAGCCCTATGCCGGTGACTCTGGCGGGCCACTGCTGTATGACGATAAGATTATAGGAGTATTAGCTTTGGGTCATGAAACCGATATGATGGCAATGAATGCATACACACCTGTCAGCCCCTACGTGGACTGGATTTATGAAGTTACGAGTAAAGCGGACTCAAGATGACGAAATAACTGACTTTCGAGAACAATGTAAAATAATGAGGTAATTACTTAAATTGTTTTTCAATGATTAAATCTAATTAGAACAGTTTTTTTTACATCTACCAACGTACACCATGTAACTTTTAGTTATTTCCCGTTTTGCAATTGTTTCTGTACAGATAAACAATCAAAAACGTTCGACGGGACGAGACGTTACACTAGGCAAGTATACATTTGTGGTTCTTTGCACAAGTCAGTACCTACACATGATAGCGATATCACAGAGCCAGTAAATACTCTAAAGGGTGCGTTGTCATAGATCTCACTACCGAGCACCACAAATGTATACTCTATGTGTCTTAATGTCACTGCTACTGTAATTTGCAAACCCCTGTGCATTATTTACAACAAGTATATTACTGAAGGAGTATTTCCGAGTGAATGGAAACATGCTAACAAAACACCAGTGCACAAAGGTGGGTCTAAGCGTAATGCAGAGCATTTTCGACCTATTTTAGTTCTGTCAGTATTATTTAAACTTTTCGAAAGACTTGTATATAATGAATTATATCCTTTTCTTTCATAATTAATATCATAATTCCTCAACAACACGGTTTCGTCAAATTACGTTCAACGGCAACTAATCTGCTAACTTTTACTAGCTTCCTATTTGATAATTTTGATAATCGCATTCAAGTTTTATTTATTTATTCATGTAACAATTTACATTGTGTCTGAATGAAATTTACATTAATTAATTAACCACAAATAAACCTACATAGTACATTATCATTATCCATAAATCATTTATAATAACTTAAACAATAAAATAAATTTCATGCATTAAATTAACATAAAAATAATCAATAAATAATAGTCAATAAAACAAAAAATCACACTTAATATAAATAAGAAAAACTATTCACCACCATTTGTCTACAATTCGGATAGAGAATATAAACATTTATTTAAAAGGAATGCTTTAAGTTTAGCTTTAAATAGAGTTATCTTATAAATCAATGATCTCAAATCAGTAGGCAGCCTGTTAAATAGTTCCACTGCCTGGTATTTAGAGCAATGTTTAACAATATTGAATTTAGGTGCAATTTTGTTTTTTATAACTTTCCTTCTAGTGCTCTCTCTAAGTTCTCGTTCTTCTGGTGATTCGTACTCGTGTATGTATTTTGCAAAGTGGCTGAGTAGTACTAAAACATATAAGCTTGGTACCGTTAATATACCCAATTTCTTAAAAAAATCTTTACATGACACTCGTTGTGGGATTCTGACAATTGTTCTTAATGCACGTTTTTGTAATATAAAGGCTCTTTGGCAATTATACCCGTAACTGCTGCCCCAAAAAATAATGCTGTATCGTAACCTGGATTCTACTAATGCAAAATATACCGCTTTTAGCTGCTTTAGGTCGATATCGTCCCTGAGGCTTCTTAGTGCATAGCAAGCCGAAGATACAGAGGAATCAATCGCGGTGAGCTCTTTTTTCCAGTTTAATAAGCAGTCTATGTAAACTCCCAAAAATTTTACCTCATTTGCTAGACCAATATTATCCCCTTTGAGCGTAACATTTATGGTGTCGTTGTTTCGTGACGTTGTTTTAAACAACATAACTTGGGTTTTACTTGTGTTTATTATTAAATTATTTGCAGTAAGCCAAACAGAAAGATTTTCTAAACACGTATTAACCTTTTCTTCCAATTCATTTAAATTTGGCGACCCAATTATGGCATTCGTATCATCTGCAAACATTACAAGGCCTGCGTCGGGTTGGGTTTTATTCATTAAATTAAGTAAGTCATTAGTAAAAATTATATATAATATTGGTCCCAAGATTGAGCCTTGAGGCACACCACGACTCACCTCAGCCATCTTTGACTTAAATGTTTCTTCATTAAGACACTTAACGTTATTATTTACATTAATGTCTTTTATTTCTACGTACATTCTACGGTTCTCCAGATAACATGCCAAAAGTTTTAACGCTTTACCCCTAATGCCGTAATGTTCTAATTTAGCCAGAAGTAGCTTATGATCTACTGTGTCAAAAGCAGAACTTAAATCAATAAATAAGCCAGCTACTTTCAATTTGTCATTCAATTTACAAATAATGTCACTAACAAGATTATTTATCGCTTCCGAAGTGCCTATCCCCTTTTGGTATCCGAACTGTCATAAGTTAATTATACTATTTAAATTAAAGTGGGCCATTAGCCTACATTTCATTGTTTTTTCTAAAATTTTGGATAAAATAGGTAATAGTGAAATTGGCCGATAGTTTTTGGGGTCCGTCCTTGCACCCTTTTTATGTAGCGGAACCACCTTGGCTAATTTAAGTTGTTCTGGAAAAACAGACTCTTCAATACATTTATTAATGAATTCAGAAATGGGATACGCTAATACATCTATATTATCCTTGATCACCGATATTGGTACGTCATCGTGCCCATAAGACTTTTTGTTTGCCATCTTACGTACAATTTTTGTTATTTCCTGTGGTGTCGTCATATTGAAAGTCATCTCGTTTTCTACTCTCAATGTTGAATTTTTTAGGAAGGACATTGCTCTATCTTCTTCTGTTTTTAAAAGTGATGATTTATATACAAATATGTCAACAAAAGTATCTGCTATTTCTTGTTGATCTGTAACCAACCTGTTGTCAATGTTTAGAATAAGTTTTCTTCTAACTTTATTTTGCTTTCTTTTTGTCTGCTCATTTATAATTTTCCATGTCTCCTTTGATATGTTTTTGGCTTTGTTGAGATGACATGATATGGCTAATTTTCGTGCTTGTTTTAAAACTCTTCTGTAGATTCTTATGTAATTGATTTTATAGTTACATACACTACTGTTGTTGTTGGTACCCGTACATAATATTCTTTTCATTTTACTAGACACCTTAATTCCCTTAGTAATCCACTTTATCTGATTATTGCTCTTTAGTTTTACTTTCCTAGTTTTCTTTGTTGATGCAGTCTACACGGATTTTCGCAAAGCCTTTGATAAGTCCGATTATGAAGTGCTATAAAATAAAATTGCCTTTATTGGAATCCGTGAAAACTTATTACGATGGTTTTATTCCTACATCACAAATCGTAGCCAATAGGTAGTTATCAATGGTGATCACTCAAATATCACATAGGTTACTTCTGGAGTGCTACAAGGCTCAATGCTTGGCCCCCTTTTATTTATAAACGACAATGGAAATTGATTTTAAAATACCGAAATACCTTTTTTAATTTAATTGTTTGCAGTGGGTCACTGCCGAACAAACACTGGTTTCCGCTCCCCCGACCACCGTATAGTTGATACCTGTCACAAAAACTTTGAACAAATCGACATTTTGCTTGCTCCATGTCCCAGTTCAAGATTCTTATTCACAAGGCACTGACCCACTGTTAACACATTATTTTATTCCGTAGTTGTAGAATACTCCCTCGAAGTTGAATTCCCATTCATATTTTTAATTGTGAATTATATTTCAATTTTTTATTAATATTATTTGCCACGCTTGGCATTACTAAGCGACTAAAATTCTTTAATTTGTATGATTATTTTTCTTGTTAATTTGAGAACAGCGTTGTGGGCTGCATTATTGCGTATTTAATGTATTTAACATTTAAACAAAAAATCTGGCGAATAAACAGACAAAAATAAATAGGCAATACAATACCTAATTTAAGACACAGACTTCTAGAACGATGTGTTGGTCCTCAAGCATTTCGCCAGATAAAGTTATTTTTAATTTGTAGTGTTTTGAAGTCGGTTCTATGTTTTTGTATCATCCTATATGATCCGCACATCATTCCTCCTCCGAATATTTTTGTCATCTAATCTATTATCTGATCATAGTTTGCAATAATAAAGTTAAAAACAACTATAACCTTTAATTAACGTTATTACCTTTATTTATTACAGTTTCCTTGCACAACTTAATTTTATATATATTTTTTTTATTTTACTTATAAAATGTTTTTATTATTCATAAAGCTACCAAGGCAAAACTACGATTTCATTCTTATCTTGGTATAGTTACCATTTCACGTATAAAATATTTTATTTCTACTGAATCACTTATTTACCATTGTTGTAACGTACAGAATGTTACTATTAGTTATATCGTGTTTTATAATGCATTTAAGTCCTTCCTGTACAACAAAACAATTGAAAACGTCAGCACGAGTCTATCACGGACGGGACATTAAACCAGGCGAGTTTACATTTGTGGTCCTCGGTGGTCAGATCTACGATAACGCACCCTTCAGGTTATTCACTGGCTCCATGATAGCGCAGGAATGGGTACTGACTTGCGCTCATTGCGTTGACTACTTAAAGATTGAGGAGTTCATTCTATGGTACGGCAACTTTACTATTCCCTATTTACAATCGAAACTATACACTAAAGTTTTGGAAATGTTCATACATACATCTTATCGAGAACATGATTATAATGGTATCTACTATTGTAATAACGATATAGCCTTGTTACGAGTGCAGAAGAAACAAGACCTGATAAGCCTTGGAACAATAATAGCTGTTGATCATAGTACCCTGAATGGTCTCCCTGTGACGTATGTAGGTGGTGGGGGAACACATAGCCCTGAGGGGGACAATCTCAAGCCGCTGCAGGTTGGTGAAGGTGCTATAGTTCCGTGTTATGAATACATAAAGGAATGGACAAATGTGGGGATTTGCGTAGTCGGCAAGTGTTCAAAAAGATTCGAAATGCCCTATTACGGTGACTCTGGCGGGCCACTACTGTATGACGATAAGATTATAGGAATATTAGCTTTGGGTCATAAAACGGATATGATGTCAATGAATTTATACACACCAGTCAGCCCCTACGTGGACTGGATTTATGAAGTTACTAGTCAAGCGGACTCAAGCTGATAAACTAACTGACTTTAAGAGAACAGTGTCAAATAATGATGTATGAAACAATTAGTAAAATTGTGATTAAATGATTAAATCGATTTTTATACTATTATATTTTTAACTTGTACCAATTTACACCATTTTACTGTTAGTTCTGTCGTGTTTTGCAATTGTTTCTATACAGCGAAACAATTGAAAACATTCCATCCAAGAGTCTGTTACGGACGGGACGTTACACTAGGCGAGTATACATTTGTGGTTTTTTGCACAGTTATTACTACAGATGTATACTCTATGTGTCTAAATGTCACTGCTACTATAATTTGCAATCCCCTGTGCATTATTTACAACAAGTATATTACTAAAAGAGTATTTACGAGTGAATGGAAACGTGCTAACAAAACACCAGTGCACAAAGGAGGGTCTAAGTGTAAAGCAGAGCATTATCGACCTATGTCAGTTCTGTCAGCATTATCTAAACTTTTCGAAAGACTTGTATATAATGAATTATATCCTTTTCTTTCATAATTAATATCATAATTCCTCAACAACACGGTTTCGTCAAATTACGTTCAACGGCAACTAATCTGCTAACTTTTACTAGCTTCCTATTTGATAATTTTGATAATCGCATTCAAGTTGATGCAGTCTACATGGATTTTCGCAAAGCCTTTGATAAGTTCGATTATGAAGTGCTATAAAATAAAATTGCCTTTATTGGAATCCGTGAAAACTTATTACGATGGTTTTATTTCTACATCACAAATCGTAGCCAAAACATAGCAGGTCTACTTAACAAATCAGATGTATTATGTATTAACTTGGAAGAACTAAGAGACAACAATAAATACATAGATGCCATCTGCATAACAGAGCATTTTATGATGTCGGGTCACGAAGTAAATGTATATCTGCCAAATTTCATTCTGGCGGCTACTTACAGCCGTAGTAATACTAAGAGAGGTGGGACATGTATTTTACTGAAAAAGGAACATAAGTTCAGGGAAATACCGAATATTAGCAGATTTTGTCTCGACTCTGTATTTGAGTGTTGTGCAGTCGAACTACTCGACCACAAAATTGTTATCGTTTGTTTGTATAGAGTACCGAACCAAAATAATATGTATACATTTTTCCATAGGTTTGAAACTTTTTTATTATATATTTCTAAATTTGGATGTAATAATATTTTGATTGCTGGTGACTTTAACATAGATATTTTAAAGAGAAATAACATATCATTAGATTTTGAATGCCTATTATTAAATTTCAATCTCAAGTTAGCAATACGTGAACCGACGAGACTATCAAGTAACACGTGTATAGACAATTTTGCACATAACTTTAAAAAACATTGCAAAACTGAAATTTTAGAGTTGGGCCTATCAGACCATACTGCTCAATTGATAAAGGTACCGGTAAAAAAGATATTTACATGTAAAGCATGGCGCACTATGCGACGAGATTATAGTCTTGATAATATTAAAAAGTTTAAAATGTGTATTAACAGCATATCTTTCTCATTAGAGAATCAGAATTGTACACATTAGTGTACAATTCTGATGACCCAAACGCAGCTTATCGATATTTTATTGACGATTTCAAACTTTTTTATGACTTATGTTTCCCTAAATAACTTACTTTGATCAAAGTAAACAGTAAACCAAAATGGGTTTCAAAGGGAGTAAAAATCTGCAGTAAAAGAAAAAGGCATTTGTTATGGAATCTGAGACTAAACCGTACTATAGAAAATAGATTACAGTATAAAGAGTATTGCAAAATATTTAAAAAAATTGTAAATTTGACTAAACGTGCACAAAATAATTATAAAATAAAAACATCTTTCAACAAATGTAAAACGGCATGGCATATAATAAATAAATCAAGATTAAATTTACCTAGTAATACTATTAGTTACATAGAAACTGTTGATGGGAGAAGCATAAATGATCCTACAGAAATGGCTAACGCATTTAACAACTATTTCGTTGACAAAATAAGCCCTATACCAGGTTCTGGCGAAAACGTTACCTCTTTAATTAACAAATCACTAAATTCAATGTTTTTAGCACCATGTTCTTCCCATCAAATAAACAAAATTATAAAAAATCTGAAAAATACCAACAGTGTAGGCCATGAAGGCATTAACACTAAAATAATTAAAGCAGTTAGTGAAGATATCTGCCATCATCTTAGCCACATAATTAACTTATGTATTTCAAAAGGAATATTTCCAAATGATCTTAAGATATCAATTATAAAACCCTTATTTAAAAAGGAAAATAGAATATTAATGGAAAATTATAGGCCAATTGCGATACTCTCAACGTTTTCTAAAATATTTGAGAAATATCTTTACGGCGAAATTAATTCCTACCTAGAAAATAATAACATATTGTGCAATGAACAAAAAGGCTTCCGGCAAAAGAAGGCAATTAATATGGCAATCTATGAATTTATTGAGAATGTTTTATCCTACGTTGACAAAAAACTCCTGTTTGTGCTATTTATTGTGACATGACACAAGCATTTGACTATGTAAAATATAATATATTAATTAACAAACTTGACGCATATGGTATTAGAGGCAATGTATTAGACTTACTGAAATCATACTTAACCGATAGGCAACAGATGACAGAAATAGCGAGAGTAAATCCATTAACAAAAACTGAAGAAAGATATACCTCTGTAAAGCGTTGCGTTTCATATGGTGTTCCCCAGGGGAGTGTACTGGGCCCGTTGTTATTTATCATTTACATTAATGACCTGCCAAATGCCACAAATCAAGCAATGACATTATTTGCTGATGACAGCACTGTTACGATTGCATGTAAGGACTTTGACCAATATAAACTTAATATAAATAACTCGTTGACATCTATTATCTCATGGCTTGACAATAACAATTTAAAGATAAATTTAACCAAAACAAATATAATGCATTTTGATCAGCGAAAAGAAAACCCATTAAATATAAATTTAGTTTATGACAGCTACACAATAAAAGAGGTCACCACTGCTCGTTTTCTTGGACTAATTATAGATAGTAAATTGAATTGGAAGATACACATTGACTCACTATGCAAAAAAGTAAGCAGTCTAGCATATGCATTATATAAACTGGCACCAATTATAAATATCGAAGCATTACTGTCGGCATATCATGGTCTCGTAGAATCCGTTCTTAGGTATGGTATAATTTTCTGGGCAAACTCTACAAATAAAGAAATGGTATTCAAAATGCAAAAGCGATGCATACGTGCTATGTTTGGCATCCAAATTACTGAAAGCTGTAGGCCATTATTTGTTAAGCATAATATTCTCACGCTTCCATCACTGTTCATAATGGAAACAGCTTTATTTGTCAAAAACAACCAACACTTGTTTCCACGGTTAGCAGATAACGGCAAAAAAAATCGACGTGACATAAGTAGACTTTGTGTTCATCCCGCTAAAACAGCGTTACTACATAAAAGTATTGTATGCAAAGCTCCAATAATCTATAATAAGATTCCCGAAAATATTAAATTACTAAACATCGAATTATTCAAAAAAACATTAAAAAAATATCTTATTGGTAAATGTTATTATAATGTTAATGATTTTCTTAATGACAAAAATTTATAAGTAAACTTGACATATTATTATGTAATAAATTAATTATATCCTATTCTGATGTATCATTCTAATTTAAATTATTATTATTTCAATTTGTAATATTCTAATCATTTGTTTAATGCTAATGTGTAGTTAATTAATTTTGTTTTTACTTATTTTTTGTCTGTTATAATAGTTACATGAAACCACAGTACTTATATTATGATTCTTTATAAAAAGCATTACTTTGAAATTGGGTTTATAAATGCATGATTAATTTAATATTTCTACACCAGCAATGGTAGTATGTGTGAAACAATATTTAATATAAGACCATGATGTACCATATACTTAGAAATAAATGATATTCTATTCTATTCTATTCTATTCTATTCTATTCTATTCTATTCTATTCTATTCTATTCTAAAAGGTAGTTATCAATGGTGATCACTTAAATATCACACAGGTTACTTCTGGAGTGCTACAAGGCTCAATGCTTGGCCCCCTTTTATTTATAAACGACATTGGAAATTGATTTAAAATACCGAAATACCTTTTTTAATTTAATTGTTTGCAGTGGGTCACTGCCGAACAAACACTGGTTTCCGCTCCCCCGACCGCCGTATGGTTGATACCTGTCACAAAAACTTTGAACAAATCGACATCTTTGCTTGCTCCATGTTCCAGTTCAAGATTCTTATTCACAAGGCACTGACCCACTGTTAACACATTATTTTATTCCGTAGTTGTAGAATACTCCCTCGAAGTTGAATTCCCATTCATATTTTTAATTGTGAATTATATTTCAATTTTTTATTAATATTATTTGCCACGCTTGGCATTACTAAGCGACTAAAATTCTTTAATTTGTATGATTATTTTTCTTGTTAATTTGAGAACAGCGTTGTGGGCTGCATTATTGCGTATTTAATGTATTTAACATTTAAACAAAAAATCTGGCGAATAAACAGACAAAAATAAATAGGCAATACAATACCTAATTTAAGACACAGACTTCTAGAACGATGTGTTGGTCCTCAAGCATTTCGCCAGATAAAGTTATTTTTAATTTGTAGTGTTTTTGAAGTCGGTTCTATTTTTTTGTATCATCCTATATGATCCACACATAATTCCTCCTCCGAATATTTTTGTCATCTAATCTATTATCTGATCATAGTTTGCAATAATAAAGTTAAAACAACTATAACCTTTAACTAACGTTATAACCTTTATTTATTACAGTTTCCTTGCACAACTTAATTTTATATATATTTTTTTTTATTTTACTTATAAAATGTTTTTATTATTCATAAAGCTACCAAGGCAAAACTATGATTTCATTCTTATCTTGGTATAGTTACCATTTCACGGATAATATTTTATTTCTACTGAATCACTTTTTTACAATCGTTGTAACGTACAGAATGTTAATATTAGTTATATCGTGTTTTATAATGCATTTAAGTCCTTCCTGTACAACAAAACAATTGAAAACGTCAGCACGAGTCTATCACGGACGGGACATTAAACCAGGCGAGTTTACATTTGTGGTCCTCGGTGGTCAGATCTACGATAACGCACCCTTTAGGGTATTCACTGGCTCCATGATAGCGCAGGAATGGGTACTGACTTGCGCTCATTGCGTTGACTACTTAAAGATTGAGGAGTTCATTGTATGGTACGGCAACTATACTATTCCCTATTTACAATCGAAACTATACACTAAAGTTTTGGAAATGTTCATACACACATCTTATCGAGTACATGATTATAATAGTATCTACTATAGTAATAACGATATAGCCTTATTACGAGTGCAAAAGAAACATGATATGATAAGCTTTGGAACAATATCAGCCGTTGAGCATAGTACCCTGAATGGTCTCCCTGTGACGTATATAGGTGGTGGGGGAACGCATAGCCCTGAGGGAGACAATCTCAAACCACTGCAGGTTGGCGAAGGCGCTATAGTTCCGTGTGATGAATACATCAAGGAGTGGACTAATATGGGGATTTGCATAGTCGGCAAGTGTTCAAAAAGGTTCGAAATGCCGTATTATGGTGACTCTGGCGGGCCATTGCTTTATGACGGTAAGATTATAGGAGTGTTGGCTGTCGGTTATGACACCAATATGATGGCAATGAGTGCATACACACCAGTCAGCCCCTACGTGGACTGGATTTATGAAGTTACTAGTCAAGCGGACTCAAGCTGATGAACGAACTGACTTTAAGAGAACAATGTAAAATAATGATGTCAGAGATAGTTAAAAAAACCGTGTTTAAATGATGAAATCGATTTTTTAACTATTTTTTTTTTAATTTATACGAACGTACTCCATGTTACTGTTAGTTACGTCATGTTTTGCAATTGTTCCTGTACAGCGAAATAATTGAAAACGTTCGCCATACGAGTCCGTTACGGACGGGAAGTTAAACTAGGCGAGTATACATTTGTGGCTCTTCGAGCAACACAAAACTCAAATGTTTCTATTTCAAATTGATCTTTGCAGGCACTAATGAAACGTCAAGCTAGTTGCACGGTTCCAAGGAGTGGGTCTAATGGAGAAGAACCGACAAGAAACTCCATAGACACTCTATTCAAAAGGCAATGTTTACAATAGTCTTTTTACAGTACCGGTTATCTCTGAGAAAGTTATACAATTCAAATCATGCTATACAAAAAAATGATGAAACAATTAAGTTACAATTTAAATTCAGCAATATAATGTTTCTAGTAGTTTTCTGGTCGCCAGGGAAGCCACCTGTGCAGAAAATAAATTATTAACGCCACGCAATCTTGTCGTCAATGAAGTACTGAATTTTATAATAGGCCCTTTTTATTAGTGTTGATTTGACAACATTTTTAAACTTTTTATCTGTAAGGTCAAGGATACAGGCAGCTTGTTATAAATGCGTACACAGTTCCCTAGGAATGATTTATTTGACTCAGTGAGTCTAAATTTTGGAACTACTATTTTATGTTTATTACGTGTGTTAATATTGAGAATGGCCGCGATTCTCTTGACACCATCTAAATTAAATTTAGTCTATAATTCTCTCTTTCCATCAACAAATATAAGAAAGGGATAGCAAACTTTTAACACCTGTCAAATTAGAAAAAAATTGTTTTCCATACAAATTAAACATCACGACGTAACATCTCGACTAAATTAACAAACCTGTACGAACAAAATGTCATCTGTCATTTAATTTGACAGCACTGAATTACTTGCTATCCTCTTCTTGTATTTCGCAATAGAAAAAGAGCATGATATTTTAAAATTAGTTTAGTCGTGTGTAAGTCAGAATCGGCACCATTGTTACATTTAACTGTGAACGTAGGAAGAGTTTTACGTACAAACATAATATTTTCAAGAATGTACAATGAAGACTAAGTAAGTATGTTAATTTATTAAAAGAGGTCTCTAAGAGATTCGCAAGGGCCCATATCGTACATCGCATGAATTGTAACTCAAAAATGGATTGAACATTAGCTGCTGCCACCCACAACAGTATGACATACGACATCAAACTATGGAAAAAGGCGAAGTAAACGAGCCTGGCCGTAGCTATGTCGGTCAGTTATCTAAATTTTCTGACTGCAAAAGCAGCAGAGCTATAACGCCCTGATAGGGAACATATGTGGCTACCCCACTGTAATTTACTATCAATGGTAATCCCCAAAAAACTGTATTATTAAGTAACTCTAATTTGTTACAGTCGAGCATTATGTTAGTTTTTACTGTAGTTACATTGGGTAAACAGAATTTTAGACATTTAGTTTTGGAGCCATTTAATAACAAATTGTTGGCTGCGAACCATTTTGAGAGAGTTACTAAGCTATCATTGACATGTATGATATTAGAATCTTTTCGATTTATACAGGGGAAGTGTCATCTGCGAATAAAATTACATCAGAAATTTCAGACATCGTCTATGGTAGGTCATTAATATAAGCTAAGAACAGAAATGGACCTAGTATTGAGCGCTGAGGCACGCCCATTTTAACTACTGTCCCTGAAGATGTTGAGCCGCAGACTTCTACTTTTTGCTGTCTGTTTGACAGATAAGATAGAACAAGTTCGAGAGCTTTATTACGAATTCCGTAGTGACTCAGCTTAGAAAAAAGTGTTTTATTGTCTACGCAATTGAATGCCTTGGAGAGGTCGCAGAATATACCTATAGCATCCTGTGAGTTCTCCTAGGCATCTAAGATCTGAGTGACTAGTCGAGCGCTGGCGTCCGTAGTAGACCTACCCTTCGTAAATCCGAAATGACGGTCGTCTAATATATTATTTAAATTAAAGTGACTTCACATCATCTGATCTAGTATAATTCTTTCGAAGATTTTACTCAGGGCTAGGAGAAAAACACAATTATTTACTCGCCTGGTTTAACGTCCTCACAATAATAAACGCCACGCCACTACGAGTGTGGCGGGACGTCTGAGGGAGCGACAGGCCTCACGCCCCAGCAGCCGCGGGAGACGCCACAGTCACCGTAGGTGGGGCTGCGGACGGTGAGTTATGGGTGACTCGCCATTCGGTAAGGATCAGACCCGCGTCGACGGCGCGATCGTATTCCACGCGCGCCTCAAAGAGATGTCAGCATCGTTGACGGGGACCTCCCCCAGGGCCATAGCCTGCCGGGGCTATGGGACGTTTCAAAGAGATACCGCACTCCCGGAATACAAAGGGCTGAGAAAGGAACATGGTTGGGTTTTAGTCAGTAAGAGTCTGACACTAACGGCAAGAGGGATCAATTGATAATTTTCCATCCAAAAAAAAATACTAATATAAAACTCGTGGCACGAACGTTTTCAATCATTTTGCTTCAAAGTAAGGATTTAAGTGAGTTACGACATAACTAACCTAAGCTTGCCTAGATGTACAACAACCTATATTTTTAATAACAGTTTCATTGCACAACTTAACTTTAAATTTTCAATTTATTTTATTTGTCATAAAAATGTTTTATTATTCCTGAAGCTACCTAGGCAAAACTATGATTTAAATGTTATCTTGGAATAGTTACCATTTCACGTATAAAATAGTGACCGTACTGGAAAAGTTGCAACTACAATCGTTGTAACGTACAGAATGTTACTATTAGTTATGTCGTGTTTAATAATGCATTTAAGTCCTTCCTGTACAACTAAACAATTGAAAACGTCAGCACGAGTCTATCACGGACGGGATATTAAACCAGGCGAGTTTACATTTGTGGTCCTCGGTGGTCAGATCTACGATAACGCACCCTTCAGGTTATTCACTGGCTCCATGATATCGCAGGAATGGGTACTGACTTGCGCTCATTGCTTGACTACTTAAAGATTGAGGAGTTCATTCTATGGTACGGCAACTTTACTATTCCCTATTTACAATCGAAACTATACACTAAAGTTTTGGAAATGTTCATACATACATCTTATCGAGAACATGATTATAATGGTATCTACTATTGTAATAACGATATAGCCTTGTTACGAGTGCAGAAGAAACAAGACCTGATAAGCCTTGGAACAATATTAGCTATTGATCATAGTACCCTGAATGGTCTCCCTGTGACGTATGTAGGTGGTGGGGGAACACATAGCCCTGAGGGGGACAATCTCAAGCCGCTGCAGGTTGGTGAAGGTTCTATAGTTCCGTGTGATGAAGACATCAAGGAATCGACTAATGTGGGGCTTTGCGTAGTCGGGAAGTGTTCAAAAAGATTCGAAATGCCCTATTTTGGAGACTCTGGCGGGCTACTGCTGTATGACGGTAAGATTATAGGAGTGCTGGCTTTTGGTTATGATACCGATACGATGGCAATGAATTCATACACACCAGTTAGCCCCTACGTGGACTGGATTTATGAAGTTACGAGTAAAGCGGACTCAAGATGACGAAATAACTGACTTTTCGAGAACAGTGTAAAATTATGAGGTAATTACTTAAATTGTTTTTCAATTATTAAATCTAGTTAGAACAGTTTTTGTTACATCTACCAACGTACACCATGTAACTTTTAGTTATTTCCCGTTTTGCAATTGTTTCTGTACAGCTAAACAATCAAAAACGTTCGACGGGACGAGACGTTACACTAGGCAAGTATACATTTGTGGTTCTTTGCACAAGTCAGTACCTACACATGATAGCGATATCACAGCCAGTAAATACTCTAAAGGGTGCGTTATCATAGATCTCACTACCGAGCACGACAAATGTATACTCTATGTATCTTAATGTCACTGCTACTGTAATATGCAAACCCCTGTGCATTATTTACAACAAATATATTACTGAAGGAGTATTTCCGAGTGAATGGAAACGTGCAAACAAAACAGTACAAGCACACACACAAAACAAGCATTATCGACCTATTTTAGTTCTGTCAGCATTATTTAAACTTTTCGAAAGACTTGTACATAATGAATTCTGCCCCTTACTAATAAATCCCTCTTAATATCATAATTCCTTAACAACACGGTTTCGTCAAATTACATTTAACGACAACTAATCTGCTAACTTTTACTAGCTTCCTATTTGATAATTTTGATAATCGCATTCAAGTTGACGCAGCCTACACGGATTTTTACAAAGCCTTCGATATGGTTGATCATGAACTGTTATTAAAAAAAATGTCTGTAATGGAATCCGTGGAAACTTATTAGGATGGTTTTATTCTTACATCACAAATCGTTGCCAAAAGGTAGTTATCAATGGTGATTACTCAAATATCACACAGGTTACTTCTGGAGTTCCACAAGGCTCAATGCTTGGCCCCCGTTTATTTTATATTTATATAAACGACATTGGTAATTTCTTTAAAACTACCAAATACCTTTTGTATGCAGACGATTTAAAAAGTCTATATGATATAAACACTGACGACTGCCTCCTATTTCAACAAAACCTGGATAGACTTACAAACTACTTCTGCAATATTAAACTACAACTAGGTTTGCCCAAATGTAATTATTTGAATTTCACCAAAAAAGAGACATCACTAACTTTAGTTACACTCTTTGTCATGCACCACTCAAAAAGTATCATCTTTCAAAATATCTAGGAATAACACTTAATTCCAAACTTTAAAAACATATTAAAAATTGTTAATAAAGCTTTTCAGTTTTACGGCTTCCTCATGAGATCGACCCAAGATTTTAAAAGAACCCATCATATCTTTGTTTGTATAAGGCCCTGTTCGTTCACAATTAGAGTATGCTGTTCTACCTGTCTGGAACCCTTCTCAAAATAATTATGAACTTACTCAGGAAGTACAAATTATTGACTTTACGTTCAAGACGACAGTATCTAGAAGCCATAAATATTTTTGAAATAGTGACAAATAAATTTAATTGTTTAGATCTGAACAATATGTTAAATATGAAACTGCATAATTTCAACCATACAAAGACGCTGAGTATTCTTCGGCAAATTGTTTGCAGTGGGTCACTGCCGAACAAACACTGGTTTCCGCTCCCCGGTTCGCCGTATGGTTGATACCTGTCACAAAAACTTTGAACAAATCGACATCTTTGCTTGCTCCATGTCCCAGTTCAAGACTCTTATTCACAAGGCACTGACCCACTGTTAACACATTATTTTATTCCGTAGTTGTAGAATACTCCCTCGAAGTTGAATTCCCATTCATATTTGTAACTGTGAATTATATTTCAATTTTTTTATTAATATTATTTGCCACGCTTGGCATTACTTAGCGACTAAAATTATTTAATTTGTATGATTATTTTTCTTGTTAATTTGAGAACAGCGTTGTGGGCTGCATTATTGCGTATTTTCATGTTTCTTACATATAAACAAAATTGTATAATGTTGCTGTTTGTGCCATTTGAATAAAATAAAACTATAATTAAGATTAAATAAAAATGTCTGGTTACGTGTGGGTAATGGTGGTAACGTCTTCACAATCATAAACTCGTGGCGCGAACATTTTCTATCATTTTGCTGCAAAGTAAGGATTTAAGTGTGTAAGTTACAAAACACGACATTCTTCTTCTTTGTCGTTATCACTCTTGACAGAGTGGTCGTGGTCATCACTTCAGGTGCTAGTGGCAAGCCTAACAACACGCAAACACGACATAACCAACAGTAAATATGGTTTGCGTTTGAACCATTGTCAAATAATGGATTCTGAAGTTTTGAATTATAAATAAAATGTTTTATACAAGTCAATCGGGATCACAATCTTTAAGCTATGTTATTTTTTATGATTTAAACCTATGCTTGCCAAAATATGACTCAACTTTTATTCGTAATAACAGTTTCATTGCACAACTTAATTTTAAAATTTCAATTCATTTTATATTACATGAAAAATGATTTTATTATCGATAAAGCTACCTAGGCAAAACTATAATTTCATTCTTATCTTGATACAGTTACCATTTCACGTACAAAAGAGTGAGCATACTGTAGAAGTTGCAACTACAACTTTCCTAGCATATTTTATTTCTACTGAATCACTTTTTTACAATCGTTGTAACGTACAGAATGTTACTATTAGTTATGTCGTGTTTTATAATGCATTTAAGTCCTTCCTGTACAACAAAACAATTGAAAACGTCAGCACGAGTCTATCACGGACGGGACGTTAAACCAGGCGAGTTTACATTTGTGGTCCTCGGTGGTAAGATCTACGACAACGAACCCTTCAGGGTATTCACTGGCTCCATGATAGCGCAGGAATGGGTACTGACTTGCGCTCATTGCGTTGAATATTTAAAGATTGAGGAGTTCATTGTATGGTACGGCAACTATACTATTCCCTATTTACAATCGAAACTATACACTAAAATTTTGAAAATGTTCATACATACATCTTATCGATTATATTATTACAATGATAGTTACTACAGTAAAAACGATATAGCCTTGTTACGAGTGCAGAAGAAACAAGACCTGATAAGCCTTGGAACAATAATAGCTGTTGATCATAGTACCCTGAATGGTCTCCCTGTGACGTATGTAGGTGGTGGGGGAACACATAGCCCTGAGGGGGATAATCTCAAACCGCTGCAGGTTGGTGAAGGTGCTATAGTTCCGTGTGATCATTACATGAAGGAATCGACTAATGTGGGGATTTGCGTAGTCGGCAAGTGTTCAAAAAGGTTCGAAATGACCTATTATGGTGACTCTGGCGGGCCACTGCTGTATGACGGTAAGATTATAGGAGTGTTGGCTCTCCGTTATGATACCGATATGACGGCAATGAATTTATACACACCAGTCAGCCCCTACGTGGACTGGATTTATGAAGTTACTAGTCAAGCGGACTCAAGCTGATGAACGAACTGACTTTAAGAGAACAATGTAAAATAATGATGTCAGAGATAGTTAAAAAAACCGTGTTTAAATGATGAAATCGATTTTTCAACTATTTTTTTTTAAGTTATACGAACGTACACCATGTTACTGTTAGTTACGTCGTGTTTTGCAATTGTTCCTGTACAGCGAAATAATTGAAAACGTTCGCCATACGAGTCCTTTACGGACGGGAAGTTAAACTAGGCGAGTATACATTTGTGGCTCTTCGAGCAACACAAAACTCAAATGTTTCTATTTCAAATTGATCTTTGCAGGCACTAATGAAACGTCAAGCTAGTTGCACGGTTCCAAGGAGTGGGTCTAATGGAGAAGAACCGACAAGAAACTCCATAGACACTCTATTCAAAAGGCAATGTTTACAATAGTCTTTTTACAGTACCGGTTATCTCTGAGAAAGTTATACAATTCAAATCATGCTATACAAAAAAATGATGAAACAATTAAGTTACAATTTAAATTCAGCAATATAATGTTTCTAGTAGTTTTCTGGTCGCCAGGGAAGCCACCTGTGCAGAAAATAAATTATTAACGCCACGCAATCTTGTCGTCAATGAAGTACTGAATTTTATAATAGGCCCTTTTTATTAGTGTTGATTTGACAACATTTTTAAACTTTTTATCTGTAAGGTCAAGGATACAGGCAGCTTGTTATAAATGCGTACACAGTTCCCTAGGAATGATTTATTTGACTCAGTGAGTCTAAATTTTGGAACTACTATTTTATGTTTATTACGTGTGTTAATATTGAGAATGGCCGCGATTCTCTTGACACCATCTAAATTAAATTTAGTCTATAATTCTCTCTTTCCATCAACAAATATAAGAAAGGGATAGCAAACTTTTAACACCTGTCAAATTAGAAAAAAATTGTTTTCCATACAAATTAAACATCACGACGTAACATCTCGACTAAATTAACAAACCTGCACGAACAAAATGTCATCTGTCATTTAATTTGACAGCACTGAATTACTTGCTATCCTCTTCTTGTATTTCGTAATAGAAAAAGAGCATGATATTTTAAAATTAGTTTAGTCGTGTGTAAGTCAGAATCGGCACCATTGTTACATTTAACTGTGAACGTAGGAAGAGTTTTACGTACAATCATAATATTTTCAAGAATGTACAATGAAGGCTAAGTAAGTATGTTAATTTATTTAAAGAGGTCTCTAAGAGATTCGCAAGGGCCCATATCGTACATCGCATGAATTGTAACTCAAAAATGGATTGAACATTAGCTGCTGCCACCCACAACAGTATGACATACGACATCAAACTATGGAAAAAGGCGAAGTAAACGAGCCTGGCCGTAGCTATGTCGGTCAGTTATCTAAATTTTCTGACTGCAAAAGCAGCAGAGCTATAACGCCCTGATAGGGAACATATGTGGCTACCCCACTGTAATTTACTATCAATGGTAATCCCCAAAAAACTGTATTATTAAGTAACTCTAATTTGTTACAGTCGAGCATTATGTTAGTTTTTACTGTAGTTACATTGGGTAAACAGAATTTTAGACATTTAGTTTTGGAGCCATTTAATAACAAATTGTTGGCTGCGAACCATTTTGAGAGAGTTACTAAGCTATCATTGACATGTATGATATTAGAATCTTTTCGATTTATACAGGGGAAGTGTCATCTGCGAATAAAATTACATCAGAAATTTCAGACATCGTCTATGGTAGGTCATTAATATAAGCTAAGAACAGAAATGGACCTAGTATTGAGCCCTGAAGCACGCCCATTTTAACTACTGTCCCTGAAGATGTTGAGCCGCAGACTTCTACTTTTTGCTGTCTGTTTGACAGATAAGATAGAACAAGTTCGAGAGCTTTATTACAAATTCCGTAGTGACTCAGCTTAGAAAAAAGTGTTTTATTGTCTACGCAATTGAATGCCTTGGAGAGGTCGCAGAATATACCTATAGCATCCTGTGAGTTCTCCTAGGCATCTAAGATCTGAGTGACTAGTCGAGCGCTGGCGTCCGTAGTAGACCTACCCTTCGTAAAGCCGAAATGACGGTCGTGTAATATATTATTTAAATTAAAGTGACTTCACATCATCTGATCTAGTATAATTCTTTCGAAGATTTTACTCAGGGCTAGGAGAAAAACACAATTATTTACTCGCCTGGTTTAACGTCCTCACAATAATAAACGCCACGCCACTACGAGTGTGGCGGGACGTCTGAGGGAGCGACAGGCCTCACGCCCCAGCAGCCGCGGGAGACGCCACTGTCACCGTAGGCGGGGCTGCGGACGGTGAGTTATGGGTGACTCGCCATCCGGTAAGGATCAGACCCGCGTCGACGGCGCGATCGTATTCCACACGCGCCTCAAAGAGATGTCAGCATCGTTGACGGGGACCTCCCCCAGGGCCATAACCTGCCGGGGCTATGGGACGTTTCAAAGAGATACCGCACTCCCGGAATACAAAGGGCTGAGAAAGGAACATGGTTGGGTTTTAGTCAGTAAGAGTCTGACAATCCCACCCGCCCCACCCACGGCAAGAGGGATCAATTGATAATTTTCCATCCAAAAAAAATACTAATATAAAACTCGTGGCACGAACGTTTTCAATCATTTTGCTTCAAAGTAAGGATTTAAGTGAGTTACGACATAACTAACCTAAGCTTGCCTAGATGTACAACAACCTATATTTTTAATAACAGTTTCATTGCACAACTTAACTTTAAATTTTCAATTTATTTTATTTGTCATAAAAATGTTTTATTATTCCTGAAGCTACCTAGGCAAAACTATGATTTAAATGTTATCTTGGAATAGTTACCATTTCACGTATAAAATAGTGACCATACTGGAAAAGTTGCAACTACAATCGTTGTAACGTACAGAATGTTACTATTAGTTATGTCGTGTTTAATAATGCATTTAAGTCCTTCCTGTACAACAAAACAATTGAAAACGTCAGCACGAGTCTATCACGGACGGGATATTAAACCAGGCGAGTTTACATTTGTGGTCCTCGGTGGTCAGATCTACGATAACGCACCCTTCAGGTTATTCACTGGCTCCATGATATCGCAGGAATGGGTACTGACTTGCGCTCATTGCGTTGACTACTTAAAGATTGAGGAGTTCATTGTATGGTACGGTAACTTTACTATTCCCTATTTACTATCGAAACTATACACTAAAGTTTTGAAAATGTTCATACATACATCTTATAGATTTCATAATGATAATTTGAAATACTACAATGATAACGATATAGCTTTGTTACGAGTGCAGAAGAAACAAGACCTGATAAGCTTTGGAACAATATCAGCTGTTGAGCATAGTACCCTGAATGGTCTCCCTGTAACGTATGTAGGCGGTGGGGGAACACATAGCCCTAAGGGAGACGATCTCAAACCGCTGCAGGTTGGTGAAGGTGCTATAGTTCCGTGTGATCAATACATCAAGCAAAGGACTAATGTGGGGATTTGCGTAGTCGGCAAGTGTTCAAAAATATTCGAAATGCCCTATTACGGTGACTCTGGCGGGCCACTACTGTATGACGATAAGATTATAGGAATATTAGCTTTGGGTCATAAAACGGATATGATGGCAATGAATGCATACACACCAGTCAGCCCCTACGTGGACTGGATTTATGAAGTTACTAGTCAAGCGGACTCAAGCTGATAAACTAACTGACTTTAAGATAATAGTGTCAAATAATGATGTATGAAATAATTAGTAAAATCGATTTTTATACTATTATATTTTTAACTTGTACCAATTTACACCATTTTACTGTTAGTTCTGTCGTGTTTTGCAATTGTTTCTATACAGCGAAACAATTGAAAACATTCCATCCAAGAGTCTGTTACGGACGGGACGTTACACTAGGCGAGTATACATTTGTGGTTTTTTGCACTGTAAATGATACGACTGCGTGTTCTAAGATACTCGTTGGTACTCTTTGATTTAATATTATATCATGATTTATATAGGCCGAAAATATAGTGTCAGCAGACACACACAAACAAATAATATATAATAAATTGAGATTTTACAATATTTATCTGGGGCGGCACTGTGTCAATGCATGTAAAAGTGCTAACAGTACTCCCCCCTTTGATATAAGATTTTTCGGTAAACATTAAACAAAACAATAAAACAATAAAGATGTATAAAGTAAAAGAACAATTAATTAAGTAGTTATGCCTAACTACCTAGTTAGCAAATCGCACGACGGGTCGAATTACACGGCCGGATCAGGTGACATGTCGCGCGCCGCTTCAGAAGGTGGCTAATTCTCGCGTGTCACAGCTAAAATGTAGCCGGTGATGTTACTGTCCTCGTGTGCACGTTGTCCATGTCCTTCTCATCTCCTCCTCCAAGACTGGTGATTATCAGTCGGTCAGTTTCTTGTCTCGTAGTCATCTGTTTGCCTCGTGGAGCGTACCAGAACCAATGAGGAATACCTCTGAGCCGAACCTCTTGTTTTCTGCGCGTAGTTCGCAGCTGCGATGCTCACGGTGCCCGGCGCTGTGAATGCTACGGGGCGTCGCTGTGGCTAGGCTAGCGCCTGTTATGACCAGGAGAGTAAGCTCTTCTTGTTACCGGTCGACAGAATGCTGTTGTGCCGAAATCGCTGAGGCTTAGGGCTATGACCAGGATTGAACGCTATCTACTGGCTACCCGTCTAGGCTAAGGGTTTGGCAGATAACTCTTGGCATGCTGCTTATCTGACTAAAATGAAGAGGGATGTTGATATTGAATCAATAAAGTTAATAAAAATGATTGGTCTACTTCCTAATTATAGACACACTTGTTGTATTATGCATCGGAATTCGCTGACGTCTGAAAATTACGCGGTTTTGAACACTCGTCGTATTTTGCAGAATTGCATAGCAGCGTATTACGGATCATGCGACCTACAATCTGCATATCATGTCACTTTGCAATACATATTCCTTCCCGTGACTCTGTCCGTAAATTTCCGAGCTCTATAGTGTCTAGACCATCTTAACTCAGTGTGGCTCATTGCCTTGGACCTTTTGTGCATAATAAGTACGCCATGTGCGATCAGGTTGATGTGCGATGTTTTGCTTGCGTGTCGCGGTATCGTCAATGTCGTATCGATGTAGGTGGAGTACTGCGCGATGTTAGATTGCATGGACAATATCCGTGTATGTTTGCCTCTTGAAATTCCAGTTAGTGAGACCCGCTTGTGGGAGGCCAACTGGAATGTGCAATCACGGTATACTGTCGACTGACGACAGCAGGCAGGTAGTAGCTGGGCAGCGATCACGCGGAGAGTATTATGTTTGTGTCATCACACCAGCCGGCAGGCCTAGGGCCGGGTCCGTAGCTGGGTGAGGATCACGTCGGGACTATGTTTGTGCCATCACACCAGCCGGCAGGCCTAGGGCCGGGTCCGTAGCTGGGTGAGGATCACGTCGGGGTCACCAGTGTAAATGATACGACTGCGTGTTCTAAGATACTCGTTGGTACTCTTTGATTTAATATTATATCATGATTTATATAGGCCGAAAATATAGTGTCAGCAGACACACACAAACAAATAATATATAATAAATTGAGATTTTACAATATTTATCTGGGGCGGCACTGTGTCAATGCATGTAAAAGTGCTAACATGCACAGTTATTACTACAGATGTATACTCTATGTGTCTAAATTTCACTGCTACTATAATTTGCAATCCCCTGTGCATTATTTACAACAAGTATATTACTAAAAGAGTATTTACGAGTGAATGGAAACGTGCTAACAAAACACCAGTGCACAAAGGAGGGTCTAAGTGTAAAGCAGAGTATTATCGACCTATTTCAGTTCTGTCAGCATTATCTAAACTTTTCGAAAGACTTGTATATAATGAATTACATATATCCTTTTCTTTCATAATTAATATCATAATTCCTCAACAACACGGTTTCGTCAAATTACGTTCAACGGCAACTAATCTGATAACTTTTACTAGCTTCCTATTTGATAATTTTGATAATCGCATTCAAGTTGATGCAGTCTACACGGATTTTCGCAAAGCCTTTGATAAGTTCGATTATGAAGTGCTATAAAATAAAATTGCCTTTATTGGAATCCGTGAAAACTTATTACGATGGTTTTATTCCTACATCACAAATCGTAGCCAAAAGGTAGTTATCAATGGTGATCACTCAAATATCACATAGGTTACTTCTGGAGTGCTACAAGGCTCAATGCTTGGCCCCCTTTTATTTATAAACGACATTGGAAATTGATTTAAAATACCGAAATACCTTTTTTAATTTAATTGTTTGCAGTGGGTCACTGCCGAACAAACACTGGTTTCCGCTCCCCCGACCGCCGTATGGTTGATACCTGTCACAAAAACTTTGAACAAATCGACATCTTTGCTTGCTCCATGTTCCAGTTCAAGATTCTTATTCACAAGGCACTGACCCACTGTTAACACATTATTTTATTCCGTAGTTGTAGAATACTCCCTCGAAGTTGAATTCCCATTCATATTTTTAATTGTGAATTATATTTCAATTTTTTATTAATATTATTTGCCACGCTTGGCATTACTAAGCGACTAAAATTCTTTAATTTGTATGATTATTTTTCTTGTTAATTTGAGAACAGCGTTGTGGGCTGCATTATTGCGTATTTAATGTATTTAACATTTAAACAAAAAATCTGGCGAATAAACAGACAAAAATAAATAGGCAATACAATACCTAATTTAAGACACAGACTTCTAGAACGATGTGTTGGTCCTCAAGCATTTCGCCAGATAAAGTTATTTTTAATTTGTAGTGTTTTTGAAGTCGGTTCTATTTTTTTGTATCATCCTATATGATCCACACATAATTCCTCCTCCGAATATTTTTGTCATCTAATCTATTATCTGATCATAGTTTGCAATAATAAAGTTAAAACAACTATAACCTTTAACTAACGTTATAACCTTTATTTATTACAGTTTCCTTGCACAACTTAATTTTATATATTTTTTTTTTATTTTACTTATAAAATGTTTTTATTATTCATAAAGCTACCAAGGCAAAACTATGATTTCATTCTTATCTTGGTATAGTTACCTCATCATCGGCCTATATATCGTCCCACTGCTGGGCACAGGCCTCTTCTCATACAGAGAAGGCATGAGCATTGATCACCACGCTTGCTCAAGGCGGATTGGCGATTTCAGACTTTTTAAGTCCAGGTTTCCTCACGATGTTTTCCTTCACCGTTAGTAAGTGACGTCTAAGATATACTTAGAAAGTACATATGACTTTAGAAAAGTCATATTGGTACTTGCCAGGTTTCGAACCTGCACACTCGTACACGAGAGGCAGGTGCCTTAACCACTAGGCCACCACGACTACGTTTTTATTATCCGATTATCCGTGAAATGGTATAGTTACCATTTCACGGATAATATATTTTATTTCTACTGAATCACTTTTTTACAATCGTTGTAACGTACAGAATGTTACTATTAGTTATGTCGTGTTTTATAATGCATTTAAGTCCTTCCTGTACAACAAAACAATTGAAAACGTCAGCACGAGTCTATCACGGACGGGACATTAAACCAGGCGAGTTTACATTTGTGGTCCTCGGTGCTACAATCTACGACAACGAACCCTTCAGGTTATTCACTGGCTCCATGATAGCGCAGCAATGGGTACTGACTTGCGCTCATTGCGTTGACTATTTAAAGATTGAGAAGTTTATTGTATGGTACGGCAACTATACAATTTCCTTTTTACAATCAAAACTAGACACTAAAGTTTTGAAAATGTTCATACATACATCTTATCGAGTACATGATTATAATGGTATCTACTATTGTATTAACGATATAGCCTTGTTACGAGTGCAGAAGAAACAAGATATGATAAGCTTTGGAACAATATCAGCTGTTGATCATAGTACCCTGAATGGTCTCCCTGTAACGTATATAGGTGGTGGGGGAACACATAGCCCTGAGGGGGACAATCTCAAGCCGCTGCAGGTTGGTGAAGGTGCTATAGTTCCGTGTTATGAATACATGAAAGAATGGACAAATGTGGGGATTTGCGTAGTCGGCAAGTGTTCAAAAAGGTTCGAAATTACCTATTATGGTGACTCTGGTGGACCATTGCTAAATGACGGTAAGATTATAGGAGTGTTGGCTCTCCGTCATGAAACCGATATGATGTCAATGAATGGATACACACCTGTCAGTCCCCAAGTGGACTGGATTTATGAAGTTACGAGTAAAGCGGACCCAAGCTGACGAACTAACTTACTTTACGAGAACAATGTAAAATAATGATGTAAGAGGTAATAACTTAAATACTTTTTCAATGATTAAATCTAGTTTGAATAGTTATTTTTTTTACATCTACCAACGTACACCATGCTACTATTAGTTATTTCCCGTATCGCAATTGTTCCTGTACAGCTAACCAATTAAAAACGTTCGCACCACAAGTCTGTTATGGACGGGACGAGTATACCTTTGTGGTCCTTTGCACAAGTCAGTACCTACACATGAGAGCGATATCACAGAGCCAGTAAATACTCGAAAGGATGCGTTGTTGCAGATCTTACCACAAATGTATACTCTATGTGTCTAAATGTCATTGCTACTATAATTTGCAAACCCCTGTGCATTATTTACAACAGGTGTATTACGGACGGAGTATTTCCTAATAAATGGAAACGTGCTAACAAAACAACAGTGCACAAAGGAGGGTCTAAGCGTAATGCAGAGCATTATCGACCTATTTCAATTCTGTCAGCATTATAGGTAAATATTTCGAAAGACTTGTACATAATGAAAAATTAAACTCTTTACTTTCATGATTCCTCTTAATATCATAATTCCTCATCAACACGGTTTCGTCAAATTACGTTCAACGACAACTAATCTGATAACTTTTACCGGCTTCCTATTTGATAATATTGATAATCGCATTCAAGTTGACGCAGCCTTCACGGATTTTCGCAAAGCCTTCGATATGGTCGATCATGAACTGCTATTAAAAAAATTGCCTGTAATGGAATCCGTGGAAACTTATTAGGATGGTTTTATTCTTACATCACAAATCGTTGCCAAAAGGTAGTTATTAATGGTAATTACTCAAATATCACACAGGTTACTTCTGGAGTTCCACAAGGCTCAATGCTTGGCCCCCGTTTATTTTATATTTATATAAACGACATTGGTAATTTCTTTAAAACTACCAAATACCTTTTGTATGCAGACGATTTAAAAAATCAATATGATATAAACACTGACGACTGCCTCCTATTTCAACAAAACCTGGATAGACTTACAAACTACTGCTACAATAATGAACTACAATTAACTTTGCCCAAATGTACTTATTTGAATTTCACCAAAAATAGAAACATCACTAACTTTAGTTACACTCTTTGACATGCACCACTCAATAGTAACATCTATAAAATATCTAGGAATTACGCTTAATTCCAAACTATATAAACATATTGACAAAATTGTTAATAAAGCTTTTCAGCTCTACGGCTTCCTCATGAGATTGACTCAAGATTTTAAAAGAACTTCGTCATATCTCTGTTTTGTATAAGACCCTGTTCGTTCACAATTAGAGTATGCTATTCTACCTGTCTGGAACCCTTCTTATAATAATTATGTCTTTCTTTTCTTTTTTTTCTTTTTAAATAAAACGTTGCCCCACACTAGGAATTTCTCCTGTGTCGTGGGTGCGTTTACAAACATTAATTACACATGCACAAACACCCAGACCCGGAACAATTTTAGTTGTCCCGTGCGGGAATCGAACCCGCGACACGCAGCGCAGCAGCCAATTGCTCAGCCACTACGCCAAACGTGCCGTCAAATGTATGTAGATATGATTGAGTATGTTCAACGCGCAAAGCAGTGTCGATGATGGCATCGACACTGCTACCTATGGAGGTACTATTTATTATACGACTCAGGAAGTACAAATTATTGACTTTACGTTCAAGACGATAGTATTTATAAGCCATAAATCTTTTTGAAATAGTGACAAATAAATTCAATTGTATAGATCTGAACAATACGTTATGTTATGCAGTTTCAAGAACTATACAAAGACGCCGAGTATGCTTCGGCAATTTGTTTGCAGTGGGTCACTGCCGAACAAACACTGGTTTCCGCTCCCCCGTCCGCCGTATGGTTGATACCTGTCACAAAAACTTTGAACAAATCGACATCTTTGCTTGCTCCATGTCCCAGTTCAAGACTCTTATTCACAAGGCACTGACCTACTGTTAACACATTATTTTATACCGTAGTTGTAGAATACTCCCTCGAAGTTGAATTCCCATTCATATTTTTAATTGTGAATTATATTTTAATTTTTTTATTAATATTATTTGCCACGCTTGGCATTACTTAGCGACTAAAATTATTTAATTTGTATGATTACTTTTATTGTTAATTTGAGAACAGCGTTGTGGGCTGCATTATTGCGTATTTTCATGTTTCTAACATATAAACAAAATTGTATAATGTTGCTGTTTGTGCCATTTGAATAAAATAAAACTATAATTAAGATTAAATAAAAATGTCTGGTTACGTGTGGGTAATGGTGGTAACGTCTTCACAATCATAAACTCGTGGCGCGAACATTTTCTATCATTTTGCTGCAAAGTAAGGATTTAAGTGTGTAAGTTACAAAACACGACATAACCAACAGTAAATATGGTTTGCGTTTGAACCATTGTCAAATAATGGATTCTGAAGTTTTGAATTATAAATAAAATGTTTTATACAAGTCAATCGGGATCACAATCTTTAAGCTATGTTATTTTTTATGATTTAAACCTATGCTTGCCAAAATATGACTCAACTTTTATTCGTAATAACAGTTTCATTGCACAACTTAATTTTAAAATTTCAATTCATTTTATATTACATGAAAAATGATTTTATTATCGATAAAGCTACCTAGGCAAAACTATAATTTCATTCTTATCTTGATACAGTTACCATTTCACGTACAAAAGTATGAGCATACTGTAGAAGTTGCAACTACAACTTTCCTAGCATATTTTATTTCTACTGAATCACTTTTTTACAATCGTTGTAACGTACAGAATGTTACTATTAGTTATGTCGTGTTTTATAATGCATTTAAGTCCTTCCTGTACAACAAAACAATTGAAAACGTCAGCACGAGTCTATCACGGACGGGACGTTAAACCAGGCGAGTTTACATTTGTGGTCCTCGGTGGTAAGATCTACGATAACGAACCCTACAGGTTATTCACTGGCTCCATGATATCGCAGGAATGGGTACTGACTTGCGCTCATTGCGTTGACTACTTAAAGATTGAGGAGTTCATTCTATGGTACGGCAACTTTACTATTCCCTATTTACAATCGAAACTATACACTAAAGTTTTGAAAATGTTCATACATACATCTTATAGATTTCATAATGATAACTTGCAATACTACAATGATAACGATATAGCCTTGTTACGAGTGCAGAAGAAACAAGACCTGATAAGCTTTGGAACAATATCAGCTGTTGATCATAGTACCCTTAATGGTCTCCCTGTGACGTATGTAGGTGGTGGGGGAACACATAGCCCTGAGGGGGACAATCTCAAACCGTTGCAGGTTGGTGAAGGCGCTATAGTTCCGTGTGACGAATACATCAAGGAATCCACTAATGTGGGGATTTGCATAGTCGGCACGTGTTCAAAAAGGTTTGAAATGCCCTTTGCCGGTGACTCTGGCGGGCCACTGCTGTATGACGGTAAGATTATAGGAGTGCTGGCTTTTGGTTATGATACCGATATGATGGCAATGAATGCATACACACCAGTCAGCCCCTACGTGGACTGGATTTACGAAGTTACGAGTAAAGCGAACTCAAGCTAACGAACTAACTGACTTTACGAGAAAATAATGATTTAATAGGTAATTAGTGAAATTGTGTGATAATTATTAAATAATATATCTCATTTTTACTAACCGCATTTTTTGTTACTTCTATTACTATTTACTACACATTTATTCAAGCAAACTAGCTTTTGTAAACGTATTAAAGAGCCTTTTTCTGGGGTCCACCTTTTACTGCCGACTGTGTCGTACAAATATTTATAGCAAGCAGCCCACCGCTGCCAAGGCTGCGGAATGTTCAAAAGAGAACATAGATGGGTCAAACGTAATATGATAATAATAGTGACTGCAATATACACATACCATTCAAAGCGGTCGGTCCGTGGCTGGGTTGCCATCTATGTCACAGCGAGTCTCCTCCGTACCGCCATAGCGAGACTCCTCCTTGCCCCGGAGCATGTTAAGCTGTTGGTCCCGTTTGAAGCTGTTGGTCCCGTTTGACAGTCGTTACGGGTAGTCAGAAGCCAGAAAGTCTGAAAACCAGTCTTACCAAGGGGTGCCGTGTTACCCGGTTACTGGTCTGCCCTTGTAAAACACTAGTACTCAGCTGCGGTTTAGACTGGAAGCTGACCCCAACATAGTTGGGAAAAGGCTAGGCAGATGAAAGAGAGAGTGCTGTGAGCATTATAACTGAAAACTGTTCTCGTACGGTTACACTGCTATGAGGCTGTTACACAAGGAGAGTTTAACGCTCGCTCGCGGCGATTTCTTCCAGGCAATAATATGGTCACCAAGGACAAGACACCTTCTTCCAAACAGAATGGTAAGGTTTTACTAAAGGCCGTTGTACAACTGACGCCGGTGTTATTGAGATCAATCACATCTTTAAAGCGTATGAGGAAACTCATGATTCCATTGGAATTTTGCTGGAACCTCTCAAAAGTATTTGATTGCGTAAATCACAAAACACTTTTTCTAAAACTGGATCATTACGGAATAAAACATGGATCCCTCGGGTTAATTCGATCGTACCTAAATGATAGGCAACTTAAAGTTCAGGTAAACGGCGTAAACTCACTGGGCACTAAGATGGCAATGGGTGTTCCACAAGGTTCAATATTACGTCCGTTCCTCTTTTTAGTTCACATTAATGATTTGCCACATTTATTTGAAAGTCAACCAAAGATGGTGTTGTTTGTTGTTTTATAAAATATGTGATAGCACACAAACTAGCTTTACCACAGTTAAGATTATCTTAGGCACATATATGTACAATTGTACATATTTCGTGGGATATTGTGTTAAAAGTTATAATAAAATAACAGATTCCATGACACCGTAGGTAGCGAAAAAACTTATATTCGTATTTATAATATTACTTAGAATATGCTATTTCTCCTGGTTTCCCCCGCGTCCTAAAGGAAGTACTAAATGCCTCTGATTAAAAAAGGCTATAACCGTCCCCTCAATCTATCTCCATACAAAATTTCATCTAAATTGGTTCCATCATCTTACTGTGGAAGCGTAAGAAACAAACAAACTCACATTTGTATTGATAAACTTCATGTTAGTTAGGATTAGTTCACATACATTATTTACATGTTAATATTTTTTTTGGATAGGAAATCATTATATGATCCCTCTCGCCGTGGGTGGCGGGTGGGAGTGTCAGACTCTTACTGACTAAAACCCATCCATGTTCCTTCCTCAGCCCTTTCTATTCTGGGGGCGCGGTGACTCTTTCGAACCTCCCACAGTGCATGAGGTTCATTTGCTGTCTGTGAGCCTATCACACGACCTGAAGCCAAACCAACAATTTAAACAAAAAAAACTGACATATATGTGTGTACATGCATTAAGCAAAAACTACTCAATGGATTTGAATGTTTGGTACACACATAGTTTATAACGTGTATAACATATAGGATATAACTTTTGTCTCGGTATAACATCAGGCAGGATAGGAGACACAAATAGGATTACTTGAGTCAAAATTAACGGTAAAAAAAACTATTTTTTTTTGGATATGTTTAATATTATGAAATGAATGAATATAGTTAATTGAAATGTTCACAGAAGAGATCTCTACTGACACACATATATTGAAAGAAGAAAGGAAATGCAGTTACACAATTAGTGCGATGAAGCGCATAAAATTGAACTGTTGTTGGGACGAACGAAGACTGTCACTCTGCCATCAGGCAACTTCTTCCAGCACAGTGGATAAGGATGCATCAGGCAGGCCGAGTAGATGTATAACTCGAACATATCAAAATCTGCAATGATGATAAAACAATAAGCTTAACTATTAATATCATAAATGCAAAAGAGTGTTTGTTTGTTACACATTCATGGTAAAACGGTTGAACTGATTTCGATGAAATTTGGTAGGGAGATAGAGGGGAAAAAAGACGTGGTGGCACCGCCTCTCATGTACGAATGTGCGGGTTCGGAACCTGGCAAGTACCAATGTGACTTCCCTAAAGTCATATGTACCTATTTTCTAAGTATATCACTGATTAACGGTGAAGGAAAAACATCGTGAGGAAACTTGAACAAACAAAAAGTCTTAATACTAAAAAACGAATTAATGCTCATGCCTTCTCTGTATGAGAAGAGGCCTGTGCCCAGCAGTGGGACAATATACAAGCTGATGATGATGATAGTGGAAATCGTTTTATGCGGGTGCATCATCATCTGCCTAGCTTTTTCCCAATTACGTTGGAGTTGGCTTCTAGTCTAGTGATGTGGCTGAGTGCCAGTATTTTAAACTGGACTGCCTATCTAACCTCCATAACCCATAGTTACCGGGTAACACGGTACAGCTCGGTAAAATTACCCGTAAGAGTACCCGTAACGACATCATTTGTCAAGTAATTTGTATAAAAGTAACAAAAACTATATGTTTGTGTTTCCATATGTTTGAGTCCTTTAAACACGAAACGTTGTCATTGCATTTTCTTGATTTTTTACACAACAACGCTTTTCTATTGGTTTTTAATTAAAGATTTTTTCATGAAATAGAAAAATTTGTTTCCCGGAGTACGTTTTCTTTTACTAGACTTTTCCTTTAACGTGGGTGCGTTATTAGAAAAACCCGGTCACACGACAGACACCACCGTGCGTGTCAACACATTTTCAGTGATAAAAAACACCGTGTGTTTAGTTAAACTGCAACTTCGAACATCTGGGATAGGCAGCTGAAGCAGAGGAAAGGTGAGCCATGCTCATTTTCTTCTGTCCGTGCGTCCAGCCTGTGTAGCTATTGGGGACTCAATACCCGACATGTATACAGTCCACTCGCTATCGAACATTCTGGTACAAACGTACATTACATATACATAAACATCCAGACCTCGAACAATAAATAAATAAATCTTTGGACAATTTCACACAGCGCCATCTAGCCTCAAAGTAAGCAACTAATATGCTTGTGTAATGGGTGCTAGCTTAACGGATATACTACTTATATCAAATACATAAATATTATACATACTAACACCCAGACCCGTCACAGAAATTAAAATTCATCATTTCAATTTCTGCCCGGCCGGGAATCGAACCCGGGACCTCTTGTGTGGTATTACCACTAAGCCACTCAGCTCGTCAAATTTTAGTTGTCCCGTGCAGGGATCTAACCCGCGACGCGTAGCGCAGCAGTCTGTCACTCAATGTTAAAAGACCAACAAGAACAAAATATTATAATATTTACATTCGGGGCTGATTGAGCGCTTGTGGAAGTCGTAGTTCCTCTTCACGAAGGGCGTGTTGAGGTGCCTCTTCATATCCTCGCGGACCGCCTCTTTCATCTTCTCCAGTTTCTCTGGAAAATAATATAGTTTATCATAAGTATTACTTTTTGAAAAAAAAAAAAACAATTTAATACGTATATATAACCTTCTAAGTAACAGAACACCCACTGTATTGCGATTTCTACTAATTAAAAACAATTATTTAGATTTTTTTAATTTCAAGTACATTTCAAAGAAAGAAATTTTACATACTAGAGGACAAGATTTTATTAAAAAAATTTGATTATAAGATTTTATATTTTAAGAAATTAAGTTTTTTTTTACTTAGATACAATAAAATGTATTTTATAATTACAATTAAAGTGTATTTTGAATTTCTTGTAAAATATTTTTAATTACAAAAAAATATTGACAAATTGCAATTTATGGAATTTACTAAGGATTGTAATTTATCAATAAATAATGTAACGGTTTTTTAATTGTTTTTTCCATGATTGTACTCTTACAATATTTTAATAACTGCACTGAAATGCATGAGAATTAATTATAATATTTTCTAATAATTTAATTCAATATTATATTTTCACTAAAAGTCAAAATCAAAAACATTTTTGTATTTTAAATAGGCATCTGCTCATATAAAAAAAAGTCGCACCAATCGCACTGTAATTTTATCACGGGGTAATTAATAATCGCAATGCTACTTATTCAGTACCAATACTATGCTAAGTAAGGAATTAATCACAGTGTTTACTCGAGTTTCCCTTTGTTGCTACGAGACACGCCCCTGGAAAACAAAGGTCGAAGGAAGGAACATGGATGGGTTTTAGTCAGTAAGAGTCTGATACTTCCCACAGCACAAGGAATTATTTGATGAATTCCCATCCCATCATAATGATAAATGATCATCATGATGATCCCCTTTGCTCTGCGGACGCACACATCTTTTGTATTTGCACCTTTCATAGTATAGTAATGTTATTCAAGACGGGTTACACTTAATCACAAGTCGCTAAAGCATAATGCTTAAAGCTTAGATTACTCTTCTTTATGAGAAGGGCTGGCACAGCGCGAGCTCTTGCTAAACGAAAAACTACAACTAGCAATTATATTCTGAAGGAACTACATTAAGCAACCAGATAAAAAATATAATATGTTGTTCTCTAGTAAGCACCTAGTATGGGGTGCCTAATATTTTTTAAAACGTAGTCCGGAGACAAAGGGAAAATGCTATCGTCCAACTCCCCTACTAAGAATGCAGGTACCAATCTATTTCCATATCAAATTTGGCCATTAAAAATAGACAGGCAGCTATGGAATTTATAAAATAACAACAGTTTTTTTTTAAGTATTTACTGTAGTATAATCGCTAGTATTTTTTTTATTATACGTACACATAATTATACAAGTGACACACTCGCTTTACATACAATTATATATGTAATATTATGAGTAAAACACATTTAATACGCATTAACATAAAAATATTAGGTATATTTTATTGTCAAATAATGTCAGAAGTAAAATCAATTCCGTATCAATTACAATTTGATCAATATAAAATAGAAATATAATATCAAAAAAATAAGAATCATAATTTGTAATAATAATAATTTGGTGTGCTTAAAAACGAGTTGATTAAATCAGTTGATATTCTTTATTTAAAATAACAATAATCTTTATTTAAAATTTAAGGCGTATGATGTCACAACAATTTTGTTATAGAACGCACACTACCTCATTATCTTCCTGCCCTTATCCCGAACAATATGGGGTCTGTGCAACATTTCTCATCCTTCCAATTAATATCTCTATCGGCAGTCATCTCATTATTCAGCTTCTTTCTAGCCAAGTCATCTTTTACAAAATCCATCCAAGCACACTACCCAGTACTCACTTTCTTAAAATTTTAATTTATATTAAAAAAAAACATTCTGGATTCTGACTACCCGTAACAATTGTCAAAGGTCTACAAAATGACAGCCGGGATTTAACGTGTTTTTCGAGAGACGGAAGAGTCTCGAAAATATTAGTCAGATATAATATAATAATAACAAACACAATACAATCTTAACTAGTGTTATAAATACGAATGTAAATCTTATAAATTGTAAATATAAATATAAATTGTAAATCTTATATTATTTCCTCTAAATCACTTCAGCAAATATTCATAAAAGCAATAAACAAACAAACGCATTTATAACATTAGTATTGATTAAGTTAAAATTAGCACAGCAATTAACGTACCTAAATCCTTTTCATATTTAGTCTTCGGAGGGACTCTAGCGGCTTGTCCCTTAGCATCCCCAACCCGTCCCGTCTTAACGTGGTCCTTTTTAGGGACATCATTCTTCGAGGTTTCCGACATGTTGAATACACACACAGAAAGACTATTTTTGTGCGAATTTGAGCTGCAATGATTTGTGAGCTCCAGCCAGGAGAGCAGGCCGAACTAGACTGACGCGGATCAATATGAAGTGCAGACACTCATATAAATAATGATGTATTACTCGGTAGCTATAGGCGCTGACTACTTTATTGTATCGCTGTTTTATTTACTCTGTTGTAGATTTATTAATTGTTAGTTTTGGAATATTAAATTGTACATTATAATGTTAATTTAAACACTGCAACATTGCTAGACAAATGTTCTGAATTCGAATGTTTTTATACAACAAAAAAAGATTTTTCATGTAGGAGGCTGACTGTAATTAATACTAGTTTTAGCACATATCAAGACAATGAAAGTGTTTTCTGTGTGGTACATAGAAGGTGGCTGGATAGGATAATAATATATTCTACCCAACAATAGAAGATAGTTATGGTAGTTACTTATTACGTTACTTATTACCGAAGTATTCAAATTGTATTAGATTATTTTTTTATTACAGTTTTCATCATTTAATTTATTTTCTGTGACCTTTCCGACCTTCATTCTGAAAAGTAAGTACAAGGAAAACCCAGTGACGAAATGTATTCTAATTTTAGAATAGGCTGTAACACAATTCTAAAACGACATAATTCATGAAGACATAAGGTTGAAAATTAACTGAAGAACTTTAGCGAAGGAACACACCCTCCAATCTTTCCTTGACTACAGAAAAAGGCAAGGTACAAAAGAATCCTCCGTCTTTGTTTTCTGGTCCAGACGCAAGAATGATTCATGCAATCCATCTCTTATTTGTTCTACCTGTGCTGTTTCTTCTTACTACATCAATACTCATCATTTGCTTAAAGCAAGTGTATCGACCCTATTAAATATTTTTACACACAAATATGTTTATACATAAAGTTTATGACTGATACGTTGAGATTGTATATTCCGAAAATTGTGTTTTTCAATCATGTTCGTAAAATTGATTGTAGTATTTTGTTATGTTACAACTTCACTCACACAAATGAAAAACCCAAAAGACTTTGAAGTCGAAGAAGTGAAATACGGTGAATATCCTTTCGTGGTCGCTTTATTAGAGATCTACGTGGACGATAACAATACGGAGGGCATCTTTGGGTTCTGCACAGGCTCTTTGATAACCGAACAATGGACACTGACAGCCGCACATTGCATAGAGAAGAGACTAGTCGAAGAATTATATGTTTGGTACAACAACTTCAGCATATCCCCTTTAGAAACAAAACTGTATTCGAAAGTTTTGAAGAAAGTCGTGCACCCAGTGTATTCTTCGAGAAAATTCTCCCTGGATTACGATATCAGCTTGTTACTTGTCCATGATATAAACTTGAGTAGTTACGGTGTGTTATCACTGAAGGATCCGTCAGTGATGATAGGTCGTTCAGTGGTCTACGTCGGTGGGAGTAGGATAAATGATTCAGGGAACAGCACGATGAAATTGCTCCGTTATGGCGAGTCTGAAGTCATCGAATGTGACGTAGCAATAAAATCGACGCTTAAATACGTGCTGTGTGTTATCACGGATAGTTTTAAGAGCTATGAGCCCATTTGCTATGGGGATTCAGGTGGGCCGTCTTTCTATGAGGGAAGGATAGTAGGATTGTGTGCTTTTAATATCGTAAGTAATAAAACAGTGAGCGTGTTTACAGCAGTGACTCCTTTCAAAGATTGGATGCTTGACGTAATGCATACGATTCACATAAAGTTTGAACAGCCAACAACACAAATAACCACCATATCAGATGATTTAAAAGAACTACGTGACATATTGAATGCAAGTCTGTATCTTCAGTCTAAATGGTAGTAACAGAAATTGAAAAAAATACATGTGATGGAATGGATGAGAACTTCAGAATTTAGAATAGCTTTATTAATTCTATTACAATTCTAGATCGATTTGGTGCATTTGATAGTAATGAAAATATTATAATACTGAACAAATAAAGACGTTTTGTTTAACCTTTTGATATCCAAGGAGCAAATCCAGAGAACCCATTAAAGTCTACAAATATATAATTACAATGCTAATTGGTTTTATTACTTTTACAATAGTAAACAACCTAGAATATTGTTGTTTTTCTCTCTTTCTCCCTCTAAGCGTCAACTCCGGTTCCACCCACAGCTGGTTCTTTGTAACCCACGCTCCGCTCTTCCGCATTTTCTCCTCCACTTTGCACGGTCTTCGGCATCCTTTGTACGAAAGCCATTGTCACGCATGTTCTTCCTGTCGACGTCAAGCCATCATTTTATGGGCCGACCCCTTCTGCGGGGACCTGGGGGACGCAGGCCCAGGTTTTATTGGACGTATTATATGATAAATCCAGTCTATGTAAGGGCTGATAGGAGCGTAGCCAGCGCGAGCTATCACTGGGCTTTCAACCGCGTAGGAACCCAATCCAATAACCTGACCGTCATATATCAAAGGCCCACCAGAGTCTCCGTACCACGGTCTCTGCATTCTTCTAGCACATTTTGGGGCAATACATAACACATATTTGGATTTGCTGCTCATTTCCATATCGCACGGAATGATAGTACCTTCGCCTTTTTGAAGAGGGCCATATGATTGTGCTTCTGCGGACATTGTGGTGCTGCCACCACCGATGTATATAACCGGCAGCCCGGTCATCGTGGACCTGTCAATAGATGACAATCGCGCGTAACTTTGTAAATCGATCCTATGACTAACACGAAATACACATATGTCGTTGTTTACAAGCAGATCAACTCTGCCTCCGTTTGTAGTTAACAATCGGTAGCTAGGGTGTAGTGTCATCTCGATGACTTGGGACATTAGATGCGAGTACGTAGGTGGCTCGGTGAAGTTCCCGTACCAGGCGTACAGACGTGGGTGGAAGCCGACTATGCAGTGGCCAGCGGTGAGGCCCCACACTTCGGTGATCATAACGCCCGTGCACACCCTGGTCACATAATATACAGGTAAGATGATTGCCAAAACAACCACATAGGGATATTCGGTTTCTTTCACATCCTCTCCTTGGTGTACTCGTAGACTTTTTGATGAGAGGTATCTGGAGACAGCTCGAGTGTCACTGATGTTAACTAGCAATAACCATAGGATTGAAAATGGATGGCACATACTGCAGTTCGTGAGTATTTTTCGCAAAACTTATTGCATATGTAGGTATAGAAAATAGGTACAAAATAGTTCCAATTTAATGGATTTCGCAGGTCGTAATAATCGATTTTATTATTTCAGATTATTGTTGTTTTACGAATAAAGGAAAGTTTTGTTTTACTTATCTAACAATGTAATGTGGTTATAGTTGCTGTAGCGTATACAGTGGGTGCTTTATTTAAATCATCATCATCCACCAGTCCTCCTGCTCTTATCCCAAATTATTTATGGTCGGCGCAGCATGTCTTCTTATTCTATACATCTCTATCAGCAATCATCTTATCAGTCACCCTCTTTCTAGCCAAGTCATCGGGTACTTTATGATTATTATTACACCTCGTCGAGTATGTGTCGTGACCATATCATAGATTTGCTCACTACATGAAATGTTCGAGATTTTCATAATGCCATTTATAACCTAACCAACCTAATTCATGGAGTGAGCAAATTTAGGATATGGCAATGACATTATGCATGCATGATGTGTGTGACAAATAAAGTGTAGTTGTTTATGGGTAAAGGAGCAACAAACATACATACATACTTTTGCGTTTATAAATCTACTTTAGTAGGAAATACAATGGAAGTTAAATACACATGGTCAGTTTATCGATCGGGCAATTATGTAGACATGTATCTAAGTAACTTGTATAGGCTAATAGAGGCCCCCACTTTTAAGGGGTAGGTTGCACCCTAGGTATTGATTGATGCGCTCCCTACTGCTCTCCCTTGCGTTTAGGTCTTGTGCAAATTGCACTTTAAAGCACTTCCAAATTATGAATAATAATTATTGTAACTCTTTGAATGACTGTTTAGATAATGGTCAATCAAGTGTTATTAATTGGACTAATTATATTAGAAGCGCATGTGAAATTTTTAATGAGTGGTCAATTGGTTGTATGATTTAATATCAGGTTATTACATCATCATCTGCCTAGCCTTTTCTCAACTATGTACGATGATGCAGCTGAGTACCAGTGTTTTACATAGAGTGACTGCCTATCTGACCTCCACAACCCTGTTACCGAGTAACACGGTATCCCTTGGTAAGACTGGTTGTCAGACTTTCTGGCTTCTGACTACCCCTAACTACTATCAAAGATTTACAAATGACAACCGGGACCAACAGCTTAACGTGCTTCGAGGCACGGAGGAGACTCGCTATAACAAAGATGGTCACCCATCCACGGACCGACCGCGCCAATCGCAGCTTAACCTTTGATCGGTCGAACCGTGCGGCTGTTACTTACCCACGAGCTAATATACATAAACCTACAAAAATCATACCTGTATAATGGAGAGGTTATTGCATAACTCATAAGATAATAGGAAATTTTGGAAATAAGCTAAGGAAATCTTTTTCAAAACTGAACTGACACCAATTGACATTGTCGACATCAATTCATAATATATAATGTAACTGCATTTACTATTAAAAACCATTAGTCCGGTCAATTTAGACATAAAAATAGTGATCAAATAACAAAAATTCCGACAGAGCCAAATTTCCGTAAAGACCTTTGGTTTACCATGAAAAATAAAATATTGAAAGTCCCCATCAATCCCATGACTGCTAAAAAAGTTATTAGGGGTCAAAGGTCAAAATTTCAGGTTTTTGGGTTTTTTCTCGAAAATGGTAAGTTTTTCAAAAAAATACTTCAGACTAAAGTTGTAGATCTTAAAATTTTCTACAAAAATGTCCTTATGATTTTTTCTCTAAGTATCACCGTTCCTGAGATATCCTAATTGTAAATCACGTTCTAAATAATATGCACACGTTTGCCACATATATACATACTCAGGTATTGCCGATGTAGTATCACAACCGGTTATCGCATGTAAAAATAAAATATAGTTTTGGCATTTAGGATAAGCCGATAAACTTTTTGAAGAATACATTTCTGTTCGCTGTTGAGTCTTTCCAGGTTTTAGAAAGTATATAGTTTTATCAATTGTAGTCCTTGCGGTAAGTAGTACCAACAAATCAACATCTTCACCCACTACAATTGTTGTGTTTGTTGCATTTTATTGTTGTTGCATGTTATTCAAGGCCATTTGGGTAGAGAGGATTCTCGAAGGGACTGACTGTCTTTTAAATGTATATTTTCTCAATATAGTATATAGTTTATACATAAAAGAGACACAAATAGGCATTTTTGCTTGCTTAAGTACCTGAGTATGTATATATGTGGCAAACGTGTGCATATTATTTAGAACGTGACTTTTACAATTACGATATCTCAGGAACGGTGATACTTAGAGAAAAAATCATAAGGACATTTTTGTAGAAAATTTTAAGATCTACAACTTTAGTCTGAAGTATTTTTTTGAAATAACTTACCATTTTCGAGAAAAAGCCCAAAAACCTGAAATTTTGACCTTTGACCCCTAATAACTTTTTTAGCAGTCATGGGATTGATGGGGACTTTCAATATTTTATTTTTCATGGTAAACCAAAGGTCTTTACGGAAATTTGGCTCTGTCGGAATTTTTGTTAATTTAATTGTCTAAATTGACCGGACTACATTACGCGTTGTTGTTTTTAATTCTGTTCATTTTATTTTATTTTTAGAGAAAAAAAAAACAATCATTTTTTACTAAATATTGTCAGTTCTTCTCGACAAGAGGAAAAAAAAATCATTAAACACTACACTCAAACATTATCACTATTAATATTTAGCGAGATATTGAATTTATGTTATGTTAATAACTATTATTACTTTATTTCACTTATTACTGTTTCGTTAAAAAAATCTCTCATAAATTATTTTCGACATTAAACGTTCATAATATTTATATATTAGGTCAATAACCGCACAATATTTATTGCATTTAAGACACAGACTAACCTCATTTACATTGGAATTTATAAAATATCGTTAATATTGATCGGTAGAAGAAAACTTTCAGCCTACATAATAATATTAATTAAAAATATATACGAGAATTGAAAAAAATATTATATTAGATTTTTTTTATCTCATTTCTATAACCATTTTATTTTATTTGCACCACTGTATATTATTATATTTCTTTAAAATAAACCTAAGAATAAAATTGCCCTAATATTCACCCAATTATGTTTTTTTTTGCCAATCAATAATTCCTATTTTTATTCAGTCACAAATTAATTTCTTTAATAATTTCCATACGTGTCCATTTACATCTAAATAAACCGCACGATAACTGAATAAAGAAAAATTGAGCAAAACACTACCTTATGCAATAACCACCCAATAATATCAGTACAGTAACATCACCCTACCACACAACATTTGTTCAGGGTTTTATCACAATCTACATTGTCAATTAGGACCCACCTCGGCCGAATTGACACGTAGAGTGCAACGGGACAGAGCGTTGCTCGAAGGTCATTCAGCGACGGAGAATCTTAACATCGCCATTCAGGACGTGTGGTGGTATTGCAACACCCTCTAGGGAAGGTGCAGGTAAAATGGCCAGTTTATGACGCCATTACGCAAAGACGAGACTACTTGTATACACTGTAGTGTTGTTTTACTAAAACGATACTGGGAACGCCGTACGCCACTGTATTGTGTTCGCTGGCTGGCGGACTAGATGGCGCTGTACGCAATTAAAACATTTGCAAGGGCTGGGTTTAATTTTATGGAAGACTTTTTGTGTTTTTTTCCTAAAATGCAACTTAAGTTTTTTTATGTATATTCCACATGGATTGTATGCTTACAACATACAAATAATGTGAGTAGATATTTCAAATTACGACATAAATGATGATGGAACCATTTACTAAACTTAGTTTAGTTACTTTCAATTTCTTATTTTCGGTTAGTTAATCTATAACCTAGTTATTCAGTTTGATGCTTTTGGTAGGTAGGAAGTTAATTAAAAAATATACCTGAATAAGTATCAGAAAAGCTAGCATAAATCACAGCATTTTGCTAGAACTACGTCGAGTAACAACATTCGTTCCTGCATTGTGTTTGCTGAAATTCTAGACAGATGGCGCTGTTCATAAAAACTGTATTGTAACAAATATAATATATATTTTTTTAATTAGACTATTTACGATACAGGAGAAGTTCTTATTGTGGGACAAAGATTTTATTAAAAACCTTTTATAAATAATATATGTACCTATTTAATTTATGCATTTGAGGCAATATAACTTTATTTAAAGGATGAGTTCGTGGCTAGGTAACAGCGTTACGGGTTGATCAATCAAAGGTTAAGCTACGCTTGACGCGGTCGGTCCGTGGATGGGTGACCATATATGACATAAGGAAACTCCTCTATGCCTCTGATAGCACGTTGAGCTGTTGGTCCCGGCTGTCATTTTGTAGATAATATTTGATAGTAGTTACGGGTACTCAGAAGCCAGAAAGTCTGTCAACTAGTCTTACCAAGGGGTATCGTGTTACCCGGTAAACTGCGTTGTGGAGGCATTCGCTCCATATAAAACGCTGGTACTCAACTGCATCCGATTAGACTGGGAGCCGACCCCAATATAGTTAGGAAAAGGCTAGGCAGATGATGATGATAACTTTATGTAAAGAGCAATTAAAATATCTCAAAAAAATCCTTTATTTCAAACAAGATACAACGAAATGTTTACTAAATAAACAAAGAGATATAATTTGTGAGTTTGTATGCAACAAATAATCGCTGGAACTGAATTCTTGAATGTTAACCCTCCCACAGCTGGGAAAAGAATTAAATACTTGAAGTTATCTCTTCTACTAAGAATATTTGTTCAAGTAATATCTTACTTCATTTTATGGCTCTTTTAAGTGGTTCCTGACCCATTTAGCTTAAACTAGTGGAAATAAGAATAATAGCACATACACTAAGGTACGGCTTTTAAAAACTTACAAAGAAAAGCGTAATATCCTACGTTACAATGAAATAGTAGGTTTTATGTTCTGTTAAGGATTTTGTATAAAATTCTTCTTACCATTCTTGCTAATACTATAAATACAAAATTAACTCTGTCTGTCTGTCACGCTTTCCCGTTAACATAAATTTAATTGCTAGGAAAGGTATGGAGATGGATTGAATTTATTACAACAAATATTAATCCTTGGTTATTTCGTTTTTTTTTTTCTCATATTTAACAAAAAAAGTACCAGTGTTTTACATAGACCGACCCGTCTGATCTCCACAACTGGTTGTCAGACTTTATGGCTTCTGACTACCCGTAACGACTGTCAAAGATCTAAAAAAGACAACCGGGACTAACAGCTTAACGTGCTTTCCGAGGCACGGAGAAGTCTCGCTATGACAAAGGTCATCCATCCAGGGACCGACCGCGCCAAGCGCAGCTTAACCTTTGATCGGTCGAACCGTGCGGCTGTTACTTAGCCACGAGCTCCTCTATCAGATATCTCAATTCACTTAAATCATAATACTATTCTCAACCCATCAGAGAATAATCTAGACTCCCACAATATACTAAGTAATGGGGCACACTAAGTTAGGAATAAGTTACCGAAGCAAGAACAACTTAGTACTTACACTTGATTGTTAAGCCCAAGTAGACTAAGTTTAAATTACCGAACTTACCCTAAACTTACACCCATGCGCCACATTAACTTGATTAAAAATCCCTTATTATAGAGTACTTATCTGTATTTATATCTATACTAATATTATAAAGAGGAAAGATTTGTTTTTTTGTTTGTAGGGTTTTGACTCAAAAACTATTGAACCGATTTTAAAAACTCTTTCACCGTTAGTAAGCTACATCTTTACGAAGTGTCAAAATATGGAATGGTAAAAGCAATATATATGCATAGGATGACAGCAAAAGATATAGAATATTTAGTTTATATTATTTATCAGTCTTTTTTAGATTTTATTTTTAATATCAGTGCTCTAATTTCTTAGCCTAAAAATTACTAACACAAAAAAGAATTTTAACAATTAGTACCTATTCTCAACCAGATAAATATTTTTTTCAAAAAAAATAAGTTGATTGCGTGTCAAAATTAATGGCCACAACTAATTATAGGACGAGCTATTAATTATCATCTCAGGAAAAAAGTAATCAAAGGTCGGTTCCACCATTCCCTTAACTGATAAGTAAAATTAATCACAGTCAGAACTCAGTGAGTTAGTTCCGCCGGGTAACGGGCGATTAATCTTCAGCCGATCGGACTGTCAAGCCGACGTTAACAAGAGATTGTTGTGGTGCCTACGTGCTGTTTCTGAGTCTTGGGTAATTGAGCGATCTTGGTGGCTGTTTTTTTCGTTAAACCTTTCTAGGAAATCATTTATATCTTTTAGCCTACATCAACAATAAGGAGGAGCTCGTGGTTAAAAGCCGCATGTGTCGATCGATCAAAGGCTAAGCTACGCTTGGCGCGGTCGGTCCATGGATGGGTGATCGTCTATTTTCGGGCCTCGAAAAGCGTGTAATGTTGTTGATCCCGGCTGTCATTTGTAGATCCTTGACAACTTTTACGGCTAGTCAGAAGCCAGAAAGTCTGACCAAGGGGTATTGTGTTACGCGATAACTGAGCTGTGGAAGTCAGATAGGCAGTTGTTCCATGTAAAACACTGGTACTTATTTGCATTCGGTTAGATTGGAGCCCGACACCAACATAGTTGAGAAAAGGCCAGGCAGATGGTGATGGTAGCAGACAGAGTTACCTCTAGTTAGGTATGGAGACAGAAGTATTGCTCCACGCAACGGACTGTGGCGCATTGTAATATAATGATCCGCCAAACAGATATATAAATGTCTATAACTAGCTTCCCGCCAGCGGCTTCGCCCGCATGGGCTAAACGAATTCAAATAAAAAATTACAGAGTTTCATACAAACTTTGCCCCCCCCCCCCTTTTTTACCGCCTAAGGGATAGAATTTCCGAAAATCCTTTGTCATCGATGCCTACGTCATACAAAGAACACACCCTCCAAGTTTAAGGTCTCTACGATCAACGGTTTAGGCTGTGCGTTGATTGGTCAGTCATTCAGGACAAAGCATTTTATATGTATAGATTAAGAAAATGCAAGGCAGCGTATTCTCATCAGCATCTTGCTCTAAATGACACAGAATGAAAAAGCAAATTCAAAACAATGATTTGACCAAACCCCCCACGAGGAAAAGAGGGGAAACAAAAACCGCTTGTCACTCAGATCATTACCGTTCGAGAGGTATGTCTAATGAAGCAAGTATTTATTTATCCGCTGGATTCAGCGATTATAGCTAAATTGCTCAAATCGGATCCTGGACTTTCTTCAACAGAGTTTTTCGTCTTTATAATTGATAATCAAAAATTAGGTTCTCAATTTGACTGCTTCACCCAAACAAATACTCAGATTAAGATCAACCCAATTTTCAATTTTTTTTTTATTTCATATAGGCTTTTGCAGGCTCTTATGAAAAGTTCCAAAGAGTAGGTCCTATGGAGAAGAACCGACACGAAACTCCATGGATACTCTTTTCAAAAAAGTAATGGTGTTCACAGTAACTCTTTTACATTAGTATAAGCTAAGAAAAGTATATAATACAAGGTAAGCTACTCAGTTATACAAACCAAAAAAGGAAAATAATAAATAAAGAAGTTTAAGATAAAAATGTACTCCAGTGTCATATTATAGGGCTGTTCAATAGTCGCCAGGGAAGCCACACATGCAGGAACAGGTTAGCGCCATACATACATGTCGTCAACGTAGCCTTGAATTTTATAGTAAGTTTTTTTAACTAAGCTACTTTTGACACCGTTTTTATTTTTTTTATTCGTAAGATCAGTTACACATTTAGCTAGCTTGTGTACGATGAAAATGTTCAGATTAAATAAATATTTGTTTAATACGGAATTCGAACTCGCAGTGGCTTAATCATCAGTCATCCTACTAATATTATAAATGCGGAACTTTGAGAGGATGTATGTATGTTATGTTATGTTATGTTATGTTATGTTATGTTATGTTATGTTATGTTATGTTATGTTATGTTATGTTATGTTATGTTATGTTATGTTATGTTATGTTATGTTATGTTATGTTATGTTATGTTATGTTATGTTATGTTATGTTATGTTATGTTATGTTATGTTATGTTATGTTATGTTATGTTATGTTATGTTATGTTATGTTATGTTATGTTATGTTATGTTATGTTATGTTATGTTATGTTATGTTATGTTATGTTATGTTATGTTATGTTATGTTATGTTATGTTATGTTATGTTATGTTATGTTATGTTATGTTATGTTATGTTATGTTATGTTATGTTATGTTATGTTATGTTATGTTATGTTATGTTATGTTATGTTATGTTATGTTATGTTATGTTATGTTATGTTATGTTATGTTATGTTATGTTATGTTATGTTATGTTATGTTATGTTATGTTATGTTATGTTATGTTATGTTATGTTATGTTATGTTATGTTATGTTATGTTATGTTATGTTATGTTATGTTATGTTACGTTACGTTACGTTATGTTATGTTATGTTATGTTATTTTATGGTATAGTTATGTTATGTTATGTCTTTCACACAAAAATCACTGAATGGATTTGGATGATATTTGGTACTCTTGGTACTAACACACATAGTTTAAAATGCTCTTTATCCAGGTGAACGAATTACGTTGCAGTTGAAACCTTAAGCTAGTAGATAGATACCTTTATATTATTATTATGTGCAGATTATTCTCTTTCGCCATCCTTTATCCTTGCTGACGTTCCTAAAATGTAATATTTATCCTCATCGTCTGCGGGACGTTTTTCAAGAGAAATCGCGCCCCCGTAATACAAAGGGCTGAGGAAGGAACATTGATGGGTTTTAGTTAGTAAGATTTTGACACTAACGGTTGGAGGGCTCATTTGATGATTTCCCATCTAAAAAAAAAAACCTCATAGTAAAGGCTGGCAAATTTTCGACTTTCCTAATAGGTAAGTAAACGAAATAAATAGCATTTGTGACCAGGCCACCGATGACAAATAACATTTGTTTATCTAGTTCTATCATTTTTTGGGATTGTCGCAGCCTAAGAGCAATTTGCACAGATTTACCCTTTTTTAAAGTATAAGTACTTATAGAATTCTAAAATGGTAATCGAACCATCGAAAACGATGTCACACAATCGATGGCGTCCTTTCGTAAAGAAGATATCGAATACAAGCAAAATTTTAATTAATGACCATCCCAAAATTTTTGTATATTTACATTACGAGGCCGTTGACGATCTTAAGATATTTTTGACCTGACTTTTCAAGCACCTACAGTAAAGTAGGGTTCAAAAGGTTATATCTTCCACAAGGTCGAAAGTAAGATCAGATAAGTGGCACCCTCTTCTGATTAATTCCCTCTTGGAAACCGATAAGAGTTTTCAAATTTATTCCAGGTTTCCGACGAAAAATAGAACAGATATAGCATGATGGAATACGCGATTTTTCCTGGTAGCTGTTTTTGACGAATTTATTTGATTAAAACGTGTTTTACATGGTGACAGGCATAATTTTACTAATGAAAATGGCCAAACAGTTTTTGGGTAACTTTAGCTTTGGCAAAAAGCCCGGGAAATGTAACGAACGCTCCTAACATTTGCCATAAGTTATGGTGCAAAAATAAAGAACTGAAATTAGGAGTTTTAAGATTCAGGACTGCTAGTTTGATTTCAGGTTCTGCAATACTATAAATTAGAGTTTTCAGGATACGAAGTATCATCTGATGATAAGAAGATTTAAAATTTGAGTTGGCCTGTCTCTGTAACAATCACGTCGGCGTCACCAATGTGTATGCGTGTGTCTAGTCCTTGAGGATGTGTACAGAGATAAATAAAACTTGGAAAGTCACTCTTTTCAGAATTGTAGAATCACTTTACATATTACAGATTACAGGGATAGTACTTAAGTGCGCTTCTGTAGTGCGGGGTACGGAACACCTAAGGTTAATCACATGAACTTACAAGCTACTGTCTAAACTTAAATATGCTTCAGCGTTCCCTACACCTTTTTAGGGATGGTAAATCGTCAAATGACTCGCAGTTAGCGGAGCGGGAGGGAGTGTCTGACGCTTACTGAGATAAAAACTCATCCATGTTCCTCTCTTCGCCCTTTGCATTCTGGGGCTGCAGAAACTCTTTGGGCACAAACTGCAACTCGGGTTTCACAATATACTTAGACATTTTTAGATAAAATATAATTCAGATACAATTAGATATGACTTATATAATAATAATATCCTTTAACTACCGTTTCGATGCCCGCAATGCTTAGTTTATATTTTTGAGGTGATTCAAGTGAGGAATAAGTGCTTTTTATAATAATCTCCCAGACACAGTTGAAATATCTCAAGAATTTGTCATAAAACATTTTTTCTGAGCATTTGGTCTGTGGGCCTAGCACGAACGCACTAATATAATTGAAACGTTAATGTAATTTGACAAAGTAAAATGTAATAAAGCAAAATTTATAATTAAAATGCATGAATAACAATTTGCAGCATCCACTGATATGATTAAAGTCATCAATTTAAATAAAACTACGTAAGAAGCGAGTATATTCCTTTGGCTGGAGGCCTTAATTTAATTAATTAAATTAGGACCTCGCCACATTGTCCGGTTAAGCAGGTCGAATGCTGTTAGAAGCACCCTGCAAGAGGTCATGTAGAAAAAAAAAGATTGTATTCCTTTAAAAAATCGCTTTCGATACGAAAATCGAAAAAAGAGATTCGTGCTAGGCCCACTGAAACACATCTTCTCCAAAAAATCATAGAAAAAAATCTAATTTCCTAATCCTAACTAATAATATTATAAGTGCGAAAGTGAGTTTGTTTGTTAGGCTTTCACGCTATAACGGTTGAATCCATTTGTATATAATTTGGTATGGAGATGGATGGATAGAAAAAAACAGTTACTTATAGGGTAGTTATTACGCGCGACTTCATGACGCGGGTGAAGCCAATTGATTCCTTTTTACGCAATTTTGTAGTACAGTTTCGTTACGTAAATAAAACGTTGTGAAATGTTGCCAGAACCAAAAAACAGATGCTCCGTTGAGCTCGTCAATTAATAAAGCATGTATATAGTAATGGAATAACAGCGATTGATGGAACCGCTTTTAGTTCAGCTTTTAGTTAACGCCAATATTTTTGACGTCGAACTTTCCCATTCACTGTTACATACCCACAGTTCGGGAAACTCACTGTGCTGCTAAAATGTTTTTTTTTACATTTTGCTCTTTGATATTTCGCAATTTTTCTCTTGACTCCTGTAAAAAAAAATTTTTGCTGCTTTTTTGAGCTACACGTGTCGAATCGTAGTGTCTTACTGAACGTTTTTTCATGTTCATCAATCAATTTGATTAATATGACGGCACGTTTGGCGCAGTGGCTGAGCAATTGGCTGCTGCGCGGCGTGTCGCGAGTTCGATTCCCGCACGGGACAACTAAAATTGTTCCGGGTCTGGGTGTTTGTGCATGTGTAATGTATGTTTGTAAACGCACCCACGACACAGGAGTAATTCCTAGTGTGGGGCAACGTTTTATAAAAACGATAACGATAAACGATAAAAACGATAAATTTTGTTTTGAAAATATGTTTTTTTTGGATGGGAAATCATCAAATGATCATCCCGCCGTTAGTGTCAGACTCTTACTGACTAAAACCCATCCATGTTCCTTGCTTAGCCCTTTGTATTCCGGGGGCGGGTATCACTTTCGAAAGTCCCGCAGCAAATATGGGTACAAAATGAAGGTGCTTAAGTACAGTAACCGTTCCATGCATATTCTACTGTCGCACGTGCAACATAATAAATTTAAAAAATAATACAAGAAATTATCTTTCTTGCAGTCCCAACCCATCTCCATTTGAGACTGAGAGAAGGGCACAGTCTTTTCATACAGAGAAGACATGAGCATTGATCACCACGCTTGCTAAAGGCGGATTGGCGATTTCAGATTTTTTAAGTCCAGGTTTCCTCATAATCTTTTTTTTTACCGTTAGTCTGTGACGTCTAAGATATACTTAGAAAGTACACATGACTTCGGAAATGTCACATTGGTACTTGTCAGGTTTCGAACAAGAGAGGCAGGTGCCTTAACCACTAGGCCACCACGACATTAAAGAGCATCCTACTTTGGTTATTTTCAGTTTTTTTATGTTTCTTACTCTATCTCTCAGCTTTATATTTAAACAACTCCTTTCCATTGTTAATTTTCATTCCATAGTTCAATAACTCTCCCTGAAATACAGCTGATGGCGTCTTTTTTATTTCTCGCTGGGTCCGCCTGCAAATATGTGAGTGCAGTGAGCCGGTACATTGCAGTTCCATGGAGCTTTGACTGCCAATAGCATTGGAGATTGACGAGCTAACAGCGTAGGCTGGAAAATACACCAAAGATTGATGGGTGAACCGTGACTAATTGCTTTTAGATTTTTTAGTGCATGTGTGCTGTGAATTTTTGAATGTGTTATTTTCTTCTTAATGCAGTTTTTTTAAAAGGAAACTAAATAAAAAACGAAAAAACTTAATTTACAAAAATATAAATATAATGATTTAAAAATCATTTGCTGTGCTGGTGCAGCTGCCGCAGCTGCAGAAAACCTTAAACGGCGCAAATATATAAACCTTAGTGGTAATTATATATTTGAGCCGTTTGGGGTAGAAACATTAGGGCCATGGGGTCCAAGTGCCCGTCTACTATTTCGTGATATAGGCAAACGTTTAGTAGACTCCACGCGTGATCAAAGGGCTGGCCTATATTTCGGTCAAAGAATCAGCATTGCCATCCAACGTGGCAATGCAGCCAGCCTTTTGGGCACGATTCCCGTTGACAGCGATGCGGATGAATATTTTGATGCCTAAATATATTAGTATAATTTATTATTTTTATGTTTTTATTATTGTAAATACAAGAAAATCATTTTAGTTTAAATATATGAGGTAACTAGATGACCCGGTCAACTTTGTCAAATCAAATCAGCTAAATCTGCCTAGCCGTCCTCGAGTTTTAGCGAGACTAATGAACAACAATTCATTTTTATTATACAGATAACATTATCACTAAAACGTACAAAATTAAAATAAATCAATAAAGAAATAATTAAACGCACTACTTCGTACACCCTTTATTTGGATATAGGTCTTGATCTTCAGCTCTCTTCCGCCAATCCCTTCTTAACTATAAAGCACCCTTGTATTGTCTTCAAAGGGGCTTCTTTAGAAAATACGCGATTTTTATTCATAGCAATATTTCACAGCCATAAAGAAAAACCTACACTTTAGGCGTCACGAGTCAGAGAACTTTGCCACCCAGTATATAGAAGAGATATAGCTTTTGTTGCAATCATGCACCCATGTGCATTGGACCAGCATATTGCCCTATCGAGCGTGGTCGGCCATGCATACATAAATAAACTACTCACTGATGGGAGTCTACCTGATCGCTTTTGGCGTTACGTTTTTAGGGTTACGTAGTCGACAAGGAATCCTTATAATTCCACCATATCTGTTTGTTTGTCTGTCTGTCCGTGGCATAGCTCAGAGATTCTAAATACTTGAAAGGTAAATATGGTTTGATATGCTTATTAATTTGCGTGGACAAAGTGGTAAAATAAAATATTGAAAAATATTTTTTTAGGTACCCCTGTACACGTAGTGTGAATTAATATTTTTTTCTCATGTATGGGCTAAAGTTCTTTTAAAATTATTGCAGGCGTGTGAAGATCATTTTAAGGGAGCCATTTATGATATATCAAGCATTGTAGTTAGATTCGATAGTCTCAGTAATCCTATAGCGCATGGCCCGACACGCGCTTGGCCGGTTTTTTTTTTCTAGAACAGTCAGGCTCTATATATAGGTGTATTTTATAGACAACGGCTTTTGTTATATGAAACGGTATTGGTGCAAGCAAAACTTGCAGCCAGTTGCTTCAAATAACATAAAATAAGGTTACATCTGTCTGAAACTGGTCTGAAAATAGTATACAGGCACAATACGTAAGCGTCTATCGCCTGTTTAAAAGCACCATCTGACGAGATTTCTCTTTTCGTTACTTAAAGGATCATAATTAGCAATCCGCTTATGAATGAAAGCATCTTATAAGTTTTCGCCCGGGAGGCGATTGGTCATCAAAATCTGTTTGTGGCTCGCGGTCTATTAATCCAATCGGCCAATAGACCGATCTACCAGGAGACGTCAAGTCTTTAAAATGGCCGGCCTTGAGAATTGCAATTTTAGATATGTCAACATATTCACGCCAGCCACAGAATTATTGTAACAATAATAAAGCTTTCACGTTATTCAACAAAGGATCTCGATGAGTTTATCGAATTCAGTTTGCAAAATATTAACGAACCCTTAATCAGAGTACACTATTCATAAATATGAATAATTGTGAACATATTTTATTGTTGAGTTTAAAATTAAAGCCCGATCGTTCAAAGGCTTATTACAGGGAATCACGTTTGTTTTTCACAGTTTGGTTTCGTATTTATGTAAAGTTATGGTGTATTGACAATTATTACCACTATTTTTGTGTTAAAAAAAGTAATCCTTTAATTATGACAGACTGTCGCCAAGCAAATTTCATCTAAATTAGTTGAGGCGTTTTATCGCGAAAGCGTAACAAACAAACTCACTTTCGTAGCTATAATAAAATAAAAATATTTTATTGACATAAAAAGGTGGTACATTTCGGTGGTCGATCGATCAAAAGGTTAAGCTACGTTTGGCGCGGTCGGTCCGTGGATGGGTGACCATCTATGTCATAACGAAACTCCTCCGTGCCTCGGAAAGCACGTTAAGCTGTTGGTCCCGGCTGTCATTTGTAGATCTTTGACAGTCGTTACGGGTAGTCAGAAGCCAGAAAGTCTGACCAAGCCAAGACCAACCAGTCTTACCAAGGGGTCCCGTGTTACCCGGTAACTGGGTTGTGGAGGTCAGATAGGCAGTCCCTCCATGTAAAACACTGGTACTCAGCTGTATCCGGTTAGACTGGAAGCCGACCCCAACATAGTTGGGAAAAGGCTAGGCAGATGATGATGATGAAAATGGTGGTACATTTCTATTTGAACCCTGACTCTTTATCTAGGTAAGACCTGTGTGACAGTCAGTGTCTTAACTCGTTTTAGGAACTTCCAATGAAATATAAATTTATAATATTAGGATGGCTGATGATTAAAACGAAGTGTACGGTCTAGGTTTCAGATTTGTGTCTAGACCGTTATAACTAGGCGGTTAATGCTCATATGCACTTTTGCTCCTTTGAAAGGTAGCCAAATGCATTATATTCAGGAGAGTGGCGCCAGACACTTAGGGTTAAAAGACCGCTATCGCATTACATATTCATGTATAACAAAGTGCTGAGTTAAGGGGGAATACACACTGTTTACGCCATCACAGAAGAACCGTGTCCTCAAGTGTGTATGGAGGCTTTTACTAAACTGGCTTTAACTCACGGTTTTTTTCGCGTAAAAGAAAAATACGTATATCAATTTCAAGGTCTTACTATAGGCTTTGCAACACAAGAAGTCTCATCAAAATTGGTCAAGTAGTTTTTTCGTAATGCTCGAACAAACAAACTGACGATTAATTGCCTTGCCATGGTAACTTAATATTTTTGTGATGGGTATATTGTTACACTATAGAGATATAATGGATAGATCTGGCATGCATTGCAAAGATATATTTTAAAAACCTTTCGAGGTTAAATTGACAAAATTCTTTCTAAATGAATGCTCACATTAAACTATAAGGTATGCTACCAAAATTTCCAGCAGTTTAGACTTTGAAAATCAATCTTATATGTGTAGAACTATACGAGTATAAAAAGACATTGTAAGTCGGAACAACAACAATCATAATGTTATTTTTTTTATGACGAGTCACTCAAGTGTAGCCCAACCTTAAAACTGTAATATCTCTTAAGGATTTTAGATGAAATTGATATTTAACTTAAGTTAGTGTTTCCGTTAACTTTTCTTTAGCTTCCTTATGTAATAGAAATTAGATTTTTGTGGCAAGTAACACTGAATCATCGTAGGTTTTTAAGTAACTATGTAGGAATTGTGTAATTTTAAAGACATTTTGTAAAACATCGCCGAGGTAGACTTAGAGCTGGCTTGACTTGAATTTGAATGCGTTTAGGACTAGAAAAATAGGGCAAGGCAAAGGAAAGAGTGAAAAGAATGGAACTTAGCCCAGTAGAGGGACAGTAAACGTAAAAAAAAGATTTCATGACTAAATTGTCTTAAGAGGTATGTAAAGTCCATTTTTGAAAGCGGTACCTAATCATAGAAATAGTTTTTAAGCAGATTAAGTGAAAAAAAAAAAATGCAATTTTTTGCATTGTAATGTATATACATAATATATTGCTCTTTCAAGTCACGTTAAAAAGTAATGAATTAATTTGGATAATAATCTGAATCCACACATACATTACTATCTAAATTAACACATAAAACACTTTTTGATCCTGGTACCCTGGACTCCTTTATTATTGTTCACGGTACATAAAAGTCCTTTCTTTGATCAAAATTCTGAATATTTTATTCCAGTTATTAGTATTTAATACATAAAATTAACACAAACATAAAAGCACCATGAATAAACAAAATACCATGAGCGATAACAGCGCGGACGAGAAATAATAAAAAATTCAACCGCACCTGTTTTCCCCATAAAACATCCCGTGAAAATTATCGCTACCTTCCCCTGCATGCGTCAAGGGTGGCTGCCAAAGAAAATTTATAACACTAGCTATCCCCCGTGGTTTCATCCGTTTTCGTATGAACCGATCATCATTTAGGGTTAAATATAGTATTTTAAAGTTATGGTCGTGTGCTAAATAATAAAATAAAATGGCTTACAGAAGACATGATGTTTACGTGACGTGACGTAGGCGCGGTGTGACGATGGCACGGCGTGACGATGGCACGGTGTGACGATGGCGCGGCGTGACGGTGGCGCGGTGTGACAATGGTGCGGCGTGACGATGGCGCCGCGTGACGCTGTCATCTTTACTACTAAGAACTATACAGAGCACGTTACGCTCATAGATAAATGCAAGTCATGCTCACGCCGATGTCGTACCGAGCTTGGCGTGTGACCATTGTAGCAACTTACGTATATCCTTTTCTTAGGACAGGCCACGCTATCGTCACGGTTACGCCACGCCCACTAATTCACCAAGCCTTTACGTATATATCAACTAACTCACAAACTTTTCTATATATATGTATTCTTAGTAGGACGGATGTCATCTACGGAAAAGCCTCGAAGACTGATCATTCTACCTAGTGAAGACTTAAATTTGCATTTGTTACCATTAATTTTATATGGGGACAAAGTGGGCAGATTTAGAGACGTTTGGGGTTTCATAGTGGTCTTATATAGATGGTATGAGATAAGTTGACGTATGTATAACATATTATATTAGTTAGCTATATTTAATAAGTCGTGGTGGCCTAGTGGTTAGGGCACCTGCTTCTCGTGTACAAGTGTGCTGATATGAAACCGTACAAAGAAAATCACTAAAAACTCTTGAGACATCACAGAACGTGTTCATAAAGTGACAAGCTTGGTTTTCATACAAATGACGAAACGTGTCATCTAAGAAGATACGTAACTGTAAACTAAGCTATCTTTTTCAGTGCAAATTAGAACTGCTTCTATAAAAATTGTATTATAAGTCCAACTAAATGAAACCATTACAGAAGCGATGTTGCGATACTGTAACGTGTGCAGGCTGGCAATGACACTTCGGCAGCCGCTTTCAGATACTCATCTTGGATATCGCGATGGCACGATACGATAGTCTCAGATTTTTAAGCCTGTCTTTGTATCCAATTTTTTTTTAACTACCGTACTTGTATTTTTTTAACACATTGTTTAGCAATAGATGAGAAAAATTGCTGTTTTTTCGTGGTCTAATTTATTTTGGGACTACGAAGGAAAACTTTTTCTCGCATTCCTATTTTTTTTATATGCATCATTTTTTTTAAATAGTACCACCAGGTAAAGCTTAACCTTTTCTCGTAGAAACCTGGACTAAAAGTCTGAAACCGCCTTGAGGAATGAGGAAGCGTGGTGATCAATGCTCATATTGCTCATGCCTTCTCTGCATGAGAAGCCTTCGATAGCAGTAGGATAATAAACAGGCCGGTGATGAGTATACCATAAAACAACATAGTTCCGCTTAATTAATCTTAACAAATTCTAAATGCGAATGTGAGTATCTTTGTTACTCTTTCACGCAAAAACTACTGAATAGATTTGAGTGAAATTTTGTACACACATAGTTTATATATAGGACATACATATAGGACACTATTATCTGGGTAAGTAAAATAGTAAGTAGTAGTAGTAAAGTAGTTTCTTCAAGATGCGAGTGAAACGACGGGAAAGAGCTAGTAAAATAATATAGCTTCTTATATCAGACTAGCTTTCCGACCACGGCTTTGCCCGCATGGTATTTTTTTTTACACCTTGGGTTACATTATTCAAGTTTTAGTAGGACCCTTTGTTATTTCTAGAAACAAATATAGCCTATGACACTTCGTAAAAATGTAGCTTTCTAACGGTGAAAGAATTTAAAAAATCGGTCCTGTAGTTTTTGAGTTAAAACCCTACAAACAAAAACAAACAAAACTTTTCTCTTTATAATTTTATTTTTTATTTTATTTATTGAGGGATAATAAACAACTACAACATATATAATAACATAAAAGGTAAACAAAACATATGTAGTAATGTTGCAGTCCACAACATTATCCGCAGATAAACACATAATTATAAATATCCGTGGTTGCCACTAGAGAGCATCACCAAGATTATAAAAATTAAAATTATAAAATAGTTTAAAACAAATAAGTAGTTGTAACCTAGATATAGCTACAAAACCAGATCAGAGATAGAGGCAATTTCATCAATTTAAATTATACAATTAATATATAATAACATTGAGATTACAATTATTCAGTTAACATTTTTATAATATTAGATTTAAATTTATTTTTAGAGCATGCAAATATATCAATATCAATAAAACTTGAATTATAGGATTCCAACAATCTATGAATAGGGCAGCGTAGGCCAGAATTCGTACGGCAAGAATTTAGCGCGAACAAAGTACGCGCACGAACCTGACGCACGTGAACCGTTCTGGGGACAGAATAGCACAGCCTACTCGTAAGATCAATGGCGTCAAAATGATTGTGGACAATATCATGAAGCACATTGGCCTCCAGGTATTTACGCCGATTCTCCAAACTGATGAGCTTGTACTTATTAAGGAGTTGGGAGTAGGACAAATAAGTCTTAGTCCTGTAACATCTAAAGTACATAGAACGTAGGTACTTGCGCTGGACCCTTTCAATGGCAACTATGTACTTTTGATAGAAAGGATTCCAAATGGGGACCGCATATTCTAACTGAGAGCGAATGAGCGTCTTGTAAAGATAGATATAGGTTGAGGTGCGCCTGAACTCAGTTGAAGATCGCATCACAAAGCCATACATTTTAAAAGCGCTATTGACTATGGCTTCGATATGTTGGTTCAAGGACAGTTTGCCATCAAAAAGTACACCTAGATCCTTCACTATGTAAGTATTATTTAAGGGGATACAATTGAGGCTGTAATTAAACTTGTAGATTGAATTATTTTTATTTTTAGTGAAGCGTATATAGTTACATTTAGAGATACTAAGATGCAACTTATTTTCAGCACAGTAAGCAGTTAGTCTGTCTAGGTCCTCCTGAAATGACTGGCAGTCGTCCATAGAGCGAATCACTTTAAACGCCTTTAAGTCGTCAGCGTACATCAGAAATTTAGACTTTTTAAAACATTTCTTAATATCGTTGATATAGATAATAAATAATAGCGGTCCCAAAATAGAGCCCTGTGGAACTCCTGAGGTAATACTAACAGAGACAGACTGGTGACCATTAACTACAACCCGCTGTGACCGGTTTTCGAGGTACGACACAAACCAACGCAATAAATTTCCACGAATTCCATTATAAGCAATTTTATTTAGCAGAATTTCATGATCGACCTTGTCAAAAGCTTTTTTGAAATCTGTGTAGACTGCGTCTATTTGCAATCGCCTATCAACGTTCTCAAAGAGGTAATTAGCGAAAATTAGCAGGTTGGATGTCGTAGATCGGCGTTTAACAAACCCGTGTTGTTCAGCAATAATAATATTATGCAGAAGAGGGTAAATCTCATTGTGAACAAGTCTTTCAAAAAGCTTTGACAAGGCCGGCAGAATGGAGATGGGTCTATACTGTTCGACGTCATGCTTTGAGCCAGCCTTATGCACCGGGGTAATGTTAGCCTGCTTCCATACCACCGGGAACACACCTTCATGAAGACATCTATTAAAAATGATATAGATTGGTTCACAAATATTATCAGCCGTAGCCTTAAAAAAGGCTGCCGGAAGGCCGTCAGGTCCTGCCCCCTTAGAGGGGTCCAGCCGTTTCAATTCGCTGAGTATTTTTGATCTATCAATATACAAGTTACTAATTAAGCTACAATTTTCAGCGCACTGCTGCGGTGGACCCCACGTGGTGAGAGTTAATGACGCGGGCTCAAATACGGACAAGAAAAAGTAATATTAGTATAGATACAGTGTTATACCGACTTCTATCTAATTTCCTAGAATAAACACAGGTAAGTCAAGAATTGCGACATCGCTATAACATCCAAGGTCCAAAGTTTACCTTCGTCACTTCACTCAAGCAATAACACGGGAGCACACCAATATTATTAACTAGCGGCTTGAGTGACGCGTTTCTTAAACTAATTCCTAACACACAAAATGAGATTAACAACTTTATTTCTTAAGACAAAAAGTCTATTTTCCTTTGGTATTTTAGGTTTTTTACTTCAAGCATGAATGTTCTTCTACGCTTCATCGATTCTCTCCATTGTTTGAGAATTCATGTTTTTATTCAAAAGGTCTTGGAAAGTCGGATTTTGTTTACTGTACCTTTGCAGCGCCCTCTGGTGGTTACAAGCAAGGTGGCAATAAAAAAGGGTTTTCACAAAAACACTGAACAGAAAGAAACCCTTCAAATGTGAATGGAAAGGTAAGATTCAGTATAAACACCCCCAGGAGATGCACAGGAGCATGCGACCGAGGTACTTTACTTTGTTTTTACCTGAACAAGCTATTTCATTCAGTTTTCACTCGCGTGCTGAGGGAACTATTTAATGTACTCGCCTAAAAAACAGTCTATAAAAAACTCCAGGATTCTGTATGTTACCGTATCTTTCATCCAAATCTATTTAAAAGTTTTACCGTGAAAGCGTAACAAACAAACTCACTTTCGCATTTAGAATATTATTAGTAGGGCTTATACTTACAGTAACGTTCTGAGAATTTCATTCTACTCGGTGTAAACAGCAAATATGTGCACAAAATTGTATATTTAAATCTGCATTTGATATTCTAGAAAGTTCTTTCAGACATCGTACAGTGTGTTCACTCACATAATTGACTCATAAAACCACGTGTACGGATTTTAGAAAAGACCTTTGATGTTATTTTCGGGGTTACTAACCCCACTTACACCCTTCTTATTATTAAAAAAACGAAAATAAAATAGTTTAAACTATTCAATGTTTTAACAAATCTATACATACATGCTTTGTCCTGAATTACTGATGGATCAACGCATATATTAGCCGTTAGTCCCGGTTATTATTTGTAGATCTTTGACAGTCGTTACGTGTAGTCAGAAGCCAGAAAGTCTGACAACCTGTATTACTGGTTTGTGGAGGTCAGATAGGCTGTCGCTGCATGTAAAGCACTGGTACTCAGCTAGTCCGGTTTAGACTGGAAGCCGACCCCAACATATTTGGGAAAAGGCTAGGCAGATGATGATTATGAAGTTGCTAAATATGAGATACAATACAACTATAAAATTAAAGCAGGTCCGTAATTGAAATTCATTCCAAACCAAGACTGTATCCGTATTTCAAGCCCAAAGTCAATATTGCCAATCCCGTTTTGACTGAATCAATACGGAGTAGGTTGGCCGAACATGCTTCTATTTCCATATTCATTTCGTTCACATCGAAGTAGGTATAGCTTGTTACTGGACCCTGGAACGCGTATACGAAGAGAGGACATAGCATACATTGTAAATCTTTAATATTAGTTACAATAGTGACTTTTGCCTTTTGTAATCCTACTAATAAAGTGTATGTGTATCTAAATAAATCACACTACTATCTAAAAAACAGCCCGGAGTCAAAAAGTTCATCTGCCTAGCCTTTTCCCAAGTATTGACAAAAAATAAAAGACTATTGTAAGCATTTCCTTTTGAAAAGAGTGTCTCTGGATATTCTTGCCGGTTCTTCTCCATAAGACTCACTCCTTGGAACCGTGCAACTAGCTTGACGTTTCACAAGAGCCTGCAAAGACCTATTCGAAATAAAAACATTTGAGTTTTGAGTTATGTTGGAGTCGGCTTTCAGTCTAAACCGTATGCAGCTGAGTACCAGTGTTGTATTGACCCGGAATCAGGAATTTAGTGGTGTTAGACTCCCGTGCCTGGGAAGGTACGTTAAGCCGTCTTCCCCGGCTGTTATCTTGATAGCAGTTGTTGTTACAATTCCATGTCAGAGGCCGTCAGGTAGATTTGAGAAAACTCTGACACTAGGGCTAGTTAGGTTGTTAAAAACCTGCAGCCCACACGAAGAGAACACAAGAAGAAGAATAAACTACTAGCTCTTTCGCCCACATCCTACCCGTTTTTATGTAGAGCGACTGCCTATCTGACTTCCACAACCCAATTACCGGGTAAAACCATACTCCTACACCATACCATACCGTAAGACTGATTGTCAAACTTTCTGGTTTCAGACTATCGGTAACGTCTGTCAAAATCTACAAACGACAGCCCGACTGCCTAATACCTGTTTTAAATGCAAAATCCCTATTTTCAAAACCAATTCAACTTCCAATTCGGGTGTACACGTTCGCTCAAAAATCTCCCGTCAATATTGGTGTCTGCGAGGTGAATGAGTGAGCTAGAGATCGGGTGAGCGCAATCTGTTCCCATCAGTTGTCAGATACAGGGCGAGATAGTCTGTCTGTACGTCCAAAGGCCGATGCTGCACTTTTTTGTTTAGACTCAGATTGGATTTTTAATCGATTGGTCATGTGTACGCTCGAATTCTAGGAAAAGTATTTCATGTATCGCGATGAAAAGATTATGTCAAAATATTGTTTTCCGCGCGGGACAAATAAAATTGTTCTATTCTGGGTGTTTGTGCTTATGTAATGTATATTTTTAATCACACCTACGATATAGAAAAAAAACGAATTAGTGCATCATTCCTTTTTAACCGACAGAAAATAAACGGAAGAAGGTTTACAAGAAAGATAAAACAAGAATTAATTTGTATACAGGGTAGCAATTTACTAAATGTATTATAATATTGGAAACAAATTAAAATAGCTATCGCTTTCTCTGCCATGTACCTGAATATAGTATAAGTGCCTCAATAATTATTGTTATACACCAGTTTTTTAACCTTTTATTCAAATGCATTATGTCAGTTCTAAATAGTTGAGAAAAAACGTCACGGAACTCTGTAAGGACGGTTTACATGCTACGGAGGATGCGACGACGACGAGACGATATTTTTAAGAAATATTTGTATATATACATGTATTGTATTGTGAAGGTAGTTTTCGTTTTGGTAAAAACTACGTTTTGAACACTATGTTTATAAAATCAGTAATCTCCGTAGTAATAATTTTTACAACGTTTCGTTCAAAGTGCTTAAAGTCTTTGATTAAAATAAAAACCTGGTATCTGAACTTTAAGCGGGCAAAGGTGAATTATTAAAATTAAATAATAATATTCCCACGTAAAATCACACAAGTAAATATACAGTAAATAAGCTTCTCTAGTGATATAAAAATATATCTTTTTTTCTAAAAAGAGTACTAGATCAATAGATTCGTAGACAATAAAGAGAATATATTTTTCTGTGACGTTATTCTTTCCGTGCTGTATAAATCGACCGTTAAATACGGGGCCACTGAGTGAGCGAGAAAATATAACAATACATTATTATATTTTGAAAATACAATATGCAGCATTTATGATGGCATAAAGATTCATTAAAATTATAGCCTCCCTGAGTGGGGATGCTTACAGTACCTCAAGTACACCCTGAGCCCCGCTTGTCCTTGCTGACTCGATAAAATTTTAATATTAATAATTTTACGAAGGAATATATATTTTTGTATTTTTGTACATTAGTTATTTCTTATGTTACAGCTGTAAATTCTTTTATAAATTAAATTCCAGATTGATTGAACTAATTTTTAATGTAGATCCAATCAAAGACAGCTAAGCAGTTTTTGTCATTCATAGTGGTAGCGTTTTTCTTCCTCGCTAGTTTTCGAGCCGCACTCCACCTCGTGTGAACTCATTACACCTCTTTGTCAGCGTCGGTTGCAGCTCATTTCTAAGTTGAGCTTGACATATCGGCTCTGACCGCTTTATTACAGAATAACACGGTAGACTTTTTGTTACAGTTGTCAGCACCTGAGTTTATTCAGACATTTTGGAAAAGTTGTGTTTTTACATTTACGATGACACTTTAGTAGTAGACGAGGGATTGGCTGCTATGTTATTTGATGAGGGTTTGATTTCTGCATCGATCTTTTTCAGGATTTTAGGATATCGTATCTTAAAAAAGAATTGGAATTACTTGGTTATTAAGTTATTTTTTTATTCTTATCGTGTGAGCTACAGATTTTAGAGACCTAACAAGCTCTAGTGTGGGAATTTTCTCAAATCCGTCTGACGGCCTCTGGCATGGAATTAAAACAACGAATATCGGGAATCAAACCCGAGACTCCGTTTATAGCAGTGGCGTAATTTGACGACTAAACCGAAGAGATTATCCATTAAAAATATTACTAAAAATGTATTTATGTCTTGGTGCTTTATTACAATCAAGGTGTATAGTCAATGTAATAAAAAATACGATCACTCTGGGCCTAAGCGTTTGTACGAATGAGATATAGGTATGTCAGTTTTTGTACCTAAGAAAGGTAGACTGTAGGTTTGTAGTAAGGAAAATTGTGGGGAAAATATTCCGTTTCATTAAAATAAAAATTATAGTCTGCTTAGTTTTATAAATAGGTAAACGTCAGGTTGGCGTCGGTGAAACTAGAAAGTCATACTATAATAAGCTAAAGGGATTGTGTGTGCTCGTGCTTGCATTACGCTTATTCATGGCAAACTGGGGGCTTTGCTTACATATTGGAAAATTTAAGGCAATGTTGTTGTGCCACCTCGTCTGGTCTTTTTAACGTACGTATTATAGCCAAATAATTGCTGATTAATTTTGTTGCTGAGTCTCCTCTAGCTTAGCCTCAAGGATTTTTGGAGGTTGCCACAGTAGATTCTGGCTTTCAGCAGTTGCAGTGATTAGTAATAGTGGTTAATTGAAAAAATCAAGTTGATAGCATGAGTAGTTCCTGAAATAATCAGCTTTGACAGATGGACAGACGAAGTGAAACTATAATATTCTTAAGTAAAATTTCTCATCTCATCATCATCATCATTTCTCACCTAATCATTACTTAACGTCGTAATCCAGGATTAAGCTACTATGAGTGAGATTGCTAATCCATTGCTAAGCAGCAGATTAAAAAGTCATCGGACTTTATAAATAAGACGGTAAGGTTTCCACTTCGTCCGTACAATATATAGTATAATATTCACTACTGCTTGTTACTTGCTACCCTTCATCATATTTCTGTCCTTTCCATTATGTTATTCACATTCTGATAAGTAAAACTAGTTTTTCTATTTAAATCCTCTGTCAAGCCAAGTAGTGACTGTAAAAACGTGGTAACAACCTTTCAATGCTATCGTTGTTCCCTGCTTTAGTATAAAAAACCGGCCAAATGTGTCATGCGGGCCACGCGCATTATGGTTCCGTAGGCCGTTTCAGTTGGTTGACTATAACTCTGTAACCGGTTAAGCCTACTTAACTGTGATAGTTTTCCTGTAACGGGGGTTAGGGATAGCCATTTAGAAGATAGCCTTCACACATCTCCTTTTATTTTTGAAAGACCTATCCAATAGTACCTCACACGACGAGATACATAAGTAAAAAAATATTCATCCCCACTTCTGCATGGGAGCTACCCTAAAAAATATTTTCATAATTTTATTTTACCACTTTGTCGGCGTTATTAATATACCAAGAATCCCTGAGCTATGTCGTGAACAGACAGACGGACATAGAGAAACTATAAGGGTCCCTTGTCGACTACGGAACCCCAAAACAATAGGAAATGGTTGTAATTAGGGTTCCGTAGCCAAATGGCAAAAACGGAACCCTTATAGATTCGTCATGTCTGTCTGTCTGTCTGTCTGTCTGTCTGTCTGTCTGTCTGTCCGTCCGTATGTCACAGCCATTTTTTTCCGAAACTATAAGAACTATACTGTTGAAATTTGGTAAGTAGATGTATTCTGTGAACCGCTTTAAGATTTTGACACAAAAATAGAAAAAAAGTAATAAATTTTGGGGGTCCCCATACTTAGAACTGAAACTCAAAATATTTTTTTTCATCATACCCATACGTGTGAGGTATCTATGGATAGGTCTTTAAAAATGATATTGAGGTTTCTAATATCATTTTTTTCTAAACTGAATAGTTTGCGCGACAGGCACTTCCAAAGTGGTAAAATGTGTGTCCCTGTAACTTCTAAAATAAGAGAATGATAAAACTAAAAAAAATATATGGTATAGACTACCATGCAAACTTCAATTGAAAATTGGTTTGAACGAGATCTAGTTAGTAGTTTTTAAGTAATCAGCAATTTTCCTGTACAAACAAACTTAATTATGCGGTCGAAAAAAAAAACAAGATAATTGCGACTTTATTGCGTATTTTTTCTTTCCAATGGTCGGAACCCTCGGTGCGCGAGTCCGACTCGCACTTGGCCGGTTTTTTTATATTAGTTACACGGAGTAATAAAACCTAAAGTTACATGTCTTAGGATTAGAGAGACGGCAATGTTCCAAATACCGTTTACTGCACATAAAATATCACAGTTACGACTCTTAAAGTAACAAGTAAAGGGAAGTTTTAACAACTTTTTCATGTCCCTTTTCCCGAAGTAACTTCTATAACAAAATGGCGGCCTGTTATTACAGTTTATACGGCCTATTACGAATAAAGAAACTACTATTCTGTCCTACAACTACTCTTGGAAAGATCTCAAGGGAACTACAACTTTATTTTTAAAGTAGTAGAGGTCATTTCAGGTTTTCTAAAATTCGTATTTATGACGATTTAATGGTAATAAGGTTATAACTATGATATTATAACAAACGTCTTTATAAACCCTTTTGAGTTATAGTCTTCTGGTTGATAAAACGTTTTAGTCTAACTCAATATTCTATCACAAAATAAACAGAATAAGAATCAAGTTGTATTTTTGAAATACTTCGGTCTTTTGACATAATTTCCTGTGATAAATGTGAATGTTTGTGCTATCATCGTAGCTGATTAAAAAAATGCACAAATAGGCGTGAGTATGTAGGAGTCCTTCTTGGGCGAGAATTTAATCACTTCTAGTTTCAAGTTCCAGATAAATAAATTTATATCACACATAACCAAAACCCTAGGGTGGTTATGAACAGACTCAAGGCCATCCAGATTCTAGTGGGAGATTCTATGGAGTTACACATAGAACAGAATCATGCCCTTTTTGGAATTTACTTAATTTTGAGGTGTAACGTTGTTACAATAAGGACCCTGAATGGATTAGTCCCAAAATTCAATTGTTGTTAATCATTCATTAAGAGTACAAATATATAATCATTGTATCTGTATAGGCCCACTCACAAACAATAGGTATGTATGTATAAATATAAAAAATGGGGTTTTGCTTTTAAAGGAACTGCTGATTGAAAGAAAACCAGTTGCCCTCAACTTGAAAAGCAACAAAACCTCATCACGTCGACCGCTGCTCACCCCTCACCGCACAAAGACACGAGATAAAATCTAAAGTCTGCCCCTCCAAGGGAACGCATGAAATTTATTACAAAAGGACACAGTTTCTCAACGTTACGCAGACTCCGAAACTTTATCTTGTTCAAACATAATTCTTAAACTCCACTTTGGTCGTGTTCCATAAAAATTTTGTTGCCAAAGTTTTTGTATCTATTTTTAAGCAAACCTTTGGGTTTGTTTACGAGGGAATTGTTAAATATTCCCGGAAGATAAGTGTATTTTAGTTTAGAAAAAATTAGACTATCGAGTTGCCTTTGCCAGTTGATACTGGTGGAAAATTCGAGGATTTTATTTACTCTTTGAGTACTTTTTCGAGTTTGTTCTGTGTGGACTGCTTTGTGGAATATCTAGTAAAAATACTATCGAACCTTGTATTTGCCAAATCAAACAGGATATTCGATTGAATGGATTGAATGAAATGGAGATAAAAAAGTGTAACTTCCTGTTTTTATGCTTTGATACAAAAATATTTCACTATCCGCGTTACAACAGCAGATAAATACAATTTTGGAAAAAACACAGCTATGCCCCGGGGTTTCTCCCACCTGTGGCCTCGACCCAGCGCATCGCATGATCTTATTTTTTAATTTCATAGCATGATGTTAAATACTCTATCCAAGAATGCTGCCTGTCATTTATGAGTGTGCAGGTTCGAAACCTGGCAAGTACCAATGTGACTTTTCTGAAGTCATAATGATGTAGTACTAGTATTAGTTATAGTAGTAGTCATAATGATGTAGTAGTAGTAGTAGTAGTAGTACCTACTTTCTAAGTATATATTAGACGACACTGACTAACGCTGAAGGAAAAACATCGTGAGGAAGTCGCCAATCCGCCTTGAGCAAGTGTGGTGAACAGTGCTCATGCGTTCTCTGTAAGAGAGAGCCTTTGCCCATCAGTGGGAAAATATATAGGCTGATAATGATATTTGAAGTTAACATTTTAATACAGCCGTGCAAAAAATTGTATTTACACATTGTTACTTACCAGGTTTTGAAACTTACGCATGTTTTGTATAGAAAGAAAATTCTAAACAATCTAATCTGTGAATATATTAATTTTGAGAGTCACTGCCCTCAGCGTCAACATGTCTACGGAATCCGTATACATAATAGCAGTAAGACACAATCGACTCGGTATTCATACGATTCGTCGATACGTCGGGAAATTTTATTACAAGTCACACGGACATGTGACGCCGTATTTACGTATCAGACGATTCAAATTGTTTTATAGAAAGCGGATATTATCCACTCTATTATAATATTATTATATATTATTCTTTCTGTCATGCACGGGACTACAGAGTTTCGGACCTTTGGAAGGTAAACGGGGGGCCACGCAGAATCCTTTTACAAAATCGACGATTATCCCTGTTTACACTATAGAAATGCACCACATTATGGTAACCTGTAATAAACTCGTTTTCAAACAATTTTTTTTTTAATTAATGATATGTGTAATATACACATATTATGCTTGTTACGAGTTGCCCTTTTTACAATTTAAACATTACTTAATATTATAATTCCGAAAGTAACTCTATCTGTTTGTCTGTCACGTAATGCGGCTGAATCGCTTTAGATAAAATTTATATATATGATTAAAAATCGTAATAATATCTTGCTCTTTACATTAATAGATAACTTCATTATGTAGACTGCTACCAACTCTCGCGTATCAACTTGCCAACAAGTACTAGTACTAAGTTGTCATACAAGGTCAAAAGTTATTCTTCGAAGTAGAAATGAGGGTGGTCTGTTACCCCATTTCTTACGGCTCGCTGGCCTATATTTCCCCTGAGTTACGTGGCATAAACAGAGAGCTCATGTTTTTTTCATACGAGATCATAGAATACTGAACTTATTGATTCAGGTAGAAGTTTGTTTGACGTTTGGTAGTGAGAAGCCAGAAAAACTGATAACCATTCTTCACAGTTATCAATCAATATTTATTCACTGATATGATTTTTGATGTAAGTCGTGGTGGCCTAGTGGTTAAGGCACCTGCCTCTCATCTACGAGTGTGCGGGTACGAAACCTGGCAAGTACCAATGTGACTTTTCTGAAGTCATATGTACTTTCTAAGCATATCTTAGACATTCACTGACTTGTACTAGAACTGACTGTAGGCGGACCCTGGTAATAGCCGGGATTAACGCCAAGTAGAAGGAGACTGACTAACGGTGAAGGAAAACATCGTGAGCAAACCTGGACTTAAAAAGTCTGAAATCACCAATCCGCCTTGAGCAAGCGTGGTGATTAAACCTCATGCCTTCTCTGTATGAGAAAAGGCCTGTGCCCAGCAGTGGGACAATATATAGGCTGATGATGATGATGGATTTATTCACTATTGGGCACAGGCCTGATTACATATAGAGAAGGTATCAAAAGAAAGGGAGCATTGATCACAGATAACAGGCAATTAGCGGTTGTAAATAATAAGACCATTTTCAATAACTAATCTATCCTTAGATTAGCTTACAGAGATAGTTTTTGACATTAGTTGTATGGAGTTTATGTTAAAATTCTATCTCTAGAAAAAATAATCGTGTAGATAGATTATTAAAAATGGTCCCAAGGCGGAATATTCTGGGTTGCAAAGTTTTTAAAAGGAAAAGGGCCACATAATTGGATGAGTTTGTTACAACGTTTAGATACGGTATCGATTTCCGATATTTTCAAGATTTTTACCACGATTTCAGAATATTTAAGGCAGAACCTGTACCATTAATAATACAATCTGTTTTGAGATGAAATTTAATGATCAACAGTCGGTTGCATCAAACCTTATTATCATTTATTCTTTATACTTACACAAATATCACAAAACATGATATGAATAAAATTAGCATACGTGTAGTATTTTTTATGATATCAATACATATATATAATAATTAAATAAACATATATATATCAAAAATATTTAAACATGAAGCATACAATAATATCAAACTTATTCAATTTTATCCTCCATTTTGACAGATCTTCGATGACAGTTCTTCCGTTTCACGTATAAGTAATCGCATATTTTTTTGGAGCAACCGGCTGTTAGGGTTCTGCCGATATGTACTTAATAATACTATTAAATTTGAGTCAGTCAGTTGCAAAAACTTTGGTAATTATAATTTTCCGAGTTTTTGAATAAGAAATAATAATATACTAGGTATTTATAGACATCTTTATATTGAAAAGTACCTTCTGCATACAGACACGAGCCAATTAATTAATGTTTCTGTGTCTTTTAGTCATTATTTCATCTCAAAACAAAACCTAATCATCCAAAGTGCGTCTGAGTTTATCTAGATAATATTATATGGGGCGACTGATAACGATATTCTAAAGACTATAACACAGTATTATCTCTCTATAGTAGCGCAATGAATGTACTTACGCGGAGCTCGCGGTGAGGCGGGCGGTATCAACCGCGTCCCGCAAACACGCTTACTTTGCGGGACGGAGAGCGTGGGGCAGGCGCGGTCGTGTTTTGTTGAAAATTGTTTCGCTTCGTTGTTATTTTATTTCCCATTTTGTAACAACCTTAGCGTATCTACTTATGCCGGCGGCGGCATCGCGCGTCATCAAAGACGTTGTCCTTCTGGAGGGAGATGTCGTAATACTGTGACTATAATCAGGCGTAGTATTACAAAAGCCAAATATACATTATGATAGCTGATATCGGAATAACAAGCTTTCTGCGACCTTGTATTAATGTTATTAAAATTTCCCAGACTTTTAGTCAAAACTTATCTGTACCTTAATATTGTCACGTAGGTCGGTAGGAACATTCTAGATCGATCAATCTAGAACGAATATTCTAAAACTATGACCTAGAAAATGCTACGCTACCGCCATGCTATATATTATCGAGTATCAGAACTACAGGAATGATCTAGAACTTTCTAGAAGTCTAAGTCTTTATATAAAAAGGTGTAAAATTATTTTTCCCGAATTCCAGCTCGTATAAATATTTATCATCACCTTGTAAATTTTATTACGAGAGTATCTTCTAACTCATGAAATTCACACAAGATAATTTATCAATGTACTCGCAAATTGTCACTGAGTTAGGATAAAGCCCCACCCCTAGCCACCCTTATTTAATCATTGCTTGAGTAGCTGTATGAATTTTAACAGCTCCAACCATAGATCTTAGAATAAATAAAGACGAATATTTAACGAAAAACTTCAAAAAATAAAAGAAATTTTATTTTAGATGAGATTAAAAAATTAAAAAAAATCCTTTCTAATATTAATGAAGATTTTACTGAAACAGTTTCCAAATTATTTCCCATTTTATAACTATTGATGTACCACTGTATTATTATCAATAGAAGTGTCAGAAATGCCAAAAAAAACGGCCAAGTGCGTATCGTGCCATGCGCAGTAGGGTTTCGTAGTATGTCTTAGTTAGTCGACTATAACTCTGTAAACGGTTAAGCCTACTTAGCCGTGATAGTTTTCCTTGTAAGTTCATTACATGGGCTACGCCTCTACGTCTTTAACATAGTTCATGCTATACTTTTCTGATCTCCATCTAGTCCTAAATCCATCCATATTCAGGTTCCGATCCTTGTTGTCACATGTTCTTCACTTCTTCGCATCACATACCCATACCACATAATTTCTATTTGTACATATTGTGCATATTAGAGCGGTAAATATGTATTTTCCTTGATCATATACTTGTCTATTTTCTTACTCCCACGCCCGCCATGTGCAATTTCTGAGAGCGATGTATGAAAGTGTATATTTGCGCGCTTTTCAAGGGGGTAGGCAGTAATTGAAGTGAATGTATATTATCCTCAAGGAGTCGCCTAGTTGAGGAAAACTTGAAGGGTTTTATTTTAACACTGGATTTCTGCAAAGGGTCTCGTTTCAGTTCTACATAATATAGTAATGTTTTTCATTCCTAGGTAGATATTGTCAACAATTTAATAAAGGAGAAGATAAAATCTAAGGTTCATAACAAGAGTATTGAAAAGTGAAACCGTGGGGTATCCAGCTAGTTTTGATTTACTTTATATAATTTATAACTTGCTAGGTATCTTGTTGCTATGTCTAAATTAATATCATGTAATATTTCTCTCTCTATTTATCTCTTAATTAAAGTAGACGAGTATTTTGTTGGTTTCAGACATCAAATTACTTTATTAAAGTAAAACGAACACAGTTCAATCCATAGCTGAATGAGATTGGATTGGATTAATCTCCGAGGCTCCGTGCCGTAGATTGAGAATATTCGCACAAGCTAAGTATTTATTTAATTCTTTTTTAAATGAAAATTCTTTTGTTGTATGATGAAATTGCTTCATAGGAGGACTTGAAAGCATTCGGATTGTAAAGTTACATGTTTTTGTATGATTACGACTAAAATGTTTGACGGACTGGTCACATGAATGCAATACGAAATTTACAACAATATATTATATATTTTACTTGCTGTTTCACGCAAACTACACCACGCACCCAGATAAAAAGTACCTTTTCCAGAGTCTCTATCTTCATACCAAATTTTATTCAAATTGGTCCAGCCATTTACGCGTGATGCCGTGCACTCATATTGCAACAAACGCACTCACTGCACGTTGCTAAATAGGCACTAGCTGCCAACTGAATAGATATCATCATCAGCCTATACATTGTCCCACTGCTGGGCACAGGCCTCTTCTTATACAGAGAAGGCATGAGCATTGATCACCACGCTTGCTCAAGGCGGATTGGCGATTTCAGACTTTTTAAGTCCAGATTTCCTCACGATGTTTTCTTTTACCGTTAGTCTGTGACATCTAAGATATTATACTTAGAAATTACTTACAAAATAGTAAAACTACATATTTAAAAAATAGTCAAAATATTCAAGGAATTTCATGTACAAACTTACATCTGCGTAAATACAAATATTTGTGAGAATGTACAATTATGTTTATTACTCTTTCACGCAAAACTACTGAACGGATTTAGATGAAATTTGGTATACACATAGTTTATAACCTGTTTTAACACAAAGGATACTTTTGCTACTAATAGCTTCGATTTTTTTTTGACTAACGGACTGACTCGTAATTAATTGTCAATTCAAAAGTGCCTGTATATGGTCTAATTGAAATAAATGTTTTGAATTTTGAATCCCGGTATATAAGACCACGCAAACGAAGTCACAGGCAGAAGCTAGTGTTACGTTAAGTAAAGTATATAGGTACTACATTCAGAATATTTGAATAATGTTCCATAATACTCACTAATGAAGCTGTATTTTAGATGCAAAAGCAAATATGTCGGTTCGTCTGTTTTCAGTTCATAATTAAGCTGTATTATAATGACTACTGCTGGTATGGTTGGCATTCTGGTATTGCAGTGTGCACTATAATTATTATCTACACTAATATTATAAAGAGGAAAACTTTGTTTGTTTGTTTATAATGAATAGACTCAAAAACTACTGGACCGATTTTAAAAAATCTTTCATTATTCGAAAGCTATATTATCCACGAGTAACATAGGCTAAATTTTATTTTGGAAAAAATAGGGTTTTTCGGATACAAGGTGTTAAAAATCAACCAGAAAAGTTCTTTACCGTTAGAAAGCTACATCTTTACGAAGTGTCATAGGCTATAATTATTTCCAGAAATAATTAGGGATCCCTACTAAAACTTGAATAATGTAACCCAAGTAGTAAAAAAAAATACCACGCGGGCGAAGCCGCGGGCGGAAAGCTAGTTATAGATATACTACGAACAGGTAAGTCGAATTCCAGTTTAAGGCTAATTAAAATTGTAATGAAGGATAATCTAGCTGTATGTTTAGTTGAAACTTGTAGAAGGACAAACAAAGGTTTTATGTGAGTGCGTGAAATTTATCCTCGGTATTCACACAGATTATAGATTTCGGGACGGATTGTCCTTAGTAACTCAGCCTATCTAATACGCATTCACAGGGCATTGCTAAACCGATTTGGATGGAATTTGGTATGCAGATATATAATAATATGTAGGAACACTGTGTGATATTGCCTGGTGGGCTACTGCCCGATAGTTTAAGTCGGGAAGTCCTGTAATTATGTTCTAACTCGCATGCAAACACTTCTTGCGCGATGTAAGAATTTGCTGATTTTCATGTTGCGAGATAGATGTCGCTACAGATATATTAAAACCTGGTAAAGGGCATAATGGTAGTTTTTATCGACATAGTTGCGTAAAGTTGATTCCTTACGGTGAGAGAATCAGCTAGTCAAAAGCTAGTAGGTAAGCGTAAAATAAATTAGGTCGTTTTTTAAATTGTTTATTTTTTTCAAAGTACGTTACCACCTTTTCCCCAACCCTATATAAATCATCTTCCAACAATGACATGATGAAGTAATGTACTGCATCTAATGTAAATCGTCCCCCTGCTCTGCGTGTGACGTGTCGTGTGTAATTTCACACAAATTCATCGCGTGTTTTAACCTGTGGTTCGCTTCGTCTGTCAGATTAAATGCGTGTGAATGTTATTGGTTAATTAAATTGTCCATCATATTGTTTTGTTGTGGTTTTTCCGTGATTACATTTTTGAAGGATTTTCCACCACTGCTGATTTTAAACTAGGATTGTGTAAACATGTATTAAAGTGATTTCAGTAAATTTCAAATAATTTACCACAATACCATGATGTATTGATTAATTTGTTGGAGAAACTCGTGGCTAAGTAACAGCCGCACGATCAAAGGTCCGTGGATGGGTAACCATCTATTTCATAGCAAAACTTCGTCCCTAGAAAAGCATGTCAAGCTGTTGGTCTCTATTGTAATCTGTAGATCTTTGACAGACATTACGGGTAGTCAGAAGCCAGAAAGTCAGACAACTATTATAGTACTCCATGGTAAGACTTTACCATGGAGTACGGTGTTACCCGGTAACTGGGTGGGGGAGGTCAGATAGGCAGTCGCTCCATGTAAAACTCAGCTGCATCCGGTCATTTCTTATTACTCTTCTATGCATAATAAAAGTTTTAACAAGCAAAATAAATGTCTATTCATTAATAGATATTGGTGACAAAATTACATGAAGGGTCTATGTGAAACAGAAACCAAAACAACATAAAAAAAAACAGCCAAGTGCGAATCGGACTCGCGTACCGAGGGTTCCGTCCTTTAGAATGAATATTTTACGCAATCAAATAGCAATTATCTTATTTTTTTCCGACCGCATAATTAAGTTTGTTTGTAGAGAAAAAATGCTGATTACTTAAAAACTACGATACTTAGAATAATAGTTTTCTGTCATATACATGTCATATAGATTAATGTATATCAATTCTATTTTTTTCTGAATTTTCTTTTTGTTTTTCAGAATTTTCTTTATCTTCTCTTCCAAATATCAAGTCAAAGAAGTGTGGTACACTCATAGTTTGTATAATAATTCTCGCAGGATGCGATTAAAACCGTGGGAAATAGCTTGTTATAAAAAAATTATTACTGCATATTATGAGAACCTATTGCTGGGTCATCATCCTCCTGCCCTTATCCCAATTTTATTTGGGGTCGGCGCAGCATGTTTTCTTCTTCCATACTCTTCTATCTGCCGTCATCTCGCTAGTCACATTCATTCTAATCATATCAACCTTCACACAATCCATCCATTGCATCAACCTATTGCTGGGTATAATTCAAATATTAATGAACCGATTTAATATAAGCTACCTTCTTAATCTAATATTGATACTTGTAATATCCTCCTTATTAATTAATACAATATACAAGATTTTCGTGAATATTCTGCGAGTCGCCTGATCGCCTCGCTATCGCGTGATATTTGACTTATACTTATTTTTAATATTAAACGACTACAAGAAGGAGGTTCTATATTAGTATGTATGAATGTGTGTTTGTATGTCCGTGATTTTCTCGAAAACTACTGATCCGATTCGAATGGGGTTTGCTTTATTTAAAAGCATATTTTTCAAGGAAGGATCCCTCTTCTAGTGACAATGTCATATAAACAAATATCGTATATCATTTGAAAGGTCTTTTAAGTGCAATACCAAATGTTAGTACTTTAAGAGTTAGAGCACGATAAATAGCAATAATGCGATTTTTAAATTCTTACTAATCCTTACTATCCTTACTAATATTATAAATGCGAAAGTAACTCTGTCTGTCTGTTACGCTTTCACGCCAAAACTACTGGACCGATATAAATGAAATTTGGTACAGAGATAGAATAGACCCTGAGGAACAACATAGGCTACTTTTTACCTGGGTGCGCTAAGTAGTTCCCTCGGGATGCGGGTGAAACCGCGGGAAACAGCTAGTGTTTTCATAAAAATACCTGCTATCTCTTTAAATACTAACAAATGATGATAAGTGAATTACAAGAAAATATTCTATATTAAATAACCTTTCTATTGATGTGTCAATCATTGCTAGAGGAAGTGTAGACCAAAATACCCATTCTGCTTTGATTTTTTTTGACAAAAATCCTACTGTTTTCCAAGGCAACAGTATCAATCTCACACAAGTTCTTGGACAAGATATTCGGATAATTTTCTAGTAAAATGGCTAAATAGAAAAGACCCTCCGAAGTTCCTTTCAATCCCTTTGGGTGTAAGGAGGGTGCCGACAAGTAATTAAATAAATGAATGATCAAATTGTACACTTCTAACAGTAATCCGATTGTTCGTAGCTCTGTATTTTATATTGGATGGTTTCATTCTAGGAATTGTTCGACATTCTAAAATTTTAATATTTCTCTCCGTTACGCTACCGCAAAAAATAACCAGTTTTCTAGCTCATTTGTATAGGAAATATTTAGACTATGATGTATTTAAGTACCTGGATCAGGTATCCGAAGGTCAAGGTCTAGCAGTCTGCCGGTTGCCAGACTTTTCGAAGACTTACTGCGCGCTTTGGAACGTATAATTACGGACAAGTTTTAGTCAGTAACCATCTTACTTATAAAGTCCGTTTAATTTTTAATCTGGTGCTTAGCAAGGGTTTAGCAAAATTCTCACTCATATATTCTGTTTAACGTTAATCCGAACTTAAGTTAGTAGCTTAATCCATGATTCCGATATTAAGTAAGGATTTGGTGAGAACTCTCTCGTGTACGAGTGTATTGGTACGAAACCTGGCAAGTACCAATGTGACTTTGCCGCCTTGAGCAAGCGTGGTGATCAATGCTCATGCCTTCTCTGTTTGAGAAGAGGCTTGTGCCCAGCAGTGGGACAATATATAGGCTGATGATGAAGTCTAGTGATTGTGAGTATCATAAACACCTTTGTCTCTCACCCCTAGACACGAAGAAGTGAAAGATGAAAAATTAATTAATTATTGGCAAGATACAATTAGTATCGATTTCTTCAATAACAATGAACTTCCATTACATTTCCCAAGCGCGGTTATTATCTCAAAGGTTCTGACTATCTTTGTCTATCTAATTTGAATTCACCGTAGTAATTCTGTTGAACCTTTTGCAGTGACAATTGTAGTACTAACGGTGGTTTCGAATTGGCAGAGACTACAACAGGTCAGCTTAGCCACAACCACTTGTCAACTATCGTCTGAGCCACAGAGACTCGGTACATTTCAAGCGCGAAACTTTAGCGGGAGGAGGTCGCTCATGATCGGATAACTACGTTTGGAGTCGGCCGTTCATAGTTAAATTGTAGACCTTGGGGGCTAGACAAGTGGCAAAAACGCTATAGAAACGCTATAGAATAGAAAACAAAATGTATGGGAATGACAAATAGCTAGTCGTAAACGAATGTTTTGTCACTTGTCTAACCCCCCTTGATTGAAAACGCTCGGCTCTTTATGAAAGCAGATAGTTTTGTTATAGAAACGGTAAATGTATTCGTTTTATTCTTGCTGATAAGAATGGCTAATTAGCTTTTTTAAATGTTTTTTCGCCTTGTACTCAATTATTTGTCTGGTACATTATTCCCACTCGTAATTTTTACCCATTATGCATTAGCTGTTATACATGATATACCTTTACTTAGTTCTCATGCAATCTATCTATCCGATAGGTATTATTATTTATTTAAACAAATTCATGTCGGACTAGACGCCACAACACAAGGCATTCTCTACGAACCCGTGTGATATCCACCGTAAGCACATAAATATCTTATCCCATAATGTATATATGTAACCCGATATTTTTTCTTATAGATTAATTATCAAAATTTCTCTATACAGGCTATCATAACTCTAGGTAACTATGATCGTGATTAGACTACTATGGTCTGTAGCAATTGATTTTACAAAAAATGTAAACATAGTCGTAACCTATTTTGTTCTAATACTGCAACAGAAATTAACAAAATGTCGTAAGGATGACGCATTTATGTCAATTTCATGCTCTAAACATCATCATTCACTATAGAACAATCATATCATACAACAAAATAGGTTATGCTTTTGTTAATATTTTTGTTGTGCCTATAGATCAAAATATTACATGTCGTTTCGCTTACCAAAGAATTCCTAATATTCTATTTTCGTTTCAACAATTTAAACCAACTACCTAAAATTCGATCGCGCAAAATCTCCAGCAGAAATTGAGTGAAGCAATTCTATGGCGTAGTGCTTGAACCCTACAGCATTTCAGCGCTAGCGTGCTACGGTTCCATTGGGAGTGCCGACGCCCCGAGAGACTCACTCCTCGCGTGACACTGAACATAAATAGAACAGGATTAGGCACGTCGGGACGTGCGTCAGTGAGTATTGTCAGCCGTCTTTGACTATTGTGCCTTTTGATGATGGGTTGCTGTCACCGTATACTACGAATGTAAGCCTGTGATACGAGGATATTGAAGAGAATAGTTGAATAGCGTACTCCCAGCTGTAGAGGGGTTTGTTTATTGTTTCATCGAATAAAGCTAAATAGGGTATTGGAATAACTACTGTTTCTTTATTCGCCTTTTGTATAAAAATGAAAATAAAAATATGTTTTATAAATCTTAAATCTAGATACGACTATATAAAAATTAATCCCCATTTCCCTTGGTCACGGCATCACGCGTGAACGGCTGGGCCGACTGGTATGAAATTTGGTACGGAGAAGGGACCCTGGAAAAGATTTTAAGCTACTTTATATCTGGGTTCGTGAAGTAGTGCGGGAAATAGCTAGTAAAAAATAAAATTGTATTGTATAACAAATATCCGATGTGATCATCCAGGTTAAGTACTAGCTGTTGGCCTAAGTTCCACTCTTATTTATTTATTTATTTCAGATGGCAAATCATCAAATGAATCCTCCCACCTTAGCTAGGGTGGGAGGGAGTGTCAGACTCTTACTGACTAGAACCCATCCATGTTCCTTTCTCAGCCATGACACCAGGATCTTATATCCTTTCCTAAGGTTCAAGCTATCTCCATACATCAGCCGTTATCCCGTGAAAGCATAATAGACAGACAGACAGAAATATATACCGCCAGCGGCTTCACCCGCGTGGTCTATATGAATTCAAATATTCATACACAAAATTTCATATGAATTTTTATCCCTTATTTTTCCCTTAGGGGTAGAATTTTGGAAAATCCTTTCTTGTCGGATGCCTATGTCATACATTGAACACACCCTCCAAGTTTCAGGTCTCTACGATCAGCGGTTTAGGCTGTGCGTTGACCATTCAGTCATTCAGGACAAAGCATTTTATAGGTACAGATAATGCTGTGCAAGAGGAGCTCGTGGCTAAGCAACAGCCGCACGGGTCGACCGATCAAAGGTTAAGCTGCGCTTGGCGCGGTCGGTCCGTGGATGGGTGACCATCTTTGTCATAGCGAGACTCCTCCGTGCCTCGGAAAGCACGTTAAGCTGTTGGTCCCGGTTGTCATTTGTACATCTTTGACAGTCGTTACGGGTAGTCAGAAGCTAGAAAGTCTGACAACCAGTCTTACCAAGGGGTACCGTGTTACCCGGTAACTGGGTTGTGGAGGTCAGATAGGCAGTCGCTCCATGTAAAACACTGGTACTCAGCTGCATCCGGTTAAGACTGGAAGCCGACCCCAACATAGTTGGGAAAAAGGCTAGGCAGATGATGAGATAATGCTGTGCAAAGTACGATAAAAAGTTTGATAGTTAAAAAAAAACTATCAAAAACTTTACATAGTGAAAAATAATTTTATCACACCACAGCGGCGAGAGAAAAACGTAACCAACAATATTGCAAGTGCGGTTTGTGGCCGTAAGTGGTAACGTATGTACGCGAGCATATTATTATGCATACAACATTATATTATATGCATACAACAATAGTATGAATTATGTGACTAACTATTATTATGAGTGAGTTCAATGTTTTGAGAACGAAGTCATTATACTTCTTAGTACGCCTTTGAGGCGCTCCGCTAAGTTACAGCCGTGGGGATCGATATTTAGCAACGCTAATCTACGCTGGCCGCGGTCTGTCCATGGATGGGTGACGGTTTTCTTAACATAGTGAGACTCTTCCGTGCTGAGTAGTGTTAGTGTTAATCTAACTAATAAACAAGGCTAAGTGTTTACAAAATTTTATCCAAATCCCTTCAGTACCTTTTACGTGAACGAGTAACAAACATTCATACATCATCATCATCCTCCTGCCCTTATTCCAATTTTATTAGGGGTCGGCGCAGCATGTTTTCTTCTTCCATACTCTTCTATCTGCCGTCATCTCGCTAGTCACATTCATTCTAATCATATCAACCTTCACACAATCCATCCATCGTTTCTTCGGTCGTCCCCTTCCTCTATATCCATCCACATTCATGTCCAAAACCTTTCTCACTACATAATCTTCATTCCTGCTCATCACATGCCCATACCATGATAACCGATTTCCACATAGTTTTTCGGTTACCGGTGCCACTTTCAAACTTCCCCTAATATACTCATTTCTTACTCTATCCATTCGCGTAACACCACACATTCCTCCACCAAACATTCATACATATACTCTAAAAAAAACGCATTTGTAAGATGTTTGTCAACAGAATATAGCCTGAGATCTACCTCGCAATAAAAATTACCCCCCCCCCCCCACAACCAGCAAATATAAGCTACCACTTTACAACACGGACTGCTAGATTGTCCGAAAATGTTACCGTGCCCTCGGAACGCTAAAGGCGAAGAAAGGAACATGGGTGGGTTGTAGTCAGTAGTCTGACACTCCCTCCCACTCCGCCTACTGCGGGGGGAGTCATTTATAATTTCCCATACAAAGAAAAAAACATACAACACATACCTACCAGCTAAAACCAAAATGTATTCATATAAAATGCTTTGTCCTGAATGACTGACGGATCAACGCACAACCTAAACCGCTGATCGCAGAAACCTGAAACTTAGAGGGTGTGTTCTTTGTATGACGTAGGTATCCGATAAGAAAGGATTTTCCGAAATTCTATCCCTAAGTGGGTATGGGGTCATTTTTTATTTGAATTCATATAATAGAATATCGAAAGCTAGCGCAAAAATATAACTTACTAAACTCGGTAAGATTCAGGAAAACTTTTAAGGGGAAATAGAATAACAGAGTAAAGATTAAACCTATCTCTATTATATTGAACGAAAATAAGGAAAATGGAAACTTCTCCTTTTCAGTGATCAAGATAATGGACGCAATCCTGTTTTGGTAAACTAAGATAAAAGTATTTCTGTCTCTTATTGGGAGGGTAGGAAAGAGAGAGATGGGGTGCGTAATGTTGCTATGACAGGTGATGGACAAGATTTGTCGGCATCATCTGTTTGATGGTATTTTCTGATCCATCTTTTTTTAGCTGTAATTAAATTTGATTGAATATCTTTAACTAGTTGCTACTCGCGGTTTCTGAGAGAATTACTTCGCATACCCAGATAAAAAATATCGTAGGTATATCCTTTCTCAGTGTTTAATCTATCTCAATTTCAAATGTCATCCAAATCAATTTAGTAGTTTTTGATTTAAAGAGTAACAAACATACATACATCCACATCAACTTTCACATTAATTTTTAATATTAGTAGGATTACATCATAAATGTAGATGCCAAAAGTTATTTGATTTTGCACCGTTTTAAAACATACTAACAGAGAAACTGAAGTGAAGCCAGCCTGGCCCATCGTGTAAAGACGCCATTAGCCAAATTAGATTAGAACGCACCCTTCCGTTGACCTAGTACTGGCGCGCCATGAAAATGGTGACATATATTTTTTTCATAACTTACCTACATACCTTTGAAAATTAGTATTTTCAGAAAATATTATAACCGTAATTATCTTTTATATAATTAAACAAAATAGGGCGCAATTTATTTAAAGAGAAAGATTTTTTTTTGTAATATATTTTTTGGCATAAAATATACAAAATTAAAAATGCCCTCCGGCAAATTCCGTAACGAAAAAAAAGGCACAAGACAAAATCCGCGCGCGAAACTTGGGTGTACCATTTAAAACAACCGAGCCCAGATAAGACTGGCCAGTCTAAGTTGAACCGTCATTTTTGTCTAAACACCCTCTTAGCGCCTATGTTCTGTGGTATGCGGGGCGTTGGGTAGTTCTCAAAGAATTGGTAGCTTACGCACGTGTAGAGTTAACCTGCGCACAAGTTGCAGAATCAATCAACGTGGTTATTTTGCTGGGCAATCGCTGGGGATACGTACTGCGCATGCGTTCTCCAGTAGTGATGTTAAACTCGATGTTTTTGTGCGTGAAACTTTGGGTATCGAATTTTCGGGCGTCTTGAAGATTGGGCGGGCCGCGCCACTGCGATGTTAATTTAGATATTTATTTTTATTCTAAAAATATATTTTATTTTAGATTTTATTTTAAAATCAAGCACAACACTTTCTTAGGTATTGTTTAAATGCGTAAATTAATTATGAATAATTAATGGAAACTACTATTATGTTGATTCAACAAAACTGCACGGCAAGACTAACAATCGCAAACAAAGTACTATAATGACGACTTACACTATAGATCATCACAATATCAGCAAAATTAGACGTAGAGATAAGTTATCGATAGTTCATGCGGTCAAGTTAGTCGATAGTCGCTTCACTCACACCGTGAGAATCCCGCCGAAACCAACCAGTAGCATTACTTGACAGTACCCGCGCGCAACCGGTGCGCGACTGACGTCCCCATGCCACAGGCGAGGAATATCCGTCGCGATCAAGGTACGTCACTAAAAACTTATTTTATCATACGTAATATTTTTTTTAATGCACAAAAATCTTCTTTTATTTTTCGATTACCATTACTACGCGAAACAAAAATTCTCTGATCAAATTTATCGTAATACGAGCGCATGTCTTACGACGGGAGATAAGTGTCAGCTCAAATGTTTACACTAAAGATTTTTTTTAGGTGCGGATGAGGGTTTTCCTATATTGTATTAATCCTTTTTTGTGTGTACAATAACTGTTTTGAAGTGTGAGTGCATATGAAAAGTTTTACAAAACTTTTTACGCGGGGTTGTTCAACGTTTGGAGTCTGTTTTTTTTCTCACATGACGGTATTGTGGAAAAACTGTGTTGTATTTCGATTATCGTGGTGTTTATAACATAACCACTTGTTCTGAGTGGTGTAATGTATGACATTTGTCGGAGATATCGTTTCTTTTAGTTTTTGATTAAGATTAAATGAGTTGCGGTCTCAATGAACTTTCGTTTGTACACATTAAGAAATGCATTTTTTCGACCTACGTAACAGATTAATTTATCTTCGTTGTCAGGTGTTGTTTAATTGCGCTTGGTGGAAACCTTATTAGTATTAATAAGCATTTAAACTATTTATCTACATAGGTAAAATTTTATAAACAATAATTTATTTTCCTTTGACTTTCGCGCCCTAAATATGTATATTCATCGCATAATCTATTTTTATTATAACTTGATTGAAAACAAACATAATCAATCTTTATTATAAGTTACTTGTGTCTTTATGGTTAACCCCCGACGCAAAAAGAGGGGTGTTATAAGTTTGACGTCGATGTCTGTCTGTCTGTGTGTGTAGCTCTCAAACGGATGGACCGATTTCGATGCGGTTTTTTTCATTTGAAAGCCAGTTTCCTTGCGGTGGTTCTTAGCTATATTTGGTTAATATCGGTCCAGCAGTGTAACGGCATTTTTACGTGGGGGGTTTTAATTTTTTTATTTATCTTGTCCTCTTATGTGTCGTCACGGACATAAATAACATGAAAATTATGGGTAATATGAGATATGGTTCAAATAATGGGTACTGGCTATTACTTGCAGAGATATTAAACAGTGTAGGTACCATTCATTTCAATTAAGCAATTTCATATGTAATGAGAATTTATCTACCTATGCTCATGTGGCTATTTGTTACGTCGGTCGGTTTGTGCGTAAAATGTCCCGGTGACTCGGCGGTTAAAAACTCTCTTCTCAAACATGTGCGTGTGGGTTCAGAACCCGGCTAGAAATAATTTTGTATTTTCTTATTCAAGGAAAAAATAGTGAGGAAACCTGGACCCATGAAAAAGGTCTAAAATCTCCAACATGTTTTGACCAAGCGTGGTGATCAATATTTGTCTCGTCACCTGTATTATGAAGAGACTTATGCCCAGCAGTGGGACAAAAAAAACCATTGTAATTCAGCCTGAACCTAAATTACTGTAAAAATTAGGGCTGGCACAACAAGCATTGCCCAGTTTAAGGTTAGAAACCCTTCTCATCTTAATTATAGTCCGATTAATTTTTAATCTCTTGATTAGCAACGGATTACCAAAAATCTCACTCGTAAATGCTGTTTAGTGTTTAGTTAGTAGCTTTAGTTAGTAGCTTAATCCTGGATTACTACGTTAAGTTAGGATTAGGTGTGAAATGGTTAAACTTCAGATTACAGGATTTTTATAAGTAACACGGTTCATGTGTCATAATAAAAAAAAAAAAAAGGTAAAATACGGTCGGATATTTTGTTCACATATTTTCGTATACAGACTAATCTCTCAATGGACCAAAATAATCCAGCGGTGTTTTGTTATTATACCGCTGCGGATACAGTCGCGGATATTATTTGAATAACACCTCTTTTAGGGAGATGGAGTTATAATGAGTCAGGTCGGTATAGGTACCTAAACTTTATCTGCTTTTTATTAAAATGAATTTAAAGCTTCTAACGTTATTTAAGATTAATGCTATAAATACGAAACTAACTCTGTCTATCTGTCTGTCTGTTGTACTGTCACCTAAACCTAAGGAACAGCGTAGGATAATTTTTATCCCGGTGTGTAAAAAAGTTTCCTCGTGATGCGAGTAAATCTGCAGAAAACAGCTTGTATTATACATGTATATTACATGCAAAAGTCCTCTTCTTATCGTGTGGGTTTTACTGACAAGCCCTAGTGTCAAAGTTTTCTCAAATCCGCTTAACGGCCTCTGATATGGAATTGTAACAACAACTGCTATCAAGATAGCAGCCGGGGATGACGGCTTAGTGTGATCTTCCAGGCACCTGGGTATAACACCACCAACATCAGGATGTTGGTGGTGTTATACCCAGAGCCAGGGCTCTGGGCTGTTTTTTATGAAATTTTCCAAAATCTACAAAGCATTTTCGGCTCGTCCCGGGAATCGGTTCCAGTTTCCAGCAGTCGCGTTATGCGATTACTAGACCAACGGTAATCAATCTGTAGCTATATCTGTTTCTTTTACTTTCACGGCTAAACCGCTGAACTGAACTAGATGAAATTTAATATAGGTAAAGATTCAACCTTTGGGAAGATTAAAGAATAGATTTTATCGATGTATGTGAAGAACTTCCCTCAAAATGCGGAAGCAACCGCGGAAGCAACAAATCAGGAGAAGCAACCAGTACAGTTTAAACGTAATTCGGTTCTGATGGTACAAATGACTTTATCTCATTTGCGAATACATTGAATAGTTTGATTACTATGGAAACAATATTATAACTCGATTAATAACTGCCACTAACTCTCGATACAAGTTATAAACATGTAGTGTAAATACACCAAGAAGTTTATCGATAAAGTGTCGGTTAGTAGTTCCTGAAGTTACTTAACACAAATGTGGGCACGTTATTCAAGAATTAAGTAGGCTTTAAGTACTTAATACTTCATTGCATTCCGTTATGTGTTTAAATAACATTTGGTATGTTAGACTATCTTATAATTTTGACACAGCAAAGCTTATTTTTAGAAAGAATCTTTAATTGACAAGCTAACACAACAGTTTATTATCATAGAGAAATATCGATATCTAATTTAGGAGGGAGACTAAAATATAGCGCTTATCTATACTAATATTATATACCTAAAAGATAGAATTTGTTAGTTTGTGAGGTTTTAGGGGGCAATCTCTGGATCTACTGAACCGATTCAGATAAAACTTGGTACGTAGATAGACAGAGAAACAGCTAGTTATTAATAAAACCAAAATAAGTAGGTGTACATTAGTTTTTTTCAAATATATTACACGGATCATTTTTTTTTCAATTGCAGACTTTTGGATGTTGGAAGCATCAACCAAGTTAAAGTTATCTAATTACATAGGTGTTTTCCTCTAGATACCGTAAAAGTTATTTCCTGTTTAATTAGAGTTATGAACATAATATAAATATGAGAAGAAAACTTGGCTTTTATCGCACAAATAAAAGCAAAAAAATTGAATAAAATAGAGAAACTTTTACTAGTCTAACGATCAATTGATGTGCGATTCTCTTGTATTATAGCTTTATTTTAATCACATAAAGATCGAAGTTGAAATATATATAATTGATACGGATTAATCTATACACAATGCCGTTCAAATACTTGTTAAATAAATAATGGGAATAAAAAAACTTTAATGGGTGCAGCAAAAACTTATCATTTTTTAATCATTTTTTTAGGGTTCTTGCGCTTAAGCGCAAAGTCAGCCTAGTAAGATACAACAAATTAATTCATACAATTAATCAAAATATAAACAAAAAAACCTTCTACTAAACTTAACACAAACACAATTTGAGATGCTGTTTAGAGAATTAATTTATTAAGTTTTTTTATTAATACAACGTGGACATAAAATATAAATTACTAACCTCACGAAACATGATTCTTATTTCAGAACATTGTATACATACCAACCCAATGAGATCTGCTTTTGTCGTTCATACTGTAAAGAAACTTAATGATAAACTTTAGTTTAACTAACTACTGATCCTATGATAGATTTTCACAGAAAATACCGTATGAAAATCACAACGTGAGGTTTGGCGTGCAATAAAAGATCAACTCAGGATTTTAATCAATATAAAATGTAACAAAAGATTGTTATATTTTTAACACTTACCTTTAACCGTCACTACTGTTTTATACTATACTAGCTTCTGCCCGCGACTTCGTCCGCGTGGAATAGTGGTGCTCCGCTCCTATTGGTTTTAGCGTGATGAAATATAGCCTATAGCCTTCTTCAATAAATGGGCTATCTAACACTGAAAGAATTTTCTAATCGGACCAGTAGTTCCTGAGATTAGTAGCGTACGCAAAAAAAGTAACTTTTCTGGTTGATTTCTTACACCTTGTGTCCGAAAAACCCAAATATCTTACGGAACCCTATTTTTTCCAAAATAAAATTTAGCCTATGTTACTCGTGGATAATGTAGCTTTCGAACGGTGAAAGAATTTTTTGTCCAGTAGTTTTTGAGCCTATTCATTACAAACAAACAAAGTTTTCCTCTTTATAATATTAGTGTAGATAAAACAAAGTCGCTTCCCACTGTCTGTTTGTTCCCATGTATGTTTAGATCTTTAAAACTAAGCAACGGATTTTGATGCAGTTTCTTTAATAGATAAATAGAATGATTCAAGAGGAAGGTTTTAGTATATAATTTGTAAAGTTTTTGTATCCATTGGTTAAAATATTGCGGGCGAAGCCGCTGGCGGAAAGCTAGTAATATTATAAATGCAAAAGTAACTCTGTTTATCTATGCTTTAACTGTAAAACGGTTGAACCGATTTTGATGAAACTTGATATAGAGAAAGATTGAAATCTGGAAAAGGCCAGAGAATAGTTTTTATTCGTTTGCGTGAAGTGTAGTTCCGTCAGTATACGGATGAAACCGCAGAATACAGCCAGTTAATAAAAATACCTTTCCAATAATGCAGCTTAGATGGTGGTTAATTTATTTTAATTATTCAATTTTCAAATTAACTGGCACTAAATCAGAGCGATTAAATTTAATATTAATTTAATGATAATTATTTAAATAAAAACCTATTTATATAACAATTGGCCTTGATCAACCAAAAGCTTGAGCAACAGGAAAAATTGAAGGTTATATGACCCTACTTATATGCCAGTTGCCGGGTCATGGCAGAATCGCAGGGAAAGTACATTTGTACTTCCCTGGATAACATGCATTTAAGCACAAGATGAGATCATCATTCCTTTATTTATTTAACCTACACATATTTACTCACGACAGAACAAGAAGGTATATGCGTTTAGCATACGAGGATGTCTTTATTAGATAATGTGTTTGTACTTATGTATATATTTTATTTACTGACTAGCTTTCTGCCAGCAGCTTCGGCCGCTTGGGCTATACGTATTCAAATTAAACATGACAGAGTTTTAATACAAACTCTCCTCCTCCCTTTTTATCCCTAAGAAGAATTTTGGAATATCCTTTCTTATCGGATGCGTACGTCATACAAAGAACACACCCTCCAAGTTTCAGGTCTTTAGGATCAGCGGTTTAGGCTATGCGTTGATCCGTAAGTCATTTAGGACAAAGCATTTTATATGTATCTATAGATTATTTAACATGTTTTTAAATTCTAATTTTTTTGCTGAACACATAACTGAAAGAGATAATGCCAAAAATACATCAATATTTTAAAAATTACGTCATTACTTTTTAGTAGGCGTTGTCTAAACTTAGATAGGAGATAAAAATACTTATTTGCAACTTTAACTCCGTTTAATCTGCTGATTAGCAAAAGATTAGCAAAAATCTCACTCATAAATGCTGTTTTGCGTTAATCTTAAGTTAGTAGCTTAATCCTGGATTACGACGTTAAGTAAGGATTACGTGAGAAATGGTTAAACATCAGATTACATGTTTTTTTAAAGTAAGATGGTAAGAGTCTAAAACTTCCTCCCAATCATCCCTAGTAAAAGACAGCATTCAAAAACTCATAGTTCACTGTTAAAAAGGTATTGTTTTTAATAATCTGCATGCCGCTTTCAAGTTCGTGCCGATACAAAACAAATGGCTGTAAAAATAAAAGTGCCAGCAAAATCTCTGAGCAAAAACCTTACCTATCATGGATAACATATTGCGTAAGAATGCAACACACATTACACTTGGGTTCCGTACCGTTGTATTATGACAAAATTAATGGGAGTAGGGACGAAAACGAATGGAATACAGATTAAATAAAGGTGTGTTATAAGTTTTTTACAAGCTTGTTTATACAACGCTTTGTCTGTAGCATCGAACCTTCGAAACAAATGAACCGATTTCGATGCGCTTTTGTTTAATTGAAAGCTAGTGTAGGTAATCGTAATGCAATTTAGTTTCAATTTATGAATTTTTTTTTTTTTAATCATTTATTTTTTGAGGCTTTTTACGCTATTCGCCAAGCCAGCCTCGTAAGGTATAACAAATGTAATAATTACAAAATAAATGAAAATATAAACAAGAAAAAACTCAACACAAACAGAAAAAAAAAACTACTAAATTAACTACTCTCGTCTTAAAAATATGTCCTTAACAAATTTATAAATTTTGATACTTTGTTCCGAAAAAGGTTCCCTAAGTAATAAATTGAAAATGTATTTAAAAAAAAAAGTATAAATTGGTTTTCTAGTTCAAAAATTATTAGCAGTTTTAAATGAAAGAGCGAGAGAATTTCTTTAACATCCTTCTGTTATGTTACTCTTTCAATCAAAAGCGACTGAATAGATACCTAAGGATGAAATTTGGTTCATTTATAGTTTATAACCTGGATTAACACATAGAATACCTACTTTCATTCCGGGTACGCGTAGTAGTTCTCTCAGGATGCTGAAGAGTTTGTTCGTCTGTTTGCTTGAACGCGTTAATCGCAGGAACTACTTGTCCGATTTAAAAAAATCTTTCAGTGTTAGATAGCCTATTTATTGATGAAGGCTATAGGATATATATCATTACGCTAAGACCAATAGGAGCACCACTATTCTACGGACAGAACCTAGTATATAATGTATGTAGTTATAATTACACGCCCACTAATAATATATCGGAGCTTGTTTAAATTTGAATGTTATTCTAAACAGAACAGCTCATTAATTTGTGTAGCGTTAGGTACTCATTAAAGCGCGTCATATTGGCATTCATTGTACATTTTAGCTTTGCCAAAATATAATTTAACCATTTCGCTTTGATTATGAATTGAATTAATTGAAATTTTGTTTAGAATAAATATCGTGGAGTTAATGATGAATTTAATTTTTACATGCTATGCTGTTTTCAGGGGAAATAATATCATGGCGTGTCTTTGTGTATATTTTAGCTAATGCTGGGTTTATCAAGCCACGCCTATAGTTGTTTCAATCCAATCTCTTAAAAGTTAGAGTGAACAGGCTTCTTATGGGTGAGCTCGCTCCATCGTCGACTTTGTCTTTGTCACCTCTGATCTAGACTAGAGTCAAGAACACATCCATTTTTAATGAAAAAAATCGAAAGATAGTAGGTACGAGTTTGTTTATTTTTAAACGCACCTCAAGTATGAAGGAAATCTCCTATTCTTGTCTGGTGCAATATATTACTATTAATTGACGATTATATAGGTTGAGTAAATGCATATTTATGCTCATAGTAATACAAACTCAAATCCTAGCCAATATTACAAATGCGAAAGTCAATTTGTTAAGGTTCCCAAAGTTCCTAGGGTTTTTTTCTAAATCCTTCACTCATGGTCCCAGGGTACTCCTTAATGCACCCTGATTAAAAGTAGCCTATAACTATCTCCAGGATTCCCCCTATTTTCGTACCAGCTTCATTCAAATTGGTTAAGTCGTTTTCAAGTAATGGCGGGACCAAGGGAAATAGGGCTTAATTCTTATATTTAAAGATAAACTAGCTTTCCGGGCGGCTTAGTCCGCGTGGGCTATACGAATTTTAATTAAAAATTACAGAGTTTCATACAAACTTTGACCCCCTTTTTCACCTCCTTAGGCATAGAATTTCTGAAAATCCCTTTTTATCGGATGCCTATGTCATTTATACACCCTTCAAGTCACAGGTCTCTACGATCAGCAGTTTAGGCTATCTGTTGATCCGTCAGTAATTCAGGACAAAGCATTTTATATGTATAGGTTATGTGAACTCTGATGCTACCGGCCTTAAGCATATTTAAACAGAATTCCTGACTCGGCATTATCTTGCAAAGCTTGCCACAGAACCGGGACCCGGGACCCGGGCGCCTGACAGAAACATGTCACACGGACGAACGAGCATTTTGTAAATTAAAGGGTTCTTCCCTCCACGGAACCCAAAAGGGGAAGCGTGGAAGATTATTCAAAAACAAAATAGAAAAGCTCGGTCTGTCCGCGTAACTAAAATGCTATCGACAAATGCTTTCAACTCTATTTCTGCAGGTACAACCTTTGTGTAGGATTCCCAACATTTTTCCATTAAGGCGGCGATATACGACTTTGCCCCTTTTAAAGCTAATGAATACGCTTTAACGACTTGCTTTCATGATTTGAAAAGTATATATACTAAACTAGAGCATATGCTTGATAATTTTGTATAACGTTTTTTTTAATTATGTATTTATAACATTGTATAAAAAAATCATGAAGTTAGGTCTAACGCAGAAGAAAAACTGAGTTTTACATAGAATTTATCAAGTGGATTTTAATAAAACCTGTACCATTTTATAGAAAAGTTAATTATCTGTCTTTTTGTATACGAATATTTTTTTTAAATCGTACATTTACGTCAATTTTTGTGCTTTTGTCAAAACGTTGAGTTGAAATTACGGAGGGGCTCCACCGGGCGACGGGGGCAGTACGTCTGTGACCACTGTCACGGGTAGACGCTGTCACTCAGAGCGAGCACATTACGATGTAAATAAATTATTATATTTGTGATAAGATGACTGGTGAATTATAATTATTACATTGAAAAGGCACTACATGCGGATAAAATATTTTTTTGATGTGAATAACGTGTTTTCAAACCAAATCATCCATAATCTGTCATAATCTAAAATGTGTGTATCTAAATTTGGCAGGACAAATATATTTTGTTATTAACTTACTAAATAATTAAATGTACTTTATGATTTAAATATGTATTTCTTTTAATACATTGCGTATTCAAAACGAGAATATTGCATACCTCATTTAAATTTTACATGTAGGTCGGAAATAAATCGTCAAAATTAAAATTCTTTCATGTTATATTACAATATTTCCTAATAGTTTGGAATTTATAGAAATAGTAGCTATAAGTCAGGGCATGGGATGATATCTTAAAAAAAACTTAATGGTTTGTAAATAAAACGGTTTATCCATGGGTAACAAGGTGGCGCTATTCTAAATTATTACCAATGAAAATATTTTTCTAAACACGTGAATTTGGGTTCGAGTTTCTTTGCTACGAGACGAATTTGAAAAAAAATGCAGAATATGATAAAAAAATAAGCTTACGCTATTCAAAGAGTATTGTAAAATGTAAAATGTATTGTATTGTCTGACTATTTTAGCTAGACCATTTTTCTGTTTTGGATTGGTTACATTAGTTTTATTTTTAGGGTTCCGTAGTCCGACAAGGAACCCTTATAGTTTCGTAATGTCCGTCTGTCTCTCTGTTCGCGGCATAGCTCAGAGGCTCTTGGTACTAGAAAGCTGAAATTTAGTATAGATATGTGTATTGATCACGCCGAAAAAGTGGTAAAAATGAATAAAAAAAATAAAATAATTTAGTGGAGCTCCCGAACATGTGTAATGAGGATGAATATTTTTTATTTTATTTATTTAACCCTTCATGTAGGGTATCGTTAGATAGGTCTTTCAAAAATAAAAAAAACTAACTTTCGAAAACTATCACGGCAAAGTAGGCTTCACCGGTTACATAGTTATAGTTGACTAACTAAGACCTACTACGGAATCCTACTGCGTGTGGCCCGACACGCACTTGGCCGGTTTTTTACTGGTTACATTGGGTAGTGATGCTTTACATAGCAACCATTTTAGAAGTTTAGTAGAAACGCCAAGTAAGTAGTCACATATGATATACATATTAATGTATTAGTCAAGGTATCTAATGTGGGATAATATTATATACACACAATCTAAAAGATAAGACGAAGCATAGTGTTTTAGAAATGAAGGTCCTACTTCACTATGCCACTCTTATGTTTTATTTTCAACACCAAATAGTATCCGACAGAACGTCGATTTTTAGCTAGGCCTAAGCCGATTAATAGGCAATCGCTTAATTCTTTGGCTAAAGCCCTGATAAATAAAAAGGACTTGATCTTCTTTAATTTTTGGTCCAGAAGTCAAAGACAGAAGAACTGAAAATGAAAAAAAAAAAGATATATTCAAATAGTATATTTAAGGTTCCGAACCAAAATAGTAAAAAGTAACCCTTATGGGATGCGACTTTCTCTGTCTGTCTGTCAGAGCTGATAATTACTTCAGGAATAACTAACCTTATCGATTTGGAATAATTGTTGAAATATATCGCAAATGGATAAAGTAGAAAAATACTACTTTCGAGGAAAAATGGAATTTAAAATTACAAAGTGTAGTTTCTACGTCATCATAATTATGAAAGGGCTTGATATAAAGGCTTGATGCATATTTTAATATTTTTTATGTTTTCTTCGACATCTTTTAGTATACGAATTAAATTTAAAAAAAACTCTCCGTAGTTTGTAAAACAAACATTCTGAAATAATTAGACTTCCGTACATTTTTCTCTTAAATGCTTTTCTTAATATGGTATTTCGACCATTTTCCAATTCCAAGGTTATGTTTGAATTCCGATGAATTGTAATAAGAAAACTAAATGAAAATTGAGCTACTGCATGTCAATTTAATAATCTTTTTATAAAAAAATCTGTCAATTTTTGCGGTGAGTTTTTCTGATAAAATAATTATAAAAAACCTTTTATTAGTAATATAAGGTAAAAAGATAAAGATCAAAAATATTTAAATCGGTAATTATAAATGATTTCAAAGTCAAAAATCGATATTGCATCTTTCTAAAAGATTATCGAAATGCCATACAATGGTAGGATTTTTTTCCATTACTTTATTTCTTCAATAATGCATGAAACCGTGGAAAAGGGTCGTACAAATTTGGTGCTTGAAAATGTAACAGCTAATTCTCATTCAGACTAAGTCTATATCCGAATTTAGCACATTTATTTTTGCATTGATTTTTTGCTTTGCGGCACTTTCAAAATTAGGCCCAAAACGGGTGAATTTCCATTGTTCATGATAGGTAAAAATTTTAAAAATCCTGGTCATAATCGGAATCTTTACTATCCCACTTTTGGATATGACATAGACATGCATTAGCATTAATTATCACGCTTTTTCAAGGTGGATTGGTGATTTCAGACCGTGTAGTCCAGGTTTCCTCACGATGTTTTCCTTCACCGTTAGTCAATGGTGTCTAAGTTATACTAAAAAAGTGCATGTAAAACTTTGGAATAGTCAGATTCGTAATTTCTAGGTTTCGAAGTCCGAATCTGCATACTCATAAATAAGATGCAGGTGCCTTAGCAAAGAAGCCACAATGACTTTTTACTTAATAATATAAATAAAACTACCTGCAGCTTATTTAAAATATTAACATCATTTGTAATACAGTCTCACTCACTTTTAGGTATTTAAACGTAATAGATTATTCAATTTCGGTTCTGTTGGTGTCAAAACTTAGGCCAATTTTAAGCTAATGGTTTGGCCAAAGCTGATACCAAAGGTTTGGTCGGACACTTTACAGATGGATCAGAAACGTCGGACTAATTAACTGGCTTCCAGGCTCTCCTTACAAAACTAATATGATTTTCCTATACAAGTGAAGATGAGCTGAAGTTATTTGAGAAGCAGCAGATGTCGTAAAATGCAAATATGAAAAAAACTTGCGTGCATTTCTGTTAGAAGAGCTCAAAATGGACACCAATATGGCCTAAAAATTAACTCCTATGGTGCGATTTTATCTGTCTGTCTGTCCATCTTTCACAGCGGATTAATTCAAGAATGCTAGTTTCAGATTTTTTTCTTGAAACTTGTAACAATTCAGATCGATAAATATGTTTTGCAGATTAAAGAAATTGAAAATATTTTTGCTTTTCTAGCAAACGAAGTATGCAGTGGGGGTTGGAAATTTAAAATTAGTGTTTCGAAGTATTACTCAGACAGATGTTATTTGTATTTCTATTTTTATATCTTAGACATGCATATCAAAATACAATATGCGACTGTCCTTAGAATCTCTACATAATATTATGGTCACCCGTCAAAGTTCTTCAAAATATAAAATGACAAGCGTGCGGTGTGCATTGCGGGGTCGCGGGGGGGAAGCTCAAGCTCCGCCCATTTGCTCAAGGTCATTGGCGGTAGTCGTCGTCTTAATTGACTATTAGAAATCGCCGCATCGGAGAAGATTGTTCCTCTTTGTTTTATGAAATTAAAATTCTTTTGTTAAGTATTTTTAACTAAATATACTAGATTCTTACGTACTCATTACCACTATCTTAAATGTGTTCTTTTGAGCTCAAAGCGGTTCAGTCATTAAGTAGATTACCCATCCTTGACTGACCTTGTCAATCGAAGCCTAACCTCGAAAATCGACCAAATAATACCGATAGTATTATATTATTATTGTATTAATCAAAGCACTTATTATAAACTGATTAATTATATCTACACTTAACATAATAAATACAATTTATTCGTATATATAAAGGGGACCGATTCTAAATAGTTTTTCCTTCTAGAAAACTACTATAGCCTAAGCGACATACAGGCAACACTGCGGGTAGATGTTAGTCACTGATATTCTATTAAAACCCATTAATTGGGTATAAAGGTTCTGAGGTGATCCAGTTCAATCCGGGTAGTGAACTTACGACTTTCCGGGCACAATGGCCTAGCTAGCAGGTCATACCATTGAGTACGGTAGTTGTAAAATATCATTTTACATACACAAAATCTTGCGGGATACGCGATGCATATGAAATTAAATCCTTCTAATATATATATATATATATTATAAATCCGAAAGTTTGTAAGAATCTATGAATGAATGTGTGTTTGTTAATCTTTTACACAAACACTACTAAATAGGTTATGATGTGGTACATATATTATGTATGTACACGGTGTAATTAAATTCAATGTTTTCCTGAAAAGTATGTACTTAGTTAATTAATTTTGACATGACTAAGTACTAAAAATAATCTTAAAAAATAGGCGTTATTAATTTTATCTTAAGCTTGTGTGTATATAAACACGACATTCCGTACTGGTCCTGGTTTCCTTTCTTAGAGCATTTATTCATCAAAATAAAAATATTAATTTTGATGAATAAGAAAGGTTCTATGTCATGGACTGACTACATACCTTTCGGGAGAATAGTGAATTCAATTATACAGTGTATGTAATATTATTTAGATTAACACATAAGATAGATAAATCATTTTCTATGTTTATATATCTTGTACTAACTGTTTCCCATGGTTTCAGTCACATTCTAAAGGAACTGCTTCGCGTACACGGATAAAAAGTATCCTATATGTTAATCCAGGTTATAATCTATGTGTGTACCCAATTTCATACAAATCCGTTCAGTAGTTTTTGCCTAAAAGAGTAACAAACAAACATACATTCTTACAAATTCTATTAGTAGGTATTGGGATGAGATGCTCGTGAATTACAATATACTATATATTTCACGTGGTTTCACCTGCATCCTGAGCGAACCACTTCATTCTCACCAATAAAATCTATCCAATGACCTTTTCTCGGGTTTTACGAAATTCCATACAAACGAAATCGAATCGAATACAAACATACGAAATTTCATTTAATTCGATTCAGCGGTACGACAGCGCAGCAGATTTATTTTGGAATTTTAAATGTTGATAGGGATTAAGCTTAATTAAAAGTTTTAGTCTGATTAAAGACAACTCTATGATACAAAAGTTTTGTGAAGTACGTATAAATATATTGTGGAGTATGACAGAGACATCGTGGTGAACTAGTGGTTAAGCACCTGCCTCTCGTTTAGGAGTTCGAAACCAGGCAGGTACCAATGTGACTTTTCTAAAGTCATATGTATTTCCAAGTGTATCTTAGACACCACTGACTAACGATGACGGAAAACATCGTGAGGAAACCTGGACTTAAAAAGTCTGAAATCGCCAATCCGCTTTGATTAAGCCTGGTGATTAATGCTCATGCCTTCTCTGTATGACACGGTCTGTGCCCAGCAGTGGGACAATATATATGCTGATGACGATGTTCACATATCTACGGACCGACCGCGGCAAGCGCAGCTTACTTAAAAGTCAAAAGTATTTTTTTTATTTCACATAGGCCTACAAATAAAGCACTTCTGAAAAGTCAAATTAGTTGCACGGTTCCAAGTAGTGGGTCCCATGGAGAAGAACCTGCATTAAACTCCATGGATTAACCGTGTTCACCACGAGTACTTCTCTCTTTTCTATTTTCCCTTCCCCGTTATATACATAAAGCTACCTTTACATAACATTATATTTTCTTTAATACATAAGAAAATCTAATATAGCACGTACCGCACCCTTATAAACATGGTTTGGTTAAGCAAGGGTGGTCGCAAGGGTGCGCTGCTAATTAAGGGCCTCAGCTGGCATCGCCATCGACGAACACAATATTATGTGTTATAATTACGCTATAACTCTTTGCGGAGTCAGCAGTAAGCTAAGTAAAGCCCGTGTAATATTAACTTGGTAAACCCTAAGTAATATTATAAATACGAACATACGTACAAACAGAAAAAAAACTCACAATTTATAAACGCAAAAAATTATCAAAGGTTAAGCTACGCTTGGGGCGGTCGGTCCGTGGACTGGTGACCATCTATGTCATAGCGAAATTCCTCCGTGTATCAGAAAGCACGTCAAGCTGTTGCTCCCGACTATCATTTTTAGATCTTTGACAGTCATTACGGGTAGTCAAAAGCCAGAAAGTCTGACAACCAGTCTTACCAAGGGATACCGTGTTACCCGGTATCTGGGTTGTGGAGGTCAGATAGGCAGTCGCTCCATATAAAACACTGGTATTCAGTTGCATCTGGTTTAGACTAGAAGCCGACCCCAACATAGTTGGGAAAAGGCTAATCAGTGATGATGATAAATCTGTTAAGAAGGAAACGTTTCAAGTAGGTACTCCAAGGAAAAAGATACCTTCATGAAGTAACTATCGCGATTCAAATCACTTAAAACGATGACATGAAGACTTGTGGCCAATAGGCTATTCGGCTGACCACAGTGCCTGAAGCTTAGCTTTACAATTCAATTGATCCACGTGGATTTTATTCCCAAGCTCTTAATCCACCGTTCTCCAAGCTACCGTATTAAATCCAATTTCGAGGTACGGTGCACCGTATCACCACTAATTGATAACCCCACTCGCGACCTATATGGAGGGAAATTCAGAGACACGAACGTGCTGAACTATACAGCTGTCTTTAGCTATGTGACTTTATTTAATCATGCGTGAGATCTGATGACGGATGGCTAATTTCTATGATTCAGTTTAAAGTTATTCTGCCTTTAAATTATTCTATTTGGATTAACTTAACCATTTTATAACGTAACAACTTTTTCCCGCGGTTATAAACTATGTGTGTAGTAAATTTCATCCAAATTCGTTTAGTAGTTTTTGCGTGAAAGGGTAACAAACACATTCATACATCCTTACAAAATAACAGCTGTTTCATATCTTTTTTTTAAGTCGGTTAATAAAGCTCTCCTGTATAACCGCTAAACCAATTTAGATGAACTCTGCTTAGGACATAGCTCGAACTCCAGCTCATAAGAGTTTCCGAGCAAACGAAGATGTTATCTGAAGATTCGAGTGAATCAATGTACATTTGTACAAAAAAAGGAAATGTTAGTAAAAACTGAAACACAAAAAATTAAAATGTAATTTTTATTAACCTATTAAATAAGAGTGTTACTTCAATCAGTGAAGCATTTTTTCAGCAATATCCCGTCTCACAATCCACATAGCCATTAATATTGCTTTATCCGATTTTGATGCAAAAACGTGAAATCTCATCTCTTTATTACGACGATGACAAATGATGTCCAGAATTTTAATCTTCATTCTTTGGATGGTTTAAAATGCGTATTTTTTTCATCCGTTTTTTTATTGGATGGTAAATTGATGGGAAATCTATGACAAGGCCTTCGATAAATCCTAGTAATATGCGAAATTTTGTGAGGATGTACGCATGTATTTATAAAAAATTATGTTGTTACTCTTTCACGCAAAAATGTATGCAAATTATGAAATCATAATAATATGTAATATAAATATGTATTTCTTAATTTTTACTTTAGAATTGCATTTAAATTTTGACACAAAAATAAAAAAATGAAAATGTGAATACCATGTAGCTTCCAAATAGACTTCCTACCTTACCCATTTTTTTTTCTATTTGAATTTGACATGATCTTCGCATGTTATTATTTTATGCATACATGAAAATTGTTAAAACTTATTTAAAAGAGTAACCATGGAGTTTCTTGTCCGTTCTTCTCCATAGGAAACTACTTCTTGGAATAGGCATATTTTTTTTTATTTTTTTGACTTTCAAAACTTGTTATTAGGCCTAATTGAAATAAATATTTGAATTGAATTAAATTAAATGGATGTCGATTTGTCCGACACATAATTTATAGTTTTGATTGCCATATAAGATACTTTTTAAGATATTTAAAAAGCCGGCTACCTCTTATAAACCTCTTACAGTTGACCCATTCACAATTTGAAATTTTCATTTTGTTGGTTAGGATCACTCCTAAGGCACTTCTACAAACACTAATATCTAGCTTTATTTGCGATAGCTCATGGAAAAGGCCGTAGAAGCTCCTATATAAACAGTGATATCGCAGATCCAAAGATCTCGAAGGATTTTAATCCATGATACGGAAAAATCTTATCTTTACATTATGATTAGGGACAGTGACTTCTAAAAAGAACAGCCGTCACATAAATTCAACAAACGGTGACATTTGACAAAATAAACGACTTTAAAAAAATACCGATTTAATATTCTGGGCGAAAACAACCACTCTGTGGGTCCCAAATAGCAAGTAAACGACATCGTGGCAAGCTCAGAAGGAGACGGCGCGATGAACTGGACTCCAACCTAAAAGAATGACCTCAGAGCGCACGAGATTGGAACAAATATTAGGAAAGGGAGGCCTATGCCTTGCAGTAGCACACAATAGGCTAAAAATAAAATAAAATAAATATTCTGTATGAAACAATGTTGTGGTCTCAAGCACAATTATGCGGATTCAAAAAGCTATGCGGTATTAATTATTACATTGCGGTATTAAATTGAATTTTGTGTTGAACGTCATTTAATAACAGCATAGGAAAACTATGGGAGGAAATAAGGACAATACAAAAAACTGTGCATTACATTAAATAGGCAAGTTGATCAATGCATAACTGCTCTGAGCGAGAAGAGACCTTTGTTCAGCTGTAGGTCTTTAAGTCTCTGTATGGGTTTTATCTTGGGCATCGTGGCTCTCCCCAGGGCGTAGGACTCGTATGATGGGTCACACACTCCCATGGTGCATCTGTAACCACGAGCTTTGTGGCGTCAGTGTAAGCACGTTTTATATACAAACCGAGGTCACTCCAGGTCAGCCTTAAACGTGAAGAGTGGCGTGAGGTTTTCTCACGATGTTATCCTTCACAGTTCGTCAATAGTGTCTAACACACATTTAGAAAATATATTGTGACTTTTGAACCTGGACTAAAAATCGCCATTCCACCTTGAGCAAGCGTGGTGAAAGTCTGATATCCCCAATCCCCCTTGAGCAATCTTGGTGATCAATGCTCATGCCTTCTTTGTATAGGAAGATGCCTTTACCGTGGTACCTTTTAACAGTGGCATATAGGCTGGTAATGATGATGACGATGTTACTCGAGGTAGTGTGTGAGCCGCGAGAATTCGACTACGACTTCAAAAAATGACCATCAGTCTCATGGTACACGTTTTGGTCAAAAAGTCCCGACCTTGTTATCTGTCCTCGAATTCTGATGGTTCCGTACAAACAATAAAGAAACAACGACTAATTTCCTGGCCACCCTGTATAACTGGTGCTGGCTGTATAACCGGAGCCTTATTCTGTTTGCCTATACACTTGACCCTAACCGGAAGAGGAAATTGTATTTCCTTCACGCTTTTCCTTCTGATTAAATTTGTTGTGGATCCTGAAAAGCCTAAAGCTTTTTACAGAGATTTCAGATTATTTCTGTGGGATATTGGGTATTTTATTTGGGTAAATTGTTTTGGTTTATCCAGACTTTTGTGGATTAAGAGTTCTTTTTTGTTGATAGGGTAATGGGACTTAGTCCACATATCTTAACCAAATTTCATCTAAACCAGTTCCGCTGTTTTACCCTAAAAGCATAACAAACTTACATTCGCATTTATTACATTAGTTAAGATATGGATTGGCAATTATCATTTTTGATTTTTGATTCCCATATAGTGTCCGTTGTCACCACGTTGTATAGCGAATACTCCGAGATCTCTGAAAAGAGGGGTGTTATATATGTCTGTCTGTCTGTGGCATCGTAGCTCTCAAACGAATAGACCGATTTCGATGCGGTTTTTTTTATTTGAAAGCCAGTTTCCTTGTGGTGGTTCTTAGCTATATTTGGTTAATATCGGTCCAGCATGAGCCAGCCAGCAGGTGTATGAGCATCAGCTCTTTTCCAAAATGATGTAAGGCATTTTTACTTAGGGGTTTTAAAAAAATAAATGATTTATCTTGTACGATACACGAACGCTAATATTTTTTAAACTATATATTATTTTGATAGTTACTAATTATAGTCAAAAACTTGCTTACCAAAGTCAGATAGATAATTGAAAGAAAAACACTGGCACTAAGCTGCAATTGCTTAGATTGGAAGCTGACCCCAAGGAAAAAGCTAGGCAGATGAACTAAAGACTCAGATATATATGACATCCACTACAAGGCAGAGCCTAAACTAATAATATGTCTGGTCCATTTTATCTAGCCCAACTGTTAGGATGACCTGTTATTTGTGTGTGGGGGGCTTTGAGATCTAGGTCCGTCCGGCAAGCTAGCCGGACCAGCCCGATGAGGAATGTACCTTGCATTATTCATTACTGACGGCATATATTGAGCTGACATGGTTTACTTGCTCTTTATCTAGTTAGACTTGAGTTTATTTGCGTACTTAGGCCTCTCGCCCACGGCGACTTTTTGTAGCGATGCTGTCGCGCGTTTAGTAAACGCGCGCTGCAACGCGCTACAATAGTGATGCCAACGCGCTACTGCATCGCGACTGTATCGATGCAAACGCGCGACCGTGTTGGACGACATGGGGGGAAGAACGGACAGACGCTGCTCTCGTTGCCTACACTTCAGCTGCTAACGTAAATGCAGCACAAAAGACAACGTGACTAATGTTGCCTCAACGGAGTCCATCTTGCAACTGTAGCGATCGCAGGTCGAAACAGAAGCGCGATAGTATCGCGTTTGCATCGCGACTGAATCTGAGCCCGTGGGCGAGGGCACACAGCTAGCGACCGCTTCGCGACTGTATCGATGCGGACGCGCGACAGCATCGCTACAAAAAGCCGCCGTGGGCGAGGGGCCTTAGGGAACTAATTCACGCACCCGTATAAAAAGAAGCCTAAAACCTTCTCCAGGGTACCAAATTTTAGCCAAATTGATCCAGGCGTTCACGCGTGATGCGATGACCAAGGGAAATAGGGATTATTTTTATATAATACTAGCTTTCCGCCGCCCGCGTGGGCTATATGAATTCAAATTAAAGATGAACCGCTCGACCGATTTTGTGCAAACTTCACATAAACCATCTACTAAATAGTCCGAACAAAGCCTAAACATTTGATTTGGATAGGTGAGCCCGTTCTTGAGTTATAAAATTACAACGAAAAGTGGCATTGATTGATTTTAATATATATTGATATATAGATTAACTGTTTTCCCCCGCGTTCTTAGGGAACCTTAATAAGTATCTTATTATACACGTCGATAAAGTAACAAACACACGCGAGAACTATAGGATGGATTTGGATGAAACTTACCCGGGTGCGCGAAGCGGGAAACTTCTATTAACGTATTATTGTTTAGGACATGTTATTTAAAAAACTTGATAGGCGATGTCTTCAGCCTATCCTCATAGAAGAATATTCTAGAAGACATCAATTTCACCTAATTTTTTTTAAACGTTACCCCACACTATTAATTACTCCCGTGTCGTGGGTGCGTTTACCATTCATTACACATGCACAAACACCCAGACCCGGAACAATTTTAGTTGTCCCGTGCGGGAATCGAACCCACGACACGCAGCGCTGCAACTAATTGCTCAGCTACATAATATCTATACTATACTAACTAATATACTAATATTATAAATGCGAAAGTAACTCTGTCTGTCTGTCTGTCTGTCTGTTACGCTTTCACGTCAAAACTACTGGACCGATATAAATGAAATTTGGTACAGAGATAAAATAGACCCTGAGGAACAACATAGGCTACTTTTTACCCGGGTGCGCTAAGTAGTTCCCTCGGGATGCGGGTGAAACCGCGGGAAACGGCTAGTATATTAATAAATTTGATACTAGTTTTCATTCACCTGGCAGTAGCGACATAATACCTAAAATATGAAAGCCTATTAAATATCACGAGCTCATTTTAAAAGTCACTTAAAAGCCTCATTTCGTTTGTAACATGAAACATTTTCTGTTTTTTTTTTTAACTGAAATTTTCTAAACTCAATGTCGTGCTATGAATAATTCATGAAATACTTTGCTTACAGTTGTACGTTTGTTACGCGTATTTTTTAATTGTACGCGGCCTCGCATTGTTGTGGCGTACTCTGTGAGAATATAGCGTTGTGTGAGATTTTTTCAAAAGTATCAGTAGGGGATTTGATATTAGGTCTGTCAGGCATTGCTGTGTTCAAATTTCGAAGTATTTAGATTTCGAATAACTAGCAAGAACCTAGGTAATAATTTACTGAACTGTGATTCGTCTTTCATTGTAACCAGATAAGGCTAAAAGTCAACCTGAATTAATTTTACATTTTATACGTTTGTGTGCAAGAGTTATCTCAGGAACTACTCGTACTAAACCGGTTCAACTGTTTCCATAATAAATGCTATGCTTTATACGCATGTTACCGCAGGCAGAAACAAGATTTTAACATGAGTAGCACTCTATGACCGAACACCTGATAAGTCGGTTAAAAATATAAATATTGACCTGTTTATTATCCCACTGCTGGACTAAGGCCTCTTATCTAACAGAGAAGGCACGAGCATTGATCACCACGCTTGCTCAAGGCGGATTGACGACTCCAGACTTTAAGCCCAGGTTTCCTCAAGATGTTTTCCTTCACCGTTAATCAGTGGTGTCCAAGTTACACATGTAACTTTGATAAGATCAGATTGGTACTTGTCGGATTTTGAACATTGTTACACACGCACTTAAGATGCAGCGAAAGGCTATAGCGACACTTAAAAATAAACTCCGATCAAACAAGTTGATGTACCTACTGTTCTGTTTTTAAAAATCTACATGCAAGAAACAATTTCTACTGACTAAGGCTGCGTTTCCACCAGAGATGTGCGAGGATGCGTAGCGAGGAATGTGTTAGTTAAGAACCAATAGAATCGCTGCACTAAGCGAGGCTAGGTAAATGAGGGGATTCTATTGGTTCTTAACAAACACATTTTTCGGTACGCATCCTCGCGCATCTCTGGTGGAAACGCAGCCTAAAGGAGGGTTACCTTCTAAATTGAGTTACCGATGCGCTGACTAGCCTGCGTTTAATCAGGCTGACTCCATTCTGAATAGAATGAATATCACCGAGCTTGTCAAACGCGAGAGCGCTGGGCAGAATGCCAAGATCACTAGATTTTTTACCAATTCCATTTTTGCTTACAAATGTAATTTTGTAATAGAGATTTGGTGACTATGCCGTGGTGTGGAAACATTTTCAGTTATAGTTAGTTATTTGTGAGATTAAATATAATATATTGTTTTGGTAAATTTTATCTTATATACGAGTACCTACGCCTTTTAAACACGGTCTCGTTCATTTCAAAAATGGATGTTTTTATTTTAGAAGAAACAAAGTAATATACAATTGATGAACATAAATTTTTAAACCATTTTAAAAAGTATTTTTTTTATTTCTCAATTCAATTTCTTCAACGAACTGAAAGAAGTCTTTAAAAAAGTTTTAAATTCAAACAAAACCCTGGTGGAGACTGTTTCTGACGTCATCATTAAGCGCAGCGGTTCTGAATTGATTACGTCATAGGACCGCTGAGCCAAATTGCCATTGCAATCGGAACGTTCATACGAATGCATATCAGACCTTAATAAGCTAAAGACCTTGGGTTAAATATACCGTGAGGGCAAGAAAAGGGTTTTCCCTTTTCTTCTTTATGTGATTATTGAAAAAAAATACTGCTCTGACAAGAGGGTGGTCGTTTGGACAGTACCCCTACTATGTAGATGTTTGCTGAAACCCTTTGCTTTAAGAATAGTCTTTCCTACGAATCAATTGGAATCAAATTACCGAAAACAATCTCGGTTTTAGAATAAAACACATACAACCTCCTCCTTTTTGGAAGTCGGTTAAAAAATAATCCCTATTAACATAACTGCCTTACTTTTTTTTTATTTTATTTTTTTTACTGCCTTGCTTAGGTACTTAAGTACGCGTCATCGGGTACAAATACCTGTTCGCAGTTATGTTAGTCTAAAACTAAACGGCTAACTGTTTATACTTCACGGTTCATGTGTCAAAGGGTCGGTACGTGTGAAAAGCGAGTGGTCCTGTTTTCCCGGGGCATCGTGAATTAGTGGCGGACAAAGCCACGCGTGTAACCAAGCGTGCGTTGTATTAGAATGAGGAAAAAATGCGACGCCTAAAAAAAATGAACTTTTTTTTTCTCGTAAAAAATAACAACAGAAGTATGTGTGAATTTATATTTTTACATTGTACTTTGTAGTTAAATGTATAAAAATAAGGAAAAAAAACTGATACAATCAGTTTTTTTCTCAGAGAAAAATAACAATATTCATCAATTACTTAATGTATTCAAATTAATAAAAACATATTTTCTTATTATATAATAACGACTAAGTATAAATTATATGAAACTCTTAAGAAAAAATAATATTTTAATACTATCTGATGCTCGCACAAATTAACGTCGTTCTTTCGTGATTATATTTCATACACACTGCACTCACGCAAATCGAAAACTTATTCACACACGCACAAACTCTGTCTCACTACAACCTATGTTTACAGTATCTGCTTGTAATATAAGACGTTCGCTGACCATTGTCTGTGTAACAAAGGCACGATTTATATACATAATGGCCACGGCGATTACTACCCAGGCCGCCATTTTTAACACACTACACGAAAATAGTGTTATCGGTGCGGATGACTATATTGTCTGAGACATTATCAATTACGTATCGTCTATCGAAGAGCTTGTAGCAAGGTAAAAACCGTGTGGATCAAAAGTTCAGCAAGGTTAAGCTGTGCTAGCTGCGGTCAGTCCATGGATGGGTGATAGATTTCTTAAAGTCGACCCGTGTCTCGGAGAGCACGTAAAGCTGTCGGTCCTGCGCCTGATCTCTCCCCGGTAGCTCCGACCCATAAAACTATGCGCGTGAGGGAATAGAGATTGCACCTGTGTCGGCGCAAACGCTTGTGCACTATAATATATCCTGCGAACCTGTTTAATCTTTATTGATTCATGCAGCTGAGTACTAGGTGCCTATTTGACCTCCACAACCCAGTTATCGGATAACAAGATATGACTGGAATCATTTTTTTACTTTATTAGTAAGAATACGATCTAGCGCACAAGACTAATAAGAAATTTGACTCTAACCTAATATGTTACGTAATAGATTGTTAAAAATGAGAATAGTGTCCATTAGCACTTTTACATATTATGTAAGTCCGTAGCACTTTCTTAGAGTAGTTAGTTAGAGACTGGAATCATAAAAAAACTGATTACAAATATGCCGGCTGTCTCCATGGTCCTATCGATCTCCGCACCAAATTTCATCCAAATAGTTCAGCCGTGGTACCGTGAAAGGGTAACAAACAAACAAATGAACGAACAGTCAAAATTACTTTCGCATTATTTACGATAGGTTAGAGATATTTCAGAATGGTGCGGTAATTTTTGCTAATATTGTAAATGCGATAATATTAAAAGTGACTGTAGAAACTGGTTTAGATAAAAATTGCCATGAAAACTTATCAAACAGAAAAACAAACTCACATTCACATAGATATGAGTTACTCGCGCATACTAAAGCTAGCTAATTAAAGTGATAGATTAATAATTTCAATATTATGCTTTGCAATTTAAAACTTAAATACTGACTTTTTTACTTAAATGTATAAAACGTTTGTCATGGTGCAAAGAATTGAAGAAGAACATATGACAAGAAATGTTCGGAGCTCGAAAACAGGGCTAAAAGAAGACCAAAACAATGCTGGATGAACCATGTGAAAAACAACATGGCTGGAAGAAGGTGAATGATGAGATGATTGCTGATACCTGGTTGAGATAAGGACTGGAGGATGATGATGATATTATTTCTAATTATATCCTTCTTCATAAAAAAAACATGCTAAAAATAATACTATTGCAATATGAAAATGCAACTATAAATCAATCGCACAAAAAACATTTATATTTGTATTTATTTTATCGATCGATAAAAATAATAAGACATTAAATCGAATGTATAACGTCATATATCCAGTCGACGTGGGGGCTGACTGGCGTGAAAAACATCGTCGAAGTAAATTTATTTTTGTGATCACCAAAAGACATCACACCTATAATTTTACCCTCACATATCATAGGTCCGCCTGAGTCCCCGGGAGCTGCGCTGGTTAATCTCGACGAACACTTTGGGGTGACGCAAATTATGCTACTAGTTACCTTTCTAAGATTCGGATCGCATGCGATGATTGCACCTTCTCCAACCTGCAGCGGTCGCGTTGGGTCGTCACCTGATTTGTTGGTATTGCCTCCGCCTACAAACGTCACAGCCAATCCAATCATCGTCGAAAAGTCTACTGAAGATAATATCCCATAGGTTGGAAGATTTATGTCACGAAAGCGCACCAAACCTATATCGTTCTCAATTTTAACATTTCGGGCATATCTTAATATGCGGAAAGAAGGATGGGTTACTCTTTCTGTAACACCAGCATATGTTTTGGATTCCAGAGGTGACACAACATGGTTTCCATACCACACGTACAATGATACATTTGCATTGGTAATGCAATGTGCAGCAGTAAGTGCATAGTATTTTGTTATGATAAAGGAGGTACCTAATCTGTGTACACTATTCTCTTCATAAGTAATAAACAATATGCCAATATACGGATACTCATCGCTTTGAGCATCTTGTCCGTTGATGATTCTGAAATGTGGTGTGACTTTATTTCTGGTCCAAGCTTCATTCTCGTCGGTATTCACAGAAGCACTGATGTATAATGACATAACCAATGGCATATACAGCTTGAGTATCATTGCGCCGTTTGATTAAATATTCCAGCGGTCCTGGAGTGTGGTAATGTTTGTGTGTCGTAAAAAAACAATTGAATGTTATACTTTATTAAAGTACTTGTTACACAACGCTTACTCTGGTATATAACTAGCTGCTGCCCGCGTTTTCACTCGCACTTGCAATTACTTTATGGAAAATGATGTTCTTCTTAAGGTGTTTGATGCCTTTAGTATACATCAACCGAGCTTGAGCTGTGGGTCATTTGATGATTTTACATCCGAAAAATAAGCTAGAAGCTGACTAGTCCTGACTGACGACAACCGTTCACGAGGTTGACAAGCATCAGCCTCACTTAGCTCAACCATATTGAAGTGAACTTAAGGACCCGATACACATCGCCACCCTCAGCAGGATACTTGAGTGATCATGACAGACTTCTATTACCTGACAACAGGCATTTCAAAAACAAAAGTTATTATTAGTAGACGATATATTGATGGTTACATGATACTCACATTTTTTTTTTTTCATTTTGAAGCTATTATAATAAGTAAGATTAAGATATTATATTATACGTAGAAAAAGAAGCAAAATGTTTTCAATTCGTAGCTCGTAATTAATAAAAATATAACAATAATGTATGTGCATATGCAAGAATCATAAAGTTAAAAAGAAGAAATATTATTATATTGGACGATTGAATTTCAAGATGTAGGTATAACAATTTTAATAACTGAAACAAAAAGTAACAGTTAAGTCATATATATGTGGGATCGAGACAGGTAAATGATACGAAATAGTATGGGAAACTACTTTACTACTTTCCCGACAACTTTATATGGTCCTAAAGCTTTAATGCATTTTCATATTGAGTTCTACGAATGGCAACTATGCCTCCTTCAATACAATCATGATCTTCTTTTCAATTTTTGATATTTTAATATTTGCCCGTTGTACTTTAAGAATCTGGGTTTTAGCTTCCTGCCCTAAATTATGTTGTTTTTCAATGAAATCTTGTTGGTACTCTTCCTCTATTAATTCCAAAATGATGATATCTTCTTCCTGTTTCATCTTTGTCCCGGTAAATAAATAAATAAAAAAGTGATGTATTTAATTCTCTGATAAGTACTATTGATAGCTCTTTGCACATGACTCACATACTTGTACCAGTGAGTTGTTCCGTGAATGCGCTCAACCTAACCGTTGCCCCGGGGAATTCCTGTATTTACCATGTGATGTTGAATACCTTCATCTTTGCAATAATCTTGAAATTCATTTCCTGGGAAAGCTGCCCCTTTATCAGTAATAATTCTTGTGTTTAAACCGAATGTATAACGTCATATATCCAGTCGACGTGGGGGCTGACTGGCGTGAAAAACATCTTCGAAGTAAATTTATTTTTGTGATCACCAAAAGACGTCACACCTATAATTCTACCCTCACATATTAAAGGTCCACCTGAGTCCCCGGGAGCTCCGCTGGTTAATCTCGACGAACACTTTGGGGTGACACAAATTACGCTTTTAGCTAGCGTTCTACTATCCGGATCACATTTGATGATTGCTCCTTCTGCAACCTGCAGTGGTCGCGTCTGCTCATCACCTGATTTGTTGGTAAACCCCCCGCCTACGATCGTCACAGCCAATCCAATCATCGAGGAAAAGTCTACTGAAGATAATATCCCATAGGTCGGAAGATTTATGTCACGAAAGCGCACCAAACCTATATCGTTCTCCATTTTGAAATTTCGGGCATATCCAAACATGCGGAAAGAAGGATGGGTTACACTGTCTGTAACAGCAGCATATGTTTCGGACTCCAGAGGTGACACGACATGGTTTCCATACCACACGTACAATATTAAATCTTCCATGGTTAAGCAATGTGCAGCAGTAATTGCATAGTTTTTTGTTATGATGGAGGAGGTACAAAATCTGTGTACACTCTTCTCTTCATAAGTAATAAACAATATGCCAATGTATGGATACTCATCGCTTTGAGCATCTTGTCCGTTGATGATTCTGAGATGTGGTGTGACTTTATTTCTGGTCCAAGCTTCATTCCCGTCGGTATTCACAGATGCACTGATGTATAATGACATAAACAATGGCATATACAGCTTGAGTATCATTGCGCCGTTTGATTAAATATTCCAGCGGTCTTGGAGTGTGGTAATGTTTGTGTGTCGTAAAAAAACAATTGAATGTTATACTTTATTAAAGTACTTGTTACACAACGCTTACTCTGGTTTATTACTAGCTGCTGCCCGCGTTTTCACTCGCACTTGCAATTACTTTATGGAAAATGATGTTCTTCTTAAGGTGTTTGATGCCTTTAGTATACATCAACCGAGCTTGAGCTGTGGGTCATTTGATGATTTTACATCCGAAAAATAAGCTAGAAGCTGACTAGTCCTGACTGACGACAACCGTTCACGAGGTTGACAAGCATCAGCCTCACTTAGCTCAACCATATTGAAGTGAACTTAAGGACCCGATACACATCGCCACCCTCAGCAGGATACTTGAGTGATCATGACAGACTTCTATTACCTGACAACAGGCATTTCAAAAACAAAAGTTATTATTAGTAGACGATATATTGATGGTTACATGATACTCACATTTTTTTTTTTTCATTTTGAAGCTATTATAATAAGTAAGATTAAGATATTATATTATACGTAGAAAAAGAAGCAAAATGTTTTCAATTCGTAGCTCGTAAATAATAAAAATATAACAATAATGTATGTGCATATGCAAGAATCATAAAGTTAAAAAGAAGAAATATTATTATATTGGACGATTGAATTTCAAGATGTAGGTATAACAATTTTAATAACTGAAACAAAAAGTAACAGTTAAGTCATATATATGTGGGATCGAGACAGGTAAATGATACGAAATAGTATGGGAAACTACTTTACTACTTTCCCGACAACTTTATATGGTCCTAAAGCTTTAATGCATTTTCATATTGAGTTCTACGAATGGCAACTATGCCTCCTTCATTACAATCATGATCTTCTTTTCAATTTTTGATATTTTAATATTTGCCCGTTGTACTTTAAGAATCTGGGTTTTAGCTTCCTGCCCTAAATTATGTTGTTTTTCAATGAAATCTTGTTGGTACTCTTCCTCTATTAATTCCAAAATGATGATATCTTCTTCCTGTTTCATCTTTGTCCCGGTAAATAAATAAATAAAAAAGTGATGTATTTAATTCTCTGATAAGTACTATTGATAGCTCTTTGCACATGACTCACATACTTGTACCAGTGAGTTGTTCCGTGAATGCGCTCAACCTAACCGTTGCCCCGGGGAATTCCTGTATTTACCATGTGATGTTGAATACCTTCATCTTTGCAATAATCTTGAAATTCTTTTCCTGTGAAAGCTGCCCCTTTATCAGTAATAGTTCTTGTGTTTAAACCGAATGTATAACGTCATATATCCAGTCGACGTGGGGGCTGACTGGCATGAAAAACATCTTGGAAGTAAATTTATTTAAGTGATTACCAAAAGACGTCACCCCTATAATTCTATCCTCACATATTAAAGGTCCACCTGAGTCCCCGGGACCTGCGCTGGTTAATCTCGACGAACACTTTGGGGTGACACAAATTACGCTTTTAGCTAGCGTTCTACTATCCGGATCACATTTGATGATTGCTCCTTCTGCAACCTGCAGTGGTCGCGTGTGCTCATCACCTGATTTGTTGGTAAACCCCCCGCCTACGATCGTCACAGCCAATCCAATCATCGACGAAAAGTCTACTGAAGATAATATCCCATAGGTCGGAAGATTTATGTCACGAAAGCGCACCAAACCTATATCGTTCTCCATTTTGAAATTTCGGTCATATTTAAACATGCGGAAAGAAGGATGGGTTACTCTTTCTGTAACAGCAGCATATGTTTTGGATTCCAGAGGTGACACGACATGGTTTCCATACCACACGTACAATGATACATCTGCATTGGTAATGCAATGTGCAGCAGTAAGTGCATAGTTTTTTGTTATGATGGAGGAGGTACAAAATCTTTGTGCACCATTCACTTCTTCAATCACAAACAATATGCCAATGTACGAATACTCTTCGCTATTGACGTCTTGTCCTTTGATGATTCTGAGATGTGGTGTGACTTTATTTCTGCTCCAAGCCTCATTCTCGTCGGTATTCACAGATGCACTTATATATAACGAAATAAACAATAGCATATGCAATGAAATAAACAGTAGCATATTGAGTGTCAATGCGCCGTTTGAGTAAATGTTCCAGCGGTCCTCGAGTGTGGCAATGTTTGTGTGTCGTAAAAAATCAATTGAATGTTATAATTTATTAAAGTACTTGTTACACAACGCTTACTCTGGTATATAACTAGCTGCTGCCCGCGTTTTCACTCGCACTTGCAATTACTTTGTTTTATGCAATAATAAAAGATTAAAAACATGAAGTGTGGCATCGTTATAAGTTCTTAACAAATCAATATCATCTAAGGTTAAAAAGTTGAATCGTGCAACAAAGTTGTTTGTAAAAGGAATAACGTAGAAAACTAGCTTTAAACTGGCAAAGACCCGCGTATCAAATTGTTTAACTCTGGTGATGCGCGCCCTTACCCATGCTCCGTATAGCAATATATGAAATACTGTTGAATTAAATATGGATTTATATTTTTTACATAGAATTTGAAAAAAAACCGGCCAAGTGCGAGTCGGACTCGCGCACCGAAGGTTTCGATCCTTAGAAGGAAATAGTACACGCAATAAAGTCGCAATCATCTTGGTTTTTTCGACTGCATAACTAATTTGTTTCACTAAGAAAATTGCTGATTACTTAAAAACTGCGATACTTATGGGGCTCCCAGACGGGCCATATTTTTACGAAAATGTATGCATTAACGGCCAGACTATGCAACACTCGGCAATATTTTTAGTTTGGCCGGGATATAATGTCACATATTTTTAGTGTGGCTGTTGAATGTTTAGGATCCCAGCCATTTTTCCGGAATAATCGCTTTGTAATCGAATATACTGCAATATTTCTCAGCCACTTTAAGCACATAAGTGCGTCCCTTTTTCATGCCACGTGAAGTTTGCTGCGATTCGAGTAGCATAGCTATGTTTGTTTAGTTTGGTTCGTGTTTTTTGGTTTGGTTTGTGTTAAATTAAATACGGATCAAAATGACTGGTACATGGTCAAATGCAAAAATTATTGATTTCATCAATGAAGTGCATTTGTACCTACCCTCAATTGTTCGTCATAATTGTTTGTCGAGTCTTATTTCCAGACATATAATATAATAAATATCTAACGTACCACACTTATTGAATTATGGTCGAATCCACATTTATCTTGTTTTTTTTTTGTTTTGACTTTGCTTTTAAAACAATGTAAGCTGCTGCAATGCGTAGGAGTCCGTCAGCCATTGTAGCCATACTAGCCATGTATGTAGCCGATGTAAAGGCAAAATAATGAGCCATATACTGCTGCAGAAATATTGCCGAGGTATACCTACATTTTCCAGCTATACCTACGCAGCATTAAAATGTTTTTTGTATTGCCGGGGTATATTCGGCAGTGTTAAAGCCACATATTTTATCAAAAGTATCAGACGGGCTGTCTGGGGGCCCCATAGAATTATAGTTTAATTTTTTCTGTAATATTTAGTTTAATGTTTATCAATCCTAATTAATTCTGACATTTTCCTTTCTCAACCTTCGGAGATAAGGGGGGGTGGTAATTTTTTATGCGGCTTTTATTGGAATTCGAAAATTAAAAGACATACAAAAATATATTGTAATGTGTGAAAATCAAGACCTTTCATTGATACCCAACATGATCTAGGAATTCTATACTTACGGTACGGAACCCTAAAAACTGACTGACTCGATATCTACTATATATAATACCTGCACTGGTAAGACGGGGTTTTCTTAACATACCTATTACACATAATTACTTATTTGTTTCCTTGTTTAAATTGGCAAAATATATTTGTTGAAGACAGATAATTCTCACTGTTTATACTTATGAAGAATAAATCATATTTTGACTTGTCAGTAGTTAGTCATTAAAATGCAGAAATTACTATTTATTCTGAAAAAAAAAGGATCCAACTGTCCTCGACTGTCAAACCTTGTTTTCTTGCTAATCTTGTTCACTCTTATTAGGTACTATTGAACATTTTATAGTAACATGTCGCGTGCTCCCTCTTCGCTGTAGTAAAAAACGGCCTTACTAACATCAAAAATATCTTCTGTCACAAACCTCATAATGTTTTTCCTTCAATTTACTTCCATGATGTGAGAAATCCAATCTATGTAAGAGCTGACTGGTGTATAGGCACTTCTGAACATAAACTTATTGTATACTACATAAGACAGTACTCCAATAATTTTACCATCATAGAAGAGGGGCGCGCCAGAATCGGCTATGTATGGAATCTGTAATTTATGCGAACACTTCGGAGCAACACATATCAAATGTCTATTAAACCCGCGGAACTCTTTGTCACAACGTGTGACTTGTCCTTCTCCAACTTGCATAGGCTTCGTCTCTTGGTTTCCTGTTTTGTTTGTTGCTCCAGCGCCGACAAGGACTACTGATACACCCAACAGTGTCCAGTACTCGACCGACAGTAATCTGCCATAGCTCTGCATTTCTATCGCGCGCACGCGCAATATAGCTATGTCATTATCGAGGACGTCTTCAGCGGAGATTTCATGATAAGCGCGATATGATGGATGTAGGTATGTGTTCAACACTTTTGTCACGGGTGACTCTGCCGATAGCGGATCAGTAAACTTCGCGTACCATATATAGGGGTCTAGTACACTCTCGATGCAATGCGAACAGGTAATCACCCATTCTTTGGCTATCATCGCAGCTGTGAACACCCTGGTTCGCCATTTTTTCGCACCAAACCCTATTACTACGTATGGGTATTCACCAGGTGCAACGTCACGTGCTTCGAGTATTCGTAGGCTTTTTCTATTCTCAGGCTCTGTGGATACTTCGTCGGTTTTGTTTGCGCCGACAATTTGAAATATACCCAATGCTATAATGAATTTGAACATTCTATTCTATTCTAATGCCTTTATCGAATACATTTCTATCCTAAAGTTGGACTAACATTTTTATTTCTGTTTTATCGTTTCCTATGATTGCAATAAAAGTAATTGTTTCTAGTGTAAGCCAATTTCATATTTTGATGCGTTCAGTTTGTTATTTGCTTTGGTCAAGCTTCGGTCAGGCAGACCGATTGAGATTTCCAAATAATGCTACATGCCAACGTATCGAAGGAATCTCAACGGCTTTATACCAATCAGAATAGTTCACGATTTCACGAGTGATAAAATCAGGCAGACTGTGAAACCTGTAGGTTCATGTGGGTTTGTTCACATTTTGACGCTTTGATACGGATAGATCATAGGAAGTATCAAATACATTCAAAACTATCGATGGTCATAATCTAATCGTGAATTGTGACATTGTATGTACGCTTATCTCGTATATTAAAGCTTCTGTTGTTTAGCTCGCCCAACTTCCAGTGAATCGGAAAACCACCGTACGTACCTTACAAGTTGACGCATACATATTTTCGAGCTATTACTCAGGGTTCGCGGGTCTAAATCATTAATTTCTCTTGTCACCTTCCTTTTTAAACCATCCCTTATACTAAACTCAACTTTATGTACCACACTTAAAACACCATTTAGAGCAAAACAAAAGTTCAAGGTTGTTCAAAATATGCCAATGGAAAATAGACCTTAAACTTTTACCGTAAACTAACATTTTCATGTACAAATAGGTTTAACTCACATGCGCTGAGCTTATATTAGATCTTGTCTCCCAGATTTAAGGTCTAATTTGGCATGATATTAACGTTGTGTTATACAACCATAACATTATACTGTATTGCAAAACAAGTGGTTATTATGACTACACACGTCGGAATCAAACAGTGGCGGCCATGCACATCTTTTTTCTAACTTCATAAACAATTAATATTTACATGGGGTGTAGTATTAATAAAATAATGTGACAGTAACTACAACAGCAAGTTGCACCAAAACAATATCAGGTTACTTATACATGAAACGGAAGAACTGTCATTCAAGATCTGTCAAAATCCTCCATTTTTTATATTGAAATAATTTGCTATTATATTTATGATATATATATTTATGTTTACTTATTATTATAATTATTATGTATTTATATAAACAAATAGCAAAAGTACGCCAATTATTGATATCATGTTTTAAGCTGCTTTCAAACTACGCTATAATATTACGCGATATTGTTGTGCTATGAGCTATATACTATATGCTATTATATTATGCAGCTTTATGATATTCTTAAAAGTTTAATTGAAAAAAAAATTGTGTAACCGGTTGTAAGGTTGGTACCAAAAGTCAAAATACAAGCAGCCATTTTGTACGTTTAGAAGTAATCGCAAATTAGGTGAAGAGATTGTCTCCTTATATTTATTTCTACAAATATAACGGCACGCACTCTACTTCAAATGGTAAGGGAAAACTCAAATAATCACGTTCATAATAAAACTCAATGTCTTGGAGGCTTCCAAAGGGCCATGCGCAATATAACATGGGATTCTATTGAGGCCGACGTTTATTTATTTACCGTCGACGCCTTTCTGGAAGGGGGAATGTACTCCTGGGAGGTCATACGTGTGTCCATGAAAATAAACTAGTTTTACGTGTGTTTTTTTATCATGTAACTAAAAAAAGGTTTTTCATAAAAAAATCTACCTCACAACCATTTAAAAAGGAAAAAATATTCAAAACTTACTTATAAAAAAAAAAAAATTCTAACCTCTTTTGAATTGGCAGGACATAACGAGTCTGGGAAGTTCAGTAAGAAAAAAAAACCTTAAGTTAGAAAAAAAACATCTTTTTGCCTTGATGTTGATTTCTATGGAGTAGAACGGGCCAGAAAGTCTATATGCCGTGTTTTAGGTTTATTTCGACAAAAATAATGAGACAACGCTTCTAGCGATGTAACTAGAATGTTTTAATTATTCAGTAATTGGTAATAATTTCACTTGAATTGTCGTATTTCATCATGATCTATATTATAATACCAAAATATATGTATATCCTAAAGAACTGTGCCATGTGTATAAGGTTCAACAGCTGACCTAAATTTTGGCGTGGATATACATAATTTTGGATGTGTAACATCGTAGATCCAGTCAACGTAGGGGCTGACTGGTGTAAAAAAACTTGACGACGTATATCTACGCCTATAACCAACGGAGGACACACCAATAATTCTACCCTCACATATCAAAGGCCCGCCCGACTCCCCGGGACCCGTGGCAGTCGCCTTCGACGAACACTTTGGGGTGACACAAATTACGCTTTTAGACATCTTTCTATAATTCGCATCACATGCGATGATTCCACCTTCTGCTATCTGCAGTTGTCGTCATCACCTGGTTTGTAGGGACCCCACAATAGTCACAGGTAGTCCAATCATCGTAGAATAGTCTACTGAAGATAATGTCCCATAGGTCGGAAGGTTTATCTCATGAAAGCGCATCAAACTTATATCGTTTTCACATCGAAAATTCCCGGGGCATACCACGAAAAGCCGGATGGGTGACATTTTCTGAAACAGCGGCATATATTTTGGTCTCCAGAGGTGACATGGTTTCCACACGTACAATTGTCTATCGACCATGGTTATGAAATGTGCAGCAGTAAGTGCATAACGTTTTGTTATGATTGAGGAGGTACAAAACCTTAGGGCACCAATAACTTCTCCAATCACAATCAATATGCCAATGTACGGATACTCATCGCATTGAGCATCTTGTCCGTTAAAGATTCTGAGATGTGGTGTGACTTTATTTCTGGTCCAAGCCTCATACCCGTCGGTATCTATACCGAACAAACAGTTTCATACACAGTAAAACAGTTTCATACAAACCCCCCTTTTTCACCTCCTTAGGGTACAATTTCAGAAAATCCTTTCATATCGGATGCCTACGTCATAGCCACGAACTCCTCTAAGAATGAATACAGAGTATTGTGAAAATATCGATGAACCCATTTAGACGGGTATAAAGCTATATGATAAAGATAGATAGAACCCTTGACACGCGGATATGGACTACTCTTTATCCGAGTCCATGAAATAGTTCACTCAGGATATAGGCGAAACCGTGGAAAAAGCTATTAATTATAAAGAAGAAATGTAATCTATTCATATAAAATGCGTTGTCCTAGATGACTGACGGATCAACGCAGAGCCTAAACCGCTCACCTGAAACTTGGAGGGTGTGTTCTTTATATGATACCAAAGTTTAAGCTGCACTTGCTACGGTCGGTCCGGGGATAGATGACCATCTACGTCATAGTGAGACCCCTCCGTGCCTTGATCCCGGTTGTCATTTGTAGACTTTTGACAATCTTTACGGGTAATCAATTTCGTTTTTCGTTCCTTTTCTGTTGTTTACATGACATTACAGTACTTAGACTTTGTCAAATAAAATAAAATAATTTCAAATAAAATTTAGAAATTAAAGAATCAACTTATCAACAGATAGATTAATTTTCAAGCTTTTTTTGTATAAGGTTTTTTCTTCTATTTGAGGAATCGTTTCAAAATGCGGCTAACTATGTTCTTAGCACCATTTTCTCATTACAGCTCCTAGCTCAAAGGTAAATCCACTTTTATGCGAAGTCCCTTCGACTAGTTCCTTATAGGATTCGGATTGGTTGCTATTACTTGCACATTTTAATCTTTTTCATCGAAGAGTTATGATTGTGAATTGATAAAAAATATTAGTTTTACCTATTCAATAAATAAATCATTTGAATAGTTGGCATTTTTTATATGTACATAGCAGCATTGTATATTTTGCTAAAAGGAATGTTTGTAAATAAATGAGCGAGTTGTTTTTATTTTCGTGACTTTTTTTCAATCAGCATAGAAGGGCAATTAACGAATAGATAAATATTTAAAAATACAGTTCTAAAAGCTATGAAATGCTTTTAAAGCATAGTGTATATGAATGCCTATAGTTAATTGAAGTCCATACGCTATTCTAAGGACATTATCATCTGCTTAGCCTTTTCGAAAAAATGTTAGCTGAGTAGTGTTTTACATGGAGTGACTGCCTATCTGACCTCAAAATTGCCTCCCTGCATCTCGACTTCACTACACAACTGTTGATTATTCGTGCATAATTTTTGTACAACTTTTTTATTTATTAAGTTGCCGTAGCTAAAACAATACGTTTTTTCACTAGTTTATAGATGGTGGTGTCAGTTCGTAATTCAAAAATGATGAAAGACGTGTAAACTTAACAAAATATATAGTAGGCACGTGTGGCAGCGGCAGCCTAATCGCTAATTACTCAGCTAAACGACTCCATTGTTTGAAATATTCCCTCTCGCTTGGAATTCTGCACGTATTACTATATCTATATTACCTCGGTAGGGGTTTGTGGCACCAAATTACTGTTTGATATTATAAAGCGTCAAGTCGGAGAGGCCCATGGGTTAGTGGAATTTTCTTCCAGAATACGGGCTTGTAACTTGATGAGTACCTACCAAAAATTAAAAATAAAATGTCTACACCCCATTCCCAGCTGCCACCTTGATAGCAGTTGAACACGGAAATAATAAAAAGAAAATGAATATGTAAGTTCGTGAGTAGATAATTATGTAGTAGGTCTTATGGAGTTTCTTGCCGGTTCTTCTCCATAGGACCCACTTTTTGGAACCATACACCTAGCTTCTATTCTTGATGTTTAATAAGTACCTGTAATTGGTCTATATGAAATAATAAAAACCCTCACCGGTAAAGAAAAACTTGATGAGGAAACTGCGGAAAAACCGAGAATAGACGATATTTTTTTATGGTGCAGTAACATGCGATCTGATGCTACATATATAGCAATTGTTTGGACCTTACCGCCCTAAAACCCATGAAGAACCCGAACGAAATTTTATTGAATCTTCGTTTTCCCTGGACTTGTAAAAAAAGTGAAGTGTAAAATTGTCCATTTGCGTAGTGATCATTGTTAGTTCCTCTTCTGTAAGACAAGATGCCTTCACCCAGCAGTGGGACAGCAAACAAGTCGGTCGTTCATGCTGTATTTACTGAAATGGAAGTAATATTTTTTGGCACGAAAAATGCTGTTGTGTGCATTACCATATATTCTTAACAATGAATATTTATCCAAATCGTCACGTTTTCTGTTCGCTTTCAATTTGCTCGTGTCAATTTGTGAATATTTGCCGGTCGCTGCCTTTTTACTCTTTATTTTGTATTTGTATCGGGAAATGTTCGCTTTGATAAATTGTGCCGCTTTGAGTATAGTGAATTGATATGTTATGCACACTTCCTTACTTCGGAGAAATCTAAAACGAATTACTTCTTAGAATTTATTCTGAACTAGCTGTTTCGCCCGCACTGACTAGTAAAGATTATAAATATTATGACGAAAAACATTAAATAATTGCACAATTATTCAATTTTATCCTCCATTTTGACAGATCTGGAATGACAGTTCTTATGTTTCACAGAGTCTATGTTACCTGATATTTTTTTGTTGAATCTGAGTGTTAAGCAGCTGTTTAGCAGTCATTAACCTGCGAAAAAAACGGAGGTTTACAAGTCAACGCGTACTTTTTTTAATATGACCACGCATATTTTTAACGCCCAACGCAAAAAGAGGTATAAGTTTGACGTCGATGTCTGTCTGTGTGTGTATCTATCTGTGTATCTATCTGTGGCATCGTAGCTCTCAAACGGATGGACCGATTTCGATGCGGTTTTTTTCATTTGAAAGCCAGTTTCTTTGCAGTTGTACTTAGCTACGTTTGGTTAATATCGGTTCAGCAGTGTAAAAGTTGCATAGGGTTTTTTAATTTATTTTACAGAGTAGTCCGATTTTTTTCTACCTAATCTAACCGCGTAGCGTTAAACAAACACAATATCCTCTTTTAAACGGTCCGCCGTAACTTTGGTACTAAACTGGACATACAAACGTAAATAAAATCGGACCCAGGCGTTATTTATTCAATTCCGATTGTTTCCATTCTCTTTCCCAAATATTTTGCAGATCCAGAGCATTCGTTGAAATTGCGGAATAAGGGTGCCGGGGAGCGATTGACAGTTTAAGCTGTCTGATGTATCGATGAATGTTTTAAAGCCAAAATCATCGACAGATGGTTTCCTAATCGGCCCGTTAAATAAAATAGTTATTTAACCACGAAGCTGGAATTTTCGAGTTATCCACTTCTTCACCAACCCCGGATTGGTAATCGACCATTTTAGGAAAAATCCAAATGATAAGGTATCCATCGTAAGACTGAAGTTTGAATTTATGGTAAACAGCTGTTTTGAGTTGATCGGACTGTTATCTTGTCGGTGAACTTGGGCCTTAAAGTATTACGTTTACTGTGAATATTTTGGTAGATCCAGCAAGGTAGAATTCCGATCTATGAAACGCTGCAGAAAAATTTGGATGCGTCAAGCTGGAGACAGGGCCATATGGCACACGTTATGATAGGCCTATTTCCAATAATATCATCAGCATATTGCCTATCCCACTATTAGGTTAAGGTCTCTTCTCAAACAAAGAAGGCATAAGCATCGATCTTCTTGCTCAAGGCATTAGGAAATATCTCAGAAGCGTTTGGAAGTTTGGTTTATAAATATTTGCGTCTGCCTAACCCTTTAATTTCGATAATATTAAAGTTTATTTCCACTTGGCTTACTACTCAATATTTAATTGATATGAAAAGAACAATGTGGCGCCGCTTTGCTTTAAAGAAGACATTATTGTATTCCTACTACTTTTTCCTGCGGTTTAACCGTGTCTCGAGGGTAATTAGACTACTAACCCACCCTGATAATAAGTAGCCTATGACCGTTTCCAAGGTGCCTTCTATCTCCGTACCAAATTTTAACTAAATCAGATCAACCATTTTATATTGAACTAGTAACAAACACACTAACTCACTTTCAAATTTATAATTTACACTAAACTAAAACGATATCCTAACTCCAAAGACGTACGTCACACACTAGAAAAGACTGTTCGCGAAAATTGAAGTGGTCAATCAAAATATCGATACTAAAGTTGAGGTACCTATTGCTTGATTCGAAGTAAAGTTATTTATGAAATCACAACTTTCTATCATATTCCAGGCGTCGTCTGACAACTCAATCTAAGTTTGAAACGAAGATGGAAATAACTGCCGAACAAATACACTGAAGTATCGACACTTCAGTGTGCCTCTGATATTTCAAAGGGGAAATTAATTAGATGATTTTCCTTAAAGTAATTATTTCGATAATGGAATAGAGCTGTGAACGTGTATTAGATCTTCATGTAATTAGTGGCCTAGTACCGTCAATTACTTGCGGTGATTTTTGGGAATGAGTTTCAGAGACTTCATAATATTTGAAAATAATAATCGAATTGTTTGTCTGCAAAAAGTCGAAATGTTTTTGGGCACAAATAGCTAGCTGGGTTGTGAAGGTCAGACTTGAAGCCGACCCCAACATAATTGGGAAAAGGCTGGACAGATAATGAGGTAGCTGTGCTACCAGTAATTTACCGCCCTACGATCTGTCATGGAGTACGGTCTATTTATCCGTACAAAACTTATATTTCCAAAAGACTACATAGTCAAAATTTAATAGCTACAAAAGTACGGGGTAGGTACCGTCACCTGTTCAGTGGTACCGATAAATCATAGTTGTGAAACTAGTGAGAGCTTTGTTAACTTTAGTTTTGTGGGTAAATCCCTCCCGCCTCTAGTGGGAATAATAGTATATAATACATACTCGTATATAAAAGCTACAGGGACACAGAAAGAATGTAATTAAATGTTTTGTGACCAAACATATGGTCATTTTGTGTATGATGAATCGAGTTTTCGCATCCATTTAATGCGCTCTTCAAGATGGCACACAGGCAGAGCCCGTCATAAATAATAAACAAACCAATAATTTCTTATCTAACTTTAAAGATGTCAGTCTGGAATAGGTTTATGACACCCCATTTCTGTCCAGATTTCTCCTAGCCTCCGAAGACTTTTACGGCCACTCGGGCCACTTCCGTAGGTGGTTAGTGGTTAGAGGCAGGCTGGCAGATGTTTGACCAGACTGATAAAGTGAGGTCTTGGAGTACATACATAATAATGTTGTTCCGTAGTAAACAGTTCTTGTCTATCGAGGTCTCCCGAGGAGTTCGTAAGTCTCAGGAAGCTTCTTTGTCTTCTTAATTGTGCAGGTTTTATTGCAAAAGCAAAAGGCCATAGCAGTGTATGTCTTGGTTCCCCTTCACATTACTGGTTATTTCGAGAGAAATGTCCTGTGGAGCTAAAAAGCTAAAAAGGAAATATTGATTGATTGATGGCTTCAGAAAATATAAATATCGGAGATTGAGTATTGTATGTACTAGGAAAATTTAGATAAACTACATGGGAATATTTTTTATTCTGATCATAATTACTGCATTTTTAATTAAATGAACAATATTATAAGATTTTATATTATGCTAGATAACCCGGTGAACTTCGTATCACCTACATTTATCTTAAATTTTATCATCGTTTAAACCTTTCCTGGACTACGAAAACATTTCAAAATCAAAATCAGCTAAATCGGCCCAGCTGTTCTCAAGTTTTAGCGAGAATAGCGAATAGCTATTCATTTTTATACGAGTATATATAGATTTTACAATCAAGGTTTTACAATCAAAAGATTACCTGTCTCAATGCTTTTAAAGCATGTTTTATTATTTATTATCTTTTTTTAATAGCCTCGTATCAATTGAAAAGGCAAAGAAATTACGACATTTTAATCCCGCCCTAGTCTCCTGGCCTTTACAATATAAATCACTATCACCCATGGGATCGACTTCTCAACTTAGATAGAGGTAGTTTTAATTAGTTGCTAATAAGAACTACCTGAATTGCCTTAAAGTTGGTAACTACTTGAATGAACAGACTTGACAAACTAAGAAATTTAACTGCTTTTGAAGTAAAACAATCTAGTTTAAATATTTCACGCAAAGTCCACGAATGAAAATGTGCTAAGAAACAGTTTCTCGGTACGACCGCTAGAGGCGTTGTTGTCGTTGCCACCCCTATTGTTAAAACCAACGAATAAATCATTTTAAAAACTCTAGTTACGTTATTGACAAAAAATACTAAATTAATGTTAATTTAATTATCATATTATGCATTCAAAGGTAAATTTCCAGCCATTTACCATCACAAAATTAAATAAAAGCTTCGTTTAGTTTCGTTTATCAATCATCAAATTTAATGTTGTTGAAAATATTGACTCAACCAAATAACGTTTATCCTATAAAAGGTTTTATTCTTGATAAATTAGCCTACATTTAGGGGTGTTTCCCAGACATAAAAAGCTACCGTTTTTGTAACTAGATGGCGTTGGCGTCGAAATAGAACTCGCTATGGTTTCGTTCCCCGCGAAGAAAGACCCTCGCGCCGCGATACTCAGCTTTCGACTGCCTACAAAACAAAACAGCCCATTGGGCACGAAATATAGGCCTCCCCTATATTATTTTTGTATGAGCGACTCACATTCACATGTGTGTTAGCTCTTATAATACTTCTAAAATCAAATAAACGGACAGGCCTAGGCCCTGTTCGTACTTGATTATATCTAATTATCTATATGATCCGCACATGGATTAATAAAATTAAATAAATAATTTATTGAAGGACCTTTCCTTCATCATCAGCCTTTTCGCTATGATACTATTGAGTAAAGACCTCTTCTTATACAGAGAAGGTTATCATTGATCACGACGCTTTCTCAAGTTGGATTGCCGATTTCAATTTTTTTTCCAGGTTACCTCACTATTTTTTCCTTCGCTGTTAGTCAGTGGTGATTCGGATACAAAAAGTACAATTATGACTTTAGAAAAGTTACTTTGGTACTTGCAAGGTTCCTTAACCACTAGGCCACCACGACTCGTATATATTATGGTATTTGGTGGATTGAATAAATATCTATGCCTATCAATTTTGCTACTTGGTACACAATAAATCAATCAATTTGAAATGCTTTTGTAACAAACTGTCTTACTTATAAAAAACCTGTAATGTGAAGTTTAACCATTTCTCACCTAATCCTTACTTAACGTAATCCAGAATTAAACTATTCATTTAAGTTCGGATTAACGCTAAACAGCAATTATGATTTTTGCTAATCCATAGCTAAACAGCAGGTAAAAAATTTATCAAATATTTTAATAATTATATTGGACTTAGATCGTAATGGCTAGTGGAAGAACGATAATAACGAATTTCGCATTTTTCTTATTAAAAATATAACAATTATTACATTAATTCAAGACATACTGTTAAAATAGTACCTATTAATGATATTTTATTAATTTGAGGCTTTAAATAATTTGGCCACCCCTTCAGCACTGTTTGTATGTCTACAATGAACTCACCTAATTTAATTATTGTGAGATTGAAGATTTTCATTAATTGCTATCAATAATTCAAAGCTCAAATTATACTTAATCATAATCTAACATTTATAAAAACGTTACGGAAAGTAGAAAACACAGTCCGGGTGTAATCCGGGATGTTTCTAGTTTAATCTCAGCCGCGATGCGGACATACCGCCCAAACACGGCTATATCCGGCCAGTAACAGTTTCCCGATATCGGATCAAATTGTACATTTACACTCATCACCACTACCAGCTAAATTGAAATGAGCTTTACACGCTTGTTACATTAGAATTTCATTTGACGTTAATTGTGTTATCAGTGATCGGAGTAGGTAGATTGATTTTACATACTTGCATCATGAATAGTCATAGAAATCATAACATGGATAAGCCTTTTTCCGGGATTTCATTTTGCTACTTTCGGGATTGAATCAAATATTGTGAATGAAATTTATAGAATGCGAACTATTATTAGTAGAATCCAAGTTTACGTTTGCTACGTTTTTACTCAAGTTTAGCCATGACATAGTTTTTTTTATTATAGAAGACCGATCATATATTCTATTAAGAAGACAGCAAAAGGGTTAAACATTTCTTATCCATATTGATATATTCTTCATCCTACACGTAACAATATTGGAAATTCCTAAAAAAAATATATTACAAAATCCCGGAATCCCGGAGGTATATCCATATTAATATATACGTGCCAGTTCATTGACCCCAAATCAATCTACCTACTCTGATCACTGGTTCTCATTGTAGCTTACTACCTGTTTCCCGCGGTTTCACCCGCCTTCTGAGTAAACTACTTAATGCAACCGGATAAAAAGTAGTCTGTAACTATGTCCAGGATCCCATATATAGCCTTAGTAAATTTCGTCCAAATAAGTTTAGCCATTTTGCCGTGAAAGCGCAACAAACTCATTTTCGTTTCGTTTTTATTTAGTTTGGAGTTAGGATGAGTATTTTATTACTTACTTTCAAGACAATATTCAAAGAGCTTCTACGAAATCATCATCAGAGCAATCTATTGTCATCTACTCTACTCAACATCTTGCACCAACGAGCGCTACTTATCCCGGTCTTCCATCCACCAGCTCCCCGTCAACTTCTTAAAATCATAGATCGATAACTGTCTCTAAGTCCTACACCTCTGCTCTAATGACCATATCTGTCTGTATCCGACAAGGCCAGTTTACTGATTCACTGATGATACGATTTCCAGCTAAGTCCTTACATCAAAAATATTTGAAATCCAGCACAGTATAAAATTTTAAACATGATGTCAAAGCTTGACTTTGTAGTCAGCATAACAGCATTCAGTCTCCTTCTTTACACCAATAGGTATTTCAAAATGGTTCTAGCAGAAAAATACAAAAAGAACAGATGTGAAACAATGAAGAACCTGCTATAACTATCTTCGACATAGATACACTGTTTGTAACGTGTCCTTGTCAATTGGCTCAGGTCTTTTTGGGCAATACCTTGAAGGGCTAAAGACTCTTCTTTAAGATATGTTCTAAATGAAAACCGCAGTACACTTTTGACCATGGCGAAAAGCGATGGTAAGAAAAAAAAATGTTGTTGCTATTCTTGAATAAACTGCATAGCGATATAGTGCAGCATGCCCCTACCATATACCACTTACAAAAAATACTTTAATTTTTCGATTTTCAATATAAATCTTCTAAATATATAAAACAAAGTCGAGTTTGTTTGAACACGTATAACTAGAGAACGGCTGGACCGATTTTCATGGTTTTTGATTTGTTGTATTTTGTATCCGTCCCGAAAAAAAAAATAATATTGGGCGGTACGAAGTGTGCCGGGACGGTTTGTATGCGAATAAAAATAAAAATTATTATAAATGCGAAAGTGAGTTTTTAAAAATAGTATTTCATAAAAATTAGAAACCTAAAAGATTGAACACTAATCTGTCCTTAAAATACCTCCACTTTGAAACTTGGAGGGGTTTTAATGTGAAAGATATTTTCTGTTGATCTACCCACGGACGCATCGCTCCAAGCGCTGCTTAACCTGGAATATATCTTACTTATATTATTCTCGTAAAAATATTAAACTAGTTAGAAAAATAACGAGGTACCGTTCTCAATTTTACATGAAACGGAATTCTTCCACGGAATGGGGACGCCCCGAGGCGGGGCGACGGAAAATGACAAGCAATTTATTATATTTTTAAATTAAAATAAAAAAGTACAATATGGGAACCTATTACCTGAGAATTTGAGCTTGCACGAAATCCTGTATATTATGGCAATAATATGGAACCACTTTTACATATCCATTTAATAAGCTGTGAAGCCACTCTGTACTGGATAATTGGTCTGAATAGTTGGTCAATTTTGGCTGCTACTGTGTAAAAAAGGATAAGCATAGCTATCCAACGTGGCAATGCAGCCAGCCTCTTGGGTACGCTCCCAGTTGACCGCGATGAGGAGGTATTTTTTGACGCCCTGTATTAATTAGTAGTTTTCCATTTTTGTTTTTTTAGGTGGACATAGGCCTCCCCTAGGCCTATTTCTAGCAGTGGACTAGTGTAAGATAGGCTGATGATGATGATGATGTTGTTGTTTTTTTAGATATCGAAAATTTTGGAAGTAAAACACATTTTTGTTAGGAGGTTCCTCCTTTTAACTTCTGAATTATTATTCCTAATATTGTGGAAAAATTCACAGATGTAGCATTATAATAATAAACTTAAAATAAAAACTACGGTTAAGTAGGCTTAACCGGTTACAGAATTGAAGTCGACCAACTAAAACGTATTTTGGAACCCTATTGAAGGAGGCCCGACATACACTTGGACCGATTTAAGCAAAAATGTTCCAACCCACAACCTCGACAATTTCGAGATTTTGTGACCTATGTACTCCATATAAGGCATATTTTAACATATCAAAGACTCATAACTCTATGTTAATAATTGTCGAAAATCCGTATGGTCCAACCCACAGCTGAAATGTCGAAGATCATTATGTAAAATGAATAAGTGTTTCAAGATATTAGAATCATTTTTGCATTTTCTTGATTGTCCTAACGTGTGTTCATTTCTTTTTTGCTATAATGATCCAAACTACTTGGAACAGTAATGCTTTTATACAATATAGAAAATATTACAAAAATCAATCTGTTTAAATGTTCCAATAACCTTGAATCATTTTAACTCAATTCCAAATGGACCGATTTAAGCTAAAATGTTCCAAACCACACCATTTCAAGATAATTGACTTTAAAGTTTATTGCTGTGTTTCTTTGGCTTAGTAATGCTTAACGTTGTGTTTTTAATTTTATGTAATTCTAAGTGTACTAAACTAATTTACATGCACGTATTTAGTGGATAAATTGTAATAATTTAGTAGATATTCAAGAAACTTGCGCCTGGATCATTTTGACAAAATAAATTTTGTATGGGTTTTGCTGTGTAGGCTGCCGAAAGAAAAATGCAAAAATGTTTCAAAAATGGCAAAAATAGAAACTCAAAAATCTTTATTATTCTTGTTTAATTAAAAAAAATACAAAGGTTACCCTACTCCTCATCCAAATCAAAGTCAGGTTCATCACAATAACCATGTATATCATCTATTATTGCATCGTCTCCCTTAAATTTTTTATAGTAATCAATGCAATCATTTGGTATAAGATGAAATAACAATTTTAAATCTTTTAACTTCTTTTTGTTAATCCGTTTTCCGGACGGCCATAATTCTTTCTATTAACTATAATGTTTTTCTATTAACTATTTCTTTTCTAGAATTTGAGATCCAACAAAATCATAACTTTCCATCATAATCGCAACATAATTTAGAATATAATTTAGTGAAGTTTAACCATTTCTCACCTAATCCTTACTTAACGTAATCCAGAATTAAACTATTCATTTAAGTTCGGATTAACGCTAAACAGCAATTATGATTTTTGCTAATCCATAGCTAAACAGCAGGTAAAAAATTTATCAAATATTTTAATAATTATATTGGACTTAGATCGTAATGGCTAGTGGAAGAACGATAATAACGAATTTCGCATTTTTCTTATTAAAAATATAACAATTATTACATTAATTCAAGACATACTGTTAAAATAGTACCTATTAATGATATTTTATTAATTTGAGGCTTTAAATAATTTGGCCACCCCTTCAGCACTGTTTGTATGTCTACAATGAACTCACCTAATTTAATTATTGTGAGATTGAAGATTTTCATTAATTGCTATCAATAATTCAAAGCTCAAATTATACTTAATCATAATCTAACATTTATAAAAACGTTACGGAAAGTAGAAAACACAGTCCGGGTGTAATCCGGGATGTTTCTAGTTTAATCTCAGCCGCGATGCGGACATACCGCCCAAACACGGCTATATCCGGCCAGTAACAGTTTCCCGATATCGGATCAAATTGTACATTTACACTCATCACCACTACCAGCTAAATTGAAATGAGCTTTACACGCTTGTTACATTAGAATTTCATTTGACGTTAATTGTGTTATCAGTGATCGGAGTAGGTAGATTGATTTTACATACTTGCATCATGAATAGTCATAGAAATCATAACATGGATAAGCCTTTTTCCGGGATTTCATTTTGCTACTTTCGGGATTGAATCAAATATTGTGAATGAAATTTATAGAATGCGAACTATTATTAGTAGAATCCAAGTTTACGTTTGCTACGTTTTTACTCAAGTTTAGCCATGACATAGTTTTTTTTATTATAGAAGACCGATCATATATTCTATTAAGAAGACAGCAAAAGGGTTAAACATTTCTTATTCATATTGATATATTCTTCATCCTACACGTAACAATATTGGAAATTCCTAAAAAAAATATATTACAAAATCCCGGAATCCCGGAGGTATATCCATATTAATATATACGTGCCAGTTCATTGACCCCAAATCAATCTACCTACTCTGATCACTGGTTCTCATTGTAGCTTACTACCTGTTTCCCGCGGTTTCACCCGCCTTCTGAGTAAACTACTTAATGCAACCGGATAAAAAGTAGTCTGTAACTATGTCCAGGATCCCATATATAGCCTTAGTAAATTTCGTCCAAATAAGTTTAGCCATTTTGCCGTGAAAGCGCAACAAACTCATTTTCGTTTCGTTTTTATTTAGTTTGGAGTTAGGATGAGTATTTTATTACTTACTTTCAAGACAATATTCAAAGAGCTTCTACGAAATCATCATCAGAGCAATCTATTGTCATCTACTCTACTCAACATCTTGCACCAACGAGCGCTACTTATCCCGGTCTTCCATCCACCAGCTCCCCGTCAACTTCTTAAAATCATAGATCGATAACTGTCTCTAAGTCCTACACCTCTGCTCTAATGACCATATCTGTCTGTATCCGACAAGGCCAGTTTACTGATTCACTGATGATACGATTTCCAGCTAAGTCCTTACATCAAAAATATTTGAAATCCAGCACAGTATAAAATTTTAAACATGATGTCAAAGCTTGACTTTGTAGTCAGCATAACAGCATTCAGTCTCCTTCTTTACACCAATAGGTATTTCAAAATGGTTCTAGCAGAAAAATACAAAAAGAACAGATGTGAAACAATGAAGAACCTGCTATAACTATCTTCGACATAGATACACTGTTTGTAACGTGTCCTTGTCAATTGGCTCAGGTCTTTTTGGGCAATACCTTGAAGGGCTAAAGACTCTTCTTTAAGATATGTTCTAAATGAAAACCGCAGTACACTTTTGACCATGGCGAAAAGCGATGGTAAGAAAAAAAAATGTTGTTGCTATTCTTGAATAAACTGCATAGCGATATAGTGCAGCATGCCCCTACCATATACCACTTACAAAAAATACTTTAATTTTTCGATTTTCAATATAAATCTTCTAAATATATAAAACAAAGTCGAGTTTGTTTGAACACGTATAACTAGAGAACGGCTGGACCGATTTTCATGGTTTTTGATTTGTTGTATTTTGTATCCGTCCCGAAAAAAAAAAATAATATTGGGCGGTACGAAGTGTGCCGGGACGGTTTGTATGCGAATAAAAATAAAAATTATTATAAATGCGAAAGTGAGTTTTTAAAAATAGTATTTCATAAAAATTAGAAACCTAAAAGATTGAACACTAATCTGTCCTTAAAATACCTCCACTTTGAAACTTGGAGGGGTTTTAATGTGAAAGATATTTTCTGTTGATCTACCCACGGACGCATCGCTCCAAGCGCTGCTTAACCTGGAATATATCTTACTTATATTATTCTCGTAAAAATATTAAACTAGTTAGAAAAATAACGAGGTACCGTTCTCAATTTTACATGAAACGGAATTCTTCCACGGAATGGGGACGCCCCGAGGCGGGGCGACGGAAAATGACAAGCAATTTATTATATTTTTAAATTAAAATAAAAAAGTACAATATGGGAACCTATTACCTGAGAATTTGAGCTTGCACGAAATCCTGTATATTATGGCAATAATATGGAACCACTTTTACATATCCATTTAATAAGCTGTGAAGCCACTCTGTACTGGATAATTGGTCTGAATAGTTGGTCAATTTTGGCTGCTACTGTGTAAAAAAGGATAAGCATAGCTATCCAACGTGGCAATGCAGCCAGCCTCTTGGGTACGCTCCCAGTTGACCGCGATGAGGAGGTATTTTTTGACGCCCTGTATTAATTAGTAGTTTTCCATTTTTGTTTTTTTAGGTGGACATAGGCCTCCCCTAGGCCTATTTCTAGCAGTGGACTAGTGTAAGATAGGCTGATGATGATGATGATGTTGTTGTTTTTTTAGATATCGAAAATTTTGGAAGTAAAACACATTTTTGTTAGGAGGTTCCTCCTTTTAACTTCTGAATTATTATTCCTAATATTGTGGAAAAATTCACAGATGTAGCATTATAATAATAAACTTAAAATAAAAACTACGGTTAAGTAGGCTTAACCGGTTACAGAATTGAAGTCGACCAACTAAAACGTATTTTGGAACCCTATTGAAGGAGGCCCGACATACACTTGGACCGATTTAAGCAAAAATGTTCCAACCCACAACCTCGACAATTTCGAGATTTTGTGACCTATGTACTCCATATAAGGCATATTTTAACATATCAAAGACTCATAACTCTATGTTAATAATTGTCGAAAATCCGTATGGTCCAACCCACAGCTGAAATGTCGAAGATCATTATGTAAAATGAATAAGTGTTTCAAGATATTAGAATCATTTTTGCATTTTCTTGATTGTCCTAACGTGTGTTCATTTCTTTTTTGCTATAATGATCCAAACTACTTGGAACAGTAATGCTTTTATACAATATAGAAAATATTACAAAAATCAATCTGTTTAAATGTTCCAATAACCTTGAATCATTTTAACTCAATTCCAAATGGACCGATTTAAGCTAAAATGTTCCAAACCACACCATTTCAAGATAATTGACTTTAAAGTTTATTGCTGTGTTTCTTTGGCTTAGTAATGCTTAACGTTGTGTTTTTAATTTTATGTAATTCTAAGTGTACTAAACTAATTTACATGCACGTATTTAGTGGATAAATTGTAATAATTTAGTAGATATTCAAGAAACTTGCGCCTGGATCATTTTGACAAAATAAATTTTGTATGGGTTTTGCTGTGTAGGCTGCCGAAAGAAAAATGCAAAAATGTTTCAAAAATGGCAAAAATAGAAACTCAAAAATCTTTATTATTCTTGTTTAATTAAAAAAAATACAAAGGTTACCCTACTCCTCATCCAAATCAAAGTCAGGTTCATCACAATAACCATGTATATCATCTATTATTGCATCGTCTCCCTTAAATTTTTTATAGTAATCAATGCAATCATTTGGTATAAGATGAAATAACAATTTTAAATCTTTTAACTTCTTTTTGTTAATCCGTTTTCCGGACGGCCATAATTCTTTCAAATCTTCTTCTATGATACCCAAATCAACGCCTTTTTAGGGTTCCGTAGTCCGACAAGGAACCCTTATAGTTTCGCTCTGTCCGTCTGTCTGTCTGTCTGTCTGTCTGTCTGTCCGCGGCATAGCTCCGTGGTTTTTGTTATGATTTGCTGAAATTTGGTATGAATATGTATATTGATTACGCCGAGAAAGTGGTAAAATAAAATTTTGAAAAATTTTTTTTTTAGGGTAGCTCCCAAACATGTAAAGTAGGGATGAATATTTTTTTTCTCGCGTACCCCTTCGTGTGGGGTATCGTTAGATAGGTCTTTCAAAAATATTATGGGTGCGTGAAGATCATTTTTCGGTTAAGCGAGCCATTTGCGAAATATCTAGATTTTAAGTGAATTTTTTTGTTCGATACGAGTTACCCCCCCCCCCTCTAACTTTTGAATGGCTGTACCTAGAAATGTGAAAAAAATCACAGACGTAGCACATGTAATGAACTTACAAGGAAAACTATCAGGGCTAAGTAGGCTTAACCGGTTACAGAGTTATAGTCGACTAACTGAGACCTACTACGGAACCCTACTGCGCGTGGCCCGACACGCACTTGGCCGGTTTTTTTCTTTTTAACATTCAGTTCTTTGTAGTCCTCATCGAAAGAAGTTCTCATGAACAAAGAATGTGGAGACTTTTTTGTGATAATTATATATTTTGTTTTGAGCCAGTTTACTCTGCTCTTATCACTAAATGTTTTTCTATTAACTATTTTCTTTTCTAGAATTTGAGATCCAACAAAATCACAACTTTCCATTTTATGCACCTTACATTGTTATTTTACATTTTTAACCGACTTCAAAAAAGGAGGAGGTTCTCAATTCGACGGTATGTTTTTTTTTTTTTTTTTTTTTTTTTTTGTATGTTTGTTACGCGATTACTCCGCCAATTGTGGACCGATTTTGAAAATTCTTTTTTTGTTCGAAAGGAGATACTTCCGAAGTGGTCCCATATAAATTTTATCACTACTGGTTCAGCCGTTTTATAAATATATCAAAAATAACGATTTATCTCTACCTGCTGATATGCCAAATACTTAGATGATTTGGTTGTTTACGCTTATTACAACCTAAAAAAAAAGTGGTGTGTTTATTTTGTTAAGATAGCAAGACCGAGACACTGAAAAGCGAAAAAATAAAAAACTTTTTACAAAAAATAAAACCGACTTCCAAAAAAAACTGAAAAGTAAAAAATAATTTTATTTAAACGCTTTACGACCAAAACATCGCTTTCGAAGTCGGTGGCGAAATACTAACAATAGTAACTTACAAGACACCGACTTCTAGAGCGATGTTTTGGTCGTAAAGCGTTTAAATAAAATTATTTTTTACTTTTCAGTTTTTTTTGGAAGTCGGTTTTATTTTTTGTAAAAAGTTTTTTCATAATGGCAACATAACATTCCATAATCCTCCGTGGAAGATTATGTTGCGATTATGATGGAAAGTTATGATTTTGTTGGATCTCAAATTCTAGAAAAGAAATAGTTAATAGAAAAACATTATAGTTAATAGAAAGAATTATGGCCGTCCGGAAAACGGATTAACAAAAAGAAGTTAAAAGATTTAAAATCGTTATTTCATCTTATACCAAATTATTGCATTGATTACTATAAAAAATTGAAGGGAGACGATGCAATAATAGATGATATAGATGGTTATTGTGATGAACCTGACTTTGATTTGGATGAGGAGTAGGGTAACTTTTGTATTTTTTTAAATTAAACAAGAATAATAAACATTTTTGAGTTTCTATTTTTGTCATTTTTGAAACATTATTGCATTTTTCTTTCAGCAGCCTACACAGCAAAACCCATACAAAATTTATTTTGTCAAAATGATCCAGGCGCAAGTTTCTTGAATATCTACTAAATTATTACAATTTATCCACTAAATACGTGCATGTAAATTAGTTTAGTACACTTAGAATTACATAAAATTAAAAACACAACGTTAAGCATTACAAAGCCAAAGAAACACAGCAATAAACTTTAAAGTCAATTATCTCGAAATGAGGTTTGTGTGGTTTGGAACATTTTTGCTTAAATCGGTCCACTTGTCCTTGATCAGATAAACGCAATGCACAAAAATTTATTAACAATAAGAAAATTATCCTAAAGATAGAATATATATAAAACAATGCTAACTTTATCTCGCTGCTGCTCCCGAGCTGAACTGATTAGGGTCCCCCGGGGTCGACACGTTCAACCAGCAAGACTATATTTCTAAAACGAGAAAATAAAGTTCTATTTTAGTCTTCGTATTTTTTACTATTCTTCTATATCATAACACCATGTTTTACTATAGCTGATGACTCGGTCCTCGTTGTGCTCGAATGTCATAATAGTTTTCACTATAGAATCGAGTTTGGACAGCAGTCACGTAACCGTAGTTTATGCCAGGTTCAAATAGAAATGGGGACTCCAATTGACGCCATAGGCCTCCACAGATCTCACCAGGTTAAATTGAAAAACTTGTATTAGGTCCGTCGCAAGCTCGAAAAGATATCTCTCTCTATTTGTGTATCGTTCATCCCTCACAGATTGTGACTTCATCAATTTTTTAAAACAGTTTTGTTTAATCTGTACTAACTTTGTGATGAAATATCTTCACTAACATCTCCAAAGTTTGACGCATCAGTTCATCTTTGAGCCATCAAGTCAAAGGATACCCCTGCAGGTATAATCTTTCCACTCCACCTTTCCAATAAAATTGCAAACAAATTCACTGTACAAAGAAAAAAACCGGCCAAGTGCGTGTCGGGCCACGCGCAGTAGGGTTCCGTAGTAGGTCTCAGTTAGTCGACTATAACTCTGTAACCGGTTAAGCCTACTTAGCCATGATAGTTTTCCTTCTAAGTTCATTACATGTGCTACGTCTGTGATTTTTTTCACATTTCTAGGTACAGCCATTCAAAAGTTAGAGGGGGGGTAACTCGTATCGAACAAAAAAAAACACTTAAAATCTAGATATTTCGCAAATGGCTCGCTTAACTGAAAAATGGTCTTCACACACCCATAATATTTTTGAAAGACCTATCTAACGATACCCCACACGAAGGGGTACGCGAGAAAAAAAGTATTCATCCCTACTTTACATGTTTGGGAGCTACCCTAAAAAAATATATTTTTCAAAATTTTATTTTATCACTTTCTCGGCGTGTTCAATATACATATTCATACCAAATTTCAGCTTTCTAATAACAAAAACCACGGAGCTATGCCGCGGACAGACAGACAGACAGTCAGACAGACAGACAGACGGACAGAGCGAAACTATAAGGGTTCCTTGTCGGACTACGGAACCCTAAAAAGACTAGATTCCTCACATACAAAACCATTTTTACAAAACAGTTGAACCATCTACCTGCCTCGTTCACCGCAGGAAACTCGAGTATAAAAGGCACAATCAGAGGAAGCAACGGAAGCCAGGCGTGTGCCGTGAAAGATTGTTACCTGTGCCATTGTAATAAGGGTGATTATGGAACAAGAGATAGGGTGAGCTCAAAGAATGCCCGCTGGAATAGAATTCTTGTGCATGACTGGTACATTTGACGATGTGTGGCTTAGAAAAAGTTTTTAGTATCGTCTTTGTTTTATTGCTTGTCAAAAATGTATTTTATATTTTGTAGCAAGTGCAATACTTTTGACATTCATAGGACTAAGTAAAAATATTAGTCAATCAGTTTAAGGAGTCACGCTCATGATATGCTAAAAGCTGCAGGCAGAATTTGGATGCGTTAAGCTGAGCACTGGCTGGTACAGCACACATAATTGGGGATGATGATGACGATAATGATGATGTCCAAAAAAGAGTTTTAATCACATATTCTTGGTTAGGTTTCCAGCCAAACCATAGTAACGGGAATACGTGAATAGAAGGCTGATTGAGTTGTTCGTAGAAATAATAAACTGTTATCAAGTGTAAATCTGTATGTCACATGTATCATAGAAAAACTAGCATCTGACCCTGGCGTTGCCCATGTTGTATGCTCATAAAAATTGTCTATAACATTCAAAAAAATCCTCACGATGTTTTCCTTTAGTCAGTGGTGTGTAATACACATTTAGAAAGTACAAGTCATTTCTAGAAAAGTCACATTGGTACCTACTTGCCAGGTTTTGGATCCGTACTCTCGTGCACTAGATGTAGGTGCTTTAACCACTAGGTCACTACGACTTCTCATTTACACAGAAACTTATACAAAAAAAAAATATTAAAAATTTTAAAAACCCCCTACGCAAAAATGCATCATTTTGGAAAAGAGCTGATACTCCTACACTGCTGGACCGATATTAACTAAAAATAGCTAAGAACCACCGCAAGGAAACTAGCTTACAAATGAAAAAAACCGCATCAAAGTCCGTTCATCCGTTTGAGGGCTACGATGTCACAGACAGACATACATCGACGTCAAATTTATAACACCCTTATTTTTGCGTCGGGGGTTAAAAAATCACCTTTATAGTATAAGTGTTGATATCTTTATCTTGTCTGTTTTACAAAGTTTAATTTTGTTTGTTTCAGGTATGTTTCAATATTTCAACGTCTCCGCCACACATCGGACTTATTGGCGCGTGCTTTTCCATTTCAGCGGTTATTTCAGGCACACTGAGTTCAGTAAGTCTCGACATTTCGCTTTTTCACTGAATTTTTTCTTACTGAAATTAGTCACCATATCGCATTTACTGCATATTTATACGAACACTGGAAAAATAATACAAAATGTTATTTCCAGCCATATCTTATATATTGTATTACTGCGGGATGTTCGAAAGAGTTACCGCCCCCAGAACATAAAAGGCTGAGGAAGGAACATGGATGGGTTTTAGTCAGTAAGAGTCTGACACTGCCCTCTACCATGGCGGGAGGAGTCATTTGATGATTACCCATCTGAAAATAAAGCTATACATAATATAGGTATTAGCTGTTTCCTATGGTTGATTGAAATAACTACTTACTGCAAACGGACAAAAAGTTGAGGATACTTTTTGTCTTTCTTCTTTCCAAATGTTCCATCTATCTTCATACCATTTTACCTGAAAGCGTGACAGACGGACAGAAAAACAAAAGAAATATTCAAAAAACTGATCTCAGCAAATTAGTTCACTTACAAAATCAATAAGATTCCTTTGAAGACTAATAATATTATAAATGCGAAAGTGAGTTTATTTGTTTGTTACGCTTTCACGGTGAATGAGCTGAAAATTTGGATGAAATTTCGAATCAAACAATACTTCAACTTTTCTATCGACGTTTTGATTGACCACTTCAAATTCTTTAAAGGTATTTTCTAGTATGTAACCTACGTCTTTGGAGTTACAATTTATTTCTGTTACAAATTTTATGCGACATCATTTAAAAACATGTATAACTTTTTGACTGTTTTGGTGCATGGGATCTTGTTGCTTGGTAGGAAGATAGAGGACACCCTGGAGATGGTTAAAAGCTACTTTTTATCGGTGTGCATTAAGTTTTCCCGGGACAAGGGTGAAATTGCGGAGAACTAATCTTTACATATAAAATGCTTTGTCCTGAATGACTGATGGATCAACGCACAGCCTAAACCGCTGCTCGTAGAGACTTGAAACTTAGAGGCTGTGTTCTTTGTATGACGTAGGCATCCTATACGAAAGGATATTCCGAAATTTAACCCCTAAGCGGGTGAAAAAGGGAGGCAAAGTTTATATGAAACTCTGTCATTTTTATTTCAATTCGCATAGCCCACGCGGGCTAAGGAGCTAGTAATAAATATATAATTCAAACACATAAAACGTTAGAAAAGGTCTTGCTACCCTTATAACCACCAACCAATTAAAACAACATCCCACAGAGTTACAAACGTAATATTAATTTGCAAATTGACTTGGACCCTTTTCAAAGTTGAACGTCTAAAGTGAGGTTTTATTTGAAACATTTAAATGGGATCAGTGTTTTTTTTTCCCTAAGTCAATAGTAATGTACAGTTAATTAATTAATTAGAAGCTATTCGAATGGGAAAGAGCTTGTTTTTATGTTGTCTGCCCATGGCTTAAAGAAAATACAGATTCCAATGGATATGGTTAAACCAATTTGCTGTTTAACTGGCTTCTAACTAGGTACCAGTAAAGTCATAGATGTTCGTGTGACAACAGCAAGACATTGCAGTTTTGTTATGTACGATCACCCATCCATGGACTGACCACGACTAGTGGCTTAACCTCAACATATACAAATGCGAAAGTGAATTTGTTTGTAACGCTTTCACGATAAAACGGCTAAATAGATTTGAATTAAATTTGGCACGGAGATAGTTGCAACTCTGAAGATTATAATAAGCTTTTTATCCATGTACGTTAAGTATTTCACTCTAAACGCGGGTGAAGTCGCAAAACAGCCAGTAGTCAATAAATACATTTTACATTTGCCACAAGCGAAATACACTATCCACGAGAAAAAAACAATCAGAAAGAAAATCCTAATATCAATTCAAATACATTGACTTCCAAGCCACATTTACAGAGCTTCAGTGAAAATAAAAATGGCTAAACTAGCGCGAGGACAAGTACGGACATAAAACGGTATCTGCTGAACCCTTTCTAAAAAAATGAACATCAGATAAAAGATCCGACAAATCCGAGGCTTCCGGCGACCGGGACCGCAATTAACTGATCCGCGGTGTGAGTCGCCGGATGGATTTAATTTAAATATTTTTCTTCCGGCGACTGGGACCACTCATAAAATATAAGGTTCAAATCAAAAATAGTACAGTCAGACAAAAAAATCTTCAGTGCACTCTATAATATATATTAAAAGAATCAAATGGACATTGAACATTTGAAATATTGCGTCACGAAAAGTACTAGGACATCATAGAATGAAAGAGACCGCAGTGTTGTTTCAACTACCCACCCGTACATAATGTAAAACTTTCCCCACCCGTTACTTTGTAAATGCCACGTAACATACCAGGGCTTCATAAGGTTGCAGAAGTTCCGTCCGCATTCGGATAACGGAACTATTCAATTCTACCAACATAGTGAGATCGAAAGACGGGATGTGTAGGTTGCACCTAATTCTGTTGTTCCCATCCCGCTAGTGAAGTTACTAGGACAGCATAAAATGAAAGAGACACCGCTGTGATGTTTCAACTACCCACCAGTTACTTTGTAATAATGCCGCGTAACATACCAGGGCTTCGCACTTCTTTACTTCGCTAAGTGTTGATTGGCTGACGACTGCAACTAACCGACGAATACGCGGGCCCGCTCAAGTAGTTTGCTTCTTAACCTTGGCGAGACCCGCGTATTCCGTGCGCATTTTATTTACATTATATACGGGCGGGTAGTTGAAACAACACTGCGGTCTCTTTCATTCTATGATGTCCTAGTACTTTTCGTGACGCAACATTTCAAATGTTCAATGTCCATTTCATTCTTTTAATATATATTATAGAGTGCACTGAAGATTTTTTTGTCTGACTGTACTATTTTTGATTTGAACCTTATATTTTATGAGTGGTCCCAGTCGCCGGAAGAAAAATATTTAAATTAAATCCATCCGGCGACTCACACCGCGGATCAGTTAATTGCGGTCCCGGTCGCCGGAAGCCTCCAAATCCCCAACTCCCTGAAGGATCCTACTGAGAAAGACAAAAAGATTTATTTACTAAAATAATATTTTGCTATCTATACCTACATATAAAATGCTTTATCCTGAATGACTGACGGATCAACGCACAACCTAAACCGCTGATTGTAGAGACCTGAAACTTGGAGGGTGTGTTCTTTGTATGACGTAGGCATTCGATAAGAAAGGTTTTCCGAAATTCTACCCCTAAAGGGGTGAAAAAAAGGGGCTACAGAACAAACATAATACCAACTTACGTACATGGCCAGTGAGATTCAAAACCCTTTAAAGTATTCGGGTAATTATTTCGTTATTTGAACACTTAAATAACATAAAACTCAATCGAGTCTTAATAAGGCAGGAGTTTGCAAAAAAAAAGCGACAGAAAGTAATATTTTTTCATCTAAGTCAAAACGTCAAATGGTGGAACTCGTTTATCATGGGAATCTGCAAAATTTTACCATTTCTTTTTGGCTCTGCGCAGTTCCTCTATCGACCATCACGAATCATTTAGCACAGAGAGCGTCGCTAGGATATATGCAGATACTTACTTCATGGTTTATGTAAAAGGAAAACAGAGATAGTTCGGAAGTCTAGCGGCCAATTCCCATAAATTACCAACGGTTATGTATCTCTACTAACGATGAGGTCGTCTGTCAGTCTATGTTTATTTATTTCCTTGGTCTTTGTCATGGAAATATAGACGACCGGACGAATCGATTTGCGTTTAGTTTTTGTTAGTTTTATCGTCATAATAGCGTTGTGAACCTCGTGAATGTATGCCTAAGGAGCTCGTAGCTAAGTAACAGCCGCACGGTTAGACCGATCAAAGGTTATGCTGCGCTTGGCGCGGTCGGCCCGTGGATGGGTGACCATCTTTGTCATACCGAAACTGCTTAACGTGCTTTCCGAGGCACGGAGGGTGCCTCGGAAAGCACGTTAAGCTGTTGGTCCCGGTTGTCATTTATAGATTTTTTACAGTCGTTCCCTAGACAGCAGCCAGAAACTCTGACAATCCGTCTTACCAAGGGATACAGTTTTATCCGGTAACTGGGTTGTGGATGTCAGATAGGCAGTCGCTCCATGTAAAACACTGGTACTCAGCTGCATCTGCTTAAGACAGGAAGCCGACTCCAACATAGTTGGGAAGAGGCTATTCAGATGATGAAAAGCGTTGTGAACTGACTGGTTAATGAATTGCTAATTAAAGTAAATACTAAAGCGTCACTATTTTTGTAATAACAACTGTTATCTATCGGCTACTGTATTGAGGATTAGCACTAATTAAAATTGATAAGCTACGTTGCTTTCCTATTGTACCTACTTTGAAAAAAAAGGCGGCTGATTAATAGTCATTTCAGAAGGTGTAAACAATATATCTCAATTAAGGTTTTGAGACAACAGAAGTCTGAAAGTCTGTCAACCCGTCTCATCAAGGGTTAACGTGTTATTTACTGTATTAGGGAGGTTACAAGCGGTCGCCACATGTAGGATACTGGTACATAATATCAGTTAAATTGAAAGCTGACCCTATTTAAGAAAAGGCTAGGCAGGCTAGGATAATTCTAAAGGTGTCTGCCAATTACATGATCGTATCGAAAGACCAATCGTATCGTGCCGAAAGACCAATGAAACGGGCTTCTATTGGCGAGGTAAGATGGTGTAATACCGTGCAAAACATTCTTGCTGACAAATTGTTTACGGTTCGGTCATAGCACACCTACTCCGGTATCGGTTGCCGACGGAACGGTCTAGTTAGCATAGTCTCATTCACATACATTCTTAGCACGCTAATGTTATGATACAATGTAATGGGCATTCTCCTTATGACTCACAGAGCAGCGTGTCTCCGTCAAAATTCCTTGATTAGATATTTTTGGGAATCGGACTTACATTATTTTGATCCAGATCTTGAAGCAAACACAGAGCAAATAGCAACAACTAGGTAGGAACTTACCTACATCTAAAATAAAAATACATTGTTCTAAAATATCTGTAGACTACCTACCGTTACTAACGACTACAACATATACACCATTTGACAAGATTCTGTAAATGTAATATTCTAAGTCGTTAAATTTTATTTCTTTGTATATAAAAAGAAAAACAAGGTTTCAAATATAGACATAAAAATAAAATATCGTTAAAGTTTTTGCAACAAATAAAATGCCATTGAATTTTGCGATTGACGATAGCCTGAATTGTATAAAAAAGAAACTTAATACATAAAATGTTTAATTTACTGTCAACATTATGCTTTTTGACGAACATAATTATTGGAAGCTGTACTGTTAATAATGAGTTGATAAGAAAGACAGAGACAAAGAATAATGACATATGGGACTTTCACTCACACGATGTTGAAGACGGACAATACAGCTTCGTGGTGACATTGGCACTTATTGAACAGTTGATTGTCACCGCACATTGCACTGGTGCGATGATCCATAAAAACTGGGTCCTTTCATCCGCGCACTGCTTCTACGATTTACTGGATAAAAAATTCTACGTATGGTATGGGAATTTCACCGTGTCACCATTAGTATCAGATCTGTATTCACAGGTGGTAAAGATTTATATACATCCAGCGTTTCAGAACACGGAGTTCACTCGCCCTGGTTACTTTTTTGGCGATAACGATATAAGCCTATTGCGTGTCGGAAAAATTATTATGCCGAAGTACGGGAGGCTGTCATCTGTTGACCATACGAAGATGTACGGGTTATCTGTGAAGTATATCGGAGGTGCTCCGAAGAGTAAGAGTGGTGGAGAGTCCAAGCCTTTACAGGTCGGTGAAGGAGTCGTGGTCAACTGTGGCATGGCTCTAACGATGTGGTCTAAATACGTATTATGTGTAACCCCAAAATGTTCCGAAAGATTCCATCAGCCACTACATGGGGACACAGGGGGGCCTTTTATATACGATGGTAAAATTATCGGCGTAATGTCTTTAAGTTTTCAAATTCCAAAGACTTTCTTATCGTCGAACGGATTAACGCCTGTAAGCCCTTACAAAGATTGGATTAGAAGGGTTACTTATACAAATGGAAAAGCATAACCTGACACTTATTTTTTGCAAATTTCTAATAACGGTGCATATGACGTTGAACTTAAAATTATTAACTTTAAAATCTGGACAGTCAATCAAATCGAGCATACCATTATTTGGAGGGTTATTACGTAAGAATTGTCATATACCTTGTAAAACCGAGGGCTAATGTTATTACCGAGCATTCTCAATAATATAGTTCAATAAACACTATCATTTTATAAAGTAAACAAGTTGATAAGTTGGTTGCAAACACTGGTTGTACTTTGTAGAATTAAATCAGTTTTGTATTATTTTCTTTCATTTCTTCACGGCAATTAATATATTTTCCTCGGAAGTTATTTATTAATGATACGTAGTAATAGTTGTTTTTAATCATAGCTAGAACTATGGCCAACAATCGTGAGAGTGTGTGAGTAGATTACCAATCTATTGGAGGGTTATAAATAGGTATCGCGTAATTGAAATATTAGGCCTAATTGAAATAAATTTGAATTGATTTACCAGATTTTTGGTTCTCTTTCTAGGGCTTAGCCATAGTCTTATACTTTGGATGCCATTTGCACATAGATCAGCAACCTGTTCCGATGAACTTGTCTTTTATCAACATGAAATCATATAACCTCAATGGTGTAGCAGCGATGACGGGGCCATCTCCCCAGGGCCATAGCCTGCCGGGGCTGCGGGACGTTCGAAAGAGTCACCGCGCCCCCTGAATACAAAGGGCTGAGGAAGGAACATGGATGGGTTTTAGTCACTAAGAGTCTGACACTACGGCGGGTAATTTCCTATCTCAAAAAAAAAGTTGTGTAGCAGAATTGAGGATTTTTTTCTAGAATAGCAACTTATTTTAGCAATACGACAAGCATACGAGCAATACGACTAATTTTAAATTTACTTTTAAAATTTAAGTTGCTTAGGAATCAATAAATACACAGTGAAGTGAGGTGGCAAAAAAGTGTTTTCATAGCTAATTAGCCATTACCATACAACAAATTATGGAAAAATCGCGTTTTGACATCTCATAAAAAGTATGTCAAGTGATTGGTGGTATCATCTACCCAATTATAGAAAGAGTATATAGTGCCAAATAACATATCTGTCCACTTCAATCTATCAGCAACGTTGATGAGGTGGGTCGACAGAATTGTGCATCTTATTGGAAAATTAAAGATGAAATTGGTTTTGTAAGCTGGAAGAGGATTCTACTTCAAAATGTAAAAAAAGCTATGATGATCTTCCATTTTACCTTAACAATATTTTATTGCGAGATGAAATAAACTCAAATAAAATATATATTAAGCTATAAAGTCATATTTGTTAGTGTTAAGTGAACCCACAACCAGCCAGCTAGATGGTTCCACAACCCAGTTACCAAGTAACACGATACCATCTGGTAAGACTGGTTATCAGACTTTCTGGCTTCTGACTGCCCGTAACGACTGAATGATTGTGATTTACAAATGACAGCCAGGACCAACAGCTTAACGTGCTTTCCGAGGCACGGAGGAGTCTCGCTATGACATAGATGGTCACCCATCCATGGATCGACCGCGCCAAGCGTAGCGTAAATTTGATCGATTGACTAGTGCGGCCGTTACTTAGCCACGAGCTCCTCTCAAACACGATAATATAATAATCTTTAATACTAATAATATTTTTTTTGGAACAAACGCGGGAAACAGCCAGTCTGTACCTACACATTCAATGATATCTGAGGAATTGCTATTTACTAAGTGCCCCTGTATTATTAAAAATATAGGGTTTACATGTAATTCCAATTCTAAGGTAATAAAAATTGTCACCAAGTATTTTATCAGGAAAAAAATCGATATAGCTTGTTGACGTTTGAAATGTATATATAAAATGTAGGTAAATAGGTTTTACTTTATGTTAGAGAGAAAAGGGTGGAGGGAAAAAATATATAATAAAGTTTTAATTATCATGTGTTTCGCCGACCGCATAATTAAGTTTGATTGTAAAGAAAAATTGCTGATTGATTCAAAATTGCGATAAATATAAATATTTAATTTCAAGTTGATATAGTTAATAGTTCCAGAAATTATCAGTATTGACAGACGGACATGAGGATTTCTTTTTTATACTATTTTCGTCAAGAACTCTAAAACCCAAATATACAGACAATAGGTATGAGCAAAGTCAGGGCGCCAGCTAGTAGCGAAATGTCTAAATCACGCTTCCAATCATTCACGTGTTATTTGTAAATAGGTTTGTGTGAATATGTATTAAAATTTTACAACTAGCAATAAATATTTTTGTAACAACTTGAACTTCTATAATTTCATGTAGGTAGTTTTTCAAACATGTTCCGGTATTTATTAACAATTTTTTTGTTAATTAGCACAGTTTTCAGCTTGTCTTACTACATACAAAAGGATTGGATCAAAAATGGTCCAATAAACAGATCCATGAGGATCCACAAAGGGCAAGACTTAATGGAGGGGGATTTTCCATTCGTTATTGTGATAGCAGGTATCACGCCGTCCAGGGATGTGTATAGAGTTGCCACGGGTTCCATAATAACTGAGACCTGGGCGCTCACCTCGGCTCACGTGTTCAGCCACAGGGGGGTCCACGCTAACAACACACTCGTCGTTTGGTACGGCAAGTTCACCACGTCGCCCTTAGTCACCAGCATGTACTCCGAAGTGCTTGAAATCGTCCAACACCCAGGCTTCCGCGACATGCCATTCATTAATTACGAGTATTTCTACGGCGTCAATGACATCTCCTTATTAAGAGTGAACAAAGTAAGCCTGCCAGTTTATGGTAAATTATCATCTGTTGACCACACCACGCTTGTTGGGTTGTCCACAACATACTTTGGAGGAGGCGAAACAGAGAAAGAGGGAGACGATATTTATCGACCTATTCAAGTTGGACACGGAATGATTATCAAATGTGGAGCCCCAGTTACTTCGTGGTCACCCTACCTGCTGTGCGTCACACCACCCTGTTCAGAGAGAAAGCACATCCCAATTATAGGTGATTCTGGGGGACCGTTCTTAATAGATGGTAAAATAGTTGGCACGTTTTCTGTGCGTTACTTTACCTACGCTTCGGTATCGTGGACTGCTTTTAGTCCAATTGCTACGTACATAGACTGGATACATGATGTTACGAATAGGAAGCACCATTGATGATATTTGTGCGAAGAAGCCTGTGTATGAAGTAGACTGTGACGGGTGATGAAGCTATGAGAACAAACCTTATTGTGTGAATAGTTCGAAATATTACGCAGTGAATCGGCAAGACAGTAGGAAGTATTCAAAATAACAGTTTAAAACCAGAAATAACAGGACTTTAATGTATTGTTGTATACCTACCCGCATTAGTGCGGCTCACGAAATCCAGTTATATGAATAGAAATTTTGCTACTTAGAATTTTTTAAAAGAAAATTCAATATTAATTTTATCTAGTTATCAACGTACCTTCAGCTCGGCAGCCGCACTTTTGTGGGTAAACCAATGAGGGAGATTTTATATTTAATATTAATAAACTGTAGATCCATCATTTCTTAATGTTGTTTAATATTTTCACTGTATTAACGCTGGATTTCGCGCCATATGCCTCAATATAATATATTACTTTGTTGTAAAAACAAATGATCGATTCCTCTCTCTGTTGAATTCAAGTGGTACAGCCGTGACCTGGGGGGTTAGACAAGTGGCAAAACGCTAACGCTAACGCTAACGCTCAATGTATGGGAATGACATTCGTTTACGACTAGCTATATGTCATTCCCATACATTGAGCGTTAGCGTTAGCGTTTTGCCACTTGTCTAACCCCCCTGTTGTGTAGGGGAGTAATTATTATCTTACTTCTTATAATCCTTTCAAAAGTAGGTGAAATAATATAGAAATGTTTTGTTTCCAAAATATTGATTTTAAAAATAATCCTAGTCGTAGGGGCCTAGTGGTTAAGGCACCTGCATCGCGTGTATGAGAGTGGGGGTCTGAAACAATGTTCATGTGGCATGTTCTAAGTTTATCTTAGGCACTACTGACTAACAGTGAATGAAAACATCGTGAGGAAACCTGGACTATAATGTCCGAAGTCGCTAATCCGCGTTGAGCAAGCGTAGTGGTCGATGCTCATCCCATCTATATTATGAGAACAGTCCTTTACCCAGCAGTGGGATAGTAAGTAGGCTGATGATTCATTGATTGAAAATTGCCAATAATTTTTATGTGCCAATAATTCTTGACTTAGGAAAACTAGCTTTATAGCTTTGCATTTATAAAAAAATATTTTGTGATAGTAAGGTATATGAGATCACAAAAAGACATAAAATTTATTTTAAATTAAATGGACTTTAAACATCAAAATAAAATAAAACTCATTCTAATAAATACCTAACAATTTTATCTATGGATGTGTATTAAATTGGAAAGAGTGACGAGTAGTTTTTTTGGGCGTGAGAGTTTTTGTGCCATTCTGTGTCTAAGCGTGTGGGAGTGCTTGACTGCATGCATGTATGTTAGCGTATGTCTGTGTATGCTTTATGCTGAGGAAAGGTTTTCTCTTCGTTCTCGTTCTCAGATTCTCTCTAACAGTAGATGTAACAGACAGATATGTGTTGCTGGGAGGTTGTCTACCCCACTTCTTCTTCCCAGCAAAAACATGTAGGTAGAAATTTATCAAAAAGTGATGATATTACGCTAAATAAATAAATAAATCCTGAATATTGTAAATGTAACCAACATGGCATGCTATTGCATCAATATTTACAATATAACTACATATAAAAAGCGCTTGACATAAAAATGCTAGTGGTTTCAACATTTTATAATTCTATACGATGTTGAAACTTACTGAACAATTTTCACAAGATTTTTAAATTGATTTAAGGTTCCGTATCCAAGGGCTGCCAAATTCGTACCCTAGTTTATTTGTTTACGGGTTTATTTGAAATTATTACGGCCCCGGAAAATAAGTGCGAAGGAAGGAACATGGATGGGTTTTTGTCAGTAAAAGTCTGACACTCCCTTCCTCTCCACCTGCAGCGGGAGCAATCATTTAATAAAAGAAACTGTGTTGATATTGATACTCATAACGTACTCAGAAAATATTAATATAATTTAAAGATTATTATGAAAAAAAGGTATATGGCAGTTCATGTGAAAATAACTAAATACATAAGTCTTTTGTTCCTCTATCGGATCATTTATACTCAATATCAATTCTCTCTTTCAAAAGCCACAGTTATTATAAATACAATCTGTAATTATTTTGTAGTTTGGTTTGTTTAAATCTGCAATTATTTTTGCACGCCTTATGGGCAGAATGTACAAGGATACTTTTAAAAATGTAACATCTGATTTGTAATACCTACATTCTAAGCAAATAAATTTTTCTTTCTTCTTTCTTTCTTTCTTTCAAAACCATGATTGAACTAACACATAAAAGTTAACGCTCTGATTCCCTAATCGGCATTCATTGCACACTTTAAACGCAAACAATACGATGGAACGGGCAAACTCAAGCAATGGATACTGAATATTTGAGAATTCCAACTTGGAAAAGTTTTGTTCAATAAAAAGAAAGTGATATGTTAGGGATCGAAGGTCATCCCAGGGGTACACCCCGACCGGGTGACAGAATTTTATTAAGTGCTTTGTTTGCCTACAGATAACATGAAATAACTGATCTTGAATATAGTTAAAGTATCCTTCTTACACTGGTTTAGAATTTAACGCATCACAAAATATAAACCTGCATTGTTTATCAATAAAAGAGGAGCTCGTGGCTAAGTAACAGCTGCAAGGTTATATCGATCAAGGTGTATACCACCATCAAGCCATGGACTATCTTTGTCATACCGAGACTTATTCGTGACGTGCGTTCAGAAAATAAAAAAACACGCTTTTATTGCTGACCGAACTAAAAAGTAGAAAATAATTTTTAAATAATTCAATTCAGAGTAAAAAGCGTGGGGTGCATTTTCCTATATTTTCATGACTCTTCTCTCATAAATGGTTGCCAATAGAATAGGTGTAATAATTAAAATATCAAGCACCCCACGCTTTTTACTCTGAATTGAATTATTTAAAAATTATTTTCTACTTTTTAGTTCGGTCAGCAATAAAAGCGTGTTTTTTTAGTTTTTTTATCAGATTATTGCATTGTCATCGGCCCTTAATACGTGTGCAAAGTTCCAAGTTGATCAGACGTCTAGAAACCAGTGAAAATTAGGTTCAAAGATTCCGTTACATACATACATACATACAACCCGAGCTAATAAAAGCGTGTTAAAAAGCATAGTACAATCATCGCTTAGCTCAATTACGTAGGGGTCAGCTTCTAGTCTAACCACCACATGTATATCAATACAGAGTATCAATACAGCGACTGCCTATCTGACCTCCACAATCCAGTCCGGATAACACTATATCCTTCGTAAGACTGGTTTCAGACTTTATTGTTTCTGACTACTTGTAACGACTGTTAAAGATCTACAAATGACAGACGGAATAAAAGGCCAGGAATGTTTTCAGAGGCACGGAGGTGCAGAAAGCTAATTAGATGAAAAATCATCATCATCTGCCTAGCTTTTTCCCAACTATGTTAGGGTCAGCTTCCAGTCTAAACCGGATTAAGCTGAGTACCAGTGTTTTACATGGAGCGACTGCCTATCGGACCTCCACAACCCAGTTACCGGGTAACACTATACCCCTTCTTAAGACTGGTTTCAGACTTTATTGTTTCTGACTACCCGTAATGACTGTCAAAGAATAGATGAAAATTAATACGGTCAAATCATGTGGGCGAAGACTACTAACCCTAAAATGATAGCTGCAAGGCCTCCACTACATATCAATACGGCGTGGCGAGCTTATAATGTATACAAATGTAGTTTGAATATCGACTGGTGCCAAATAGGTTAGTGTAGTGTTAAGTCTGTGCCAGTAATGGCCGCCTCTTAAGTTTTGTGGAATCATGAGCTTCGATCCACTAACGGTTATGAGGTCATAGAGAATAGAGTCTAAGGGGGTTTTTCGACAAAAAAATCTTTTTCTTTATATTTCTACTAATACTCTTTGTATCTTGAAGGAACTGCTTTAAACGCCAGGATTGAATGTAGGTTGTAACCATCTATCTGCATACCAAATTTTATCTAAATCTGTAAAGCTATTTTAGCGCGGAAGTTTAACAAATAAACACATAATTAAGAGATACATACATAAATATACTTGGCTTCAAAGCATTCATTGTACCCGTAGATGTCAATATTACAAACACGTAGTTTGTAAAAGAAAATCTCTGAAACTACTAGACCTATTCCAGAAAATCTTTCCCTTACATAAAACTGCATTATTCCAGAAAGAAATAGGGTATGTTTTGTTGCAAACACAAGCAAAATTGTGGGCAGAATCGATAACTGCTACCGATATTCATATCACCAGAGTGCCCAAGCTCGACAAAATAGGTGTCCATTTCGAGTTGCACACAGTACATCGATGTGTATCTGACAATCCGCCTGTCCGTCCGTCCACGACAGTTTCTCAGACCACACAATAGAACAATAGGTGTTCACAAGTTCCAAACGTCCGCTTTTGTCGGACTGTCGCGTTTCCGCATATTGTACGTGATGGAGCCTTGCCTCAAATATCCAGCTTGGAGTAGACTTACCCGCTGGTCTTAACCCTTCAATATCACTGATTCTGATACAATCTGAATAGGGTGCTCTTGATGTAGGTACGATTTATCTGTCCTCGAATAAAATAACTTAACTATTTGAATGGAAAGGAAAAAACTTTTTTGCAAAAATAGAATCGACATCAAAAACACTACTAAATTTCACCTCAGCTCCTCTAATACCTTTCTTGAACATTTATTCAACAAAATAAAAACTTTTTTTTTTAACTTTCTCCATCCAAATCGGATCAGTAGCTTTTGAAAAAATCGTGGACATAAAAACATACATACAGGTTGAATACAGAACATATTTTTTATGAAGTCGGTTAAAATAACTAAATTTTCTTTACTGTACATTAGGCACAAACTAGCTGTTTTCCGCGGTTTTACCTGTCTCTTGAAATAACTACTTCACTCACTTTCAAATCCTTATTTAGTGAATGTTTCTAATATAAAAAGCATTAACTGCCAAAATTTCAAGATTGTAGCCCCAGCGGTTCTCTTCATTGATAAATCTGTCAGGTAATTATAAAATATAAGGGTTTGTGTAGTGCAGATTTAATAACATATAGTAGGATGGGGTTTAATAACATACCCTTCAAGATTAATGATGTAGAAACATAAAATCTGGAGTGGGCTTTCACTGGCAAATAATTATCGCAACGTATAGAGAAAGCAAGAAATTATCAATGTAAACCGAACCTGCCATTCGCATGAATTAATAAAAATCATTAATGATAATTTATTGTAATTCAAAAATCATTCAAGTAACCCCAAGAAACTTAATTTAAAACTGCAAGTACTTGATAATTTAAATTGCAAACAATAAACTGAAGTTGTAACATTTTACGACTTGCGAAACACAATTTACAAAACAATATATAAGTGCTCAAACTATTTTACGAACTCATATAGATTTCAAACGCCCGCTTGTTCAGAATATTCACAGTATTCTGGTTGGTGGGAGTTTTACTTGTTTAAGGATCCCATTTTAAAGACACCTTGGTCTGACATACGGAAGACAGGTGTGTTAGTACCCAGTTCTTGGCTATCATGGAGCCCGTGCACAGTCTGTCTACCTGACTTTGTCATGACATCTGTCAAATGCGACCACAAAGTTCGCCAAAAATTTGACATAACGACTTGTGGATGCATGTTACTGTCCCCTTCTGCCCAAACTTAGGGACCCCACGATGAAGAAGTGTAAGTAGAAAGTCTGTGCAGGGGCTCCATGCTAGCCGAGGACTGGGTACTACCTGACCTGACCACTCTATGTCTGACCAAGGTATCTCTAACATGCGTCTTTGGCCAATTGGAATGACTACTGAATTTGATGCTGTAAATAATTTTAACAGGTGGAGGTTTGAAATCTATTAAAACAAACATTATAATATTAAGGCGAAGAGCCCGTGGCTAAGAACAGCCGCAAGGGACGATCGATCCTTGGCGCTGAGGATAGGTGATCATTCATGTCATATCGAGACTTCCATGCCTGACTGCCAAGACTTCCGATGCATGGAAGTCTCGATATGGAATGGAATGGAATCCGTTGGTCTTGGTAATCAGAAGCCAGAAAGTCTGACAACAAGTCTTACCAAAGGGTATAAGAGCGTTACCGGGTCACTGGGTTGTGGAGGTCAGATTGGCAGTCGCTCCATGTAAAACACTGGTGCTCAGCACTTGGGAAAAGGATAGGTAGATTATGACAGTTATGTGTCTGGTTTCCTATATAAATATGATATACTGCTATAGTGGACACAATAGAATTTACGTCATATTTATACATCCAACTTTATAAAAAATAAGATTATCAATTTGACTCGTATGCAGTACTATTTTTCTATTAATTATTGTTCGTATTAGTATCTTAGTCTATGGGCTTCTTAACACGTGTAATATTACATAAGTATTGTATTTATTTATGTTTGTTTGTCTGCAAATTTTTTAGGAACTATAACTCGCATTGTGACTATTCTTCAAACTTCACTCTAGAAGTTGGTGGCAAAAATACACTCAGAAATTTGTGTAGCGATGTTTCAGCAGAGACTAGATTTATTTTACACTTTTGAAGTATTTTGGAAGTCGGTTGTATTTTATGCAAAAAGTGTTTTATAATCGTTTTTTATTTCATGTTTATTGTTTTTTAGAATGATTATTACAAATATAATATTGTATAATAAAATAGGATAGAAATTCTGTGCCAAATCTTTACAACGACAACGTGTTCGAATTCATAATAGGCGCCAAAACTTCAGGCGTGTGCCCGCACTAAAGTCCGGTCAATATTTTTGTCGGAACCCGTTTACCGTCCACTTCTTATTGAAACCTTGCTAACTAGACCCTGAAATCTGGCGCTAGGTTTCTTGGCTACATGCCACGCTATAATATAGAATTAAATTCCTTCATATTTTTAAAGTTCGTAGCTCTCGCTATAATTAAGAGCGCTCTAAGTTACACCTCAACTTTGTTGGTTCTTGCTAAAGAAACTGGCCTTAGTCCTCGCAATAAGAACATAAAAAAATCCTTTAAAGTGTTTGAGTTTACGGCTGCAGCGAAATAATTATTGACTTAAGTAATCCTTAGAGAGTGAGGAGCTCGTGGCTAATTAGCAGACGCATGGGTCGTTCGATCAAAGGTTAAGCTGCACATGTCGCGGTCGGTCCGTGGGTAGGTGACCATCTATGTCATACCGAGACTCCTCCGTGCCTCAGAAAACATGTTAAACCGTTGGTTCCAGCTGTCATTTTTAAATCTTTGACAGATGTTACGAGCAGTCAGAAGCTAGAAATATCGTCAACCAGTCTTACCAAGGGGTGTCGTGTTACAGGGTAAATGGGATGTGGAGGTCTGGTAGGCATTCGCTCCATGTAAAATACTGGTACCTACTCAGCTGCATCCAGTTATACTGGAGGCATCATAGTTAGGTAAGGGCTAGATAGATGATAAGACCTTAATGTGTTTCGAAGACCAGATAAGAGTACCAAGGGCTAAACTTGTTTCTATTTATTGCCAAAATTGTGGCTACTAATGAAAAAATTACGTGTAGCGGAATCAAACGCTCAATTTATATGCTAATGATGGTTGACCACATAACCAATGAATTAATCTACTAGCCAAATGCTGCCCACAGCCTAACAAAAGCCTAACGGCACTTCTATTTATTTAATACGCCCTAGAGACAACAGTAATGAAACAGAATTGCCAGAAATTCGCGAATTTAATCTTCTCCATAGTATTTTGACATCAAAGATTTGTAAGGTCAAAACATTTTCCTTGTTTAAATTGAATTTTAATTGAAAACCGTAATTATTCAAATTAATTGTGTATTTTGTTAATTGCTATTGTATCACCATGGAGATCGGTTGATATTAATATTCGGCCATTTTTAAGAACACATTTGGAAAACATTGCTCGTAGATATACCACCGGTCTGTTTCCGATTCAGTATCAAATGACATTAAATAGCCCGCAGTTATTGCCGTCATTACTGTTACATTATCGTTTAATGCTATCCTCGTCATTACACTGTCTAGCAAAAAAACAGGGATATATTTTTTAAATTGCAATAGCTCTGCATGAGCTCGGCTCATTTTTCCTATAATGGACACTTAAAATTTTCCGCACCACGTTCCTATACTCTTTTATAAAAAAATGGAATCACCCATTACTTGCTTTACAATGGCGGCGCGACACGGGGTGAAATAAAATTGCCTGGACGATCCCGGCTAGTTCGCTTCCGAGATAAAAGACTTTTTACGGAATGGACTTTTATGCATTGTTCATGGGTCTATAATTTGGCACCTACTGTTCAGAAACTATAGCTTACTATTTAAATATTATGATTTACTAGCTGTTTCCCGCGGTTTCACTCGCATCCCGAGAGAACTACTTCACGCACCCGGGTAAAAAGTAGCTTAAAACTGTCTCTGGTTTAATCTATCTCCATGCCAAATTGACCGTGGCAAACAAACTGACTATCTATCTATCTTCTATAATATAAAAAAAAAAATCCCTATTTCCCTTGGTCACGGCATCAGGCGTGAACGGCGAAACCGATTTGATATGATTTGGATAAAATTTGGTACGGAGATAGAGGGAACCCTGGAGACTGCTTTAGGCTACTTTCTATCTGGGTGCATTAAGTAATTTTCTTGGGACGCGGGTGAAACCGTGGGAAACAGCTAGTATTTAATATTAGTTAAAATTTACTAAAGCAGAATCAAATAATCTGACTCCAATATATGAAACACTCTGCGCTGATTGGAATTTAGTAGATCATAAAAATTTTAAACTCATATCATGCACGATAAAATACCTTTCATTCCAATTGAATTTGAAACATTGGCGGAATTTTCAAAACATTAACGGAGTACACCTCAAAAATATTTGTTGCAATATAAAAACAAGTATTTCAGTTATTTTATTTTTTTGCTAAAAATGTTTTACCATCAGCTTCATTGTTTTTTATGGAATATTTTTTTGCTCGAATCAAATCAGCGGCAAAAATATTTATGAATCAACTGGAATTTTGATTCAATTTAAATGCGTTGTTAAAAACCGTTTATCAGGAACGTGAAAATAATGTTTTTGTATATTGAAATACTTGATGTTTCCCGCCGTTTCACCCACGTTTGCGTGCCGGATAAAAAGTCTAGTACCTAGTGTAGTACTATGTGTGTACCAAATTTCACCCAAATTCATTCGGTAGTTTTTACGTAACCAACATACATACATCGTCACAAACTTTTGCGTTTACAATATAAGACTAGCTGTTTCCGCGGTTTCGACGCGTCTCGAAGGAACTATTTCACGCTCCCGGATAAAAAGTGTCCTATGTGTTAATCCAGGTTAACTATGTATACAAAAAGATGGTCAAAAAATTAAAATTTATTACGCAACCCTACCTCCGTGATTTTTTTTTTGTATAGCATCTCGCAGGTCAATCTAGAAGGTTGTCGACTGCTTAACCGGGCTTGCCTGTGAAGTGCCTTAAATAAATTTAGGGCCTCCAGCCAGGGCTTAACTTACAAAATTAAGCGACTACACGCTAAGGGCACCCCCTAGTGGGGTACGGGCCTCGACTTAGGGTGTCGCTGGGGGAGGACAGCAAGGGACAGGCTGGATCAGAATATATATGATTATTATAATCGGGAATTTTAAAGCTATTAGCTCAGCTCGCGGGCTGGCTCGTCGACTACCTCCGTGGCCCGACACTTGTTATCATGATACGTTTAAGAAACTTCAAATATTATTTGCCTACTTCTATTAACAACAAAAAGGCCGTCACTTTATTTTTTAATATATTGATATACATACATATATTCATAATTAGAATCTTGTCCTCATTTCAAATATGTACTTAACTCAATATCGAAAAAAAATAAAGATTTTCTTATGACGGCAGTATAGGCAACCAAAAATTATTACACTATACACTAACATCCAACTGGAAGGGGAGTGCTTCCGCGGAATTTAATTAGCTCGAAAATGAACCAATTCATTTGGAAATTTTACTATCAATTTCTATATAATTCACAATAGAATATACTCGGGTTTATAATAATTGATTTCCTCGTACCCTAGTTATACAATTTGATTTAGAGTCATTGAACAGGACCGATAATAATTTAATTGAATTAAGTTATGGCGATAAACAAGTCGTTTAGTTTATCGGCGATAAATTCACCAGGCAATAATGGGGTGTCAGCTATCTGGTAGTAACCGATATATACTTAAGACGCTGACCAAAATATTGGGGTAATAAATGTTTGAAATCTAAGAATATTTCCGAATTACAATAATGGCTAGTTAAATACTACTTAAGATTTATAGTCGTTTTGATGTATATGGGATATGCAAACTTCCTATTTTGGAAATGCATTAGTTTTTTGAAAAAAAAAAAATCGTCGAATGTACCTCCTTCACCATGCAAAGAACTCGGTATGACATAGATGGTCACCTATCCACGGACCGACCGCGCCAAGCGCAGCTTAAAATTTGATCGGTCAACCAGTGCGGCTATTACTTAGCCACGAGCTCCTCTGTGGCGACGATGTCCTTGCTAATATTGTATGTAACTCAATCTATCTGTTTGTTATGCAGTGAAAACCCCGTACTTGTTAAGTTAAGTAAAAAAAACAGATTTTAATAGTAGCTAAAATATGTTCATGAAGAAATAATTTTGAGGTTTGCCGTAATATTTGCGATAATATTCCACTATCGCTAAGGCAGAGTATCTCCAACATCTAGAAAACTTGTGACTTTTGCCATATCTAGTCTCTCACATATCCCCAGAGCAAAAATGAAGTCTTTTATACAAAAAGACTTCACTGAAGTGCTTTAGCCGACAAGATTGTATCTCTATTTTCTTTTTCTGAATATTTTAGATAAAACCCAACACTTACCCGTTAGATAAAGCTGTGAACACAGTGTTAGTATATCAGCACTAGCGAGAATACATTTGTGTGTGTAAATTCTTATGATACTACGTATCTTTGAGGTGCGATCACAGCTGAAGAAATATTGAAAAGATGAAAATGCATTTTTTAAACACGCGTGAAATTAAAATTAATAACAAAAATCCACAAATGGTTTGCAAAGCTAAAAGAGGTTTCCATCTCAAACATAATGCTGTAACATACATTATTGTAACAGCCACATGAGTTCAGAAGGCAAGGTACACATTTAAATAATATCTTACAACGTTAACCAGCTATATAGGTATTCCTATACCTACTACAGATTTCTGTCAATAGAACCGCGATTCACAAAAACAAACAAAAAACAGATCAAATCATTCAATTCGGGATACCTTTACATAAAATTTTTCGTTTCATACGAGAATTTAGTTCGCAATACGCCACATAAAGGCACGATTTTCCCACCACACGCACCCTACCCGAACACCAAACACTGCAGTTTCCGAGATTTTATAATCGGATTATTATTGAGAGCACAAACATTTTTGCAACACCCACACGAGAAAACGTTCTAGATCGTAATGGAATTACGTAACAGGTGTCTGCTAAAATGTCTTATACAGGCAATTTATTCGCAAGTGTCGGATTCTGGGTTGAAAATATTCTAGTAACATGATTAATATGTAAGTTTACTTTACTACTCACTCACGCAAAAATGGCCGAACGAATTTTAATGACATTTGGCGGTTAGATCCTCATCGAACATCGACGCAACCGATACTATTAAAATTTTACAGGAGAGCTATTTAAATTGTATTATTATCTTTTGTGATGGGTTACTGTATCGTTTTGAAAATTCCTAGTTTATTAATAAATAGACAGAAATTGATCTTCTAACTTTAGTACACTTTCTGTAGTATTTACAAAGTTCTATAATATTTAACTCTTTTTGGAAAACATACATTTACGTCCATGTTTCTCCAAATTAATATGTATATAAAAATCAATGCCACTTTTCGTTGTAATTTTATAACTAAAAAACGGGCTCACCTATCCAAACCAAATGTTTAGGCTTTGTTTGAACTATTTAGTAGATGGTTTATGTGAAGTTTGCACAAAATCGGTCGAGCGGTTTACCTTTAATTTGAATTCATATAGACCACGCGGGCGGAATCGCTGGCGGAAAGCTATTAATATTATAAATTTGATAGTAACTCTGTCTGTCTTTTACACTTTTGTGGAATAACGTCTACCGATTTAGATATAATTGGGTACCTAGTGTCAGATATCTACCTTGGTAAGAATATACGATAATAATAATCTATACCGTGAAATAGTCGTGGTGGCCTAGTGGTTAAGGCACCTGCTTCTCGTGTACGAGTGTGCAGGTTCGAAACCGGATAAGTAGCAATGTGACTTTTCTAAAGTCATATATACTTTCTAAGTATATCTTAGACGTCACTGACTAACGGTGAAGGGAAACATGGACTTAAAGTCTGAAATCGCAAATCCGCCTTGAGCAAGCGTGGTGATTAATGCTAATGCCTTCTCTGTATGAGAAGAGGCCTGTGCCCAGCAGTGGGGCGATAAATAGGCTGATGATGATGATGATGCATCCATCAGGATGTTAATAAAGCAGTAAATAACCCGGACGTAGGTTATATTTTATATCAATATCTGAATTAAATTCGAAGATCAAGATGAAGTCGCGGACTGAAGGTAGTTTAGAAAAAAAAAACATAACCGTAACTACGTGCAAAAGACTTTGTTTAGGCTTGAGAAATCATCCAATGACTCCTCTCGCTGTGGGTGGAGCGGGAAGAAGTGTCAGACTTTTACTGACTAAAACCCATGTTCCTTCACCACTTATCCTAGAACACTAGTACCCATAACACAAGTTAGATCTTACTTTGGTTACCGGAGTTCAAAATACACTTAAGTTTTATTTATTTTGGTAACACAAATTAAAGTGTGATCTTATCAACTTAGTGTTATGGCTCACATTATGTTCAATAGAATTTTTATTTTTAATATTTTTTTCACCCTTACATCCCAGGCTCGCGATAACTGTTTCGCCTCCCGCCTGCTCCAGCAGGAAAAAGCTAAGCTTAGTACAGTGTCCTACATAAAGACATTTCACATTATATCCTGCTAGACGTAATAATCCTGCAAATAAGAGTAATATTGTCTTGCTTATAACTGAGTAATGAGCGCACATTCGTCGCCACGGATTACGGCCTCGACTGTACATGGAGCGCAAATGTGTTATTTTGACAGAGGTTGTACCTACGTGGGTGTCCTTTGGGATTGTATAGCGAGGGAGGTAGGTCTATACTAAAATATACATGTATTTTACTTGTATCTATCATAATTACAGGTTTTTTCTTCATAATGTTCACATTTTTGTAAGTTTTTTTATTAACTTTGCCCCACACTAGGAGTTACTCCTGTATCGTGGGTGCGTTTACAAACATTACACATGCACGAACACCCAGACCCGGAAGAATTTTAGTAGTCCCGGGCGGGAATTGAACTTGCAACACGCAGCGCAGTAGCCAATTGCTTAGCCACTACGCCAAACGTGCTGGTACTTTATTTTAACGGATTTGGGTGAAATTAGGTGCACACATAGTTTATAAACTTAATTATCACAAAGAACATTTTCGCGAAGAAGTTGCCTTAGAATGCGGGAAAAACCACGTAAAACAGCTAGTATCACATTTTATTGTAAGTTGCCATGCAATCCCGAATTCAATTACTTGTACTCCAATATATTTTGCAGATGAAAAAACGTACAATATAATACTACCCAACCCGCGACAGAAGTCAGAAATCAGTTCAGAGCGTGTACTGCGGCATTGGAGGACCGAACAATTCAATAAACGACTCCGAGCGGTTCCTCATTCCGATCACGTATAAGCATAGACTAAAAAAATAGTTTTTTTCGTCTCCCGTCGGTGAAATTATTGAATATTTGCGAACTAATAAATTGCTTTGTGGGGTATTGACATAGCTTGTGATTCTGTTTTTTTTTAAAAGAAAATAAAGTTTTAAGCCTCTAATAAGCTGGTACAAAAGTTGCTCTATTTCGGCCTTAAGTCACTAAGTAGAGAGGTATATGATTATCTCAGACTAGCTTCTGCCCGCGACTTCGTCCGCGTGGAATAGTGGTGCTACGCTCCTATTGGTTTTAGCGCGATTAAATATAGCCTATAGCCTTTTTCAATAAATGAGCTATCTAACACTGAAAGAATTTTTCAAATCGGACCAGTAGTTTTTGATATTAGCAGCGTACGCAAAATAAGTAACTTTTCTGGTTGATTTTTTACACCTTGTGTCCGAAAAACCCAAATATCTTACGGAACCCTATTTTTTCCAAAATAAAATTTAGCCTATGTTACTCGTGGATAATGTAGCTTTCGAATGGTGAAAGAATTTTTAAAATCGGTCCAGTAGTTATTGAGCCTATTCATTACAAACAAACAAAGTTTTCCTCTTTATAATATTAGTGTAGACAATCATGGTGGTTATATACATGTGATGATGATAGGAAATCATCAAATGACTCCCCCCACTGTGGGCGGAGGGGGAGGAAGTGTCAGCCTCTTACTGACTAAACCCTGACCCCCTTTATAAAAACTATCAAATCTGTTGTAATGAGTATGTAGTTACTAGCTGTTTTCAACAGTTTCATCCACATCCCAAGGGAAAGCGCCCGGATTAAGTTCTTTCTAAAATTTCACTTAATTTACATACCAAATTTCATCACCATTACTTCAGCTTTTTCTCCGTAAAAGTGTAACAGATAAACAAAGTTACTTTCGGATTTGTAATATTAGTAAGTAAGGATAATATTTTAAGGTATGAAACACAACAGAAAACTTGAGTGCAAAATCCATATAGTTATTAATCTTTAATCTTTCTACATATAAAATGCTTTATCCTGAATGACTGACGGATCAACGCGCAGCCTAAACCGCTGATCGTAGAGACCTGAAACTTGGAGAATGTATTCTTTGTATGACCCATGCATACGATAAGAAAGGATTTTCCGAAATTCTACCCCTAAGGGGGTGAAAAAGGGGGGCAAAGTTAGTATGAAACTTCGTCATTTTTAATTTGAATTCGTGTAGTAGGTACACGCGAGTGAAGCCGCTGGCGCAAAGCTAGTAGTAAAAAAACTCTTCTAAAAATCTCTAATAGATCATACGTCACACGATATATTACTTACATCAGCCATTCAATATTAAGCCATTTGTCCCACACAATATCTCAATGAATACCAGAGCGAAGTGTACCGCGGCTCACTCGCATAGAACCACGCTCGCAGACAAGGCGACGGTATTAAAGATTGCAGAAATTTATAGCTGCCCACAGTACTAGTCTATTGATCAATGTTCACTATTAGGTTACTCTAGGAGGACTTCTACGCGCTGGGTAGTTTAATATTTTAGTTTCATGTCATACAGTAATGGAATAACAACTTAGATGAATTTTATATCACTCAGGATATAAATAGTTTCGTATGACGATATTAATAATGTATGAGTAATTCTGAAAGGTAGAATTATGAACGTTAAGTGATTTTTTGTGTATTTTATTAAACCAATTCCCTACTGTATTCCCGTCGGTATTTATTATTCAGAGAAATATTTAGAGAAAAAAGCTCTTTGGCAAACGTAACGAAATTGATATTGAAATAGAAAACCAATAAATATTATTACTATCTTCGCCCATTTACTAGTCCTCTGTATTGTCTTTACCATATAGGCCTTTACCTCTTCTCATACAGAGAAGGCATGAGCATTGTTCACCACGCTTGATCAGCTCAATGCGGATTAGAGCATGGCGGTTTCAGACCGTTTCCTCATCGTTAGTAGCATTTAAAATATAACCAGGAAGTACATAATATGACTTAAACAAAGTTTCATTAGTACTTATCAGGTTGCAAACCTGGGCACTCCTACACAAGCAACCTTAACCACTAGGCCATTAAGACCCCTTTAAAAAAACTTGGAAGGTAGGATATAAATTAATATAATTAATTTTATCAGCGTAATATTAAAACAATATTTATACTAATTCTACAAAATTTTCAGTCAATCTTAGGCCAATACAAAAGCAAATTACTTATATTTCGATCCGACAAAACCAAGTACTTTTATTTATAAATTATTTACAGCAATTCACTCAAACATCGGTTTTGTAAACGCTTGAGTGTAAAACATGTGACATTCGATGTATACCTTTATTTTCACTTGCAAAGAAGAACACAGACACTCTCAATCAAAGTTCGAACACGGAATACCTTTTCGGAGTCGGTTAACCAACCAGGAAATACGTGTTTAGTTTAGAGGAACGTGCTTTTGTTCGGTAGGAAATCGACGCCGGGCGAAAAAGTAAGTGTGTAGATTTATCGTCGCCGAGTCGCGGCGTATTTCAGCGCTTGTCTTGCAAGATTTGTTGTGAGTGACGAGCGGTAGCGGGGGCGGTTTAGGTATTAACTCTTATTTTGTAAGTTGATTTATTATTGAATAGCTCCCCGCGGCGTTGAGCGCATTTTTAATTCCTTCGCGTGGAAAACTTTTTTTAAAATAATTAGCAGCCTTAGTTACTCCCTATCTCTTCAAAATTGACCAGATATTTTGGTGTAAACTCAGTATTAAAGAAAAGTAGGTTAAGTTACACCGCATCCCATAAAAATCGTCCAGCCATTTCTGAGCTTTCTTAAAACAAAGGCAAATAAACAAACTCACATTCGCACTTATTAGTTAGGATAGGTAAAAATATTAACAAACTATAGCTTTTCCTGCATCTTAATCGGCGTGGAATACAGAATTGGATCCAGATACTGAGACAAAAAGTATCCTACATGTAAATAAAAGACACTATCGTAGGTAATTTTACATTCATGAGTGTAGCTAGGTCTGTACATTCGTTTTTAAGTTCAATGCTCGGTTACCTCTCGTAACTTGCACCAAACGCCACCCTCGCCGATTCGTCTTCAGCGAAAAAATAAATTATTCTTTTCTCCTGAAATTACTGCTTTCAGCGTTTTACGGTTTGTATGTTACAATACAAAGTTCCTTCTTTGTGAGAGAAGGATTTATTTATTTTTATTAAACATTCAGAAGGTGATAGCGCTCGACACAGTTTGTATGACGAATGTAATTCATAAGTTGTCGTTTGTTACATATTGATATTCCTGTATGTGTGTGTACGCGTATGTGTATGTGTTTTACGAGATATCTAGTATTCTCCCGTCATAAGATCAAAGGCCGTAGCTACCATTTTTTTTTCATACTGAGTTAAGTACGTCTGTACTTTGTATGTGGAATCAGGAAAAATATCTGATTACGGCAGTATTCTTTCATTCAGGATCACGTTTTGTAAGTTATTGCTAAATGAGATTTTCTTTATTAATTTTTTTTTAAATATTTTTCTACTAACGCACTATTATCTACAATTAATAAAATTGGCAACACTTTTTAACCGACTTCAAAAAAGGAGGAGGTTATCAATGCGTCTGTATTTTTTTTTTTTTTTTATGTTTGTTACCTTATAACTTGCGACTGGATGAACCGATTTTCAAGATTCTGCTGCTTGCTGGTATGCCAAATACTTAGATGATTTGGTTATTTACGCTTATTACAACCTAAAAAAGTGGTGTGTTTATTTTGTTAAGATAGCAAGACCGAGACACTGAAAAGCGAAAAAATAAAAAACTTTTTACAAAAAAATCAAACCGACTTCCAAAAAAAAACTGAAAAGTAAAAAATAATTTTTATTTAAACGCTTTACGACCAAAACATCGCTTTCGAAGTCGGTGGCGAAATACTAACAATAGTAACTTACAAGACACCGACTTCGAAAGCGATGTTTTGGTCGTAAAGCGTTTAAATAAAAATTATTTTTTACTTTTCAGTTTTTTTTTGGAAGTCGGTTTGGTTTTTTTTTTCAACAATTTACATATCCAAGATACCATTTCGCTACGCTAATAACTTCTTCAACGTATCTTGAAATACGTTCAAAGTTAAAATCAGGCGAAACCCCAGGTTTTACTAGTATATAATATTTACTTATTGAAAATAAAATTATCCTGTTAACATATTTATACATTTCACTTTATTTACCAAAATAAGGAAAAGTAAGTAAAAATAGCATGTTCTTTGCTTGTTATAAGCCGATTACTGTGGTCTAAACATATTGAAGTCTTTTGTATGAATACCTGTGTACTTTGAGTATCTGTTACTTATTTTTTTATGTATTTATAGACGTATTATGTTGACACTCAAATTTATAAAAATAAGTTATCGATATAATATATTATGTAATAGAAGATCGTAGCAAAGTAAAAGCTGAACGGGTCGATCGATCAAAAGTTAAGCTGCGCTTGACACGGTGGATTCGCGAAAAGTGACCATTTACGTAGAGTCCGGCTGTCATTTTCAAATCTTTATGCACTTTGACAGTCTTTATGGGGCAGTCAGTAGCCAAAATGTCTGAGAACCAGTCTTACCAGTGGTATAGTGTAACTCGATAAGTGGGTTGAGGGAGTCAGATAGGCAGTCCATGTAAAATACTAGAACTTAGCTGCAACCGATTTGACTGAAAGCCGACCCCAACATTATTGGGAAAAGGCTAAGGGGATGATGATATTGAAAAAGAACGAGCTGCAATGTTGGAGCAAGCATTACTACTAAACTTATGTGTCCTCTTTATTAGAGATAGGAAATCATCAAATGACCCGCTGTGGGCAGAGCGGGAGGAAATGTCAGACTCTTACTAACTAAAACCCATCCATGTTCCTCTTCTCACCCTTTGCGATTCGGGGAGCGGTAACTTTTTCGAATGATCCCATAGCCGCTGCTATAGGTATCTTTAAACCAACCCATAGTTAAAAAAAGTTTTGATATTTTATTATACTATTCACATATACCTATTCATAGTCCTTACCTGGATATAGGGCTGTCCCAAATAACTCCACAATACCCGATCCTGCGCCATCCGCAACTTTTTCAAGGTCGTCGGTCCATCTAACTGTTATGGCAATGCTTAATTAATTTAATTGCTTCATGCTTTTCAGTTAAATTTTTCCCATTGTCGGGGTTTTTTTTATATTCACACTGGATACTGGATCGTTTTAATAAATCATAAAACCGCTGTTATAAAGCTTATGAGCCTAGCATGAACGCACTAATGTAATCGTATCGTTCATTTAAGCGATTTTCGAATCATAAATAAAATTATCAAAGCAAAAATGTATGTTTAAAATGCATACATAACAATTTGGTACGTAAGAAGCGAGTAGGTATATTCCATTCAAAAATCGCTTTCGATACGAATACTTTTTTGAAAGTGATTCGTGTTAGGCCCACTGCGTCTTCAATGTAATAATATTGCTTTGTCCAAGCAATACGGTCCGTGTTCCCAGTGTCGGGACAAGATTAGAATTCAGCGAAGGTTCCACCTGTCACTCACAGCGGAGCCAGCCTATCTCAATTTGTTGGACGGAATTAACAAGGAGTTTTTAACTGACTTTAAAAAGTATGGGGCGTTTTTAAAGATGATTTTTTAAGCGCATTTTTGAGTAGACTTAAGTATTAGTGGACCGAAATACGGTTTATTATCGGTGATAATTATGAGGTCTTTAAAAGTTGTGTTTTTTTTATTAAAGTTTGTTTCATCAAATATGTAATTCGTAACATGTAATCATTGACTGTACTAATGTATCGTAGAAACTTTCTTGTTTACGTTTTACGATATAACAAAATAATGTAAAATCATTTGTTTTTGAACAAGTGCTACCGCTGGTCCCAACCTAGGCACAGCCTAGCTTGGGCAGTATTGGAATTATTAGACAAATAGACAAATGATTATGCAAAATTAATGTTGAATTTTTATTCAACTGGCCTTAAGTTTTACTTACTTATTTGTTTTGTATTAATCTGGACAATATGTTGACGATAACGTCGTCCCGTCAGAGGCCATAAATACTTGCAAAAGAAGTTACAAAGAATCAGACAATTTCCTAGAAGTAAAAAATAAAACTGTAACGACAGCAGCAGACGCCTGAATAAGAAATGGAAACAAGCTGTAAGAGATTTTTTTCATTTTATTTTAAAATAAATTAAATGTTTCTTCTTCCACTCCAAAGGTTTATTTATAAAAAGCAAGATCATTTTATTTCAATAACAAAACAGATAAACGAACATCCAATAAAATATATAAGACAATAATATCGCACTCCGTTTGTGTTCGAATTAGATGCAAACAAACAATTTAGGAGCTACGTGCTACGCGCTACGACGCTACGACGCTACGTCGTAGCTTTAACCCAGCGTTTCTACGGTATATTGAAAGTATTTTTTTCTAAAAAGTGGAATACGAAAAAGCTTAAGAATCCTTTGTGATTTTAGGTCAGATGGTGGACAAATAAAATGGAAAAGATTTTGTTATCACAGCTGAGTACTGAAATGGTACGCTCTAAATCTTTCTTGCAAACTTAATCTGGTCTAACAAAATGGTCACATACTGAAATTTTTCTTACCTTTAAGTGCGACCAAATTTGCTAGATCACTTTCTGGCTATGTATCATGATAATCACGTGTTAAGAATTGACAAAGACAGTGAAATCACTTATATTTTCTTGCAATATAATTGACATGCATCCTGTTTAGAAATCTGTACATATAAATGTTTTGTCCTGAATGACTGACGGATCAACACACAGCCTAAACGGCTGATCGTAGAGACCTGAAACTTGGAGCGTGTGTTCTTTGTATAATAACATAGCCATCCGCCATGAAAAGATTTTCCGAAATTCTACCAAAGGGGCAAAGTTTGTATGAAACTCTGTCATTTTTAATTTGAATTCGTACACCCCACTCGGGCTAAGCTGCTGGTGGAAAGCTAGTATACTATAATCTTTCTGCTTTATAAAAATCTAATTCCAATGAGAAGTCTCCAAATCTGATCAAAGACTGTTCTTATATTATAACTCATTTCATATTAGCTTAAAGCTACAAACTCATCAATAATTTTCAAGGACAAATTCTCACCCACAACAAAAACCCAACTACATAATCGCGCCCGACATCTGTAAGTCTTTGCTTAGTCTCCAGGGCATATACCAAGCTGTCAGAACACTGCTCAACCCCCGGGGAGTCTCAACTACCTCACACAAAGAGATAACACATGAATCCTTCGGTTTCAGTATTTTTTCAGGACATTTGTAACGGGTCGTCCGTCGTGAACCTCTAGGGAGTTAATTACGTAAATTCATTGCTACCCATCTTTCCCAGGATTAGGGCTGGTGGACTGGGAATGAGAATATTTGGTTGTTATCTAAAAGAAAAAAAAACATCTTCAAAGACTTCGATGACGTAAAAGATTTCTTTATTAACTAGCTCTTTCCCGCGATTTCACCCGCATCCTGAGGGAAATACGTCATGTACCCAAAAAAGTAGCCTATAAATGTCTCTATCTCTACACCAAATTTGATGAAAATCGTCTCGGCCGTTTTACAGTAAAATGTTTAACAAACAAACAAACTTTTACATTTGTAATATAGAATATCATATTATATTCGTTCTTTTTACACAATATTTTTTACAAGAAAAATAGATTTCACTGGGCATTGGAGACGGGGACATAGTTACTTGCAGACAGGGCTCTAGTAAAAAACCTCCCGGGAGGACCGGTATCCAGGAGTGCCGCTCTCTGTATTAACCACTTGATCCAGCTGATGAGAGCCTCTTTAGATGTTGGTTGAGGCTCTTGGCTATACAAATTGGTATTAAATTATTTTTTTAGCATGTTTACGAGTCCCGCAATCATTTTTTTGTTATGAACGTATCACGATTGGAAATATTTTATTACACATGAAAGCATGTATTCATATTTCCAATTGAATATTAGATCTATAAACTTCAAATTGGTGTGGATTACCTACCTAAGCGTGATCGCAAATAGAAAACATTTAATAAATTGAAGTTATTTTTAAAGCAAAATAAAAATATACATACAGCCACCTCCTAATTTCTGAAATTTGGTTAAATATGTTTTAGGGAACCTAAATAAAAATATATTTACTATGGAGTCTTATAATTAGATAGTTATGTAATTGAATAAATATTTTCATGGAAACATACTGAACATCTTTTTCCAATGTTTTGTTAAATAAATGCTACGATGTTTGGATTCAGTTTATTGAACTTACAAGTAGTACAACTGTAGATATATAAGTAACACAATATTGCATACGACACAGTTTTTCTTGTCTTTTGAAATCGTAGTAGTTGTCCCACTTTAACGGGGCAGATGTGTTTTCCCACAGAGGATAATAGGCTTATGCGCCACTTTTCAAAAAAAGTCACAGCCGAAAAAAGTTGTGTATAGAACTCTGAAAAATAGCCATGTAAGCTCATCTGTAGATTATTTTTAATATCACTGAAACACTTAATTTTATATTAAAAAAAACACGTAACCAACTTCCTGTTACTTCACTCACATGCTATATTTTTATGTGTTTGAATAATCTTTACGTTTATTTCTGTGATGAGGCAGCAACAGAGTACCACCTGCTATGATCCTAAATACATACAGATAGTACATTCACATACTTATTTTTCTTTGTCCACATTGATAAATCATGATCATACTACATATTGCCAATCGTGATTGATTGATAAACATACAAGTTGTCTTCTTTTCTTCTTCATATTGCACAAGCTTCTGCCCGCGACTTCGTCCGCGTGGAATAGTGGTGCTCCGCTCCAATTGGTTTTAACGTATAATATATAGTCTATAGCCTTCCTCAATAAATGGGCTATCTAACACTGAACAATTTTTTCAAATCGAACCAGTAGTTCCTGAGATTTGACAAACAAACTCTTCAGCTTTATTATATTAGTATAGATGCGCTACAGGTTTTATCAACCTAACAAGCCCTAGTGTTAGAATTTTCTGAAAACCGCCAGATGACCACTAACATGAAATTATAACAACAACTGCTAGCAATCTAGCGGGGACGGTGGTTTAACGTACCCTCCCAGGCGCGAACGGGTATAAACTTCCTGACTACGGGCTTCTTTGACATTTTTTTTTTCAGAATTCATACAGTGATTTCGACTCGACCCGAGAATCGAACCCGAGACCCCATTGACAGCGATCGCGTTCTGTGACCAGTAGACCAAGGCAGTTATTTTTTTTCTACGTGACCTCTTGCAGGGTGCTTCTAACAGCATTCGACCTGCTAAACCGGACAATGGGCAGTCATTCTTCAGGTTCTCTCACAAATAATTACTGTTAGTAATCCAGGCGTGACAACCCTGCTTAAAATTATGTTTTAATGGCCGCCCGTACTCACTATTTTGACAAAGTCTGACACATGTGGGACCATTTTAGCACTAAATGTTAGTTTGTACTTCAGAGTAACTTTGAGATAGTCTGACACTTACCCTGGGTGTTAAGAAAGGAGACAACTTTAGGTTATAATTAATAGTTAATTATAAATCATATTCAATTATTTTTAACCCCCGACGCAAAAAAGGGGTGACATCAATGTCTGTCTGTCTGTGACAGACAGTATGTCTGTGGCATCGTAGCTCTCAAACGGATAAGCCGATTTCGATGCGGTTTTTTTCATTTGAAAGCCAGTTTCCTTGCGTTAGTTCTTAGCTATGTTTGGTTAATATCGGTCCAGCAGTGTAAGAGTATCAGCTCTTTTCCAAAATGTTGTAGGGCATTTTTGCGTAGGGAGTTTTTTAATATATTTTTTTTGTGAAAAGTTAAATTCAACTTAGCGATTTTTTTTTGTTAAAGTATTTTTTCATCACTTTGAAGTAAAAATGCGACTATTATTTTAAATGTTACTGAGAATATGCTTTTTATAATTTAGTATTCACTATTGCTTAGACTTTTAGCAAAGTCTGTAATAGATAACCACCAAACTCATGTTATTACAGTAGTTTCAAAGATCAACCCGGATAAAAGACAGACAGAAATTAAAAAAGTTGTTTCAGTGTATGTTGTATAAGATATAATCAGAAAATCCATAGTCTTATATTGTATTAAACAAATTATTAATATCGAACAATATTTCATTTATTCGTTTAATTTACTTATCATCGTAAGTTTCTGGAAAAAACTATAGAAAGCCAAATTATTTTTAAGTTAATAATTATAATATTTTCAATGATAAGTGCAGTTTAATGTTTTCAATATTAAATTTTATGCAGTGTACTTACAAATAATGTACACAAAGTTCATGATAAAATGTGTACAAAACTTTATTCTTACGAACTGTGCAGCGATGTGAATTCAGCCTAATATCTCAAGCCATTCCCAACCAGTAATAAAATCTTAAGTAGACACCATGAAATGCTTCACAGTCTCTCTAAGATACAAGATTCGCCATGTACACGAAATTTCCATCTCCAATGCAACATGTTAATTAAATTTTGAACTATTCACCAACATGAACTCCTGGTATCAGAAGCTGTATAGTCATAGACAATTTTCAACTATGCGGAGGTAACTTTAAGGAGTAATTTCGATATTTTGTTGTTCAGTTAGTGTAACCTCAGCGAATTATTTAAGGAAATGGGAGGGATTTTGGAGGCTTTTAAAGGATTACCAAAATATCTTTCCTTTGGATCGCTGATATTTATTTCAATGTGAGGAAATATCTTTGTATTTTAGCATAAAAAAGTATTGACATAACCTACCTACATAGTAGGTTTCCAAAGGGTCGCAGATAATCCCCGAATCTTCTAGATCCAGCGCATACCAGGAAAACATGAATTAAAAGAGATAGCGCCTGCGGTAAAAGGCCGTCAATAATGATACTAATGAAATTCTTAGTTCTATTTAATAATACCTACCACTAGTAATTCAAATTAAAAATTACATGTCCATAAAAACTTTAACCCCCGTTTTCACCTCCTTAGAGGTAAAATTTCGGAAAATCCTCTCTTATCGGATACATACGTCATACAAAGAACACAGCCAAGTATCAGGTCTCTACGATCAGCAGATTAAGCTGTGAGTTGATCCGTCAGTCATTCAGGACAAAGCATTTTATATGTAAAGATTAAACAAGACTTAACTGTTGAGTTGGTGATTAATATAAATTAAATGTTTTGTCGATAAGTATCTGCAATCCGGTCTGAGAGATATGCTTAGGCTCCTCTGTAGCTTATTAAATGACAGGAGCACCGACATTTACATGGTAGCTCTCTTTAAAAAAAAAATTAGACATGATTTTTTTTTCAAAAAATGCTGGGTCTAAAAATTTTAAATTTTGGTACCCGATGCCTTTTATGTTGCAAACATTCTTACAGTGCGCAAAATAGTTTTCTGACGAAATCATTTTCAGGAGAATTCGCAGAACATAGTATCTATTTAATATTCGAGAATCTAACCTAAATTCAATCACCGCCGTCGAAAATTGCATCACGGTACATCTATTCATCGATAAATATCAGTAACCTAGTATTAAATTGGCTTTAGCCCGACTAAGTGCAGTTATATTGGAAGTTAATAGAGTTATCGGTAACCCTATTGCAGTTGAGCTGAAGAACTAATGAGTCTTGGTTAACTTTGGTACATTGGAAGGCGTGCATATCGTTCTATTCTGGTACATTTTATTACCAGTCAGAGTAAATTCCTTTGCTGTTAGGAGCTCGTGGCTAAGTAACTGCCACACGGGTCGATCTATCAATGGTTAAGCTACGCTTGACACGATCTGTCTATGGATGGGTGACCATCTCGTGTTCGTAAGACCGTAGGTCCTGGCTGTCATTTGCAGATCTTTGACAATCGTTACGGGTAGGCAGAAGCCAGAAAGTCTGACAACTAGTTTTACAAAGGGGTATTGTGTTAACCGGTGACTGGGTTGTAGAGGTCAGACAGGCAATAACTGAGACTAGAACTCTAGGAGCGATACAGTTAGGAAAAAGCTAGGCAGATGATGATTGTAAAGTCGTTTGTTTTAATTATAATATTCGAGCAGATAACATATGGACTTGAGACAATTGATTGAAATCCAGACATACTCGTTTTTTTAGTTTCTCCTAGCTGTAGCCTACGTCTTCAAAAAATTGTGTTTAAACACGGATTTGCTTATGCTATGCGCCGAATTCAATCAAGATTGTAGTCTTAAAAAGATGGCCAGACAGACAGAAAGCATTATTTTCTCAAATAATAAGAGTACTAGACGTAAAAGTGTTGTTCTATGAAAATGCTATTAACGATAAGAGCGCCTCTGCATATTGATTTGTTTCTGTCTATACCTATCGTTGTCTTATTGATATGAAATAAATAATATTTCACTTTCTAAGTACTAATTATTCATTCATATTAATCTTACCTAGCTGTATAATTATATACTTCACCTTAATCTACGTCACTTGATCATTCCCGCCGTGTCTCAGAGACTGCGTGCCTGCTAACCATCCAACTATTTGCAACGGTATTTTAATCGTGCCGATGAAGATTTTATTCTGCGATCTTAGTATAAATTTATCAAGGTGGATCGGAATACGAAGACCTATAATTTTAATGTTTCTCTTTCCATATAGGGCTACGTGTAAACCAGGGTTAGGCACTAGCCTTCTTATTTATAAAAATCCTGTAATCTGAAGTTTAATCATTTCTCACATTGTAATCCAGGATTAACCTACTAACTTAAGCTCCGATTAAAGCTAAATATCATTTATAATTGAGATTTATGCTAATCCGTTTCTTAGCAGCAGATTAAAAATTAATCGGACTTTATAAGTAAGACGGTAACTGGCGTAATGCTGAACTGGACCTATTTTTGTATGTATGTTTTACTCATTGCTTATCTTTTTATTATTGCTATCCCTACATATTATCCTAATTGTGTCAATTAATCTTTCTTTCCTTCCATTATCTATTGTTAAAGACAAATTTAATTTTGGTAGTGCTTTTTTACTGATATATTTTATTGTTATCTGTTTCCCTCTGTTTTACCTGCATTACTTCGTGTATCCGGATGAAAAATTATCCCGTGTATTAATGTAGTCTATAAACAAAGAATATATTTATTTAAAAGAAAGTATTTACATTATTTACATTACGAAAAATAAAAAAAAAGTAAATATATTCTAATATAAATCTAACAAACTATAAACTATAAACTATGTGTGTACCAAATTTCATCCAAATCCATGCAACAGTTTTTGCGTGATGCAAATACAAACAAACAGATAGTCAGACAAACAAGACATCCCATATAACGTTTTACTTCAATATCTGTAAAGTACAGACATGTTACAATAAAATTATATGTATAGATACTAAATATCTTATTTATAATAATAAAAGATTGCTTTAACGATACGCCCTTTGTACACTCTTTTGCCGTTTTTCTTTTAAATGATATGGTGTCCTATAAATATCAAAGCTATTAGTTTTGTTTACAGTATTTATTGGTTGTCGTTAGTTATGAATATTCTCGTTAGCTTATTGTCCCTATATAGGCTATCGATCGGTCTCCCGAACCGTGCCTCTGTCATACTCCAGGCGAACTTCCTCGCACACAGAGTGCGGAATAAATTACCTTGTATTAATTATTCATTACTTTTCAAGTATAGCGGCACAGTAAGTTTACGTTGGTAGATGGTTTGGGTACTGAAATTTGAATTTAGAACAATACGTTACCCTTCATGTTGGTTAAGCAGCTTTTTACTCTTCTTTGGTGTGTGGGTTGCGGGTTTTTCTCAAACCTGCCTATCGGTCTATGACATGGAATTATAACAATTGCTATCAAGACAGCAGCCGGAGACGACGGCTTAACCCCGGACTGCTTTGTGGTTTCTTTTAAAAAACCCGCAACGCGATTCTTCTCGATTCGGATACTGAAACCTGAAAATTCGTTTATAGAAATCGCGTTTGCCACCACTAAACCAATGTGCAGTAGTTTGATCAAGCGTAAAAAATACCCACTTTACAGCTTTATTAATTCACATTTTTTTATTTTTAAATATATTAAAACTAATGTCATGGTGGCCTAGTGGTTAAGGCACCTGCCTCTTGTGTACGAGTGTGCGGGTTCGAAACCTGGCAAGTACCAATGTGACTTTTCTAAAGTCATACGTACTTTCTAAGTATATCTTAGACGTCATTGATTAACGGTGAAGGAAAACATCGTGAGGAAACCTGGACTTTAAAAAGTCTGAAATCGCCAATCCGCCTTGAGCAAGCGTGGTGATCAATGCTCATACTTCTCTGTATGAGAAGAGGCCTGTGCCCAGCAGTGGGACGATATATAGGCTGATGATGATATTAAAACTTATAAATTAAACAAATAATTATATTTGCAGCAATGTAGGTGGAAAACTGCTTTGAAAAAGATATGCCAATTTTTAAGTCTTATTACACACAGTAAGTTTTGTCGAAATTAATGTGGTAGTTTTTTGTGATGATAGCAATGAGTGAACCTATAAAATAATAAAATATAATTATAAATTCGAACATTATTAATTTGAAAAAAAAATAATTAAAACTGTTTCGGTAATAAAATAAAATTAATAATGAAGTGTACTATAACAAAATACTGAGAATCTGATATTAAATAAAAAATATTAATATAATTTATAGAAATCAGTTAAAGTTACATTTCAAAAGTTCTTTCTATGAGTGTTTCTGAAAATGTTATCTTAAACAGGTTTCTACTTCATCAAGTTATTGAGTAAGTTTCTTATTAATAATTTCGAAACCCAAACTGCTTTTCAATGTCCAAAAAGTCTTCTCCGAAGAAAACAAAATGTCAGATAGACAGTCGTTTAGACAAAGGACCTCAGAAGCGATAGTCCTTAATTTATTACTATAGCGTTAAATTCCTTTCCAAGTAATTTACCTCAAAGTGGATGAGAATGTGAAAACAATTGCTATTAAATTAAATCGTGTGAAAGCCGTGACTCGAGTTCCATGTACTTTTAAACCGCTCCATTGATTTAGCGGGGACTGGGAACAGCTGGTAACAATTTGTAGCTTCGTGACAAATCCCCAGTTACAAGTACCCACCTGGACAAATTTCTACATGGACCTGTCCACGTATCTCGCAGTAATTAACCGACTTAAAAAAAGGAGATTGTTAATTCGACGCGTTTGTTTGTGGAATTTTATAATATTCGTTTTTACGTTAGTCTATGTGTGTTTATGTATTTAGGTATGTATGTTTTCTTCTTAGAAAGAAAAAAAAAACACAATTTGTGGCTAAATCACATCCTCACATATTTCACAATGAACTTGCATGATGAGATTTTCTACTAGAAGTAATATTTTTAGCCAGTCAATGAAATAATATCGTAGCTGATAATCTTATGAACATTTAAGTATCAGAGGTATAATAGTAACCGAGAATTTTATATAATTTCCTGCCCTTAGAGATACAATCTTTCATACAATGTATTTTCTTCCCCATACGATTCTTAACAACATCATCATCGTTGGCTTACATATTGTCTCACTGCTGGGCCTCTTCTCATATAGAGAAGACATGAGCAATCATCACCATACTTACTCAAGACGAATTGGCGATTTCAGACTTTAAGTCCAGGTTTCCTCACGATGCTTGCTTTCACCGTCATACAGTGAACACACACACACACTAAGAAAATTTTGATTAAAATGTCACATTGGTACTGGGTTTGAACCTATGCATTCGTGCTAACATTTAGGCCAACTGCAACTATATTTTAAACACATTTGAGCAATACAGCCCTTTTGACAAAACTTGATACATTCACCGCGACAGTAGCTCGACATATGCAAGCCTGCTAAACCTCAAGGCTTCGAAGTGCCGAAGCTCCTGTTAGGTACTTTAGCTAACAATGTACACTCAATTGTAACAGCTCTCACACGGGCGACCAGGCTTTGTGTCAATAGCTTAATTGGCGTTTGTTGGCGGTGACGTCATCGCGTGCTTGAATGCTTTGATTCTCGCATCAATGAGTGTAGGAACTTCTGTGAGATCTGTGTGTGTGTAATTTTAAATGTAAGCGAATTTTGAACCTCATAAATCATACTAATATTATAAATGTGAAAGTTTGTGAGGCTATCTATCTTCTATCTATACTTATAATAAATCTGTAGAGAGGTCAATTCTGTACATGAAATATATTTCCAAAATAACTATCAGGGGGTGATTAGGGATCGATACTGATGCCAAAACTGCAATCAGTAAAATTTTTGTCTGTCTGTCTGTATAAACGTTATAGAAACAAAAACTATCGGACGGGTTTTAACGAAACTTAGTACAATTATTATTCATACTCCTGAGCTTGTTATAGTATACTTTTCATCACGCTACAATCAATAGGAGCAGAGCAGTGAAGGGAAATGTTGTAATTTTGTTTAAATGCGCTAATCTCAGGAACCGCTGGTCCGATTTGAAAAATTATTTCAGTGTTAGATAGTCCATTTATCGAGGAAGGCTATAGGCTATATATCATCACGCTAAGACCAATAGGAGCGGAGCACCACTATTCCACGCGGACAAAGTCGCTGGCAGAAGCTAGTACATAATAATGTTTATTTATAGGTAATGTATGTTTGTTACTCTTACAAAAACTACATAATGGATTCGGATTAACTTTGGTACACATATAGGTTAAAACTTGGATTAACACATAGGATAATATATTATTTTTATCCGGGTGCGCGAAGTAGTTAGTGGGAATCAGCTACCGTGAAGCTAATATTATTTGAAGAATGACAGTTTTGGCTTAGTTGAAGTTTTTTTGGAGTAGAAGTGTAGAAAGCTAATAAAAAAAAGTGCCCGAATTTCGTCCAAATATATATGTGAGCTTCTCTCCAACCAGTAGTCCGCCAGCCTTCCATTTAAATTGTAACAGTAACAGTATTCCGATTGTAAAATTGTTTCTATGTCTGATAGATTAAATAGTTTACGGGATAGCTCAAAACATGGCAGGGTTTATATCGGACATTTTATATTTTTGAACTCGTCACACCAAACATTTTTACAAAACTGAAATTCCGTAATCCAAGTACCTAACAGTTTCAATATTTTTGATAAAATGTTGTTTGGAAATGATTTCCATTGTTTTTTATAGTTTATTTTATCAGCCTATATATTGTCCCACAGCTGGGCGCAGGCATGTTTCCAAATAGAGAATGTATGAGTATTGATTACGCTTGCTCAAGGGTAGTCAGAAGCAAAGTCTGGCACCCAATCTTCCAAGGAGTGCCGTATTACCCAGTAAATGGTTTGTGGAAGTCAGATAGGCAGTCACACTGGAACTCAGCTGCACCTGGCTTACACTGGCTGCTGACCCCAATATAGTTAGGAAAAGGCTAGCCAGATGACCATGGCAAGTATTATTTTGTGTTTATTCATAGTTAAACATTTTTAATCATAATGATTTTCAATTAAACAGTTCTCGGTGTACCTCAATCGTAACTTTCACTTAAATTGCTTATGTAGGTATACTTAGCGCCGACCCAGCTGTTGGTCCCAATTTCAAGATTAAAATCAACGGCTTATTACTAATTTTTGTCAACACCATTTAGTCGCTTGTGAGTTTGTGAGATTAAAGTACCTTTTATGGGTAATATTGTTTCTGCTAGTTGTTTTCATGAGTTGCAATGCGACGTTTTTTGAAACCTTTTTGAGCTTGAACGTTTTGAGGACTTCAGAACAACTTACCATAGTTTCATCACAATCAAAAAAGATTTAGGACCTAGAGGACAGACATACAAACATTTTATTTACATAGAAGATAGATAGATTTATAATTGTAAAATAAAAAAATATGTTGTCAAACATTTATTGTATCAGTCGATTTTTTTCAAACTCAAATAATTTATTTCAAATGATTTCAGATACCTAATGTCCGATGTTTTCTATGTTAGTAACAAAACAATGTTGTGTGTTCGTCCCGTTTTCCTATTCCCTCCTAGAGATCTAACTCGATTTCATTTATAGACTGGAGAAGCGAATATACCTAACATAACTATTCTATGACTACCACTAGCCTATACTTTAATGACAGTAGTAAGTGCAAATCCAACTAAATACATGCTGTGACCATCTATGTCATACCGAGACTGCTCCGTGCCTTGGGAAGCACGTTATACCATTTGTCCCGGCTGTCATTTGTAAAAGTTTGACAACCTTTACAAGTAGACAGAAATCAGAAAGTCTGACAGCCAGTCTTACCAAGGGGTGTCGTGTTATACGGTAACTGAGTTGTGGAGGTCAGATAGACAGTCGCTCCATATAAAATGCGGTTAATCTGAGGCCTTCCGAACTTAGAGGAAAAAGGCTGAATAGATGATGATGTAACGCTTACACACTAAAATGGCTGAACCGATTTATATGTAATTTGGTGTGAAGATAGATGGGATCCTAGAGACGGTTATAGGCTATTTTATCCGGTACATGAAGTAGTTTCTTCAAGAGGCGGGAAAAACCGCGAGAAATATCTAGTGGAATATATCTGTATCTTTAACTTGTCGTAACTTACTTAAACTTTTAGCCAAATGGTGGGTTGTTTTAGGCAGGTACGCCTCGACCTTTCTCTTCGGAGAATACAGGCGTCGACATTAATTAGTTTTTAATGATTATTGACTGAATCAATTAAAGCAGAAGTATGCCAACGTCAATGCCAGCGTTCGCTTTCGACATTTAATCCATTTTCGATATTGGCGTTCTTGTCGGTAGGAGATCTGGAAAAGAATTAATATAAGTTCATTATCATCATTCATTTTATTTATTTTTAACACGCTTTTATTAGCTCGGGTTGTATGTATGTATGTATGTAACGGAATCTTTGAAACTAATTTTCACTGGTTTCTAGACGTCTGATCAACTTGGAACTTTGCACACGTGTTAAGGGCCGATGACAATGCAATAATCCGATAAAAAAAAAACTAAAAAAACACACTTTTATTGCTGACCGAACTAAAAAATGGAAAATAAATAATAGTTTAAAAAAACTAAAAAAACACGCTTTTATTGCTGACCGAACTAAAAAGTAGAAAATAATTCAATTCAGAGTAAAAAGCGTGGGGTGCTTGATATTACACCTATTCTATTGGCAACCATTTATGAGAGGAGAGTCATGAAAATATAGGAAAATGCACCCCACGCTTTTTACTCTGAATTGAATTGTTTTCTACTTTTTAGTTCGGCGTTAATAAAAGCGTGTTTTTTTAGTTTTTTTAAACTATTATTTTAATACATATACAAAAAACTTTTGAACTTTGGTTTCTGTTACAAGCTGTTGATAAGAACTAGGTGAAAATCATAATATGATAACATACATTTTGGCTCTTTTGACTAGCTATTTCACACAGTTTCACCCGTGTTCCGAAAGAACTACTTAACGCACTCAAATAAAACGTCTATAATCGTTTCCAAGGTCTCTTCTATCTCCGTACCAAATTTGATCTAAATCGACCAAGTCGTTCTCAAGGTATGGCGTGTCCATAGAAATTGGTATTGATTTTTATTCAAACATACTCCCATAGTCACTAATGCAATAAAGACAAATTTAACGATTTATCCTTCTAATATTATAAATGCGAAAGTCTGTAACGATGTACTTATGTTTGTTACTCATTCACGCAAAAACTACAGAATAAATTTGTATGAAATATGTATAATCATCAAACGACCCCATCAACCATCAGTGTCTGATGCTTACTGACTTAAACCCGTTTCAGGATCACGGTAACTCTTTCGAAAATTCCCACAACATTTTTTTTGTTAACTTTCAAAAGAGCTTGTTATTAGGCCTTATTGAAATAAATGATTTGTATTGAATTGAATCAAAAGGCAGCAAGCTGAGAAGAATCACGGACGCAAAAATATAGGTACTACAGGGAATGCGTAGCCAGAGGTGGAGGTATTGTAGATTAAGTCAAAGAATATGTTAAAGACTTTTGCTTTATTTAATGATCTTGGATCGACTTGACTCGCTCAACCCTGCTGACATTCTTGTATATAAAAAACTGCTAACTAACGTTCCTTCATTCTAATTTCAAATGATTGTGTGGCCAGTTTAACCAATAAGGTTTAATTCTTATATATTTCATAGAACCTCTACAGTACCTAGATCTACCATTATTCTAGATATTATCTGTTGACCCAGCCGCCTAGAGATTACCTCTGTGTTTCGATAGAGAAATGTCGAACTTGTAAAAACGACATTCTTGCAATTCTTTGAGATGAAAGCATCTTACGGTTTTTACTAGTCTATCGGGAATATGGTCCGATTTATTGTGAAAAGATTGAGACGGTGACATTTCTAATATTACAAATGTTACTTAGGTACCTACATAAATGACTATATCTTTGTCTCATGCATAGAAGACAACGGTTATACATTTCTATGCATCATTATTAGTATTATTGCATAGAAATATGAGTGATTCATTATATTGATTCCCACGTCTTAATGAAATAACCTAATAAAGAAATACCCTTAAACCGTTTCAAGAAGGAGGATTTATCTTCATTCTAAATTTCATCCAAAACAAAAACAAACAAATTAACAAACACCTTTAAAATATCAAGATTTCTTTGTTATTTAATCTACTTTTGTGTTCACACACAAACTCCACATAGCTAGGTAGTCGACAAATTAAAAATTCTAATTCAATAAATTATTTATTCAGACTAGGCTGAAAATCAGCAAATCAAATTTACAATCCCCAAAACGCCCGTCCTTCACCACTTTCTATGTGTTATATAGCTTGGAAGAAGTGGCGCAACAAACTCCCAATCACAGAAGTATTGGGGAGAAAAAAAGTAGATAGGTATACTATATACATACATATATATAAAAGTTAGACAGTAACCCAGCTCACGTGCCCGTTCAATTAATTACAACCTTCCTTTTGTTGCAGATCAAGCTCCTAAAAGGAAAATTAAGTTTCTCGGCTTCTTAACAGGCGGTAAGTACGTTTAATTGGGTCTCTTTATTGTCTCCCGATAAAGTGCTCCAAGAGACACATTGTTGGAAAATATCTATTATTTATTTGATTTTGAAAAAAAAATGTCCTGAGTTTTCAACAGCCTAGCCTTTTCTCATGTTATAATTCAGCTGATAATTTGATATAATGGAAGGACTAGTCGCCAGATTTCTGTTCTTCTAACTAGGACAGTGGTGTGGCCTAACCAGGCACATATCAAGGGTTCAACTTTGAACATTGATGCTTTGTCCTGAATGACTGACGGATCAACGCACAACCCAAACCGCTGATCGTAGAGACCTGAAACTTGGAGGGTATGTTCTTTATAAGACGTAGGCATCCGATAAGAAAGGATTTTTCGAAATTACACCCCTAACGGGTTCAAAAAACACTCTTTGTATGAAACTGATCATGATTATGACAATATAAAAATGATTATGAGGTAAGAATATTACCTTCCTTATCTTACTTCCTACTAAAATAATAATTTTGAAAGCTTGCGGGTGATCTTTAATAAAAGTTAGAGCCTAAAACATTTTCAAAATATAGAAAAATCCATGTATTTTTAACCTGAAATTCTCCAAAAGCTATTTGCCACCGACGTCCGCGATTATCGAAGCATCACGCTTCGTTGCAAAACGTCACTGGCGTCTGCCAGTAGATGCGGGCTCGTTGTTTGAACTCAATCGCTTGTAGCTTTTGTACTGTGGGGAGGACTTGCAGATTACTGGATTAATGTACGAGTTTTGTCTATTTTTGTTAGCAAGATGTGCGCATATAAATAAATACTGTGATTTTTTATGCGTGGATAAAAAATTGGATCCATCGGGATCCAATTTTTTACCTTTTTTACCTGCATAAAAAAATATCCTATGTTTTGATCCAGGGAAAAAACTATGTGTGTAACCTCCATTCAAATCCATTCAGCCTTTAAACACATTTTGTACACCCACCCTCACAAACATTTGCATTAGTAATATCCCTATTCATAAAAAAAATACAAAAAGCACCATTTTACCAATCATCATCTGCCTAGCCTTTTCCCAACTATCTTGGGGTCGGCTTCCGGTCTAAATGGATAAAATTTTGGAAAAAAAAATTGCATACACGTAAAATATGTTTTTTTGTTATCGCGTATAAACCTATTGGCGTAATTTTATATAGATAGTCTTTTAAAAATATTATAATCGTGTGAAGAACATTTTTCGATTCACTATTTACGAAATATCTAGCTTTAAAGTGAACATTTTTGTTCGATACAAGCGTCCCCTCAAAATGTTTAATAGCTGCACCTAGATGTAAAAAATATAGCATATATACCGAAATTCAAAGGAAAACTATCACGGTTTAGTAATCTTTACCGGTTACAGAGTTATAGTCAACGAACTAAAAAATACTTTTTAGTTCGTTGAACGGAATCCTATTGCACGTGGCCCGACACGCACTTGGCCGGTATTTTTCACTGTATAATCAGTGGTGTCTAATCAACAAATAAAGATCTTATACTGACAAAAGTCACATTGGTGCATGCCAGGTTTCTAGCCAACATGCTTGGCTTGAAAATGATCACCATGAAATTTAGAAAACCAAACCTTTTGTCTTTTTTTTCTTTTCTTTTGGACTATGGTCTTAATATATTCTGAATGCTCCACCATGGTAATAGAACCAGCGACCTCGAATTGAAGGTGCTACGAGCGCCTGACGTCACAACTACGACGCTACGGTTGCTACGAATCGTCTACGGGCGTCGTAGGTGCTAAAAATTATGTTGTAAACACAAAAGAATTTATCACTGTTTACTGTGCTAATTACACGAATGTCCATAAAAAGGTGTATTATGTTTCTGTTAAATATATTGTGTCTATCCACGTGTTCGAATAGAAAGAGAGAAATGATCACATATTATTACGGTTTTCAATAGCAAACACTCTTATACTTAAGTAAATCGTAATGTTTCTATTTTATACACATTTTTTAAATTATTTCAAACATATTTGCATATGTTTTTTGAATAGTATCAAAGAAAAAAATCTTGCGAAATGTATTTTTACTACCACGTACAGATGAAATTGAACTCTACAGTGAAGAGACACGGTCCATCACGTGTAACAGTGTAAGTTGCGTGTTTTGGCCGGCGCTGTCCCTAGATGGCGTTGTACTATAAAAATTGAATCGCGCTATGGTTTCGTTCACATCGCTGATATACCCCCGCGCGGTGAATCGTCTGTCTCTGTAGGCACACCCCAAGCATAATCAATTGCAGGAATTTTTGAAAGTCGTTCAGCTTCCTGAACGACAATATAACTCAAAATATTAGCCTAGCGGGCTATAGTTCTGAAAAGGGCTGTAGTTCTTGCTCTGGGAAGTAGCTCTGCTTGTTAGAAGTGGGGGTTTTGTTCCCTCGCCTATCTGATAACGTAAGACAGAATCGGCGCGATAACAATCGACTTTGTGTTCACCCTGCTAAAACTGCGCTGATGCATAAAAGTGTAGTATGCATGCAAGATTTTAAACAATTAAATAAGGATTACTATTTAAAAGAAAATAAAAAAATATTTTGACTGAAAAATGTTATTATATTGTTAAAGTTTTTTTTTTAATGACAATACTATGAATCTCTCGTGTTTATCTATTTTTAGGGCATTTAAACTACCGTTATTTTTTGTTATGGTAATTAATTACTTTGTAGGCATATTGTCTTTTTATTAATTGTTTTTGCTATGAAATCTTATTGACATTATTATTACCTGGCTATTAAACTATTTAATGTAATGCAGCACTAGATAAATCTTGTCGTGAATAAAATTTTAGATTACCTAAGTAGTTTTCATATTTGTACACCAGTCTTGGTCAGGCTATGTGGTGGAGGAGCTCGTAGCTAAGTAACAGCCGCACGGGTCGACCGAACAAAGGTTAAGCTGCACTTAGCGCGGTCGGTCCGTGAAGTTTCGATCAATTTGACCATGACTGGTGTCATCATCATCTGCCTAGCCTTTTCCCAACTGTGTTAGGATCGGCTTCCAGTCTGAACCGGATGCAGCTGAGTACCAGTGTTTTACATGGAGGGACTGCCTATCTGACCACCACAACCCAGTTACCGGGTAACTCGGTACCCCTTGGTAAGACTGGTTGTCAGACTTTCTGGCTTCTGACTACCCGTAACGATTATCAAAGATCTACAAATGACAACTGGGACCAACAGCTTAACGTGCTTTCTTAGGCACGGAGAAGTCTCACTATGACATAGATGATCACCCATCCACGGACCGACCGTGCCACGCGCAGCTTAACCTTTTGAACCGGTCGAATCGTGCGGCTGTTACTTAGCCACGAGCTCTTCATCATCATAAAAAAAAACTACATAATCCCTGTGTAATTCTCAACCAGTACAAACTCTGGTATACCAACGCCCTTGAAACCCTTTTAATCTGACCTCAGAACTGATCCCCGTGACACAAGGGTCAGATAACAACCCCATAGCCCAATAGGCTACTAATCCAATTCAATTTAATCAGCCCGGTTAATTAGTTGGCACCGCATCCAGTGACCGTTTGCCTTTATATTACGAAGTGCCCGGACGTTCTGTGATTTATAAATGAACGAGATTCTTTGTTGGCCCACTTTCGTGAGACAAATAGGAATTGAAAATGAGACGACCGCTGAGACCGTTTCAAAGGTCCTGGGGTAATGATTGCGGGTGGTAAGAGATGGTATGTTGATAATCCATAGTAATATTATAAAGCTGTGTGCTGTAAGTCGTGGTGGCCTAGTGGTTAAAGCACCTGGCTCTCGTGTACGAGTGTGCAGGTTCGAAACCGGGCAAGTACCAATGTGACGTTTCTTAAGTCATATGGACTTTCTAAGAAGGTATATCTTAGACGTCACTGACTAACGGTGAAGGAAAACGTCGTGACGAAGCGTGGACTAAAAAAGTCTGAAATCGCCAATCCGCCTAGAGCAAACGTGGTGATTAATGCTCATGCCTTCTCTGTATGAAAAGAGGCCTGTGCCCAGCAGTGGGACAATATATAGGCTGATGATGATTATAAAGCTGAAAGTAATTTTGTGTGTTAAGCTTCTACATTAAGACGGCTGAACTGGTTTAGATGATATTGGGTATAGAGATAGATGGAACTTTGGATAAGATTATAGGATATTTCGCCACGCGCTATCATTAATGTAGGATCTGTATTTTGCCGATTTTTTTTTTATTTTACTAAAGTACTTAAAATAGTGTAATAAATAAACCCTGATTAAAAAAAAACATGTATCTTAATAACTTTCGGAAATAATTACATAAACATTGTCGGAAGTAATGCAGGCGTCCGGTCAAAAATGTAGGTAGGTACTTTGCAGCAATGTTAGCCGCGCGACGCGAGTGAGCGAGCGCGCCGATCTGCCAGTTACTGTGTTAATGTAATTGTTTTATTAAGTAATTTTTATGTGTGGTTAATATTGAACTACTATTTATACAACTAATTTCATTGTTATAGATTCACAAATATTGTTAGTCCATTTATTAACTTCGTATCTGCCAGATCCGACGTTAATGACCGTAGATGATGAAAATTGTACTGTCGGATCTACCACATCCTACCTTATTGATTGCACACCGTATAATTAATTTTGTTGGATCTACCACATCCGATGTTAATGAACGGACATGATAAAAATCATACAGTCGCATCTGCCATATTCGACTTTATTACCGGTTTATTTTAGATAGAACGTTACCAGACCTAACAGATAACTCACTTTTTAGGTTTCCGTAGTCGACAAGGAACCTTTATAGTTTGCCATGTCCATCCGTCTGTCTGTCTGTCTATCTGTCCACGTCATAGGTCAGACGTTTTTGGTACTAGATAACTGAAATTTAGTATAGATATTATGTATATTGATCACGCCGACAAAGTGGTAAAATAAAATTATGTTTTTTTTTATGGTGGCTCTCAAACACGTAAAGTGCGCGCGTACGAGCCCCCCCCCCCCCTCTAACTTTGAATGACTGTCCTTAGGAATGTGAAAAAAATCACATACGTAGCACATGTTATGAACTTACAAGGAAAACTATCTAGGTAGGCTAGGTAGTCTTAACCGGTTACAGAGTTATAGTCAACTAATAAGACCTACTACGTTAGTTTTATTGAATGCTAATTATCATACTATTTTTGGTTTTAAGGTACATTTCGAGAGTCACCTGTACCTGTTGATGCAGAACATAAAAACCATGTTTCATTTTGGTGATACCGGCCAAGGGAAAATTCTTACCCAACTATTAGTAAAAATATAGCGCTATCAATAAGACTAGATTTTGTCCTTGAAATTGTTTGAAAAGGGCAATGATGATCTGCGATGCATCTGGTGTTGTAGATATCCATTGGCCGTGGTGACTACTTGATAATCAGGAGGGTTGCGGCTTATGATGCACCTACTAACATCCAAATGTGTGTTAAATGTTTAAATATTGCATTTTATTGTTTCCAATTTAAGATTATTATTAAAAAGTAAATCATGAATTAATAAGTTGCTATTTATCATGTCATGATTTACTTAAAAAATGGAAATTTCCATTAATTGGTATCATTATCACTAACAATGACATTTCAAGATGGTCGATAGCGTTAGTTCACCTGTCAGCCACGTTCATAAATCCGTAGTATCCGTTAAAGGTCCGCATTGAGAGAGATACATAGCACAATAAATAATATTCAACATTTATTGGAAAAAACACTATAATTATAATTTTGATCATGAAAAGTAGGTATTAGGACATCATAAAATAAAGAGACACCGCTGTGATGTTTCAACTACCCATCAGTTAGACGGGGTAGTATACCGTATCTTTTCTTTTTTGTAGTATACGAAAAGTACCAAGACATCATAAAATGAAAGAGACACCGCAACGTAGGTATTTGTAAAGGAGACATCGCTGTGATTTTTCAACTACCCATCCACCAGTTACTTTGTAATAATACCACGTAACATACCAGGGTTTCATAAAGTTGCAGAAGTCCTCACTGATATAGCAGAACAATTCTACCAAGTTTTGTGTGTAGGTTGCGCCTGATATCTATCATATGATCTCAGTATGCATATCATCGACTACCTATGGAACCTCCACAACCCAGTTACCGGGTAACACGATACCTCTTGGTAAGACTGGTTGTCAGACTTTCTGGCTTCTGACTACCCTTGACGACTGTCAAAGATCTACAAATGACAACGGGGACCAACGGCTTCACGGCACGGAGGAGTCTCGCTATGACATAGATGGTCACCCATCCACGGTTGGACCGCGCCAAGCGCAGCTTAACCTTTGTCCGTGCGGCTGTTACTTAGCCTACAATTTTCGCGATTCATACATATTGCACGTAATGTTACAATGAATAGGTATTATGGTCCCCTTAACGTTATGTAGGTATAAGTTGATTCCAATTAATTTGCCTGTATAAACTTACTAGCTTCCCGCCAGCGGCCTCGCTCGCAATATTTTAGCTAATGGATACAAAAACTTGACAAATTATATACTAAAACCTTCCTCATTAATCACTCAATCTAAAAAAACCGCATCAAAATCCGTTTGCGTAGTTTTAAAGATTTAAGCATACATAGGGATATAGGGAGAGAGAAAGCGACTTTGTTTTATACTAAGTAGTGATACCTAATGCAATTTGGTTTTAAATGATTTGTCCCCACAAAATGATGTAAGTGTCAGATCCAACATAATTTACTATATTTTATCCATCAATAAGGGAGGGTCTGCCACATCCGACTCACTGTCTAAATCTCCGTCCAATCAAAAAAGTCCGATATACCACATCCGACGTATAATAGTAAAATATATCCATGTAAAATGGCTTCATGTGTCATTTTGACCACTATTTAAAAAAAAACCAGATAATCTATTTCATTAGCTAGATGCGTAATAGTATATCTCACACCCATTTAAAATTTCATAATTGTATGACTTAAGATAGTAGTTTTATTGTACTTTTTAACTTTAAACTGCTCTCCTGTAAAGTTGCAGATTTGTAGATCCTGCATTAATGATAGGGCGTGGCGATTTGTTATCTGGGTAAAAGAAGTAGTTGTGTCAGGGCCGTGTAACCGTTATAGCTAGTTGTATATACTCTCTACCTTCAGATAAAATAGGCGTAGTGATTTTTGTAATTTTATTTTCATGGTATTAAAACATAAACATAATAACGAATGACATGTACAATCGACAAATTTGAATCATGACCCGCTTTGACGATAAATCGTTCGAAACCGTCAAAATAACAAAGATTTCCATCCTTTTCAGTGCATGCCGCACTTAGGACGTTTTAAATAATAGGCAAGCTATGCCAATACGGGTTGGAGATCTATGCAATTTTAACCTTTGTTATCACTACAATAGATAATATTTTCTATAAAGCATTAATAAAAATATTTTGAATCCTAACTCTTTGGAACAAAAAAATGATCTTTTTCAAATCCATGTTTGAACGGATTCTTTCGATTATATAATGACAGCGTCAGAAAGTCACTCATAAAAAGTTTATAAATTAATATCGTGTTACCATGGAAACGTATGTTTACGCAAATGTCGACCTAATTGTATTTGAATGTATGTAAGAATATAGCCTTATGGTGGGTCATGATTCAAATTGGTTGACTGTACCTATAATTATAAATCTTAAGATTAAATTAATCCTACTGATATAATAAATGCGAAACTTGGCGAGGATGAATGTTACCCTTTCAGCCGAGAACTACTCTGTGGATTTCACATAGGATACTTTGTCCTGAATGACTGACGGATCAACGCACAGCCTAAACCGCTGATCGTAGAGACCTGAATCTTGGAGGGTGTGTTCTTTGTATGACTGATATATTTATTTATATTCGGATTTTACAAAAATCTATCCCTAAGGGGGTGAAATAGGGGGCAAAGTTTTATTTTATTCAAACGGATTAACAAACAAGTTTGTATGAAACTCTGTCATTTTTATTTGAATTCGTATAAAATAAAAATAAATAAAAAAAATAAAAAAGCCTTTTATTTCCTACTAATTACATACTTTACATTGTTTTTGAGTTACTTATCTAATTTAATTAATTAACTTCACGTAACTAGTTTTTCTTTGATTGTTCTACTTATTACTTATTTATAATATGCTTAACTAGTTTGTATTTACTTGTTACAACTATAAACTTATTTAAATTAACATAATAATATAGCCTAGCGTAATTTAGTTTTTTATAGCAGTAGCTGCAGGAACCCCGTATTGGGTGAAGGCCTCCTCCAAAGATGCCCATTTGTTTCTGTCCTGTGCGGTCTGTTTCCAGTTTGGGCCGGCTGTCCTTACAATCTCTTCCTCCCAGCGTGTCAAAGGTCTTCCTCTGCTCCTTTTACCTGGAGGACCTTTCCAAAATGTCACTTTTAGGGTCCATCTTTGATCTTTAAGCCTCGCGACATGCCCCGCCCATCTCCACTTGAGTTTTTGTGCATAAGTTAATGCATTTGTTGCTTTGGTAATTGATCTTATTTTTGTGTGACGTATTTTATGTAATTTCTTTATTTTTAGCATGCTGCGTTCTAGTCCTCGTTGGCAGGTTGTAATTTTATTTTTCAGTTTTGTGGTGAACTTCCACGTCTGGCATCCGTACGTCAGACACGGCAAGAGACTGGAGTTCATAACTTTCGTTTTGATAGTTATAGGGAGGTTGCTTTTGAAGATTTCCTTTAAACTCCAGTATCTCTTCCATGTTTGTTGTACTCTTCTTTCGATTTCAAGTTCGTTATTTTTCCTGTCAAAACTGATTTGCTTTCCTAGATAGATGTACTTATCTGTATATTCAAGTGGCTCTCCATTAATTGTTATTAATCTTCTCTCCTTATTCGTCATTGCCATGGTTTTAGTGAGGTTCATTTGTAATCCCACCTTGATACTAGCTAGATGTAAAGTTTCGATCATGAGCTGTAGCTGGTAGCTGGACTCCGATAACAACACTAGGTCGTCTGCGAATCTTAAGTGACTTAAGTAATCGCCCTTTATATACAGTCCTGTCCTGCTCCAATCTAACTTGCTGATTATAGCCTCCAGGATGGCTATAAATATTTTTGGTGATAAGGGGTCGCCCTGCCTTACGCCTCTTTCTATAGGAAAACTAGGCCCGAGAGTTTCTAGCTTGATTTTACCCTTGTTGTTGTTGTATATGCTTTTGATGGCCTTTATATATACGTCTTCTACTCCCTGTTGTTTTAAGCTTTCCCATATACTTATGTGTGTTACCGTATCAAAAGCTTTTTGATAGTCGATAAACGCTATGTATAGCGGTCTCTGTTGTTCTTGATACTTTTCTATAATTAATTCAAGTGTGTGGATATGGTCAATCGTAGAGAATCCCTTCCTGAAGCCCGCTTGCACTACCGGTTGTTTTGCTTCCAATGTACTACTGATTCTTTTGTTTATAATGGTAGAGAAGAGTTTGTAGAGGCACGGCAGCAAGCTTATCGGTCTGTAGTTGCCAATATCCTTCGGGTCGCCCTTTTTGTAAAGAAGTATGATATTTGATTCAGACCATTGTAAGGGTGTTTCAGAATTTTGCAGTATTAAGTTAAATAGTTTCGCTAATGGTTCGGCTAATATTGTGTGTGCTGCTTTCAATGATTCATTTGTGATGTTATCGGAGCCAGGGCTCTTTTCTAATTTCAAACTCTTAATTGCTTCTACGATTTCAGTTTCGTCGACTGGTTTAATTGTTGGTTCGTTAACGTTTTCGTTGATAGTTATTGAGATGTTAGTTTTCTGCGTCTTATCGCTGTACAGTTTTCTATAGAAGTCTGATGCCGCCTCAATAATTTCGGTTCGTTTGCACAGAGATCTATCTTGTTTGTCTAGCCCCTTTATCCAAGTCTTGCTTGTTCTTAGTTCCTTAAAGGCCTTCTTTGTGCTTCCTGTGCATTGTAGATGCCTTTCTATGGTATCTTGTCTATATTTATCGTAATCTTTTTTTATGTATTTATTTGTAATTTTGTAGAGAGCCGAAAGTTCGTTTTTCATAGATCGATTTTTATTTTTTGTTTCTTGTAGTTCTTTTCTCCTTTTTAATAACATATATGTGCGATCTGATAGTATTTTGTGTCGTTTTTGTGTATTACTCGCATCTTCTCGAGCATTTTTTAAGCTCTGACTGATAGCGTCCGTTATTTTATCATAATAGGTTTGTACCGAGGTATTTTGCAAGTTGATGGTGGGGTAGGGTAGCATTAACCTTAGGTTTTTATTATATCTTATAACTTCTTCCTTGTTACTTAATTGGATTGCTTTTTTGTTTGTAAATTTAACTCTGCTTTGTTTTTGTTTGGTAATTTTTACTGATGCTCTAATTAGTCTGTGGTCTGATGGATAGTTTACATTCATAACTTCGAAATTTAGGAATATATTTCGTTGGTTGGATATAATATAGTCGATCTCGTTTTTGTGTTTTCCGTTTGGGGATCGCCAGGTCCATCTTCGGTTATGGTTTTTCTTGAAGCATGTGTTGATGATGGTTAGATTGTGTTCAAGTGCGTAGTCTACAAGTCTCTGCCCTCTGTCGTTTCTTTCGCCATGACCATGCTGATGCACTGTTGGGTATTCACCTTCTTTGGGAGCACCAACCTTCGCGTTAAAGTCGCCCATTAATATAATGTTTTTATATGTTGTTTCCATCGCTTTGTCTATGGTCTTATAGAATTCTTCTATTTCTTCCTCACTCGCTGCGTCGGTCGGTGCATATACTTGTATAATGGATAACATACACCGCTGAAAGCTTAAGTTTAGCGTTGCCACGCGATCTGTCAATCCAATAAAGCTCTCTATGTTGTTTTTAAGAGACTTATTTATAATGAAGCCTACTCCATATTTACCCGGTACAAATCCTATATGGCAAAGTATTAAGTTCTCGTATTCCTCAATTTTGTTACCAAGTCGTCTCATTTCTGAAATACCTATTATGTCGTAATTAATTTCCTGTATTGCTTCTTCTAGTTCCAGTAGGCGTTCATATGACGATAAGGTCCTGACGTTATACGTTGCGATTTTTAATTGAGTTAATCGTTTATTTTTTCTTTTATCCGTTTGTGTAGTTTCTTTTGGAGGGTTGTGGTCATAATCTTCCACGGTGACCAGCCGGGTTGGAAGATGTTGCGTGTTTCTGGTTCTAATAGTTTCATTTTTGTTTAGATCTATGTAGGAGGAGGGGCTTAGTTGCTATATATTTGTATCGTTTATATCCTGGGCTGTATTTGTCTTAGTTGTATTTTTATTCACTAAAAAGTTTAATATGCCAGGTTTTATTGTTACTCCTTCTGAAATGCTATTTGATCTCTGGGCTATCGAGCCTTGTTGCTGTGGCTTGTTCTTTTTATTGGCTTGAGTGGTTTTATTTTGTTTTGGTACGGTACTGTTTTCGGGTGATAAAGAAAGTTTTCTCTTATTCATGCTTTCGGTGATGATCAGTTTATCATATTTGATTGTGGCTATGTTTCCTTTTTCTCTCTCTACTCTTAGCTGTTCTTTTAATTCTTTCCTCTTTTCTAGAACGCGCTTTGGGTAGTCCGCTTGAATATAATATGAAGTATCTTTCAGTATCTGTTTTTGCTTAAGAAGTTTTATTTTTATTCCCAGCGTTGAAAAAGTCACAACTATTGGCCGTGGTCTGTCGCCTTTCTTTCCTAGTCTTCTTGCTTCTTGTATATCTAAGTAGTTTAAATTGATAGAGAAGTATTGTTCTATCCATTTGATAATGTTGTTTTCTAGGTTTTCATAGGACGATTCTGTTTCTTCGATACCGAAAAAAACTATATTTCTCTGCCTTGCCTGTTTTTCCATAAAGTAAATTCTTTTCTCCTGGTTTTCCACTGATTCTTTTAATTTTTCGTGCTTTTCGTCCCATGCAAAAAATTTTTCTTCTAACATAACATTAATATTCTGTGTAACTTGTTCAGTCACCTTTTCTCCACTTTCCCGGATTGTTGTTTTCTGCACATCCAAATCTTTTTGTATTTGTTTAAGTACATTCAGGACCTCCTCCATGATGCTGAGATTGATATGTCTGGGCTTTATTTATGTGTTCGTGTCGCCCTCTGGTGGTGCACCTTCGTATTATTAGGAATACCTCTTATCTGATCGATTTGTTTGGCGGAGTATTTGTCCGGGCGAAGCGGTACCGCTCTTTTTTACTAGATGGCGTTGTAGGTCACTAGAATCTTGAGTTACATTTGCAAGTCATTTTTGAAGTTCAAAGTAAGGTTATGTTTTTTTATAATTTTCTTAAGATTATTAGACCGCGCTTGAATTTATTTATTCCACTTTCGTATCTCATGGGAAAGAGTCCGGCTTAAGCTAGATCGATTGTTTGCACGAAAAAAGTTACACAATACAATAACACTGATGTTTGTTTGCACTTTATATCTTTACCGTTTTTATATGTTTGTACGTGTCTATTCCACATTATCTTCTATGCTTCATTGGAATCACTTATTAGTTCATCGCTAATCGCGTTTTTTGCACCAAAATACACTGTTTTTCTATTTTTAAACGGGTGTTTATTACGGATCAGATGTTTACTGTGACACAGTAGCGCCCTCTCACTTGAATTCGTATAACCATCATAAAATTATGTCTCAACTCAAATAGCGTCCAATGTCCTACGCCCCACCCATAATTTGACTCACACTTAACCCTAAAATAAACGTGCTAGCAAATCCCTTTCCAAAATACGATCTAAACAGTTTCCAAGCGCTATTAATTCATAGCCCTAGTATCGGTGGGTCGTTACATAAGTAATATATTGATGCTAAACAATGATCGCATACAAAACCCGGCGATTACTGTTTGGGAATAGTTTCTATTCCAACGATAACACTATATCTTTGGGAATTTCGAGGTCAGCAAATAGAAGGTTATTCGGAATGGTTAAGAAGTGTTTAGTAGGTATATATATATGTAGGTCAATGGCGATTCGTTTCTTTATTTTTAACCATCATCATCATCTGCCTAGCCTTTTCCCAAATATAGAGGGGTTGGCCACCAGTCTAACCGGGTGCAACTGTCTAGCACTGTTTTCTCGTTTCTTTTTTAAACGACTTCTAACAACGGAGGTTCTAAGTTCATCTGTATGTGTTTTTTTATGTATATTCACCGATTCCTCCTAAATCGAATATGAAAATTCTTTTGTTATTTTTTTATGCATCTTTAAGTTGTAATAAGTTTTCTAATGTGTGGGATATCTCTTTTTTTATAGTTTGCTTTTGACGATATTTTTCTTGTATCTTCCCTGTGCACATTTTATTTAGTGCTAGAGTAGATGACGATGGCTTGCCACGTTTTCGTTTCAAGAATGTTTATAAGCAGTTAAAGTATAATTCAGTTCAATTTTCTTCATACAATCTTTCAAGCAAGACGACCAACTCTTACATTAGTCCACCTGTCTTACGGCCAATTTCAATATCATATCTATCCATAGATTTGCTTACTAGAGATAGATTTTTGACATTAGACGTATGGACTTTATGTCAAAATTCTATCTCTAGTAAGGAAATCTTCCGATAGATTGGATATTGAAAATGGCCATTAGTCTGTCCATCGCTATTTATATCTCATTACTAGCTGTTCCACGGTTTTTCTCGCTTCTCGAGGGAACTCCATAACTGCATCTTCGTAGCAAATGATGGCACGTTTGGCGTAGTGGCTGAGCAATTGGTTGCTGCGCTGCGTGTCGCGGGTTTATTTCCCGCATGAGACAACTAAAATTGTTCCAGGTCTGGGCATGTGTCATGAATGTTTGTCAAATGCACCCACGATACAGGAATAATTCCTAGTGTGGGGCTACGTTTAAAAAAAAAACATCTTAATTGGGTTAGCTGTTACACCCTGAAGGCGTAACATACCCACAAATAAAGAAACGAACTCGCTTTTGCATTTATATTAGTTAGGATTTATGTATTTCTGAATTTAAATAAAGAAATTATTATATACTAGCTTCTGCCAGCGACTTCGTCCGCGTGGAATAGTGGTGCTCCGCTCCTATTGGTCTTAGCGTGATGATATAGATATAGCCTTCCTCGATAAATGGACTATCTAACACTGAAAGAATTTTTCAAATTGGACCAGCGGTTCCTGAGATTAGCGCGTTTAAACAAAACGACAACATTTCCCTTCACTGCGCTGCTCCTATTGATTGTAGCGTGATGAAAAGTATACTATAACCGTCTCAGTAGTATGACAAATAATTGTACCAAGTTTCGTTAAAATTCGTCGAGTAGTTTTTGTTTCTATAGAGTTTATACAGACAGACAGACAGACAAAAATTTTACTGATTGCATTTTTGGCATCAGTATCGATCCCTAATCACCCCCTGATAGTTATTTTGGAAATATATTTCATGTACAGAATTGACCTCTCTACAGATTTATTATAAGTATAGATTAAAATATTATTCCATACAAAATTTTCAATGCATCAATAGTACGACTAAATAGCTGTCATCGCATATTTGTGGCAGATAACCAGGGGCCAAATAATTTGATCTAGTTATTGAGGCTAAAAGCTTTGTTTTATTCAGTGAATTTCAGCTGAAATGTCAGTTTAAATGTGGTCCGAAGTTTTGGCCACTAGAATGATGAAGCAAATCACTCGACTCATCTGGAATTCATTGTACAATATCCTGAATAATTTTCGGTCATCATTCGTGGTGTTCTGACTGGCTAGATGTCTTTGCTTAGGCGGATCACACACTACCACACCTCTTGCTCCGGTGTTGCCACGCGTGTTTTATATTGTTACAGTAAGACTTCAAATACCATTGTTTTATAATATTACTCGTTAAATTACTGAAAAAGGTAAGGTAGGTAAGTCAAGAATTTGGAATATTACGTACCTATTCATTTTCGGTAGCTTATAATCGTTGATACGGTTTAACACTGGACTATTATAAAATACCGAAAATTAATACCTACGTAATATTGTAAACAGTTACTAAGTACAGTTCACAGTATTTCACGATATATCATATAATGATATATATACTTATAATCTTACGAGTAACATTATAAACTAACGGTACTCACACTCTTAAACTCGTAAACTGCGGTTGATCCATGGATGGGTGATCATCTATGTCATACCGGGATTCCTCTGTGCCTCGGAAAGTACATTAAGCCGTTAGTCGCAATAATCGCTGTAATTTGCAGAACTTTGATCGTTGTTACGGGAAATCAAAGGCCAAGAAGTCTGACCATTAGTCTTATCAAAGGTCCACCAGTCTTACCATGTTACCCGGTAACTGGGTACGATAGGCCATCGCTCCATGTCAAACACTTATACTCAGCTGCATCAGGTTAGAGTGGAAGCCGACCTCAAGATAGTTGGGAAAAGGTTAAGCAGATGATCGGTATGGAGGTAAATGGGACCCTGGAAATGGTCATAGCAGCAATGAAATATTGCCTTCAAGCCACGGATGAATCTGTATGAACCATCTAGTTAACCCTTAATTTGGCAGGACAAAAAAAGCATGTTTAATTATTGCGAGGTATTTTAATGATTTTATATACATCTAACTAAGCTGGGAAAAATAATATAAAAAATCTGTTTAGTTTTGTTTTTAAAAACCATGTATGCCACATCATACACTGCCAAATTACGGGTCTGGTTATGAAAAAAATAAAATAAGTATTTGTAGCAAATAATATTATATTATCTTCATCAAATAGCGTACAACGCCTCGTATAATGTTTTATTCTTCAAAAACAGCAAAATTCTACCAAAAAAGAATTAAAAAAATATCTCTCCAAAGAAAAGTAACATCATAAAACAAAATTTAAAGATGAAGTTTATGAAGAAAAATAAATTTAATTTAATATAACAGTGATTGAATATGTCTCGTTAAGTGGTTAAAGTGCATTATGTGTAAAGCATTGTTGTGCTGTCGGATTAGTTACCAGTTACGTATTACTGGTAATTCGGGATTGTGGGATTAAGCCATTTTCGGGAATTACCACTATTTTAATAATATTAAATTCTGTTAGCCAATTAATGCTGTGTATTATGCCCCAGATTTCTGTGGTTGTTTAAATAAATTAATATGATCATAAATAATTTAATACAAATGCGAATGTATTGTCTCTTTGTTTGTTGCTCTTTCACGGTACAATGGCTGATCTAGTTTATATGAAGTTTGGTATGGAGATAGATTGAAACATGGGGAAGGTTACATGGGGTAGTTTTATAGGATAAAAACACGGGAAACAATTGGTATACAAATATTATAATTATATAAAAATGGATTAATGTTCGTTAGTCCCGCTAAAACTCGAGAACGGCTAATTAATCTGATTTTGGATTTGAAATGATTGTTATAGTCTAGGAAAGGTTTAAAGGGATTTGATCGTATTTTTAGGATTGAGATAAAGTTTTTTCCATCGATAACGTTGGAAATGACAGTAGGTATCTTTTATTGTATAAAAAGAAACGAAAGCATGCAATATGAAAAAACAATATTCTCCATAGTTTTAGATACATCGGATTGAAAGCCTGTCTATATTCCTTCGATTTGATTGACCCATAAGATACACATTTCCTATAGAATAAAGCAAAAAGGTTGTCTCCTAAATTTTACTATCTCCACATATTTTTTACGACCAGCCAGAAGTTTTTTATAAATATATATGAAAAGACAGTAAATGCGAATGAAAGAGTAGTTTGTAAAGTTACTGTTATATATATTCTTCTTCTTCTTATCGTGTTCAAACAAGCCCTGGTGTCAGAGTTTTCTCAAATCCGCCTGATGGCCTCTGACATGGAATTGTAACAGCGACTGCTACCAAGATAGCAGCCAGGGAAGACGGCTTAAGGTGCCTTCCCAGGCATGGGGGTATAACAACACCAACTTCCTGACTGTTATTTACCTCATGCAAGTGAGTACATGGAGCGTGCTTTCCTAGTCACTAGTACACTAAGCGAGTTCACAAGGGCTACTTACTGTGTAGTATGTAAGGAAGTATAGTTAAGTTATAGTTAACGAAATATATTATAAGTTACTTTGTCGAATTAGATTAAGTTATATTTGTAATGGCAAAGTAAATATGTGTATGATAAATAAATAAATAAAAGTCAAGGGGGGATATCGGTAGAACATAGATAGTCACCCATCCAAAGACCGACCGCGGCAAGCGCAGCTTAAGGTTTGATAGATCGACCCTTGTGGCTATTCAGCCACGAGCTCCTCCTTTCACTGTAGCCAATATCTTCTAGTTAAAGAGTAGCAGATATATATTTCACGTTTGTAATTTCACTTTTTAAGAGGAAACTGAATATGAGATGTTTTCAAAAAAGGCTTGAAAGACAAATAAACGTAACCTTTAAAATTCAAAACAGAACTCATTGGAGCAACCCACCCAACCGGATATGATGACTAAACAAAATGGCGTCATTTCCTCTCATCCAATTAGCTGGAATGGATCTTTGCCTTTACCTTTCACGTTCAAAAGCTTGAAGTTAACTATCTAAAATTTAAATTCTACTTTATTTGTAAGCACTTTGTATGTAAATTCCCAAATTTTAGAATGGTTACCTAGATACCTATATTTCTGGTCTTAGGTTTTTTTTAAATTAAAAATCTATATCATATAAAATGCTTTGTCCTGAATGACTGACGGATCAATGCACAAACCTGAAACTTGGAGGGTGTATTCTTTGTATGACGTAGGCATTCGATAAGAAAGGATTTTCCGATATTCTATCCTTTTAAAAGGGTATCTCTGACATTTTTAATCTATCTCCATACCAAATCTCATCTCAATCAGTTCAGGCATTTTACTGTGAAAGCGAAGTAGACAGACAGATACTTTCGCATTTATAATATTTAGTAAAAAGTTTTACAATCTATTCAATTCAAATCATTTATTAGGCCTAATAACAAGCACTTTTGAAAGTCAAAAAAAAATTCGTTGCCCATTCCAAAAAGTAGTTTCCTATGGAGAAGAATGGGCAAGAAACTCACTGACAAGTTCGGAATCCAAACCCGCATGTAGTTCTGTTCTATAAAATGTAGTTCTCTACTCACCTCGCGTTATAAAGGTTACTCCTTCATTGTCATATTATCTGTATCCAGCACTCAGGGAGTGTGCATTCAAAGACCTTTTTTTTTATTTGTTAACACAGGTTAAGAAATAGGTCTTATGTTTGATAGACAGAGCGCTATGTTATGCCAGGAGGCGTACAAATATGAGTTGTTTTTACAAATTACAGAATAAATTTTATTGAAAACATGCATGTCCCCGGTATTCAAAACAAAAAAAACTTAAGTTAAAAAAAACACAAAATTAATTAGGAGGTTATGTCAAACTTAAATGAGGAATTTAAAATTCATTAAAAAATAAAATAAATCTAATCAATGTCAATGTTAATAATTTTAGATATGAATGTAAAGCAATTTAAATAAATGTAATATTCTGCTAAATTGAGTCGTCATTTAAGTATTCGTCAATAGTATAATACCTATAGACCGTCCACGTGTCAAATCCTCGCGTGTAAGGTGATGATTAAATTACATTCAACTAACATTGTTTGAGCAAATGAACGTTTCATTTTTCATTAGTCGCATGATAATATTAGAATTTTCAGTTTTTTTTTATTTTTTATATAAGTAACCTTATTTACTTAACGCATCCAGGCGAAAGATAGAGTGCCCTTTATCTCCGTATCAGATGTTATTAAAATCAATTTAGCCGTTCTATCGTGAAAGCATTATACCAATAAACTTACTTTCGAATTTATAATATTAGAGATTAGGATTAACGGTATTTTTTTAATTGATTATTTTTAATGGATAGACATACATAGTAGGTACATTACACAGGTGAATATGGAAGCTCAAATATCTTTCGCTATTCACAGTAGGATGTCTTTACGAACTCTCCGAGGCACGAAAATTTCAATAGAAAACAGTCACCCATCAATTTACTGGACTTCGTAATGGTAGCTTAACCTTACATTTATTGATCCAACAATTACTAAGTCTGGCGCCCTTCATATCCATAATCTGGTACTTAAAATGCGAAACAATATTAGGCCTTTAATAAAATTAATATCTGAAAATAAAATTAATTGAATTTACCTATAAGCGCTGTATAATGAAGTACTAATGAAACAGAGTTGTAGCTCGACACAGCTCACTGCGCTCAGCTCCGGGCGTAGCTCAAAAGCGCTATTAACACCGTCACAATAAATCGTTAACGATGGACCGCCTCTCACACCGTACAACCTTAATGGATATTATTTTATTTATTTTGTTTTTTTTTTCTAAATTAATGTTTACTTTTTGTTAAATCAAATTATATTTATCTTAATTTTAAGTCACTAAATGCTAAAAATAAAATAAAAATTAACTGTTTTCACTAAAAAATAATTAAAGGCTTTTAAGGTATTAAAGGCAAACATATTTAAAATAATAATTTTGTCCCTGACAGAGTTTAAAATAATGTAAATTTCGTTATATTAATGTCTTTAATAAACAGAGGTGTAAGTGGGTGGATGTCTAGAAAATATTTTTAAACCAATAAAATAAAACCGTGAGCGGAAAAATGCGAAAAATGTGTTCTAACAAAGTTTTAGTGGGACCGCATTGAGAGTACCTACGCGAGGAGTTATCCAACTGTCGAGTAAGCTTAGGTAGGACTGTTTGTGCATATTGAATGCGATGTCTAAGAACCGAACCATAAGTTTTACAGACGGTATTTGTGGCTCAGTATTTAACATACATTTGAATTAAATCCTTCGAAACTTTTACTGGAGTTTGCGGAATTCTTTTGTTATCCTCTATCTGTCGTTCCATCTGTTATACGGAGATAAAATTGTGAAACTTTTAATTTAAGTAGGTAATAAATAGTTATGACATAACCTACAAATTAAGGTTATGTTTTTGGATATAGTCGATCTACATTCACTATACTACGGCCAAAATCTATCTTTTAAAAATGGGGTTGTAACAAAATTATAAATAAACTAGCCATTACTCGCAGTTTTATCCTCATCCTGATAGAACTATTTACCATAAAAAATATCCTATGCATCCAACCACATTCTAAATACCATCTAAAACGGACCAGCTATTAATGGTGAAAACGTAATAAACAAATCCATTTACCAATTTATAATACTATTTATATATATAGATTTATTTATATAGATACCTAAATTCAAAAATATGGCGGTACTCCGTAAAATATCTAGTTTAGTGTGAAGTTTCGGTTATCTCCTCAAACCAACGCACTCGAATATTTTCTTCAGAAGTGTACAGAAAGTTGTTCAGCAGAGTTATCGAAGTTACTGCGACGATTGGGAATATTTTTATGCGATAAGTAACTTGTGATATTCTACTTAGTATGGGGAGTTTATGCTCGAAAAATAAGTCCTTCGATGAGAGTTTTGAACTATCAATGATCTAGAAATTTGAAGCATCCCGTTTATTGGTGTGTTTTTAAATAAAAATCTTCAATTTTATTCGGATACCTATATCAGTATTTTTTTTATACATTTGATGTCCAATAAGGGGATTTTGTACCTTTAACACTATACTGAAATAAAAAACGTGATTAATTATTTATTTTTCATGATTTTACAATATCCATTTTTCGATTAATCGCACAGTAAAAAAAAAATATTCCCTTCTTAACATCTGCAGTACGGTGTAACAGTCAGCCGTCCTTGCTCTTAATGTATTACTCGAGAAATTTAACAAAAGTGTCGCACTTTGTGACACTATAGTACCAAGTTATAGGTGTAGGTACAATGTCGCTATACATATTTTACCTTACATTTAACGTTGTGACAAACTGGGACCTTTCCGATTTTACCAATGGGTATCGTAAAAAGTGAATAAAAGGGTAATTGTTATAGGAGATAAAAATATGCTTACGTAGATCCAATTAATAGCAACAGTAACTGATAGTGTATTCTATTCTATTCTGTAGTGTATGTTTGTAAACATAGGAAAAAGCCGAGTCGAAGATATATAACACAATAATTTTCCGCGATGCCACTGGAATCTAGTAGATATTTTATGAACCCTGATTAATTCATCTTTTTTTCTTCTTCAGGGTTCAAGCTACCTTTAAACCGTTTTATCCATATCAGTTTCACATTTTACCGTGAAAGCAATTACGAAACCGACAGTAATTAGTAAGCAATAATAACTTCACTAATTTTCCATTCGTAATTACCATACATTTTTAATATTTCTTTGCTCGTACCTAGTAAGGTCAAAAAAGGTTTTTTCCATTAAATGTCTTCATTTAATTCTATTTATTTTTTTCTTAATACAGTAATTACTTTAAAGACTTAATTAGACCCTCTAACGAGTCACTCCGGTGGCTCGAGTACAGATTCATGTCTGGGATAGCTGCCAAGAGTCAGCTTAAGAATTGGACGGGAACAGATACATTTTATTCCTGGTTCCATGGAAATTTTTGGTCTGAGAAACTTTTATTGGAAACACTTTTTTTTTGGTGTAGTCAAATGAACTGTTAATCGTACTAATATTATAAATGCGTAAGGTGTGAGGATGGATATATTTTTGTTACTCCCTTACACAAAAACTACTAAATAGATTTTGATAAAATTTATTTAGTACACAAACATATACTTTTTAACCTGGATTAGTATAAAGAATACTTTTTGTCTGGGTGCATGAAAAATAGCTACACATACAAAGAAATATCTTCACAAACGTTCACATCTATATAGTCCATTGAAAAGTTACATTTGGGGTTGCGTTTTTTAGAGGACGCAATTTTATTTTTTTGATGTGTAGGGGGGGTCAGTGTAAAGCTAAAACCAAGTTTGTGGGGTCGCCACCCTTGTCCCCCGGCCGCCATCTTGAAAATAGGGGTTGAAAAGGTTTTCACGATATATCTCCTAAACTGTTTGCCGATTTAAAAAAAATCTTGACATTTTTGTTGCAAATTAAATTCTCTGCAACTTTGATCTGCAACTTTTTGTCATAGAACTATAAATAAAAAAGTTATAATCGAAAATGTTCAGAATTCCAGAAAAAAAATTATATTTTTCGATATAACTTTTTTTTTTATCATTTTACGAAAAAATGATATTAGACCATTTTTGTAGATCGTTTTACGAGGAACAACTTTTATGTAAAACATTTTTCATTAAGTCAATAGCTAAGGTTTTACAGCGCTCCTGAATAAAATAATAGTAGGATAAAACCCATTGGAAAAGGAGGAGAATATAATAAAAATTATAGGAAAATAAATTACGGGCGATCTGAGGTCGGGAAGTGAGGGGAGAGGGGGGTTAAAGTAAAAAAATGGTTTATCTCAATTTCCGGCAAAACTAAAAGTCCTATGAAAAAAAGTTAAATCGCAAAATTGTAGGTAATAAAAAGACCTACAACTTTTGTATTGACACTTTTTCACATAACCTCAAAATTTATGTGAAAAATTCAAAAAATCAAGTTTTTGGAGTTTAATTTTTATCTTTTACAATAATTTTTTTTTCCACGAAATTTAGTGAAAACTTGCCTTTTTATGTCCCAAACACACTGTAATTTATTTTATTTAAAATAATTATTTTTAAACCTTATTTTGACTTAATATTGAAAAAACACCCTAATTTTCAATCGAAAATTCTCGCGTCAAAATATCACTTTTTTTAAAAAAGTCGGCGGTCTTTTTGTTTGTTGAAATCTCTACTTTCTGATGGTATCAAAAAATATTTACATTTCTATGGTAAATGTTCTCAGAAAATATAAAGAAACGCTACGAAATAACAGGTAGTAAGGCCTGAAGGTTCTGAACATTTTCGCTTATAACTTTTTTATTTATAGTTCTACGACAAAAAGTTTCTGGACCAAAGTTGTAGAGAATTTAATTTGCAACAAAAAATGCTAACAATTTTTTTTTATTAAATTAATAGTTTAAGAGATATATCGTAAAAACCATTTCAACCCCTATTTTCAAGATGGCGGCCGGGGGACAAGGGTGGCGACCCCACAAACTTGGTTTTAGCTTTACACTGACCCCCCCTACACATCAAAAAAATAAAATTGCGTCCTCTAAAAAACGCAAGGTTAGGCCTAAAAAATGTAACATTTCAATGGACTAATACTCTAAACAAACATAGGTATAATAACATTATAGATATTGAAAAAAAACCGTCTTTATTAGAGAAACAGAAGCCGAAACAATATTTTTTAGATTTGTTTGTCATCTGTATGTTTGTACATACAATACTTGCATCACGCTAAAACTTTTGGGCACAATTTGGATGAAGTTAAGTTGTACACACATGCTTTAAAACCTGGATAAACACTTAAAATATTTTTTATCCCGGTATATTAAACCACACAGACAAAGTCGCGGACAGAAGCTAGCTTAAAATATTCGTAGGATATATAAATTCTCTTTGTAGTTTTATCCCTGTGTAAACTCAACCATCGTAAATTACCTCCCGCCTAAAATAAGTAGAACTCATTAAAAAATGAAAGTGAAAAAGGTCCCAGCTGTACTAGATCACTCGGTAATCCAGCGGAGACACCAATTTCGTGCAAAAAGATAATCTGCAGAAGCATTTTAATTACTTTCAAAGCTCCCTTGTTAGACCTGTATAATATATTCTGTACAAGCCCCGGATTACCTGGTCCCCGTCATATTATATGCTTGATCTTTTTCCCTCGCATAGAAAGTTTGTATTTGTATCTCTTTCCTCGTGACCTGTTTTTGACATGTGGAGGTAAGCTAGCGACCTGTGGAGTGTTTTGATGTTGTTTCCTGCTAAATCGCGTAAGTTATTTAGGAATGGTAATTAAGGACATTCCTAGCCTTGAGGGGATTATAGTGTGAAGCTAGAATATTATTTTGTATACGGTTGTATGGTTGTGGAAGATTTATTACTGTAATACAAACGTATCTAGTGAAAATTGAAACAGAAATAGAGTTCTCTTCAAGTGAATTTTGTCAGTGTCTCCTCCTTGTTGAAGACGGTTAAAAATTGTCTGTACTAAAATTATATGGAAGGGTTTTTTGAAAATCGAAAGCTTATTTCTACTAAAATAATTATAAATAAGAAAGGTTGTGAGGATGTCTACATTTATGTATGTTACTATATCACTCAAAACTACGCAATGAATGTGGATGAAATTTGATAAACACATCGTTTATAACCTGGTTTAACACCTAGAAATCTTTTAGTCCACAAGCGTGACGTAGTTCACTCATGATGCGGGCAAAACCGCCGAAAACAGCTAGTAGTTTAATAACAAACATGTTAAAATACACAACACGATTTGCGAATTTGTATTTATCGTGTTTTTAGGGTTCCGTAGTCAACAAGGAACCCATGTTTACCCATGTTTTAAGGTAAAGAAAAACATCGTGTCATTACCAATCCACCTTGAGCAAGCGTGGTGATCAATGCTCATGCCTTCTCTGTATGAGAAGAGGCCTGTACCCAGCAGTGGGACAATATATAGGCTGATATCGTTCACAGGGAAAAAATGGCAATTTATGTATTGAATTTTACTATTATTTACTTCATTAATATTTGAACGAGAACTTTGGCCGTTGTGATAATGATGATGGATGGCGTGTGATGTGCGACAGTGATTTATAGTATTTTTATTCAGAAAATATTATTATTGTCCAAAATACAATAGAACAGGTGTATAAATTGAAATAAGTTTCATATTTTTCCAAAGTGCCTTACTAGAGGAACTCGTTGCTAATTAACAGCCGCACGGGTCGATCGATCAAAAGGTTAAGCAACACTTGGCGCGGTCGGTCCGTGAATGGGTGACCATCTAAGATATATAACGAAACTCCTCCGTGCCTCGGAAAGCACGTTACGCTGTTGGTCCCGGCTGTCATTTGTAGATCTTTGACAGTCGTTACAGGTAGTCAGAAGCCAAAAAGTCTGACAACCAGTCTTACCAAGGGGTATCGTGTTACCTGATAAACGGGGTTATGGAGGTCAGATAGGGAGTCGCTCCATGAAAAACACTGTTACTTAGCTGCATCCGGTTAGTCGGGAAGTCGACCCCAACATAGTTGGGAAAAGGCTAGGCAGATGATGCCTTACAAGATTTTAATCTTCTTCTGTTTTACGAACAAAAACAGAAGAAGATTAAAATCAGAGGAAGTCGTGGTGGCCTAGCGGTTAAGGCACCTGCCTCTCGTGTACGAGTGTGCAGGTTCGAAACCTGGCAAGTACCAATGTGACTTTTCTAATGTCATATGTACTTTCTAAGTATATCTTAGACGTCACTGACTAACGGTGAAGGAAAACATCGTGAGGAAACCTGGTCTTAAAAAGTCTGAAATCGCCAATCCGCCTTGAGCAAGCGTGTTGATTAATGCTCCTGCCTTCTCTGTATGAGAAGAGGCTTGTGCCCAGCAGTGGGACATTATATAGGCTGATGATGATGTTTTTCGAAACTCCTCTATCTTTGACTGGCATATGCGTTGTGATTTAGCAATACATAGATTTTAGAAGACACAGTACATCTATAATTCGATCGTCGATCAACGCATAAGCCGTTGGGCCCGGTTCAACTAAATGTTCACATGATGCATGTTGCTCGTAGCTTACAATATGCTATAACTTGTGACCAGAATATATTCACTGTTGTTGGCTCCTTGGCATTCACAGTCATGTATTAATATCTATGATGATGCAGAGGATCTTCTGAACAGAAAACGAGGGTTCATTGAGGTAAAGATGCAATTGATAGATTTCATTTAAGCACAACCAGATTTTTTACCAACTTTAAATTAAATTAGTATTATTTTTGAGTTTGTAGTAACAGTAATTTTGAAAAAAAATGGTATTCTGTTTTTTTAGGATTTAAATTATTAACTAGGATGTATACCACACAGAAGGTGGTAACTACACTATGGCTAGGCTACCTTGTCGGTCTCTTACGTGAAATAGCTATAATGATGGTAATTTTTCCAGGGTTTGGTTATAATGAAATGTTTATTTCACATTTGTGTTGGAGTAAAAATTTATTGGATAATCTTTTGCAGTTTATTCAACTATGCTCCAATAATATTAATATACGGCAGTCCTGTTTTCTAAATCCCTCGGTACGACCCTCAGCCAGTCCATTTCCATGACGAGCAGTTTTTAATGACCAGTATGTTTTACAGCAAGGATGATCAACCCGTGTGAACGTCGCTCCGTGGCGTGCCTACTCCTGGCTATCATCGCCGTGGTCGCCGCCGCCTCCTACGACCGCGAACGGCTGGAGATCGCCAAGCAAATCCTGGAGGAGGTGCCCCTAACTGACGGGTGAGTTTTCATAACAAAAACCATCAATATATTTATAATGTTACTAACGTAACTAGATCTGCAATCACCAAGCAAAATGCGTGTCATAAAAGTTTGAGCCCCCAGCCACAATTCACGTCATCTGTCAGCTTGATTTCAACTTGTCGAACTGATGTCACGTACATAATGTTTCAGTTAGTGGGAAAGAGATAAATATAATGTTGCATCAAAGTGGTTACTAGTTTCAAAGCTACGTTTACATACCAAAAAAAATGTTTACGTTTTTTTTTGTCGCAAAATGTTCGGGATTGCATCTCTATTCTATATATTATCTCGATGACAAAAACTGTGAAAAGAAAAACGACTTTTGGACATGATATTCGTAACACCTGTGTATTGTACTAGGTTCTGTTCGTAACGTCGTCTGCGAAAAATGGACACGAAACAGACCGGTTACTTTTTATTTGTGTAAGAATTTTTAATATTACTTCAGTGGGCCTTTGACGAACCACTTTCGATAAAATATTCGTAGCGTACCTAAGTGATTTTTTAATGAAATACTCGTTTCTCATGTATTATTTATTTAAATTGAGAACTTTCTTCATATACTTGGATGATACGGAATTGTTTTTGTTGCATTTTATACCAAACTAGTAGTGGAGCGCCTGGGGGTTTTCACCTCGGATTAGAGTTATAGTGAATGAATTAATATGATCGATGTGGGATATTATTTTTTAAACTATAAATTGCAATGTTTACCCAAAAATTTTTTGTGCACTCCATTGTTTCATTGTTTAAACAAATTATTATGAAAAATTAATGTTTGACCATATATTTTCACTTTAAACAGTATTTTTTATTTATTTATATGTTAAATCTTACCTGAGTAGATATATAGGAACATTTTTCAAAGATACCTGTGTATAAAAATAGCAGTAGGGATCTCGAACAGGTAGAAAAACGTGGAGGGGATAAAATTCCGTTAATATAAATGTTGAGAATTAAATTAGCTGACAACAATATTTTTACATTTACCAAGTGGAAAGCGATGCCGACAAATTAATTGTTGAGACGGCAATGAATTTGGAATCAAAAGATGTTGTTATAGTTTCAGAAGATATCGATGTCTTAGTGATATTAACGGCATTGGTAGATAAAGATCATGAAATATATTTTCTAAAACCACCCCGAGGCAAAGTTCAACAGGAAATATTTTCATCGAAATGTTTAGAAAAAATCATTACCAAATTGTAAAGAACATATTCTTTTTTTTACATGCCTTTACGGGTTGTGACACTACTTCTACGTTTATCAATAAAGGAAAAATTAAGTTTGCCAAAATTTTTGAGAAACGGATTGATTTACACGACTCAGTAAAAGTATTTAAAAATATCAATGAAGACCCCAATAATATATTGCAAGCAGGTGTAGCATGTATTTTGAGTTTATATGGAGCTCCGTCTAAAACTCATGATTTAAATACATTGAGGTTCAATTCTTTCATAAAAGCAACAGCCAAAAATACGAGTGTTCTTTTGTCATCACTGCCTCCAACAACTCCCCATCATGGCATATGCTTCCGTTGTGTTCGCACACTCAAAGCCATATCGTCTCCATAGATTGCAGAAACCGTTTCTTACGAAAGATCACAGGAGCCCCTTTCTAGGTACGAAACGAGAACCTCCATCTCGATCTCAAACTGCCCACCATCCAACAGTTCATGAAACGTGCCGCCAAGCATTACATTGATGCTGCCGAAAAGCATCCAAACCCTCTGGTCGTATCGGCCGCCAGATACGCACCCTCCCAGATCAGTAAAATTCGCCGCCCGAGGCATACTCTCATCATACCCGATGATGCTATAACCCTCTTCCAAGAGAGCAATAGGTCCACTAGCACTCTATACAAACACAGATCGCGTTCGTATCGACCTCGCCGCCGAGGTCCATCGCGACGACCTGTCCATGCCCTCCCCACCCTAGCTCGACGAGCCAGTCCGCGAGCTGAGCTAATAGCTTAAAAATTCCCGATTATAATAATCATATATATTCTGATCCAGCCTGTCCCTTGCTGTCCTCCCCCAGCGATGCCCTAAGCCGAGGCCCATACCCCACTAGGGGGTGCCCTTAGCGTGAAGTCGCTTAGTCGCAGGCCACGCTGGCGCGACGCGTCTTGCGTCTGCGATGAGCGGGAAATACAATAATACGGGTTGAACGGGGGGTGCCATGTTGGCGCGACTAGCGTGCGCGTCCGGCGACCGCGACCAGCGGAGGGAATAGTACGAGTTCGCGCGTCCTGCGTATTTATTAAATTGTTTTGAATTATCCGCGATGCAAAACATAAATACTGAGGAGTTTATTAATGAAATAATGTCTCGGCCAGCAACCTGGTGCAGTGAGGATGAGGATGATCAATATAAGAATAAATATGTAATAAAAAAACCGGCCAAGTGCGAGTCGGACTCCGCAGTGGATTCCGACCATTGGAAAGAACATTATACGTAATAAAGTCGCAATTATCTTGTTTTTTACCGACCGCATAATTAAGTTTGTTTGTAGAGGAAAATTGCTGATTACTTACTAGATCTCCTTGAAACCAATTTTCGGTGGAAGTTTGCATGGTAATATACATCATATATATTTTTTAGTTTTATCATTTTTTTATTTTAGAAGTTATAGGGGGGGGGGGGACATTTTACCACTTTGGAAGTGTCTCTCGCGCAGAATATTCAGTTTAGAAAAAAATGATATTAGAAACCTCAATATCATTTTTGAAGACCTATCCATAGATCCCCACACGTATGGGTTTGATGAAAAAAAAATGAGTTTCAGTTCTAAGTATGGGGAACCCCAAAATTTATTGTTTTTTTGTTTCTATTCTTGTGGGAAAATCTTAATGCGGTTCACAGAATACATCTTACCAAGTTTCAACAATATAGTTCTTATAGTTTCGGAAAAAAGTGGCTGTGACATACGGATGGACAGACAGACATGACGAATCTATAAGGGTTCTGTTTATTGCCATTTGGCTACGGAACCCTTTTTTTTTTTTTTTTTTTTCGGATGGGAAATCATCAAATGACCCCTCCCGCCGTGGGTGGGGCGGGTGGGAGTGTCAGACTCTTACTGACTAAAACCCATCCATGTTCCTTCCTCAGCCCTTTGTCTTCCGGGGGCGCGGTATCTCTTTCGAACGTCCCGCAGCCCCGGCAGGCTATGGCCCAGTGGGAGGGCCCCGTCGCTTATTGCTGACAGCTCTTTGAGGCGCGCGTGGAACACGAACGCGCCGTCGACGCGGGTCTGGTCCTTGCCGGACGGCGAGCCACCCATAGCTCACCGTCCGCAGCCCCGCGCCTACGGTGGCCGGGAGTCGTCTCGCGGCTCCCGACGCCCGTGGCGTCTCCCGCGGCGGCTGGGGCGTGAGGACTGTCGCTCCCTCACGCGTTCCGCCGCCTCCTTCTCCAGCATAACTGATTCGCAGAAGGAGGTGACGGCCTCCCATTCCATCTCGCTCCGGACCATGGCCTGAACCAGGGCCGGACGCGAGAGGTCGCCGCCGCCGATTGCCCCTACGAGGACACGGCGGTGCTCCGCCCAAGCGGGGCAAACCTCCACCGTATGCTCCACCGTGTCCTCCGGGCGATCTACGCAATGGTGACACCCGGGCGTTACCTCCCGCCCGATTTTGTGCAGGAACCTCCCGAAGCAACCGTGCCCGGTAAGGACCTGCGTCAGGCGGTAGGTGAGGACGCCGTGGCGTCTCCCTAGCCACTCCTCAAAGAGGGGACTTACCGCCGCGATTGCGGCGTGCCCTGCACTGGGTTGCAGCAGTCGCTCTTTCCACTCCGCCATGAGATCACGCCGGAGCTCCGTCCGCCAAGCCGCGATTTGCCGCGGCAGCGGAGGTTCGCCCCGGCGTTGGGCCATCGCGCGCCACTCGTACAGGCGCGCGAGGACCACCGCCTCCAGATCCCACGGCGGCAATCCGGCAAGGAGGCCCGCCGCCTCGCGGGAGATCGTGCGATAACCCCGGATCAGCCTAATGGCCATCGTCCTCTGGGGCGGGTTCAGGTACCGGGCACCTCGGCGTGCCACTGAACCCGCCCACACCGGGGCCCCATAAAGGGCCATGGATCGCACGACCCCCGCGTAGAGCCTCCGGCAGGAGGCGTTTGGACCCCCCAGATTGGGCAGGAGCCGCTTGAAGGCGGCCCCGGCCCTCTCCAGTTTGGGAGCCAAACGTCGGAAGTGCTCCGCGAAGTTCCACCGGCTGTCGAGGACAAGTCCCAGGTACTTCATCGTCGACTCGACGCCGATGTGAACCCCTCCCACCATGAGCTGGAAACCCGCAGGTGGCTTATTCCGAGGGCCATGAAACCACATGGCCTCGGACTTGTGCAAAGCCACCTCGAGACCCAGCCGCCGGATCCGATGACCGCTGCAACCCCGCGTGTCATCGCGTCGGCCGCCAATTGGTACGACCCCCCCTGCGCCAGGACAAGCGTGTCGTCAGCGTAACACACTACGCTGACGCCTCTGGGGAGGTCGGCTCGCAGCACCCAGTCGTAGCCGATGTTCCACAGGAGCGGCCCCAGGACCGATCCCTGTAGAACACCGCACGATATCTCTCGCCTTCTCCATTCCCCGTCGTGACCAGGGTAGATGACGGCTCTGTCCGTCAGGTAGTCCCCGACCACGCGACGGAGGTAGGTCGGCACCCGGTGATACCGGAGTGCCTCCCCAATGCTGCTCCAGGGCAGGATGTTGAACGCATTGGCGATGTCCAGAGACACCGCCAAGACGACCCCACCCCGAGACACCGCATCCCCCGCCGCGAGGGCCTCTACGCGTATGATGGCGTCCACCGTCGAGCGCCCCTTGCGGAAACCGAACTGGTTGTCCGCAAGATCCGGCCCAACTCCCACCAGGTGCCCGACGAGGCGGTCTGCAATCACTCTCTCGAAGAGCTTGCCCACCTCGTCGAGCAGTACGATGGGCCGGTATGCGGACGGGGAGTCCGCAGGGCGCCCCGGCTTCCGAATCAGGACCAGTTTTCCCACCTTCCAACGAAGCGGGAACTGGCCCCTCTCCAAGCATGCGCTCAGGAAGCCCCTCAGTCGGGGCCCGAGAGCCTCTGAGGCCAGGACCCAGGCTTTCCCTGGTATGGCTACGGAACCCTAAAAAGGGATGAAATAAGACAAAAATTCCCAGGAACTCAAGGTAGGTATTTATATGTATTAATTCATTATTAACGCAATCCTTAAAATTATTATTACGCGTCACGCGGCCGCTTCAACGTGGCAACTACAGCGGCAAGACGCAGCGTCTTTACTCCACCCGCTCCCGCAGGTCGCCGCCGCTCACCGCAGTCGCTCTAGCGTGGCCTGCGACTTAGTTTTGTAAGTTAAACCCTGGCTGGAGGCCCTAAATTCATTTAAGGCACTTCACAGGCAAGCCCGGTTAAGCAGTCGACAACCTTCTAGGTTGACATGCGAGATGCCATACAAAAAAAAATGCTATTTTTATACACAGGTATCTTTGAAAAATGTTCCTATATGTCTACTCAGGTAAGATTTAACATATAAATAAATAAAAAATACTGTTTAAAGTGAAAATATATGGTCAAACATTAATTTTTCATAATAATTTGTTTAAACAATGAAACAATGGAGTGCACAAAAATTTTTGGGTAAACATTGCAATTTACAGCTTAAAAAACAATATCCCACATCGATCATATTAATTCATTGACTATAACTCTAATCCGAGGATTTACGGTTTTGAATGCTCCAGGCACTCCACTATAGCTTTCCACCCGCGGCTTCGCCCGCGTAAACATTTTTTTACACCTTGGGTTACATTATTCAAGTTTTAATAGGGATCCCTAATTATTTCTGGATACAAATATAGCCTATGACACTTCGTAAAGATGTAGCTTTCATCCTCCATCATCCCTTATTTTATCCGCATGGGGGTTGAATTTATCAAAATGTTTATTGAGAATAAAGTTTCTTTAAACCTAAAATCCTATTTAAGCGGACGTCTTCATCATAGTAGCTCCAATCTTTAATTTCAGTTCAATCAGACGAAAATCTAAGAAGATTTATACAAACTTTCAACCCCTTTTTATCCCCTTAGGGGTGGAATTATTCAAAATTCTTTTTAGGGTATGCCTACGTCATAGTAGCCAAATTTCAGCCCGATCCCTCTAGTGGTTTGGGCTGTGAGTGCGTTGATAGATCACTATGTCAGTCAGTCAGTCAGTCACCTTTGAGTATTATATATATTTAGATTTAGATATAACCGTATTTTCGATCAAAAATCACTTAGATTTTGTTACGTTTAAATTAATACGTTCATCCTAGGCCCACGGTAGTTCTAGAAATTATTACACAATACACGACATAGGCCTTATGCCGAATCTCCCACCTCTCCCGGTCCTCAGCTTAAAGGGACCAACTTCTGCGTACAACCATTCGCAGATCGTCATTCACGCCTTGTCTGAGTCTTATTTTACGCTGAATTAACTACTAAGCTTCCTGAACTGTAAATTTTACATTAAACATAGTCCGTTTACACGTAAAGAGAAGTCAGGAACCGCATTAGGTATAATTACGAGAAAGCGCGAAGTGCGCTACTTCAGTGAGAGTTTACGTGAGAAGCTTGTCTCATGTTGTCTCATGTGTGTCTCACGTGTGTCTCTTATGACAACGCGTTGTAATAATTAAATGCCTGACTATTTGATTCACACTACGGCATAAGTGTTTAGACCTGCTTATACAGCAATATGTGTAAAGATTTTACTCTTGCGGTTCGAGCTTGAATCATACGCCTAGCCTTTTCCCATGTTGGGTTGGCTTTCAGACTAACTGGATGCAGCTGAGTACCAGTGTTTTACATGGAGCGACTGCCTATCTGACCTCCATAACCCAGTAACCGAGTTACACGGTACCCCTTGGTAAGACTGGTTGTCAGATTTTCTGACTTCTGACTACCCGTAACGACTGTCAAAGATCTGCAAATGACAGCTGGGACCAACAGCTTAACGTACTTTCCGAGGCAGGGAGGAGTTTCTCAATGACAAAGATGGACCCATCCACGGAACGACCACGCCAAGCGCAGCTTAACCTTTGATCGGTTGAACCGTGCGGCTGTTACTTAGCCTCGAGCTACTCGCAGTTCGAGCTTGAATGTAGCATGAAAGTTTTGTGCACTCAATAGCAATGTGTTTGAGTCAGTCTGCCAGGCATAATATAGATACGGCAATTTTTTTTTAAACCGATATCTACGACACGTGGTGAATACGGGTAGAAATAATGAATACAATGCGTTAATTACAAAAAAAAACCAACTCCTTTAAAGTAATACAGGAATACCAGTCTTTCCATATTTAAGTAATCATTGTCTGGGTTATGCTAAACCATTGCAGTACTGCTAAGCGTACTCCTGCTACATAGAAGACAGCATTCTACTCTACGGGGGTTCATTTTTACCCATAAAAACATACTGACATAGATATTTAACTAACAACGCAATCAAACAAGCATGTCATCTGTACTCCCCGCTAAGTGAACCACTATTCTATTTGTGAAACAAAAAGCTAAAGCAACAGCCAGATAAATAACTATTTAAGTCCCGGTCCCACAGTACGCGAGTAGTAAGCGAGGCTACATGAACTGAGACCCACGGTAGTGTGGTAGCAGGAAATACTATAGGTACTTGAGAATGTCATTGCATTTTTTACGACCTGAGTGGTTAAGTGGTCAACATGCGGAATACCATGCAAGAGGTCCCGGGTTCGGTTCCCGACCGGGCAGAAATTGAAATGATGAATTTTAATTTCTGTGTCGGGTGTTACTATGTATTTAAAAAAACCGGCCAAGTGCGAGTCGGACTCGCGCACCGAGGGTTCCGTACATTTTTATTCCCTGCATTATTTTAATACGCTTAAAATTATTAAAAAAATATATATTATGTGATGTAACTAAAGATTTATGGTTTTCGTAATTTTTCCTGTATCTATGCTATAAGACGTTGCTTCGTACCAAATTTCAAGATTCTGAGTTCACGGGAAGCACCCTGTAGGTTTTGATTCCCTTGCAAGTGTCGAAAATTTGCGGCATAAACGGCTGTATCTTTTGATTGCGTTGGCTTAGAAGTTTGATTTTTTCACAGCTTCAAGGGACAGTAGACCTGAGTAATTGATATAAATTTCAGCTTCATACCTCCACGCGTTCCTGAGAAAAAGGGTCTTGACAGACGGACGGACGGACAACAAAGTGATCCTATAAGGGTTCCGTTTTTTCCTTTTGAGGTACGGAACCCTAAAAAGTATATAAGTAGTATCCGTTAAGCTAGCACCCATAACACAAGCATAGTTGCTTACTTTAGGGCTAGATGGCGCTGTGTGAAATTGTCCAAAGATATTTATTTATTTATTGCAAATGTCCAAACTTTGTCACTAAAATATTTTTACAAACATTTTTATCAGACCTCTCGATCGCACTTACAGGCTTTAAGAACCCTAGTATTATGTGTGACAAGGGATTTGTCGATAGCCGATAACAGGTAATGAAAAGCAAGGGAGAGAATATAATACAAAACATTGTTTGATATATTTTTTATTTCTGCATTCATTATCGACTTAACGCGTTACCACATTCCTTTATCGATAATGTCACACATTCCTATAGTCTTAATGATTTGTCACTAATTTCGCACGTTTGTAATGGCTCCAGTAAATAAAGGTGCTGTTGCAAATTCCCCGCTCCCGCGCCCGCTCCGCTCGTGCCCGCGTACTGTGTAGCCCGACCCCAAGTTACAGTACCAACGTCTGTTTGTCTGCTTGCCAAATTCCAGATATAGCTTTTAAAACTTTTCTAGAACTGTTCTACTTAAAATTGTGAGATGAAAATTTTTGCGGTCAACTTTCATAAATTGTTATTGTTTTTGTTTATCCTGTTATGAATGTCATGAGAATTTCTTACGGTTAAGTAGGAATGGAGGTTCTTTCTTCTTTCCGTCGTTTTTTTGGGGTTTGGGACAGCAATTTTAAATATGGAAATGTCATGATTTTGAATGGAGAATACGTACTGCTGTCTATGTATATAATAATTTTTAACCATCGACGCAAAAAGAGGGGTGTTATAAGTTTGACGTCGATGTCTGTCTGTGTTTGTATCTGCCTGTGGCATCGTAGCTCTCAAACGGATGGACCGATTTCGATGCGGTTTTTTTTAATTTGAAAGCCAGTTTCATTGCTGTGGTTTTTAACTATGTTTGGTGAATATCAATTCAGCAGTTTAAGAGTATCAGCTCTTTTTCATAATGATGTAGACATTTTTACGTAGGGGTTTTTATATATTTTTTTTAATTTATCTTGTAACCTAAAGCTTTTATTTAAAAAAGTGGATCGTTTAAAAGCATTCTGATGATTTTGGCAAAAAAAAATGGTGTTTTTCTTTCTATAAAGTGTATGCCCCTTTCTACAGCAATTAATTTGCTTACAGACACAACGACCTTCCGTGGAACATCAGGAAGTTCCTCCGCAACCAGATCAACGAGTTCGAGCTGAACACCGACTTGACCGTGGTGGAGCCCTGGTCCATCTCCAAGTATTCCCACACGGATCTGCCTAGGCTGAAGACGGGGATGGTGGGAGCCCAGGTACGAATAGTATAAGCATAGCCTTTTTATTCCAGATTGGTTAAGAAGAGTGATGTTGATCTGTTCTGTTCTAGTAATTATGTTGGACATACAAATATAATTTAAGATAAGTCAGGTTAAAACAAAACCTCAAAAAGACGTGAGCAGTATGGTCCTAACCTCAAGGGGTTTACTCTAAGCAACTGCAAAGTTCCACTATCTACCTTCTGACTCCATCATCTCTGTCAGCTCCAAAAGATCCAATATGAGTGTTTCTCATCCAAACATACAAATTTATTTTCAGTCGACAGTTAGAAGTAAGCTTATATTAACTTCCAGGATTCGATTGCATTGCCAGATTATCAGTTTAAAGCAAAGTTAAGATGCTTGTTAAAAAAATACTTTCATACTTTCCCAAATATTTATTAAATTTTAGGTCAATCAGATTTTTTCTTCGGATTATAAAAAAACAATCCTTCCAGCCCGTCTTATGAACCCCATTAACCAAAAAACAGAAATTCATATACATAGATAAATACCTATTATTGTTATCGTTTTCTATTCAAATAATATCCTTGAACGTTACTATGTAGGTACCAACTGAAGCAGTAAACCTATATGATTTACGACTGCAGCTACCTATACAAAATGACGGAACCCGTTATAAATTTTACATAGAATCTAAAATGGGTTCGCTGATATATGACGCAATTCGATCAGCATTTAAGGGTCATACGACTATTTATTTGTCAGGAATTCATTGTTTGAATATTTGAACATTTTACCACGTGAAGAACTTTTTCTTTGGGTAGGAAATCATCACATGACTCCTCCCGCCAAGAGCGGGGCGAGGAGTGTCAGACTCTTACTGACTATAATCCGTCCATATTCTTTCCTTAGCTCTTAGTGTTCTGGGAGTGGGGTGACTCTTGTGAACATCCCGCGGCACCAATATGAAGGGTGAAACTTTTTGACAATAGGTCATTTTATCCCTTTTGGACACTTTATATCAGTAACCGAGTGGTCCAGGACACCTTCCTCTCTGGTTCCTTCATCTCTGGCTTGCCTTCATTGTCTGGCTAGAGTGAACAATTATGAGAACAGGTCTTCTGGCTTTGACTTGCCTTGATCCGCCGTCCAAAGTGAAGTCAGAGGGCGTAAGCTTCGTGGTATATGGTGTGTGAGTTAGTGTTCCTGGATCCCCATGGTGCAAGTGATCTGATTTTAAAAGTCCAAAGAAGCGTCTTCACCTTCCAGCCGCTCAGATACCCATTTGTGCTTCGATGAAACTATCATCATCTGCCTACCCCTTTTCCCAACTATATTAGGGTCGGCTTCCAGTCTAAGCCGGAGGCAGCTAAGTACCAGTGTTTTTACGGAGCGTCTGCCTATTTGACCTCTAGTACTGGGTAGAACATCCGTTAGTAAAACTGGTTGTCACATTTTCTGGCTTCTTCCTCTGCTTCTTATCAAAGATCTACAAATAACAGCCGGGACCAACGGCTTAATGTGCTTTCCGAGGCCCGGTGGAGTCTCAATATGATAGAGATGGTCAGCCACCCACGGATGATGCACAAAGCGCAGCTTAACTTTTGACGATTGACCCGTGCGGCGGTAGCGAAGTAACACTTAACTACGACCAAACCATCCCCACTAATATTATAAATACGGAAATAACTCTGTCTGTCAGTTGCGCTTTCGCGGCTACCAATACCTATAAATATGTATATTTCCGAAATAGATTGACATTTGCAGAAAGATGCTTTTATCCGGTTCCGTGAAATAGTTCACTTGGGTTGCAGGTGAAACGTAAGAAAAACATAAATAAATAATTTTATTTATTTATTTATATTTCAATTGACCACCATACATAAAAAGGTTAAAAATAAGCTTATTACAGTAAAGGTACAAATGGAGTCTTATCTTCTATCTATACTTATAATAAATATGTAGAGAGGTCAATACTGTACATGAAATATATTTCCAAAATAACTATCAGGGGCTGATTAGGGATCGATACTGATGCCAAAAATGCAATCAGTAAAATTTTTGTCTGTCTGTATAATCATTATAGAAACAAAAACTACTAAACGGATTTTAACGAAACTTGGTACAATTATTTTTCATACTTCTGAGCTGGTTATAGTATACTTTTCATCACGCTACAATCAATAGGAGCAGAGCAGTGAAGGGAAATGTTGGGAAAACGGGAGAAGTTACATCATTTTGTTTAAACGCGCTAATCTCAGAAACCGCTGGTCCGATTTGAAAAATTCTTTCAGTGTTAGATAGTCCATTTATCGAGAAAGGCTATAGACTATATATAATCACGCTAAGACTAATAGGAGCGGAGCACCACTATTCCACGCGTACGAAGTCGCTGGCAGAAGCTAGTCGCTAATAATGACTTCTTCCAGGCAACCATAGGATAGACAAAAAGAGTTGGACAAGAAATGGATGTTATAGAAATACCCATTTTTTTAATACGGCAACATAAGAAGAATCAACAAAGCTACGTGTTTAACGATCGGTCATTTTATTACTATTGCTGTAGGCGTAATAATGATTTTCGCAGCCGGATTAGTAATCACGAGTTCTTGTTATTAGAGATAGTTAGGCATCCCCTATAATCGGCCATAACGAGATCCACAGTAGCGCAATAGTGGCCTATTTCTGGCTTATTTTATAGACACCCTTTCTATAAAGTAAACTAGATACTCAGTATCATATGATTCGAGGGATTTTCTATTTGGTTTGACAGGGTGCTTTGATTTCTTGTAATTCGTTTCTATGAGTAATTTTTATTGTAGTTATTTTATTATAGACTAGATGTCGTGGGTGAACTTCGTATCACCTACATCTATCTTAAGTTTTTCTCACCGTTTAAACCTTCCCTGGACTACGACAAACATTTTAAAACCAAAATTAGCGAAATCGGCTCAGCCGTTTTCGAGTTTTAGCGAACATCAATTTTTTTATATAAAATTATATTGAAGTCCAATTAATTACTTCATTTAAGTTTTGATAGATCATTTTCTACTATTACCTAGTACTAACTCAAATTCAAACTCAAAATATGCATACTAAGGTTAAATACTACATAATGTTCAGCTTAGCGCCTTTGTAATTTTTGTTTAATAGGTTTTATAAAATAAATAAAATTGTTCTCTTGTTTGGTATAAAGTAGTACATAATATTACAAAGACACTCATTATTTATTACTATCAAGAGAAACAAAAAGATAATTAAAAAACTTTAAATAGACGAAAACAGATACACAACCATGTGAACAATCCGACAAGCAGTAATCGCATGAACGAACAACAAGACAAACTTTCCTTTTAACAGGATTAGTTTACCCATATAATATATTAACGTACCTACATACATACATACACATCACTTACTACATAGAAAATCTAAATAACAACTACTGACAACGGGCCGTACCCAAAATCTTCGAAACTAGACCCTTTGTCCGTCGACCTCGAATCTGGAATATTCGAGAACCTTCCCGAACTAACTAGATAATACCTTCGTTGTAATAGTTTGATCTGGGAACTAACGCTGCGTCAGATAGTTTGGTATTGAGTGGTTTAACACTTCTAAGAGCAATTTCCAGCGAAATATTCACGTTCAACGTTTACTTTATAGAATTAAGCTTCATTTTCAAGTCAATATTGTAACAAGGTATGTCAAATATTGGGTTGCAGAGATCAATTTATGCTGTACTACCTGTTTCTCGTGGTTTCACCCGCACAAGAGGAAAGTACTTTGCGTACCCATATAAAATGTATCCTATATGTTAATCTCGATTATAAACTACGTGTGTACCAAAACTCATCCAAATCGATTCAGTAGGTTTTGCGTGAAAGAGTATCAAACATACACCCTCACATACTTTCACAAGATAGATTTTTCTTGAGCTTCGCATAACAATAGACTATTCTACATTGACTGAGACAACTGGAGACATTAAAGAGGATATTTCGTCACTCTCATAGTTCAATGGTTAAAAATGCGGCTTTAAGGTACTTTGGTGGACGGAACCAGTTCAAGAAAACGGTCGCCCATCCATTGACTATCTGTGGCAACCGCTGCTTAACCTCATAAGCTCTAAAGCCATGTTACGTCAGCAGTCATCTATAAAACAGGTTTCAAAAACTGTTGAATTTTACCAAAGGTCAAGCCGCGCCTTACAGTTTAAAATTTACACAGTAACAAATTCAACAGTACATAATCACAAAAAATGTTCCAACATCTATCTCTAAAAAAATAACCCGTTAAAATTGTACGGTCATAATAAATTGTACCCAATGACTCTTTCGTAGGCAGCAAAAATATTTATTGCTGGCATAAATTCAAATTAGACCCCAGTTTGCTACTGTGGGTGCAAAAACACCGATCTGGGCGCAGGGGGTTCACCCTTCATGTGAACCCCACCTGATATTAGGACATGAGTTTGTCTTTCGTTCATAAAATATTAATTACCTAAAGCTTTTTATTAGGGTATGATCGTACTTGTAATGAAAACAAGATTAAAATAAAATTGTAAGCAAATCCGGGTTTTCTAAATTAATAAATGAATTTAAAAGTATCCCCAGAATGTCATTTATCTCCATAAAAAAACATCTGAATCGGTACCATTTTACCGAAAAACGTAGGTTGGATTAGGGATACTAGGAGGGCGATGGACCTGACGGCCTGCACCATCGCCATTCTGCGAAAGCCGCAGAGGGCGATGGCCGTCAGGGTCGTCCGCGGGTACCGCACGATTTCCTACGAGGCGGCTTGCGCTCTGGCCGGATCCCCGCCCTGGGACCTGGAGGCGAAAGTACTCGCGTCGCTGTATCGGTGGCGCGAGGAAGAGCGGGCACGGGGCTTCGGACCGGTGCAGCGGCAGATCGCGCTGCGCCGTACGGAGCTCCGCCAGGTCTTGGTGGCGGAATGGCGGGAAAGGCTTCTGCGCCCTACCGCCGGCCTCGCTACCGTCGAGGCGATCCGGCCAGTGCTCGACGCATGGCTCGGGAGAAGGCACGGCTCCCTGTCGTTTCGGGTGACGCAGGTGCTGTCGGGGCATGGGTGCTTCGGCAGGTACCTGTGTCGCATAGGCAGGGAGTCGGACGCTCGGTGCCACCACTGCGTCCATTGCGGGGAGGACACGGCGCAACACACGCTCCGGGAGTGTGTGTCCTGGGAGGAGCAGCGCCGTGCCCTCACCTCGGTAGTAGGAGGCGATCTGTCGCTGCCGGCCGTTGTTCGGAGTATGGTCGGCAGCGCAGAGTCGTGGGACGCGGTGGTGTCCTTCTGCGAGGACGTGATGTCGCAGAAGGAAGCTGCGGAGCGGGAAAGGGAGATCTCAACTCTCGACCCCGCCCGCAGCAGGCGCACCGGGCGCCGGAGGAGGGCGGTCAACGCCCTCTTCCGCCCCCCATAAACGGGTCCAGGGGCGACGGACTTGGGGAAGTCCCCGCCCCCCATGATAGGACCCGAGCCGGCGGCGCGCGTCTGTGTCCACGCGCGCCCCCGAGGCGATGCACGGGGTAGGACACCTCACTACCCCGTGCAGGAGACGAGGCCCGGCAGGACGGGCCGGCACCAGTGCGGGGCTGCGGACGAATCAGGATTCCCGCGGCCCCGCGCGCACGTGCGAGAAGCGACACCGGGGTGGTTTTAGCCGGTAAGAGTCCGGCACTGTTCCCGGCCTCCCCAGGCCGGGTTCGTCCATGAGGATTTCCCCCCGAAAAAAAAAAAAAAAAAAAAAAAAAAAAAAAAAGGGATACTAGGAAAGGAAAGGAAGGTTAGTTTAAGTCTTAGGAAAAATAGTATTATAACATAAATGAAACACAACCTTAATTCTAAGCCAACTGGGCGCCTTATCCATTGGTTAGTAAAGCTGTAATTACAAGTTACAAAACTTTAAAATAGAAAGCACAATGACAAACAGTACCTACATTGTGATTTTTTTTGTAACATCACTTATAGCATCATCTTACTTTCACGCTCACCCACAGTCATTTTTTACGGAATAAGAAATCATCAAATGATTCCTCCAAAAGTTTCAGTCTCTTTCTAACTAAAACCCTAATGAATCTTTCTGAAAAACTTCTTAGCAGTTTTCTGTTACCTTTCCCGCACTGTTTTAACTTATTTAAAACCCTAAAATGGTTACTCAGATACCCTTAGGGTCTAATATGTTAAGGGTCAAATTACAAGGCCAAGAGGTTAGTATTTCCAGCAGCATCATTCATACACTAACCACTCTTACTAAGTCTTCATCTCGATAAACGAAAGAGTAAAAACATATAAATAAACAAAGTTGTCTCCCTCACACGCATACCAGTGATAGTAATTCGACTAATGTATGCATCTGTTCCCTACTAGTAGTGTAAACAAAGCACAGAGCGATGGCTAAGCGATTCTCGTTTCGAGTAATATTTTTCCACAACAGGTGCGCGCGTCTTGCTTGAGGGTTAACCGCAAGATACGAGCTGCTTGCGGGGTATTTTTTATTCCTTTACCACCTTACTATTCAACAAAAAGATAACGTATAGATTACGAATCATAGAACGGCCAAATTATAAGCGTGTTAATTTTTTTTGCTAAAAAAGAGAGCAACGGTGAAATATGACGTCATCATGTCAAAACGCTGAGTAACTCCAACATTCATAAAACCAATAACGTTTTGTGTGACAAGGATGGAGAATTCTCCCTCTAAAAACTTCTATAGCATGTATCTTCTGTTTTTTTACCGCAAGCGTGAAATGGATCATTGCTCGCTCACTGTTCCGGCATGGTGTGTGGTCAAAAGTGACCATCAAATAGCATCACCATACAACGCCTTCGCTTCCTTACCACACCACGCCCAAATGTACATAAATTCGTTCCACGTGGCCCAACACTCTGATCTCGCAGCCATCTATCTCTCGATGGCAGTGACATACAACGCCACCAGCTAGATTTGTAACCACACGTTAATCCGAAAAAGAAATAAAGATGTCTAGAAACACATGATATACATAATTCACGTCCAATATACCTAATTTTACGTATCAATTTCATCATCATAAGCCCACGCTTATCTTATCTCAGCCTTGGGTGAAGGTCTCTTCTCTTACAAAGAAGGTAGGGAGCATTGATCACCACGCTTGCTCAAGTCGGATTATCAGTATCAATTTATATTAAAATTACTTGTCTAGGCAATAAAAGACACCTACTGTCCAAATTTCATTACCAGGTCCAGCCGTTCTGGCTCTGCATTGATGAGTTAGTGAGTCATTCCAATGTTGATAAACAATTTCAAGCCCAACTTCACATTAATATCTGTGGAATTTCCGCAGACAATTTGTAGTGAGGTCAACGACATCATAATAAAATACCGGTGAAAAATCGTGGGTCATTTAACCCTCAGGGTCTGGGCTGGCGATAAAACGGGAACTATTTGTAAAACTCGTAAAGTTTTCCTTGAGAGTTCTTATCGTGAAGGGAACGTAAGGCATTTACGAGTGTCTATATTCTTTTCAGCAACCTACCAGCTTATATTTTCTGTCTTTATTTAGGAAGCATGAAATAGAGATTAAAAAATAAACAATAGCATAATCTCTGGCCAGCGATTTGTCTAAGTTTTATGACCTGGAAATTACCTCAAAAGACCGTCTCGGAGATATTCATTAATAAACACTAATTTATTATAAAGTAATTATTACGAACCGTAATCATCATTTATACTTAAAATCTTTTTAGAGCTTCTTCATGGTAGAAGCATATTGTCTGCAATACATCTCGAAACTGCGCCATATAATATCATTAGACTTTATCAGTCTTTTATTAAAACAGCCGGGTTCACTCGTGCTCATAAAACGCACAGACACTTGCCTACAAACTCCTCGGCCCAAAACCATTTTCTGAATTTATAAAACAGCCTTTGCACATCGTCTTATTCGATTTAAAACCTTATGATAAAACTTTAAAGTCGACTATCGTAGTTTCTTTTGGCTTGGGTTAGAAATGATTTGTTTTGTATCCTACCATTATTGAGAATTCTTGGAAAAGTATTTTTTGATGCGTATGGGAATTTGTGTCGTAGTAATGCTTGTCTTTGGGCTTGCTGTCAGTTTGTGTGATTTATGGGGGGGAATTTATATTAACCCCGTATCACAAAGAAAACTATTGTGGTACATCGTATATGCTTATAATGGAAGTCCTTCTGTCCCATAGAACTGATTAAATATAAAAACTGGTAGGTTTCCAGTTTTAAGAGAAACCAGAAATACACCAACTTAGGCGTAGAAATTACCCGAACTCATGAAAATGCTCATCTAAATAAATCATCTAATAGTGAACAATTTACCCAGATACGAATTTTGACTATTTGGCAAGATTCAATTTAGATAAATAACAAATATATCCATACTCTAATATTTATTAATTTAACATTATAGCATAACACATTCTTAATAATATACTTATTTAGAATCTGTTCCTCACAATTCTCTCCCCTTGGTCTTCGAACTGCTTCTTCGCTACCCAGAGTCTATTGGCTCCAACCATACCCGCGAAAACAGCTCCCCCTAACCAGGCCACTGCGTATGCTTCCGACGTATGAATAATATTCACGGGTCTATGAATTATTGACTCGATTTCTCGGGCCAGCCGTTTATTCAACCCTGGCATTGTCGCCATGCCTCCGTGAGTGACAATAGCGTCATACATTTCAGTTTGTAGTTCAGTGTCACATTTTAAGACTGCAGTCACTAAAGCCTCTTGGATAGGCAAAACATCATCCTGCTTACCAATCACCATCTCTGGTTGGAAGTACATCTCGCCAGCCATGAAGGACTCCTCACTCACATCTATCTCTTTCCCACACGGCAGCTTATACTTCTTCGTGTACTCCTGTCGTGATGCAGCGCAGTTCTCGGTGGCGTAAACGTAATTTCTCCTGACGTCTTGGATTACGTCATCGATTTTGTCACCAAGGCGTAGCCCTCGATTTTGAAAGGATTCTTTGATGTAGCTGGTTAGTTGGATCCCAGCGATGTTGGTTAGCATATTGGCATAGCTGATGGATCCACCTGCGTATACTGGGTTGATTTCCGTAATGTCGTGGCCTAGACCAACGGAGAGGCCAGTGGTGAACCCAGATCCGAATAGTGCTAATACGCTTTGCGGCTTGACGCACAACGCGGGAGCATTCAGACTTTCGAAAAAAGTCTCGCAGCATTTTACTCTGGAATAAAAGAGGAAACAATGTATCGTGAACGTGACGTAAACCGTCTCAGTGCGATGTAACGGAACAGTGTGGACGTCTTTAAAGAGTGTGAAAACCGGGTCTTATGAATAAATCCTTTTGGTATTGTGAAAAGGCAAACTCAGTGAGATTTTTATTTTAAATAGCTTTAGTTGTTCGTCGAAGCAATCGGTATTTTAATATATTTAGGTACACTTTTATTCATCGCTATTGGGCACTTTGATACAGATATTATTATTTAGATATATCTATACAATAGGTATAGCTTGCTTTTTTCTTAATACTCTTACTACAAGGCCTACTTCGTAATTTTTATCCAAACTGTTAGAGTATAGTTTTTTTTATTACCTATGAGAGTTTAGGAGCTAAAACTTGGACATAGCTAAATATTTTGAAATAAAAAACAAATTCATAAAATCTGTTTATTTCAAGTCCATACAGTTTCACATATTCTGTTTTTATGTAGGTACAGATATTGAAGGCATATTTTCAAACAACATTTTTGATCATGCATGGATTTTCAATCAAATAAGTACTAATATATATTCATAATATTTTACCAAAGAGTTAGAGTATGGGGTTTTGAGTAGTAGTGACGCAACAGAGCAACAATATAACTGCATCACTAAATTTATAAAGAGGTTAACGTCAATCAGAGCAGAAATCAAATAAATAGAATATTAAAAATAAATAATGAAATAATACGAGTAAAAAGGACTAAAATAATCATGTAGGTATGATTTTATAAAACAAACTAATCAAATTAGGTATGATTTTTGTAAATATAGCAAATTAAATGAGACAGAAAGATAAATTTGTTGACAAAATTAAGTTTTATAAAATATCAAAGTAAAATATTCCTGCAACATGCCATCTAGTTACCATTGCATTGAAGAGACATTAAAGTGTGTAGAATAATATTATAACACACTCCTTTATTATCAACTATCAAACTAAAACGTAACAAATTAAAGTATTACTAGAAAAACTTGTAAATTATCTAATAATCATATAGGACATGTAAAATAGAAACATCAATAAGCCAATGCAGTATATGGGTTCTAACCTGGACTTGATCTAACATAGTAATAAAATATTTACTTCCAACATATTTGGACCAATTGTGTTATACAAGCCTTGAACTGAAAATTGATCATTTAGGCACTAATCTAACTTTTCTCGTCGATACAGCACACGCTATGTTTTAAATATTTTAAAATCCTTCTTCAATAGTAACTTTAGAATCTGTTCCTCACAATCCTCTCTCCTTGTTCTTCGAACTCCTTCTTAAGCACCCACACTCTCCTAGACTCCTCCATTCCCGCAAATATGGCTCCGCCTAACCAAGCCACCGCGTAAGCCTCCGAAGTATACAAAACATTCACAGGTCTGTGTATTATTGACTCGATCTCTCGTGCCAACCGCTTATTCAAACCTCGTATGGTCGCCATACCTCCGTGAGTTACAATAGCGTCATACATCTCAGTTTGAAGCTGTTCGTCACATTTCAACACTGCAGTCACTACAGCTTCTTGTAAATTCAAGCCATCCAACTTCTTTCCCATCACTAAATCTGGTTGGAAGTACATCTCACCAATCATAAAAACCTCATCGCTGACATCTATTTCTTTGCCACACGGCAGCTTATACTTCTTCTTATAATCTTGTCGTGTTGAAGCACTGTTTTCGGAGACGTAAGCATACTCCGTTCTCAAGTCCTGGATAACATCTTCGGTCAGATTGCCAAGAGCTAACTCGCGCTTCTCGAAGGCATCTTTGATGTAGCAGGACAGCTCGTATCCAGCAATATTGGATAGCATATTAGCGTAAGTGATGGAGCCTCCTTCGTAAACTGGATTGATTTGCGTGATGTCATGGCCCAGATCAACTGACAGTCCTGTGGTGCGACCTGACCCGAAGAGGGCTAGCACGCTCTGTGGCTTCACACACAACGCGGGTGCATTAAGAGCTTCGAAGAAAATCTCGCAGCACTTTGCTCTGAAATAAAATATTTTGTTTGTATCCTTTAGGTATTAGACTGCGTAAATACAATGCGAAAAATAAAAACCGAAATAAGGAAGATAAACAGCTGAACTTTGCACCCTTGTGAGGGATCGTAATCCGTCTTTCTAACAACAACATTAGTATTCCGAGAGCATCCTGTGCAGTTAATTCCGTCCAGATAGGACCGGGAGTCGAACCCCGCTGTGGGTATCGGGCGAGCCGGGCTTAGTACCAGCCTATGATTGATTACCGTGAAGAATTATGTTTCCTTTTGAATAACAACACGAAAGTCATATCTTTTTTACCATCTTATTCTTAATAAAGCTTTATTAATCATATTTTAGCTATCGAACTGCGTTGTCCGTTTCTGTGAAACTTTATTTTATTTTGGCAAAAAAAGACAAAATTTAAATCTTAAATAGCTTTGTGCGAACGGCGTTGAATAAGAATGTTAGTAAAAAGTTCCGTTCTATCAATTTTCAATATGTTTTCAAAATAACTGTGTACGGACGCCGACACCTGGCTTGTACTGGAAAACAATATGTTCGATAAACTGTCGCTTTTTAATACAAACAGTGTTATCGCCGTGTCAAAAGCATAAGCATGTCATAATCGCACAGGTCTTTTTAAATTAAATACTCTTACCCTTATAGAAACCTGGTTAAAAAATGATTATATTTTTTATATAAAATATTCGGTGTACGATCATTTGGTGGATTTTTAATTATAAAATCAAAGTGATAAATACCTACTGAAAACCATAATAGCCATGTTTTTTAAAACCGACTTCCAAAAAAGGAGCAAGTTTACAATTTTTATTTTTATAATTTGTATGTGCAAAAAATATATCGTATTTTTTTATTTGTTTTTAGCTGAATGAGGCTGAAAATCAGGGTTAAAATTACAAAATACACCACTCAAAATGCCCACCCTTCAAAGCTTCCTATGTTTTTCGCTGGGGTGAAGAAGAAATTCCCCAGCAACACATCTGTCAGTCATGTTTGAAGAACAATGTCTATCAAAAAATCAAAAATATGTGAACTCTGCCAGCGAGAAAATATTCCCTCCGTTCACCCAGTTGATAGATTATGATTATCCTCAAACATGACATGGTATAGTTATGCAAAGACATTCAATTTCCTACGTTGACTGTACTGTACACACGAACCACTAATGATATGACTCGCGCGAAAGACGTGCAGGAAATAGTAGCCTTGTACAGCTTTCTACAGACAGAAAGACGATACAATAATATGACTATGTATTTGTCGACATCTGCTATATTATGTTCACTTATTTCTACGAAATTATTAACTTCGGAAGTAGGATATTTTAAACACTTTTACACGTCAATAGCTTTGTTATTATGAGAACGCTGGCGCTGGCATTTCCTAGCTGTCTGCCCCTGAGAAGAAATGCCGAAACAAACTCAGGGGTCGTGGTCTCTTTTAAAGTCCATACAACTTGCTGATTTCCATACAATGCCCATTTATAATGTGAGTGTATTCGTGTAAGCAATGTCTGAAATGGCCTTTTGATGAAATATCCATAGCAGATTTGAGTTGACCTGTCCCTACAGATGGCACGCATGCATCAGTCATTGTGTAGCTCAACCACATTTTAGGGAGCTCAACGACCTGCCACACGACGACACCAGATCTAAGGAACATTTGCGTAGGCCAGTTAAAAATTATATTCATACCCGTATTCTAATCTATACATATGAAATGCTTTGTCCAGAATGACTGACAGCTCAACGCACAGCCTAAACCGCTGATCGTAGAGACCTGAAACTTGAACGTAGGCATTGGATAAGAAAGAGTTTTCCGACATTCTACACCTAAGGGGGTGAAAAAGGGTGAAAAAGGGTGGCAAAGTTTGCATGAAATTCTGTCATTTTTAATTTATAGCTCACGCGGGAAAACATTCTGGTGGAAAACTAGTATTTTATAAATGTAAAATGATATTTTTTCCAGTAATTAATCTAGGTAAGCCCGTCAAAAATGAATACCATAATTGCTATAATTTCATTGCGTTGATGTTTAATTAATATTCTATATACTAGCTGTTTTCCCCCGGTATCACCCTGACCCGAAAGAACCACTACACGCACCCGGATAAAAAATTGCGTAAAACCGTCTCAGGGTCCCATCTATCTCTAAATCAAATCGGTTCAGGCGTTTTAACGTGAAATTGTAACAAACAAACATGTTTAATATTATTTAGGATTAATAGTACCTGGAATAAGCTTACTAATTACATACAAATAACTCGTAAAATACATATGAATCATTGAGCAATATTATACGTATAACACTCATAAATATGGAGGCAATCGCTTCAACCGATATTTACAGTGCTATCAAATTAACACGAATATTATATTTGAGCGAAGAGCAAATATTAAGCTTCGATTGATATTGATGTTCTCGACACAATAATTCGACTTCACTGGTTAAATACGAATTTAACATATAAAATGTAATTTTATATGTTAAAATATAAAGTTTCTGATTTTTATATAAATTAAAAGTATTTGGTACAAAACCGTTTGCGAGGTTTTACGTATAGTATATTTTGTATTTATTATAATGTTGTATGTAACATATAGTTTTGTATATTTATTTATATTCTCTTTAACGCACTTGTCTACATCTCTTTTATTGCTATTCTCTTATCGCAGGTATGCTGGAAGAGATTTCTTTTGAAATTAGCAATACCTTTTTACCATTTTTCTTTTGTGTGTAAATAAATAAATTCTATTTGGTATAAAATAAAAGCTCGGTTTTAGAAACCATAATGATTTCCTTACAAACTAGTTTTAAATAAAATTTACCATGTAGAAGCCTTCTGTCTTACTGCTACAACAGATTTCCTTACATTTTCATTTACCATGTACCCGAAGGTTATCAAATACAGCCGTTAGTTGCTTTCTTGTGTGTGAAATGTTCAAAATTGCTTGATTAAAATAAACAAAGGATACCTACTTGTCCTTCATGGTAGTGGCGGGGGCACACGATAGCAGCACCGCTCTGTCTTCAGGAGCCGCCTTCAGCTCCCTGTAGTATATGTGATGCCACACCCTCTCCATATCATCCCAGTGAGTTATCCTCCCCCTTATAACTGGATAGTTCAAGTCCAGTTCGTCCATCCTCGCCACAGCGTCCTCGCCAACAAACACCTCGTAAGGAGTCCTCCCATACGTTCCCTTCAGGTACTTGGGTCTACCAACAGCAGTCCTGAAGATGGACACTGGGTGGTTGTCACAAGCGAACCCAGCTTTGATATTATAGCTGCCATTGTCGATAACAACCACAGGCTTCGTGAAAGGCATTATTGATTATAACAAAAGTTCTTTTACCTACGTTTGACGTAATAAAGACAATTGACATTGTCACGCTCGATTAAAAATGTTTGATATTAGACCTCGTTCCGACCTGCCAGGAGCATTAATTTAATATGACGTATTAGTACCTAAAGTTAAACACGCACAGACTGCGACGCGATAGCAAAACTTTACCTCGCGATATTTTTTAAAGTACCCGAGTATAATCTTCGAGTTTCCGAAATGCGAACAATCTGAAGGGTAAAGTGACTTGAAATCATAAAATTTATAATCTTAGCTTAACCTTAACCCAAGTTTAAACAAAGTTCTGAAGTTAACTTAATACCTTACTTAGAAGTTTGACAAGCGAGATAAAAACAGGGGTGGCTTTCACATCACGTGCCTAAGTTACTTTGAGGGAATAAAGTGATGTTATAAAGTTATCAGGAAATGTGTAAGTATTGATGCTATGAGATTAAAAGCAATTATTTTATCTCATTATAATATTTTCTACATTCTCATTCATCCATTTTTTAAATATGGATATATTAAAAAAAATAGAAAGTATTAAAACCACATTAATGACTTTTGAGAAGCAAGTCAAACTAATAAAAACATTTAAAGGAATCTCTGTAATAAATAATAAGCAGAATAAAATTAATTAAAATACCCATACTAACTATATTGACATACAATTCATATTCTCTCTCCATCTAGTATGCAACTGCCCTTAACCGCCATGATTAATCACAGCCATTTATAATCGCGTCAAATATCAATTTATCGTATTCCGTGCACGGATGTCGTATTTTTCCGTATATTTGTATGGATTTTGGTAATTTTTCTTTGAGTATAACAAAAAAAATTCCCTCGAGCACATTTCTTTTTTTTTGTAAGCACAAAGCACTGACCTCTAGTATTTCAAATAATAGTAATCAATGGGACAAAGGATAATTATATATCGACAAAGTCCTATATGAGCTTTTCCAGCCATTTATTTAAACAAGAAGAACTATTTCTATTCATAAAGAGACTTTTATTAATGAAGTTTTATTAATTAATTCTTTGTCAGATATTGAGAAATTATCAATGAAGAGAAACGAGAAGAGATTTAAATCTACAATGTAAAAGAAAAACTAAAAAGTACAAAAAAATAATTCTCTACCAATTGATTTAATGAAAAATATAAACAAAGTCGTAACCTATTTTGTTCTAATTCTGCTCCAAAAATTAACAAAACGTCGTAAGGATGGCGTATTTATGTCGATTTCATGCTCTAAACATCATCATTCATCATTTAATGCCATTTTATTTATCTATATGGGAAAATAGAACAAATTAGGTTATGAGTTTGTTTACATTTTTCGTAATATCAATTGGTAATATAATTCAACTATAGTAATATAATTCAAGCTTTTACTGTAACAATACCTGCTGATCTTTTTACTGTAATCAAGTAAAATCGAAAACGGTCGAGTTAATGAAATAATAATGTAGTAATTAATTTTAAAGCCGCAGACGTTATAATTATACAGAATCTGATAAATAAAATGATAACAGGACAGAACATATTGAATTTTATTTTTTAAAGAAGAGCGTGTTCTGATGAAATTTAAAACCTGATATCAGAAGAGAGGTTGAATTGTCAGAAGTTTTGTTTATGACTGTGAAATAAAATACAAATATTGATCCTCATTTTGGTACCTAAAAGTCAGACAAACTTAATATTATGTAGTATTTCACTTTTTTTAATAATAAAAACAATATCGTCTGTAAATGACAAGTATTTAATCTTTCGAGATTTTTTTAAACCGCTGCAAAAGGACATCCTAGATGAAATAATTATACCTTTGAAAAAGTTACAATGGTACTTGCCAGGTTCTGAATCCGCACTCTCGTACTTGAAATGCAGGCTCTCTAAACTCTCTACTACTCTAGTACTAAGTACTACTACTTAGAATAGAATATAATAAAATAATGCTTTACGTTGTAATTTATCTTACTTATTATCTTTTTGGTATACAAACCAAAAAGATAATAAGTAAGATAAATTACAACGAACGGTTTTATATGTATCTTTTAGTACCTGTTAAAAAAACAATATTTTTTAAACATTTTCAAAACGCGTGAGTACGTCGTAATTTCCTTGAATGCAATCTAAGCCACGAATATTAATTTCGGGAACAAACAGTTTCTGTAATTACAATGACCGCAAGCGTTTAACTTCGGAGTGAAACTAAACTCACCTTTGTTTACGTTTATCCGTATAGTTCGTAGCAGGCCCCTTTGGGGGCCGAACGTCAAAACCACCGTAAGCTCAGTAGGGGTACCCAGAGGGGCCGGGAATTTTGTCATGCGCCATCCTAATTATTTATGCCTATATTTATTTTGCATTCCATCGAATCTTATGTGTGTATAGTAATTTAAAAACTGTAATAAATATATGTTCAGTTAACTTCATCAAACCTTTCATATTTAGCGTTAAAGTTATAACATTTACGTTTTGAAAATCATTACTAGAATTTCATGCTTAAAATCCGCCATGTTTGTTTACATTAGTTGTTTTTTTAATTTAAAGATGTGAGGGAGCGCTGGTATGATTCGATCATTATTTCAAATTTCGATCGAATCGATTCATCAAATTAGAAATCGTTTTATTTTTTTCATTAAAAATATATTTTTTTTTAGATGAAATGATGTAAAAATAAATGGAATATCAGTTTATCTCTTTGATGAAATTATAAATGGGTAAAAGGGAGCGTACAGTACGCCCGGTATATTATTATAAAAAAATAGAATTTGTTAATCACAAAATATTTTAAATATTTGTTATTTGTTTATACATGTTATTTATACGCCAATGACTGACCACTAACAAGGGCCGGGTGCGTCGACCCCCCCCCCCCTTCCTACCACGTTCCCAGTTTGTTTTGTGTGAGGTATCATTTGAAAGGTCTTTTGACAAGAATTTCAAACATCAGTCTTCCAAAAGTCTGAACAGGGGTTGATCGTAGGTACCACTAAAAATAGTGTAATCATTTTGACAAAAAATGCAACCGGCTTCCAGAACACTGAAAAGAGAAAAATAAAGTGTTTAGTGTTCAAACCAAAAATGGTACCGTTTTTATTGTCAAAGAATTTTCATTTATATGTCATACGATATAGTTTTCTTTTTTTTAAATTAATTTTCTTATAATACTCCCGAAAACTGGCCCCAGTGCATAAAATGTATTTATTTACGTTACATGGCCGTCTTTGGATCAACGACTTAAATAAGTGTGCCGAATTTCAACTCAATCGGTCCAGTAGTTTTGGAGAAAATTGGCTGTAACATGAGGACGAACAGACAGACACGTCGATTCTATAAGAGTTCAGTTTTTGTGTCCTTTTGACCTCAAAAACATGTCGAAATCCTAAAAACAGGGTAATTGGATTTTACTGCGTACATATTTCCTATCCAAGTTGGACCCCTGGTACACATCCGATTCGCTCTTGGCCATTTTAGTAACGTACATTTTATTTATTTGTCTGGTAGATACGACTACGAGTGAAAGATAATATTCGAATTCGGTACCTACGTATAATAAAAGCCGGCCAAGTGGGCATCGGGTCGGGTTCCGTATTAATACATTTTAAAGCTTGATATTTCGTTAACTGCTCCCTAAATTGAATAATTATCTTGACACACCTGCGTTATTTTTGAAATACCTATCTAAAATACCCCACACAATGGGGTACACGTGGAAAAATATTTCTCCCCACTTTACCTGTTTCGTGGAGGCAGCTTTCTAGTCCGAAGAACCTCTAAGCTATGCCGCGGACAAACAGACAGATGGACATGGCGAAATTAAACTAAACTCTTGTCGACTACGGAACCCTTAAAAGACCAAAACTATAAAATGTCCATATTATACATTTAAAAAACAAAAAGTCACACGTGACCTCATAACCGCGTCTATTTTTTGCATCAAATAATAAAATTCTTAATTTGAGATATAGTTTTTTTTTAATGAAATAATATTATATTTTTGTTCTCAAAAGTTTTTATTTTAGTTATAAAATTAATAGTGTAGGAATAAATAGTAATAATATTACTAAAATAAATCAAAAAGTTTTTATTTAATTTAATACAGTTACAACTTTTTTTATTGTATTCGATTATCGATTAGGCAGAATGCTAAATACCTAAGAAAATTAAAAAAAAAGATGATTGGGCAGCACTAAACGAGTATTACTTTGTCTTTGATATTATGGTAATTTTTGACCGATTTTGATTGTGAATTACAAGTAACTTATTGCATGATTATTATGAATGATACTGCAGGTCAACTGAAAATATTATAAATATGTCCTCGATACTCTATTTAAGAAAGTGAGTACACTCTACGGGTGTATTTTTTGAGTAATTTAAAGTAGTCTACCTCTTGGATAGGTAATAGATTTATGTAATTTATACTAATTTTGGATTATACTGACACAGTATGGCCTACTGCAAATCATTATTTATTAAATTTACTTCAAACTTATTGTTTAGACATCTACAATAAAGTATTTTACACTTTATATTTGTAAGTTGAAAGTTGATGCAAATTCTTGAATTCCATGTCACAATTCAAAATATCCCGCCGAGTCAGGGGTAGTGTCATATGTCACAATCTGGTCGAGCAGAGAGGTTATTTATTTATTTTAATTAAAATAACGTGCACTACAATAAGTCCTTATAATTAAGTATTTTTATCTAACAAGAAAACTTTTGGAAGCATTAAAATTAAAATACACAAGTATGTACCTTTGACAAAGCGCAGGATATATGAAGCACCTACAGTTAGGGTAGGCAAATACGCATCTTGGAGCTCATAAAAGGCTTTCATAATCCACACACGACAACACGTTCTTTTCTCATCTTATCAAATGGAGAGCGTTCGTCATCCATATGAGACAGTAGTACTTAGATGATCTTGGATCCATGATAAATAATTGAATACTTCTTTAAAAGAATTTAGACTTAACACGATCAGACCCTGAATCCTCATACTCTTCTTTAGTAAGCCAGAAACCCTTCAGGTTCGGTAAGGATGCCAGCATAGAACCCCCTGCCCAGGCCGCATACTGTCTCATGGACATCGCATCAACATTCACCGTGACGTCAGGCAGGTTCTTCTTCAAGAGTTGGGTCAGCTCCTTCGTCACGCGTTCCACAAGACCTGTCATCATGCTGGATCCTCCCGAGAATACTATGTTGCTGTAGAATATGGATCTGTTGATATAAACATTGAAATAGAGGCACTTATATATTAGGTCCGTCTTGGAGTCCGCTGGATGCGGGCGGCGCAGGACCGGTCAGTGTGGCGTTCTCTGGGGGAGGCCTATGTCCAGCAGTGGACGTCTTTTGGCTGATGATGATGATGATGATGATATATTAGGTAGCAGTATAGATCCTTGTGATTAGCTGCATCACAAGGATCTATACTGCCATCTAATCTAAGATTTCTTCTTTGTGGGTATGAGTCATAGAATAATTCATCATCATCAGTCTACTCAGGATAAATACTTAGATAAAAAAAATGTGAAGGTTATAAGTGCAATAATCCAGATAGATGTGAAAGTTTTTTTGGGTGGAAAACATCATCGATGCCTGACTGCTAGATTCTGTGATCTTTTACTATCAGATAACCATTACTTTGAAGTAAATAGTCAAATCCATTTCAAGGAATTTGACAATGGCTAGGCAAACGTAGTGTAGGACTCACTCTTGCAAGGGTTCTGCAAAAGGCTGGAGACAGAAGTTGGAGACCTTACTAAACATCAAGCTGAAGACCGGGTGATATAACACACGCTCGGGCATATGTCGAACAGTGGAACCAGAAGTTAGACCAGTTTTGAATAGGCTGATAATGATAATGATTTCGATAATGGTCATAATAGAAAAACGTTTATATACCTATAATCAAGATCACACATATCAATGCTGTGGCAAATAGTATCGATGATGTTCCTGCACTTTAAATCCTCAAGTTCTGATTGAAATATGACCTCTGGGCATAGGAACCGTTCTTCACCCAAGAGTATGTGCTGACCATCTGGCAAGTTGTATTTGGCCTTGCTCTCATACCCTGAGGAGGCTGCCAACTCCTTGGCATAATTCTGAGATACGTAGCAAATATCTTTCTGAAATTGTGAGAATTTATCCATATTATGATCTTGTATTTGTTGCTACTATCATAGCTCTAAGACTACAGAACTGATTAAAAGAACTTTACTTATTTAAATGGGACTGGGTAATTAAATACCAGTCACTTATAAAACGTCAAGACAAAAAGCTAGGTACGTTCTAAAAACTGGGCCTCATGAAGAACGCTCATGTTTAACTTAATATGGCTAGAATGAAGATTTCAATAACCCTAGAGCCTTAGAATAAAAAAATCATCTCTGGGTATTGTTACCTTAATTTGGTCAATCAGATCAATCTCAAAGGGCGTAGTAAATGAATATCCAGCTTTGAACATCAGATTCTGTAGTCTTTCACTCAGCATCTTGCCGGTCACCGGGGAAGTAATGGTCGCGTAATTCAATGGAAACCCTTCGAAGACTGGGGCAGCATAACAACAGGAGTACCCATTCTCCCAGACTACTCCTGAGGTTCTGCCGTATGCGTTCAGGACTAAAGATGGTGACTTTGCGATGTACAACGCATTTATAGCGAAGGATTCGAACAATATTTCAGCCATCCGCTCTCTAGTTTGACAAAAGATTAAGTAAATAAATTAGTCTTTGAGTTCAATTCTGCTATTTCTTAATTAATAATGTATTTCTGTTTCCTGCGGTGTTACTCATATGAATCTCAGATTTCAATCTATCTCCACACCACATTGCATGTAGACCAATTCAACTGTTTTACCATCAATAATGAAAATAAACTGTTATTATATGGGTTTGCTCTTGACTCTAGTCTAGGTTAGAGGTGACAGAGACAAAGTCGAAGATAGAGCGTGGTTACCAGAAGAAGCCTGTTCACTCTAACTGGACTTGGATTCAGCTAAATGAACCTTACTTGTCAGCCTCAGGCGTGAGAGGGTGCACAGAGTGCATGATCCTAGTATTCTCTGGAGGCACATGGAGCTCCTTGTAGAAGATGTAGTGCCACATCTTCTCCATCTCATCCCAATTCTGGATCAGACCTTCCTTTACTGGCCACACCATTGTGGAAATTCCTCGTTTCTTGATAGCTTCGGTGCCGCAGTAGACCAATGGTATACCGTCCACGAGGCCTTCACGTCGGAACCTGAAAAGTAAAGGTTCCAGAATATTCGTGGTCACCATCAACTTACATGGAACTTGAGATTCTCAACAACTGCTGTAATATCCTGATACTGAGCTCCTGAGCAACTCAGTCTATCTGTTTGTTATTCTTCCACGGTAAAATCGCTAAACTGATTTGAATGAAATTTTTGCATGGATCTTATATTGAAATCTCTGGAAGGAGATAGTTTTTATTCGGATGAATTTGTCTCCCCAGCATATAGGTGAAACTGCGGGAAGCAACTAGTATTCAATATTTTATTTTCATCTTTTCTTTTTTGTAAATACCAGTCTTTTTCTTTTCACTCTCATCTATAATTTCCTTTTTAAATATCCAATTATATGCCATACCTATTTAGATATATGATATGATAAACAAACATAATACCATTACAAATATACTTTGAAGTTGCTTCAAAAGAACTGTTAGCATAATGAATCAAACAAAATACCGCAGTCAAGAGCTCGCATAATCGCATAATACTATTCCGCCTCACAGATCAATATGTCGTAGGTAACTTCTTAACGTTTTTCTCTTTTGTATAAAAATTTATTTTTTCAAGTAATATTATTATGTACAGGTAAACCTAACCAAAAATGTTTTGATGAATAATAAGCAATGATATAAATGAACAGTGCAGCTGAGTACCAGTGTTTTACATGAAGCGATTGCCTATCTGATATTCACAACCTAGTTATCGGACGAAGTAACACCCCCAATAAGGCTAGTTTTCAGACTAGATTCAGACTACCAAAAATTTATGACAGCCGGGACCAACGCGTTTATCTTGCTTTCTGGGGCAGAGAGGAATCTCGGTATGATATCTAGATGGTCACCCATCTGACTGACCGCGCCAAGGCTAGCTTAACCTTTGATCGATCGACCCTTGCAGCTCTATACTTACGTTTATATAAACAAGTAGGTACTGTTAAGCTAACCTGCGTGCTATCACATTTTGTCTAAAACTGTCGACTCAATAACTTGTCGGGACGCGAGTTCAACTAATTTCAACATTTCACATTAGAATTCTAAATGTGGTGTCGAACGAACTTTTTGAAACTGAAGTTTTTGATGTGGAAGAATATTACAGTGGAATTTTTAGTTTTGATATAATACCATTATTTTATTTCTTTGCCGACTTCAAAAAATGTCCTGTATTCCACCCGTATGTCTGTTTGTATGTCCGTTATTGTCAAAAAGTAGTGATCTGATTGGACGGGATTTGTGGTTTGAGATATCTTTATTCTCATGAATACACTAATTCGTTGTTTAAATCCATATTCGTCAGAGAAGGTTTTAGTATATCATGTATTAAGATCTGATGAAGACAGTTAGAGACAGACGATGGAACTCTTTAATAATTAACAGCAAATGATCACCCGCGTCCTCGGGCAACTACTTATGGGAAATATGAGTCTATAGTCTATGAGTTTTCAGGGTCCCATCTATCTCCACGCCATATTTTGATCTAAATCGTGTCAGTGGTTTTACTGTAAAAGCGTAACAAACAAACTCACATTCAAATTTAGAATATTCAATTGGTACCTAATAGATATGATATAGAGTAATTGAATTAAATACTTTCAACGGCTCATAAATTCTAGTAACAATGTAGTTTTCATTACAAACAATTTATCTTTATGTGAATTACTAATTAATATTGTAAAAGGCTCTCTCGTGTGGTTAATTTAATTATCAAACTTAAATCTCTGAATCAAATTTAAATTAAATTATATTAAAACAATGCAACTTTCCAGCTGATTTAAAAGTAACTCTTTGTGTCTGCTAATGTAATAGAGCTTAAATAATATCTTAATGATACTCCAATCAGGATACCTACTGGAAGAATTTGTCCTAAGTCGTGAATGAAATTAAAGGGAAACATCTGGAGAGGCCTATCATCAGTATTCATCCACTGGTGGATAAGCCTCTTCTAACGTGTGTCATATCACCCGGTATTCAGCTTGACACATAACTTTTGCCTGTAGCCTATTGTCACTTCATCTTGCACCTACACTATGTTTGATTAAGGTATAATTTTAGGTAAACGTCTGGCTAACGTTTCGCAAACAGGCAAGAATAATAAACATAATGGGTATTGAATTGTCATCTGCCTAGACTTTTCCCAACCATATTTCCAGTCTAACCAAATGCAGCTAAGTACCAGTATTTTACAGAGCGACTTCCTATCTGACTTCCACAACACAGTTACCGGGTATCACGATACCTTTGGTAAGATATTCATAGTCAGACTTTCTGGCTTCTGGCTTCTTGACGATTGTCTAAGACCTACAAATAAAAGTGAGGACCTACAGCTTTCCAAAGCAAGTCTCGGTATGACATAGGTGGTCACCAATCCATAGACCGGCCAAGCAATCATTCGAACCGTGCGGCTGTTAATTAGCTATAAGCTCCTGCATACATAATATAGAATCAATATATAAAATCGAATGTTATGGAAGTTAGAAAAATATTTCAATGTGTCAAAATGTACTGCAAAATTATTTACGTGTGAGGCATGTGAGTCTAGCGGCAGCTGCAATCATTCCCAGACTATAAAAAGTGCAAACAAGTTATTGTAGCGCTTCAGCAATGGATGAAAAACACTGGTTGTGCCCACACAGTCCCACGAATTGTTGTTCCACTTTAAATTGAAGTTTCATATGAAAAGGTTTTGAATTTTTCCACAGAATTCGAGGTGGTACATTTGTTTAAAACTGCTTATTCCGATCGGACCGTTGTTTTTTTGCGCTATTAGTTGCTGTTTTTGTTTCTACGTTTTTAATTACGAATTGAGAGAAGTACTTTTTCTGATTATTATGCGACACATCACGGAAACTGTTTTCTTTTCCCCTACTGAAAAATAGTGGGCTAATTTGTCTTTACGAAATAAAACAATATGTATACCAGAGAGTCCAGCCATTCCCTATCTATATGATGCATGAAATTCGGTATGGTGATAGATGGGACCCTGAAGACGGTTATTAGAGTACTTTTTATACAGATACGTGAAGTATCATCAGGACGCAGAAAAAACCGCGGGGAACAACTAGTAGTAAATATTTTTCGATTTTGTCTGATTTAATCAACTCCTACTTAGGAAGCTCGAAACTGGTCTTACAGCTGCCGACTGTACCAAGTTTTCCTCGCGTCAAGTCCCAGTGGAAGTAGCACACAAAGAAAAACTTAATACAATGCATGCGACTCATTTCTTCCATACAAGTCCACCGCTACCGGCACCCGACTGCTCACTGCGAGTTTGTATGGCCATTCTCAACTTTATGTGTATTGTACACGTACTTAGTACGCTAGTTTTTAAAGTAGATATGTGTATAGCATTTTTATAGCTAACTGTATTTAAAATATCTGTCTGTACGTTTCAGTTGTCGAATTTTACTGAGAGAATGTACTTCGGGCACTCGGATAAAAATTATCCTTTGTGGTAATATAGGGTATAAACTATGTGTGTACAATTTTTTAATCAAAAAAAAATAAGGCTTCGTCACAAACTTGCGCGTTTATAATATTAGGGTTAGCGTTAAATATACTTAGTTACTAATATAGGAGGAGCTCGTGGATAAGTAATAGCCGCACGGGTTGACCATTTAAAAATTAAGCTGCGCTTGGAGCGGTTGGTCCATGGATGGGATCTATGTCATAGCGAAACTCCTCCGTACTTCGGAAAGCACATTAAGCTGTTGGTCCCGGCTGTCATTTGTAAATCTTTGACAGTCGTTACGGGTAGTCAGAAGCCAGAAACTCTGACAGCCAGTTTTACCATAGGGTATCGTGTTACCCGGTAACTGGGTTGTGTAGGTCAGATAGGCAGTCGCTCCATATAAAACACTGGTTCTCAGCTGCATCCGTTTTAGACTGGAAGCCGACCCCAACATCGTTGGGAAGAGGCTAGGCAGATGAATTACTAATGGTGCCAGCCAGCCTAAATGTTTTATTAAATTACCTACAATGATCAAATGGTTCGCATAACACCCTTTTTCTACTGTAAAGTAACGTTATTGTATAGGTACATATTATGAAACTTTTCAATTTTCCTCTCCTCGGCTTAAAAAAGACATTTCTATTAAATTTTACATTATTACATTCACCACTTACAATGAGACGTTCGTATTTATCTGGTTTTTTTTTTACCAACAAAACACAAGTGAGAGAAATGAATCGAATATTAAACCTTAGTTAGAATTCAGTCCGGTGTCGTCATCCAATCTGCAAGGAAGTAGTTTCGACTTCCATTGAAGTTGACCGTTGTTCGGACAACTTCAATATTTCCTAGCTTTCCATTCGTTGCGGTGAAACTTACTGTATTATTGACTTCAGGTACAGCTCAGCGAGTTACGCTGGTATGTTTTTGAAATCTAGTCACAGTTTTCTGTTTCAACAAAATGTCCTATATCTAATCATATCATAAGTTTCGCATAATATAAGCGAAAGTGAGTTTTTGTTTGTTTATTTATTAGTTAATATTGCGGTAAAAAAATGCTATATCCTAGCATGGTTTTATGTGTTACTACATAAATGCATCGTAAAAGCATAAATTATCTGAAGTTAGACGTGTTCTAACCGACTTCAAAAACATGAGGTTCTGTCTTCGATCCTTACGTACGTATGTATCTTTATATGTCCGCGATTTTCTCAAAAACTTCTGATCCAATTTGGATGGGATTTTCTCTATTTTTTAGCATATTTTTCAAGGAAGGTTCTTTTTGCTCTGACCTCGCCTCATGAGCAAGTCAAACATTGCGGCTGCGTTTGTATGTAAAGAGGTGGCTGGCAGCAGTGAGCAATAAATAATCTTGATTTGCATTGTATTGCGGTAACCACACCATTACCATATTTCAAGTTATTTTTAATTAATCGTTTCTTTTGTAATTTCATTTCATTTTGTTTCGTGGAGGGAGTCGTGGTTTCATTGTAGTCGCGCTGATCAGTGTTCCTATTTGAGTTTTTATTGGAGCCTTAATAGTCAGTGTGTGCTTAAATTGAATTATATGCATCAGATTTCAGAAATGGTAGGTTACTTTGGTTAACTCTAGAACCACTTTTTTACATAGCCCCACACTAAGGCCCAAGTTCACTGACAAGATAACAGTTCGATCAACTAAAACAGCTGTTTACCGTAAATTCAAACTTCCAAGTTTCGAAAAGTAACACTAGCATTTGAGCTTTTTATACCTAAATAAGTCAATTACCAACCCGAGTTTAAACAAGAAGTGGGCAACACGAAAAACCTCGCTTCGTATTTAAAACCGTTTTTGTTTAACAAGCCGATTAAGATACCATCTATCGGTGAACTTGGCCCTTAGAATTACTCCTGTATTGTATGAACGAACATACATTACACTTCCACAAATATTGAAACCAGGAACAATTTTAGTAGTACCGTTTAGGAGTCGAACCCGTGACACGCAGCACACCAGCCAATTGCTCAGCCACTATACCAAAACGAACTAGACCAGACTATAAATACTACATAATATAATACTTAATGTTAACTTAAATGAAGTTTTTTTGTTGATATGTAAAATAGTTATGAATTTATGAGTGTTCTAAATCTTCTATCTTCTTCTATCTATACTTATAATAAATCTGTAGAGAGGTCAATTCTGTACATGAAATATATTTCCATAATAACTATCAGGGGGTGATTAGGGATCGATACTGATGCCAATAATGCAATCAGTAAAATTTTTGTTTGTCTGTCTGTCTGTCCGTCTGTCTGTCTGTCTGTCTGTCTGTCTGTCTGTATAAACTCTATAGAAACAAAAACTACTCGACGGATTTTAACGAAACTTGGTACAATTATTTGTCATACTCCTGAAATGGTTATAGTATACTTTTCATCACGCTACAATCAACAGGAGCAGAGCAGTGAAGGGAAATGTTGTCATTTTGTTTAAACGCGCTAATCTCAGGAACCGCTTGTCCGATTTGAAAAATTCTTTCAGTGTTAGATAGTCCATTTATCGAGGAAGGCTATAGGTTATATATCATCACGCTAAGACCAATAGGAGTGGAGCACTACTATTCCACGCGGACGAAGTCGCTGGCAGAAGCTAGTTAAATAATAAAATGTTTAAAATGTTTAATCAATATTTTTTTCCTGTAAAATTCTCCATTTTCAAATCTAAATTAATTTGGGTTTTTTATACCTTTTGCCTATAATAACACTTTAAACTCATAGAACCTATTAGGATAGGATGAATAACTGACCTGGCGACGGTAGTCGGCACCATGGCTCTCGGAGAAGGTTCTCCGGCAAAGCCAGCCTTCATGTTTTGAGAGCCAGCATCCAGGACTACTCCTAACACGTCATCATTGAACATGTTTATCAAGCTGTACTTAATTAATACAATGTATGTAGCTGTAATTTGTTTTATCTTTGTTCAATAAAAAGTCCTCGAATATTTCTATTACACATATTGACATATCGAAACCATTGAGATTTAGCGAGTTACTAGATGTTATTAAAATTTTGAATATTTTTTTTCGATAATCTGTTTCTTGTATTTTCATCTGTATGCTGAAAAATTTCTTCCCGCACCCGGATAAAAAATATCTTATGTCCTTTCTAAGGCTTCAATCATAGATATTATACACTATGCAAAATTTCAACAAAATCAATTGAGATGTTATCCCATGAAAACGTAACAGAGAAATATAGGTTTTTTTATATGCTACTTATATTGTCTTACAATATTATAAATACGAATGTTAGTGAGGATGTACGCATGTATATTTGTTACGCTTTCTTGCAAAAGGTAGATTTTTCTTGATGGAAAATCATCAAAATATGACTCCTACACTGAATAGATTATGATTAAATTTTTTTACACTTCGTTTATAACATGGCATGGCAACATGAAACTTTTTATAAACGTGCTCAAAGTATTTTTCGTACCTGTCACCACACTAAATACACTATGTATGTGCCGCGATTTCCTTTGGTTATATGTATATTGTTGTGGTGTATATTTTTTTTACGATATTCAAGAATTTGAAAGTGACGTAAAAATTATGAAAATCATTTTTTGTTATAATACATACCTAACCCATTAAGTAACACACATGAACCTATATTATGAAATAGTATAATATATATATAATCAACCTACCCCTATAGTCAACTAACCCCGGTCTCCCCTACTACATTGTTATATATTGATTAATTTAATAAAGACAACAATAAGCCTTCAGTCTCGACACCTAATTCAATTCACAGTCGTATATCGAGCTAGTTATTTTTATTCCACGGCCAGAGCCTTTCGCCTGGTGTTTTAGCTAGATTAAGTCGGACTATCTTTTTCAATACAATACCACTTTATAAATAGGTATAAGCTTTTAATGCCGGTGGCGACTGTGTTTTGTTTTGTTCCTTATTCTAATCTTGGTTATAGATAAACGAGTATGTTTATTTTAAAAGAGAGCAGAAAAATTACATGATATTGTTAACAATAAATTTGTTTATATTACTTTATAATGATTGGTTTCAATAATACTCGTTGACAATATAGTTAATCTTTTTAATCCACTTTCAAAAAGGAGATGATTCTTAATTCAGAGTGTTCTCATTTCCAACTCACACGACTTCTAGAACAATCTATTTAGCCCTCAAAGGTTAAGGCATATCAGTAATTTTTAAATTTTTAAAGTCGATTTCATTATTAGTAAGAAAAAGTTTTATATTTATATTTTGGTTAGGGACAAAGAAACCTAAAAAAACATCTCTTTCACTATCAACAAGTATACTATTAATTACTGCAATAACTATACTATTACGACTATAAAAAAAAACACAAAAAAACCGCCGAACACACGATCCATTAACATACACCTTACATGTCGGTGGTCTCCATAACTCATGGGGTTTCCTTTCCTATTTTTCAACAGTTCTGGTCGGCGTTCGTCCCCTGCGCCACTCAGAACAAGGACGCCGTGCAGCTCACGCTGGAGCAGATTGATGTCATCAAGCGCCTGGTGGACAAGTACCCGCAGTACTTGCAGTTCGCTACTTCAGTTACAGGTACCATACTATTAGCTGTATCCCGCGGTTTCACCTGTGTCCTAAGAGAATTACTCCTCGCATTGGCACCAGGTTAAATACTACTTTTTTTTCGCGTGGGAAATCATCTAATGACTACTCCCGCCGTGTGGGGTGGGAGGGAGTGTCAGACTCTTACTGACTAACACTCATCCATCCATATCAGTGGGCCTAGCACGAATCACTTTCGAAAAAGTATTCGTATCGAAAGCGATTTTCGAATTATAAATACAACCATACCAGAGCAAAATTTATGTTTAAAATTTGTAAATAACAATTTGCAGCAACAAAAGATATGATTAAAGTCATAAATTTTAATAAATATATTGTAAGAAGCGAGTATATTCCATTCAAAAATCACTGTCGATACGAATACTTTTTCGAAAGTGATTCGTGCTAGGCCCACAGATCTTCCTTCCTTCCTTAGAAAGGTAAAAAAATAGTATTCTTATCTTTCTGTCCATTAGTAATTTTAATGAAAAATTATTAATAATAATTATGAACCCTTTCCAACAAGAGCTGAAGCTATTTAAATAAAATTTGGTAAGGAGTTCGAACATTGTTTTTACCTCAACATCAACTGCCAAAATTTAGATCAAATTCAAGTTAGTAGACCCGTATTTAGGGTTTGCATTGATCAATGGGGCGGTTACTCAGTCAGGACCAATATTTGTTTATTAATTGCAAATACACAGAAGGTAAACACTTGATAATAATGTCGCACATTTATTATCCAATCATGTATTTATATAAATCATCACCTTTTACGGAAAGAAGCATTTAAAATACCTCAATCACAATTCAACTGTAATCTATTTTAATAAAAATGTCGCTACATTTTTATACGAAAATGAAAAAGTTGGGCCGCTACGCTGCGCATATTTTTAACCCTTGTTCAAAACGTTTCAAAATAACAAGAGCAAGGTCTTTTGAGTACTAAATTAAAATATTTCGAATGAACGAGTTGGGCGGGATCTGGTTACGGGCGAGAGGTTTGAGTGACCGTTTCTTGTAATAACTCTATTATTGTGATTAAACTTTCAACGTTGTAATATTGTGTTGAGTTATTTATTTTTTAATGGCTACAGTCAACTTGCATCGTCAACCCGCATGTTAATATGTATATGTAGTGTCGTATAATAAAGTAATAATAGAATACCGTAATTAATGAATGTTTTTTGAAGAAAAAAGCTACTCAAAAGTTCAAATAAGCTACTCTTACAGCCGGTTGCACTACACTTATTTTCTTATACTTTATACTTTTACCAATATTACAAAACACGATATCGATAATTAGCGTACTTTTAATATTTTATTCATACAAGTACATATATAAATAATAATTAAGTAAACATTATATATCATAAGTATTTAGATGAAAAACATAAAATAATAGCAAAATTATTCAATTTTATTCTCCATTTTGACAGATCTTGGATGACAGTTCTTCCGTTTACCGTAGTCAGTAGTAGTTACTAGTGTAACGAGAGAATATCGATATTTATCAGTCACTAAATTATCAATATGATGGAAATCGCTTTATTTAAATAGTCTATACTGACTTCCGACTCAACACAACTTAGAAAACCGTTACGTGAAAGATGGTTTCATTCAAAATATTGACGTCCTATATGTAACTTTACACTAGTGTGGACAGCAAACAATATCGATATTTGGTCAGCTATCGAATTTAACAACTAAAACAACGAGGGACACGTGCGGAATTTAGTTTTAACAAACAACTGTGTTTTTGTTTATACCTATTTGAGTTCGACTTTTTAAATGCTCCCAATATTTATAGTTTGACTAGCAACGCTTGAACGATGGCCAGAGACCACCGTATACAAAGGCATTTGTAATAAGCTAAGTTAAAGAAAGATAGTAATGGCTTTATCTATTTAACTTTTTATCATTTATACGTACGAATATCACAAAACATGATATCAATAATATAATAAGCATACTTTTAATATTTTTTATGTTATCAGTTCATAGATATGATAATTAAGTAAACATATTATATCATAAATATTAAGACGAAAAACATAAAATATCAGCTAAATTATTCACTTTTATCTTCTATTCTGACAGTTTTTGAATGACAGTTCTTCTATTTCACATATAAGTAACCTGATATATTTTTGGTACAACTAAGTGTAAGTTTTTCAAAATTATCTTAATAACATAGGTACGTAATCACGTCTATTTGGTGAGGTGTGTTCATAATTATTGTAGTACACGATCATTTTTCACCAGCTATAAAAATAGAGTGAAAATTTACTTCTATCGAGTATCGATTTTAATTTCTCTACCTGAATTGAATGAACGCGAATGAATGTATGTAAGAAGACAATAGGGACGTGCATCAGCTTTCAAAAATGTCCAAATAAAATTGCGCCATTGCGCCATCTCCTTCACGTTTTACGAAGCTGTTAATTAACAGATGCAAGCTTTTTTATTTAAAAAAATCTAATAAAATCCTTTGTTTTCCCCGTTTCATGTTCACTTCGTATTCATCTGCATGTTAGTGCTTATTCTGTTCTTATAATCAGCACTGGTTCCCTGAAAATTTAGCTTTATGAAATAGCTTGGATAACATCACAATTACCGTTTCTGAATAACTCCTAGAAATATTATAAAGGCGGAATTTATGAGGATAGAAAGAAAGAAAGTTTTTTTATTTGTCACAGAAAATACGTGCATATTCATAAACAATAAGATATTAAAAAATAATAAAAGCAACAACTGTGTGTTAACTATATAGTTGCAAGTGCACGCCCTGACTGCAACAAGCAGTAAACCTCTCAGCATGATGCTGTGCTATGCGGAGCCACTAGGGAGTGCCCTTAGCGTGTAGTCGCTTAGTTTTGTAAGTTAAGCCCTGGCTGGAGGCCCTAAATTCATTTAAGGCACTTCACAGGCAAGCCCGGTTAAGCAGTCGACAACCTTCTAGGTTGACCTGCGAGATGCCTTACAAAAAAAAGCACAGCGCTGATGTTCAGTGGAGGATGTATGTATGTGTATAATAATGTCTGTTTGTACTTTTACGCAAAACCTACTGAACAGATTTCAATGAAATTTGGTCCACACTTAATTTATATCCTGGATTAACACCAAGTACTGTCAGGCGGTGACACCGCGAGAAATAGCCAGAAAATACATATTTCTATAAGGCCAATTACTCTGTACATATAATATTTATTTTAGCTTCAGATGAAAATGCTATCTCTAGCAACAAAAGGCACAGTATATACAATAGCTATATTAAAAACACCCTCTCTTAAGCTTAAAAATAATTACAAAAACACAAAACCCAACACCGCACGCCTACAAATGAACAAAAAAAATATATTCACAAATGTAAACTGTATAAAACAAAAACGTTTCTATTTTAAACGATACGCCGGCTCGTCGTAGTACTACGCCGTCTCGTATCGACTAAACTAATTTGTAACTTTAAAACCGACTCGAGGCAGATATAGCCGGATTTGTCGTGTTCCTTTCTTGTAATTTATACCGTTTTATGTTTTTTCTTTGTATATTTTGCTTTTGTTTTCGATTTATGTGCCTCGTGTAATGTTATGAGTGTTGTTCGTAATTGAGTTTGCTTTTTTATTGCGGGTTTTTTTTCTAAAAAAACGGGTATCTTGTTGTTTTATGATTAGGTGCATGTATCTAAATTCTATGTTCATGTTAATTCCATGCTCTTATCATACGCCAAATAGGTGGGATACGCAGCGTCTTTGTCACACCTGATACCTAAACTTGATAGCCATGATGAATATTCGGATGCTTGAGTAGAATCTGGAGTTTAATCTCGATGATCACTTCGGGGTCACCAATGTAGCGCTAGTAGGTTGGTAAGTAAAATAAACAATTCTGTTCTACAAAATTGGAGTTTTACTTGCCAACCTACTAGCGCTACACTGTACATATGTGTTTTCTATCTTACTGTGGTTGGGTAAGGGTTTTCAGTACTTTTTATGGTTTATGGGGCAATTCGTATTGCTTTTTTGCATAACCCAGTTGCCATATCAATATTTTTTGAAAGTTGCAATGTTATTAGTACATAGATAAACAAAATATAAAATGATCAAAGGTATAGTTCATTATTATTGAATAAAGCCCAGTTTTAATTGTAACTATTCATTCGCCTTTCCAAACACTGAATTGCACTTCTGTTACCATCGAGTATATTTCGAAATAATTTGTAACGTGTAGCATAAGTGACTACTTTCTCTCCCATTCCTTAACTATAGTTTAAAAAAATTGTTATAACATAAGAGAAATTATTTTATTTTATTTTACTTAAAAGGACAAAAAACATTGTAATTTTAAACTACATTATGCAAGAACAATAAAAAATTACACAATTAGTTTGTTACGCTTTTTCTGTAAAACAGCCTAAATGGGTTCAAATAAAATTTAGGTGTAGAAATAGATTGGACCCTACAAACGGTTGTAGACTACATTTTATTCAAATTCGTGAAATTCTTCCCTCAGAACGCAGAATACTCCGCGGGAAACATCTAGTATTAAATAATTTATTTACTGCTATTTAAAGTGACAATCACATCTTAGTTGATACAGAATTTAACCCTACACAGCACCACACGCAACAGGCAATAACTCCGCTACTCGTACCAAGCGTTGGAATTCAACCCACATTACGGGCACAAATCTAATATTTCTCAAAGTTAGCCCTCAGTTTCCCTTCAACATGGCAAAGACAATAGAAAACTTGCCAAGTATTTGTCGGACAATAGAAGCGCTGAACAACGAGAGCTATGAAATATTCATCCCCACTACATAGCATTGTCATTAATTCATTTAGCACCCTCTTGTTTCGTCTGAATGCAATGGTCTTCCAAAAATAGATCTTGCTTATACGAGTACCTCTCGTATAAAAGCTGAAGGCTAGATAATAGGAATTATGCATACCCTTCGCTTCTATTTTCCAGTTTTATTAAACTTTTAAATTAATATACCTTTCTAAATATTCCCTCTAGTTTTGACCTTCGGTATCTCCCGCTAGTAGCCCCCCGATTCTGTGCGTTGTAATATGGTTACATATTTTCTTTTTGACTCAGTTCCTGAGGGTCATAGCGTGATTTTAAATAGCCTAAAACCTTCTCAAAGAGTAAGACTATCAAATGTTTAAAGATAATTTCCAATCCGACTAAAAGTCCTAGACATGAGCGCGTAAATGTACCCTTCAGCTTCAAGATGAGCATAAGACACACAGTTATAACACCTAGTTATTAAGGTGTTCCCGTGGTTTCACCCGTATCGCGAAAGAACTACTTAATACCCCGGATAAACAAAATCGTTACCAGTCTCCATACAAAATATCATCCAAATCGGTTCCGCCGTCTTACCCTGAAAGCGTATCAAACAAAATCATTTCGCATATATACGTTAGGATATTACAAAAATAGATCTAGTTTGAACATTCCCGCTATGTACTCTGATTTCTTCAAGAATCTTCATCTTGTCTCCAGATATCCTCGAGGCTCACAGCGCACGGCCTCGCAAGATTGCGTCACTCATCGGCATCGAGGGAGGTCACTCCATCGCCAACTCGCTGGGAGTGCTGAGGTCATACTACCAGCTGGGCGTCCGGTACATGACCCTCACTCACACCTGCAACACCCCATGGTAAGTGGAACAACAACAGCACCAGCCGAATTCCAGAACATTCGAACTGGAGTAGACGAATGTTTCAACATTTTCAATGTATTGTCGGCCACTGTGAACAAGCGATACAAAAGTTTTGTGATCATAAATAACATTTGGTGTTTCTACAAAAAGTGTCTGATAAATTATTCGTGTACAGTCGCCGACTCCAGTTTGTATGCACCGCGCCGCAGAATGCAAAGTTCGCAACTAAAACTGCAATTAATTGTTACCGAAATGGCGTATCGGAAAACGCCGTTTCGGTTTCTACTGTAAACATTTCAATGCAATTCTGTATGCTTGCAATTTACTGCAATTTGTCTTGAATGTACTACAAACTGTGAAAATAATTAGTGGCTTATGTTCCGAGCATTATTTCAATTTTGCAAATAAAATGATGGCTTAACTTTTGGAAATCTCAACTCCAAACGAAATTAATTCGAAACGTCGGCGTCGGATTTCATATTTTCGTAAATGATCGTTTTATTTATTAATGTTTTATTGTTGTTCGCCCTCTGCGCAATGGAATAAGAAATTCGAAGTGTAATAAATATTTTCCGTAATGTTTGAAAGCGAGATCTAAGTGTTTATAGAAGTTGATCAATACGCTTATTCCAAAGTTTGTTTGTTTGTTTATTTCAAACTGGGAATGGTTTAGTGAGAGAAAGAAAAAAGTAAAACTAGTATTTGAAAGTAGTTCAATATGTTTGTTGTACTCGAATATTTTACTGGATACGAAATCACTAACTGAATATTTTTTTGTTGATACAATTACAACTCACCGCTAAATTATAGACATACTGTTTTCCGCGGCTTCACCCGCGTCCCGAAGGAACTACTTAACGACCAGTCTTCGTATCAAATTTTATCCAAATCGGTACAGCCGTTTTAGCGTGAAAACCTAACAAACAAACTCACTTTCACATTAGTATTTTGCATTTATTAGTTACGACTTTGTAGCCACATTACCGTAGCGCGTAGCACAATATTTTTAATCGCGTAGCAAGTTCTTAATCTCGTAGCAGGAATGCACGCATTGTTGCTACGATCTCAAAACAAAGTTTAAAAAAGTCTTTTATCTGTACAAGGTATCCGTAACTACATCACATAGGTCCAGTGGCTGCAATCCCGTATGGTCTGATAGGCAATATCATCCCGACTAACAAAAGGCTGCTGCTTGGTACTCATACTCGTAGATGTACCTGAGTGATAGCGTTCTATACTCTAACAGCCTTTAGTTGCATCAAACCTTTTATCATATATACCACAGAACATGATATCCATAATTAAAATACTTTTGGTATTTTTTAGGTTATCTATACTTGTATATAATAAATAAGTAAACATGTCATAAATATTTAGACGAAAAATATTAAACGATAGCAAAATTATTCAATTTTATCCTCCATATTGACAGATCTTGAATGACAGTTCTTCCGTCTCACGTATAAGTAACCTGATATTTTTTTTGGTATAACTGGGTGTAAAACACATAGGATGTGGTGAAGGGCGGGCGTTTTGGGGACTGTCTCTTGTAAATTTGACGTTCAAAAGTGCTGATTTTCAGCCTAATTTGAATAAAAGACTTTTGAATTTTGATTTTTACCATCTTACTTGTAAAGTCCGATTATTAATCTGCTGCTTAGCAATGGAATAGCAAAAATCTCACTCATAAATGCTGTTTAGCGTTAATCCAAACTTAAGTTAGTAGCTTAATCCTGGATGATGATGTTAAGTAAGGATTAGGTGAGAAATGGTTAAACTTTAGATTACAGCTTATATTTATAAGTATGACGGATAGAGTACAGTCCTCCGTCACATGCTATCCTTTTTATAACAAATATTTGAAGTCAATTAGTACTCAAAATTACGTCATCGGAATTATTTTATGTCCATAGGATGTCAGATTACGTCTTTAAATGATTTTATTCCATGTTTTTCAATAGTCCTGCATAAACCGGGATTCTGCTGTATACAGGGTTAATTATCGCCAATTATCGCACCACGACCGCCTTCCAAAGGTCCAGGACTCTGTCTCTCTCATGCATGGTAGAATTAAATACTGTAAATTCTATGCCTGAAATAATGTATGGTTCATAAACAGCATGAATATACCTACGAGGCAAAGCTAGTGGAAACTAAGTCCTAAAGTTATCAAGCTTAATTGGCAGTGTAATAAGACTCCTATAACTCTCAAGCTCCTTGAAATAACTTATCGGATAACCTAACTTCTATAGATAGTCGATCAGACGAAGAGTTCTTCAAACTATTTTTTCTATGTTCGTTGAAATAACTAAATGAAATTCAGGAAAAAGTTTAATTATTCAACTTGCTTTTTCTCGCATCCTAAAATTGATTTTAAATTGATGCAATCAATGAAACTAAACTAATTAAATTAAACTATCTCTGTATCAACTTTCATTGAAATCGTTAGACAAAGTAACGTAAGTTTTCGTATTTATAATATTAGGAACGATAATTTCTAAGTAAATATGATCCGAATGATACTTACGAATTACGCAAATCATTAAAAATCACAAACAGAACATAATCAATAAAAAAATATAATTTCTATGCAACGTAAACATTACTCAAAATATATTGATCTCCAAATAATCCATAACACAACAGATTGAACTAAAGTAATCTTGAAGTCGTACAAAGTGCTCGAACGCCCCGTAATTCTGCAGTTCACGCGATTCCCAACATAAACTAACTTGTTTATATAAATGAGAACTCAAATTGTGTCAGTTTGTAAGCCTTCCTATAGTTGAGGTAAACCTTGGGTTTACTGGCAAAGCTTACTGTGACGCTACGTACACACGAGCGACCTATATACACAGCTGTTTATGTGCTTAAAACATTACCTACTATAGGTAGGTAATGGCCGCTATTCTCTTGACACCATCTAAATTAAATTTAGTATATAATTCTCTCTTTCCATCAACAAATATAAGAAAGGGATAGCAAACTTTTAACACCTGTCAAATTAGAAAAAAATAGTTTTCCATACAAATTAAACATCACGACGTAACATCTCGACTAAATTAACAAACCTGTACGAACAAAATGTCATCTGTCATTTAATTTGACAGCACTGAATTACTTGCTATCCTCTTCTTGTATTTCGCAATAGAAAAAGAGCAAGATATTTTAAAATTAGTTTAGTCGTGTGTAAGTCAGAATCGGCACCAATGTTTAAGTTTTAACGTGCTCTTTGAGATGTTCTACTATACATTCAGACTATGTTTAAGGAGCCAATTTATCTTCAATCTATGAAAGTGAATCCCTATTTCCCTTTGTCACGCCATAACTTGAGAACGACTTAACTTATTCGGATGACATTTGATACGGAAATAGAAGGGCTGACTGACGGCTGGTTATTTTTCTAGTCCACCAAATGTGATATAATAATTTGAAAAAAACGACTTTTAGAAAATGCTTGTTGTTTTTGGGAGGTCGCCTCTCGGGCCAATATTGTGTAGTGGTAATTTATGCCAATATGACAGAAGAGAAGTCTTCTACTTATTTTTACCAAATTCAATAAATAGTTATTTAGTTGCACTAGACAAACGTGAGCATGAAGTATCCTTTGTTGCAGATCCTAACTTATTGTAATTGCGAAAGAGAGCTTTTTTTGTTACGTTTTCACGACAAAACTCGACCGATTAGGATGAAATTTGGTGTAAAGTTAGAAGGGACCCTCGAGATGTTTATAGGCTACTTTTTATCCGGGTGCAATACGTATTTTCCTCGGGGCTCGGGTTAAAGCACAGCAAACAGCTAGTCTATATATATATAAAAAATATAAAATGAATCCCTATTTCTCTTGGTCACGGCATCACGCGTAAACGGCTGGGCCGATTTGGATGATACAAAGATAGAGGGAACCCTGGAGAAGGGTTTAATACCTACCTACTTTTTATCTCGGTGCATGAAGTAGTCACGTCGAGACACGGGTGAAACCGCGAGCAACAGCTAGTATTGTATACGTATTTTGGCAAGCTACTGAAGCAAGTACAGAACTGACAGACGGATCAAAGATTCTGAAAAAATAAAAATTAATCAAAACTATTCACCTACAGCTCGGAATTTATTAGATAAAACCGGATTAAAGGATCCGACGTCTGGCCCCGAAGGTCGTAAGGTCGGATGGCTAGACTATCTTCGTTTGAAAGCTGACCCTGGCTTAAATGCAAGTTTCTAATATAGAGTGAGGTCTTCCTTTGAAAGTATGCCATTTTTCTAGGATATATTTGTCTAGGTTACAAGTATACTTGATATAGGTAATGTCATTGGTTACTTGAAATCACAAAAGGAAAGGCGGATTTAAAGACAACTATTTTATTTTATTTCGACTTCATATCTGTTGAGATGGAACCAGAAATAATCTATATCAATACTTATAATAAATCTGTAGAGAGGTCAATTCTGTACATGAAATATATTTCCAAAATAACTATCAGGGGGTGATAAGGGATCGATACTGATGCCAAAAATGCAATCAGTAAAATTTTTGTCTGTCTGTCTGTCTGTCGGTCTGTCTGTCTGTCGGTCTGTCTGTCTGTCTGTCTGTCTGTCTGTCTGTCTGTCTGTCTGTCTGTCTGTATAAACTCTATAGAAACAAAAACTACTCGACGGATTTTAACGAAACTTGGTACAATTATTTGTCATACTCCTGAGATGGTTATAGTATACTTTTCATCACGCTACAATCAATAGGAGCAGAGCAGTGAAGGGAAATGTTGTCATTTTGTTTAAACGCGCTAATCTCAGGAACTGCTGGTCCGATTTGAAAAATTCTTTCAGTGTTAGATAGTCCATTCATCGAGGAAGGCTACAGGTTACAGGCTATATATCATCACGATAAGGCCAAATAGTAGCGGAGCATCACTATTCCACGCGGACGAAGTCGCTGGCAGAAGCTAGTAATAAATATATTTACACTGTGCAATTCACTATTTTCCCGAAAGGTATGTACTTATTAGATGAATTCCAATACCAAACAAAAGATTCAATCAATACTTAAACTGGTTTTGTTTGACAATTAACTCAAGGGTTTCATAATAAAATTTATTGTAAATATATACATGAAGCGTATTGTGTGGAAGCTTATATTTTAATTTCGTTTATATTCCATCGTGTTTTTTTTTCAATAATATCTCAGCGAATCTAGGCAAGAACTCAAGCTAAATGTACTCAGATTTATCAACGAACAAAAAAACAGAAATATATACTAACATACGGTTTATATACACATCTCATAGATCCCTCAGAGTTTCGCCATGTCCGTACGTCTGTCCGCAGTATATTTCTTAGTAGGCACTAGGACGCTGAATTTTTTATACCTAACCACAAACACTCAACATATTCCACCCAAAAAATATTCAAACACTCATGACAGATTTATCGATACCGCTGACGTTTCTATAAAGGTCGGTAACAAGAGCGTGTAACGCAAAGCCGAGACAGACGCTCGTTTACTTCGCCGCCGTGTGTAATACCTTTAGAATCGCCTGTCATGTTAGAGAGATGTTGGTTACCTCAGGAAATGGATTTACCGGGTAAGGTACAGTTTGCGTGGATCGTCACTTGAACCAACAGCCGGTTCCTGGTGACGTCTTGGCAAGAAAAAATTGTGGGATTATTATTTAGATGAAGGTGGTGGAAGGCATCTTCAGGTATAACGTTAGTCAGTCAAAGATTATTAAAGATTAAAGAAGTTACCTTAACTTATCTAGGATTTTTATCTACTTGGTCGCAACCTATCCTAATTAATATTATAAATGGGAATGTGAGTTTGTCCTTTTTTGGGTTGGGAACAACAAATGACTCGGGAAGCGGGCCTCTAACTGGCTAAAACCAATCCATGTTTTTTCCTTCGCTATCTGTGTTCCGGGGCCATCGTAACATTATCAAACAATCTCGCCCAATGGCGGTTCAAGAGTACTTTTTATCTAGACGAGTCAAGTTAAAAATCTGGTATTTAGCATATCTACCAATCATTACGGATGCGAATCGTTGCGGATACCCTGGACCGCTAAGCGCACCAATGTTTCGATTCTCTCACAACTTCGAATCAAAACTCGCCTATACACCATATGCCAACAACGAATTCTCTCGTATTTCGGCCACATTATACGGAGAGGAGATGAGAGCCTGGAAAAACTAATCGTGGTTGGGAACACAGAAGGCAAGCGAGCTCGCGGAAGATCCCCAACACGATGGAGCGATCAAGTCAAGGACTCGTCTTCATCCAAGTTTTGCTCGGTCGTCAGAGACGCATTGGATAGAAACCTATGGAGGCAGATCATTAGATCCAAATGTGGACAATCCGATGATAATCACGATCCTCAGTCATGAGGGAACGACTACAGAGAGAGAGACCAATCATTATTTCTGCTAACCTAGTATTAGCCCCTTCTTCCGTGTGGGAAATCATCAAATGACCCCTCCCGCCGTGGGTGGGGCGGGAGGAAGCGTCAGACTCTTACTGACTAAAACCCATCCATGTTCCTTCCTCAGCCCTTTGTATTCCGGGGGCGCGGTAACTCTTTCGAACATGAAACTCGAACAATAATATTGTAATAGGATTATACCGGCGTCATGTTATCACTAATAGACGTTATTATCTGGACCGATTCCGGATCAATCATCGTGCTTAATTGGTTTTTGAAGCATCGCCGCCTCCTCATAATCAGTGTGCTTAGTTACCATAATAAACTGCCAATTCCTTACTATCTAATATGATAAAGGCGAAAGTAAGTCTTTCTGTATGTTTGTCTGTAACTCTCTCACCGTAAAATGACTGTATGTAGATAACTTGAACCCTGAAATACATTAATCTTTGTTAGGCTAAAGGCAAAATGTCTTATTAATAAAAGCCATCAAATAAATAAGTTGCATCCTAACTAATATTATTATGTGAAAGTGAGATTGTTTGTTTGTAAGTCACGCTTTCGTAGTAAAATGGCTTAACTGATTTGGATGCAATTTGTTATGGAGATAGAGGCCTTGGAGGCGGTTATACGAGTAAGCTACTTTTTATCCGGGTGCGTTAGTTCCCTGGCACGCGGAATAGGACACTGAAATAACTAATTTCAATAATTATTTATTAAAACTAGGCTGACAATCAGCACTTTGTGAACGTCAAATTTACAAAAGACAGACCCCTAAACGCCTGCCCTTCACCACTTCCTATGTGTTATTGCTGGGAAGAAGAAGTGGCGCAACAAACTCCCCAGCAACACACGTCTATTAGGTTTAAAGAATCAGCGTGATATAATATCAATATAAAATTAATTTATATTTACTTCAATATTATAGTATTTTGTTTAGGATTAAACCTCTTTCTATAAACCATCAAAAATATCACGTTGATCTTTTATCGACAGTGTCGTAATGCAAGGTAAGAAGTATCCAACCCTCAAGTATCCACAATAGCTTTATCTGAAGAATTCCTGCAATTCCACGAATGGGAATAAAGTGTGCAATGGCTTGTCAATCCGCATCGTAAAAGTCAGCTGCGTTACCACTGAATATCTCGGCTTTGCCAATGTGCTAGACGTTTTCAAAGTGGTCAGATATTCTGCACTTCAGTGGAATTGAAGTTTCTGTCAGTAGCGAGATAGTAATATTTTTCAAATGTACCAGTTTTTATCTGAACACCAGTAAGCCTAGCTCGAATGCACTGATGCGATTTTCGAATCATAAATAGCTAGGTTTATGTTTAAAATGCATAAATAACAATTTGTAGCATCCAAAGATATGATTAAAGTCATCGATTTAAATAAATAGTACGTTAGAAGCGACGAATATTCTATTTAAAAGTCGCTTTCGATACGAATACTTTTTCTAAAGTGATTCGAGCTGGGCCTACAGATTTACTAAACAAATTGTTGTGTTGTATCAAATGTGGTTTTTAACCTAAATATATATTTCTCATTTTCTGGTAAGAATGTAAAGGTATATTGGGAGCCAAATATCAGAGCAATTTTTTTTATCTATTTATTAACCTATCGTAACAGTTTAAAGATTTCTTTACCCAAAGTACGTCAACGTTTATTAAAGAATACCAAAGATCAAATATTTACTTTTTTTAATTTAAAATATATCTTATTAAGCCTCTTTTAGCTATCGAACTTTTTTGTCCCTTACTGATAAAGTTCATTGTGCCTTGGCAGACAAGGTCAAAACACTTCAATTACTAAAATAGGCGAATGGCTTTATTATGGATAAGACGGTGAATATTTTAAAATAACAACTCAAAAATTATTTAGAAAAGACGTTAAAATTATGAGAAAGCGCACACAAAGTGCAGCGTAATAATAACATCGTGCACTACAAAATTGCCTATTTTATTGTATAATATAACAGCAGTCTATCTCCATTGCAAGTTTAACCGGCGGAACATAATGCTCAAAGCCGGGTTAATATCGCTTGGGAGCTACTTACCATGCGAGCAAAAAATATCTCTATATGAGCGCTTAGCCGGCGCTGCATAAAAACTCTTTTTACAAAGACCTAGGACGGAGACTAAGTTTGTGATCATTTGCACAATATCTTCACGCCAGCAGTCTCATTTTGTGCAGAATAGGATCGTGCTTATTAGCAGTATTTCTATCTTTATGAGTTTGTTATGTCCGTGGCAGCAAGCTAAGATTTTTTTGCGACCGTCAGAAAAACACTTGGGAGTTATAATTGAATTAGTATATTATAGTATTATTTGATGAGAACTGTTTTGCAAAATATGACATGTGTTCTCTTTTTTAGACAACTAATGAGCTTCGTTATATTTCCAGTTTTATAGTCCCATGCTTACTATAATTTGCTTCAAATTGCGTCTAACTGTACCATCCAAAAAAACTGCAAACAGCGACAATGCACTAAGATTAAACGAATTGTCTTCAACTGGAAATGTAATAACTATATGAAAAGCTGAACAAATCTCCGGAGTCCTTATCCATCGTTTGTTAATTACGTTAAATCTTTGCTAAACATTGGTGTCAGTGTCCCAGCGATCCGTCTGTTACGTGACGGGATAAGCGCAACAAATGTCACAGTGTCGTTGTGGAGCGGACACGTTCACGAGCAGAGCGGGGAGCAGGATGAGGCGAAATTTACCAACTTATTTTTTATGACATTGTATTATCAATGATATAAAACTACATCATCATCATCATCAACCTAGCGTGTCTCCCGGTTTCTCGTCATGTTGAGGCATTTATTTCCCACGTATCCTGCCGGGCGTCGTAAGACGTGGCCATACCACCGAAGGCGACTTTCCTGCAGCTTGTCCTTGATATAAAACTACGTTAGTAATTAATTTGTATTTGTCTTCCTAATCAAATTACGTCAACTTATTTAAGTCTAGTCTAGTTGTTTGTAAAGCCATGTGCAATTGTGCAATACAAAAAATATGCATGATATTGATAGTAAGAGTTAAGGGCCGCTTCAACAACCTTTAATTAAGCTACTTAACAGTTAATTAAGCTACTTAACAGTTAATTAAACTAATTTAAAGTCGCTTAAATCAATGGATAAAATTTCGATTTCACCACAAATCAATGATGATGCCCTAATAAAGTGATTATTGCAAATACAATTCACTTTATAAATCATATTTAGGTTATCTGATCATTATTGATATTGCAGAAATATCCCTTTATAAAATAATAATAAACCTAATATGATTTTCTATTCAATGCAAAAGGCAAATGCATTCAAATCCAATTTGTATTCAGGTAGCCTTATAAAACCTCACTTTAAAAATGCCCGCGCCCGCTACCTCTCATCACCATGCCCCACCCCTAATGTAGATGTAAGGGCAAGACTTAGTCTGTACAAACGACGTGGCATTTGTAACGTCCCCCGCACTAAATACTTTGAATTCTAACATCAAATGTGCTGCTTAATAGTCCAACATTAGTCTTGTTTTAGGGACGTCTCAGACGTGGGGACTCTCGGCGAGTATTATATGTATTTGGGGACGCAGCGTTTTAGTATACCTAGTGATACGTCTAGTGACTGTAATTGCTTATTAAGGAAACTGTTGCTTAAGTACGCGACGAGTAAATTGTAGAATATATTATAAGTTGTTTTTATAGAGTTTTGTTGTTTTTATATTATGCATGTTCTTTTTTTCGGATGAAATATCATCAAGTGACCCCTCCCGCCGTCAGTGTTACATTCTTACTGACTAAAACCCATCCATGTTCCTTCCTCAGACCTTTATATTCCGGGGGCGTCGTAACTCTTTCGAACATCTCGCAGCCCTGATATTACGCTCTGTTTTTTGCATTTTATTTTTCTTCAACTTAAATAATATATATTTTTAACATATCAAAGCAAACATAATAAAAGATTTTTTCAGATGTACAAATACTCAGACTTATCGAACTTATCTGATAGATAGATAAGCCCGTATTCAAAAACAGTTATATTATCTGTACTGGCCTGCCTTTTAATTCACAAACAATACTCAAGCTGATCTTTGCACACGCTATGCAGATGAACAGCATCAGGGACGATCTGTGATTGGTTCATTTTGCATTGCTTAAGTGATCTCTGGTACACCCCTTACTTAGCATAGTCATCATCAGCTTATAATTAGTCCCACTGCTGGGCACAAGCCTCTTGTCATACAGAGAAAGCTTGAGCATTAATCACCACGCTTGCTCAAGGCGGATTGGCGATTTCAGATTGATGTTTTTCTTCAACGATAGCCAGTGACATCTAAGATATACTTAAAAAGTAAAATGACTCTTGAAAAGTCACTCGTCGAATTTCGTATCCGCACCCTCGTACACGAGAGGCAGGTGCCTTAACCACTAGGCCACAACGACTTATCATAGTATTAAATACTGACGTGTTTCTATGAGCACACTAATATTTCTTCCATAGAGGAATTGCCTCTGCGCTACTTATCACAGCAGGCCAGATAACACCCCAATAACTTCAAGCATTTCATTCAAATTAGATTCAAAATCCTATAATACAGTACAAGACGGTAAAAGTCTTGTAATAAAAGAATAAGCTTCATTTTATTTTCTCAGATCTTCAACATGAAAGCGTCCTTTTCATCAATCTTAAAATAATTACGTTACACGAAATAAGAGCTCCGGCCCTTGAAAGTCGATTACAAAAACTCCTAATCCCGTAATATTTTACCAAGCCAGACGTTTACCACGTTGTCTCTTGTTTCCTCCACAAAAGCCGGCGAATGGGAAATTGCCAAAAACTCAATTCGGCTACAACAAAAGAAAGAGAACAATTAAACCAGAACATTGTGAAAGAAATTCACTTTAAATTTAACAAAGTAAATATCTGGATTTAAAAACGAAAGCCGAAAGCTTACCTGTTTGTTTTTAAGATTCGGTGAAAAGATCGGGGGAGATTGAAATCTAGGTGGATTGTTTTTCCGATGACCTGTATCGAAAACAGTTTCTTTTAAAAGCACAAGCGATTTTCACAAGCGGGTTCACACGTGTTTTGAGGCAACTCCTTTAAGCAACCGGATAAAAATACCATATAACCATGTCCAGCATCTCTAGCACGGGGAGCGGACTAACGCGTTTTCCCCTTGTTCTATATCCATAATCCATAGACAAAAGGGGGAGGAAACTGTTTTGTCCACCCCCGTTTTAGGCCTACAGGGTTACATTCAACTCCATATTAATTATATCTTCTAAATTTGTTCAGCCTTTTTACCGTAAAAACGTTACAAATAAACAAACTCACTTTTATATTTATAATATTAGATAGGATTTATTTTAATATTAACTACATATCTAGAAATCGTTACAAACGTAATGCGCAGTTGTATAGAAAATGTAAACATATTGACATCGATTCTATATTAATGTAGGGGAGACTGCTATCCATCTGATGCCCTGATCGCTCCTTACGACACACATGGGAAAACACGGCGTCGCTGTGACACTGCGAGACAAATTCCCTTTCATTAATACGTATAAGGCTGGGCTTACAATTAAGTACTAGAGAAATCTAGCTTACCTCACTATCTTGATATTGATAAGTTCATTTTTACCAATCGCAAAGAACTTTCTACGACTTCTTTTATAAAGATTTGCGAGTTATTTTCTCCGACAAAGTTCCAAATTCTTGTCGGAATAAGATCACGGGTGATTGAACTCAAAGCTTTCCTCTCAACCCCATAGCTGTGTTAAATTGTCCGTAGCATCTCAAAACTAAATAAAAAACTTGTGTGAAACTGCATCATAAAAAACTTTGTTGTTTGAGTCTAATAAAACAGGCCAAGTGCGTGTCAGGCCACGCGAAATAGGGTTGCGTAATATATTTTAGTTGGTCGACTATACTCCACACGACGGGATACATGAAAAAAAATAGTCCCCACTTTACGTGTATGGCAATACCGAGATACTCTAAAAACAATATTTTTCAATATTTTACTTCACCACCATGTTAGCATGATTAATATACTTTATGCACATCTAGTACTACGAACCATCGCGGACAGACAGACAGCCGAAACATAATGGTTCCTTGTTGACTACGGAATCCTGGAAAAAGGAAATGTCATTGTAGCACCAGAATCTATAAATCTCAAATACAGAGAATAAAAATAAATGGATGCGGCGGTGTTAAGCTTAGCGGTGAGTTGAGAGTCAATCAATGGCATTAAGGCTGTGTCCCGACCCCGCGACCCCATGCAATTCACTATCCTTAAAGAATTATCCTTTTTTACAGGGATACCCTTTTATCCGCGACTTCGTCCGACACTTTGTGAAAAAATACCGGCTTGTATTGTGGTTTGCTCTGTGGCGGGATATTTCTACCTTTTTTCAACTGTTGTCCCGTTTTGCTAACAGTTCGTGAGAGCTGAAATATTTTTTTTATGTTCACTTTTTTGTTTGCAATCTGTCAGGCGTTTGTCGGTAGTATTGAATAGCTTAGAACCTTTTTCAAAACTGATTTTCACACCTCGTCTGATGTTATTTAGTATCGGCAAGCGTCAGTCAGTCATTCCCGTCGTAAACGTGGGACTGACGCGTGACGACGCCTGGCATCAATAACCGTCTGGCTCATTCAATGCTCACTACTAGCATACGTGTTATCACATTTTGTGTTGATTGACTGGTACAAACCTCGAGCCCAAATGGTACAACATTAGAGAGGCTGTTGAAATCATACCGTCATAATCAGACTATTATCTATATTGTGACCACGTCAATAATATTTGCTAACAAATTTATTGGTCTGGAATAAGAATAAACTTTTTTCGAATAGGCTTGGTAAACTATGCGCATCTCTTAATTTTATGGAGGCAATTTTAAGTTTGCTGGTCTATCAGTATTTTGACTATTCACTGTTCCAATGAACAAAATAACTATACCTATATTATATTTATCATATATCCGACATCTCGGGCTGAAAGTTTATCACGGGAACCCATTTTCCCTCCGTCATATTTCCCTTCAAAACATCCTGCCAATTTCGGACAACCGCCATGTTTTATACATTCTATTTTATTGTAATAAATTATTCTTCGTTCCTTTTCCTCCTTTATTTCCTTAAATATAGATATAAGTACAATACGTATTTTCCTCGCCCACTCCCCCTTTTTCCCTTTGACAAATGAGGTGTTATTTCATTCATACGAAAAAGGTAGCTAGGTATACAATATTACTTTTGTGTATAAGGACGATGGATGGAATAAAATATATCTTGGTGTCTTTTGGGCGCCTGGTACTTGTTGCTTTGGATTTAAGAATGAAAACCTTTGCCTTACGTTTTACGCGTGCTTTTTACGCATGAAATTATTATATTATATGTATGTATTACTAGCTGTTTTAATTGATCACTAACTAACAGTATAACTCATAATTATCATGGAGATATCTTAAAATTAAAATAATGCCATTCTGCCTTGAGTAGGCGTGGTTATCAATATTCCTTCCTTATTCGGTATGACAAGATATTAATTACCCAGCAGTTGGAAAATTAATAGTTTGACATGATTATTGTTTGTTTTATCTTCTCTGATTTTATCATCATCATCATTATCAGCCTATCAGCGTTCCCTGATGAACGTAGGCTTCCCCCAAAGAGCGCCAACCAACCCAGCCTTGGGCTAGTCGCTTCCATCCGTAACCCACCATCTTCTTCAAATCGTCGGTCAGGTGCAGCAAGGCATCCCAAAATACTTTTGCCTTCCTCCTTTTATAATTAAACCTATTTAAAATATTTGGTATCCAAAATTATTTTATTAATTTAAATATTTTAAAGCAAATGTTTCTCTTTGTTCTTTCATCCCTTTGAAGACACCTGATATTTAATGTTTACATTTTCATACAATACATATTTTCAGATCAACACTGTTTAGCCTTACTGAATGCTGTAAATATTAATGGTTAAAAAAATATTTCATTTGCAAGTGTAGGAACTATTTCCGATATTTAATATCCTTTGCTTTCATTTTTAAAAATACTGTCGAATTTATATTTATATACTAGCTTACCGCCAGCTTCAGGCTTTCCGCAGACTTCGCCCGCGTATGCTATTCGAATTCAAATGAAATATGACAGAGTTTCATACAAACTTTGCCCCCTTTTTCACCCCCTTTATGCGTAGATTTTCGAAAAATCCTTTCTTATCGTATGCCTATGTCATACAAAGAACACACCCTCTAAGTTTCAGGTCTCTACGATCAGCAGTTTAGGATGTGCGTTGACACGTCGGTTATTCAGGACAAAGCATTTTATATGTATAGACTAGTCAGAATTTCTGCTTGTCAAAACTGATTAGCTGTTTGATAAAATCTTACCCAGGTTTTAATCTATCTTCATACTAAATTTTATCTAAATCTGTTATACCATTTTACCGTGAGAGCGTAACAACACACACAAACAAACTTACATTCGTATTAAAATATTAGTTAGAAAGTTATAATAATACGTTTTAATGGACTTCTGGCAACCATACTAAATCACCTAGTGGAGGTATTCAGAACATGCTTACCAAATGCACTCGGACGGGGGTACGTCTCCCGAGGGTGTTGGGTTTCTAATTAAGACTCTGATTCACCAGTAAACGGCGTGGATGGTCATGCTAATCTGCGAGCCGGCGCATAATGTCATTATATTGCTAGTGTCTCCCTCGCGGCTCGGCTTAGACACTATAACACCGAGACTGGCGTAATAAAAGATTTTAATATAGTTATTCTTACACAGTTATGTATACCTAGGTGTGATTCTCTTAGTTTGAGGGAATTCTTCTCTATCTCGGGGACACCTATAATTTTCTCTCGGGTTCAAGCTATCTTTATTACAATAGATATATACCCTCATGAATGTATGTCTGTTAGTTACTCTTTTACGCAAAAACTATTGGAATGGATTTTGATGACATTTGGTATACACATAGAATACACCCTGGAATATCACATAGAATACTTTTTATCCAATTATTTTGACTAAATTTCATTTAATAGTGTTCGCGATTGCAGTTTTGGCTAATATCTTTACAATATAGAATACTTTTTATCCAGGTATTTGGACCCAAATTGATTTAATTGCGTTTGCAATTGCAATTTTGGCTACAATATTTTGAATTTTTCAAATGCATTTTCACTAATGCGGTACAAAAATATTTAGTGCAAGGCGCCAATTTTCTATATTGGTAGGGACTGGTCCTAATTAGTTTAGTCGGTATTTCGGTGGCACGAATGTTGTCACGGTCATCAGTCTCACAGCGAGATGAACGGTAAATTGTTAATTGAAACTTGAAAGCAATATGGCGGCGCCTTGAAATAAAGAAACAATAGATATGATGTTTATTGAATTAAGATTCAAGTTTTTTTTTTCACGACTGCTTCTGACAGAAATTAATTTCACAATAATTCTGGTTCAATGGAGGAGCTTTGTGGCTAAGCAACAGCCGCATGGGTTGACCGATCAAAGGTTAAGCTGCGCTTGGCGCGGTCAGTCCTTGGATGGGTGACCATTTATGTCATAGCGAGACTCCTCGGAAATCACGTTAAGCTGTTGGTCCCGGTTGTCATTTGTAGATCTTTGACAGTCGTTACGGGTAGTCAGAAGCCAGAAAGTCTGACAATCAGTCTTACCAAGGGGTATCGTGTTACCCGGTAACTGGGTTGTGGAGGTCAGATAGGCAGTCACTCCATGTAAAACACGGGTACTCAGGTGCATCCGGTTTAGACTGGAAGCCGACTCCAATATAGTTGGGAAAAGGCTGGGCAGATGATAATGAATTCTGTTTCAATGAAGTTATTAATTTTTCAATACAGTTCCACATCAAATAGAATTACTATTTAATGTTGATAAGATTGAAAAGAAGGTATCTTTATTAATTCTTAATTAAATTCGTACATTATTGTAATGAGATTAAAGTTTGAAATTTAATCTGATTAATCTGATCTGAACTTTTCTTTCCACGAATGTATTTTAAGGATTATTATATTATTTACACTGGGTGATTTCACAGAATATGAAGTAAATGGGGCTTGATAATGGATATTCGATATTACCGTTATTGCATTTTGCTTTATACCTAGGAAATAAGATTTTTTTTACTTCTGATCGTCTTAAAACAGTGGAAATTTTACTTATATCCCAGAACCGGTCAATTCCGAGCAATTGACGTCAATCATGCCGCTTAATACTTACCAATATTACTTATCCGACAGTAACTGTCTGTGTGTTTGTTACCTACGCATTCACGGAAACAGCGGAACCGATTTTGATGAAATTTTGTATGTAGATTGATAAAAAACTGGGGAAGGACATGGACTGTTATGTTTCGGGTGCGTGAAATGGTTCCTCTTATCACAGACTTTCTATCGGCCGATAGTTTGGTTGGTTTCTTAATCAGTATGAAGATGTGAATCGTTACAATTTTCGTACTTGCATACATCTTCATACAGCGGGGACTCTAATTGTTTTCCTTATAAATTGCCACTCTATTAAATATATTTCGTATCTCAGCCACCATACTGATTGACTGATTAACGATGGAAGAAAACCTAAACCTAAAAAGTCTGATATCGCCAATTGATCCAATTTGAGCAAGGGTGTAATGCTGTATGAGAAGAGCCCTTCACTCAGCAGTGGAACAATAAATGAGGGATATACGGGTATATCTTTAACCATTGTCGTACGTTAATTTTATGTTCATACAGATACCATATCAACGTGAAAATTTCTATGTTCCGAGGCAGTCTTGTCCCCTACAATATGGCAACAATTAATTCTCAGCGCCCGCTAGCTAGCACTCGGCTATGCGATACTTTTTAGATTTATTAAGTAACGCGCTTTATGAAGCCACGAGCTATTTAAAATAAAAATGTTTGCTCGTTAAAATTAAATTCTTAATTTTTCAATGTTGGTAGGATGGCGCAATAAAGATATCTTCTTATTAAAGTGGGGTTTAAGTAATGAGATAACTATGAAATGAAAGATAATAATAAACGTTTTAATATAAAGATCCTTAATTTGGCTATTCAATAAAAGCTACATGGTAATGCCACTTAAATTATTAGCATTTTGACAAATATTTACATATTTATTTTAATGTATACAGATTCCATTTAGTCCTAATATAAATTTATTTTTCAATTTAAAAAATAATTTAAAAATCGAAAAATATTTAGGTAGTTTAAGTTGCCCATTCCAAAAAGTAGTTTCCTACGGAAAAGAACAGGCAAGACACTCCATAATTTTAAAAGTTTTAACAATTCTCATATCTACATAATTATACATAAAACGCTTTGTCCTGAATGACTAACGGATCAACGCACAGCCCAAACCACTGGTCGTAGAGACCTGAAACTTGGAGGGTGTGTTCTTTGTATGCCGCAGGCATCCGATATGTAATTTTTAGTTAGAAGTCGTGTAGAACATGCGGGCGAAGCCGCTGCCTGAAAATTAGTGTAATCATAAAATAATGACATGCGAAGATCATATGTAGAAAGAATCAAATTTTGAAAAATTGGAACTGACATTGAAACTGAGCGGTTATTATTTATATATTATTCGATTCTATTGATACTCCATCGGAATTACTCTGACAATTCTACCACTTCATCACAATCATAATTGGATCTCACTAAGTCTCGGGAAACGTACTAAATTCGTTCTGGAATACCACTCGGGTGTCATCTATTTTTGGCCCTGAGTGTATTTGTCTCAAATAATTGTGACGATCCTCGAAAAGCTACAGGGAGATGTTGAATGCTTCAAGCGGAAGACTGGGGGTTTATGACACATCGTACCTCCGATAAAATAGAGTTACAACTCGAAAATCCTGTTTTTTTAGTAAAACAGTAATAAACTCATGAATTTATTAATCAATCTTTATTCTTGCAGTTGCTTTTCTAAAAATCCTGAATTTTCGAGTTGTAACCCATTTTATCGGAGGTGCGACATGTTAGGGGGAGGATTATGTCCAACAGTGGATGAATATTAAATAGGCGGTTGATGATGATGATGAGTTATGTGCTTGTTATTTCAATAGCTTTTTTCCCTTTTTTCTTCACAGAGCGAAATAAAAACTATCTTATAACCATTTGTAGGCTTCAATTTATCTCTATGCCAAATTGAGTCTAAATCGGTGCAGCTGTTTTACCGCGACAGCTTGACAGACAGACAGATATAATACTTATTATTTTCGCATTTTTACACACGGAGGAATCATAATCTACTCTCCTACTGTCATTAACTGCAAACAATTAGTTCTACACTTTTTTGAGTAGGTACTATATATACTCGTAACATATATTCATATACGTATGTCTGTCTGTCTGTCGAACGGTATCAGCCCGGGTGTTGATTACATTATCATCTACACAAGATGTTCTGTCAGCCGAGGCCGATAATTGAGGTCTCGACACTATATCATGTATCGGAGTTAGCCAAGTCACAATACCAGTCTATTAATCCTCACAGTAGAACAAAGGCCTGTTCTCAAGCAGGGATCAATCACTACGAGGTTATCATACTAATTAATGTCTAATTATACATGCGCAAGTGAGTTTGCTTGTTTGTTACGCTTTTACGGTAAAATGGCTAAACCGATTTGGATGAAATTTGGTACGGAGGTAGAAAAGATCCTTGAGACGGTTTTGAGTTACTTTCAATCCGGGTGGGTATAGTAGTTTCCGTGGAAAGCGAGTGAAACCGCGGGAAATACTCAGTTACTAATGAAATTATTAATTTTCAATATAGGTAGATATATATATATATATATTATATTTGTTATATATTGTATTTGATTAGCGTTTATCCCACAAAAAAAAACATTTTATTCTAGATCTAAAAATAACCTTAATTTTGACTTATTAATCAGCACCTTCCATAAAAATAGAATTCCGCAAAAGTAACAATTAGACGTTATTAAATGTAATTTTCTTATTGATATTTACAGTTTTATAATTTCCGTTAATTTAAAGATAAAAGATTATTTTGTTAAAACATGGGTGTAAGTTTACAAAAAAAAAATAAGTCCTTTATTTTATTATGATGACAATTTTATACTCATCTAATCTAACATTTGCATGTGACCACTAATACTTTTGCGCTATTATGTTAGGTGTTCAATGTGGTGCATTTAAGCAATAAGCTAAATATTCCTATCCAACAGCCCTCGATATTTCTACGATGTGGTATAAAATCTATACCAACCAAATAAAACAATCTTTTACCGCTAACCCTTTGAAAGCGACCACACATACGAAAAACAATTGTCACCAGTACGCGGCAGATCACGGTGCCAGTGAATTTGCGATCTAAATCAACTATGTACGTGATCACAGGCTAGGAGGGGGAGAGGGTAGAGAGGGGGAGGGGAGAGACGTGTAGCAGCCACTCTAACATAGATAAGAGATAGTTTTCCAGCGTTTTGTGACGTAGTCCCATTTGTTATTACGTGTGGGAGATAGGTGTGAGAGCGTTTAGCAATATAATGTTCAACTCGGTTCAACTATTACAATAGTGTATTAGTTTGAGACTTAAATTAAATAGTTATCATAATATAAAATAGACTGATGACGGTCTGCTTTATGTTCTTCCATCATGTAACCCAGACTAAAGTTTGCTAATGATAAATCTCACATTAAGAAAACCAGCGTAGTGCGTGTCGGGCCACGCGCAGTAGGGTTCCGTAGCTCATTATGTGCTACGAACGCTACGTCTCTTCTCCTTTGAAACGTTTTCTTTAGCTTCCTTTGTGTAGTAAATTAATGAACCCTATCAATTTCTTTATAGTTGAGATATCCTGTAGGTTGTGCAGCTAATTAATTGTCTTACTAAGGAGACCTCGGTATTTTCGGAGATACTAACGATAAGAAAAAACCGGCCAAGTGCGTGTCGGGCCACGCGCAGTAGGGTTCCGTAGTAGGAGTTAGTTAGTCGACTATAGCTCTGTAACCGGTTAAGCCTACTTAGCCGTGATAGTTTTCCTTGTAATTTCATTACATGTACTACGTCTGTGATTTTTTTCACATTTCTAGGTACAGCCATTCAAAAGTTAGAGGGGGGGGTAACTCGTATCGAACAAAAAAATTCACTTAAAATCTAGATATTTCGCAAATGGCTCGCTTAACTGAAAAATGCTCTTCACACACCCATAATATTTTTGAAAGACCTATCTAACGACACCCCACACGAAGGGGTACGCGAGAAAAAAATTATTCATCCCTACTTTACATGTTTGGGAGCTACCCTAAAAAAAAATATTTTTCAAAATTTTATTTTACCACTTTCTTGGCGTGATCAATATACATATTCATACCAAATTTCAGCTTTCTAATAACAAAAACCACGGAGCTATGCCGCGGACAGACAGACAGACAGACAGACAGACAGACAGACAGACAGACGGACAGAGCGAAACTATAAGGGTTCCTTGTCGGACTACGGAACCCTAAAAACCAGTGTAGTGCGTCAATAAGGTTCGGTAGTAGGTCTTAATTAGTCGACTATATTACTGTTACCAATTAAACCTTCTTAACCGTGATAGTTAGTAGCTGCATATGAGATGTTTTTACATTTCTAGTGTAAAAAAATCTCAAAAAAATACACTTAAAAGCTAGATATATCGCAAATGGCTCCCTTAACCGAAAAATGGTCTTTGCACACCTATAATATTTTTGTAAGACCTATCTAACGAAAACGTTAGTGCAAAAAATAATATTCATTCCCACTTAACCTGTATGGGAGCTAACGCTTAAAAAAAATATTTTTCATAATTTTATTTTACCACTTTGTCAGTGTGATCGGTATCCATATTTATACTAAATTTCAGCTTTCTAGTACCAAGAACCTCTGAGCTATGCCGCGTACAGACAGACAGACGGACATGGTGAAACTATAAGGGTTCCTTGTCGGAATACGGAATCCTAAAAATCCAATGAGAAGCTTACCGAACTCAGAACCGACCCTAGAACACTGGCAGCATTTGTGCTTGCATCTATTAGACTACAACAATAAACTAAAACATTTTTTATCACAAACTAGTCTCATGAAAAATGCGATATTAAACAAGTTGTACCGAGCGACTCGTAGTACAACTAGATCATATATGAAACAGTATCTCTATAATAAAATAATGTAAAAACTTGGTGTTTGAACATGTCGTCCCCGGTGGTGTACAGTTGCAGCCCTGCGCTCGTCGTGACGTCACGTAAATTGCATTGGCGCCAAACAAATGCCGCAACTATTCGAATACAAAAGGTGACAATGCTCGTTCCTGTTTTTGTGACGTAACAAGATAAAGGCTTGTGTTTCCTTCCATTTTTATGTTACTCGGAATGTTCAACAATGATAAAAAATGTATTTTAATAGTTGTAAATCGTACTAATATTATAGATGGAATAGAATGGTGGGTGAGGATGGATGTATGTTACACATACGTTTGTTACTCTTTCACGCAAAAACTACTAAATGGATTTTGATGAAATTTGGTACACGCATAGTTTATAAACTAGATTGAAACATAAGATACTTTATATCCGGGTGCGTGCAGTAGTTCTCTCAGGAGTCAGGTGAAAACGCGGTAAACAGCTAGGAACTAGAAATTCATGTACAACAAATGTATGTTGTTGGTTTCTATTCAGATTTTAAATTAAGAATCCGGAGTCAGATCTGTGTTAATAGACTTGACGCTTATTGCTAAAACCGCCTGTTGCATAGGCCTTGGTGTTCTCCGTCTTATCGTGTGGACTGCAGGTTTTACAAGCCGAACTAGCCCTAGTGTCTGAGTTTTCTCAAATCCGTCCTACGGCCTCTGACATGGAATTGTAACAATTGCTATCAAGATAACAGCCAGGAATGACGCCTGCGTGATGCTCTTCTAAGCACGAAATTGCAATACTGCTGACTCTAGGCTGCTATGTGGAAAATAACCTACCGGGCCGACCTGGGAATGACATATGATAAAATTGGTACACTCTCACTTTAGAAAAACCTCCAACTCATTTTTATGAGCTTAAATAGTTTACCTCTCAGTACATTTTATGCTATCATTATCTCGGAAGCAACACTAACAAGCTAGAATCTTAAAGTTTCAAGCCGTCCGTGAGCCGTTGCACAAACTTGAAGCCGTCAGACAACTTTTAGTTCTCAGACGAACCTCAAACGATGGAAGTAATCTGTTTGTTGAACAAATATTTTGCAACTGTGTTTATAAAATACTAGCTTTTGCCCACGGTTTCCCTACTCACTACTGCATGTATCGGGATAGAAATGCTATATTATATTATACTAGCTTCTGCCCGCGACTTCGTCCGCGTGGAATAGTGGGTCTCCGCACCTATTGGTTTTAGTGTGATGATATATAGCCTCCTTTAGATAGCAATAAATGGGCTATCTAACACTAAAATATTTTTTCAAATCGTACCAGTAGTTCCTGAGATAAGCGCGTTCAAACACACAAACAAACTCTTCAGCTTTATTATATTAGTATAGATAAGATATACATGCATAACCGTCTTCATGGTCCCATCTATCTCCGTCCGTCACAGTGAAAGCGTAACAGATATCGCATTTATATTTAGTTATAATTTTTTACGTACGTTTTAAAACATAAAATTAATTATCACGCAATCTTACACCCAGGAGATAGGCATAGATAGGAGATAGGCATAGGCATAGATTTACTTATAGTGTAACTCTCATATTTCGTCTGCTACTGACTAACCACCAAAAAATTGAAAAAAGTAACAGAAAACATCATTTTCACTAAAAATAAAACAGAGCACGAGCACCAATAAATACATCGTTCTATGATCAATGGCGAAAATGAGTGTCCACAAGCATTTCAGTTGATAGAATGTATTTTTCAAAATTGGGATTAATCCCAACTATTTATCATCAAAATATGTGAAAGGAGTTTCTAGCCTTCTAGCCTAAAGCCAAGGCATGTCAAACATTAATTGATTAATCCAATCAATCACAACGCCCTCGGGTCCTGTATTTGTCAGCCCGCACGTCAATGTCCCCGTCTCCGGAGCGTCAAAATCGCATTAACGTCGTTTCGATATACATGGCACGTTTGGTTGGGCCTAGCGCAGTTGCTATAACGAGATTGTACGCCATGTGTGGGCCCAATGCGATCGACTCCCGGAATTAATTTACGATGGTATAGATTGGATTTCCTAGGTTAGTTTTAGGTTTTGAGTTTGGATATTTGAGCAGTGAATATCGGTCGGTATCGCGAGAAACGAAGTAAAGTTCAATTGAAAAGCCACTTTATGTTAGCAATAACAGCGTTGGTTAGAAGGTTGACCTTCTGGCGCGACTATGTGATTGGATTTTTGTGATGCTTTTAAATATACGTAAAAATATTTGGATGGTATTGCAGAAAAGCTGGTGAAGTCGTGTTTCCATTGTGTAACCAGCCTGAAGTGTGCAAACTAATTTTTTTTACAGGGTTGTTTACAGAGGTGATGATCTTGCATAATTGGAATTAATTGATAAATAGTATAATGTGTTTCATTATAATAACCTTGGTAGCCTTTTTATCATTATTTTTACAGTTTTTCATGAAGTACTTTCTCCTCCTTTAATAATATGCATAGTATGCGTATTTTAAAATAAATATAGGAATAATAATTTCATAAATTCATGAAAATCCCTCCTCTAATCAACTAAATGAAAACTATCAGAACTAATATTACAAATTAAAACTTACTTCACGGTAAAATGGCTGCACCAATTTGGATGAAATCTGGTACGGAGATAATACTCTCTCAGTCCCTGAAAATGGATATTGGCTACTATTTTTCCGAAAGCTTTAAGTAGTAGGATCAGCTAGGCCTTTATAAAAATAAAAAATACAACACTTATAAAAAGTACAAAGTAATCGTATGTATCGCGTCGTTTACGACGATAGGAAGCGTGGCGCACCGCAGAGGGAACGAGCTACCCGCAGCCGAGCGCCGCCAACCGGCGCGGTGGCACCGTGTGCGGCGCTAGGGACGCGGGTACTAGCGTGTTGTTATTGTCAATTGTTTTACTTGCCTCAATCATCCCACCAGCAGTGCCGGTTTTACCCCCATCAGCGCCCTGGGCGAGATTTTTGCGGCGCCCCCTAACCCGCAATTTAAACCCATACGGAAAAAACTGGCCAAGTGCGAGTCAGACTAGCGCACCGAGGGTTCCAACATTTGGAAAGAATCGGCGTCGGTGTGATCAATACTGGAAAAGTTTTTAACCAGTGCGCATTTTTTTTGGTGGTTCGGTATCAGTAATTGAACACATTTCTATGTTTAGTAAGTAAGTAAGTAAAACATGGGCATAATCTTTTCGTAATAGCACTACACTGCCTAAGCATGCAAGAGCGAGCTCACAAGTACAATACGACTCAGCTGATATCTACACACAAGCCGACCGGCAAGTTTTAAACAAATTAAGTTCTTAAATGAATATTTTGCGCAAACGATAACTTTTTTTAAGTACAAAGACCTAATAAACTGAAAAATACGTGTTTGTTAAAAAGTGTTGAAGTTTATTTAGACAAAATTTGCGCACTGGTTAAAAAAATCTTGTATACATATCCATACCAAATTTCAGCTTTCTTGTACTAAAGAACGCTTAGCTATACCGTGGACAGACAGACAGACAGAAAGTCATGGCGAAACTATAAGCGGGGTGTCCATTATAAATACCAAAAATAGTTCCCTGACTTTTCTCTGACCATTCTACCACCTTTCCCTGATCCAATCCAATATTGTCGTCTTATGGAAAATATTATATTATTTTGTTTTTAACCAGAGTGAATACTTTGGACTATTTATGTTAAAAATTTAGACCATGTGCATAGGTAGGAAAAGATATATTATCTGTTTTTGGAGTTATAAACCATAAACAGTAAGCTAACATCAGAGCAATATGAGTAAGAGCGCGAGCGAAGCGAGCGCGAATTTTTTTTTAGGAATATGAGCATCAATATTCTTAGGAATCATATTTGTATTTCATGACTCTTACATTTCCCTGAAAATCCGTGACCACCTATTGCTTCCCTGATTTTCCAAATAGTGGACACCCCGATTTTTAAAAGTTTTTCTAGTCGCCTACGGAACCCTAAAAACTATAAATAATAAGGCGAGAAAAAATCAGAGGAATAGGAGTTAGAGCGCGAGCGAAGCGAGCGCGAAATTTTTTAAGTAATAGGTATGAGCAACATAATAATCCTTACTAATATTATAAATGTGAAAGTAACTATGTCTGCCTGTTTGTCGCGTTTTCACGCCAAAACTACTGAACCGGTTTAAATGAAATTTGGTACACAGATAGTCTAGAGCCTGAGAAAGGACATAGACTACTTTTTACCCGGGTGCGCGAAGGAATTCACTCGGGATGTGGGTAAAACAGCTAGTAACAATATGATAATAATTGAATGCTTCGTTTTTGGGGGGCCCCGTGACAATGGCGCCCCGAGTGCCCTCATGGTAAAGACGATACTGGAGGGGCACCAACACGCCCATTCTCATTTGCCGGAAAATTGACGACAGCTTTTTTCTTGTCAATTTTTGCATACTAATGTCAATAACGCAGAAAAACCCGAAATTGATAGACATTTGATGACAAATTCAAGAAAACTTTTGCTAAGCAAACTATATGTATGAGGGTAAGTAGGCCTCAAAGAGTGAGAGGATATAAAAAGGGCGCCTGCGGCGCCCCTTCAGATCCGGCGCCCTGGGCGGTCGCCCCACCTCGCCCTACCCTAACGCCGCTACTGCCCACCAGATTATATTACATTGTGTTATCCGGTAACTGGGTTGTAGACGTTAGACAGGCAGTCGCTCCATATAAAAACACTGGTACTCAGCTTCCTCCGGTTTGACTGGAAGCCGTCCCGGACATAGTTGGCAAAAGGCTAGGCAGATGAATGATCCGACCAGGAGAACAATTGTAGCTTAAACTAGACTATTACAAACACATATGGCAGTTTTTGACTTATAAATGCCATGTTTAAAATAGTAATATTAGAGTCAAAACAAGATTTTGAATACGTCAGACTATTGACTCCCACTGATCGACCACTCAGCTTAAAACTGTTACTATTTAAAATTCCTTTTTTAATTTTCCATCTGACCATAAATAAAACCTTGTAATAAACAAAAAATTTCATGAAAATTCCAGAAATACAACTTTCAGGCTATTCAAATTGTTATATTTTTAAATTTTTAGTCCAGGTTTCCTCACGATGTTTTTCTATACCGATAGTCAGAAAGTAGATAGTAGAAAGTATGACTTTAGAAAGTTACAGTGGTTCTTGCCAGGTTTCGAACATGCAAACTCGTGCATATTCCCATCCGACAAAAAAAGGCGACCACGACTCTTTATTTATATTCATGCTTTGACCTTAACCAATTCTGAAGTTTAATAGTATCTTATAACTATTGCCCGTCTGATAATGATCCATCTAACTGCTATTTTCAATCACTTATCTGTCCCTATAATTGCATAAAAGAGATAGGTTGGACCTTCGTCAAAATTCTATTTCTAGGAAGAAAATCTTTAGACAGATAGATTATTGAAAATGATTTGGAACCACACTACCTCTGGTAGATTGGTACCAGTTCTGACAGATTTCTAACTTTCCAAAGTGACCACAATTGGTGACATTGATAGGACCGACAGATGCTCACCTCAATCCAAACTAGTGACAGCTGTCGGGCTAAAGATTATTAGCCCGTAGCCCGACGACTGTACTGACCTCGACTGTCAAAACTTTGTTTTTGAAGACAAGTAACACAGAACATCTCCCACCTCAAGGATTGGTTGCTGGCTAGTTGGTAAAATTTAAGAAATAATTACAAAGGGAGATCAGGGGGCCTACTCTTACTAAACGAAAACGAAGATTCAATTGAAATTCGGAAGCTTTCCTTGTGAATTTTAGGGCAGTAAAGTCCAAACAATTGTTATATATGGATAGTATAAGTACATCCCTCTATGTACAGAGCATCAGATCGCACCACAAAAAAGTTATTGTCTATTCTCGGTCGTTCCGAAGTTTCGTTTCGGTGAGTTAGAGTAGGCCCCCATTTGTTTCGAAGTACGATACCAATAGCAGCAATAAGGGCCAAGGTCACCGACTGTTGATTTCGTAATTGGCCTGTTAAACGAAAAGGATTTTTAACCAGGTAGCGGGAATTTACGTGTTACCCACTTCTAGTTTAAGCCTGGTTTGGTAATCGACCGATTCAAGAATAAAAATCTCAAATATTACATTACCCATCGAAAGTTGGAAGTTTGAATTTATGGTAAACAGCTGTTTTAATCGGCCTGTTATCTTGTCGGTGAACAAGGGCCTAAATAGCTCAATCCTATTAATATTATAAATGCGATAGTGAGTTTGTTGGTTACACTTTACTGGTAAAATGACTGAACAGACTTAGATGAAATTTGGTACTGAGATAGACCCTGAATCAGTTTATGGGCTACTTTTTATCCGGGTGTGTTGTTTGCATTTCCCTCGGGAGCGAGCGAAACCGCGGGCAACAAGGAGGACACTTTTTAAGGAAGTAGCTCTTTTATTATAATAATATTATGTACTAGCTGTTTTCCCCAGATTCAACCGAGTCCTGAAACAACTTTCACGCATCCCATACAAACTCAAACTCAAAAACGTTTATTGAAAATAGACTATTAAATTAGTACTTTTTCACGTCAGAATACATTATGACAATACATTATGAGAGATGAGAGAATACATTATGACAGCACCCCGAAACGCTCAACCTTCACTGCTTCCTAGTGTTATGGCTGGAAAGAAGAAGCAGCTAATTTCATGTTAATTGAGTCAGCCGTTTCTCTTATTATTATTCGTTAGGATATAGATAAATGCTATACGTGCGAAACCGGGTCAGAACAAAGTTACAATACAAGAGATGTTGATGTTCTATGCTGTAATCGGCTCGTGCAACTTTGCACCACATGCAACTTTGATTGCATATTCTATAAATTGTTAAGACGACGACTACCGCCAATGACCTTGAGCAAATGGGCGGAGCTTGAGCTTCCCCCCCGCGACCCCGCAATGCACACCGCACGGTTGTCATTTTATATTTTGAAGAACTTTGACGGGTGACCATAATATTATGTAGAGATTCTAAGGACAGTCACATATTGTATTTTGATATGCATGTCTAAGATATAAAAATCGAAATACAAATAACATCTGTCTGAGTAATACTTCGAAACACTAATTTTAAATTTCCAACCCCCACTGCATACTTCGTTTGCCAGAAAAGCAAAAATATTTTCAATTTCTTTAATCTGCAAAACATGTTTATCGATCTGAATTGTTACAAGTTTCAAAAAAAAAATCTGACAACTAGCATTCTTGAATTAATCCGCTGTGAAAGATGGACAGACAGACAGACAAAATCGCACCATAGGAGTTAATTTTTAGGCCATATTGGTGTCCACTTTGAGCTCTTCTAACAGAAATGCACGCAAGTTTTTTCATATTTGCATTTTACGACATCTGCTGCTTCTCAAATAACTTCAGCTCATCTTCACTTGTATAGGAAAATCATATTAGTTTTGTAAGGAGAGCCTGGAAGCCAGTTAATAAGTCCGATGTTTCTGATCCATCTGTAAAGTGTCCGACCAAACCTTTGGCATCAGCTTTGGCCAAACCATTAGCTTAAAATTGGCCTAAGTTTTGACACCAACAGAACCGAAATTGAATAATCTATTACGTTTAGCAAAAAATCAATGCTAAAATAAATGTGCTAAATTCGGATATAGACTTTGTCTGAACGAGAATTAGCTGTTACATTTTCGAGCACCAAATTTGTACGACCCTTTTCCACGGTTTCATGCATTATTGAAGAAATAAAGTAATGGAAAAAATCCTACCATTGTATGGCATTTCGATAATCTTTTAGAAAGATGCAATATCGATTTTTGACTTTGAAATCATTTATAATTACCGATTTAAATATTTTTGATCTTTATCTTTTTACCTTATATTACTAATATGTACACTCCACTAAATTATTATTATTTTTTTTTATTCATTTTTACCACTTTTTCGGCGTGATCAATACACATATCTATACTAAATTACAGCTTTCTAGTACCAAGAGCCTCTGAGCTATGCCGCGAACAGACAGACAGACGGACATTGCGAAACTATAAGGGATCCTTGTCGGACTACGGAACCCTAAAAATAAAACGATTGTAACCAATCCAAAATAGGAAAATGGTCTAGCTAAAATAGTCTAGTAGACAATACAATACATTTTACAATTTTACATTTTACAATACTTTTTTAAAATCGTCTCGTAGCAAAGAAACTCGAACCCAAATTCACGTGTTTAGAAAAATATTTTCATTGATAATAATTTAGAATAGCGCCACCTTGTTACCCATGGATAAACCGTTTTATTTACAAACCATTAAGTTTTGTTCTAAGATCCCATGCTCTGACTTATAGCTATTTCTATAAATTCCAAACTATTAGGAAATATTGTAACATAACATGAAAGAATTTGAATTTTGACGATTATCTCCGACCTACATGTAAAATTTAAATGAGGTATGCAATATTCTCGTTTTGAATACGCAATTTATTCAAAACGAGAATATTGCATATTTAAATCCTAAAGTACATTTAATTATTTAGTAAATCAACAAAATATATTTGTCCTGCCAAATTTAGATACACACATTTTAGATTATGACAGATTATGGATGATTTGGTTTGAAAACACGTTATTCACATCAAAAAAATATTTTATCCGCATGTAGTGCCTTTTCAATGTAATAATTATAATTCACCAGTCATCTTATCACAAATATAATAATTTATTTACATCGTAATGTGCTCGCTCTGAGTGACAGCGTCTACCCGTGACAGTGGTCACAGACGTACTGCCCCCGTCGCCCGGTGGAGCCCCTCCGTAATTTCAACTCAACGTTTTGACAAAAGCACAAAAATTGACGTAAATGTACGATTTAAAAAAAATATACGTATACAAAAAGACAGATAATTAACTTTTCTATAAAATGGTACAGGTTTCATTAAAATCCGCTTGATAAATTCTATGTAAAACTCAGTTTTTCTTCTGCGTTAGACCTAACTTCATGATTTTTTTATACAATGTTATAAATACATAATTAAAAAAAACGTTATACAAAATTATCAAGCATATGCTCTAATTTAGTATATATACTTTTCAAATCATGAAAGCAAGTCGTTAAAGCGTAATCATTAGCTTTAAAAGGGCCAAAGTCGTATATCGCCGCCTAAATGTTATTTACTAATTCAGAACTTTGATCAGTTATGTTTCAGTAGTTAAATGTTAACTAGACGAACCAATATTATAAGAGTAAAGGTTACTGTATCGTCAGATAGGAAATCCCGGCGTCATCATCATCAACAGCCTATATATTAACCCAATGCTGGGCACAGGCAGAGGCCTGTGCCTATATGAGAAGAGTCTCATACAGAGAAGGAATGAGCATTGATCACCACGCTTGCTCAAGGCGGATTGGCGATTTCAGACTTTTTAAGTCCAGGTTTACTCACGATGTTTACCTTCACCGTTAGTCAGTGGTATCTAAGATATACTAAGAAAGTACATATGACTTGAGAAAAGTCACATTGGTACTTGCCAGGTTTCGAACCTACAGATTCGTACACGAGAGGCTGGTGCCTTAACCACTAGGCCACCATGACCGGCGCCAACGTTCATTTAAAAAAAACTTATTGACGTGTAAAAATGAAACCATATCCAATTTGCAAAATAAACAATTTCATTTCGTATGGTCCTTGCCCTCCACGCTACTAGATATTTCATAACAAACTGTCTGTCTGTCGTGATTAAACCACAAACTTATATTTAAAGAGGCATGGATACCGCTTGAAGTCTGGTCAAGGGCTTAGGAAAACTTTATATCAGAATTCGTAAATTTTCCATAATAAGTGAGTGAAACCGCGGACGAAACTTAGTTGATAAGCTAATGACTAAGTTACTTTGGCAGTCTTTTGTTTTACTTTATTATATTCTGTGATAGAAACAAGTAAAGTCTAAGATAGATTTATCAAAGCGAGATAAAGTTTTACGGGCTACAGTCAGTTGCTGGCAGATGTAATAAATTAGCCAGCTGCAAGTCTGAAATAAGTGAAAAAAAAGATAATTGCAAACGAAACAAAATAGTAAAATATACATATCTATATACTAGCTTCTGCCCGCGATTTCGTCCGCGTGGAATAGTAACTTTGGGCTATCGCTAACTTTAACCCCCCATTTTTAAACATTGTTCATTTATGCTCCGCTCCTATTGATTTCAGCGTGATTATATATAACCTATAGCCTTCCTCGATAAATGGGCTATCTAACACTGAAATATTTTTTTTAATCGGTCCAGCAGTTCCTGAGATTAGCGCGTTAAAACTCGGCTGAGCCGATTTCGCCGATTTTGGTTTTAAAATGTTTGTCGTAGTCCAGGGAAGATTTAAACGGTAAGAAAAAGTTAAGGTATAGGTGATACGAAGTTCATCCGGGTCATTTAATTTAGAATAAAACTTAAATAAAAACGCTTAAAGCGTTTAAAATAAAAAATATATGAAACTGAGTACAGTACAATTGATTACTGTTTGAGTATTCAATCAGATAATAGAAAAAAAAATAATGCCATTGTACAATCTTTTGATAATTGCTGGTGCCCAGATAAATAAAACTTCAAGATATTGAACACTGCGTTTAATGAAGTCTTTACAAGTTGAAAAGATTGGTGAAGTGTGTCGAACAAAAAAAAGAGGCGCGAAATCAAGAGAAAATTTGGTCAACTGTCAACTGTCACTTGTCACTTGTCACTGTCACTGTCACTTGTCAAAGATAATATTGTCGAGGTGCACGTGACGATTGTTTATCTGTGTACCCAACAAATAAAGGCGACAGCCTGTACATATTCCCGGCCGTTGAAAGATCGCTTTCAACCCTGAAGCTCCTCCGCCGTAGGCAGTTTACAAAGCCGAACTAGAGATCGTCGCACGCAGCCCTTGTTTGTGAGAATATCAGCTACTCTGGATATTCCATCGGGACCAGTTATGAGGCGAACGACGCGTCCAAGTTTCCAAGCTAAAGGAGGTGCGTTGTCTTCTGCTAAGAGCACCATATCTCCGACATTAAGCTTTGCGGAATTGATTTTCCATTTCGTTCTTTGCTGCAATTCCGATAAGTACTCCTTCTGCCATCGGTTCCAGAAATGTTGTCGTAACTTTTCAAGGCGTTCGTAGCGTCGTAGCTGATGTTCCTTGATTTCTCCCAGGTTTTGGGTCGGCAAGGCCGTCAATGGCCTCCCGATGATGAAGTGTCCGGGAGTGAGGGATAGAAGGTCATCAGGAGAAGATGAAAGTGGACATAGGGGACGACTATTCAAAATTGCCTCCGCCTGTGCAAACAACGTGGAAATTTCCTCGAAAGTGAGATGGCTATTGCCAATAACGCGCCGTAGTAAGTATTTAGCCGATTTTACGCCAGATTCCCATATGCCACCGAAATGAGGAGTGTAAGCCGGTATAAAATGGAATGAGATTGATTGTTGACTTGCAAAGTCAGACAGAGATTCGTGCGTGTTTTTTAGAAATTCACTTATCTCTCTCGCGGCGGCTACGAATGCTCCGCCGTTGTCACAGAATATTTCTGTTGGGCGGCCTCTGCGCGCAATGAATCGTTTTAGAGACAATATAAAACAATCTTTCGTCATATCACTAATACCCTCGATATGAATGCACTTATACCGTAAACATACATAAAGCGCTAAATAACACTTAATCAAACGGCTTCCACGACCCTTCCGATTTAAAATATAAAATGGACCAGCTAGATCGAGACCTACTGAAATAAACGGATATCCGGGAGTTACACGTTGTATAGGTAAATTTCCCATTTTTGGTTGTAGTGTAACGCCACGCAGACGCCTGCATCGCACGCAGTTGTTAGCAGTGCGCCTCGCAAGATGTCTGCCATTGATTGGCCAAATTGTTTCTCTAACAGTTGCTAACAACAATTGTGGGCCAGCATGCATGTTGTTTCTGTGCTCTGATTCAAAATATAACTTGGTTAGCTTATGAGAAGCACTAAGTAGAATTGGATGCTTCGTCTCATACGAATTAGCAGATTCTTGTATACGGCCACCAACCCGAATGAGTTTCTCATTGTCAAAAAATGGCGACAAGGATAACAACCGACTTTTGTTACTTAACGGTTTACCCTTTGCTAGAAGTTCGTATTCAATAGGAAACGATTCACGTTGAGCAATAACACACAACGAATTGAAAGATTCACGCAATTCATCAGGTGATAATATACCTACGCGCTTATTATACTTGTTTTTAAGATTATAGATAAACCTGCGGACGTACGCAAATGCTCTTTGCAGTCTACCTAATAAGGAATATTTATCAAAAGCAATAACAGGTTCAAATACAATTGCCGAATGCGCCTTTAGTTCTGGTAATGCTTCCGCATCCTTGGCGGTTAACACCGGCCATTCGGACTCATTGTTAACTAAAAAGTTCGGACCTGACCACCATAACCCTAATGATTCTAATCGCTCAGCGTCTACACCTCTAGATATAAGATCAGCGGGATTAGAGCCCGTTGGGCAATAACGCCATGCCTTGGATGATGTCAACTCCTTAATTTCGCAGATACGATTAGCCACGAATACCTTGAGCTTGCTAACGTCACTCCTAATCCATCCTAGTACTACACTAGAATCACACCAGTGAATAATTCTTCCCGGCCTGTACCTGAGCGCATCCAATACGGATTTGGTAAGTCTAGCCGCTAGCAATGCAGCGCACAATTCTAAGCGAGGAATAGTATTATTCGATTTTAATGGAGCTACTTTAGACTTCGCACACAACAGTTTTACCGTGACGTCATCATTAGGGCTAATCGTTTTCATATATATGCATGCACCATATGCTAATTGAGAGGCATCGCTGAATGAATGTAATTCTATAAATGATGGTGATTCACCTATAACCAACCTCGGCACTTGCAGGTCGGTCAGACATTTTACGCCCTGGGAAAATTTAAGCCAATCATTTTTCGTTTCTTGAGGGACGGGATCATCCCACCCCAAATTTTGTTGCCAAAGCTTTTGTAACATTATTTTGGCCCTCACCACTACTGGACTCAATATGCCTAGCGGATCAAATATCCTAAATGCATTAGACATAATGAGACGTTTTGTTATAATTTCATTACTACAGTGCGAAATGCCCTTTATAGGAAAATGTAAAGTATCGGTAGAGGGCTTCCACCCCAGTCCGAGTGTACTGGAGGACTCACTGATAGTTAAATTATCATGTTCATTTATATCAATACTGTTGAAAATTGCCGGGTAATTAGTTTTGTACTTTCTTAAATTAAAACAACCTGTTTTTAATGCATTTGCTATAGATTTCTGTATATGTATTAATTCTTCTGGATCGTTAGAACCCGTGATCAGATCGTCGACGTAGAAATCCCTCTGAATAATGGTTTTAATTAATTCATCGTTTTGCTCCTTGCCTATCTGCCACAGACAACGTGTACTAAGGTAACTCGCGCTTGCAGTACCGTATGTCAATGTATTAAGTATTAGTGTCAGAATTGGCTGCTGCTCATCTTCTCGCCACAGAATGAGCTGTAGGTGCCTGTCATCATCATGCACTAACACTTGACGATACATTTTCTCAATGTCTCCTGTGAGCAGGTACTTATATTGTCTTGCACGTATTAAAATTGAAAACAAAGGATCCTGTATATTTGGACCCACCATTAGAATGTCGTTGAGTGAATACCCGGATGTAGACGCAGCTGAGGCGTCAAAGACTACACGTAAGCGCGTGGACTCACTGTCTTGTTTGATGACAGCGTGGTGGCACAGGTAGTAACAGGGACTTGAATGTATAGTATCGCTCGCAATAGACAAGTGACCTAACTCCTCGTACTCCCTGATAAATTTTGTGTATTCTAACTTTAATTCAGGATTTCTTTTGAACCTCTTTTCGAGGTTTATAAAACGCTTTCTAGCTATGTTATAAGTGTCACCAAGACAATCGACATTTTCTTTGATTGGTAATTTCACACAAAATCGACCTGTCTCATCCCTAGTAGTATGCATAAGAAAGTGTTTTTCACAATCTGTTTCAAATTTAGCCTTTGATCCTTTCGCGGGGACTTCCTCTAAGTCCCAAAATTTTGACAGCATTTTTTCAACATTATTTTCAATAGTATTAGATAATAAAGCGTGATTACAATTTATAGTTTTACTTGGTGATTTTACCAATGATTGTATAGGGCCTGATATTATCCAGCCTAGCTGAGAGTTTCTTAATTTAGGGTTGTTATCGCCTAAAGAGCGTTGTTCACTACCTAAAATGTCCCAGAATAAATCAGCACCGATGATGATTTCTATGGGACCTGGCTGATAAAACTTAGAGTCAGCCAGCTTAATGTCATTTGGTAATTTTAGTGAGCTAATATCGATAGAAGTCTTTGGTATTTGGCCCGTCAGGTCCTTTAGCACTAGACATGATATTTGAGCAGTAAACTTAGTATTCATTGACTTTATAATGATATTGCAACTTTCAGTGACCTTGTTATTTATTGAATTTCCTATACCTATGACCTTTAGACAGTCTATAGAATGCGGTTTTAGTGACAATTTCACCTTAAGAGACTCTGCAATGAACGAAGACTGCGACCCTGAATCAAGAAGGGCCCTCGCTATGATAGTTTGCTGACCCACTGGACTAGATACCTCAATCATAGCGGTTGACAATATAACCTGACCTTTATTTTGATTTGAAAAGTTTACTATTACCGTGTCTTGTTCCTCCACAGTGCCGAGATGGTTAAAGGAGGAAGGAGGGCAGTGCAACAAAGTGTTGTGCCTCTTCCCGCAATCTAGCTCCCTGCAGGGCCCCATTCTACAGTCGCGCTCGGAGTGGCCCGATCGCAGGCAGTTTTTGCAAAGTTTATATTTTAATACATCCTTCATTTTATCTTCAATCCCTTTAGCCTTAAACGTCGAGCACTCATAGATCCTATGATTTTCATCGCATATGATACAAGAAATACCCTTAGAATTTTTATTAAACCGATTAGTACTTGCAAATGATTTTACAACATTGTTTTGAACTTGTTTATGATTGTAATTTTGTGTAGGACGTGTAACTGTATTATGTGGCTTGACAACATTGTCAGTGACCATTTTGTTATTTCTATTTAAAGACTCAAGCACATTAGCACGGTCTGACAGGAACTTAAAAAATTGTTCTAGCGTTGGTGTTTCACTGGTGAGATTATTGAGATACTCTTCCCACTTCATTAAAGTGTTGCCGTCTAACTTAGAAGATAGCATAAAAATAATCAGCACGTCCCACTTATCAGTTGGTTGGCCTAGACTAGCTAAAGCTCTCAGATTTTTAGTAATATGATCTACTAAATACCTCAATGATCTCTCGGACTCACGTGGAAGCGGTTTGATATTCAGTAAAGAATTGAGGTGATGACTTATTAAGACTCTTTTATTATCATATCGGCTGCAAAGCATCTTCCATGCTTCAGCATAATTTGTAGAAGATATTTCTAAATTAGAAATTATTCTGGCAGCATCACCCTTCAAATATGAAACAAGATAATGGAATTTATTAATGTCTGAGATGCGCTCATTATTGTGAATTAAGCTTTCATATGTATCACGGAACTCTAACCATTTAAATAGGTCACCTGAAAACTGACTAATCTGGATCTGAGGTAGTCTCAGACCAGCAGTTTGGTGGCGGAATGGATCATCAACACAACATGAAACATTATGCGCAGAGGCCTGGCGTTGGTCACATTCATTACCTTTTGTAAATTTTTCTATCATATTTTTTGCAGTTGCAATACTGATTATAATATCCTGTTCAATATTATCCCGTTCATCTATTTCAGATGGAAGATTTTCTGGATATAGCACTTCTATCTCACTTTGCAACTCATCTACCTTAACTGACAAAGCCTCAAACTTACCTAGCTTTAATTGTAATTCAGTAAGTTGTAGATTACTCAACTCATTCTTGTTTGAAATACTAGTCAAATAATTTTTGAATTTAGTTATCTGCCCTTTAGCGGACGATCGCTTGGTGGCTAATTCTTTATATTGTTGCTTAATCTCATCCATTGTAATTAAAGTGAGAATAAAATGTTGATAAATGAAATATTAAGTAAAGTTTGGCTCACACTCCTCCAGTCGGTGTCACCTGTACCGGAATCCGCTGCGAACTGCACACGGAGTCACGTGCTATTTCGGTGCAAAGTTCACAGCACGGCAGACACGGCGATGCCTTTCCGGTACGACTACGCCCGTCATAGTACGTACACCCTGGAATGTTCGGCAGAATACGCTAAATATTTTACAAAATTATGTGATGGACGGAACAGGACCGTGAAATTTTGACCTTGACTATGAATTCTTGAGCTGAGATGTATACTTGGGCACTAAATTTTGCTGAGAAATGCACCGTAACGTAAAATATACAATTATATATTTACGATTTTTTGACAGTAGGCAATGTAGGTATGTTCAAATAGTAACGAACTCACGTAAATTTTGTAGGATTACGATTACAAGAAGGTGCCAAAACGCTGATTGCACAAGCGAAATGCCTATTTTGAATAATAATTAAGTTTTAAGGATGATTGGATATAGGAAAGACACTTAACTTCGGTTGACCGACGCCGGCTGCTCGACTCGATGTGGTTCTTTAGATGCGCCACTGATCAAATCCTCGCATTTGGCTCGTCCGAGTTGTGCTGGTATGAATTCGGTGACCTTTAGCTTGATCACTGCAGAACTCCAGCTTCAAATTGGTGATGATGATAACGGCTTCGCGCTCCTTGGCGGCGACGAAGACGTGTCGTATTTTCGTATTTGTAGCTTTTTACTTTGCGGATTCTTCTTTGTTTCCCCTCATGGGCCACCATGTACAATCTTTTGATAATTGCTGGTGCCCAGATAAATAAAACTTCAAGATATTGAACACTGCGTTTAATGAAGTCTTTACAAGTTGAAAAGATTGGTGAAGTGTGTCGAACAAAAAAAAGAGGCGCGAAATCAAGAGAAAATTTGGTCAACTGTCAACTGTCACTTGTCACTTGTCACTGTCACTGTCACTTGTCAAAGATAATATTGTCGAGGTGCACGTGACGATTGTTTATCTGTGTACCCAACAAATAAAGGCGACAGCCTGTACAGCCATCTATCTATGGATCTCAGCATTTTCCGATATTCCTTGCCTAGACCATGTTGCAACTACACTGACGGACTAATAAACTGCATCAATGTGCACGCACCTACCTTTGAAAAAAACATTTTAACCAAATAATCCAACTTTTTATACAAATTTAAATTGAAACCTATAGTTTGGTTCGTTAACTTCATAACAGCGTAGTATCATTATCCCTAAGTGTATGTTTGTATACTGGAAAGGGCCATTAATTTTTTTAAACAAAATTTTTGATGCAGTTCTTTGTCTGGGGTTATATATCTACTTATTTCTTTTACTTTTCTACATATATTTAGAACAGGATGCTTCTAGAACACTCTAAATCCTTTTTTTTTATGTGGTCATTACGTATGTATATGTAGGTATAAATGTAACCAACAAAATGCGAGAGCGAGGTACACCATAGTCCATTAAGTACACCTCCATTAATAAAGATAATAATACTTTTTATTTGCCCATTTTATTACAATGAAATGGACGGTTAAGTGTATCCAGCTCAATCTACCGAGCACGCACGCCGTAAACGTTAATTGAGGACAGCAGAGAAACAGCTCGCAAAATATTGTAATGCACGGAACATTTGAGAGATTATTTCTATTAAACAACCGCCCGAACTCCGACATACATGGCAACATTGCGCTACACTTGAAACAGCTAACTATTCCGAGAAGCTAAGCCATTGAACTAATGCTCTATAATAATAAGAAAATAAAACAGAAGGTGAACTGTGGACATTTCTCGATAACAACCTCCTGCATCCACTACAAAGTAACAAAGGAGAAAATATCTCTCGCTCGCAGCTCCCGGACTGCGCCTGTGATTTCGTTCTGTTTAATGTCGTTACTTACATGTGTGCAGCAGCTTGTTATCTCGCTCCTTCTGCACTTCAATATCTTGTGATACTACCCACTGCCAAAGAAAGCGATGCGAATGAACAATGGCGAACGAATCTTTATACATACACATGTGTATCTTTTTGTTGTACATTTGTTTTCCTTTTTGCGTCATTTATTCCTTCCTTTCAGGGCCGACTCATCGAACGAAGCGCCCGTGGCCAATGGACTGACCGAATTTGGAGAGGTAAGCGAATTTCAACCTTATTGTTTATGTTGTAAGAGCTATGCGAATGTGTGCTTGCAAGGCCACTGTTAATATGGAAGCATGAAAATGTCGATTTGTTTAGTAAGGAATGTTGGAATTATGTCTGGAGTAGGTCGGGTAGAAAGGATGCGTAGTAGCCCTGTGAGGCTATCGATCGCGACAGCCCTAACAACACCACTTCATTACCGATTTAAGGGTACTTTCAGACCACTCCGGCGCGTAAATTAGGAAATATGTTTTAATATATTCGCTGCTTCAAAGTTTCACATAGTTAATAACAATTTTAGAGGCTAAAGTTTGAAATATTTTAATATTCAGCTATTCAAAATGGACGAATCATGGATTAAAAGATCTTATACAAATCCAGATCAACTATTTTTGATGGTTCGCTATGTTCGTTTGATGCAAATGGATTATATTTTCATCAGCCAACCCCTTTCCTCGCCGCTGCCATCTGTCCCCATTTAATCAATTTGAGAACGATCGCTCGGACTAATATTAGATGGTACTCGTAATATTAATAACGGTTTCGGTTAGCAATTTATGAGATATTTATGTAAAATGAAAATATTTTGAGTTTTAATAATCAGTCTTTGCGCTTTTTTTGGGAATAATCGGGTTCACCAGATTGGTTAAAATTTGATATAGAGGTAGATTGAAACACGAGGTAAGACATGTGACTTCTTTATCCTTGATGCCTTAAGTAGTTCCTTCAGGGCGCGGGTGAAACCGCGAGAATCGGCTAGTCCTTACTAATATTATGAATCTGAAAGTAGTCTGTTTGTTACGCTTAAAGGGTAAAACGGCTGGACAGATTTTTCATGAAAATTGGTATGGATATAACTTCAACCCTGGAGAAAGACATAAGATATTTTTGTTAGTATGAGAAGTAGTTTCCTCATGGATGTAGATGAAACCGCGGGGCAAAGCTAGTAAGTTTTATATGAAACTTCAGTCTCATAATGTTACCAACTGCCTCCTTTACAAACAAGATAACAGCGCCACTTAGAATCAAGCAACCATCGCGACCTCTCCTTATTTCCCATAAAACATCAACCCGGCCCTTCCTCATCGCTTAGGGTCGCCATTTTCGTGAAACCTTCAGAAATTGAAATATAATCACTGGCCTGTCAGCTCGCTTCTCATTAGCATGTTATTAAATTGTCCCGGCAACATCGCTTCAAAGTTAAATGAATAGTCATTTTGCCACTTTTGGTCTTTAGAGTCTAAGGGCCAGGCTGCGAGCTCTAGACATCTTTTGTGTGGTTCGTGTAAGCTCGGCATTACTTTGATGATTTAGGCGGCCGTTCGTGTAATTAGAACGGAATCCTCTTGTTTCTTATTGCTGTTATTGTCCTAGGGTTGGCAAGACCGAGTACTTATATTAAATTTACGTAATAAATCTCTAAGAAAGTAAGTTTAAAAAAAAGGTAGTACGCAATTGATTTGAAATATCAAAAATTAATAATATTTTGTCATTTATAAAAAAACGAAATACTAAGTATGTGTATTTAATTATGAATACTCTTCAATAGACTTAGATGCCAAGCCGTTTAAGGAAAAAATATCTTTGGAAATACCAAAGATATTACGCGTTAGACATCCCTATGTTAGAATTTTGGAAGATGAATGTGATGGCCAGGCACTGGTAGTGATGAATGGCATCAATTAAGTTGATAGTAAATCGATTATCGCGCAGTACAACAAGTATAAATACGACACTGGTGTCGATTCTGACGTACACACGACTAAACTAATTTTAAAATATCATGCCCTTTTTCTATTGCGAAATACAAGAAGAGGATAGCAAGTAATTCAGTGCTGTCAAATTAAATGACAGATGACATTTTGTTCGTACAGGTTTGTTAATTTAGTCGAGATGTTACGTCGTGATGTTTAATTTTGTATGGAAAACTATTTTTTTCTAATTTGACAGGTGTTAAAAGTTTGCTATCCCTTTCTTATATTTGTTGATGGAAAGAGAGAATTATAGACTAAATTTAATTTAGTTGGTGTCAAGAGAATCGCGGCCACTATCTATATTAATGTCGTGTTGTCAGTATTACCAAGGGAAGTCGTGTTATCTGGTTATTGGGTTATGGGAGGTCAGATAGGCAGTCACTCCATGTAAAATACTTCTCCAGTATTTTAGGCAGATGATAATTAATGTAGTGTTGTGGGAATTCACGGTACCTTTTTATACGGAGCTATAAATGTGTAAGAGGAATCATTTCTTTTCATCAAAGTTTTGAATTATTCTATCATTATGAAATAAAACTTTACGTTAAGTAACGCTTTCGCATTTTTTTTACTTTTTATAGTATCTTGTATTAAACAAATTCATCGTTATAATAGTTCTGTATCTCAAACCCACTTTTTTGTCCGTCTGTCTGTCTGGGTATCAAAACCTATTAGAGTACTTCCTGATACCCTAGAATTACGGGCAAGAAGCAAGGTCTTGCAGTTCATGTAATATCATTAGAATTATAATACACTTTTTACAAGTTTAATTTTGCAGTCGAGGTTAGAAGGTTATTTTTGTACTTTATTGGAATCTGGATATATTTTTCCTTACGAACTACGAAACCCTTGATGTGTGAACCCAACTCGCACTTGGCTATATTTTTTCCTTTTCATTAGTTCCACTTTAATCACCAAGCGAGTAGATGCCAGTTAAGTTAGCTGAACTAGAACTTCAATTATTCACAATATAAATTAACAAATAGCTACTCGTATTATCAAAGTTTAAATCTTCTTAGACCACCTTGCATCGCCGCATCTTCATCGACAAATTTATAGTCGTCTGCCCACCACTGGGCAAAAGCCTCATCTGATACAGAGAAGTCATGAGCTCATCACCACGCTTATTCAAAGCGGATTAGCTATTTTCGACTTTTTAAATTCCAAGCTTTTCCAAACCTTTTTCCTTCACCGTTAGACAGTTATGTCCAAGTTACTGGCCGAGTTCACCGACAGATGGTTATATAATCGGCCCGTTAAACGAAAACGTTTTTTAACCAGAAAGCTGGAATTTTCGTATTATCCACTTCTAGTTCAACCCTGGTTTGGTAATCGACCGTTTCAAGAATAAAAATCTCTTATAATAATATTACCCATCGAAAGTTGAAAGTTTGAATTTATAGTAAACAGCTGTTTTAAGTTAATCGGACCGTTATCTTGTCAGTGAACTTGGGCCTTAGAAAGTACATATAAAATTGAAAAAGTCACTTTAGTACTTACTAGGCTCCTGCATATTCGTACTCACCTTTGGTGCAGGTGCCACCACGATATCACTTGTTAGAAAAATCATTTTGACTCTGTCAATTATTTGTTTTTTTTAGAGAAAGAACAAAGGATTGCTATGTGAAAAAGGTCCAGATATAAATAATACGGCACGTTTGGCGTAGTGGTTGAGCAATTGGCTGCTGCACTGCGTGCCGTGGGTTCGATTCCCGCACGGGACAACTAAAATTGTCCCGGGCCTGGGTGTCATGTGTAATGTATGTTTGTAAACGCACCTACGATACAGGAGTAATTCCTAGTGTGGAGCAACGTGTTCTTTTTAATATTATATTGGGAAGGATATTATGTATTCACAAACTTTCGCGTTTATATAACATTCATCATCATCATCAGCCTATATATTGTCCCACTGCTGGGCACAGGCCTCTTCTCATACAGAGAAGGCATGAGCATTAATCACCACGCTTGCTCATTAGTAGAATTTTATTATTCTTTTAATTAAAATTCTCATTCCAATGAACAATTTCTCCTAGGTTATTTACCCAAGAGGTAAAGAAATTGTTTGGACTCCCAGTAGACGGCGGAGGTAAAGAGTTTTTTGACGCCATATTTTATTGAGTTTTTTATTATATTGCTTGCTTCTGCTCTCGATTTCATCTAAGTTGACCTCAAATTGGCTCTAAATATCCATATAAAAAGTATGGTACATGTTAATCCAGGTTTTAACGATATGTGTATCAATTTCATCCAAATCTGTTTTGCCGTTAATGAGATTAGCGCGCACAAACACGACCCCTCGACTCATCTATACTATTATATAAAATGACAACCTCATACACTGAATGACTGACTCATCAACGCAGAGCCGAAACGGCTGGACCTAGAGTAATGAAATTTGGACAGAAGGTGCCTTTTAATTCCTAGACAAGTAATAAGAAAGGATTTTTGAAAATTCCAACCCTAAGTATATCAAAATAGGGTTGAAAGTTTGTATGGAGTAAGTTTTATTTTTGATTCGATTAAACTCAAATTTTGTAGGAACACACCAAAATGATAATAATTAAACGCGTATTTCACAGTTTTTCAAGATATTAGCCCTAGGGTGAAAAAAATAGATTTTAAGTTTGTAAGAAAAATAATCTCTTTTAGCTTTACGCCAAAACGTCTGAAAAGTTTTACTTGAAATTCACCAAACATGTTTATTATGAAACGAATCAAGCCTTAGGCCACAAATCATCACACTAAATATATGGGGAATGAGCAGTGAGGTATTGAAATAAGTTTGTAATGGGACGACCTATCAGATTTTTATAATTATGCATTTTCGCTATTATTACAATTTTTGACATGAAAATCATCACGCCCGATTCTAAAGAAGATAGGCAGTGATTAAAATTGAAAACACGTTGTATTAGAACGTCAATTTTACCTGTAATGTCAGCGAGCATTGTAGTGGAGGGGCTGTATTAATGATCATCATGCGAATCTGATAAATCGAGTTCGAATCCCACATATTTTAGTTTTTTTTTAGCTTGGTATTTACATCTTTCTTTTTTTTGGTTGATATCACATAATATCTTTCACCTTCAAGAAGTAAGTTTCATACATAATAGTGGGATAATTATAAACCAAAAAAAATGCGCTTTCCATCGAATTCATACTATTCCACACTTCACAAATTAAGAATCTAGAATTTCCTTTGCTAATAAACAAATCATAAGGACATACATTTCAATGTATTCGGATGGACCTGCGTGAGAATTGTTTATCTTACGCCCAACTGTATGTAGGCCTCTCATGAACAGGTAATCCCAAAAACCGATAACTACTTATAAATATAATTTATCAAGAAATACTATAAACTCTTAAATATATTTTAACTAGCGAAACGCGGCGGCTTCAAACACACACCCGCAGTAACTTCTATTTGTGACCAACTTAAGATGAAGATAAATCCCCTCTTTGCGGAGTGCCTAGGAAGGCGCCACGGCATCAGGTCAAGACGCAGGTTCTTACCGGGATTTTGGGAGGTTCCTGCATCGAATCAAGCGAGAGGAAATGTCCATGGTCCAAAGCGAGTGGGAATAGGAAGCAGTCACCTCCTTATGCGAAGCAGTTATGCTTTAGACGGAGATAGCGGGATGCGTGAGGGAGAAACAAACCTTAGCCCCAGCCACGTTATCAGCATTTGGAGCCAGGTATCGACTCCAGGCCACTGTAGGCCCGGGCCTGCACATTTTAGGCAATAAGTGGCTAGCCGTCCGGTAAGGACTAGGCCCGTGTAGACGCGCGCCCATGTAGTTTAAGTTCTTCGCGTGACTCAATGAGATGTTAGCATAGTTGACGGGGCCCACTCCCCACTGCCCGGCGGCGCTGTTCGGAAGACCTACAGTGACCCTAGATAATAAAGAGCGTAGGAAAGAACAATGGATTGATTTAAGTCAGTCTGAGACTTTTCCCGGTCCGCCCGCAGTGGCAAGAGTCGCGAGATGATTTTCCATTCCTAAAAAGAAAACAATAACTTTTGCGAAAATAGAACGAAAATACACAACAAAATAGGTACCTAATTCGAGATACCAACTTCTTGAACGATTTATTAGTTATTTTTCAATTTGTATTGTTTTCCAAGCCAGTTTTATTTTTGCAAAAAAGTTTTTGAGTTCAAAAATTCAAAAAATTCAAATTCAAAAATTCAAAAATCGTTTATTCAAATTAGGCTGAAAATCAGCACTTTTTGAACGTCAAATTTACAAAAGACAGCCCCCAAAATGCCCGCCCTTCACCACTTCCTATGTGTTTTAGCTGGGAAGAAGAAGTGGCGCAACAAACTCCCCAGCAACACATGTCTGTCTGTAAGGTTTGAAGAACCATCTTTATACAACATTAAATAATTGTAAAAAAAATACATTTAATTAGGTAACATTTTTACACATGTTGACTAGCACACTCCATTAGTAGTACCTATATCCAAGAACTCAAGCAATGAATTACTTAAATATTTACTCTTGTTTAAAAATATAACTAAAGCCTCCATTAAGTGAAAAATAGGAAATAAAGGGCGTGCTCACCTACATGTGTAAGGTTGGGTTGTAATCGTGTTTGTACAACATGACCATGGTAAACTAGGACCACACCATTTTTATCTAGAACTTAATGAAATAAACGTTGTCAGCAAGACGACCAGACACCGCTAGCAGCACCCGTTCACGAGTATAACGCAAGGATCAGCCATCGCCTCCCTCGCCATCTTTGAGGGAAGGTGGCGACCCGACCCCCGACGCTACCGCTAGCCATGCCGTCTAAGGGAGCATGACGTGCTTGCTGCAATTTAAACAAAATAATAACTAATGAGTGTTGAAGTCAGCAGTTTGCTTTTTAGTAGCTCAGTAGTACAATAGCGGCTCAGTGGTACTATATCCTAATGTCCAGACAAATGTTCATCACGTTTTATAAGGGTGAACTTCTGTTTTCTCCTTTAAAGCTTAGAGGTGTAATGTTATGTTATAGAATAGTGAAAACAATCACAGGTATACGATTGTAGCAATCGGGGTTCCTTTGCTATTAGTAATTAAAGAGTTCCATTGGCTATCTCCGAAGAACTTTATCAGATCCCAATATACTATATTATACTTAAACCTTCCTTGAAAACTATGCATTTGAAGAACGAAAACCTCCATCCAATTCGGATCAGTAGTTTTTGAAAAAATCGCGGACATATAAACACAAACATACGGGTCAAATACAGAACCACCTTTTTTGAAGTCAAAGTTAAAAAACAAAGACTACCTACCCGTGCGAAGCCGGGGTGGGCCACTAGTTAGTTATATTTATATATCATTAGAATATAATATTTAGGGTTTAATACTGTAAATAATTGAAATAATAAAAAATGATGTTTTACACTATAACACCTTGACTGGTGACTTACTGTGTGGAGGTTTCGAAAGTCAAACCAATTGAAGTTTGAGTTGTTTGATATAAAAATAAAATATATACCTATATTAGGCTTTCCTCACACTCAAACAAATAAACTTACTCTCTCCAATTTGTAAAAAAATTTAAAGGAAGGGAAATAATAACATTAGACAACAATGTCGCCACAATGCTTAAAATAACACTCTGAATTGTCCGTCCTAAATACACAATGGACGAGGGTAGTTTAAAAAGTCAAATGTTAATATAGAAGAGGCTAGAAACAGAAACGGCAAATGAAAACTTCGTTTAAAAGTTTCATAGAACAGTCGGAGCGCGCTCAATAGGAAACTTTAAATAATTGCGCTCTCGCTGCATCTATAGGTGTACTGCATTCGAATCTCGAGAAATGAAATTTAAAAATAACCGTGTTTTTGAAATTGGAACCCATATGAAGATTGCTAGTTATTTCTGTGGTGTTACCCTTTTACGAAGTGTCATAGGCTATATTTATTTCCAGAAATAATTAGGAACCTCTACTAAAACTTGAATAATGTAACCCAAGGTGTAAAAAAACGTCCACGCGGGCAAAGGCGCGGTCGAAAACCCAGTAAAAATAAAATGGATTATCCAAAAAACTTATTTGTATTGCCCTGTTGGGTCTGTATCTGTTTCCACATTTCAATCTCTGAACACATTCAAAAACTTTAATTACCCTTTAGTAAACTTGGGTAGGTCCCATCCGCCCCGGTGGTCCCGGCCCGGTAACGGGACGGTTGGGAAAAATTGTTGCATCGACCCCGGTAGTGCCGGCCCCAGCCGGCCCCGTCGTTTAACGGGGTGGATGGCACAGATGAAGTATCATCTACCCCGGTGTGTTTTTCTAACGGGACGGATAGCACAGATTGAGTAGCATACATCCCGGTAGTGTTAAAAGCGGGGAGAATATAGTATTATTATATACACAAAACACATGAACTGAAAAAAAAAAGTTTGTATGTAACAATCAGGTTTATTGGTATAAAAATACATATAAACAATGATATCAATCATATATTTAATAATTTGTTGGTTGGTACAGTTCAAATCTATTGGATTCAACACAGTGTAATCGTTTGCTGAAGTGTTTACATCGGGACGACTTCATCCGTCATGAACTTTAGAATTTATGGATGAAAAAATATGATTGATATAATTGTTAATGTATATATTTATACCAATAATAAAAATGATAGTTACATACAAACCCTTTTTTATTTTTGAGTTCATATGTTTTGTGTATATAATAATACTATATTCTCCCCGCTTTTAACACTACCGAGGTGTTTGCTACTCAATCTGTGCTATCCGTCCCGTTAGAAAAACACACCGGGGTAGACGATACTTCATCTGTGCCATCCACCCCGTTAAACGACGGGGCCGGCACTACCGGGGTCGATGCAACAATTTTTCCCAACCGCCCCGTTACCGGGCCGGGACCACCGGGGCGGATGGGACCTACCCGTAAACTTCAATAATGAAAAAATATTACAAATAAATATTTTTGCGCCTCCTATTAATATTGTTAGGTTGGAACGATATACAATATCCAATCAACATTGCGCGATACGAAAGTTAAGTCCACATGATTAAAAATTCAAATCATTTATTTCAATTAGACACTTTACGGGCACTTTTTAATTGTCAAAGAATAATAAGTCTGTCAGTTAGTCACAATGAAATAGTTGAAGCTATCTGCCCGTTTTAAAGCGTAGATTGCTATGGAGACAAACGGGCAAGACACTCCATCCACTCTTTTAAACAAGTTTATAATAATTGTTTTACATTAGGTTATATCAGACTCTAAGAAAGTGCTACGGACTTACATATGTAAAAGTGCAAATGGACACTATTCTTAGTTTTAACAATCTATCACGTAACATATTAGGTTAGAGTCAAATTGCTTATTAGTCTTTTAGGCTAGATCGTAATTAATTATTAAGAATGTACTCGTATTCTTACTAATAAAGTATATAAAAAAAAAAACATTAGGTATTCATAGTTATTATGATCCAGGTATATTCCGCATCGATTCCGACGTAATATCCAATCCGGGATTCATTACAGTCGCTTGAATAACATCGCAGATTTAATATCGTTGCCTGTCGAACTCGCGAGCCGAGATGATTCCATAAGAAGCGTGCCATGTAAATTGGCTAGTTTTCATTTGGTAGGAAAAGGTTTTATTCGCCTCGTATTTTCTGACTGGATTTTATTTATGAGCTACCAAACTGATACGTTTTTATCCTATACTAGCCATCATTCTCTACTTAGCCTATAATTCTTTTCCCTCGATATTTCTCCGATGTTTTAATAGTTATTCTGCTATTTGGGAAGGAGACAAATACAACAAATCAAAAACTTTGAAAATCGGTTCAGTCGTATTCGAATTATAAGTGTTCGAACTTACCCGACTTCGTTTTATGTATATATATTTTTATAAATGTATATATATTTGTATATAAATGTACATACATCAAAATATATATAGATTAATACGTACCAGCAAACATTGTACCGCCATAGTTATGTTTTTTCAATTAGTTTTTAATTTTTATAGACACAAACCTTGTCCTTACAAAAACGAATACCAAATAAAGAATCAATCAATTTGGTAAAGTCGTTCGGAAGTTAAATTTGCGTATTTGCGTTGAGAGTGAGTTTAATTCTTTGTTTTACTGTAAACCGCCTAACATGCCTAGATGGGAGTCTAGACGGTTATAGGCTACTTTTTATCCGGGTGTGCTCAAGACCCGGGTGAAACCTCGGATAACTGCTAGCTAACTTATTATTTTAATGTCTTGATTAGCAACGGGCAACGTCAAATCATAGTCCGTCATACAAACTACATGATGACATTGGCTTTACGGGAAAGGGACAGAGTGTCCCGGTCTAATCCAATCTGAAACTTTAAACGCTTTTCTTTATTAATATCGTACCACGGTTTATTTTTCAATTTCCATTTTTTTTATGTATTAGGTAAAGCTCGCGGCTGGCGTTAGAGATGCAAAATTGAAGAATAATTAAATATTTATTCATTTAAAACATTTATTAAAAGGTCCTTGTTGTTGTCCAGCAACCAACACATTATTATTTTATTATAACTAAATATTATTATTTTAATACAAACTCTTCTAAATTCTAAATATAAAAAATACAAAAAAGTATCCAAAAGAGGTAGGTTGCTGGACACCAACAATTCTAAATGAAAAGTTGTTCGTCGCGCTAATTGGCCAATAACATCAAAGTAATATTTGTATTAAAATGTATTCATTTAAAAATGTTTCCTACTTATTCGTTATAATGTTGTTCGCAAGCGTGACTGCTGAGCATAATCTTGGGTTCGGTTCCAACGTTAGGCAAGATGTTGGATTTTCCTGTGAGAAATTTCTCATAAAATAGTCATGGTCAGGCGGGAGTTTCCTCGATAGTACCTGTGTACATTATCAATCTATTCATCTTGTATTTGGCTTGTCTATAAAGCTAAAGGGCTTTACGATCATCACCATTTCCTGCCAGAAAGGTGTGATAAGAAATGATTACACAAAACAGCTTACAGCAATATAGAATTGATTGTTCCCGTAAGTGTCAATTGTCCATACACATTTTTATGTCTTTCGGGAAAAACAGACGTGGTGATTTGGTGATGTAATTTGAGACATAACACTAGTCCTGTGATGGTGTGATCTATTATAATGTATGCCTATGTTGTCTGGGTTACATGTAATTTATTACCTTGAGCCAATGTACAGTCGGCTGACTTGCATGTGTACCTACCTATATAAACGTGATTTTTATATTTACAAACGTAAATTGGAACGTCTTTAATTAATGTGAAGGTCCTGCATAAATAATGGAAAATATTAATATGAGGCGAAAAGATGTGGCATAAAATGTTTTGGAACCAAAAATAATAATAAAGAACCAATTTAAGTCTTCATAGTCCAGCCTTTTCCCAACAACATAATATATGTTGGGGTTGGCATCCAGTCTAACCGAAAGCAATTAAGTATCAGTGTTTTACACGCGACGCGACTGCCTACCGGGCCTCCATAACCCATTTACCAAGTACCATGATAATCCTTGGTAAGACTGGTTGTTAGACTTTCTGGCTTCTGACTACCCGTAACGATTGTCAAAGATCATCAGATGATAGCCTGGCCTTTCCGTCTCAACGTGCTTACCAAGGTGAGGCGAGGCGAACGTGCTTACGAGGAGTCTCATTATGATATAGGTGGTCACCCATCCACAGACCGCATACCTTTGATTGAAATTAATTCCATAAATGCTATTCATAAAGACTTAAATATTTTATTTTATTAGAATAAGAAATACACGTCCTTTATTTTATAATATGCCTTGCCAGCGACATTATCAGATACATTTTGCAAACGGTCACAGAAATCCACTTTGGTTCAAAATTCTGGTACCCATCTCTTTGTCTGCAGAAAGTGGTGCGGGAGATGAACCGGCTGGGCATGATAGTTGACCTGTCCCACGTGGGCGAGAACACCACTAGGGCGGCCATCAGGATCTCCAGGGCCCCCGTAGTCTTCAGCCACTCCTCGGTCTACAGTCTGTGCAACCACAAGCGGAATGTTCCTGATGACATCATTCAATCCCTGGTTCGTATTTTAATCCTTGGTGTCTGGATAAAGTTTTTACATATGTATGGGAAAATCTCCGAAACTGAACTGAGGTGATATTTTGTTTACAATAGTGAGATGATGATGAGAAAGCTACATTAGCAGAAAGTACAATGTGACTTATTGCTGGTTTAAATGTACTTACGTATAATCATTACTTGCCCAAACCATTTTGAGAAATTAAATTCATGTTCTCAAGAAGGTTTAATGATTTATGTGCATACTAGCTTTTCGCCAGCGGCTTCGCCCGCATGTATTCAAATTGGATCTCTTCATCAATTCAAATTAAAAATGACAGAGTTTCATTCAAAATTTGTCCCCCTTTTTCACCACTTTCATATCGGATGCAATACGCATCAAAATATTCGTCCACTATCTGCAGTATCACTGTCAGCAGGATTTGTGCCGAAAATGCTGGCTGCATTGCCCCGTTGGATGACAACGCTGATTTTTTGCTCTTAACTATGTCCCTTTTTTACTCTCTTGGTAATAGATTTTTCATAATACTTTCTTATTGGATGCCTACGTCATACAAAGAACACACCCTCCAAGTTTCAGGTCTCTACGATCAGCGGTTTAGGCTGTGCAATGTGCATTGATCCGTCAGTCATTCAGGACAAAGCTTTTTATATGTATAGATGTCGAATCATCCAAGCGGTTCACGTCAATGAGATTTTGCCCCCCCCCCTCCCCCAGAATTCATGTGAAAAACTGACTTGATACTTATGATATCTTATTGCAGTTGACTAATTTGAATGTTTTGCAGACCCAATGTTGGATGCAGTAGAATGACTGACTACGGTTTGGTTTCAAATTGTTCCAATAAAAAAACCATTTGGTTTTTTTCCCACATAATAAGACGTAGCATTGTGTTACCGAACTTCTATTATATTTGTTTCTTACATTCCCATACGTAAAGACAAGGATGGGACTACAAAACAGTGACTATTTTTGAGATTTCCCAAAATAACTGGTTTTTAGTGTTAGGGCAGTCCATTATTTTAAGCAAACGATTTGTCTTAATCTTCAATTTTGCTTTGCACAAGCAAAATTGAACTCATGTACCAAATTCATTTACAGAAAGAAAACGGCGGTATCATCATGGTGAACTTCTTCCCAGACTTCGTCAAGTGCGCGCCCAACGCCACGATCTCAGACGTTGCTGGTAAGTGGTCACTATGTGTTATATGCTACAGTACCTATTATACCTAGCCCTGCCACACTGTTTTACTCGAGTTTACAGACAGACATTACATATTTTTGGAAAAAGATCTTAGAAAATTGTTTGCCAGATTTTCACTTGCCATCTAAAGTTTCGCAGAATTTTATTTTATAACAATTTTCGGCGAAACAGCAGGACACTATTAAAGTTATGATGTAACTAGCTTCTGCCCGCGACTTTGTCCGCGTGGAATAGTGGTGCTCCGCTCCTATTGGTCTAAGCATGATGATATATAGCCTATAGCTTTCCTCGATAAATAGGCTATCTAACACTAAAATATTTTTTCAAATCGGACCAATAGTGCCTGAGATTAACGCGTTCAAGAAAACAAACAAACTCTTCAGCTTTATATATTAGTTTAGATATTAAAGTTTCAGACTTTCTATCGGCTGATAGTTTGGTTGGATTCTAAATCAGCATGAAGTTGTGAATCATTACAATTTGCGCACTTGCATACATCTTCATACTGATTAAGAAACCGACCAGCTATCGGCCGATAGAAAGTCTGTCGTCTGCGGGGACTCTTATTGTTTGGAAATAAAACAAAATAGTTTATTGTTTAGCATATTTTATTTAATTTTTACGAGCATACAGGTACATAAATTTTAAGTATGTTTATGCATCAAGTCTTGCGAAATTTACAATTGTAGCTAAACCGATAATCATAAGTTATATTGGCTTGCGAAATAAATTTTACATTACAACTTCCTACAAAATTCTGAGTACAATGTTCGGATTACTGACAGTTTCGAGTTTCATTATAATTTTAAATATCACAAGACTGGATGCAAGCCATGCCCAGTTCAAACATTTAAGATTCCAAGGTGGAAGACCGGTTCAGGACGGAGAGTTTCCCTTCGTTGTGCTGGTGGCGTACATTGCAGACTATGAACACAGATGGTGCACGGGATCAATGATAACTGACACATGGGCAATAACCAACGCTGACTGTTTCTTCATCAAGCCTGGAGTTAAAGACTTCTTGGAAAAACTCTCCATTTGGTACGGCAACTTCACCACCTCGCCTATTGAAACAGGGCAATATTCGAGAATAAAAGAGACCATCATCCATCCATCCTATGTCGCTCCTATGGATGATAAGAAAGTTAGTACTAATCACAATATAGCGTTGATACGCGTACAAAACAAAATATCCATACAGAGCTATGGAACGATATCTGCTGTTGACCGCGATGTGTTGTTGGGGCTGGCTGTGACGTGTGTGAGCGGGGGAATGATGCAGCCAGGATTCATGTTCGACCGCTTGCAGGCTACTGATTTTGCCGTCATCAAATGTGATGAAAACAGGTTATGCCTCGCCTCGAAATGCGCAGATCAGTCTGCGGGGACAATACGAACTGGTGTCAGCGGTGGTCCGCTGTTACTTTCTGGCAAGATTGTTGGAGTGTTGGTTTTGGTTAAAGCAAAAAGTGGAGAATTTCTAAATGTATTGTGTCCAATAAGTCCTTACATAGATTGGATTTCTGATACAATTAATTCAATAGATTAAGAACGAGGTCCTGGTCTCGCAAATAAGATAACTATGAAAATTCAAACTTCAATACTGTCTTATTTTATATTCACATAATAAAACACGTACTAATTTACTTATTTTTAAACTAGAGTAAAATATATAAAAAAGAAACATTACAAACGTTATATCAAAATAACGTGAATTTTATTAACCTCAAAGTTAAGATAGCGGCATAATGTAATTTTATAGCGACATAATATGTAGTATGATAAGGCGTTTGGTACATACTCGGTTTAGGTTATTTATATTTCGTATTTTTTTAACAAATAGGAATTATTTCTGGCTCAGTAAACATTATTTTGGGAAAAGACTTTAGAATTTAGTTTTCGTAAACATGGGGCTTGGCGTGTGTTTTTTGTATTTGCGGTGTAAATAGATGCATGTTGTGGTGCAATCAACGGGGTTTGCTACATGTTGTTTTTATTATTATTTCGTATTGTATTATGAATACTTTAACACATTCAAAAGTGATATCCTTTCCGTCAGGGTTCGAAGGATGCTGATTGTGAATTTGACATCTATTTCGAAATCGAGGCTTGTATACTCAAGTTTTTGAATCGTTTTTTTTTTAAACCGGCCAAGTGCGTGTTGGGGCACGCGCAGCAGGGTTCCATAATACGTTTTAGTTGTTCGACTATAACTCTGTAACAGGTTAAACCTATTTAACCGTGATGGTTTTCCTTAGAAGTTCGTTATATATGATTAATCCGTTTTTTTATTTTATTCAAAACTTAGAGGGGATGGTACGTTCGTATCGAACATTTGCATTTTAAAGCTAGATAATTCGCAAATGGCTCTCTTAACCAAAAAATGGTCTTCACACACAATATTTTTGAAATACCACTTTGTCGGCCTAATCAATATGCATATCCATACAAAATTTCAGCTTTCTAGTACTTTTACCTTTGAACTAAGCCGCGGACAAACAGACAGACGGACATGACGAAATTACAAGAGTTCCTCGACTACGGAACCCTAAAGATGGACAAAATAAGGTTGTAATGAAAAGAGAAAAAATAATTTTACAAGGCAAATTAAGTTTCCACTAAGGCGGCTTAACGACACCTTTTGGACTACATACGACGAGCGTACTAGGTAATTAATTATTAGGTATATGAGATTGAATTTTATTTTCTACAAGCCTATACACAAAGAAAAATGATAAAAAGTGCTATTTTATCTGTTATTGCTCTAATAAAGACCTCATCATCATCATCAGCCTATCTAACGCTGGTCCATTGCTGGACATAGGCCTCCCTTAACGTGCGCCAAATTGCCCGGCCTTTAGCTTAGCGCACCCATCTTCTGCCGCCAGCCATTCACAGAGAGTCACTCCTACTTGTCGGAGGGCTTTCTACACTACGTTTGCCTAGTAATAAATAATTAGTACTGTTGTACTAGGATTGGTCTATCATCACTGACAGGCCTATCGTAGGCCATTAAGCCTAACATAGTGGTGATAGACTGATTAGCGCACAATGACTGACGATGTAAAACGTCGTGGTGGCCAAGTGGTTAAGGCACCTGCCTCTCGTGTACGAGTGTGCAGGTTCGAAACCTGGCAAGTACCAATGTGACTTTTCTAAAGTCATATATATTTTCTATGTACATCTTAGACGTCACTGACTAACGGTGAAGGAAAATATCGTGAGGTAACCTGGACTTAAAGAGTCTGAAATCGCCAATCCGCCTTGACCAAGCGTGGTTATCAATGCTCATGCCTTCTCTGTTTGGGCACAGGGCCCAGCAGTGGGACAATATAGCCGTGAAAATAGGTGTAAATAGGCCGTGGTGACTCCCAGGCTACTCCTCATAGACTTATTGCCACAGACGTGGCATACCCTTCTCTTCCTTTAGTTCCCAAATACGTTTGTTACACTGTGCATGTTCTTTTTATGCATCAAAACATATTGCGACAAAAAATGAAAATAAAACCGACGATCGTTAATATCGAAACTGATTTGTAATTCGCATCAGATTTTTACGATCATGAACTATAAAAAAAATTGATTAAGAATATTACTTTTATTGAAATTAAAATGAAACATAATAACATTACATTCTTTAAAAACAAGCCCGAAGGTTGTCTTGACTTGTCTAAATTAACAGCAAAAAAGGAGTTGCTCTAATATTTCCTGTAGTAAAAGTTATTATTACAACAACTTCTAACAAACCTCCGTGTATTATGTTCAAATTACTGATAGTCTCGATTTTAATTATAATTTTAAATGTCACAAGACTGGATGCAGGCCGTGCCAAGTCCAAACAAAAGAAAATCGGAAGACCGGTTCAGGACGGAGAGTTTCCCTTCGTTGTGCTGGTGGCGTACATTACAGACTTTGAATACAAAGGGTGCACGGCATCAATGATAAGTGACACTTGGGCAGTGACTAGCGCTGACTGTTTAGCCTTCAAACCAAGTTTTTTGAAAGACTTCACGGAAAATCTCTCTATTTGGTATGGCAAATTCACCACATCACCAGTAGAAACAGGGCTATATTCGAGAATAAAAGAGACCATCACCCATCCATCTTATGTCCGCCCTCAGAAGTGTTCGCAAAGTGTTAAAAATTACAATATAGCGTTAATACGCGTACAAAACAAAATACCCATACAGAGCTCTGGAACGATATCTACTGTTGACAACGATGCATTGTTGGGGCAGACTGTGACGTGTGTGAGCGGAGGAATGGTGGACGAGGAGTCTGGATTTATGTTGGATCCCTTGCATGCTATTGATTTTAAGGTCATCAAGTGTGATGAATACAAGTTATGCCTTGCTTTGAAAGGCAAAGATAAGTCTCTATGGACAAGTAAAAATGGTTTCAAGGGTAGTCCGCTGTTACTTTCTGGTAAGATTGTTGGAATGCTGGCTGCGACTAGAACAGAAAGTGGAAAGGTGATAAAAATTTTAGCACCAATAAGTCCTTACACAGATTGGATTTCTGATACTATTAAAAAATAGATTTGATAACTATGGAAATTCAAACTTCAATACTGTCTTATTTCATATTCACACAATAAAACGCGTACTAATGTTCTTACTTATAAACTAGAGTAATATATTAAAAACACGTTGAAATTCGCTAAGTTATATCAAAATAACGTGTATTTTTTATTAACCTTAGAGTAATGTCAAGATAGCGGCATAAAATGATTTCAACCGTACGACAAGGCGTTTGGCCTAGATTTTTTTGTTTGGGTAATACTTCGTAAATCTGAAACTAATAACGATTAATGTTTCTGGCTAAGAAAATGTTATTTTTAAAAACGAACGTAGTTTATTTTTTGTAGCACAGCTTGCTTCTAAGCAGCCAATCCCCCGATTGGCTTTCTCGGCATAATAAGTGGTAAAATAAAATTTTTAAAAATATATTTTTTTAGGGTAGCTCCCAAACACGTAAAGTTGGGATGATTTTTTTTTTCTCGCGTACCCCTACTTGTGGGGTATCGTTAGATAGGTCTTTCAAAATATTATGGGTGTGTGTTTTTTAGTTAAGCGAGCCATTTGCGAAATATCGAGCTTTTCAGTGCAAATTTTTGTTTGATACGAGTTACCCCCCCTCTAACTTTTGAATGGCTGTACCTAGAAATGTGAAAAAAATCACAGACGTAGCACATGTAATGAACTTACAAGGAAAACTATCACGGCTAAGTAGGCTTAACCGGTTATAGAGTTATAGTCGACTAACTCCTACTACGGAACCCTATTGCGCGTGGCCCGACACGCACTTGGCCGATTTTTACTCTCTTGGGAATAGATATTTCAAAATACTTTCTTATTGGATGCCTACGTCATACAAAGAACACACCCTCCAAGTTTCAGGTCTCTACGATCAGCGGTTTAGGCTGTGCATTGATCCGTCAGTCAGTCAGTCATTCAGGACAAAGCATTTTTATTTTATACTAGCTTTCCGTCCGCGGCTTCGCCCGCGTGGACAATTTTTTTACACTTTGGGTTACTTTATTCAAGTTTTAGTAGGGATCACTAGTTATTTCTAGAAATAAATATAGCCTATGTTACTCGTGGATAATGTAGCTTTCGAATGGTGAAAGAATTTTTTAAATCGGTCCAGTAGTTTTTGAGCCTATTCATTACAAACAAACAAACAAACAAAGTTTTCCTCTTTATAATATTAGTGTAGACAACATTTAAAGTTGTAATAAAATAGAGGATCGTAAATATTTTATGTTGAGTTGTGAAAGCTATAAGAATTTAGTGTTTTATTAATATTATTTTTATTTAATTCTAGCTTGAGACTTTTATTTCCTTTTATTGGAATATTAAATCGAACGTATAACATTCTGCAGGAAACTGTCGAAGGTTCTCTTAAAACTATGCAGTTTAAACAAAGTGTTAACAATCTACATTTATAGATTCTGCTTGTTCGTTGACAAGTCTCCAAACTAACTGAAATAAGAGTTTGCTGTAACTCTCTTGTGGTGAAAGACATCATCAACACCAACTTCTAACAAACCTTACTTCAATGTTCAGATTAATTACAGTCTTGAGTTTTACTATAATTTTAAATATCACAAGACTGGATGCAAGCCGTGCTCAGTTAAAACAAACACATTTAAGAAAGAAAAGTGAAAAACCAGCTCAGGATGGAGAGTTTCCCTTCGTTGTGCTGGTGGCGTACATTGGAGATATAGAATACAGAGGGTGCACGGCATCAATGATAAGTGACACGTGGGCAGTGACCAGCGCTGACTGTTTAGCCTACAAACCAAATTTTTTTAAAGACTTGATGGAAAAACTCTCTATTTGGTATGGCAAATTCACCACATCGCCATTAGAAACAGGGCTATATTCGAGAATAAAAGAGATCGTCACCCATCCATCTTATGTAGCCCCTGAGAAGTGTACGCTTAGTGTTATAAATAACAATATAGCGTTGATACGCGTAAAAGACAAAATATCCATACAGAGCTATGGAATTATATCTGCTGTTGACCGTGATGCGTTTTTGGGGCAGGCTGTGACGTGTGTGAGCGGGGGAATGGTGGACACTGCGTCTGGCTTTATGTTCGATCCCTTGCAAGTTACTGATTTTGCCGTCATCAAGTGTGATGATTACAGGTTATGCCTTGCCTCGAAATGCGCAGATAAGTCTATGTGGACAATAGGACTTGGTTACAAGGGTAGTCCGCTGTTACTTTCTGGCAAGATTGTTGGAGTGCTGGCTGCGGTTAAAATAGAAAGTGGAGAGTTTAAAGAAATATTAGCACCAGTAGGCCCTTACATAGATTGGATTTCTAATACTATTAATTCAAAAGATTAAGAACGAGGTCATGGTCCAAATAAGATGGTGCAAATAAAATAACTATAGAAATTTAAACTTCAATACTGTCTTATTTTAAATTCACACAATAAAACGCGTACTAATGTAACTTTTAAACTAGAGTAATTTATAAAAAAAATATTAAAAACACGTTGAAATGCCCACAGTCATTGGCATTACCAAACCCGGCAAATCCAAAGCCGAGCCCTCTAGCTACCGAACTATCAGTCTTCCCAATGCTATTAGAAAGATTTACGAGCGGCTAATCTATAACAGACTCTAAGCCTATGCCGAGGCTAAGAGACTCATTCCCGACGAACAGTTTGCTTTTTGAACTAAGCACTCTTGTGTTCAACAAGTCCACCGTATCGTCAAGCATATCAGCGCTGGTTTCCAAGGCAATATGATGATGGGTGTACTGTTCTTCGACGACAAGGCCAAAGACTTGGGCGTAATCCTTGACAAAAACATTTGGTGAACACATAAGGACGGTGCGTTCGCGCGCCGCCTTCGTTCTCGTTCTCCTCCATCCCATTCTCAATAGGTACTCGCAGCAAATTGCCTCTCAAGTGCAAACTGCGTATCTATACAGCGTGCATCCGCCCCATCAGTACTTATGCCAGCGTTGTGTTCGCACACGCCAAATCCTGTCGCCTCCATAGAATGTAAACCCTCCAGAATCGTGTCATGCGTAGGGCCACAGGAGCCCCGTGGTACCTTAGAAACGAGAATCTCCACCTCGACCTCAAATTGCCTATCTTCAAATAGTTCATGAAACGCGCTTCAAAGCGCTACTTCGACTCTGACGAAACCAACTCACAATCACACCAACCCCCTGATCGTATCGGCTTCCCATTACACTCCCTCCCAAATCAGCTCGATTTGCCGTCCGCGGCATACTTACACATTCTCCGGCAACGAAATCACCTTCCTCCAAGAGAGTAATATGGAAACCAGTACAGTACACAAACATAGACCGTCGTCATACCGTCGCGACGTCCCCGACCCTTGCTCGACGAGCCAGCCCGCGCGCTGAGCCAGTAGCATAACAAGTCCCGTAATAATAATACTTGATATGATCCAGCTAGTCCCTAGTTGTCCTCCCAAGTGACGCCCAAAGCCGAGCTTTGTTTCCCACTAGGGGAACCCTTAGCGCGCAATCACTTAGTATTTTTAGTTGTAAGCCTTATATAATATGTAGAATGCTGTTAGAAGCACCCTGCAAAAGGTCATGTAAAATAACAACGTTGAAATGCGCTAAGTAATATCAAAATAACGTGTATTTTATCAAAGCGGCATAATGTAAATTTGGAACCCACATGAAAAACTATATACACTACTGACTGAGAAAGATCTTTTATTCGCTACCGATATTTAAAACTATATAGATCCTACCCACATCTGTATCCAACACCAAGAGGTTCGAAGGAATCTGGCAATAGAAAAATATTTCATCTACCTTGTCCGTGGATCTTTGAGCGATTCCTCACTCTTACAATAAATCTCCTTTAGCGTTCCTCAACCTATTAGACATACACTTCGCCCCCGCCAGCGTCCTCTATTCTCCATATCTCAAGCCAATACTGTAACTCTTAAAACCAGCGTGCTATATTTAGCTCTTACCCACATCAACAATATTCTGCTATATGACCAACGGTTAGATGCGTTTGCAAGCACTGAACTGAGTCTTCTCCGCACTGCCACTCCACTCCACACCTAGAATCGATTTACACACCCAGTACAATATCTGTTAGTTGATAATTAAATTAGTTCCTATTTGACAGTAAGTTTGTTCTTCATCTTTACATTTAATTGCATTATTAGTGATATACTCAACCTTAACTGTGTGGTAATATTATACTGTTATAAATAAATAAATGAATGAATGTATGAATGAATAATGAATAAATTTAACAGTATGGACAAGAATTTTTGTTTGGATATTTCGTAAATCTGAAATTAATAACAATTAATTTCTAGCTATGAAAATGGTATTTTTAAAAACGAATGTAGTTTTTTTAACACACTCTTCAAGTATAGGTTTGACTTTATGACCTTAAAGGCTACTCAAAAAATCATGAAAATAGTGCTAAGGCTTTTTGGCCTGATATCGCACTAAGTGATTATATTTTCGATTCCTTGCGGGTAACTGGCCGGAAGGCCCGTCATAGAACACAGGGTCACTCCACCCCTTCCCGCACTGTTATAGGTAATAGAATTGTTTACTTACGATTAGTGTTGAGTCATATAATTAGCGGGAACGGACGTTTGTTCACGTTTTTACATGATTTTATCAAAGTGGATTTGCTTATTATGTCTCGGCCAAATAAAAGATGTAGAAAAATGCTGGAACTTTCATATCAAAAAGATAGAAACCTTGAAAGTGAACGTTTTGATACAGACAAATCAAAGTGGAGAAAGGTGTATAATAAGATATATAAAAGGTAAATAATAATTACTGCCTTGTATGCTTTTATAGTAAAAATTATCTCTTTGTTTTTTTTAAATAAATGATATTAATAATATTATGTCGATAAATTATTTCCCAACACTAATACATCCTGAAATAAACCTATAATTTGATGCGTTTTCGGGTTACAAGACCTTACTTACAATTTGGCATATATCTCACACGTCAATAGTAGGAACCCCGGGCGAAGCCAGCACTATGATCACCAATTCGACGACTATCGATACTGATAGGTAGGTAACATTTTTTTTACGTTTTAGTCATTTATTTCAAATCGGTCGATACCTTACTAGGTCAATAAGCCCCATATCGCCGCGGCGGAGAGTGTAAGCACCAGGCCAATCGGCCAGTTAACGCACCATATAAAAAAATGCCAATTTTGGTCCCGCAGCGAACGTGTTAAGCTATGCATTGATCCGTCAGGCATTCAGAACAAAGCAGTTTTATTTATTACAACTGAGCAAATTTATGCATCAAATCTTGCAAAATTTAATAAAATAGAGGATCGTAAATATTTTGTGTTGAGTTGTGAAAGCTATAAAAAAATTATGTTTATTAATATTATTTTTATTTAATTCTAGCTCGAGACTTTTTATTGGAACTTTAAATTGAACATATAACATTCTGCAGGAAACTGTCGAAGGTTCTCTTAAAACTTTGCAGTTTAAACAATCTGCATTTATAGATTTTGCTTGTTCCTTGTCCAAACTAACAGAAAGAAGAGTTTGCTGTCACTCTCTTGTGGTGAAAGGCAACACTAACACCAACTTCTAACAAACCTCTGAGTACAATGTTCAGATTTATTACATTCTTAAGTTTTATTATAATTTTAAATATCACAAGACTGGATGCAAGCCATATCCAGTTAAAACAAACACATTTAAGAATGAGAAGCAGCGGAAGACCGGTTCAGGACGGAGAGTTTCCCTTCGTTGTGCTGGTGGCGTACATTGCAGACTTTGTTTCCAGAGGGTGTACGGCAGCAATGATAACTGACACGTGGGCAGTGACTAGCGCTGCCTGTTTTTTCCACACTCCAAAAGTTGAAGATTTCTTTGAAAAACTCGCAATTTGGTATGGCAACTTCACCATATCGCCATTACAAACAGGGCAATATTCGAGAATACAAGACATCGTTATCCATCCATCCTATGTCGCCCCTGAGAAGTGTACGCTAAAAGGTAGTGATCACAATGTAGCGCTGATACGCGTACAAAAAAAAATATCCTTACAGAGCTATGGGTCGATATCTGCCGTTGACCACGGTGCGTTGTTTGGGCTGGCTGTTACGTTTGTGGGCGGAGGAATGGTGGACCCTAAGTCTGGGTTCATGTTCGATCGCTTGTATGCTACTGATTTTGCCGTCATCAAGTGTGAATACAAGTTCTGCCTTGCCTCGAAATGCGCAGATAAGTCTCCGGGAGCACCAACATCTGGTGACAAGGGTGGTCCGCTGTTACTTTCTGGCAAGATTGTTGGAGTGCTGGCTGCGGTTAAAACAGAAAGTGGAAAGTTTATAAACGTATTATCACCATTAAGCCCCTACATAGATTGGATTTCTGATACAATCAATTCAATAGATTAAGAACGAGGTCCTGGTCCCGCAAATAAGATAACTATGGACATTCAAACTTCAATACTGTCTTATTTTAAATTCACACAATAAAAATCGTACTAATGTACTTACTTGTAAACTAGAGTATAATATAAAAAAAAAACACTTTGAAAAGCGCTAAGTTATTTCAAAATAACGGATATTTTATTAACCTTAGACTAAAGTTAAGATAGTGGCATATTATAACTTTATCAGTATATGACAAGGCGTTTGGCCTAGAACATTTTTGTTTGAGTTATTCATATTTTGTAAATCTGGAACTAGCATAATAATATAATATCATAAAGTTAGTGGCTAAGAAAATGTTATTTTTAAAAACGAATGTAGTTTTTTTACGGTGTAAATAGATGCACGTTGTAGTAAATCAACGCAGTTTGCAATAAGCAATTTTTTTATTTCGTTCGAATTGCATTGTGAATATTTTAACACATTCAAAATTGATGTGTCTACGTCATACAAAGAACATACTCTCCAAGTTTCAGTTCTCTACGAAAAGCGGCTTAGATTGTGCGTTGATTCGTCAGTCATTCAGGACAAAGCATTTTTTTTTTTTACAACTGAGGACATTTATGCATCAAATCTTGCAACATTTAAAGTCGTAATAAAATAGAGGATCGTAAATATTTTGTGTTGAGTTGTAAAAGCTATAAGAATTTAATGTTTATTAGGTCTTTACCTATGAAATTGGCGTTTTGTATGGAAAAAAAATATATTTTTTTGATGTTTTTTTTTTAAATTAATCAATCAAAGTTTGTACCATTGTTATCTATGCACTTTTGCCATTTTATCAGTAGTTTATTGATTCCTTTGCTGAAAAAATTGTGGAAGCGAGAATCAATAAAATCTTTGAAGGCGGTTTTGACAGCCTCATCGGAATTGGTTTTTTTCCTTGCAAGAAGTTGTCCAAATTCCGGAAAAAGTGGTAGTCTTTTGGAGCAAGATCAAGACACCCCCGTACTCCCCACGGGGGTGTCAGAGACATTCCAATCGCAGCTCCTCTAATTTAGCGACCGCCTGTTGTGCAGTGTATGGCCTAGCGTTGTCCTGAAGCAGCAGTGGGCTAGAGCAATTTGTTTCAAGTGAATTAAAATTATTATAATACTCACACCGAAGCCTGCGGCTAACTCTGACGTGGTTTGCGATGGATCCGCTTCTACGATCACTTTTAATTCGGTAGAGTGGAGTTTGTTCTGTAGGTCATTTCTAGAACGACAACATTAGGTCCAAAAACGTACCGTGTTTTTTTATGGTAGCTTCCCCATACACATCCTAAGGCTTCGAGTTGTTTCTGTAGCGCTGGTGCAACGGTGGAACTCGTATTTTAAGTTTTCCATATTGTGAACAGAACGATGTCAAAGAAAAATTAAATGGCGCGAAAACAAATAAATCGCAAAATTGGATACACAAGCCTAAATTTGAAAAATAATAATAATTTGGAATTCCTAACTAAACGCCAGATATTTGAGATCAAAGTGGTCAGTTTGACAAAAAGCCAATTGCATATAGTCGGTGAAGTTCTAACAGTGCGTAAGTCAAGCTAAAATACTAGCTTGAGACTTTTTATTTCTTTTTATTAGAATTTTGAATTGAACATGTAACATTCTACAGGAAACTGTCGAAGGTTCTCTCAAAACTTTGCAGTTTAAAGAAAGTGTTAGCAATCTGCAGTTATAGATTTTGCTTATTCGTTGACAAGTCTCCAAACTAACAGAAATAAGAGTTTGCTGTATGCTCTTGTGGTGAAAGACATCATCAACATCAACTTCTAACGAACCTCTGAGTACAATGTTCAGATTAATTACAGTCTTGAGTTTTACTATAATTTTAAATATCACAAGACTGGATGCAAGCCGTACTCAGTTCAAACAAAATAAACAAACACATTTAAGATTCCAAGGTGGAAGGTCGGTTCAGGACGGAGAGTTTCCCTTCGTTGCGCTGGTGGCGTACATTGGAGATATGGACCACAGTTGGAGCACAGCATCAGTGATAACTGACACATGGGCAGTGACCATCGCTTGCTGTTTCTTTAACCCCCCCGAAGTTGAAGATTTCTTTGAAAAGCTCTCTGTCTGGTACAGCAACTTTACCGTATCACCAGTGAAAACAGGGTTGTTTTCTAGAATAAAAGAAATTATTCCCCATCCATCCTATGTTCACGCTGGGGAAGGGCAGCCTTGTAGTATTCCCAACATAGCATTGGTACGTGTTGAAGACAAAATATACTTAAAGAGTTATGGAATAATTGTTGTTGGGGCTACCTGTGACGTATGTGGGTGGAGGACGGATACACCCTGGGCATGAATTCATGTTCGATCGCTTGCAGGCTGCTGACGCTATCGTTACCCAGTGCAAAACAGACATTCAATCTTATAAAAACGAGTTGTGCGCTTCCACAAAACATACAGATGGGCTTGTGAGATCAGCCGTCGCTGACCCTGGCTCCCCATTGCTATATTCTGGTAATATCATTGGAGTACTTAGTATGGAATTGGGAGAGAGTCAAATGTCTTCTTATTTATTTACACCAACAAGTCCATACATAGATTGGATTTCTGATACTATTAATACCTTTTATTAAGAACGAATTAATCTAATTCATGACTTTTTTATCTATACAAAAACTAGGTTTAGTTTGTTATAGACCAAATAGAATACGTGAACTTGAAACTGATGGCCCAAGCGTTTCGACTCCAAACGGCTCACATCTGTATTTCCCTACGTGGTATATTTGTATCACCTCATCTGCTTAGTATAGTGGACTATGCAAGTGCGTCCTGCTTCTTACTAGATGATATAAATATACCACGTAGGGAAATATTGATGTGAGTCGTTTGGAGTCGAAACGCTTGGGCCATTAGTTCCGAGTTCACGTGTTCTATTTGGCCAATAACAGACCAAACCTATTTTTATATAACAGGAACAATAGTTATTATTCCTTGTTAATGTTGATTTATTTCAAGATTAAAATAATAATAATAAATCATTGACAAGTCACATGTTTTTTACTAGCTACTGTCAAGGTACCGTTCCTCTGCCGAACATAGACCTCTCCATTTTGCTAGTTTTCAACTTTTTCCAAAACTAACTCCATTTTTCAAGTCCAACATTGGTTCGATGTAAATAACTTAGTTTTAAATGAGAAAAGAACTCAATGTATTCGTTTTGCTTTAGTAAATATAAAAAGTAGCCAATGTAAAAATATACTGAATGGTGAAAACTAGAATTTGTTAACCAGACCGTTTTCCTTGGACATAACATCTCTAGCGGGTCGTCTAAGCTCAGCCGCTTATGCTGTAACAAAAATCAGGCAGCTAACGGATGTGGATACAGCAAGACTGGTTTATATTTAGTTACTTCTACAGCATTATGCCTTATGGCATTTTGCTGTGGGGATAAACTGTTGACATGAAATTAATATTTATGTTCGAAAAAACCTATATTTGTTTAAAATATGTGATAGACATAATTACAATACTGGAATAAGAAAAAACTAGCTTCATCTAAGGTACATACTTATTTCATGGGGTACCGTGTTAAATATTATAATATAATATCAGATAACATTCTAGAGCTCAATGAGAAAAAAAAAGTTATATAATAGTCACGCTCTGTAAGCTAGAAAATTATATTCAGGATAAATATACTTGGACACAGGCTGGTCCTGCTCCATGGGACGACCTTGACAATATCAAATTGATTGCAAACTTTGGAATCATTCATCATCCTCCTGCCCTTATCCCAATTAACATTTGACATGTTGCGTCACGAAAAGTACTAGGACATCATGAAATGAAAGAGATCTCAACTTCAACTATAGTCCGACATGGTTATTTATGAACGTGGCGGGTGAACTAACGGTAGCCATCTTGAAATGTCAATTTAGAGATACCGGCCAAGGGAAAAATCTCACCCAATTATAAGTAAAAATATAGCGCTATCAATAAGACTAGATTTTGTCCTTGAAATAGTTTAAAAAAGCAATGATGATCTGCGATGCCTCTGGTGTTGTAGATATCCATCGGCCGTGGTGAGTTCTCGTTCTCCTCCATCCCATTCTCAATACTCGCAGCAAATTGCCTCTCAAGTGCAAACTGCGTATCTATACAGCGTGCATCCGGCCCATCAGTACTTATGCCAGCGTAGTGTTCGCACACGCCTAATCCTGTCGCCTCCATAGAATGCAAACCCTTCAGAATCGTGTCATGTGTAGGGCCACAGGAGCCCCGTGGAACCTTAGAAACGAGAATCTCCACCTAGACCTCAAATTGCCTACCTTCAAATAGTTCATGAAACGCGCTTCAAAGCGCTACTTCGGCTATACTATCGGCTTCCCATTACTCCCTCCCAAATCAGTTCGATTTGCCGTCCGCAGCATACTTACACATTCTCTGGCAACGAAATCACCTTCCTCCAAGAGAGTAATAGGGAAACCAGTGCAGTACACAAACATAGACCGCCGTCATACCGTCTTTGTCGCCGAGGCCCGTCGCGATGACCCTTGCTCGACGAGCCAGCCCGCGCGCTGAGCCAGTAGTATAACAAGTCCCATAATAATAATACTTGATATGATCCAGCTAGTCCCTAGTTGTCCTCCCAAGTGACGCCCAAAGCCGAGCTTTGTTCCCCACTAGGGGAACCCTTAGCGCGCAATCACTTAGTATTTTTAGTTGTAAGCCTTATATAATATATATTTATTTCAAGCAAAAATATCTTACTATCAAGGTTACAAACACATATCTATACAGCTTAACACTAATTCAGTGAACATTTGTGTCTAAACTAAATAACTAAATATCTGTGTCTCAGACAGCAGCGCTCTTCCCTACGAGATTACACATTTTACAGTATACAAGGCCTTGGCTGGCCTTAATTTAATTAGGACCTCGCCACATTGTCTGGTTAAGCGGGTAGAATGCTGTTAGAAGCACCCTGCAAAAGGTCATGTAATGACATGTCGTTGAAATGCGCTAAGTAATATCAAAATAACGTGTATTTTATCAACCTTAGAGTAATGTAAAGATAGCGGCATAATGTAAATTTGAAACCAACATGAAAAACTAGATACACTACTGACTGAGAAAGATCAGAAGTCTTTTATTCGCTACCGATATCTTAAACTATATAGATCCTACCCACATCTGTATCCAACACCATTTGTATTGGGTATGGTGACTTACCACAGTTTAGAGGTTCGAAGGAATCTGGCACTAGTAAAATATTTCATCTACCTTGTCCTTGGATCTTTGAGCGATTCCTCACTCTTACAGTAAATCTCCTTTATCGTTCCTCAACCTATTAGACATACACTTCGCCCCTGCCAGCGTCCCCTATTCTCCATATCTCAAGCCAATACTGTAACTCTTAAAACCAGCCCGCTATATTTAGCTCTTACCCACATCAACAATATTCTGCTATATGACCAACGGTTAGATGCGTTTGCAAGCACTGAACTGAGTCTTCTACGCACTGCCACTCCACTCCACACCTAGAATCGATTTTCACACCCAGTACAACATCTGTTAGTTGATAATTAAATTAGTTCCTATTTGACAGTAAGTTTGTTCTTAATCTTTACATTTAATTGCATTATTAGTAATATACTCAACCTTAACTGTGTGGTAATATTATATTGTTTATAAGTGGTTATAAATAAATTAATGAATGAATGCATGAATGCATGAATGAATGAATGAATGTATGAATGAATAATGAATAAATTTAACAGTATGGACAAGAATTTTTGTTTGGATATTTCGTAAATCTGAAATTAATAACAATTAATTTCTAGCTATGGAAATGGTATTTTTAAAAACGAATGTAGTTTTTTTTAACACACTCTTCAAGTGTCAGGTCTCTACGATCTGCAGCTTAAGCTATGCGTTGATCCGTCAGGCATTCAGAACAAAGCAGTTTTATTTATTACAACTGAGCAAATTTATGCATCAAATCTTGCAAAATTTAATAAAATAGAGGATCGTAAATATTTTGTGTTGAGTTGTGAAAGCTATAAAAATTTGTTTATTAATATTATTTTTATTTAATTCTAGCTCGAGACTTTTTATTGGAACTTTAAATTGAACATATAACATTCTGCAGGAAACTGTCGAAGGTTCTCTTAAAACTTTGCAGTTTAAACAATCTGCATTTATAGATTTTGCTTGTTCCTTGTCCAAACTAACAGAAAGAAGAGTTTGCTGTCACTCTCTTGTGGTGAAAGGCAACACTAACACCAACTTCTAACAAACCTCTGAGTACAATGTTCAGATTTATTACATTCTTAAGTTTTATTATAATTTTAAATATCACAAGACTGGATGCAAGCCATATCCATTTAAAACAAACACATTTAAGAATGAGAAGCAGCGGAAGACCGGTTCAGGACGGAGAGTTTCCCTTCGTTGTGCTGGTGGCGTACATTGCAGACTTTGTTTCCAGAGGGTGTACGGCAGCAATGATAACTGACACGTGGGCAGTGACTAGCGCTGCCTGTTTTTTCCACACTCCAAAAGTTGAAGATTTCTTTGAAAAACTCGCAATTTGGTATGGCAACTTCACCATATCGCCATTACAAACAGGGCAATATTCGAGAATACAAGACATCGTTATCCATCCATCCTATGTCGCCCCTGAGAAGTGTACGCTAAAAGGTAGTGATCACAATGTAGCGCTGATACGCGTACAAAAAAAAATATCCTTACAGAGCTATGGGTCGATATCTGCCGTTGACCACGGTGCGTTGTTTGGGCTGGCTGTTACGTTTGTGGGCGGAGGAATGGTGGACCCTAAGTCTGGGTTCATGTTCGATCGCTTGTATGCTACTGATTTTGCCGTCATCAAGTGTGAATACAAGTTCTGCCTTGCCTCGAAATGCGCAGATAAGTCTCCGGGAGCACCAACATCTGGTGACAAGGGTGGTCCGCTGTTACTTTCTGGCAAGATTGTTGGAGTGCTGGCTGCGGTTAAAACAGAAAGTGGAAAGTTTATAAATGTATTATCACCATTAAGCCCCTACATAGATTGGATTTCTGATACAATCAATTCAATAGATTAAGAACGAGGTCCTGGTCCCGCAAATAAGATAACTATGGACATTCAAACTTCAATACTGTCTTATTTTAAATTCACACAATAAAAATCGTACTAATGTACTTACTTGTAAACTAGAGTATAATATAAAAAAAAAACACTTTGAAAAGCGCTAAGTTATTTCAAAATAACGGATATTTTATTAACCTTAGACTAAAGTTAAGATAGTGGCATATTATAACTTTATCAGTATATGACAAGGCGTTTGGCCTAGAACATTTTTGTTTGAGTTATTCATATTTTGTAAATCTGGAACTAGCATAATAATATAATATCATAAAGTTAGTTGCTAAGAAAATGTTATTTTTAAAAACGAATGTAGTTTTTTTACGGTGTAAATAGATGCACGTTGTAGTAAATCAACGCAGTTTGCAATAAGCAATTTTTTTATTTCGTTCGAATTGCATTGTGAATATTTTAACACATTCAAAATTGATGTGTCTACGTCATACAAAGAACATACTCTCCAAGTTTCAGTTCTCTACGAAAAGCGGCTTAGATTGTGCGTTGATTCGTCAGTCATTCAGGACAAAGCATTTTTTTTTTTTACAACTGAGGACATTTATGCATCAAATCTTGCAACATTTAAAGTCGTAATAAAATAGAGGATCGTAAATATTTTGTGTTGAGTTGTAAAAGCTATAAGAATTTAATGTTTATTAGGTCTTTACCTATGAAATTGGCGTTTTGTATGGAAAAAAAAAATATTTTTTTGATGTTTTTTTTTTTAAATTAATCAATCAAAGTTTGTACCATTGTTATCTATGCACTTTTGCCATTTTATCAGTAGTTTATTGATTGCTTTGCTGAAAAAATTGTGGAAGCGAGAATCAATAAAATCTTTGAAGGCGGTTTTGACAGCCTCATCGGAATTGGTTTTTTTCCTTGCAAGAAGTTGTCCAAATTCCGGAAAAAGTGGTAGTCTTTTGGAGCAAGATCTGGGGAGTACGGGGGTGTCAGAGACATTCCAATCGCAGCTCCTCTAATTTAGCGACCGCCTGTTGTGCAGTGTATGGCCTAGCGTTGTCCTGAAGCAGCAGTGGGCTAGAGTAATTTGTTTCAAGTGAATTAAAATTATTATAATACTCACACCGAAGCCTGCGGCTAACTCTGACGTGGTTTGCGATGGATCCGCTTCTACGATCACTTTTAATTCGGTAGAGTGGAGTTTGTTCTGTAGGTCATTTCTAGAACGACAACATTAGGTCCAAAAACGTACCGTGTTTTTTTATGGTAGCTTCCCCATACACATCCTAAGGCTTCGAGTTGTTTCTGTAGCGCTGGTGCAACGGTGGAACTCGTATTTTAAGTTTTCCATATTGTGAACAGAACGATGTCAAAGAAAAATTAAATGGCGCGAAAACAAATAAATCGCAAAATTGGATACACAAGCCTAAATTTGAAAAATAATAATAATTTGGAATTCCTAACTAAACGCCAGATATTTGAGATCAAAGTGGTCAGTTTGACAAAAAGCCAATTGCATATAGTCGGTGAAGTTCTAACAGTGCGTAAGTCAAGCTAAAATACTAGCTTGAGACTTTTTATTTCTTTTTATTAGAATTTTGAATTGAACATGTAACATTCTACAGGAAACTGTCGAAGGTTCTCTCAAAACTTTTCAGTTTAAAGAAAGTGTTAGCAATCTGCAGTTATAGATTTTGCTTATTCGTTGACAAGTCTCCAAACTAACAGAAATAAGAGTTTGCTGTATGCTCTTGTGGTGAAAGACATCATCAACATCAACTTCTAACGAACCTCTGAGTACAATGTTCAGATTAATTACAGTCTTGAGTTTTACTATAATTTTAAATATCACAAGACTGGATGCAAGCCGTACTCAGTTCAAACAAAATAAACAAACACATTTAAGATTCCAAGGTGGAAGGTCGGTTCAGGACGGAGAGTTTCCCTTCGTTGCGCTGGTGGCGTACATTGGAGATATGGACCACAGTTGGAGCACAGCATCAGTGATAACTGACACATGGGCAGTGACCATCGCTTGCTGTTTCTTTAACCCCCCCGAAGTTGAAGATTTCTTTGAAAAGCTCTCTGTCTGGTACAGCAACTTTACCGTATCACCAGTGAAAACAGGGTTGTTTTCTAGAATAAAAGAAATTATTCCCCATCCATCCTATGTTCACGCTGGGGAAGGGCAGCCTTGTAGTATTCCCAACATAGCATTGGTACGTGTTGAAGACAAAATATACTTAAAGAGTTATGGAATAATAGCTGCCATTGACCAAAGTGAGTTGTTGGGGCTACCTGTAACGTATGTGGGTGGAGGACGGATACACCCTGGGCATGAATTCATGTTCGATCGCTTGCAGGCTGCTGACGCTATCGTTACCCAGTGCAAAACAGACATTCAATCTTATAAAAACGAGTTGTGCGCTTCCACAAAACATACAGATGGGCTTGTGAGATCAGCCGTCGCTGACCCTGGCTCCCCATTGCTATATTCTGGTAATATCATTGGAGTACTAAGTATGGAATTGGGAGAGAGTCAAATGTCTTCTTATTTATTTACACCAACAAGTCCATACATAGATTGGATTTCTGATACTATTAATACCTTTCATTGAGAACGATCTAATTTATGACTTTTTTACCTATACAAAAACTAGGTTTAGTCTGTTATTGACCAAATAGAACACGTGATTTTGAAACTGATGGCCCAAGCGTTTCGACTCCAAACGGCTCACATCTGTATTTCCCTACGTGGTATATTTGTATCACCTCATCTGCTTAGCATAGTGGACTATGCAAGTGCGTCCGCTGCTTCTTACTAGATGATATAAATATACCACGTAGGGAAATACAGATGTGAGTCGTTTGGAGTCGAAACGCTTGGGCCATTAGTTCCGAGTTCACGTGTTCTATATGGCCAATAACAGACCAAACCTATTTTTATATAACAGGAACAATAGTTATTATTCCTTGTTAATGTTGATTTATTTCAAGATTAAAATAATAATAATAAATCATTGACAAGTCACATGTTTTTTACTAGCTACTGTCAAGGTACCGTTCCTCTGCCGAACATAGACCTCTCCATTTTGCTAGTTTTCAACCTTTTCCAAAAATAACTCCATTCTTCAAGTCCAACATTGGTTCGATGCAAATAACTTAGTTCTAAATGAGAAAAGAACTCAATGTATTCGTTTTGCTTTAGTAAATATAAAAAGTAGCCAATGTAAAAATATACTGAATGGTGAAAACTAGAATTTGTTAACCAGACCGTTTTCCTTGGACATAACATCTCTAGCGGGTCGTCTAAGCTCAGCCGCTTATGCTGTAACAAAAATCAGGCAGCTAACGGATGTGGATACAGCAAGACTGGTTTATATTTAGTTACTTCTACAGCATTATGCCTTATGGCATTTTGCTGTGGGGACAAGCTGTTGACATGAAATTAATATTTATGTTCGAAAAAACCTATATTTGTTTAAAATATGTGATAGACATAATTACAATACTGGAATAAGAAAAAACTAGCTTCATCTAAGGTACATACTTATTTCATGGGGTACTGTGTTAAATATTATAATATAATATCAGATAACATTCTAGAGCTCAATGAGAAAAAAAAAGTTATATAATAGTCACGCTCTGTAAGCTAGAAAATTATATTCAGGATAAATATACTTGGACACAGGCTGGTCCTGCTCCATGGGACGACCTTGACAATATCAAATTGATTGCAAACTTTGGAATCATTCATCATCCTCCTGCCCTTATCCCAATTAACATTTGACATGTTGCGTCACGAAAAGTACTAGGACATCATGAAATGAAAGAGATCTCAACTTCAACTATAGTCCGACATGGTTATTTATGAACGTGGCTGACAGGTGAACTAACGGTAGCCATCTTGAAATGTCAATTTGGAGATACCGGCCAAGGGAAAAATCTCACCCAATTATAAGTAAAAATATAGCGCTATCAATAAGACTAGATTTTGTCCTTGAAATAGTTTAAAAAGGCAATGATGATCTGCGATGCCTCTGGTGTTGTAGATATCCATCGGCCGTGGTGAGTTCTCGTTCTCCTCCATCCCATTCTCAATACTCGCAGCAAATTGCCTCTCAAGTGCAAACTGCGTATCTATACAGCGTGCATCCGGCCCATCAGTACTTATGCCAGCGTAGTGTTCGCACACGCCTAATCCTGTCGCCTCCATAGAATGCAAACCCTTCAGAATCGTGTCATGTGTAGGGCCACAGGAGCCCCGTGGAACCTTAGAAACGAGAATCTCCACCTAGACCTCAAATTGCCTACCTTCAAATAGTTCATGAAACGCGCTTCAAAGCGCTACTTCGGCTATACTATCGGCTTCCCATTACTCCCTCCCAAATCAGCTCGATTTGCCGTCCGCAGCATACTTACACATTCTCTGGCAACGAAATCACCTTCCTCCAAGAGAGTAATAGGGAAACCAGTGCAGTACACAAACATAGACCGCCGTCATACCGTCTTTGCCGCCGAGGCCCGTCGCGATGACCCTTGCTCGACGAGCCAGCCCGCGCGCTGAGCCAGTAGTATAACAAGTCCCATAATAATAATACTTGATATGATCCAGCTAGTCCCTAGTTGTCCTCCCAAGTGACGCCCAAAGCCGAGCTTTGTTCCCCGCTAGGGGAACCCTTAGCGCGCAATCACTTAGTATTTTTAGTTGTAAGCCTTATATAATATATATTTATTTCAAGCAAAAATATCTTACTATCAAGGTTACAAACACATATCTATACAGCTTAACACTAATTCAGTGAACATTTGTGTCTAAACTAAATAACTAAATATCTGTGTCTCAGACAGCAGCGCTCTTCCCTACGAGATTACACATTTTACAGTATACAAGGCCTTGGCTGGCCTTAATTTAATTAGGACCTCGCCACATTGTCTGGTTAAGCGGGTAGAATGCTGTTAGAAGCACCCTGCAAAAGGTCATGTAAAATAACAACGTTGAAATGCGCTAAGTTATATCAAAATAACGTGTATTTTATCAACCTAAGAGTAATGTAAAGATAGCGGCATAATGTAAATTTGAAACCAACATGAAAAACTAGATACACTACTGACTGAGAAAGATCAGAAGTCTTTTATTCGCTACCGATATCTTAAACTATATAGATCCTACCCACATCTGTATCCAACACCATTTGTATTGGGTATGGTGACTTACCACAGTTTAGAGGTTCGAAGGAATCTGGCACTAGTAAAATATTTCATCTACCTTGTCCTTGGATCTTTGAGCGATTCCTCACTCTTACAGTAAATCTCCTTTATCGTTCCTCAACCTATTAGACACACACTTCGCCCCTGCCAGCGTCCCCTATTCTCCATATCTCAAGCCAATACTGTAACTCTTAAAACCAGCCCGCTATATTTAGCTCTTACCCACATCAACAATATTCTGCTATATGACCAACGGTTAGATGCGTTTGCAAGCACTGAACTGAGTCTTCTACGCACTGCCACTCCACTCCACACCTAGAATCGATTTTCACACCCAGTACAACATCTGTTAGTTGATAATTAAATTAGTTCCTATTTGACAGTAAGTTTGTTCTTAATCTTTACATTTAATTGCATTATTAGTAATATACTCAACCTTAACTGTGTGGTAATATTATATTGTTTATAAGTGGTTATAAATAAATTAATGAATGAATGCATGAATGCATGAATGAATGAATGAATGTATGAATGAATAATGAATAAATTTAACAGTATGGACAAGAATTTTTGTTTGGATATTTCGTAAATCTGAAATTAATAACAATTAATTTCTAGCTATGGAAATGGTATTTTTAAAAACGAATGTAGTTTTTTTTAACACACTCTTCAAGTGTCAGGTCTCTACGATCTGCAGCTTAAGCTATGCGTTGATCCGTCAGGCATTCAGAACAAAGCAGTTTTATTTATTACAACTGAGCAAATTTATGCATCAAATCTTGCAAAATTTAATAAAATAGAGGATCGTAAATATTTTGTGTTGAGTTGTGAAAGCTATAAAAATTTGTTTATTAATATTATTTTTATTTAATTCTAGCTCGAGACTTTTTATTGGAACTTTAAATTGAACATATAACATTCTGCAGGAAACTGTCTTCTCTCTCTCAGGTTCTCTTAAAACTTTGCAGTTTAAACAATCTGCATTTATAGATTTTGCTTGTTCCTTGTCCAAACTAACAGAAAGAAGAGTTTGCTGTCACTCTCTTGTGGTGAAAGGCAACACTAACACCAACTTCTAACAAACCTCTGAGTACAATGTTCAGATTTATTACATTCTTAAGTTTTATTATAATTTTAAATATCACAAGACTGGATGCAAGCCATATCCAGTTAAAACAAACACATTTAAGAGTGAAAAGCGGAAGACCGGTTCAGGACGGAGAGTTTCCCTTCGTTGTGCTGGTGGCGTACATTGCAGACTTTGAATCCAGAGGGTGTACGGCATCAATGATAACTGATACGTGGGCAGTGACTAGCGCTGCCTGTTTTTTCCACACTCCAAAAGATTTCTCTGAAAAACTCGCAATTTGGTATGGCAACTTCACCATATCGCCATTACAAACAGGGCAATATTCGAGAATACAAGACATCGTTACCCATCCATCCTATGTCGCCCCTGAGAAGTGTACGCTAAAAGGTAGTGATCACAATGTAGCGCTGATACGCGTACAAAAAAAAATATCCTTACAGAGCTATGGGACGATATCTGCCGTTGACCACGGTGCGTTGTTTGGGCTGGCTGTTACGTTTGTGGGCGGAGGAGTGGTGGACCCTAAGTCTGGGTTCATGTTCGATCGCTTGTATGCTACTGATTTTGCCGTCATCAAGTGTGAATACAAGTTCTGCCTTGCCTCGAAATGCGCAGATAAGTCTCCGGGAGCACCAACATCTGGTGACGAGGGTGGTCCGCTGTTACTTTCTGGCAAGATTGTTGGAGTGCTGGCTGCGGCTAAAACAGAAAGTGGAGAGTTTATAAATCAATTATCACCAATAAGTCCCTACATAGATTGGATTTCTGATACAATCAATTCAATAGATTAAGAACGAGGTCCTGGTCCCGCAAATACAATAACTATGGACATTCTTATTTTAAATTCACACAATAAAACGCGTACGTAATGTACTTACTTGTAAACTAGAGTAATATTAAAAAAGAACACGTTGAAAAGCGCTAAGTTATTTCAAAATAACGGATATTTTATTAACCTTAGACTAAAGTTAAGATAGTGGCATATTATAACTTTATCAGTATATGACAAGGCGTTTGGCCTAGAATATTTTTGTTTGAGCTATTCATATTTTATAAATCTGAAACTAGTAAAACTTGAAGTTAGTGGCTAAGAAAATGTTATTTTTAAAAATCAATGTAGTTTTTTTACGGTATAAATAAATGCATGTTGTAATAAATCAACGCAGTTTGCAATAGGCTATTTTTTTATTTCGTTCGAATTCCATTGTGAATATTTTCTCACACACACACATTCAAAATTGACGTGTACAATATCTAAAAACCCATTAGAATTACAATTTCTCGTAAAAATTGAATTAAGGCATCAACATATTGGCACACGTTGGATGACAACGCTGATTCTTTGGTCTAAACTTTGCCCCCTTTTTTCACTCCCTTGAATTTCGGAATCCTTTCTTATTGTATGTCTACGTCATACAAAGAACATACTCTCCAAGTTTCAGTTCTCTACGGTAAGCGGTTTAGATTGTGCGTTGATTCGTCAGTCATTCAGGACAAAGCATTTTTATTTTTTATAACTGAGCACATTTATGCATCAAATCTTGCAACATTTAAAGTCGTAATAAAATAGAGGATCGTAAATATTTTGTGTTGAGTTATGAAAGCTATAAGAATTTAATGTTTATTAGGTCCTACTAACCTATGAAATTGGCGTTTTGTATGAAAAAAAAACTATTTTTTTCATGTTTTTTTTTTTAATTAATCAATCAAAGTTTGTACCATTGTTATCTATGCACTTTTGCCATTTTATCAGTAGTTTATTGATTCCTTTGCTGAAAAAATTGTGGAAGCGAGAATCAATAAAATCTTTGAAGGCGGTTTTGACAGCCTCATCGGAATTGGTTTTTTTCCTTGCAAGAAGTTGTCCAAATTCCGGAAAAAGTGATAGTCTTTTGGAGCAAGATCCGAGGAGTACGGGGGGTGTCGGAGACATTCCAATCGCAGCTCCTCTAATTTAGCGACCGACCGCCTGTTGTGCAGTGTGTGGCCTAGCGTTGTCCTGAAGCAGCAGTGGGCTAGAGCAATTTGTTTCAAGTGAATTAAAATTATTATAATACTCACGCCGAAGCCTGCGGCTAACTTTGACGTGGTTTGCGATGGATCCGCTTCTACGATCACTTTTAATTCGGTAGAGTGGAGTTTGTTCTGTAGGTCATTTCTAGAACGACAACATTAGGTCCAAAAACGTACCGTGTTTTTTTTATGGTAGCTTCCCCATACACATCCTAAGGCTTCGAGTTGTTTCTGCAGCGCTGGTGCAACGGTGGAACTCGTATTTTAAGTTTTCCATATTGTGAACAGAACGATGTCAAAGAAAAATTAAATGGCGCGAAAACAAATAAATCGAAAATTGGATACACAAGCCTAAATTTGAAAAGTAATAATAATTTGGAATTCCTAACTAAACGCCAGATATTTGAGATCAAAGTGGTCAGTTTGACAAAAAGCCAATTGCATATAGTCGGTGAAGTTCTAACAGTGCGTAAGTCAAGCTAAAATACTAGCTTGAGACTTTTTATTTCTTTTTATTAGAATTTTGAATTGAACATGTAACATTCTACAGGAAACTGTCGAAGGTTCTCTCAAAACTTTGCAGTTTAAAGAAAGTGTTAGCAATCTGCAGTTATAGATTTTGCTTATTCGTTGACAAGTCTCCAAACTAACAGAAATAAGAGTTTGCTGTATGCTCTTGTGGTGAAAGACATCATCAACATCAACTTCTAACAAACCTCTGAGTACAATGTTCAGATTAATTACAGTCTTGAGTTTTACTATAATTTTAAATATCACAAGACTGGATGCAAGCCGTGCTCAGTTTAAACAAAATAAACAAACACATTTAAGATTCCAAGGTGGAAGGCCGGTTCAGGACGGAGAGTTTCCCTTCGTTGCGCTGGTGGCGTACATTGGAGATATGGATCACAGATGGTGCACAGCATCAGTGATAACTGACACATGGGTAGTGACCGTCGCTTGCTGTTTCTTTAACCCCCCCGAAGTTAAAGATTTCTTTGAAAAGCTCTCTGTCTGGTACAGCAACTTCACTGCGTCACCAGTGGAAACAGGGTTATTTTCTAGAATAAAAGAAATTATTCCCCATCCATCCTATGTTCACACTGGGAATCCTTGTTGTATTCACAACATAGCATTGGTACGTGTTGAAGACAAAATATACTTAAAGAGTTATGGAATAATAGCTGCCATTGACCACAGTGAGTTGTTGGGGCTACCTGTGACGTATGTGGGTGGAGGACGGATACACCCTGGGCATGAATTCATGTTCGATCGCTTGCAGGCTGCTGACGCTATCGTTACCCAGTGCAAAACAGACATTCAATCTTATAAAAACGAGTTGTGCGCTTCCACAAAACATACAGATGGGCTTGTGAGATCAGCCGTCGCTGACCCTGGCTCCCCATTGCTATATTCTGGTAATATCATTGGAGTACTTAGTATGGAATTGGGAGAGAGTCAAATGTCTTCTTATTTATTTACACCAACAAGTCCATACATAGATTGGATTTCTGATACTATTAATACCTTTTATTAAGAACGAATTAATCTAATTCATGACTTTTTTTATCTATACAAAAACTAGGTTTAGCTTGTTATAGACCAAATAGAATACGTGAACTTGAAACTAACGGCCCAAGCGTTTCGACTCCAAACGGCTCACATCTGTATTTCCCTACGTGGTATATTTGTATCACCTCATCTGCTTAGCATAGTGGACTATGCAAGTGCGTCCTGCTTCTTACTAGATGATATAAATATACCACGTAGGGAAATACAGATGTGAGTCGTTTGGAGTCGAAACGCTTGGGCCATTAGTTCCGAGTTCACGTGTTCTATTTGGCCAATTGTTAAAACCTACATGTTACTAATAATCAAAACACTGGCCTGTTTTAAAAAGATATATTTAAAATCTTATTTTTGCTTGTTCTTTTCGTATTCTTTTTTTAGTTACTCTGATGTTATCTATCAATACACGCGTATGCACCCGGGTCTGTCTTTTACTTCCAAAAACCTACCTAAGTAACTCTGTGTGAGCTTGTTGAGCCCACACCAATAACAGACCAAACCTAGTTTTTATATAACAGGAATAATAATTATTATTCCTTGTTAATGTTGGATTTATTTCAAGATTAAAATAATAATAATAAATCATTGACAAGTCACATGTTTTTTACTAGCTACTGTCAAGGTACCGTTCCTATGCCGAACAAAGACCTCTCCATTTTGCTAGTCTTCAACCTTTTCCAAAACTAACTCCATTTTTCAAGTCCAACATTGGTTCGATGTAAATAACTTAGTTCTAAATGAGAAAATAACTCAATGTATTCGTTTTGCTTTAGTAAATATAAAAAGTAGCCAATGTAAAAATATACTGAATGGTGAAAACTAGAATTTGTTAACCAGACCGTTTTCCTTGGACATAACATCTCTAGCGGGTCGTCTAAGCTCAGCCGCTTATGCTGTAACAAAAATCAGGCAGCTAACGGATGTGGATACAGCAAGACTGGTGTATATTTAGTTACTTCTACAGCATTATGCCTTATGGCATTTTGCTGTGGGGACAAGCTGTTGACATGAAATTAATATTTATGTTCGAAAAAACCTATATTTGTTTAAAATATGTGATAGACATAATTACAATACTGGAATAAAAAAAAACTAGCTTCATCTAAGGTACATACTTATTTCATGGGGTACTGTGTTAAATATTATAATATAATATCAGATAACATTCTAGAGCTCAATGAGAAAAAAAAAGTTATATAATAGTCACGCTCTGTAAGCTAGAAAATTATATTCAGGATAAATATACTTGGACACAGGCTGGTCCTGCTCCATGGGACGACCTTGACAATATCAAATTGATTGCAAACTTTGGAATCATTCATCATCCTCCTGCCCTTATCCCAATTAACATTTGACATGTTGCGTCACGAAAAGTACTAGGACATCATGAAATGAAAGAGATCTCAACTTCAACTATAGTCCGACATGGTTATTTATGAACGTGGCGGGTGAACTAACGGTAGCCATCTTGAAATGTCAATTTAGAGATACCGGCTAAGGGAAAAATCTCACCCAATTATAAGTAAAAATATAGCGCTATCAATAAGACTAGATTTTGTCCTTGAAATAGTTTAAAAAGGCAATGATGATCTGCGATGCCTCTGGTGTTGTAGATATCCATCGGCCGTGGTGAGTTCTCGTTCTCCTCCATCCCATTCTCAATACTCGCAGCAAATTGCCTCTCAAGTGCAAACTGCGTATCTATACAGCGTGCATCCGGCCCATCAGTACTTATGCCAGCGTAGTGTTCGCACACGCCAAATCCTGTCGCCTCCATAGAATGCAAACCCTTCAGAATCGTGTCATGTGTAGGGCCACAGGAGCCCCGTGGAACCTTAGAAACGAGAATCTCCACCTAGACCTCAAATTGCCTACCTTCAAATAGTTCATGAAACGCGCTTCAAAGCGCTACTTCGGCTATACTATCGGCTTCCCATTACTCCCTCCCAAATCAGCTCGATTTACCGTCCGCAGCATACTTACACATTCTCTGGCAACGAAATCACCTTCCTCCAAGAGAGTAATAGGGAAACCAGTGCAGTACACAAACATAGACCGCCGTCATACCGTCTTTGCCGCCGAGGCCCGTCGCGATGACCCTTGCTCGACGAGCCAGCCCGCGCGCTGAGCCAGTAGTATAACAAGTCCCATAATAATAATACTTGATATGATCCAGCTAGTCCCTAGTTGTCCTCCCAAGTGACGCCCAAAGCCGAGCTTTGTTCCCCACTAGGGGAACCCTTAGCGCGCAATCACTTAGTATTTTTAGTTGTAAGCCTTATATAATATATATTTATTTCAAGCAAAAATATCTTACTATCAAGGTTACAAACACATATCTATACAGCTTAACACTAATTCAGTGAACATTTGTGTCTAAACTAAATAACTAAATATCTGTGTCTCAGACAGCAGCGCTCTTCCCTACGAGATTACACATTTTACAGTATACAAGGCCTTGGCTGGCCTTAATTTAATTAGGACCTCGCCACATTGTCTGGTTAAGCGGGTAGAATGCTGTTAGAAGCACCCTGCAAAAGGTCATGTAATGATCATGTAATGACATGTCGTTGAAATGCGCTAAGTAATATCAAAATAACGTGTATTTTATCAACCTTAGAGTAATGTAAAGATAGCGGCATAATGTAAATTTGAAACCAACATGAAAAACTAGATACACTACTGACTGAGAAAGATCAGAAGTCTTTTATTCGCTACCGATATCTTAAACTATATAGATCCTACCCACATCTGTATCCAACACCATTTGTTTAGAGGTTCGAAGGAATCTGGCACTAGTAAAATATTTCATCTACCTTGTCCTTGGATCTTTGAGCGATTCCTCACTCTTACAGTAAATCTCCTTTATCGTTCCTCAACCTATTAGACACACACTTCGCCCCTGCCAGCGTCCCCTATTCTCCATATCTCAAGCCAATACTGTAACTCTTAAAACCAGCCCGCTATATTTAGCTCTTACCCACATCAACAATATTCTGCTATATGACCAACGGTTAGATGCGTTTGCAAGCACTGAACTGAGTCTTCTACGCACTGCCACTCCACTCCACACCTAGAATCGATTTACACACCCAGTACAACATCTGTTAGTTGATAATTAAATTAGTTCCTATTTGACAGTAAGTTTGTTCTTAATCTTTACATTTAATTGCATTATTAGTAATATACTCAACCTTAACTGTGTGGTAATATTATATTGTTTATAAGTGGTTATAAATAAATTAATGAATGAATGCATGAATGCATGAATGAATGAATGAATGTATGAATGAATAATGAATAAATTTAACAGTATGGACAAGAATTTTTGTTTGGATATTTCGTAAATCTGAAATTAATAACAATTAATTTCTAGCTATGGAAATGGTATTTTTAAAAACGAATGTAGTTTTTTTTAACACACTCTTCAAGTGTCAGGTCTCTACGATCTGCAGCTTAAGCTATGCGTTGATCCGTCAGGCATTCAGAACAAAGCAGTTTTATTTATTACAACTGAGCAAATTTATGCATCAAATCTTGCAAAATTTAATAAAATAGAGGATCGTAAATATTTTGTGTTGAGTTGTGAAAGCTATAAAAATTTGTTTATTAATATTATTTTTATTTAATTCTAGCTCGAGACTTTTTATTGGAACTTTAAATTGAACATATAACATTCTGCAGGAAACTGTCGAAGGTTCTCTTAAAACTTTGCAGTTTAAACAATCTGCATTTATAGATTTTGCTTGTTCCTTGTCCAAACTAACAGAAAGAAGAGTTTGCTGTCACTCTCTTGTGGTGAAAGGCAACACTAACACCAACTTCTAACAAACCTCTGAGTACAATGTTCAGATTTATTACATTCTTAAGTTTTATTATAATTTTAAATATCACAAGACTGGATGCAAGCCATATCCATTTAAAACAAACACATTTAAGAATGAGAAGCAGCGGAAGACCGGTTCAGGACGGAGAGTTTCCCTTCGTTGTGCTGGTGGCGTACATTGCAGACTTTGTTTCCAGAGGGTGTACGGCAGCAATGATAACTGACACGTGGGCAGTGACTAGCGCTGCCTGTTTTTTCCACACTCCAAAAGTTGAAGATTTCTTTGAAAAACTCGCAATTTGGTATGGCAACTTCACCATATCGCCATTACAAACAGGGCAATATTCGAGAATACAAGACATCGTTATCCATCCATCCTATGTCACCCCTGAGAAGTGTACGCTAAAAGGTAGTGATCACAATGTAGCGCTGATACGCGTACAAAAAAAAATATCCTTACAGAGCTATGGGTCGATATCTGCCGTTGACCACGGTGCGTTGTTTGGGCTGGCTGTTACGTTTGTGGGCGGAGGAATGGTGGACCCTAAGTCTGGGTTCATGTTCGATCGCTTGTATGCTACTGATTTTGCCGTCATCAAGTGTGAATACAAGTTCTGCCTTGCCTCGAAATGCGCAGATAAGTCTCCGGGAGCACCAACATCTGGTGACGAGGGTGGTCCGCTGTTACTTTCTGGCAAGATTGTTGGAGTGCTGGCTGCGGCTAAAACAGAAAGTGGAGAGTTTATAAATCAATTATCACCAATAAGTCCCTACATAGATTGGATTTCTGATACAATCAATTCAATAGATTAAGAACGAGGTCCTGGTCCCGCAAATACAATAACTATGGACATTCTTATTTTAAATTCACACAATAAAACGCGTACGTAATGTACTTACTTGTAAACTAGAGTAATATTAAAAAAGAACACGTTGAAAAGCGCTAAGTTATTTCAAAATAACGGATATTTTATTAACCTTAGACTAAAGTTAAGATAGTGGCATATTATAACTTTATCAGTATATGACAAGGCGTTTGGCCTAGAATATTTTTGTTTGAGCTATTCATATTTTATAAATCTGAAACTAGTAAAACTTGAAGTTAGTGGCTAAGAAAATGTTATTTTTAAAAATCAATGTAGTTTTTTTACGGTATAAATAAATGCATGTTGTAATAAATCAACGCAGTTTGCAATCGGCTATTTTTTTATTTCGTTCGAATTCCATTGTGAATATTTTCTCACACACACACATTCAAAATTGACGTTTACAATATCTAAAAACCCATTAGAATTACAATTACTCGTAAAAATTGAATTAAGGCATCAACATATTGGCACACGTTGGATGACAACGCTGATTCTTTGGTCTAAACTTTGCCCCCTTTTTTCACTCCCTTGAATTTCGGAATCCTTTCTTATTGTATGTCTACGTCATACAAAGAACATACTCTCCAAGTTTCAGTTCTCTACGGTAAGCGGTTTAGATTGTGCGTTGATTCGTCAGTCATTCAGGACAAAGCATTTTTATTTTTTATAACTGAGCACATTTATGCATCAAATCTTGCAACATTTAAAGTCGTAATAAAATAGAGGATCGTAAATATTTTGTGTTGAGTTGTGAAAGCTATAAGAATTTAATGTTTATTAGGTCCTACTAACCTATGAAATTGGCGTTTTGTATGAAAAAAAAAACTATTTTTTTCATGTTTTTTTTTTTAAATTAATCAATCAAAGTTTGTACCATTGTTATCTATGCACTTTTGCCATTTTATCAGTAGTTTATTGATTCCTTTGCTGAAAAAATTGTGGAAGCGAGAATCAATAAAATCTTTGAAGGCGGTTTTGACAGCCTCATCGGAATTGTTTTTTTTCCTTGCAAGAAGTTGTCCAAATTCCGGAAAAAGTGGTAGTCTTTTGGAGCAAGATCCGAGGAGTACGGGGGTGTCAGAGACATTCCAATCGCAGCTCCTCTAATTTAGCGACCGACCGCCTGTTGTGCAGTGTGTGGCCTAGCGTTGTCCTGAAGCAGCAGTGGGCTAGAGCAATTTGTTTCAAGTGAATTAAAATTATTATAATACTCACGCCGAAGCCTGCGGCTAACTCTGACGTGGTTTGCGATGGATCCGCTTCTACGATCACTTTTAATTCGGTAGAGTGGAGTTTGTTCTGTAGGTCATTTCTAGAACGACAACATTAGGTCCAAAAACGTACCGTGTTTTTTTTATGGTAGCTTCCCCATACACATCCTAAGGCTTCGAGTTGTTTCTGTAGCGCTGGTGCAACGGTGGAACTCGTATTTTAAGTTTTCCATATTGTGAACAGAACGATGTCAAAGAAAAATTAAATGGCGCGAGAACAAATAAATCGCAAAATTGGATACATAAGCCTAAATTTGAAAAATAATAATAATTTGGAATTCCTAACTAAACGCCAGATATTTGAGATCAAAGTGGTCAGTTTGACAAAAAGCCAATTGCATATAGTCGGTGAAGTTCTAGCAGTGCGTAAGTCAAGCTAAAATACTAGCTTGAGATTTTTTATTTCCTTTTATTAGAATTTTGAATTGAACATGTAACATTCTACAGGAAACTGTCGAAGGTTCTCTCAAAACTTTGCAGTTTAAAGAAAGTGTTAGCAATCTGCAGTTATAGATTTTGCTTATTCGTTGACAAGTCTCCAAACTAACAGAAATAAGAGTTTGCTGTATGCTCTTGTGGTGAAAGACATCATCAACACCAACTTCTAACAAACCTCTGAGTACAATGTTCAGATTAATTACAGTCTTGAGTTTTACTATAATTTTAAATATCACAAGACTGGATGCAAGCCGTGCTCAGTTTAAACAAAATAAACAAACACATTCAAGATTCGTTTTAAGTTCCTTAATGACACACATTCAAGATGCTTAAGGTCGTCAGAAAATTTGAGACTTCGGATGCCAACGCATTCTACCAATTTTTATGACAAATCTTTCACTGTCAAGGCAGTGCGTCTGTGGAATGCGTTGCCGCTGTCAATAAGGCGTGCTCAGACACTTGTTACTTTTAAACAACTAGTCAAAGCTAATTTTCTCTGCGACAAAAATGATACCTACTGACTCCTTTTAAAATTTCTAGTTATATATATTATAATTATTAAATATATTTAACATGTATGTGTATTTGATATAGTATGTATTAGTTTTTGTTTATTTATATATTTCATTTATATGTTATGTATTTATATGTTATTATTTTTATATAGATATTTATATAAACGTATATACATATATTCTTATATATATAGCTGTACACCACGGACTACCCTTAGCTAAATATTTTATCTTTCCTGTCCATCCAAAGGTTGTCTGGAAGATATCGCTTTTAGCGATAAGACCGCCGTTGTACCCATATTTTAAGTTTTAAATTGTATCTGTCTTCATTTCTTTTTGGTGTACAATAAAGCATATTTCTATTCTATTCTATTCTATTCCAAGGTGGAAGGCCGGTTCAGGACGGAGAGTTTCCCTTCGTTGCGCTGGTGGCGTACATTGGAGATATGGATCACAGATGGTGCACAGCATCAGTGATAACTGACACATGGGTAGTGACCGTCGCTTGCTGTTTCTTTAACCCCCCCGAAGTTAAAGATTTCTTTGAAAAGCTCTCTGTCTGGTACAGCAACTTCACTGCGTCACCAGTGGAAACAGGGTTATTTTCTAGAATAAAAGAAATTATTCCCCATCCATCCTATGTTCACACTGGGAATCCTTGTTGTATTCACAACATAGCATTGGTACGTGTTGAAGACAAAATATACTTAAAGAGTTATGGAATAATAGCTGCCATTGACCACAGTGAGTTGTTGGGGCTACCTGTGACGTATGTGGGTGGAGGACGGATACACCCTGGGCATGAATTCATGTTCGATCGCTTGCAGGCTGCTGACGCTATCGTTACCCAGTGCAAAACAGACATTCAATCTTATAAAAACGAGTTGTGCGCTTCCACAAAACATACAGATGGGCTTGTGAGATCAGCCGTCGCTGACCCTGGCTCCCCATTGCTATATTCTGGTAATATCATTGGAGTACTTAGTATGGAATTGGGAGAGAGTGAAATGTCTTCTTATTTATTTACACCAACAAGTCCATACATAGATTGGATTTCTGATACTATTAATACATTTCATTAAGAACGAATTAATCTAATTCATGACTTTTTTTTTATCTATACAAAAACTAGGTTTAGTTTGTTATAGACCAAATAGAATACGTGAACTTGAAACTGATGGCCCAAGCGTTTTGACTCCAAACGGCTCACATCTGTATTTCTCTACGTGGTATATTTGTATCACCTCATCTGCTTAGTATAGTGGACTATGCAAGTGCGTCCTGCTTCTTACTAGATGATATAAATATACCACGTAGGGAAATACAGATGTGAGTCGTTTGGAGTCGAAACGCTTGGGCCATTAGTTCCGAGTTCACGTGTTCTATTTGGCCAATAACAGACCAAACCTAGTTTTTATATAAAAGGAATAATAATTATTATTCCTTGTTAATGTTGATCTATTTCAAGATTAAAATAATAATAATAAATCATTGACAAGTCACATGTTTTTTACTAGCTACTGTCAAGGTACCGTTCCTATGCCGATCAAAGACCTCTCCAAGATAACATTCTAGAGCTCAATGAGAAAAAAAAGTTATATAGAAGTCACGCTCTGTAAGCTAGAAAATTATATTCGGGATAAATATACTTGGACACAGGCTGGTCCTGCTCCATGGGACGACCTTGACAATATCAAATAGATTGCAAACTTTGGAATCATTCATCATCCTCCTGCCCTTATCCCAATTTTATTTGGGGTCGGCGCAGCATGTTTTATTCTTCCATACTCTTCTATCTGCCGTCATCTCGCTAGTCACATTCATTCTAATCATAATCAACCTTCACACCAACTTTGGAATCATTATGTAATATAAATATTTCATAAAAAATTATGACTTTAGAACGTTGATTGCATTTATCTCCGACACAAAAAAATGTGATTGTGAATACCATGTAGCTTACAAATAAACTTCCTACCTTACCTATTTTTTAAATTTTGATTCTACTACAAAATGATCTTTGCATGTCATTATTTTATCTTTCTGGTCGTTCCCTCAATGCTGAGGATCGTGTCATTATTTTATACCTACTTGAAAATTGCTAAAACTTATTTAAAAAATAGTAATGGTTTCTTGCCCGTTCTTCTCCATAGGAAATTACTTTTTTTTCGTTTTTCAAATGTGTTTGTTGCAAATAATTGAATTGAATACTTGCATGATAACAATAAGTATAGATTGGTGTTGATTATTGCAAGGATTAACTTCCGTGCACATTATATTGATTGATGGTGACGTTTAATTATGCACTGCGCTCATAATACTGGCTTCGTTATGCGGCTTCATTGGGCATTAAACTGCTAACCAACATGTACTAAAAATGTATCTTATTACGAAGATTCTATGAAAAGAACGGAATGCAAAAAAAAAAAAAAAACAATAAAATAAGTGAAGAAGATACGCGCTTCAGAAGTTTTTGGAGGGAAAATTATCTTCTATCCTTGTCACGCGAAACCTCATTTTGTTCTAAAGATTCTCGAGTAACTTAGCGTTTTGACTTGATGACGTCATATTTCAATCGTGCTCTCTTCTTCTAGCAAAAACTTTTTAAACGCTTATCAATTAGCTGGTTTTTAAGATCTTTCATTTGGATTTTCACTGTTGTTAGTATTTTCTTTTAAAGGTTATGGATTTTAAATAAAACGAATACAGTCAAATACCTCATTATATCAATTATTCGGTGAACTTGGCCCTTAGTAATGGGACATACATCATGTACCTTTTGGGCAAAAGACCAAAGAAGCAAGGAAAGAAGATACATATTCAAATATATCTTTATGTAATCTCCGAACTTTCAGCATAATATGGAAATACATCATCGTGCTGTATACCATGTATTATCTATAAAACTCGCGTCTGCGATGTGTAGGGAAATCTCTTATGATTTATTTATCCTACCGCGTATACTGTATCCTACGTCCTACTAATATAATAAATGTTAAAGTTAGTGAGAATGTATGTATGTTACGCTTTCACGCAAAAACTGCCGAATGGATTTCGATGTAATTTGGTATTCATAGTAATTAATTATCTGAATAAACACATGGGATACTTTTGATCCTGCTATGTAAGATCACGCACATATAAATATATTGTTACAGATCTTTTACAACAAAAAAGAAACCGACTTCCAAAACACTGATAAAAGAAAAATATTTTTTATTTAAAAGCTTGTCGACCAATACATCGCTCTAGAAGTCGGTGTCTTGTGAGTTAAAGTTGTTAGTATTTTGCCACCGACTTCTCTAGAGTAGTGTATTGGTCGACAAGCGTTTAAATAAAATGTATTTTTCGCTTTTCGGTGTTTTGGCAGTGATTTATTTTTCGAAAAATATCTTGTTTTTATTTTTCGATTATCAGTATAAATATCAAAGACCGAGACCTATACACCACTTATTTTAGGTTGCAATTAGCGTAAATCACCAAATCATCTAAATCTTATGTGTCTATTGTACCAAGAGTTATTCCAGTCTTACTAAGGGGCACCATGTTACCCGGTAACTGGGTTGTGGAGGTCAGATAGGCAGTCACTCCATGTGAAGATGAACAAAATGCACACTTGCACTCAGCAGGTTTGGCTGAAAGCTGATCGCAATATATCTGGGAAAATGCTATTCAGATCATGATTATATTCTATGGTATTTGGTATTCAATCAAATTATTGTTATGAATAAAAATTCGCGAGCAAACCCGCGTGGTACTAGAAGTGTGGTATGTTTGTAAAGGGCTGATTTATCGGTATCCTCCCTATCGGACAAGGGCGGAATACATAAACCTCTTTTTTGCTAAGTTCTGGACTAGCGACACGGGACAATCACCATGTTATTCATAAAAGGATGAAATATTATCTTGATTGAATTGAAATATTCGCTTACTTTTACAATCCCTCTTTAATCTGGTGCCCATAACACAAGTTAGTTCTTACTTTGGGTACCAGATCAAAATACACAATAATATCTATACCTCGCCCGCAACTCATATTTTCAAATAAAAAGAGACATTATCATTTGTAGGTATGTACTTCAAATACACTTAAATTCAAAATATCGCATGGATGTATTTACAAAACCATATAACTTGTAACGTTATAATTCTAAAAGTAAGTCGGTCGGTCGGTCGGTCGGTCGGTCTCACGCTTTTACAGAAAAACGGCAAAACCGATTTGGATTATACAATTTGGAACTTCGTATTGCCCTAATGGCACTAAAGACTGACCTAATATATCACCTTGTCAACTTACCTTATATCCCAAAAAACATAAATCTTTATTTGTACAGTTGTGCGCGACCCATATATCATTAATTAATGGTCCAAGGACGACACGGTTGTCATAAATTTTGCAAATATAGCCGTAAATATTCTGCCGTCATAAGACAAAAGACCGTAACTAACATTATTTTTCGATATTAAGTTAACTACATATTTGAAATCAGGAAAAAAATCGAATTACGAATTTGTATTTAATTCAATATCAAAAAAAATGGTGGTAGTATTGCTCAGACTCAATTTCATCATCATCATCAGCCTATATACTATCCCACTGCTGGGCACAGGCCTCTTCTCATACAGGGAAGGCATGAGCATTGATCACCACGCTTGCTCAAGGCGGATTGGCGATTTCAGACTTTTTAAAGTCCAGCTTTCCTCACGATGTTTTCCTTCACCGTTAGTCAGTGATGCCTAAAATATACTTAGAAAGTACATATGACTTTAGAAAAGACACATTGGTACTTGCCAGGTTTCGAACCCGCACACTCTTACATGAGAGGCAGGTGCCTTAACCACTAGGCCACCGCGACATTAGACTCAATTCATTGTCTACACTAATATTATAAAGAGGAAAACTTTGTTTGTTTGTTTGTAATGAATAGGCTCAAAAACTACTGAACCGATATTAAAATTCTTTCACCATTCGAAAGCTACATTATCCACGAGTAACATAGGCTAAATTTTATTTTAGAAAAAAATAGGGTACCGTAAGATATTTGGGTTTTTCGGACACAAGGTATAAGAAATCAACCAGAAAAGTTACTTTTTTTGCGTACGCTACTAATCTCAGGAACTACTGGTCCGATTAAAAAATTCTTTCAGTGTTAGCTAGCCCATTTATTGAAGAAGGCTTTAGGCTATATTTCATCACGCTAAAACCAATAGGAGCGGAGCACCACTATTCCACGCGGACGAAGTCGCGGGCAGAAGCTACTATTATATATTTTGTATGATCTATCAGGAGTCGGTCGGGTCGATCAGGAGACATTTTTAATATTAAACTATCGTTACGGGTAGTCAGAAGCCAAGTAGTCTAACAACCAGTCTTACTAAAGCGTATGGTGTTAGTCGGTAACTGGGCCATGTAAAACACAGTTGGGGAAAAGCTAGGCAGATGATAAATCTCCCAGTAGTAGTATGCTCGCTATGTATAGTACGAAACGAAAGCTATACTCCACTAAGCCCTTTAGGGGTCAGTCGAGGGATGTTAAAATTATAATATTTAGTTTTACCAACTAGACTGTCACTGTTTTATTGCTGACAGTCACCCGGCGTCTATCTCAGTCTACATTGTCTACATCGCTGTATGCAAACGGCACAAGCTTAACCACACTCTTTTATGAGCGGCACTGTAACCGGAGGCACGCGCGGGTGGAGGTATTGTGTTGCCGGTCCGGTCAGACTGCCGTCCGACTACTTGAAGCCAGCGCTGTTACACCGGCTGGCTGTGTAGATATACGGACGCGATGAGAAAAAATTACCCTTACGGTTGTTTTTGGTTCAAATACAAGATTGTATTATTTGGACTATTATAACTGTGTGTAGAGTGTAGGCTATTGTTATTTTCGTACATTCTTTGTCGAGATTGGAATAAAATATTTCTAAAATACACAGATCTCGTGCATAATATCGTCGAATTTGAACCGTCTTACATATAAAGTCGTTTTTTTTAATCTGCTGATTAGCAACGGATTAGTCTCACTCATAAATGCAGTTTAGTGTTAACCCGAACTTCAGTTAATACCTTAATCCTGGATTACGACGTTAAGTAAGGATTAGGTGAAAAATGGTTAACCTTTACTAAAATTAAGTTAACACTATTGTTTAATAATGTTCACTTAATTTTCACCTCGAATGTCGTGTGATGTTTTGTGTGTTTTTTTAATCATTCTTATTGATCTATAACATTTTCAAGTCATGCAGAAATTTAAGAAAAAAAAAATAATTGTTCTCAGAACACTTCCACTACATCAAGCGTATGATTGGCGCTGAGTACGTCGGCATTGGTGGAGACTTCGATGGTGTGAACAGGTAAGCCATATATCTTTACCTGTTTATTGATAAACTACTGATTCGTCATATTACAGTCAGACTATTAAAATTTTCTGCCTCGTTACGCTACCACCACGGTAAGCACGATGGCTGAAGGCCAGGGCCTAGACTGGTATTTAGCTCGCTCGATGGTAATAAGCTTACCATCAATTAATATGGGTCTTAATATTAACTTCTTATTATGTGGCTTGCAGGTTTTACCAACCTAACAAGCCCTAGTGTCAGAGTTTTCTCAAATCCACCTAACGGTCTCTGACACTGAATTGACAACAACTGCTATAAATATAACAGCCGGGGATGACGACTTAATGTGCCCTACCAGGCACAGGGGTGTAACGCCTTCCTGGAAAAAAAATATTTGGGAAAATTTTCAAAATCCACAAAGCGATTTCGGCCTAACCCAGGAATGGAACCCAAAATTCCGTTTACACTAGTCGCGATATACGACCACTAGACCAACGAGGCAGTCAAAATAATCATGTATACTAATATTATAATTTAAATTGTTTGTAGGGTTTTAACTCTAAAACTACTAGACCGATTTCATAAATTCTTTCACCGTTAGAAATCTACATCTTTACGAAGTGTTATAGGCTATATTTATTTACAGAAATAATTAGGGATCCCTACTAAAACTTGAATAATGTAACCCAAAGTGTAAAAATGACCACGCGGGCGAAGCTTCGGGCGAAAAGATGATAAAACGTGTCTGTACTGCCTAACCTCTTGTAGAAATATTATATTATTCGAAGTAAAATAAAATGTCCTCAACCATTTGTTTCTATTGCTATATAGTTTCGAAATATGCCAACTATTGCGTCGTAGAAGCGGAATTCCAAATGGGCAAATAATTTTGCATTGCCGATAAAATTCATGGCGAAACTTCAACTTAAAATGAATGCTGCAGGAAACTTCAGCTATATTTTACTGACATACGTACGCGTGGTTAACATGATATGGTTTTTTTTTAAATAATAGGGTTTTGTTCAACTCAAGAATAGACGGAAACTTCTGGAAAAGGAAATCCTTGAGTTCTGCTTTTAATAATATACAAATTAGATACTGTCCATTGATATAAGCGCATCATTAAAACGGCTGGAACGATAGGTATATCATCTATTTAAAAAAGATGACACACAATAAATTGTGAAAAAAATCTTAAGTAAAGAATAAATAGAAGGCTTGTGTTCAAAACAAGCAAATTTTACCAAAACACAAAGTGCTGTCATCTAAATTAACATCTGTACGGTCAGTTTTAAATAATTAACACATAATTGATGCTGTAGGGTCCCCCGAGGATTGGAAGACGTGTCTAGATATCCAGAGCTGTTTGCTGAACTCCTGCGCAGCGGCCAGTGGAACGTCCAGGAGTTAAAGAACCTTGCCGGCCTGAATATGTTGCGAGTCATGCGCCAGGTTGAGAAGGTACGTGCATAACCATGTATAATTATATACACATACATCAATTCAATTCATTTATTTCAATGAGGCCTAATAACAAGTACTTAGTCGAATAAGAGCCTCCGCAAGGAAACTGGCATCTTCTGATCCAGCCTGTCCCTTACCGTCTTCCCCCAGCGACGCCCCAAGCCGAGGCCTGTACTCCACTAGGGGGTGCCCTTAGCGTGTAGTCGTTTAGTTTTGTAAGTTAAGCCCTGGCTGGAGGCCCTAAATTCATTTAAGGCACTTCACAAGCAAGCCCGGTTAAGCAGTCAACAACCATCTAGGTTGACCTGCGTGATGCCATACAAAAAAAAGGAAACTGGCATTCAAATGAAAAAAAACGCATCGAAATAAGTCCATCCGCTTAAGAGCTACGATGCCACAGACAGATACACACATAGACAGACAGACATTGACGTCAAACTTATAACACCCCTCTTTTTGCGTCTGGGGTTAAAAAGAAAGAATCTAGTTGCCAATGGAGGAACACTGTGCGTCCTTCCACTGAAACGGGAGGATCCTCCGACCAGGCAGGTGATATTGCCTGGCGGGCTACTGCCCGGTGGTTCATGGCGGGAAGTTGTTTATGGTCTAATTAGCTCGAGAGTGCTTGCGCGATGCAGGAATCTTGCCATCGTTCTCATGTAGCGAGATAGGTGTCCCTACATGCCCATTCCAAAAAGTAGTTTCCTATGGAGAAGAATGGGCAAGAAACTCCATTTCTCCACTCCAGCATCAGCCCGTGTCAGTCCACTGCCGGAAATATGCCTCTCCTCCATGCCCTCCCGACCTTAGCTTGACGAGCCAACCCGCGAGCTGAGCTGAGCTAATAGCTTTAAAATTCCCGATTATAATAATCATATATATTCTGATCCAGCCTGTCACTTGCTGTCCTCCCCCAGCGACGCCCTAAGCCGAGGCCCGTACCCCACTAGAGGGTGCCCTTAGCGTGTAGTCGCTTAGTTTTTGTAAGTTAAGCCCTGGCTGGAGACCCTAAATTCATTTAAGGCACTTCACAGGCAAGCCTGGTTAAGCAGTCGTCAACCTTCTAGGTTGACATGCGAGATGCCATACAAAAAAAAAGACACACCTCTCCCATGGTACACCACTTAACTCGATGTTCAGCTTTCCTCCAATCCTGCTCGCTGCCTTACGAATATATGTGGGAGACAAGCAGTAAAAAAGAAACTAAAACATAAATTATAATATGTAGGTATATTTCATAATATCGTTATTCATAATGCAATGAAAACATATCATTGGATAGCTTTATACAAACTGTATTTGCAACATCACTATTACATTATGATAATTCTATACATAATGCAATTAATAACAATACAACAACAAAGCATTTTTATAGCATAATCACATCAGAACATTAATGACACATTAATGATTAATGATACAGCAATAAGGCTCATAACAATATTAAGAGCAATTGGATTATTTAAAAGTAAACATACCAGACCGTTCAGAGGTGTCCTGCTAGTTCCGAAGACAAACAAAATCTGCCCGGTCGAGCGTCGTGCACGCTCTTTTATGCCATAGCTCGCCTGTCAGTGGCACGATGTGGGTAGTCGTACAAAACTTATTAAAGCAAACAGTAATAAAAATACCTTCACAAAAAGTAATAATTTCATACACTCCCGCACGGCCATTCTGACGAGCAGCCGTATGGCTTGCGAACAATATAGTAAACAATATTACAAATCTCAAAATGAACAACATTTATGATACTTATCGCAATCAACAAAATTATGAATGAAACATAATGCACAGCAACAATATTAATAGCATTGTTGATTAGCAACAATACAAATAGCATTGATGATCAGTAACAATATAAATAGCATTGATGATCAGTAACAATATAAATAGCATTGATGATCAGTAACAATATAAATAGCATTGATAATCAGTAACAATATGATCACCAATCACAATCAATTAACGAATGTTTTTGTAAAAATATAGCTTCTTTGAAAAAAACACATCTACAAAGCAAGTAGTCGAATAGTAACGACATAAGGACAAACTTTAATTACAAACTAAAACTAGAATTATATGAGAAGAATGTTTACTGCATTATATATAACCATTTACAAAATAACATCCAAGATTTAACAATAGAACTTAAGAGTATTTAGAATAAGTTTTACCTGGATTAAAGCATCTAACTTCTAATTGATGTATTTGTACGCCATTTAATGGCAGGATACGCTAAAAATACCAATCTATTGTCAACACCTCATCATCTGCCCGATGAGGTGCTAACAACAAATCAATACTTTTATCGTTAACACCTATTGTACCATATTCTGGCAAATAAATTTTATTGATTTAATAAATACCTCTGTAATAAGCCTTGCTAGAAGGCGTAGCATCAAAATAAGCATTGCCTCCGTAAAAGCCATACATGCAGGCGCAGCAAGAGATCATAGTCAACTTGCCTCGGTAAAAAGCCGTACATATAGGCGCGGCAGCAAAGATATCATAGTAAAGAGTGCCTCGGTAATAAGCCTTACAAGAAGGCGCGGCAAAAATAAGTTAGTAAACATTGCCTCGGTAAAAAGCCTTACAATAAGGCGCGGCAAAAATAATTTAGTAAACATTGCCTCGGTAAAAAGCCTTACAATTAGGCGCGGCAAAAATAATCTAGTAAACATTGCCTCGGTAAAAAGCCTTACAATTAGGCGCGGCAAAATCCATCATATGGCCTCGGTAAAAAGCCTAACAAGGCGCGGCCTTATAGTATACTCATTTCCCTGCATCCACCCAACACCTGGCCAGTATTTTAAGGGCGTTTACAAGACAATAAGTTACTAATCTAGAAAATGATCTCAACATTCGCGTAAAATTCTGTAGATCATACAAAAAAATATGTCACATTTTACAGTAAGCAAATCTCATTGTCATGAATATTAATAATATCACATGGACCTTTTCATTATTAATAAAAATAATATATCACATATAATAAAATATCACATTGCAATTACGCCACTAAACGGACGATTTGCAGACAGACTGATTTTTGTCAGACTGCATGTCCACGTACGACATGAACGCTTAAGTGAGCGCTTTGGTCCACGCGTTCAACACAATTTACACTAGGCATCCGAAATGGCTAGAGGCGACAGAATGCGACCCATGAGAAGCTGAAAGAGTATTTATCCAATTGCTTTGTTAATTTGTACGACTTATTGCAAATTGGACTTCAACAGCATCTTCAGCTTCACAGAGTAGCTAGACTACCATAAAACAGTTGGCAGAATTTCAGTAGCATTTTGACCTAGACATTTGCACGAGTGCCACTTAGTTGCGATAAGGATTTAATATGCTATTCCTGTGCATGACGCCGCTTGATCGGTAATTAATAACTCTTGCAGTAGAGTGAATTACTGGAAAACAAGAAGACTTAAGAACTTTTCAAATTATCAACCTTTGAATTTTAAGAGTTTGAGGTAATTTTCAAACTTGAGGTTTAAAGGATGAGTATGAGTAAAGCTCATACAACAGTAGTTTTCCAAATGGCTCAAGTCAAAGCATCTTTGTCAATGCAGTAACTTATCTTGAGCTACTTTCATGATTTCTATAGGTATTAAATGATCAGCGGACACATGCACTGGAAATTCTTTTGTAAGTTAGTTTTGGAAAAGTTGAGGCAACGTCTTGGGTGGCAACCTCAACAAATCAGGTCTGATACGAAAATCCAACACACCAGATATTACGGCGTCCAACAAGCAGCTCTGCCACCAACAGCCTTCTTCGCCAACTCAAATTTCCGCGATATATACTTAACACGGATCAGCAGATGAAAATATCAAACCCGTGCCGTAAAATAGGATCTGGCACTTCACAAATGGCAATCCTTTATCAGTCGCTGAAACAGAAAGCGTTATACGTTCAACATGGTTAACACATTATCGAGCTCAAGCACACTGTAAGGATTCCGGTGCTGCAAGAGATAATTAATAATAACGTTTGTCAGCCATACAAAAATTAATACAACAAATGTTGATTTCAAGCTCTGTAGCCATTTATCCCAACAACATACAGCTGGAACAAATGAAGCTGCGAGTTCGCGGAGTCCACAAGACTAGAAATGGAGGAGTCATTGTCAGTATAAGGACGGAACATGACGCTGCAAACGTTAATCAAGCAGTCTAGTTCTCTTCATCTGGGCTTATTGCCGGCCCAACCAGCGTAAACCCCGGAATATTATTCTGGTTCACAATAATGCGACTTTTCTCGGACAGAGTTTCCAACTACGAGAGGAGCTTCGCAATACGGCCCGAAAGCCATTAATAGTTATTCAAAACAATCAAAATAATTAAACTAGTTTAAAAAAAACATAAAATATTTATACTAAAATTATAGTAAATAAAACGAGTCACTCAATAAATAATTCACACATAATAAATAATAATGGTAACTATTTATCATTCCACTCGGGATGTGATATATTATGTAGTGTTGGTATAGTGAGTCACTCGGAGCGGCTAATCAGTCGCTAACAGAGTTTCCCAATATATCTTTGAAATCATTTGACACAGCAACATGTAGCCCTAATATCTCATGAAAGGCTTTTTATAATTGTGCTGTCTAGAGAGCAGAGTCCCTAACAAGGTATTATTATATTAGTATAAGTGTTATACAGAGAAGGTAATTCTACCTGTAAGACACTGGATGACAGTTCCCAAAGAAAGTTGACACGAAATCTGCAACATACTTAAGCTTTTAAAAGTATCATCAAGTATCACTGAGCTGGAGATACATGAATTATATTAATTATCAGGGGATCTGGAGTAACGTTTATTCTCAGTGTAATTTAGTAGTTACTAGTGGATATAGGAACATCATCAGCCTAACCTTTTCCCAACTATGTTGGGGTCGGCTTCCAGTCCAAACCGGATGAAACAGAGTACCAGTGCTTTACATGGAGCGACCGCCCATCCGACCTCCACAACCCAGCCACCGGGTAACACGGCACCCCTTGGCAAGACCGGCTGTCAGACCTTCTGGCTTCTGACTACCCGTAACGACTGTCAATCATCAGTTGAACCGTGCGGCTAGACGGATATAGGAAATTCTAATTTTAACACATATCGGTATCTAATCACATGACTAGCCCGCAACAAACAAATATACAAGTGATTTTTGTAAAATCAATTATAAATCACTTTATGGTACACATTTCATTTTATAAGCTACATAGTATTAATCATGTTTATGTAAGTAGTTAGTAAGTAATATAATGTGATATAGTGCTTATATCATTTGTTAATAATTATTTGCCTATTATCCATCCCAAACTAGTAAGGAAAATTAGACAAAACCTATGTAGTGAAAATAACAACACAACAACTAAATAGAATTCACATCGAGAATTCACATTCTGAGGGTATCAACTTACTATCTTACCACTTTGACCATCAATTTATGACTCAGTCAAATTGGAAAAGCTATTGTAAGATGAAAAAAGAATAAAGCCCATGTAGAAAACAACAATTGAAATGTCATTATCAACCGGCACAATTAAAAGTATTTTCAAAGCAACATGATAATTTACGATTCCATAGATTTGAGTGTGTTGTGCGTTTGTTTTGTGATTTGTGTTCTTTACTCATCTAATCTCTATTTAATCAATTTATTCAATTATTTAATTGACTTATAATTGGACATCACTGAATGGTCCAATGTGTGTATTTATCTTTTCCTCACGCTTTATTAGCATCACCTATAGAACGCCTATAGGCCTTACCATGACGTGCCAAAACAAGATTATTTTCGTTATGAAAAAGAGACTGAGCTATACGACAATAGTAGCTGTATTACGCTCTCAAACTTGAATAGTGATTGCAAAAACACGTGGTGGTACAGCCCCAGGTCATCTTCAGATGATCTTAGAGAACGGTGGCAATACGTACTACTCATTTTAGCCACGTCTCTCAGATTTCTATTTTTATAGTTACGACTAAGAAACAGACCTAATTTAATTTTTGAATAAAGTATTTGAATTGATTAAGAAACTCATAATGTCCGTGCGATCATTCAGATCGAACGGCGGCAAATAACTATTGTACAAGTTTTTCTTTTTGCAAGGTTTGCATTACAGGACCAGTAACCTAAATAATAAAAATGATTACCTTCATAACGTCTCATGAAATTCAAAATAAAGTTACAGTCCTGATCCATTTAGTCCAGATCAGACAGAAGTGAGGGAACTCGATGAAGGTTCATTTAGTGCTGAAGCCAGGTTGGTCTTCGCATTCTCCATTTCCCCGTGGCCGCTAGAGTATAGCTCTTGCGCAGGGGACAGGAACAACAGGAACCCCACCAGAATAGTTGTCCTCGAAGTCTGCCATTGCACCAGACACTCGAAAAAAATAATAATAATTGTATTAGTATGTGTAAGTGGGCGCTTCTCCCACATAGTGAGTTCAATCTATCCCACTTCTGATGTGGGAGACAAGCAGTAAAAAAGAAACTAAAACATAAATTATAATATGTAGGTATATTTCATAATATCGTTATTCATAATGCAATGAAAACATATCATTGGATAGCTTTATACAAGCTGTATTTGCAACATCACTATTACATTATGATAATTCTATACATAATGCAATTAATAACAATACAACAATAAAGCATTTTTATAGCATAATCACATCAGAACATTAATGACACATTAATGATTAATGATACAGCAATAAGGCTCATAACAATATTAAGAGCAATTGGATTATTTAAAAGTAAACATACCAGACCGTTCAGAGGTGTCCTGCTAGTTCCGAAGACAAACAAAATCTGCCCAGTCGAGCGTCGTGCACGCTCTTTTATGCCATAGCTCGCCTGTCAGTGGCACGATGTGGGTAGTCGTACAAAACTTATTAAAGCAAACAGTAATAAAAATACCTTCACAAAAAGTAATAATTTCATACACTCCCGCATATATTTTTATTTCAATTAATTTTATGACTACTTGATTCCTAGTTCAAACGGTCATCGCTCTGCGTGTATTTATCTGAGTGCGTAAAGTAAAAAAGATATTCAAGAGTAAAATTGATTTCAAATAAAATACCGGAATAAATATTTTATCAAGGATAATTTATAGCAGATATCCGTCAGTGTCGGCTGTTATATAAGTTACCTGGGGGGAGGTAAGTGCCATGCACGCCGAAATTATTACTGTGTACGTAAATTATCGGCACTGGTCAGATTATTAAAGTTGTGGTTACTAGCCGCTGTCATATTTAATTTATAGCACAGTGCTGAGTTTTAGAAATAGCCAATGAAACAAACTTTTTGAAAGAAATAAGACAGTTCTATTTAAAAAAAACTTATATCGAAAATGTGAGTTTAATTTTAATTTATTTATTTTTTACAATATTTACAATAATAAACACATAGTAATAATAAATTATTTAATTCTATACTTTTGATTTTCTGACTTTTTATAAGTACCTAATAAGAGGCATGTACCTAATAATATGCTGTGCATAACATTGTAACATTTGAGCATAACTTGACATAACATTAATTCACAGCATAACTTGAATTACACCGAAACGTCAATAGAAATTAAATCAATTTGCCATACAACGGATGTATCGAGTATCAATCGCATTCCGCTGTGAAATTCAAATGGTATTCTGAATAGTACCAAACTATTTTTGATGTGCTGCATCGTTGGCTCTCAACATACCTGAACATGGCCGGGCCACACGGGACACACGATTTTCTGATCCGGTAAAACTGCCGGAAAATCCAGTGACCATACAAATTATATGAAGCTTCACATTTAACCGGCAAAAAAACCGTGCCCAGTATTATTGTCAGACGTTTAGTCCCTTTAAAATTCAAAAACTATTTATTCAAACTAGCCTAAAAATCAACACTTTTTGGACGTCAAATTTACAAAAGACAGACCCTAAAATGCTCGCCCTTCACCACTCCCTATGTGTTTTTGCTAGGAAGAAGAAGTGACACGACATACTTCTTAAAATGGTCAACTGATGAGGACTTGAACCGGTATAAGTGCATATTTAGGGCTGCCGGAATCCGGTAAAACCGCCGGTGTAGCGTAGTGGGAACCTGGCCTATGTTGTCGGTCGAGCTTTGCAGTCAGTTGAGCGACTATTATTAATATGATTACCAATGCCTGCCATTTCAATTTGAACATCAATGCTCGTCATGGCAAATTAGATATTAGCTGCAATTTGAGACCCTCTCATGCAAATTTAGTGGAATATTCGCAAACATACCTGATGATTTGATGTGTATATCTATACATATAAAATGATCTGTCCTGAATGACTGACGTATCAACGCACAGCCTAAACCGCTGATTGTAGAGACCTGAAACTTGGAGGGTGTGTTCTTTGTATAACGTAGGCATCCGGTAAGAAAGGATTTAATAAAATTCTAACCCTAAGGGGTGAAAAGGGGGGGTAAAGTTTTTATGAAATTGAATTCGTATAGACCAAGCCGCTGGCGGAAAGCTAGTAACAGATAACACTTATTGGTTTGAAGAATCAATGCTAGATTCTTGACTATACCGTTTTTCTATCTTTTTTTTGTATTTACACGACACTGCATTATAAAGCTCGCAATGTACACGCGATAAACAGCAGCAATAGTGCGCGCAAGACTCGCTACACTGATTCTCTTTTATCACAATGTCGCAGACGAGACGCCGACAAACTTAGTTGCCATCCCCGTCTCAGCCACAATACTAACAAGGCATAAATCATGTTTATTTGCGCAGGTTCGTGATGAGATGCGCACTAACGGAGTGGAGCCCGAGGAGCACCCTGACTCGCCGAACGACAACGGAAATTGCACCAGCAACGCTTTCTACACAGAATACGTGTAAATTGCCCCTATAACGTAACACGCGACTGCCGATTTCCAAGTCTATTTCTTTTAGTTAGGGTGTGTTTTTGAGTGGAGCAGTATGGCACGTCAATCAAATAAAAGCTGGTTAAGAAATGTTAAAACAAGTCACATTAATGTGTCGCCTTGAATTTTAGTTTGTCAATAAGCTGCTGCAGTTTAGACAAATAATTGAAAAACAAAAATAGATGTAAACAAGAATAGTAAGCAATATAATATTGTTGTGTACCGTAGTATTGGATTGAATTGAGTTGTGAAGACAAAGAGACTTGCTCCAACTGAGGGTAAAATCGACTGAATCAATCGTTTGACGCAAATGTGTTTGCTCCGTCATCCGTGAGCCGTTCAAGATTCCTGCCATCTTGAGCTTTGGTACTCTGCCATCTGTTTCCTTAACAATTACAATTTATCATTATAAGAATGCAAGTGAATTGAATGAAATTCAATTTATTCAATATGGGCAGTATTTCTATAATGATTGAGAGTTCAATCCTCTAATTCATCGATTAACAAGGGATAAATGTAATTTAGAAAATGGATAAAATACAGGTGCCACCGCAGCCCTCTTAAATCTATTAAAGCCAGCGCCGATAGAAGCGCCAAACTAATTCAATAGCTCACTGAATCAAATTAGTATTCCCAGCCTGGAGTTGAAATTAACGCATTTTAGTTCAACTTCTATCTGCATTACACTGTGTGTCACGAAAGAGTAGATAGTGGCTGGGTGCGCTCCGTCAAACATAACTAATTACAAGACTCTAAAATGCTCTAAAAATGCGTCACTTTAAAATTGCAAACACAATTTATAAATAGCTTGAAATCAATGATTGAAATTATACCTCGTGGACACGTTTGGTGAAGTAGACACTTGTATTTCGGCTACAATTACACAGCTACGGCTGTCAAATTCAATTGACAATCCGATATCACAACAACAATTTGAAATTCGAATACCGAACGAAATGATCGCGTGTAATGTTGCCACTCTTACTTGATGGCTGTCACTGCAATAATAAAATACGTCTGCTCAAATTGATTGTCAAATTACGTTTCGTGTTGAAAGCCCGGAATAATATTTTTGGTCGTAATATAGAAATGTTGTTTGGAAATTTGCAGTCGCGTCCGATACCGTCACCGGACCGAGAGTTCATCCGACAGTTTGATTCCAATTGATGTGTGTTTTACATGATAAATGTCTGTGTACCCATAGGCACTGTCCACACTTGTTCATTTGTTTACTGTTTTTTGCACCTAAAGTGTAATTACGACAATGCGGATATTTTGCTAATGAATATGAATGATATGGATTTACAATTTAATAACGAATTGTACAATTGTATTGTTTATCAGAGTATTCTCACGAATCATCGGAAACGTTTGACATATCGCAAACAACATGATTACGTTGTATAATTAAAAGCTTCGGGAATTAATGAAATGTAAATTAATTTTATGCGTTTGCTAATCATAGCTCAATGCTCATGATTTCTCTATTTGAGAATAGCCCTTTACCCAGCAGTAGGATAGTTAATAATGATGATCCGCAAATTCAATAATAACTGGACAAGTGTGGAGAGTCTTTAACCGATGACGTAATACGTCGTGTGTTTAGTTATTATTCAAGATAGCTACTGTCATATTTCATAAGTGTAGGGGTGGATTGGGGATTGAAATGAAAATACACTACTACCATAAATATATTATCATCTTTCGTCTTCTTTGTCCAGTCAATTAACTGCCCTTCAATGAAAGTTTAAATAAAACCGTTTAAATTACTCGCAAAACTGGCTCCCTCTAGTTCTGGAAATTCAGTTGTAGAGTTCAAAGTTGATAAATTCATCTGAGCAGTTCTGAACTCAGCGAGAGATCTCGTTATTATGGCAGCTGGGAGGTTTAAGACAATTAGTCGAATAAAGTGCAAGTAACAACTTCAATTCAACCGGTATTAAGACTTTTGTTTGCAAACTTTAATCTTTTGAGTTAACTAGCAGTTACTCGCGGTACAGCTCGTATTTTTTGGGCACTACTTCAAATTAAGTATTTTCAGAACTTAATCTAGGTCATGCATAGATGTATGCATTGTAATAAGAAAAACGAATAATCAAAAAAAAACATCGACAATTTTACTTTTAAGTACAACATTTGTATGATAAATATTTAAAAGTAAACATGAGAAATATTTTATTATCAATACGATACAATCATTCCGCATCATAAATAAATAAAAAAATATCTGGACTTTTAATTATAACAGCCCAATAACTCCTACACCGGTTATGTTTCAGTAAGCGCGGCGCCGGATCAATTTCCAATTTCAGTCAGATTCAATTATTCGAAATCATACCAATTGAGTAAGCGCAAGGCAATTTTGCACTAAACTATTTCCAATTAATTATGTCCAAAGATTTATTCAATTAAACTGCAGCGTATTTTATGTGTCGCATTTAGGCGCGCTGTGCGGGTATGTCCGACACATGGTGGTTAGGTTTTGACGTTGGTATTAATAATGTTAATTTGCAGTATAAATATCGTATACCTATTGTAATTTGTGTTTAATTCGGTCATTGAGTTTTAAGTCGATATTTTTGGTGGTGGTTAGGAAGTTGTCTTTTCATCTCAATTTTTAATCTAACCAAATGATTAAAGCTTAAAGTCGAGACCGTAACTTTGGCATCGAGCGTCGACAAGTTTACTACACGCCAGCCGCTGCCAAGTAACTTTGCTCCAAGATTTAACAAGCTCTTGAGAGTACATCTTTGTGACAACTACGGACTCTATACGTATCTTTTTACCATCAAAGAGTATATTATTGTATCTACTTACAAAAACAATTGTTCTTGTGTAACTAGGTGACCACAAGCCTCGTAAATATTTGGTACGAAGGAACACTTATGAGATATGACGATAGTTTATATGTGTTAACTGATAGATAATCGAAATATATGTAATAAATGTTGTAGCTGCATGGTAGGTGTATTGTTGTGAACTGTGCACTTCTTCTTCTTCACAACTGAGTAGATTGCGTTCACATATCACTCACAACTCCTCACAACTCACTCTCGCTGGTAATACAACTTCTGTCTCCCTTCCGTGCTCTGTCTCTTTCCACGGGGTTGCATTATCAGGGGAGTCATTTAGATAGAGAACTCAAAATTGGAATTAAATGGAAGGCTCTAGTGCGAGAGAAGTAAATTTAACTGGGTAAATAGAAAAAAAATAACAAAAATATTTTATTTTACTATTGTAATTTAAAATAAAAAAATAAAAGGTTCGATCTAGGGATGTAGGTAGAAAATAAAATTTGTAAAAAAACGTTTTACTAAATTAAATATTATATTGTTTAATTATGATGTTTGGATTTCCATTGTTTGATGTTAAATTGTATTTAAGGAATTGGAAGATATTTGGATGTAAAAACACACGGGTTGACGTAGGACTGTCATTATATGACACCGTGTGTTTTCACTAAGGGTTGGTTCTCACCTCACTGCTTGTTAGTAATTCTGTGTAGTTATGTTGATAATATTACAATAAGTTCACATATTGTACGTCGAAATGTTATCTTAAGTTCTACTTAAATCGGACTAGAGTAGGCGAGGCTTATTAAAGCGGATAATGAACTAGGTGGGAGTCACGACAGACATTACAATAAATTTAAAGATACCATCATACATACTCGCATCTGAAGATCTCGTTCATCATTCGCTATTTCAAGAGTTCCTGCATTAAATGCGAGCGGATCTGAGCTGAGAGCTTCAAAGCCTCCAGTCGCCGGACACGGCAATCGTCCGGCACACGTCGGAGCCCATCCGACTGTCCGACTATGTAAGCTAAAAGCTAGTATACAATTTAGCGTAAGGTCTAAACTTGTGATGAAGATCGTTGTGCCAAAATGACCTAAACTTTTATAACTTCTTATACAGTTTGATATTAAAACTGTTACACTTTTCTTTTTTATAATTTTGTACTAAAAGGCTATCAATGCCACGAGGGGGGAGAAATAAAAATGTGTGTTACCCGTAGTTTTAGTTCGTTTGTCATACTGACAATAAAACCATCCACTTAAAAAAAATGAAATGCTGTGAATTTCTTAATGTATATTTAAATATAACTTTAATATATGATGTGAAAGAGCGACTATTTCTTATAAATTGTGACTGAACGATTTTTGAACCTATACTCAACTTTAAACTAAGGATTTTCTTCTAAAATCTGGCGTTTATTTTAACAAACATTTGATGTCTATCAAGCGCACTATCGGTTTGTAAACGTATTTACTGCTTGTGCTGTTGTGTGCTGGGTTGGTAATGCGGGGCAATTGTGCTAAGTGATGGTGTGACAATCCATCGACTCGCAGCCCCGCGGTGGCCGCAACGTGACGCGAGCGACGCGATCCAAAACCGCAGCGTTTGAACACAGCGCGGTCACTGCCGACCTAACGACATATGATTTACGTTCTGCATTTTATTTGGGCATTAAATGTTTTATCCTAAATTTGATTATCCTTAATTTTTTTTATTTTATAATCACAATAAAAGTAAATACGAAGTTGTATTCAGAAGAGCTGTAATGTAACGTCTCAGTGGGTTAGGACCCTATTTAATGCCCAACAACCAAAATGATGAGCTTGAAACCGAATTTCCGATGTGTGCGCTTGCGCCGGGTTGTGTGGCGCATTGCTGCGTAAGTCCAGCTCTATGACAACCGCCCTCACTGTTCCTCACTTCTATATAACTCGTCCCTCCGAAGGCTGTATTTCTTCGAAGGGAGCTGTCACTCTCACTTCACTGTCTTCCCGTTTAGCAAAGCGCCAAGCAACTGTATACTGGACTATTTATATATTTATTACACTTGGTAATCAATAAACACGTTTGCTGTATTGTATTACTGATTTTATTTTAACTACCCCTTCCAAATTTAGGTACTACCTTTGTCTTAGAATAGTGGTACGTTTTACAAGGCAAGCATTGGTTATCAATGCAAATGTTCTCTGTGTGAGAAGAGGCCTTGATCCAGTGGAACAATTTGAAGATTTCAATTTCATAATCGTCTTTGTACTGGTTTACAAGGAAAATTCTAATATGAATGAAATTGAGACTAAAATGTGCCAGATGAAATTAGTAGCTTAATGGACAACAAAAACTAAAAAGCTGAGAGCATGAAATATGAGCTGCAGAAAAATGCAAACATAATAAATAAAGTAATATTGAACAAAAGGTTTCATATCAAAAAAGAACTAAAAGCTTTTGTGTATATATGATCTGGAACTAAAACTATAAATTAATGCATGTGGCTTTGAGTTACGCGAAGTAATAATGTACTCTTCAAAAGAAATAGAAATCTTCAAAGGAAGGAAAACATTAATGAGAAATAAACAAGCTATACAAAACACAGACAATGAACCCTTTGTCCGACCACAGATAAACAAAAGAGATTGAAAAAAAACACAAGTGTATCGTATTCATAGGGAGCTTATGTCAGCCACCGCCGACACGCGGCGGGAGAACACCGACATTTATTTACTTTATTGGAGAACGTGCTGATAATCAAATTAATTAAACATTTTACTTCACAAATAAATGGAGAACATTGGTTGGTATCCGTAAAATGTAAATCCAGGTTACTTTATCGAAAATGTGATATTTTTAGCTTGGTGAATTCAAACTGACCCGTTGGTGAAGTAGCAGCCTGGGTTCGATTCACGGATAGTGCACCAAGAAGTTTAGTACCAGTTCAGATATGGAGTTACTAAAACATAACTCGCAAATGGGAGGGCAACGGAGGTTTTCTGAAAATGGTAGGTATTCAAAAAGTAAGTATTCGTAGTTCTGTAATATGAAGATTTTTATCACTCAAATATAAGTTTCATGTTGCCTTGTAACTGGGTTATGAAAGCTAGAGATCTACATCTAGATTTATTTGCAAACACTTGGCAGAGTCCTGGCGTTATTGGAGAGGTCGATTGATGATCGTCTGCTTATTACCATAAAACGAAAAATAAAATTTAAAAAAACAATATCGAAGGATCGTGGTAGCCTAGTGGTAGAGGCACCTGCCTCTCGTGTACGAGTGTGCGGGTTCGAAACCTGGAAAATACCAATGTGACTTTTCTAAAGTCATTTGTACTTTCTAAGTATACCTTAGACGTCACTGACTAACGGTGAAGGAAGGCATCGTGAAGAAACCAGGACTTAAAAAAACACTCTGAAATCGCCTGTCCGCCTTGAGCAAGCGTGGTGATCAATACTCATGCCTTCTCTGTATGAGAAGAGGCCTGTGCCCAGCAGTGGGACAATCTATAGGCTGAAGATGATGGTTCAATATTATTTCATAGGTACATAATATTATAATTCGCGCAATAACAACCCGTATTTTATCAACATTCGATAAAATTAAATGCGATCAGTCCGTTTTAATTATTGACATCATGGCGTGCACGCGAGCGGCATCAATTTGTTTACATATTACTGATTAAAATCATGAGGACCGACTGAAGTAATTGTGTTGAGTAATAAAATAACGTCGGTACACACTGACGATTTAACCGTTCAAATTCACGGTGCGGTAACTTGATTTGAACCCGTGCCGCTGGAAGGCACAATCCGACATTGTTGACTTTTGCAATTTTATTTACCGTGCGACTAGCTAGGTGGTTAGTATATGTGATGAAAGTTAGCCTTATAGCTCAAAAATCACCGATACAATCAAGAAACTCTACGAACTTGTGGTTTTTACCGTGGTTAGTCAATAGAATGGTGATTATCAAATGTCAAATGGCCCGAAAATCCTGATCTGTAGTGTACTATTGTGAGGGGAAATCAGGTAATAATTTGAACACTAGCGTCTGGTCTCGGCTGTGACAGGTTTCCATATCCGAATTTTGATTTGGAACACTAATATTATATACATTAAATATTAATGCATAGAATGGATCGTCATCATCATGGGCCTATTTAACATCCCATCATTGGTTTAAAGTCTTTTCTCATACAAAGAAGGCACGATCACTAATCACCAAGCTTGCTCAAGGCGGATTGGCGATTTCAAACATTTTAAATCCAGGTGTTCTGCGGGATGTTCGAAAGAGATACTGCGCCCCCGGAATATAAAGGACTGAGGAAGGAATTTGATGATTTCCCATCCAAAAAAACATCTCTCTCCTCTCCTCTCTCTCCTCTCCTCTCTCTCCTCTCCTGTCTCTCCTCTCATCTCTCTCCTCTCCTCTCTCTCCTCACGATGTTTTCCTTCACCGTTAGTCTAAGATACACTTCCTACATGATTTGGGGAAAGTCAAATTAGTACTGACCAGGTTTCGAACCCGCACTCATGCATGAAAAGCAGGTGCCTCAGCTAGTTAGGTCACCACCACACCATGATGAACGACCGTATCATACCTGTGTTTATTTTTATTCTAACTAAAAAATGCATTTTTGAAAAGTTTTTAGTTACAATAATAAGCATGAATAACAGAAATATAGCATGGAAATATTATCATATCAAAAAATGTATTTAAGCTTTGGTAAAAATAGTGTGAGAACAAAGAATACATAATAACGACCGTGTCTTTAACCCCTCAGAGTAAAGCTGACTCATCTGATTACACCCACACATACAAATTAAGACAATGCACACGAGCGCACTATCAGTGTGTGAGTGTAAGAGTGCTGACGTCATGATAGACATGTTTTTCAGAGTTTGGTGACGTGTTTTTAATTAGAAGAATCGTTTAATAAGTATGACGAAACCTTGTACCCACCGTATGTTTTATATAAATAGTACTAATATTATTAATACGAAAGTTTGTCACGTTGTTTGTTCAAAAAACTGCGTGATTAATTCAGATGAAATTTGGTATACACATAGCTTACAACCTGAATAACATATAGGATACTTTTTATTCAGGTTCTTGCGGGAGTAACCGCGGAAAGCAGCTAGCTATATAATTGTTACATGTGATTAATTAACGCAGATTCTAAACCGCTGGAATCTTACTTAGTGTATGCTAATAGCACTATCTATACTAATATTATAAAGAGAAAAGATTTTTTTGTTTGTAGAGTTTTAACTCAAAAACTACTGGACCGATTTTAAAAATTCTTTCGCCGTTAGAAAGCTACATCTTTAGGAAGTGTCATAGGCTATATTTATTTCCAGAAATAATTAGGGATCCCTACTAAAACTTGAATAATGTAACCCAAGGTGTAAAAAAAAATGCCCACGCGGGCGAAGCCACGGGCGGAAAGCTTGATTTATAATTTTCAGATTCCTGAATAAGTTGTTTCAGGACGCGATAGTAATAAACATAGACAAGAAGCCTAGTTTCACTTATGTGTAATTAATTGAAACTCCTGCCTATATATCACATGCAGTTCAATCCAACTTTGTACAGCTAAGTTATCATAATTATACTATCGTTAGAGCTCTTTAAATAGGAATATGGCTAACTATTACTTCACGACAGAACATCAGACACCACAGCCGTACATATGCAGAACCTACATCCTAGAAAATTAATTAAGTTTGTTTTTAGAGACAAATGGACTTGGTTTAATGGTTTTGTGCCTTAACGTGCCACATTCCCATGTTATAGTAAACGAGATACCTGTGAAAGAGAGAGATGGAGTTATACAGGGCGAACAGCACCGTCACTTTTTCGCATTAAGATTTAAATTACTATAGTGAGTCATTGAGAGAGCTCGTAGCTAAATAACAGCTTTATGAATCGTTAAGCTGCGCTAGCCACGGTCAGCCCAAGGATGGATGATCGTTTTTCTTAATATAGCGAGACCAGACAACTCCGTGTCTCGAAAAGCACGTGGCGCTGTCGGTCCTGCGCCTGATCTCTCCCCGGTCGTGTCGGATTGCCGACCCATCGGACTATGAAAGTGAGGGAGCAGAGAGTGCATCTGTGTGCGCAAGCGTACGTGCACTATAATATCTCCTGCGTACCTAGCTAGTCTTCATTAAAATCGGCCGCCATGACCGTTATTATGAGTCATAACACGTTCTACGGTTAAAAATAAGCAGCGTGATGGCATGTCCTTAGTATTATTAGCAAGCATAGTACATGACTTCTGAAATAAAAACAACTGCCTTGCAGCAAGTGCAGTGAAAATGCAGTCGCGCCGTCTCTGGGGAGCTGTCAATTTAAACGATTGATTGCAGCGGGCGCGCCGGCCCCCAATGATGACGGACGCGTTGTTACGTCACGTCATACTGCAACGTGATTTTGAAAAATCTGTTTGGAAAACATTGGTACTGAAATAAACACTGTTTTCATGCAACGAATTTTATACAACTACGGGGTCAGTCGAATCATGTTTCGTTATAACATGGCCGCTCGTTTGAAGGGGTTTTATAAAAAAATGACAATCTACAACCTACTAAAAAAATACAATCAAGTAATTTATTCTATTTTTCCGTGTCTATGAGACAAGATGAAACCCAGCTATGGATTATTCTACAGTATAATAATTGGAATTTCTCCCTTTTTTTCTTATCGTCAGTGTTTCCGAAGATACCGAGGTCGCTTTAGAGAGACAATTAATTAGCTGTACAACCTACAGGATATCTCAACTATAACGAAATTGATAGGGTTCATTAATTTACTACACAAAGGAAGCTAAAGAAAACGTTTCAAAGGAGACGTAGCGTTCGTAGCACATAATGAGCTACGCCGTAGCACGGCGCGTAGCGCTTTGATGTACTTGAGTTTAGGAAATGTTACAGGGTGTTTGTTACATTGTATAGTTAACTGTTACTATTGTAATAGAATCTAGTAGTGGGTACTGTAGTGGTTTCAATTGTAAGTTTAAATTAAACTTTGAATTACTTGCAATAGTTCAGATAAGAGAAGAGCAACAGAAATGTTGCTGTGTCTGATTAGTAAAAAATACACCAGAATTAAAAATAATTATTATTTAAAGTGGAGATCCTACTTCCTACTAACATTATAAATGTGAAAGTTTGTGAGAATGAACTTCTTCCTTTTCACGCAAAAACTACTGAATAGATTTGGATGAAATTTGGTACACACATAGTTTATAACCTAAATTAACACAGGATATTTATTATTCAGATGCGTTAAGTACATAGTTCTTTTAAAGGGGTCTAACACATTTCATTCAAATTCGTTTAATATTTTTGTATGAAAAATTCACAAACATACACACATCCTTACAAACTTTGACGATTAATAATATTAGTAAGATAAGACGGATAATCTCAGAACGCAACAAAAAATCGGGCCATGATTTTCGTAGCGTACCAAACAAAACCGACGCAAACTTGATATCCTCATATCTGAAGTAGTCAGCGAGGCAGCAGCCTCCCAACTTGCTCCACAAAGTTAACTATTCCATCAGCTGCGGCAGGTACTCGCGTATAAACTACTCTTGGATTACTTACGAGCTCCTCTCAGCTATTACGAGTAATACGGATACTTTGTATGTACTTACTTAGCGTTATTACTGCAGATAATATTATATTCACTAACTATACACTATAGTCTGACATGGATATTTATGAATGTGGCTGACATGTGAACTAACGCTAGCCTCCATCTTGTTATGACATTTTTTTTATTTCATCATCATCATCAGCCTATATATTGTCCCACTGCTGCCTCTTCTCATACAGAGCAAGCGTGGTGATCAATGCTCATACCTTCGTATGAGCATTGATCACCACGCTTGCTCAAGGCGGATTGGCGATTTCAGACTTTTTAAGTCCAGGTTTCCTCACGATGTTTTCCTTCACCGTTAGTCAGTGACGTCTAAGATATACTTAGAAAGTACAAATAACTTTAGAAAAGTCACATTGGTACTTGCCAGGTTCCGACCCCCACACTCGTACACGAGAAGCAGGTGCCTTAACCTCTAGGCCACCACGATTTTTTTATTTAGGGTATTTGAATTCGTATAGCTCACGCGGGCGAAAGCTAATGCTATATGTTATAAGTGCAACATGTTACCTACAGAGGGAGCGTGTCGTCTAAGTTGCCTCGGAAGCCGACAGTTACCAAGGACTGCACTCCGCGCTGCAACTTGCAGTTCAGTCTCCGACAATGTTAGGATCCCACTTGTGTGTGGACGACCACAGAATATTATACATATCTGAAAATACGAGTTATTACGTATAATGGTAACTGTGGAAATTTCTTACTGACTTTGTTTTATTAATAAAAATCTCATATCTTTAAAAATCTGCATCTCAGATTCAATTCCTAGCAAACACCAATATATTTTTTCTTAAGTATTCATCCATGTATCTTAGACACCACTGACGAACGGTGAAGGAAAATATCGTCAGGAAACCTGGACTAAAAGGTCTGAAATCGCCAATGCGCCTTGTTTAGGTCGTAAATACTAATGTCTAGAGGAGACGATCTTTGTATGAAAAGAGACCTTTCCCCAACAGTGGGATAGTAATAAGGCTGATGATGAATATTTTTGTATACGTACAAAGTATATTTATTATTCAGGAGCACGCCATGGCTTCGCACGGGTGCAGGCATTACACAGATTAATAAAAAAGAAAAAAAACAGTTTATTCGCGTGCAGTAACACATACAGAACATAGAATAAGACGAAAACAAATGGGTATATAATCGATAACTAGGCATAGGTACAATAATAAAACTATCTAATAAATGCGTCAGCACTACGCGAAACGGCTAACGCTCAGCATAATACAGTGGCCCGGGCACAAAGGCACCAGTCCACGGCGCTTGTTTTCAGCGTTAACCGTAAAAAAATACATTCCTTCCCTGTCTGGTTATTTACACTAGCTGTTACTTCACGCACCAGTATAAAAACTAACTTATATCCACCCTGGGTTCAAGTCACCTTTCCTAACTTTCCTTATATGTTTTCGGAAATTCCTCTCCACTATTTTCATTGTGATTTTTATGATCTACATATAAACTGTACTTGACCATATTTGTAACAACAGTAATTGTTTATTTGGTTGTTCATTTCTTGAAGCAAAGAATTAAACCCAAAAACCCATCATCTTCTGCCTAGCCTTTTCCGGGGTCAGCTTCCAGTCCACCAGTGTTTTACATGGAGCGACTGCCTATCTGACATTCACAACCCAGTTACCGGGTTACACGGTACCCCTTAGTACAACTGGCCAGGTATATTAGGAGTCGAGAATATTGCCTTCATATTTTAATAGACTGTACATTATTATGATGTAATTTTCATACTAGGAACAGGTACCAGTAAGAAGGAACGCACGTTTGGCGTAGTGGCTGAGCAATTGGCTCCTGCGCTGAGTGTCGCGGGTTCGATTCCCGCACGGGGCAACAAAAATTGTTCCGGGTCTTTGTGCTGGTGCAGGTGTTTGTGCGTGTGTAATGTATGTTTGTAAACGCACCCACGATACAGGAGCAATCCCCAGTGTGGGGCAAAGTTTGAAAAAAGAAAATAATGACCTATATAGAAAGAAAGAATGATTTAACATCATTGTCACACTTATAAGTTCCCATCATCTACTACTTATTCACTATACAACACCATAAACATAAAAGAAAAAACAAAAAAAATGACAACAAACGAAATACAAAAAAAAACAAGTTGCTCATGGAACAATGGATTTCCCACTCAGCATTATGCTGGTGTGACCTACGTCACGGACCATCGCTGGTTTTTAGTGGCAACCCCAAACGGACCTTCTTGGTACAGATCAGTGACGGAATAATGTACCTATATCTAGCTATAATGCGTACGGCATTAGCTTTACATTAAATAATACAAATTATTTCCATTATATTTGCGAGCTATTATTGAATAAACAAACAAAGAGGCAATTATTAAAATTATTATTAATTATTAACAAACAGTTAATTTATAATTAGCATCTATTAATAGTGGACAATTTATTATTCATTGAAACATTTCTAATCATATTCAGAGTATTGAATGCAAACAAAATAAATTCAAAATATATGTTTCTATTGCATCAGTATTCGTTTATTATGTTACAGGATCCCTATCGGAGTTTTCATTAAAAAAACTGGTCAAGTACTAGTTTCTCGGTTGTACGCTCTAAGGTGATTAGCCAACTAGAAACTCAATGGATCCTCTTCATAATATGTAATTACATTTACTATAGTAGTTTTAAAATATTTTGTTCTAGCAACACAATGAATAAAAATGACAGAATATTTTCTGTTCATTCACACTTTAATTGTAACTTCATCATGTGTAATGCTATATATATATAATTATGTAATACAACTTCTATCGCACTTTGTTCGCTGTATACGCTGTATTTGGTATATGGTGTCGTAGTGAAAACAAGCTTCAGAGATTATTATGGGAAAATATTTATATTTTTTTAAATAATACAAATAGAAAAGAATCGTATTAATGACATTACTGTCATCAAAATAGTCAATAGTACTGTATGATTGAAACAAAAAACATTCATTTAAATGTACGCACAAGTTTCAAAACACAATAGAACTAAAACTAGAAACTTTTATCTTTACTTATCAACAAAGTGACTATGTAATAATGATTAGAACTAAATAACAGAGGCCACTAATTGACTGCAAGTTAATGTTAAAAAAGCCAACATTCTCGATTACACCCGCAGCTTGCAAGCCATTCACTTGTGAACGAGTGAACTAGTTGAAACTTGTGCATCGGTGTCGTGGTGTGACGTCACGGCGGCAAGTTGCAACTTGCTACGATGCAACTAAGCCGACACGTTTAAAGTATGAATTACACTATTAGTCCATTGAAATGTTACATTTTTTAGGCCTAACCTTGCATTTTTTAGAGGACGCAATTTTATTTTTTTGATGTGTAGGGGGGGTCAGTGTAAAGCTAAAACCAAGTTTGTGGGGTCGCCACCCTTGTCCCCCGGCCGCCATCTTGAAAATAGGGGTTGAAAAGGTTTCCACGGTATATCTCCTAAACTGTTTATCCGATTTAAAAAAAAACTTGACATTTTTGTTGCAAATTAAATTCTCTACAACTTTGGTCCAGAAACTTTTTGTCGTAGAACTATAAATAAAAAAGTTAAGCGAAAATGTTCAGAACCTTCAGGCCTTACTACCTGTTATTTCGTAGCGTTTCTTTATATTTTCTGAGAACATTTACCATAGAAATGTAAATATTTTTTTATACCATCAGAAAGTAGAGATTTCAACAAACAAAAAGACCACCGACTTTTTTTAAAAAAATGATATTTTGACGCGAGAATTTTCGATTGAAAATTAGGGTGTTTTTTCGATATTAAGTCAAAATAAGGTTATTATTTTAAATAAAATAAATTACAGTGTGTTTGGGACATAAAAAGGCAAGTTTTCACCAAATTTCGTGGAAAAAAAAATTATTGTAAAAGATAAAAATTAAACTCCAAAAACTTGTTTTTTTGAATTTTTCACATAAATTTTGAGGTTATGTGAAAAAGTGTCAATACAAAAGTTGTAGGTCTTTTTATTACCTACAATTTTGCCATTTAACTTTTTTTCATAGGACTTGTAGTTTTGCCGGAAATTGAGATAAACCATTTTTTAAACTTTAACCCCCCTCTCCCCCCACTTCCCGACCTCAGATCGCCCGTAATTTATTTTTCCTATCATTTTTATTATATTCTCCTCCTTTTCCAATGGGTTTCATCCTACTATTATTTTATTCACTTTTTACCGTTTTTAGAGGCTAAAAGCACTGGCCTATTACTTCGGAGCGCTGTAAAACCTTAGCTATTGACTTAATGAAAAATGTTTTAAATAAAAGTTGTTCCTCGTAAAACGATCTACAAAAATGGTCTAATATCATTTTTTCGTAAATTGATAAAAAAAAGTTATATCGAAAAATTTTTTTTTTCTGGAATTCTGAACATTTTCGCTTATAACTTTTTTATTTATAGTTCTATGACAAAAAGTTGCGAATCAAAGTTGTAGAGAATTTAATTTGCAACAAAAATGTCAAGATTTTTTTTAAATCGGATAAACAGTTTAGGAGATATACCGTGAAAACCTTTTCAACCCCTATTTTCAAGATGGCGGCCGGGGGACAAGGGTGGCGACCCCACAAACTTGGTTTTAGCTTTACACTGACCCCCTCTACACATCAAAAAAATAAAATTGCGTCCTCTAAAAAACGCAACCCCAAATGTAACTTTTCAATGGACTATATGTCAAAAATTGCGCCACAAATGCCAGTTTTTTTTTATACTGGTCACACTCTAACAACAGAGCCGTCTTAACCATATATGGCGCCAGGATGCGAAAGTAAACCGGCGTCCCCTTGCCAATAAAAAAACGATGCCCAGACCGATAATGACGCCAACATTGATACCGACGCCTACACTGATATCGACGCCTGGGGGGTTAGACAAGTGGCAAAACGCTAACGCTATCGCTATAGAATAGAAAACAAAATGTATGGGAATGACATTCGTTTACGACTAGCTATATGTCATTCCCATACATTTTGTTTTCTATTCTATAGCGTTAGCGTTTTGCCACTTGTCTAGCCCCCCTGGTCTGATACCGACGCCAACATTGATACCGAAGCCAACATTGATACCGACGCCTACACTGATATCGACACCTTACTGATACCGACGCCAACTATGATACCGACGCCAACTATTATACCGACGCCTACACTGATACCGACGCCAACTATGAAACCGACGCCAACTATGATACCCACGCCAACTATGATACCGACGCCAACTATGATACCGACGCCTACACTGATACCGACGCCAACTATGAAACCGACGCCAACTATGATACCGACGCCATCTATGATACCGACGCCTACACTGATACCGACGCCCAGACTGATACCGACGCCTAGATTGATACCGATGCCAACATTGACACCGATGCCTACACTGATACCGACGCCCTGACTGATACCGACGCCCTGACTGATACCGACGCCAACATTGACACCGATGCCTACACTGATACCGACGCCAACTATGATACCGACGCCAACTATGATACCGACGCCTACACTGATACCGACGCCTACACTGATACCGACGCCTACACTGATACCGACGCCAACTATGAAACCGACGCCTACACTGATACCGACGCCTACACTGATACCGACGCCAACTATGATACCGACGCCAACTATGATACCGACGCCAACTATGAAACCGACGCCAACTATGATACCGACGCCAACTATGATACCGACGCCCACACTGATACCGACGCCTACACTGATACCGACGCCTACACTGATACCGACGCCAACTATGATACCGACGCCAACTATGATACCGACGCCAACTATGAAACCGACGCCAACTATGATACCGACGCCTACACTGGTACCGACGCCTACACTGATACCGACGCCAACTATGATACCGACGCCAACTATGAAACCGACGCCAACTATGATACCGACGCCTACACTGATACCGACGCCTACACTGATACCGACGCCAACTATGATACCGACGCCAACTATGAAACCGACGCCAACTATGATACCGACGCCTACACTGATACCGACGCCTACACTGATACCGACGCCAACTATGATACCGACGCCAACTATGAAACCGACGCCAACTATGATACCGACGCCTACACTGATACCGACGCCTACACTGATACCGACGCCAACTATGATACCGACGCCTACACTGATACCGACGCCAACTATGATACCGACGCCAACTATGATACCGACGCCTACACTGATACCGACGCCCAGACTGATACCGACGCCTAGATTGATACCGACGCCAACATTGACACCAATGCCTACACTGATACCGACGCCCTGACTGATACCGACGCCTAAATTGATACCGACGCCAACATTGACACCGACGCCTACACTGATACCGACGCCCTGACTGATACCGACGCCAACATTGACACCGACGCCCAGGCCGATACTGACGCCTGGCTTGATACCGATGTTTAGACTGATACCGACGCGTAGACTGATACCGACTCCAATTTAATCCTTGTAATAATAAGATCAATATTGATTTTCCCATCACAAATCGCAAAGCGATCATGCCGAAAGTTACATGAGGCGATTTTGTAAACAATCCAATTAATTTTTATTTTTATAGGTAACAGCCAGGTATAGGCTATGTAAGAGTTTTATTGCAATGCCGCTGTCACGACACTTTTCTAGTGTCGCAATAAATGTCCCGCATCTGTTTATATTATTGACACTCGCTGTATACACTGATTATACTGCGTATAGTGTCGTAGTATAAATCTAGCTTTACAGATAGAATATTTGTAAGTATTCCTTATATCTCATAACAAGCCGGCCCGACGAACTTCGTACCGCCTCTTGATTTTTTTTTGGGACGGACACAAATACAACAAATCAAAATTCATGAAAACCAGTCCAGCTGTTCTCGAGTTATAAGTTTTCGGACAAACCCGACTTTGTTTTAAACATATATGTCTGGGGGTATATATATATACCCCCACACAAAGAAACTGCATCAAAGTTTTTGTTTAAAAAATTGAATGGCCCTTTCCTATACACAAACATACACTTAGGGATAATGATACTACGCTCTTATGAAGTTAACGAACCAAACTATAGGTTTCAAATTAAATTTGTATAAAAAGTTGGAATACTTGGTTAAAATGTTTTTTTCAAAGGTAGATGTGTGTTGAACATTGATGCAGTTTATTAGTCCGTCAGTGTAGATAGATGTATAGCACATATATGCATATAATACACGTAACTAATATGTGTAGGCCGTCGTAGTTCTGTTTGTTCTAAGCTCGTATAATCAACAGACACTGTGCAAATACTAGTCTCACGTCCTCAGTATGTTACCGGGCAACGTGGAGCTGCAGGCGGGAGATTATTGTCTCATGTTGCAGGGGAGGTTGTTGCCTTTTACGTTGTCAACGACGCATAGAATGTAACGAAAGGTTTAATTTTCGAGTGTATTTTTTGTGTTTTATTTTATGAGATAGATATTACACTAGTATGTAGCAAAACTTTTTAAATTAATTAAATTGAAGACTTAAAAATAGGCTCTCAAAATATATGGTAGAAATAAAATTTTAAAACAAATATAATAAAATAAATTAGTTTTTTTAAGCGGTCTCTTCTCGCTGACGCAATAAACATTGCTCTAGAAAATAAAGTTGATCATAAATAAAAATAATTTACGGAATAGGTTATATAATTCCTCATTTAAATAAAATTTGTGTAAAAAAGCGCGGGTGAACCGCGTTCAAAATGAAATGATCGGCATATTGGTTGACTTGAAATAAACTGCGAATATATAATGTGTGAATAGTCACCGATGCGTGGTCTGTCGGAATTGGCGTCTGTCCGTTTAATGATACGTTATCGAGCAGCCAGCTGTGAACATTCACTAGCTATGAAGCGCGACTTTGTCTGCATCATAGTTGCGTCAAATAGGGTAGCTGCTTACAAAACGTTAATTAATATTTTGCTGTAGGGATAAAGTAGTAGTATATAGAGCTTGCTAGCTGCTTTGCAGGCAGAACATATTTGATCTATAATTTTACATTGAATAACATCTGTTTGTACCTATACCCACCATAAAATGATTAGATTTATTGTTTCATTTAATTTATTTATAAATACTGTTATGTAGCTAAGTAACAGCCGCATGGTTCGACCGATCAAAGGTTAAGCTGCGCTTGGCGCGGTCGGTCCGTGTTAGTCAGAAGACAGAAAGTCTGACAAACAGTCTTACCAAGGGGTACCATGTTACCCGGTAGCTGGGTTGTGGGGGTCAGATAGGTAGTCACTGAGAAGGCTAGGCAGATGACTGTTATGGACAAGCGATTGATATTATGAAAGCATATTTTTCTAAGAAACCAGCAGATTTTCCTTACATCTAAGAACTTTGAAACCACCAAAGAGATCTCGAACAAATAGGTAGATAGGCAGCTATTTATCTACTTAAATACCTATTTATTATGAAAGCCCTTACTGAAAGTATTTGTATTGTATTCTATCTGCTTGAATGTTGGACTTAAAAATAGTCCAACATTCAAAGATTTTCTCTGTCCTTTGAAGCAAGCTGGTACATTAGTATCAACGTCTACCTGAAACGGTAATATTCCAGTAAAAACTAAATAATATAACGTGTACTTTAGCTATGCGTTTATTCTCTTTCAACTTTTATAGTATTCAAATATCAAAGGAATTCAAGATTACGGTCATGTGCTTAATGTATCGCACATAACTAAAGCTTTTATGTTTTTAAAAGCATTTATGTATATAGGGATCTATTTATACAATCCAAACTAATATTAAAAATGCGAAAGTGATTCTGTTTACTACGCTTTTACGTTAAAACGAACCGATTTAAGCTGGAACTCGCCCCCAACATACTTGAGAAAAGGCTGGACAAATGATGAATATTGATAAGAAAAAACTTGTATTCAAAGAGGGTTAATTTATTCAGGTCTACAACCCTTGTAAAGAGGGGTCTATATTGAACAAAAAGTACCAACAAGTACTCCCAATACCGCGGCAGCATATTAAAAATTTGACGCAGAAAAATGGCCACTGTTAACAGAAAGCAGGGATTTCAAATCCTTATCCTTACTAATATTATAAATGCGAAAGTAACTCTGTCTGTCTGTCTGTTACGCTTTCACGCCAAAACTACTGGACCGATATAAATGAAATTTGGTACAGAGATAGAATAGACCCTGAGGAACAACATAGGCTACTTTTTACCCGGGTGCGCTAAGTAGTTCCCTCGGGATGCGGGTGAAACCGCGGGAAAGAGCTAGTACCTCATAAAAACATACAGTACGCAAATGGCGTCAATTATATCGGACTGAATGTAAGTATTTAGTTCCGGCGGTTTTTTTAATTCTCCTCGTTATCACGTAATTTGAACTGAATGGAATATTTTATGAAATAACTGGGTTCACATTTCGTTCAGGTGTGGCTAGTAAGCCGCTTGGCGACGCGCGATGATGGCAATTACGGTGAAATGTGTACGAGTATGTAGGTAGTATAAACTGAATTTATACAGAACATGTAAAGATAATTTTAGAATATGTTAAATTATTAACGTCATAATTAATACTAATTAAATCTTCTTCACATACGCATAGAATTATGTTAAGTAACGTAACATTCCTGACGTCAAACATATCCTTACTAATAATGTACATAAATGCGAAATAATGAGGGATTCGTAGCTAACTAAAAGCCGTGCGGATCCACAGCAGTATTCAGCTAGGTTAGAAAACGGTCGATTACTAAGCCGGGTTTAAATAAAAAGTTAACAACACGAAAATTCCCACTTCGTGGTTAAAAAACGTTTTCGTTTCATCTGCCTAGCCTTTTCCCAACTATGTTGGGGTCGGCTTCCAGTCTAAACTGGATGCAACTGAGTACCAGTGTTTTACATGGAGCGACTGCCTGTCTGACCTCCACAATCCAGTTACCAGGTAACATGATGCCCCTTGGTAAAACTGGTTGACAGACTTTCTGGCTTCTGACTACCCGTAACGACTGCCAAAGATCTACAAATGACAGCCGGGACCAACAGCTTAACGTGCTTTCCGAGGCACGGAGGAGTCTCGCTAAGACATAGATGGTCACCCATTCACGGACCGAGCGCGCCAAGCGCAGCTTAACCTTTGATCGGTCGAACCGTGCGGCTGTTAGTTAGCCGCGAGCTCCTCCTAAAAAACGTTTTCGTTTAACGGGCCGATTATATAACCATCTGTCGGTGAACTTAGCCCTAAGTTGCATAGAATATTGTTATATTAAAAATATACGATTTTTAAAAAATATGCAGGAAAAACAGAAGGCAAAAGTAACTACGACTAAACATGGACATTTTATTTTATTTGCCGCATCTATACATCCATATTCACCTACTATTTATAACTTTTCTCAATCACTTATTGCCGGACCGTCAAGTTTTCCAATTTCAGATAGATACGTCGCTTCGATTCCCTGTCAGGAAACTTTCCAATTTCATTACCTTGCTACCTATACTGCCGCTTCAAAAGTTCTCGTTTGTTGGTGAAAATAATGTTTAGGCATAGTACCTACTGATGTTAAGATAAATAAGGTACAGAATTTATTTATTTTTGAACTTGAGAATTTGAACAATATAAAAATATATTTTGTGTGGCTGCATGGGTTTGCAATGCCACGTTTGAGCGTATACTTACGCAAAACAACTTGCTAAAGTTTAATCAGAATCGAATGTATCCGATCACGTAGCTCAAAAATAAACATTCATTTTATTTCACGTAGATCTAGGTTCTAAATCGAATTTAAAACAAGATACGCCTTGTATTAGATACTATAATAAAACATTGTCTGTGATATTTGAGACTAAAAGCATTTCGTTAAAAGGACAGTGGCCCAGGGCAAAAATACTAAAAATGCTCAAAGTGGAGAGGTTAAATTTACCTTTTAAAGCTCGAAAAAATATTGAAGAGTACCTTTCGCTAAGGAAAGAGATTATTTAATTAACGGTGAGTAAAAATTTCGTGTAATGTTTATTATTTTTGCTCAGGCAACACTAACGCCCAAGTTTTCGCTTCGTAAAACAGTCCAAAACAAAGTTAGCAACTTAAAATACTAGCTTTAATATATTCGAAAGCTAAATTTTGCATTCAAGCTACAGTTTTAAGTTAATTAACTGTTGGTAACTTGCTCCGAAATTGTGTATTAATTCCAACGGTTTTTTTAAAGCTCTTGTTGAAGGGGCGGCCTACATTTTGATACAAGTGTCAGAAAGATATAAAAAGGGGTAATTGTTACATTTTAGAACATTACGTCAGGCCGTCAATACCTACCTTTGGCACTAATGTTGGTCGTGTTGAAATCAACCGGCCACAGATCAGACTCCTCGCTGCTACTTAAAAATCTGATAGAAAAACTATGTTACAATATGCCCGAATAGGACCCAAGACCCCAAGCTCAGTAGGATCGCGATGACAAGAACTGGTTACCACATTTTAAAAAAAACTATAAAATTGTCAAAATACTGGCTGTTCTCCGGGATTTCACCCACGTCCTTAGAAATTCTTCACGCACCTTGGTAAAAAGTAGGTTATAACCGCCTCCAGAGTGCCATTTATTCCTATAACTGATTTCATCGAAGTCAGTTCAGCTGTTTTACGGTAAAACGCAGCAAACAAAACTCACATTAAAATTTTCAATTCCATTATTCGTTAGGATTACATACCCTACAGACTCAGATAGTCTAGGCATATATATAACGAGTATATTGCCAAATACCACGTAATTATTGACGGCGATAAGGATGAATTTTTTTGACGCAATATTTTAATTTTAAGTATAGTTTTTTTTTATTTATATTGTTAAGAATGGATTACATTAATCTACTACATGTTACAAACACGGGACCACACAGTTAGTAGTGAATGGATGGCCGGGGACAAACGTAGACCAAAGCCAATACGCAGAAACCCTTTGAGACAACTTTAATTAAATGTAGTGCACCCAGGAACAATCCCCGGATTGTGCAGGACTTGCAAACTTGTGGAAAGTAACTACTGGACTACCATGAAGGGATGTTAGTGGACTACCTATAGCACCTGCTGAAACAATGTAATCATCACAAAGGGGCTAAGGGGACGTAAATGGCTCATGGCTGACGGCAGGTAATGAAGATTGGTGACTTCAACCTGGAGTACTCGCTTGCCCAACTAGTCTTGCGGAATCATTTCGGGCTTGTTAGGTTGATAAAACCTGCAGCCCACACGATAAGAAGAAGAAGATATCATTATGAAACTCTGAAAATACTCAAGCTACCCTATGGACTCAGATAGTCTAGGCACATAAGGAGTGTATTGCCAAATACTATGGAAATGTATTGGCAAATTTCTATAGTGTATTGCAAAATTCTATGGAACATCTTAATTGTATTCATCTCATTAATTAGAGGAGCATGAACTAACATCAGAGATGCGATAGCGAGAGAGCTACTTACTGAAACAGTGGATAGCTGGGCTGGATCGAGAGGCATAATGTAATATTACGGAATCAAGGTTGTGTGCGCAATTTGGAAATTTGCCAAAGGGAATACAAAACAAATAGTGTGGCGAATAGCGAGCTGCTTAAGTTGTAAGAATATGGTAGGGTAGACTCGCTGTCTGACTAGGGAAAAAATATTGGTTTGAGTATTGTACTTAGAATACTGACTTTAATCATATCGATTTTAATCGATAGTAATTTTTCTCATCATAAAATTATCTACTTCTACCTTTATAGCCATAACTTCCACTTGGCAAATAACATCCAAACAGAATTACAGTCATCCACAAACATTGATATAGATCATTACACAGGTGGCTAGAGCGTGCTACTCATTACCCAGTAAAGTACAATTGCCTTTCAATCCATTTGAAATGTCGATTGGTCCGTGCGCCACTGAGCCACGGCAGCATAAAAGCCTCCAGGCTCGTTTGCTCCTACTGTGTGTTTTACTAATACTTGCCGCGATTCAAGTGTAAACGACCTACGGAGCCGTGAACGATTCGCTTTTGCCTTGTTGATCATTCGAGCATGAAAAGTGTTAAAGTGCTGGATAGTAAAGGTTAATGTTGCAAAGGCTTCCCCGAATACTTTCAATGTTGTTATTTGTCCAAGTTTTTTAGCTTTTGGATAGGCGTAATATCTGGTAAACGAAATTGTAAAATTAAAACATGATTTGATTGAAATTAAATATCTGATATACAGGTAACCGGGAGGCTATGATGAGATCTTATTAAAGAAACCATGATTTGAGCTTGTTTCAAAATCTTTAGGGCCGTCGGTTACAAAATGGCGGCACCATCTAGAATCATTTTGACATGTAAAAGAATTTTTTTTAGACATCCGAATTACAAAATAAATGTGTATATATTTCTATGGCAAAAATAAACTAGATTACATCTCTACACTATGCTCATACCTTGTCCCAAACCCTAAGACTCAGAGCCAGGGGGGACCACGCACAATGTTTTCCATAGCATTCATTATGTTATTGTAAATACATCTGGAGATGACGGAAAATAAGGAAAAGGAGGGAAAGTGGGATCCTCACTAGCACTTACATTGAGAAGCAGCCAAGTTTTAAACAATCTCTAGGATGGTACTTAAGTAAACCGTTGTCTTTATCCCAGACCATTTAACCGAAGGAGTTAGCATATAGAAGCTTAGATGTGTGCGTGTTTGCTTTCGGTTTCTTAGTTTTGCTTAGTAAATATAAACTCCAAAAAAAACTATTTAGTGCTAAAACGCCTATGGGCCAATACATCGCCCTAGAAGACGATGTTTCTGAGTTACTGTTTTGTGTATTTTGCCAACGGAATCTTCTACTTTTCTATTAAATTTATCTGGTGCTGCCAGTGTAACTGTCAGTGTCAGAGAAAACGTGTAAAATCCTTGTTGAATCCCACTAATATTATAAATGCGAAAGATTGTGAGGATGTATGTATGTATTTTTGTTACCCTTTCACTCAAAAATTACAGAATGGATTTATATAAAATTTGGCACACACATAGTTTGAAAGCGGATTCACATATAGGATACTTTTTCTCCGGGTGTGCGGGAATCAGCTAGCAAGAATATAAATACTCTAACTGACTAAAACCCATCCATGTTGCTTCCTCAGCCCTTTGTATTCCGGGGGCGCTGTAATACTGGTGATCAATATAGGGAATCTAATAAAAGACCATAATGAGGATAATAGAGACATGCCATATGTTTTTCTTTTGGTGTACATAATAAGAATATTCTATTCTAAATATACTTTCCATGCCTACCTAAGTTAATATTGCTAACTTATTATAAAATCCAACTCCATTTGTAATGATCTCTCGCCTATTACATGAAGCGTGTTCTCTTGTAACAGATAGCTGTGTTCTGGACGGGGAACACACGGCGCGTAATGGACTAATCTTGTAGTGCTCCTACTGCAACCTGGAAGAGTTATTTTGCTTTTACAATGTTATTGCCGCAAATAAGACATATACATAGAATTGCAGTTTAATTTTATATATTTACTAGCTCTTACCAACAGTGGACTAATATAAGATAAGGCTGATGATAATGACGATGATGTTATAGCTTATTTTAAAGCCAAAAGCTAAGAATTTAGACATTTTAACCCGACTGCGACAGAAAGAGGGTTATGTTTTTCGAGTGTTATGTATGTATATTATGTATGTATGTCCATTTCTTTGGCACGCCCTACAGCCCAAACGGCTGGACGGTTTTTGACATACGAGGTGTCGATGGATTTTTCTTCCCGAGAAAACATATGGAAATTGGTTAAGCGCAACCGTTTTGAGAGTCTTCAAATTTTTTCGACTGATAGCCTAGTTTGAATATCCGATTTTTGAGTTAGGTATTTTTTAATTTCGAAGTCCTCTCCATCTTGAAGTGAGATACAAAGCCATCCGTATGTAAATGCAGGCCTCTTGCCAGTAATTGCTAGCATATCGTTTTCCTAGGGTAGTGAGCCATACAGATTATATCAATATTCTCGATAGGCACAACGGGAGCTCGATTTGAATCTATAAACGCCTATTAATTGTCCATGTTATAGCAACACACGTATATACAACCTCACAAACTTTCGCATATTATATAAGACTAGCTTTCCGACCGCGGCTTCGCCCGCGTGGACATTTTTTTCAACACCTTGGGTTACATTATTCAAGTTTTAGTATCGATCCCTAATTATTTCTGGAAATAAATATAGCCTATGACACTTTATAAAGATGTAGCTTTCTAATGGCGAAAGAATTTTTGAAATCGGTCCAGTAGTTTGTGAGTTAAATCCCTACAAACATACAAATCTTTCCTCTTTATAATATTTGTATAGATTCCTCTGACCCATGTTTTCTGTACCCTACACATTACCTAGCACACATCCCTGGCACACATCCTGCCCTTGTTTCGTATGTACTAAAACCTCGCTTCACAGAGCCGTTGCCACTAGGGCTGCGCTGACCGAAGCTAAGAAAATAAAGCGAATGTACTGGTTCTTAACACATCTGGTGGGAAGGCAGCCTTAGTAAAGGCAAAGATGAAGAAACTAAAAATTAGGTAAGTAAAGTTTCATACAATGTTCATTCATATTTTCCAGCGTGTAACTTCATCAAGTAGCAGTAACGTCGTGAAGTCAGCAAGTCCCCACTTCCCCCAGCTCAAGCATGACTTGCTGTATCGCAGTAGCTTATCCCCCAGCTTAGCGCGCTCCTCGCGAGGCCGCCTCGTTAAATATTCACGGCTGATATTTTTCCATAATGAATGAGGCGTTGAGAATATTTTGTGTGTCAAAGAATGTTGTATGCTATGCTAGAAAATTGTTTGTTGGGATAATATTTTCTTCACATTTGTTTTTGCTGTATATCGTAAATTCTTTACCTATCTTTGTTATAAAAATCAACACAGGCCACGCCGTGGACAGAAACTTGTATAATTATGTTTTAATTAAAAATGCACATGGCTTTTATTACATCTATACTAATATTATAAAGAGGAAAGATTTGTTTGTTTGTAGGGTTTTAACTCAAAAACTACTGGACCGATTTCAAAAATTCTTTCACTATTAGAAAGCTACATCTTTACGAAGTGTCATAGGTTATATTAATTTCCAGAAATAATTGGGGATCCCTACTAAAACTTGAATAATGTAACCCAAGGTGTAAAAAAAATGTCAACGCGGGCGAAGCCACTGGCGAAAAGCTGGTTGGAGTAGATTTTAAATTCTTTATTTATTCTTTCTTTATTGATTCTTTATCAAGAACGATTTTGGATTCTCACCAAAATTTGATTTACCAACATCATAAATCATACTGTGCCGAACACATTTTAAAGTGAAAGCTTAACCATAGATTTATTAAGTATATTTTCAATCAGTATCTGTCTATTGCACTTTTAATCTCCATTACGTTTTTTGTTAGTTCTATTGGAACTGTTCTGTCATGCAACAGTGTACTTGTACAGGTATTCCCAAAGCCTATTCACACAGTGTAATCTTTTAAGCTTTGCACTGCATCAGCAGAATCAAAATAGGCTTTGCACACGGGTTTAAAGTACTATTGATCGATGTACAATTTTTTACTCTGTATGAACTTTTGACACTGTAAAATGTTCTTAGACATAGATTGAGGAAAGTTCTTATTCATGATGCAAATATCACCAGATTTTTTTGTAGTGATTTAAAGTCGCGGCGGTAATGTAACAAAATTTAAATTTCGATTCTTCTTCTTCTATCGCACCGGCAGCATATCAGTTGTCAAATTGGTCCAGTACGCTGCCTTGATTCACCAGATTCTGAGCTAGCGACACCCCGACTTTAAATCACTACAAAAAAATCTAGGTATATTTATTCGTTTTCTAACGACTGATAAAGGACAATTATTTTTAAAGTGTTGTTTGTTCTTTAAACAATAAGTATTTTTAGCGTAGGGCTTTTTTTTATTTTAAATTTATATTGAGGAATGGGAAATCTCCCTCTATGGGCGGACGAGAAGGGAGTGTCGGAAGAAAAATATGAAGAAAAACATAAAATAATAGCAAAATTATTCAATTTTATTCTCCTTTTTGATCTTGAATTACAGTTCATGCATTTCACATACATACATAAGTAATGTACAAGTAACCGCATATTTGTTTAGTGCAATTTGGTGATAGTGTTTCTATTAAAGACTTTCTTCATAATTATTAACTTTTTTTCAGCGAAAGCCTTCAAATTACAGAAACAAAAATCTTAACTTTAACTTACTCGCAGATTGACTTGTATCGTAAAGGACCTTTTACGTTCACTTAGAACAAGTATTTAATAAACTTCTCTGTGTCATATTTAAGCTAACAAATATAAAGACATTCTAACAAAGTAATCAGTTAATTGATAACTTCCTCCTTTTCTAAAACAAACAACACATTGCTCACCTGTAGCTTTTGTTGAGTTGTAAGTAAACAGTAGTCTCATCATATCTTACATACCCAATAAATAGCCCGATGATTATAATAAATATCTTACCTTAATATGTGTTGAAATAATTATAAATTCAAGAGAACATTAGTAGTATCTTTTATGTTATCTCAAAAAGCAGTTGTAAAATGCCCTGGTATTATACATTATTATTGTATGAGCACACTAAGAGCATCCATGGAGTTTCTTGCCGGTTCTTTTCTATAGGACTAACTCGTTGGAACCGTGCAACTAGTGTAACTTTTCATAAGAGCCTGCAAAGGCCTATTTGAACTAAAATTTTTGATTTTTTTTACTACATATATTATACGTTATTTTCTGTAAACAAAATTAAAAATAAAATCTAAAAGACCGCTAGATGGCGTTGTTCTGGATGCTTTTCGTTCACCCAAAAGAAGAGTTCGATTTTTGCATTTAAATAAGACTATTATACGTTTTACAATTATACAATGTCTCAGAAATATATTTAATAGTCCACAAATAAAATATAACCAAGAAAAAGCGCTGATAATCAGGTAAATATTCAGGTAGAGTTTCATCTGATCTCAAACCCATTTTTAAACGTTCAAAAGTCACTGAAAAAGCTCTCAAATATTTTTATGTATATTAATATAATTTTTCGATGCTATTCCAGTAACAATCTTAAGTAATAAAACTAGTTTACCACATAAAATGAATGCATGCTAACGTCTAACGTTACCCTCTCTAGATGGCGTTGGGGTCGAATTAGAACTCGGTATGGTTTCGTTCACAAATGTCCTATAAGTACCCCGAGCGACAAGCTCTCGTTGTCTACAATTCATCAGGTAATTCAGTTCTACAGAATGTCAGCGATTGAGCAACTTCTGTTTCTCTGATACCGATATTTTTGCATTTTCGCAATTTTTGGACGAAGCGAGTAGTTAGGTTACTCGCTTCTTATAAAACTATATTGTCATGATATGTGGGAATCTAATTATATTTCTGTCTGTCCGTTACGATTTCAGCGGAAAATCGCAGAACCGATTCTGATGAAATTAAAAGACATAGGGTAGCTTTTATAGGGGTATGTGAAGTTAGTGTTAAATAAATAGATACTTTGATATCGTAGATACGTGTTAGTGTCGTATTCAACATTTTCAGGTGCATTACAGATTTTTCACGCAACTACATATTATATTTAGGTTGCGATATAAAATTTTTACCACAAACCACAGAAATAAAATAATCCCTAAAAACATCTTCCAGCAACTAGAAAAGAACTGATAAAATGAACAGATTTTTATGAATAAAGAATGTAATCAATTGATTTATTTTGCCTTTTACCTTTAAAAAAGTTTATCACATTTGTTTGCGTATTGTTTTGTGTCACTATGTCACGGTGATGAGAACAACTACCGTGTAAGTTTTATCTAAGAACAAGTTGCCGTTGCAGTTGTAATAGATGTCAGTCGATGTAAGGCTTTTACGTTTTGGTACTGACATATTTGCAGCTTCACGTGATGTGCCCGTTGAGCTGTTGATGTTGGTCTTACATGATGCTTAACAGATTGTCGAAAATATTACACATTTAAAAATTTATATGTATATATAACCATAGCTCTATATCTCTGCTTGCTATTAGTGCAATAAAAAGAAAATTGCTTTTCTGCAGTTTCGATGATTTACGTGGGGTTATCTGCCAATCTAATTTGGGGTTTCTTTTGAGACTACTCTCTACAGGCCTCTCGTACTATAAAGTACATATAAACCACCAAATGTTGGCAGGTTTTGAAAGCGCTACCCGAACCTTAATTAGCGCGGCCGTAGCTCAACGTCGCGCGGTCGTGTTTCACCCCTTAATTCGCAGCTTCCCTATCGTTGTTCATACATTTTCTCGGTTAAATATACGCTTGCATTCAATAATGAAAATGCATCTTGTAATTACATCGAGGCAAAGTAATGGTAGTGTTACAAAGAAGGCGGTACTGACGGGGTTATCGGTATTTCTTTTTTTTACGGGAAAAGCTTAAAAAAAGAAAAATTAAAACCTGTTTAATTTTTTATTAAAGTGTATATACAGAATGGCTTCTTATTACCCCTAGTAACATAGTTTTATTTGCAAGAATATTACACACAACGTTAAAATGTTCCTCGGAATCGCTGTCAACTGGTTAGGATCTACCAAGGTTACTTTGACCGTACTAAAAGCCAGCCTTTGGGTCACGAGAAGTATCGATGAGGAATGCCCTGGGATTCTATGGACTGAAGGCTTTATAATATTACTTGTATATTCACCTTTTAATGGTCTAGTAATAGCCAGATCTAGTTAAGAAAGGTGGGGGTAGTTCACATGGCGCTTGGAAGAGATCCGCCCATCTTCTATGGAAGCAGTGACTAACCGTCTGGTCTCTTGCCACATCGTTGCGTGCCAAGCCATTCAAGTCTTAGCTGTCAACGGTTGCCAGCAAATTTAGTTTTAATATCTGGTCCGCCAACACTGACAAGATCACGACTGATAATGTCATTATTATTTGCGTGCCGTGCATAACGAACTATGGTGTCCAAAGCTGTTTCCAGGCGACGGCTATGATAGGTTCCTACTATTTTTCTTATAAAAAAAATATTATACATCAATAGGCAAACAATTTAACATGTCATCATCTAAAATATTTTCGGCTACTAATTGTTGACGTCCTGCATGCGTGCGCGCCTACGCACGCTCACATGGACGAACAGGCGACGTGGACGCGGACCGACAACCATTCGGCGAAGCGAATTCCAACCAGGGGATCGACGACGAATTTTCCAATATTTGATAAGCAATATTCCCAAATGCTCTTACGCATTGGTCTCAGCTCTAAGCCATTATTTTTCCTTTCAGTTTTTAGATTATCCAGGTTATATTTACTGAATTAAATGCATTATTTATGTCAACCTTCAAAATGACTTCTCCTTAGGTAGGTGCAGCGAGGCACGGCCGCAGGATCTCATACCGTTGGTCTGCAATTCAATTACTTTGATTACCGAAAGAATAATATGGAAAGATAAAACTAAGTTCCATATTCAGAGAGTACTGTCTCCATAAAGATTGTAGTACTAAGTAAATTATAGGGTAAATAATGTCAGTTTGGTCTTTATAAAATTTTATAAAAGTTGAGATAATATCTTGGAGAAATATTATAAAAAATGTGAAGTATTCGGTGGAAATAATAATTATTCTTCTTTATTTTCTTCTAATCTGGCTGAGCTGGCCATAGCGTTAAAAATGATGTTCAGCCAAAGATCCAGCGCTCTGGGACTCTCGATTTATCCTTAAAATAGCTCAAAGGACAAAACGATTTGGCATCATGGAGTACTCAGAAGTTCGTCATAGGAAATGTAGAAGGAAACACAGCATACTGGAGCGTTCTAGCATCAAAACATGCTTACCTCACGCGTATTTCAAGGGTGGTCTCGTGTTGTAGGTATATGGCTCTGCGGTATTATTTATTCTGGTTGTGTCCTGTGTCGCCTCCCCCACTGTCTAATTAATGAACACACGAGTAAAATCCTAATTCCTGTAATATTTTTATTGTTCCTTTTTTCACTGCTGATGCGATATCGTTTAAATTCTTTTGTTGTTTTAAACGTCAATTTGTGACAGATAATACCACGAAGGTCGGTTAAAAAGACTTCTCAAATAAATTAATGCTTATTTCTAAAAAAATACTTAGTAATTAACCCCCGACGCAAAAAGAGGGTTGTTATAAGTTTGATGTATTTGTCTGTCTGTGTGTGTATCTGTCTGTGGCATCGTAGCTCTCATATGGATGGACCGATTTCGATTTGTTTTTTTTTTTATTTGAAAGCCAGTTTCCTTGCGGTGGTTCTTAGCTATGTTTGGTAATATCGGTCCAGCAGTGTAAGATTATCAGCTCTTTTCCAAAAATGATGTAAGGCATTTTTGCGTAGGGGGTTTCTTAAATTTTAATTTTTGCTTGTAATACCTTTAGCATAGTTACTCCAATTTTATTCGTTTAATATCATGTTGGCTATCGAGCGTTGCGTACCTAATACCTAGTAATTATTTACGAGTAATTTAGTATGCACTCATGTAAAGAACGGGGGCCATCACGTGTTTTTGCAATCACTATTCAAGTATGAGAGCGAGACACAGCTACTGGCATCGTATAGCACCTTCACTTTTTCACAACGAAACTATTCCTGCTTTACCCCTGTTACAGATAAATACTAAAAATGTAAAAGTGAACTGAAAACTTGATCGCATTCGACTTCAGCGACTCCGCTACATTTTACATGAAGCTTACTATGTAGGTGTATTACTACGAAGTAGTGCACAAATAAAACAGTAATTCCTTTCGACTTTTACGACTGGGGATCATAAGTAGGTAGTATATCTAAAGTAATCAACGTACATTTTATATCTGATAGTTGTGCACTGCACGTAAAAGTGTAGTCTGATGCTCTCTCACAATAATAAATTTTATAGTCTCTTATATTTTAATTTTTAACCTCTCTGCACGTTTAATAATGGATACAATGACTCCGGTTAAAAATGAAAATTACATTTTATAATGCAATGATGATATTTTTACGCGGAGCTCAGTAACAGTCGCAAGAATCGAAAGCTCAGAGGCTAAGCGGCGCTTGGTGCGGTCGGTCCGTGGATGGGCGACCATCTATGTCATACCGAGACTCCTCCGGGCTTGCACATGTTTCATGGGCATTTTATATCGACAACAAAAATTCTAATCTCAAATGACGTCAGAAAACTTTTTTGTTCTACTTATCAAACACAACAGCACGCGGTATAAAGTCTAGACTCTTCAGTTACTTATGTTGGCTCATCATCATCAGCCTATCTAACACTAGTCCACTGCTGGACATAGGCCTCCCCTGACGTGTGCCATATCGCCCGGTCTTTAGCTTGATGCATCCAACTTTGCAAAAGATTGAGTGACGATCTGCGAAGGATCGTATATTATATCGTATCTAGCCGTATATTGCATATTTTAGCTCACTCTGACTAATATCTGGGTCGCTGAACCGTCAAATGTCTAGTACTTTTGATCCCCAAGTGAAACAAAATTTTTATGTCTGTAATTTTACAGAAATAACCCAGTGCTCGGAATCTTCGAGAATAAAAATGTGAATAAAAAAAAAGTGTAATTTTCTCCGATATGATACCTACCACAGTTTCTGAGTATATCCATTTATTTAATTGAATGAACTGTTGTGCTTTAGCTGGAGGCCTTAATTTAATTAATTAAATTAGGACCTCGCCACATTGTCCGGTTAAGCAGGTCGAAGGCTGTTAGAAACACCCTGCAAGAGGTCATATAGGGAAAAAAGAACTGTTGTAGTATTTTTTTAAATTCTAAAGATTCTCACATCCAAATTATATTTAAGGAGACATCGTAATTATTCCCCCTAATAGCTAGAAATGAACATGATCAAACATAATTCGTTTAATAAACCCAAAAAACAACTTCACAACCGGCTCATCAATCAAACTTCAAACGAATCAAAATTTAAACTCCATCCGTACCTCATAACGAAGTTAGGGAACTAAAGTATTGAAAAGCATCAGCATTCGGCAGTCGGCGAACATCAAAGTGACCCAGTTTCGCCTGCTAACAACTTGAAGGAGGAAACGGGCTAGAAAATTAAGAAGACACGTCGACTCCGGCGAGATGTTGTTTGTGGAACATATGCAAATGTCTGATGTTTGATGTGGATCCCCATCATTGTTCCCGAAAGTTAAGGTTTTATTTCAAATAAGCTGAGGTCTCGGGAGATTTGTTTTATTGTGATAATAAAATGAATTGCAGGCTTCAGGCTAATGCTAAGTACCTAACTATTTCAGTAACACTACTGACTGTTACTACTGTTCATGACACTTTGAATTTAATATTATTTTTGTTTTTTATTTATTATATATTTTTTATATGTATAGCCTAGCTGTTTCTCATAGTTTCACCGAATCCTCGTGGAACTACTGCACATCATCTGCCTAGCCTTTTCCCAACTATGTTGGGGTCGGCTTCCAGTCTTAACCGGATGCAGCTGAGTACCAGTGTTTTACATCGAGCGACTGCCTATCTGACCTCCACAACCCAGTTACCGGGTAACACGGTACCCCATGGTAAGACTGGTTGTCAGACTTTCTGGCTTCTGACTGTAACGACTGTCAAAGATGTACAAATGACAACCGGGACCAACAGCTTAACGTGCTTTCCGAGGCACGGAGGAGTCTCGATATGACAAAGATGGTCACCCATCCACGGACCGACCGCGCCAAGCGCAGCTTAACCTTTGATCGGTCGAACCGTGCGGCTGTTAGTTAGCCACGAGCTCCTCCTCCTCGTGGAACTACTGCACCAACCCGAATAAATAAGGGGTTAATTCAGGTTGTAAGCTATGTGTGTAAGAAATTCGACACAATGTTTTACACTGCTCACACTTTGACAGTTTCTTTATGATGCCACTGTCGCGACACTTTTTTTGTTTCACACAGGTTTCACAATAAATGTCCCACACCTGTTTGCATACCGACACTCGCTGTATACATGAAGTGCGGTGCATTGTGTCGTAGTGTAAACCCAGCTTAACAAACGTAGTTACTTTCGGAGTTACTTTAGTAAACTTGAACCCTGTGGAAGGTCAAAAGGTAGTTTTTATACAAGTGCATAAAGTATTTTTTTTCATAAATTAAAAAAACGTTGCCCCACACTACACATGCGCACAGACCTGGAACAATTTTCATTCTAAGCGGGAATCGAATCCGCGACACGCAGCACAGCAGTCAATATAATAAATAATCAGCCACTACGCCAAAAGTGCCATCTAGCCCAATTCCCTCAAAATTCGAGTGAAGCTAATCTATATTAATATTAACAAGAGTAATGATTTGTTTGTTTGTTTGTAGTTTTAACTCTAAAACTACTGGAGCGATTTTAAAAATTCTTTCACCGTTAGAAAGCTCATCTTTACGAAGGCAATATTTATTTCCAGAAATAATAAGGAATCCCTACTAAAACTTGAATTGCCCGCGTGGACATTTTTTTTACACCTTGGGTTACATTCCCAAGGTGTAAAAAAAATGTCCACGCGGGCGAAGCCGCGCTCGGAAAGCTAGTAAATAATAAAATACAGAGCCAAAAATATTGAATAACATTTAAAACATGAACAAAAGTACTCAAATTCGTGTAGTAACTTGTCGTAACTGAATTCATAACATTGTTTAAAGTTGGCACAAAGTTACTCAGCCGTGATTGCCGACTCATATAATGTAATCGAGTTACAGAGCTTTTAATTTGACCTCAGTGCCTCTGATGGGACGGTTTTAGATTTGGAATAGGTCTAGGTGATTATCTGCCTAGCCTTTTCCCAAGTTGAGGTGGACTTCCAGTTTAACCACATGCAGCTGAGTGCCAGTGTTTTACAAAGAGCGGCTGCCTATCTGACCACCACAACCCAGTCAGCACGATACCTTTTGTTAAGGCTGGTTGCTAGACTTCCTAGGTTCTGACTACCCGTAACGACTATAAAAGATCTACTATAAATTAAGGTTCAAGGTTCAGGCAATTTTTAAGCTTCAACTTTTTTTTCGACTAACTGATGGTCTCGAAATTATTTGACAATTCAAAACTAACTGTAAATGGTCTAATTGAAATTAATTATTCAAAAAATACCTAGTCAGTAAAAGTCACGAATGTATTTTACAAATAAGCGACGAGGGAAAAAAATTGACAGCGCTAGGCTGTAAATTTTTTTCCATATTAAATTTGTAGACCTTACGAATAACCCTAGAAATGTATAACCTAGTAGTTTAGCCAACTCAAAAGTCTAACCAATAGATACACCAGACCAGTAACATGAGCACTCCACACTAATCACTATAGTTATACATGTCATACTTGACCAATCATCCCAATCAGGCGGCCGCGCGCAATCATTGGCGCGACGAGTGATTGGCTTACCATACTTGATGATATTACGCTTAATTGCTTTACAAAATCAATTAACAGGCAAAATGAAGGAATGGTGCTCTTCATGATATGTTTACCAGCGTTATGTGTATATCTAATTAATACTTAAAACTAGCTATTTCCTGCGGCTCATCCGCGTCTCGAGGACACTACTGAACGCACCTGATAAAAAACAGTCTTAAACTATTTACGATGACGAAATGATGATGATGACTTGCTCTAGCACCTACACTAAATCAATGAAAAGGTTATTTTATATAGAATACTTTCTTGTACTACACATATTGTCTTTTGTTAGTATTTAAAGAGTTAGCAGGTATGTATTTAATGAAAACATTTAAAAATCGCATTATTGCTATTTATCGTGCTCTAACTCCTAAAGTACCAACAAATGGTATAAGGTATGTTAATAAAAAATGTTGCACTTAAAAAGACCTTTCAAATAATATACGACTCGTCACCAGGGGGGTTAGACAAGTGGCAAAAATGCTATAGAAACGCTATAGAATAGAAAGCAAAATGTATGGGAATGACATAAATATAGCTAGTCGTAAACGAATGTCATTCCCATACATTTTGTTTTCTATTCTATAGCGTTTCTATAGCGTTTTTGCCACTTGTCTAGCCCCCCAGAGGAGGGATAGACAAACTCCCAATCATTTTGCCCATTCTCTTTTCATCTCAATCGCTTCAACTGCTTTATCGGAAAAGTATAACAAATAGACAGAGTAACTCATGTTTCTAATATTAGTAAAAATTAACACACAAAACACAAACGAACCAAAATGCAGTTTTTGTATAACTGTATGCGCTTAGCCAACCGTCAAACCGTCAGTATTCAGCAGTTATTCGCTCAGCATCAAATATTCCCGTAAACCTGGACGTCCACAAACAGTTATTAAACCCTCAATTATAACTGAAACAGCATTCGCAACGAGTTAAACGTTTGAACGAGTTTGTACGAATAAAATTGTATTTTACCAAACTTTTAGGGGCACAACACATAGCTAGTTTAATTTCTGTTCGCCAATGTTTCTGCTCATTTGCAATGTTATGAAAATTTCGAAGTGAGTGTGAAATTATGATACAAGTAGTTGTGGAATGAAATTCTTTAACGCAGCTCTAATCGTCATTTAAGGAAAAGGAAAAGATTTTTTGGGAAGGGAAATCAAATGACTCAGACTCTTACTGATTAAAACCCATCCATGTTTCTTCCTTCGCTGTTTACGTTCCAGTGCCGCGGTGACTATTTCGAGCACTGCTGAAGCTATGACCCTTCCTCCCCCCCCACCATGTGCAACTTTCTGTCACTTTTATGAGATACTAGCTTTGTTAATATTGTTGTAAAATATCCGAATTTCCCGAAGGAGATCCCAGACCACACACGCTTTTGTAAAAAAGTTTTCTGTGTTTAGAATAACAAAAATAAAAGTCTATATTTTTCCTTGCCTTTCAAGTATCAGATGAATTATTTCAGTTGAGTTTACAAAAACTTGCTTGTTAACCAACCTGTTTGAATCAAAGGAACTATTTGTACACACAACGAGCTCCCTCACAAGAAAATGGCTAAAACTCAGATGCTCTCCTTACAACATACTAGTGTATTTACGTTCTATAATAAATTATAATACTAGCTGTTTACCACGACTTCCCCCGCAACCTGAAGGAACCACTTCAAGCACTCGGAAAAATAGCCTTTAACCGGTCATGAAACCATGAAGACTGAACTGATTTAGATGAAATTCCTCTTTACTAAATTTCGTCTAAATCGGTTCAACCATAAAAGTTTAAAAAACAAACAAACAAACTCACATTTTCATAATAGTTATTACTTAGTTGCAACGTTTGACGGTTATGTAGGTACCAGGCACACATAAAACGCGGGCGTTGTGTCGGAGCGCTACACACTACGCGGGAAATTACGAAGGAATATTATGAAATATTCAGTCGCTCATTACTTTGCGTTCTTTGTGAAGAGGTTGTTAACGTTTGAGGTGCAGTTGAATATTGTGAAAAAAGTATTCAGGCGGGTAATCACTATTTTTTATGTAAGCTTCGTGTTTGCACACAGACGTATGCGAATTCTAGAGCAAAGCAAAGTTTTAAAACGAATAGTATGTGTGGGTTCTGCTTTTAAAGATAACTACGATTTTTTCTATTATATTATTCCTACTTTACTGTTGTAATTTTTTTAAATCCACTTGCTTTATTTTATCAAAAACTTTTGAACTAGTGAATTGCCCAAACTATCGAAACAGACAAGTATGATATCAATAATACACCATACTGATACAATTTCAATGGCATTTTGATTTTTCTCTCTTTTAATAGTAAAAGATCTCATAACTATAACAGTAAGCAACCTTGTACACGCTGGCCTAGTTTTGAATAAAGAATGCTTTGCCAAAAACAATAGAAACGCGCGCACATTGTTCAGCTCCCAGTTTTTACTCTGAAACATTGATGCAACGATTTTAAATATTTCTATCATATTGTAAAGGTTTGAACACACGAAGCATATACGACTATCTGGTAAAAGGTTTAATGCATAAGGCAACCAGTGCTAAAAAAATTAATCATGGTGACTGATGATTGACCAACCCGTACTAGACCTATATATTTTTCATTCTCAAAAGTCGAAGCCTAAATCAAACTGCATTAGGAACAAAGTAAGTCTGATTGCAGCACCTAATACCAATCACGACAGTAGGTTTAAAAGGGCACTCGCTGAGAAAACCGCCAGTTGCTATAGCACCGCGACTTAACTAATCGACTTCTCTAAGCTTAGAACTCTCATTGAGTGCAGAAAGTGCCTACCTGTTAATTAGCTAATAAATTACTTAGCGCATTTTACGAACTTATACCAACTAGCGTATTGTACAAACACATTTTACGTTAAACGAGTTATTGAGTATAAGCTTTAAACAACCTACATTTAGAGCATATTCAAAATAACTCCATGGGTTGGCTAACAAACGGTAAAAGAAAGCATCGCCAGAGATAAAATATGGACTTATAAAAAAGTCAGAAATCGTCTTGACGGTTTTAGACTTTTTGTGAGTGATCAAAGCTTTTGTGTTCCTTAAGGACTAATGTCCTTTTGGTGCAATGCTATAATAAGCTGGCAATAGTAAGGTAGCTACTGATTTTACCTAAAAAAATAAAAAAGGATTTGGCCGCAGATAAATTGATTGTGAACGCAGCTTTAAAAACCGCGATTTTATAAGTAAAAATGTGTGTAAACAAAAATAGAGCTAACCACTTCTCAAAAATATAAAAACGTTAGAACTCAAAAGCAAGCCAGACAAATACAGCACAGAGTATTCCAACAAAATCCTTTCACAGTTCACGCGTTTTCGAATAAATAACATAAATACGTATTTAAAATGTCCAAATGTGTTCACATCTATACTAATACCTATTTGTGATATTTTTCCCTTTTTACGTTGATTTATTTTAGCCATTCTAACTAATATATAAATGCGAAAGTGAGTTTGTTTGTTTGTTGCGATTTGGACACACAAGTGCTATATTGCCCAGTTCTCAGGTTGTCGCATCTATCGTCTATAGATCCACCTCACCGGTATGTTATTTCATCATAATAAACTCCAAGTAGTTCGAAAGTTAAATATTAAGACCATTATTTTTTTTCGTCATGATTTGTTTTTTCTAACACCAAAAGTATATATACCATTTCTTCGCCCTGATCAACAAATAAAATGTCTCACTAAAATCACAAGCGAAGCCTCGCAGCTGCTCTCAAACAATCTTCATGTTTACAGCCAGTTTCTAAAACTGTTTGCAATATTATACCATTACATTCCGAGCTGAAATTCTGCCTCAAAAGAAAACATTTTTGCGAAACCTTTAGATCGCTGAAAATCTGAGACATTTTCTGGTGATACCTCACCTTAAAAAGCTCGCCCATCGTTTGAATAATTTCCTTTCCACGAACATTCTGATGTTTTCCTTTTGTTTTATAAGCAATTCAAAACATACAAATGCCACAAGAAAAATAACTTTTCCTTCCAAAAGTGGCCTTGTGATACTTATCAAGGAAAAACGATAAAAAAAGTGTCAAACTCCAGAGCGTCCATTATTCAAACTTACCGCCCGACTTTTTTAATTTCCTTAAAACAGGAGAAAAAACTTTTTACCTCCATTTTATAGTTGTTGGAGCCCCTGAGTCAACAGACTAGCGAGGCTTAGGCAAACATCAGAAGCGGCTTGTGTTTGTATAACGTTCCTAGTGTTGCTGGAGACAGTGCCTTCGACGACTTGATGGAGTGACCCAGTTCCGACGAGGTCTGCCACCACATCAATTAGTGATATCGATTTGAGACCCTGAGTCACGTGTGTCAAGGAGACGCATGGTCTATTAGCCACAAATTCTGGGAAACCGAATTTTTTGCATACATCCACAATAGCAATATTTCTAAGCTCTTCGCAGAATTATAGTCCGTCTATCAGATATATTGCTACATTAGCCAGAAAAACACATTAAATTAGCATTGCAAAGGTCTTGTATCTAAGTTTCAAGGCTGTATGCCCGAAACACACAGAATCCCTGCTAATTAGTCTAATCTAGTTTTAAATCGCTTTTCCAGAAGATTAGTGCTTTAGAATGAGTAGGTAAAGTCTAGAAATCCTAATCACGTAACACAATTTCATTCAATGACAATTGTGATACCAAAAAAATATTTTGCAAATGAACATGATATCACTTTTACACATCTATTATTCGTTTTATATATAAGAACGTTGCCGAAGGCATTTCCTAACTGAAAATCCCTGAGAAGAAATACCGAAACAAACTCGGAAGAGAGAACATACATTGCGCCGATTAACTATGAATAAGACAGATGTTTCAACAAGTGAAGCAATGTTTTACACTTTGGGGAAAGAATGACAATTGTATCGCCATGTTTACGGTAGTATCTCTAGTAGTCCGTGTGTTTAAGTAATTAAGTAGTGAAGGTATTAAACATTTTGAAATTCTAGGCACTGTGGTTACCCATACTTAACGAAATAGCACATTAAATAATATTCCTGTGTGTGGAATGCTCTGAGTGCCTGGCATTTACATGAAACCGTACATATACTTCATAACTTGAACCTCAGTTTATACAACATGCATAACTGGTGGCATTTAAAAGGAAACCTCAAAAATAAAGTAATAAGTGAGATATTTTTGGTTCAGTTTTTGTTCCATAAACTCTTTTTTGTGTTATATCTTGTGACTTAGCTCACGGGTCGTACGATTAAAAATTAAGCACAGTCGGTCCGTGGATGGGTGACCATCTATATCAGACCGTATCTCCTGAGTGCCTTCGCTGGACCCATAACTTAATTTGTAGACTTTTGACAGTCGTTAGGGGTAGTCAGAAGCCAGAAAATCTGACAACCAGCCTTAGTCTGAAACTTAAGGACATATGGGGCTGCGAGATATTCGAAAGAGTTACCGCTTCTGGAATATAAAGGGCTGAGGAAGGGTCATGGATAGGTTTAAGTCAGTAAGAGTGTAACACTTCCTTTTGCCCCACCCATGGTGGGAGGAGTCATTCAATGATTTGCCATCCGAAAAAAGTATACTTTTCGTCCGGGTGCTTGAAGTACTTTCCTTTGAATACGGGAGAAGTGGGAAAACCCTAAAGTGTAACAAACCTTGCGCTAAGAAAAAGACGAGCGGTTTTATAGCTCGATATTATCAAGCTCCGGTGTCATTTGCACTGGTATCCGCCACACAATATTGCTCGCTACCGACACCCGTCCTCGCGCCACTCCCAGCAGTGCCGGGTATCTCGTTAGATTTTATTTCATTGATATTTTATCATCTCCGCGTTCATAACGTCGAGTGCTATAGATTTAGATTACTTGAACAATAAGCCCTCTTCAGTCCCTTTACTACAAAAGAAAACTTCACAAAACTTTGCTGTGTCCATATTGACTGGATGTTTTTACATGCCAACTTGTTATATTAAGACACCAGCCTTTTCCCGTGGTTCCACCACATCTCCTGAGAATCCTAAAAGTTGAAGATTAGGTATATTTTTAACTCATCTACTTTTGCAACGCCTGAAAATCTTAATTAGCTGTTTCTAATATTATAAAGAGAATTTTACGAACCTGCAACCTTTTTATTATTTTACCATCGTAGGTATGAAATTATTCAGCAGCTCGGCACGTAAGTGACCGTACATATCCGGAGTTGGTGAACCTGGCCATCCGCTTTCTTTAAAATACTTAACAAAGTTGCTTTCTCAAAAATCATGTTGTAAACCAATCTAATTGTATTTTCGTTACTATGCCTTTTCTCTAGTCTAGTCTCTAGTAGTATAGTCCTAGTATCTAGATTGGAACTAAATTTGATGGTTTTTAAGGCGGCTTCCGGAATATTCTTTATGACTAGATTATTAACACAGACTTTGACGCAGTTAGGGGTATGATTATTACGTTAATGATCACCCATCTGACTGTGATATTTGTATAAAAAACCGGCCAAGTGCATGTCGGGCCACGCACTATAGGGTTCCGTAGTATGTTTTAATCGATCGACTATAACTCTGTAACCGGTTAAGCCACTTTATGCGTATGGGAACTACCGTAAAAAAATACATAATTTTATTTTACCACTTTGTCATATACATATATTATATCCATACCAAATTTCAGCTTTCTAGTACCAAGAACCTCTGAGCTATACCGCGGACAGATAGACAGACAGACATGGCGAAACTGTAAGGATTCCTTGTCGACTACGGAACCTTAAAACGCACAGAGCTCACTTAATTTCGCTAAAAATGTTCAACTCAATGAATGCAGTGCCCTCCAAACTTAGGGAAGAGGAAAACTCCAACTGAGGGAAATAGGGAATCTCCCTCTCGTATCGTAATCCTTTGTGCAAAGAGATACGGATTGTTCGGCTCAAAGCGCGCCAACTTCCTAAGTTCCGAGCGCATTTAGTATTTCAACGAGGTAATTAAAAGTTCTCGCTAACGGGCCACGTGTTTTATGCAGCGCAGTTTTAATTTAAGCTGATAAAATGAGATATCACAACGATTGCAAGTGGAATTTATTTAAAATAGCTTTTTCCTGCGTTTTTTTTCCCCGCATTCTGTTGGAACTAATTCACACACGCGGGTAAAATCTTTCCATGTCCTGCTCTAGGATTCAAACTATCTCCATATCATATTTAATGCAAATCGTATGATTCATTAACTAAGGATGTGTGACAACACTACTGGATTCGTATGCTAATGTACTGATTTTTTTAGTAATATTATGGTTATATAATTTTGGTATACTACGTGCTGCTTCCAGATCCACTTGCTGTCGAGGATAACTACTTCATTTATGGACAGTTAACATTACCATTATTCCGTCATCATCATTACCATACCAACCAAACGAACCCTTTTCAATTATTTTATTTAAAAACATTACAAATAAAGTGACGCATACACAATTAAGACAGTATTTTAGAATATAACCACGTATTGTTGTACATTTCAATTAATTTGAAGCTCATGTTCACATAAGAGTGAGTCTCTATAATGCCTGAAAAACATGTCTGTAAATTACAAACATTAGAAGGCTGTTCCGGGCACAAACTTCACTTGTACACAGCGTGTATTTATTACACAAACGTCTTTATGTGTCGGGCTTTTATTCACAGACAATCTAGGTAGTATTTTATTTTATTTGCACTATAAATACTGCCATATTTCACCTTCTCATCTAATAATTAAAAAATAGCATTTTTCATTACACAGCTAAATTATTCTATCTAAATATACTTCTAACATCTTGGAAAAGTTATATAATTTTACTGGCTTTTTTCCGCGGTTTCACCCGAGTCTCGAAGAAACTACTTTACGCACCCGAATAGACGGTATAGCCTATAACCATCCAAACTCAAAACTTGTTTTATTTATTTCAAATAGGTCTTTGCAGGCTCTTATGAAACGTCAAGCTACTTGGACCCGGTTGTCTGCCGAGTCCCCGTTTATCTCCGTATCTTTCATCCAAATTGGTTCTCTCCTTTTACCGTGAAACCGTAACAAACGAACAAATAAAAAAACTCACTTTCGCATTAACTAATAATATTAGTTAGTTATTTAGGACTAGCTTATTAGTTAGTTAGGACTAGCTTTCCGCCAGCGATTTCGCCTGCGTATGCTATACGAATTCAAATTAAAAATGAAAGAGTTTTATACAAACTTTGCCCCCCCCCCCCCCTTTTTCACTTAGGGTTAGAATTTCGGAAAATCCTTTCTTATCAGAGACTTACGTCATACAAAGAACACACTCACCAAGTTTCAGGTCTCTACGATCAGCGGTTTAAGCTGTGCGTTGAGACATTTGTCATTTAGGACAATGCATTTTATATGTATAGATTATTCGGCTTCTCATAACAACGATCTCATTTCAGAATTGCGTCTCCAAGTAAGATTGTTACAGTTCACCCTGTATACACATATAGGGGGCTCCAAATACCAGCAGGGGCAATGGTCGCGCAAATTGTTATGAGCCTCATTAATTAGGGGCGGGTATCACGACATTTGGAACGCATTCAAGAGCTCTGCTTACACACGACAATCATTCCGTACGTATCTACGTACTAGGATGTCATGGTTTGTGTACAGAGGAAGAATTTGTAGCATTTAAGCTTACACGATTTATGTACGAGAGGAGGCAGGTCGAAGTATATTCGAAGTATGGGTATGTTGTGTGAACGAATAGCTACTTTCACAGAATCATTTGAAAGTGGAGATAGTGAAAAGTAAGGAAGGTTTAGTGACTGAATGGTTTACGACCGTTCTGTCCTCAAGTTGTTATAAAACTCAACCAATCTTCAAGAAACGAAGAATGTAAATAGGAATCTAAAAATAACTTAGGATAGTCTAGCCTAGTCTTTTCCCAACAGTGTTTTACATGGAGCGACTGCTTATCTGATATCCACAATCCAGTTTCCGAGTAACACGATACCCCTTGGTAAGACTTTCTAGCTTCTGACTACCCGTAACGACTGTCAAAGATCTACAAATGACAGCGGACCGTAACATGCTTTCCGAGGCACGGATGAGTCTCACTATGACATAGATCCACGGACGGACGGTCGACCCGTGCGGCTGTTACTTAGCCACGAGCTCTATTCTTTTTCGAGTAAATTAATTGATTCAAATTCGATGTGAGGAATATCATTTTTTGTTAATATTTACGTGCGATAATGTTGCGTTAACAATTGCAATCGAATGGCACTTATACCATCCCAGTTGACGTGTGCTGGGATGCATTTGTCATGCACTAATGGGAAAGTATTGATGTGCCATCACTCAAACAATTCCACGCTCAGTGGACAGTTTTGAACGATGACCAAAAGTTTCCGATTATGTTTTGCTGGTAAATAAGCTAATATAGCTAAAATACTAGCTGTTTCCCACGGTTTCACCCGCGTCCTGAAGCAACTACTCAACGCCCCTGAATTTATATTAGCCAATAACCGTCGCTTGGGTCCCATCGATATCTGTACCACATTTCATCCAAACCGGTATAGCCGTTATACCGTGAAAGCGTAACAAACTTACTTTAGCATTCATAATATTATCTTAGAAAATATTTTTTTATAGGAGAGGATATTTATGATAGGATACGGTAGGATAAAGATTAGGATTAGTAATACAGTAATACACACACACACACATACAATCTGTTGATAATTATTATGAAGCTGAATTTATGAGCACTGTGAGTTGTGTCTAAACATATCTAATTCAAAAATCAGAAAAAAAAAATTATTGGTACGCTATTCCTCAAAATAAATTTTCACAACCTTAAAATATAAAATAAATATAAATATACGAAAGTAACTGTATATCTGTCTATTGCACTTTCACGGGAAAAAGCTAAACCGATTTAGGAAACGAAATAGCATATTTTATTCAGACCGTGGATACTCGTAAATAAAATTAATAAAAACAGAGCCGAATCCAGCCAACCACAAGTTACAAGCCTTATGACAAACATGATAAAAGGCCAAGTTGCCACAGAACCCGTAAGGCGTTTCATAGCCATAAATTGAAATGGGTATCGTTATCATATCGCCTTTGATTCCATTGTTCAGGGGAATAACAATAGCTACGCAGTGACGATTATTGATGGTGACATCTTACGCGACGCCAGTAACCTAAATGTATAGGCAGATATATAATATATAGCAAACATTTGTCACAATGTGCCTGAGTATTATATAGTGTACCGAACTTTATTAATTAGAATGATGTTACTAAGAACAGGAGTCTTCATTCTTCATACTTCAAATTAATCTAGATTGTCAGTTTCTAGTCACAGTCAAAAAATACAGAACATTTTATAAAATACCTGCGATGTCGGCGAATCACATGATAATATTTACTTCCTAAAATGTGTATTTTCGATACCAACTTCGAAAACACTGACCAGTGTTTCAGTGCTAAATCAAATGATTATTCACTTTACAGAGAGTTTTTCTAGTCAGTTGATATTTTATTCTTCTAAGTCATAATGTCAAAATGTCAATTTTTTCCTAAAAGGGACTTTTGCTATAGTTACCTTTACTACTTAATTTAACATGCACATTTTCACAGCTATATTTTGCTCCGCTTAGGCAGCACACGGAGCTCCTCAAGCCGCCGCACTGCACTACAACAATGTTAACGATCTCATTACTAAAACCACAATACCTGAGCGCTCTTCAATTCATTAATATTGCTTCCACATTCTCGTCTACTCAGTGCGGAAAGTTGGAGAAAGATCCACAAGTACTCGCGAACAATCGTCTAGTTCCCCTCATTATGAGTCGTGCTAGCCGCCAGCCAGATGGAAATCTCCGCATAATCCAACTTCGGAACCGGACTACGGATATTGCCTTTCGCTATCGTTGAATTAAACAAACTGCTACTCACTCAGTACAATATCGAGGAACTTATACCGGAGGTTTTAATTAGTTTCTCATTCCGATTAAATTGTTTTCATAATTCATAGGCTATGCGTGACTAAGTACCTACATAAAACTTGGCTGAGCGATCAATGAATAAGCTTAGGCGACTGGATGGGCAACCATAATTACCACAGCGGACTTTAGGCCGGAGAGTGTAGATCAGGAGCTATTTACACGTATTATGTCAGTAGGTAGTAAAAAAAACCTGACACCAACTCTCCGATAAAATTTATATGTGCCATCTTATTTGTAATGTACACATTACACCTTCGCCCCCAAATTGTCAGATTTGCGCAGTGCTCAATAATTCAACGCGACTCCTCCGGTCTTACCAGAAACGAAACATAAAAACTTTACGGCCAATAAAAATCCAATCCAATTTCTTTCGAAAACCAGTCAATATGGAATCACTCGGTTTAGCGCTAACACTAGCTGCGTTAGTTTCTGGAAGCCATGATACTGCTCAACAAGCAAACGAGTTCCCTTATATAGTCAGCCTTCATAGAAACAGTGACACAAGGAACTTCCTCTGCGCAGGCTCCCTGATAGCCACCACGTGGGTCCTGACTACTGCACACTGCTTAACGAAAATTGCGTGTAAAATCCGCTTCATTGATACGTTGAGCCCACAGAGCTATAACTACAGCCAGATACTGCAGCGATTCCATCACAGAAACACTCGAAGCTTTCACCCTGTTCTGCCTAGTAACCGGCTTACTCCTAAAGCAAACAACATCGGCCTAGCGATGGTCGAAGAAGTGCCCCACAAGAACTTTGCCCTGTTGTCGGGCTTAGATTACTTTACCATATTGGGTCGTGAAGTTACGTTCTTCGAGTTCAAACTTCAAACGATGCTTAAAGCAAGAATTTATCAGAGTAACAAGGGCCGAATAATCGACGTTAGTCTCAAGCGGAAGCCACCGCAAATTGGTTTTGGTCACAGGCCGAAGCCACCGCGACCTATCAAGGGCCAGAATACTCCAGGGTCTGAAGCGAACGAGTCGTTTACCATAGAGAATATGAGATACCGAATCGGTGCTGGTGTTGTCATTTTGTGCGATGACCACGATTTCCCTGGTCCGACAATATGTGTGGCAAAAAAGTGCTTCGGCAGTCAGAGTGATACCGACATGCCGTCCACACTGCCCGACTACGGCGCTCCTCTGATGCATGACAATAGGATTGTGGGCGTCACCACTGAAGTGGAAAACTCTTACTCAATGTATACTCCTGTAAGCCCTTATCTGGACTGGATTCATGAGGTGATGAAGGGAGATAATTAACTGAAACCTACATGTCCTCACCTGCAACTCTTACAACAATACTTGCTTAAAAGTGTAACGGTTGTTTTTCTTTTGTATTTTTGCATGCAATGTAGTCTTTACCTTGTATTTATAAAATATAGTTTATTTTGTTTGTATTATTTGTAATGGTTAGTTGCTTTATTTCATTCACCATCATCATCTACAGATGTTTATTTCATATCTTCATTTGCTAGCCTTTTCACAACTATATTGGGGTCGGCTTCCAGTCTAAACTGGTTGCAGTTAAGTACCAGTGTTTTACATGGAGCGACTGCCTATCTGATCTCCACAAACCAATTACCGTTGGTAAGACTGGTTGTGAGTCTTTCTGGCTTCTGAATACCCGTAACGACTGTCATAGATCTACAAATGACAACCGGGACCAACCGCTCAACGTGCTCTCCGAAACACGGAGGAGTCACGCACATAGATGGTCACCCATCCACGGAACGAGCGCGCCAAGCGCAGCTTAACCTTTGATTGGTCGACCCGTGCGGCTGTTACTTCGCCACGAGCTCCCGATATTGTTTTTTTTTTCTTAAATTCAAAATAATCCACGATTCGGTAAATACTATTTGTTCTATCATATTTAATTAAATAAGGAAGATCTTCCGTTCGTTTATTAATAGAAGTGGCGTTTATTATCTGAGGCAAGATGGCGCTCGGCGGGTAACAGCTTCCCTCATGAACGCAGAACGCGCCAAGTATTGTATTAAATCAAATGGACTGTAATTGAAGATTTAAAAGCTATTTAATCCATCTGTCGGATGTTTGTGTGTAAAAAACTCGTATTCCACAATTATAAGTACCTACATAAGGTCTTTCAAACTCGTTAGAAATTATGTTTGGTAAACCTATTGTCGCCACGGTCAGTGCATGATCAGATCGTGATTAATCGCTAAAAAGCGAAACTATCAATCAGGATTGTTATCAGAGAACTACTTAGGCTATCGTTAATTAGGTATCAGACACAATTTAGTCGGAAAAAACAAAAACACAAAATCAATATTTTATTATAGTAGTCTTTTTCTTGACCTTGCAACTAGCTTGACGTTTCATAAGTGCCTGCAAAGACCTATTTGAAATAAAAACATTTGAGTTTTGAGTTTTTTGAGTTTTGACCGATTTTATATTTCACTATATCTTTACACTATTTACGTTACCTTGAAGTAAGCTATGATATTATGTTTTATTAAAAAAAGCCTTTAGCCTAGAAAGACGATATTTTCATGTCAGGAATGTCCAACAAAACGAAGGACCAAATTAAGCGAGCCCTATTATGTAGACTTAAACCTAATATCCTATCAATAGCGTCCGGCGCTACCGGTAAGCGCGACCGTCCAATTTTATGTGTTGGTACTTCCGCTGTAATCTTAGGAACAGAGGAAGTTTGCACACTCCGTACCTGCCCCGATAGGGGTAAACAAATAGGGGTGGGGGTAATCATCCCCTATTAGGGGGATAGAGCCGGTGCGGCTAACTACCACCCTATTAAGGGCTGTAACTCGTTGCTTGCTACTGTCAATTGGACAGCTGGTGGAGCTAAAGAGGGTTGACACGCGCAGGGTTGATTAAACCGGAGCATGTCTCTCTGGTCATCGGGAATTAATTTAATTATGCAACAGTGAGCGTGACGGAATGAGAGCGTGTCAATTATCAGTAATGCATTGAAAATGTGAATACAAATAAATAACCAAATAAAGTTTTATGTTATACTAGCTGTTTCCCGCGGTTTCACCTGCATCCCGAGGGAACTACTTAGCGCACCCGGGTAAAAAGTAGCCTATGTTGTTCCTCAGAGTCTATTCTATCTCTGTACCAAATTTTATTTATATCGGTCCAGTAGTTTTGGCGTGAAAGCGTAACAGATAGACAGACAGACAGAGTTACTTTCGCATTTATAATATTTGTAAGGAGTAAGGATTTATCATGATAAGAAAATAAAAAAATATAGTTTTTGATGTATATATATACTGTATTTTTTTTAACTAACAGTAAAAAAAACTAATTAAAACCTTCTTTGAAGAGCAGTAGAAATAAGTGAACACCGATGTGCACCACCCCTTACTCCTTACGGCTTAACACACCTCGTTACTTTTCATGTTTCCAAAACTACTAAGCTTTATGTAACCAACTCAAATATAACTAAGTAAAAGCTGTTAATAACCTGACCAAATTTTCTCGTGACTCAAAGCGTTAGACATTTATGGGTCACAAGTTCGAATCTCGGCTAGCAGCTATCGGCTATCGCCACTACCCATCCGTAACTGAGCATAAATCTCAGCTTTACGGAGCCGCACCCCGGGAAATATACCACGTAGTAAGTTCAGATAATATTATTATGCTGATATTTGGGGAAACTGTGGCATGGAAGGCTCCCCTACTGGCTACTTAATATTCCAATTTAATGCGGTCTAGAGGTGAACTAATAGGCGTGGCGCAATAGACCTCACTAAAAATATTATCTTGTAAAAATAATTCTTAACATTAAAGTCACGAATAATTTCAAGTCATTAAAAGTGGATTGCAAGGTGTCCGCACCCGCAAGGCCTTGCGATACTTGGGTGTGGTAAAGCATCGACCGGCACCAACAAAATGATCATGTTAAGAAACATTTAATAACAGCAAGTACAACAAAGAAATTCTTATTACTAGCTTTGCGCCAGCGGCTTCGCCCGTGTAGGCTATACGAAATCAAATTATAAAAGGACGAGTTTCATATAAACTTTGCTCCCTTTTTCACCCCCTTAGGGTTAGAATTTTGGAAAAATCTTTCTTATCGGATGCCTACGTCATACAAAGAACACAGCCTCCAAGTTTCAGGTTTCTGCGATCTGCAGTTTAGGATGTGCGTTGATCAGTCAGTCAAGCATTTCATATGTATTGTATGGACAACACGAGTATGGATAAAATGAATAAATTTTATTTAAAAAATTATACTCTAAGCCACCACTGTCCGCTTCTAACTCTTACGTATTCGGGCATCGTCTCCGAGGGGCCCACGACGGCCACCGCCGGGCACCTGTCGTACAGCACCTTGTCTGCCAATCCCCTGAGGTTTTGCACCTTCATCCCACACAAACTGTTGTTGATATCCTGCAGTGACTTCCTTCCGCAGGTGTATAGCATCTGTTTGCCGATATCATGTGAAGACTTCACCACGCTGTCGAATGTGCGCGCCAACTTCAGTCGAACGTGGTTTAATCCTCTCTCAAGATCCGTGTGTTGCACCATTGTACACAAGTGCATCCATTGCTCTTGAATGTAAGACACTGCTTCATCTAGCAGCCATTTGTCCCCGACAAAGTACACGCCAAACAGTCCCACGTCGCGGTACGCTATGTAAAACGACTCGTACCTCTCACACACTTTATGCATCGCAGCCGCCCGGGCGACCATGGGGGCATTGTTCACACCACCCCCCTGACTTCGGTCCCAAGAACCAACAATGTACTTCAAAACCAGCATGGGGTAGTAATGGGGACTGTGGTACCCTGGCGCTTCGAACCCAATTGCTACGTGGCAAAAAGGCATAGAATCATCGCGAAATATTACTTGAGATCCAGAGAACCGGTTGGGCCCCGGCTCCGGCTCGCAGCATGGCTGGGGTGCTATGCACCCGAACCGCGTCTCAGCATACTGCATAATCTTCTCGTGAGATATTTCGCCGGACGTCGCCAAAACAAATCTGTACGGCTGGTAGTGCTCGCACATGAAGTTGGCAGTAATGTTAGCGTCGAACCGAGCTAAATTCTCTGTAGTACCCATAACGCGCTGCGCAAGCGGTGTACCCTGAAAAGCTGTAGCATGCAGGTAATCGAACACCACCTGTTTGGGGTCGGCGTCTGCATCGTTAAGCTCCAAGCAAATGTTGTATCGTTCCTGGTTCATCTCGTAGTCGTTGAGATCAAGTTCGCAGATGATCCTGTACAGTTTGTCCACCGCGGTGGTTGCGTAGTCAGAGGGGAGAATCACTGAGAACACCTGCATCTCTCTCGTGGTACGCACTGTCATCTTCGCTGCCATAGCAACGACTGCATCCTCTAGTCTGGCCTTGTTCATCGTTCCGAATCCCTTGAAAGCCATATGCTCGATGAGGTGCGTGAGTCCGTTGGTGCACACGGTCTCGTACCGCGGGCCCGCGGCCACCGTTAGCGACACGCACGCGAGGGCGGAGTCGCGCTCCTCCGTGGCTATCCTCACGCCATTATGCAGGATCGACACCTGCGTGCAAGGGTCGATGGGCTCCACAGGACACCAGCAACATCTTCGTGTACAACTCCTGGTGAGTCTGGAGGCAGTATTTAATATTGTTTTCAACATTGTTTTAAAATTGTATGTATAACGTCATGTGAAATTTATTTTTCTTGGTTACAGGATTGAGAAATAAGTTCCTATATATTGTAATAAAGTCGGATTACGAAGGAGGTTCAATGAAATCTATCGAAGTATTTCTAACATTTATCGTTATGGTCCTGTAAATCACATGCATCCTCATAGTGTTATAAAGACTAACAGAAATTCATTGTAATGTGTTCGAACTAACGCGCGCTTCTGTTGAATTGTTATGCATATTAATGAGATAATAGCACCTATTAGAGCGTGCCGATAATACCATCTAGTGTGTACACTGGCCTGTCTACACTAATCTAATGCCGGTAATCTAATGTTGTGTGCTCGACACTATTGTTATAATGTTATTGACAAAATTAACTGGATTATGCATGCAGCGATGTTATGACGACTCAAAGATCTTTTCACACATAATTTTATTGGCCTCACTTAAATTTATAAAGTGAAAGTACCTCTTTATTTTTCTTTGTCTCGACGCTCTGATCTAATTGAAAATGTTAAATCATATTGTTCGGTTGCATCACGAGTCTACAATGTAACCTACATGTACCTATACAATACCGAGATCACTGTATTGCTATTAATTATTTAGAGATCCTTATGTTGTTTGTCATTCCTCTGTTTGTACAGCAAGTGCAATAGTATATACTGGTGTATGTATTACCTTACGTATGTTTCGTCGAGTGGTATGGTTCAAGAACGTTCTGGGAATTCCTTTACTCTAATTTCATCCGTTTGCCTTAGTAGAACAATATAATTATGAAGCTGATGTAGGAATTCATGAGATCTAACCAATTAATAACAAAAATTGAATTTTATTTTTTGTGATTGTACCCATGTATATATAAAAACTATGTATTGCTTCGTTATTTATGAGTTGTAAATAACGGAGTTCATAAATTTTTTACGAGTTTAAGCATGGCTGCGAAATGTTTTGCACGTTGTGTTTCGGGGGCATGAGTGTGATGATTGTATCCACGCTGGTCTTCGCAGTGCTGCAAGCACGTCAGCTGCTGGCCGACGAGACCCGTCGCATCTACAGAGGCGTCGACGACTCCGCAGGGAAATACCCTTACGTAGTCGCTCTTGTCAAGGAATACAGGCGCTGCACCGGCACGCTCATATCTCCCAACTGGGTGCTGACCGCCGCCCACTGCCTCACCTCCGCTACCCACATACAGTACGGCAACATGACGGTACCTTTCAAAGATTCCGACTCCAAGCGACAAATTCTGATGACGGAGCAACCACCAGCGCCGTACATGATGGTGCCCGACCTCGGCTTGATATACGTCAACACGGTGCCCATGAAGAAGTACGGCATGGTGTCGGCGGTGGACTACAAGGCGATCCAAGGCCACGCCATCGAGTACGCCGGCTACGGATTCACCCAGAAAGAATACACGAAGGACATTGAGAGGATTTTCAAAATGGACCAGGTCCGGCCGCTGCAGCTCGGGTCGGGCGTCGCGACAATGTGTGAAGAGAAGGAGTTTGTGTTCGTGCCGTACTTGTGCGTCGCTCCCAAGTGCACAGAGAAGGAGCAGCAGACGCTCCCCGGGGACCCCGGCGGCCCGCTATTCTACGACGGCAAGGTGGCAGGCGTCCACATCGGCAGCCAGACACTCAAGTCCATCCGCTACTACACGCCACTCAGCCCTTACCTGACGTGGATACACCAGGTCATATCTAAACCACATAACTTTCAAGTTATACACAGGGCGAGCATTGACAACGCCAGTACTCCGATACAGTACATCCAGTATCATAATGTCTCTCGGTACCTGTACGGCTTAAAGCTCAGATTGCGAAAGTATCGGGAGAAAGTTTTGTCGGTTTTGCTCCGGGAACTCGTATAGCCGCCACGCTGGGGGCCCCTGCGGGAGCGACACAGTACAGATTCGCTGGTGACGTCATCAGGTCCTGTGTGAAGAGGACAAGGTTTGGTCGCTGTTTTGGTTAAGCACAATACTGCTTTGCGAATTTACGGAGGAATCTTGTATAGAAAATGATACGTGAACATATATTTTGCATAATATTGATGCAACCATTAAGAAATATTATACATATATGACAAAAAAAGAATTATTTCATTTTCTGCAACAAGTGTGTAATAATGGTAGTTTCAGAATTATTAAAGTTTTCGTACAGGTATTTTATATTTCCTACATATTAAAGAGCAGGTTTTGTGTTTTAGGAGTCCAGTCCGGAGCGAGTCTCGCTTAAAATTCCTCAAACACTTCAGCTTTGTGAGAACTATGTCGATGTGAATTCTGAGAGAAAATAACACATAGCTATTTAGTTGGGTATTTATGTAAAGTAGCTTTGTCTAAACAGTTAGTGACACGCGATATAAATACGTACAATGTTTATAGAATTAGAGAAAATTATTTAATTAGATGATTATTTATTCTCTCATCATCATATCTAGCTGGAAGCCCGGGACGAATGGTCTGATAAGCATAAACACCTAAACATCTACTAACTGGTTGTTCAAGCAAGCTGTTCCCGATCCCAACAATGTTACAGCGACCGACTAGACCCCGCTTACTGGAGCGGCCTCATCAATTTCTCCAGCCTACAGCACACTCCCGAATTCTTCCCAGGCCAGCCAGTCAAGACATAGCTGCTTAAGTTGTAAAAGTAGATAGCGCGGCGTGCGCGCCGGTGCTGCTGGTGCTGCTGGTGCTGATGGCGGTGGTGCCTCTCACGAGTACTCTATGACCGCTACACTTCGGGACCGCAAGCTTAGCACTTGTACCAGAACACTCCTTGCGCAAGCGTAAATACTGACAACATGCCACTAAAAAATTGCGACCAACATAGGTACAGTACGGCGACATGACAGTGTCGCGGACAAACTTAAAGACCTTTAAGAAAAATATTATAATTTTATTTGCTTGCACACCCAACTATCAGAGGTATTTGACAAGCTATAATTAATGTTTCCCGGCGGTACCGTCGAGTCGCAACACTTTATGTTGATCCCAGATTCATAGAGGATGGCTGATAGTCTTCACATCGGAGCAGGTGTTTAGGCAAAAGTGCCAAGTTTTATGGTTTTGAAATAAAGCGGTGACGTGCTGAGGCGCTCGGCTGCGGTGCTCGCACCGCCGACAGCAGCCCCAGCATGCACCCGCCGCGCATACTACTCCCACGGCACTCGCTGCGAAATCATACCCACATTTAATTTATACCACCTAAGTTTTATGGCTGTATCGCAATTTAAATGCTTTGTTACAAAAAATAAGGAATTTTCGATACAATTTTGGAACATTGATGGCAAAAAGTAATAAAATAAATAAATTTGTTTTACGACACATATTGTTACAATTTTTACGATCACTCTTTTTATGGCCGGTTCGATAGCTAGGTATGACCCAACTTCCGATTCATTAAAAAATATTAATACAAGAAATGATCATCTTGGAAGCTATTAAGGTAGGCATGTTTTTTTTTTTCGAAATTGGCTAAAGGTGTAAGGTAGCATGCTCACGTGTAGTGTTATGTTGATTTGAGCTTTATGTCAGCGAGGAAGGAGAACCGCTCATTACAGTATGCAACAGTAACTTTTCAGACTCGAGCATGCTTGTATAGTTGGTTCGAATAATTCAGTAACACGGAATATATCGTACGCAGGTAGAATGATAATATTGTAGTTGAGCGCTGCGCTCGTAGCATGGGAGGCGTGCGCGCGCTCGTGCTGGTGGCGGCGGCGTGCGCGGCCCGCAGCTCCGGCGCCGGCGGGCAGCTGCGCGTGCAGCACGGCCGCGACGACGTCACCGGCCTCCGCTTCGTGCTCGCCGTGCTCACCGAGCAGAAGCACCGCACGTGCACCGCCATCTTGATCGCATCCACCTGGGTGGTCACCGCCGCACACTGCCGGAACAGCATCTACGTACAGCACGGAGACATGACAGTGCAGACCGTCGAAATAACAATCATCAGCAAAATATTGAAACGGATTCGACATCCTAATTACAGGTCATACAAATCCGACTACCTGCAACACAGTGAAATTTTTAACGACATCAGCTTGATGAAAATTGAAGAAGTAAAGGCAGAGATCGCCCACTTGTCGGCCGTTGATTACAACACGCTGATCGGGTATGAAGCGGAATTCGCCGGCTTTGGTATAACTAATATTTCGAAGCATTATAACGCGATGCCCGATCATGTGAAGCCGTTACAGGTAGGCAGCGGCTTGATCGCGTCGTGCCGCGATCTCATTGAGAGGCTGTTCTACTATCCCAAGCTGTGCGTGGCGCCGCAGTGCGGCCCGCAGCCGCAGTCCATGCTGCCGGGCGACTCGGGCGGGCCGCTGCTGGTGGACGGCAAGGTGGTGGGCATCAGCGTCGCGGTCATCTACCCCTCCAGAGTCTCTATATTCACGCCCATCAGCCCCTACATGTCGTGGATACAACAAATTATAAAGGGTTGATCAAATATATAAGTTTAGTTACTTTAATTTTTAGTAAATAAATACATTTATAATATTTTCTGCAACTTTATTTTGATAAATATATAAAGAACAATGTCTTTTTGTCATGCAAGACTATTAATTGTCTCAGCACCATTCGTTACAAAGATGAGGTTACACCTCAAACATGAATTAGTTACAAAGAGATCTTAAATCCACCAGTGCCCCCCGGTCACACTAGTTCACCATACGGGCTGCTCTGCAATTGTGTTCACAATATGGCAAACATGGCTAATAGGGAAAAGTTTAAGTGAAAGCTTCAGATATCCTCAAGATATTAGCTTTCCGCCTCACAACACTGAAATAAACTGGGTGCGTATATTTCCCGATGAAAAGATCCGAATACCTACCCACTATTGAGTCAAACAGTCAACATTTAAAATTCAATAGGCCACGTGTTTCTTTATATATATAACATCGTTAGAACAAGGTTAAAAGCGGAAACGTAAAAAGCTTTTCCTTGTGAACACACGACACGACTTGTCAACGTGTTTAGCGCGTGGGAAGTGATTATTCAGTCGACACAAGTTCAGGAAATGGCAATAGGTCTTCTTGAACCGTGGGCTGCACGTGTCAGTGCCCGCGACGCTCACGTGTCGTCGCCTGAACACATGACACCCGTGTTACGTTGTGAAACCAGTCCATGTTCGCTTATAATATGATTTTGATGATCGTAAAAACTACGAAAATATTTTTTTAGATGCTATTGTTTCACTTTTATGAATATTGTACCTAATAAAGTGGTTTCAAATATGTTTTGGCAGAAAAATACATTAATTTGAAGAGGAAATTTTAATAAATAATTTATATACAGAAAATATAATATGTATAGGAACTTTAGCCCACAGTTGGAACATCGGTAACAGCGTGCTGGCGCTCTGAGTTTACCATCCACTACAATTTATTAAGTACCTACCACAAAGCGACACGGTGAGAATATAATATTTGTGTGTTCTTATCGACAAGGTCGAGTTGCCTGATAATGGGAATGTTTATAGGTGAGTTACAGAGCGTGGCATGCGCGGAGTGTGCGCCTCGGCGCTGCTGCTGGCGTGCATGCCGCTACTGAGCGCGGCGCTGTTCCGCATCCCCCTGATGAACGCTCCCCGGCGCCGGGTGCCGGTGCTGCGCCAGCCGCCGCGACGCATACACCTCCACACCTCACACAGGCCTGCTGCCAGCCCCTTCCGCCGCCTAGCACCTACACCACGCTCCAAATTCCGTTTACACAGCATCAACAGAATATTAGAAGACTTTGGCAACAAGTATGCTTTGTTGTCTCCTTACTAATATAAAATATACCTACGCGGTGCCACCGCGACACAGGTTCATTTAGTGAGCTATGTGACCCTGGCGGGGCTGCGGGATGTTCGAAAGAGTTACCGCAAAGGAACATGGATGGGTTTTAGTCAGTAAGAGTCTAACACTCCCTCCCACCCCACTCACGGCAGAAGGGGTCATTTCATGATTTCCCATCCCAACAAAAAAAGAGAGATATGACAGTAACCATGTACCTAAATCAGCTATACTGCTATACCAAATAGACGGGTGCACACAGTGCCCTTGACAGCATTTGGCATATTGTCAATGCGTGAAAGAAGTAGGTCCCTTACTATGGTCTTGACTTTAAATGTACACCTATCACTAGGTTCTTAAAAAAATCGAAGATTAGGTTTCAGGCCAAAGCATGCTGATGCAAAATAACTTGAAATTTGAATTTTCCAGAAGTATCTCCAGAACATATGCTGATGGCGAGGCCAGGAGTCACCGGCGACGTGCTCCTAAACGGCAATGCGATTGGTGTGATCGCGTCTCCTCGGGACACTTACAGCAATATCCAATCATTTCTAGCAAATAAATTAATTATCGATACATTCATAGTCTTAGTAATTGTGCTTTATTTAAAATAGTCTTTGTTGACAGTTACTCAATATGCGTGCCGAAGATCCTGAGTTTGAGTTTTCCAAAAAAATAATAAAATGCTCGGGAAATATTCATCGGGACGCATTGTAGGCGATACTATCATATAAGACTTCAACATTTTCTGCAACAAGTGACTTGAATTAAGCCTCGTCAGTTGTCAGTTAGGTATAGCTAAATATTACGCCATGAGTGGTCCGTGTGAAATCGTTCACTGAACAAGAAAACAAGTCAACCGGGCGAGCTCGCGCGGCGCTAAGTAACTACACAAGTACATGTGTTATACACACTAGTTGCGTAGATTGGCGCAACTTGCGAGCTGCTCAAATGAGACCCTGAAATGTAGCTCTATATACGGGTTCAGTTGCATTCTTAAAGAAAACTCCACAGGGACCCCATGACAATAGTACCTAAGGTACTTTATGTGAGCAAGAGTAAGTCTATATAATAATGTATAATGTGCTGATACCACTCAGGATGCAGTTATTGGCTTTTAGACTTCACATTGGTAAGATTATTCGCACACACATTTCGGGCATACTTTATTGTGGAATAAACTATCGGTATAGAGATGATAATGAAGAAGCCACAAACATTCTGAGATCATCACAAGTATGGAGCTATCTGCTATGGAGCCCGGAATATATGATCGTTCATTTTAACTCTTGCGTATGATCGGCATACGTATGCGTACGAATCCTGCTTTCAATAAAATTCTAAACTTTATGTCAATATAATGAATGGTCTATCGAAATGTCAATCAATGTCTACGTAGTATTGTATTCTCTTTGATGTCAATCAGCACATTTAAAAAATAAGTACTGACATTGCCAGACCTTGCGCTATTTTTATCATTTTTATTATTCAACGATGAACAGAGCAACAAGCATTCTAAGAAGAATATGGAAACCCTTCAAATCGTTTACTAGAAGACATACGTATCCGGCACCGTTTAGTCAATACCTACAAAATCTCCCTTGCACCCAATATTCTAAGCTGTTAAACGGGCTCACGGTCGTAACGGAGGAGCGAGAATGTTACAACGCGTGCATCGGCCTCTTCATGGATGCCGGCTCCAGGTACGAGAGCAACTTCGAAAATGGAATTGCACATTTCTTCGAGCACATCGCTTTCAAAGGTACAAATTCCCGAAGCAGACAAGATCTCGAGGCACAGATGGCGTGTCTCGGTGCTCGGTTCAAGTGCTTCACGACGCGCGAGCTGGTCGTCTACTATGTGGAGTGTCTGTGCCAAGATACCCCCCTGGCGGCCGACATACTCTCTGACTGTGTTTTCAACAACGCTTTTAACCCGAACGATATAGAGTATCAAAAGAGAACGGTCTATTCAGAAATGCTAGAACACGATAAGGACCCTAAGAAGCTGCTTTACGATTACTTGCATAGCTCAGCGTTTCAGGGCACACCACTCGCACAAACTGTGATGGGTCCTAGCTCCAACTTGTATAACTTTACTGACGTCACAATCTGTAGGTACCTATCCAAATGCTTCGACCCATGCAGGACGGTGTTAGCCGCGGCCGGCGGGATCAGGCACGACCAGATGGTCGGTCTCGCTAACTCCTACCTGTGCAAGCTGGAGCCCCTAAAGTGTCTAGATATGGACGCTTACAGATACACCGGCTCAGACGTGCGTTACCGCGATGACTCGATGCCCACTGCCCACGTGGTGGTGGCCGTGGAGGGGCCATGTTTATGCGACGACGACAAAATCGTGATGGACATAGCTCAATACATTATCGGTGGGTGGGACCGATCGCAGCCCGGCGGGCTGTCGCACCCCGTGCGGGTAGCGCGCGAGGCCTCCTACAGCGACTTCTGCGACTCCTACCAAGCATTCAATATAACGTACAAAGACTGCGGCCTGTTCGGAGTGCATTTCGTTGGCAAAATTATGTCCCAAGAGGACATGATGGCGCTGATACAAGACGAGTTTATGTACTTGAGTATCTGCGTCACGGAGTCTGAGGTGGAGAGGGCCAAGTGTTTTCTGAAAGCGAAGATTTTGTCGGAGACGGAGAGCTCCCTGGGCGCGTGCATGGACATAGGGCGGTGGACGCTGTATTACGGCTGCCGGCCGTCGCTGCTGCAGAAGATGAACGCCATCGACGGCATCACGGCGGAGCACGTGCGCGCGGTGTGCAACAAGTACCTGTACGACCGCTGCCCGGTGGTCGTCGCCATCGGGCCCACCGAGGCGCTGCCGGAGTACACCAGGGTCCGGGGGAACATGTGGTGGCTTAGATATTGAGTTTAATATTATTTATTATAATTGTTTTGTGATAGTTTCTTCGTGTAGTTTTCATTGCAATATGATCTTTATTAGATACCTACTGCTTTAAAAATTGAGAGCATAATAACTTCATAAGCAAAGTGTCCTTTATTTTATACTAGCTATGACCCGAGACTCTACCCACCTGCTTCTGCCCACCGCGTCGCAACGCCCGGGCATAGCGTCTACTAGCCTATAAGGCTCCAATCTTCCTCAATATTGTGGGCTATCAAATGCAGTGTGTTCTTCAATTGCAGCTGGTATTTCCAGAAATTAGCGCGGTCAAACTCTTCAGCTATATACGTATTAAGTATTGTATTGTAAAGCTGAAGGCTCTATACACCATTGTTTAATAGCGAGTGTAGGCATGCATTATCCTACACAAACTAAAAGGATCCAAATAAAACAATACTGATACAAAAGTTATAATTTATTATCTTAGTAAAGCTAAAATATAAAAATATAAAAGGTATTTGAGTATAAACAGAGCACATAGTCATGGTGACATTACCATATATATACAAATAAATGTACTGCTCCTTGTTACAAAACACAAAAAAAACACTTTCCGTTATCCGTCGCGAAGTAATATAGATATTGAGATACACATGGTAAACCGTGAGTTATTATGATGGGATTTCAAAAAACTTAGGCTAATTATAAGACAAATTTGAAAATCAGACATGAGAGAAGAGTTTCCCGTTACTTCCGTATGGTACTGATACCAATGTCGATAAATGTTATTCAGAAATATATAGCTTGCGTTTAAAATAAAGATTACATATTTAAGTAAGTACTTGAATTCATAACAAGACAAAAAGCTGTTTAGATATGTGTAGTTACAACAAACACTCATATTATCAGTATCACATTTATCGACATTATTTATATGTAATTAAAAACATGGAGCTGAAGATTTTAACTTAAAAATAAATATGATCACAACTTAGAGAGCTTAAGAGAATTTATCGCGTTTAATTTTGAACCATCTTCGTTGTATTTAATAAATATTAGGGCAGGTATTACAAAACTCACGCCACAAAGTTTAGATAATCGAGTAAAAATAAAAAGTTTGCTCTAAAATATAAATTTAATCGTCTTTACCGTAATATTACGATAGTCGAATCAATCGCAAAAAAAATGATACTCTGGTACTTTTGATCAAAAAATGGCGTCTATATTGAGAGCAACCATTAATTTTTGCAGGATTTAGAATTGTTTATATATTTACCTGCAATTAAAATATACTGAAAAAGCGGCACTTACTTCGAAATGGTTTCATCGTGTAAAAGTATAGAATACATATAATGTTCATCGTAAATTCGATACATGTACGTTATAAATTCGATAAGACTTATATTGATAAATAGATGTATTGAGCAATTTTGTTCAATTTATTTCGATACTGTTAAAACCTGTGTTATATATCTTCACAGTTAAATTTACGTATACAGTTCTGCAATGCAGTTATGAATAAGATTAGGAATGTAAATGACACAATGTTATGTTGAGAATTCCATTCAGTTTAAAATGTTTCGTATCGAAATCATCTTTGATCTACATTGAGACAGGGAGTCGTCAACATTTTGTAGTCAAACGTTCCCATAGCAGCCTTTACATGAGATTCGATCTCTATCGGACGAATACATAAATATCACTGCGTTTATGAATCACGAACTTCAACTCGGCACACATAAAAAGTCAGACTTTTGTCGTTCAGTGCTGCCTTAGAAAGAACATTTAAACTGCTGCCTAATGCAGAGTTGATTAGTTCCGCGATCATTTTAGTATCTAGTCTCAAAGAATACTGGCCAATTTTTGGACAATTTATTGTCAATTTTCTCATACCACAATATTTTTTCCAAAATATACACATACTATAATATATAAATAATGTAAAAATCGCTTATCAAGTGTGTATAAGAAATATAGTAACTAGAATAGTAATAAATGGAATGTAGTCTGTCTTACGGCGACAGCTAAGTTCGATAGAAGACGTGAAACATTAAATCTAATCTACGAATATCATTCTATTGGTTATTTTGCTTCGTAAAAAATACTTAATTATAAATGTTAAGACGGACAGTTTGATATTAATACGATTGATTAGTTGCCTAAAACGTGTCGTATGGCTGAGTGATCGTTGTGAACGAACAACTTCGCTTTAGTCCATTTTGAATTTCAAACAGTCGGCTTGGCTTACAGATCAGTACACTCGTTGGGATTTACTCTCATACATAGTTTTTGAAGAGAGGTATATATTTCCATCCAAGGGATAGAAACCTTGGATAACATGTGTGCAAGAATAAATAATTAAAGTTGAAAAGACAACACGCGTAAGTATAACCACGATGGAATTGTTCTATAGAGAAAACCAAGTGTAGACTTTACATTAAAGTAAGGAAAAAAGGTCTAAAATCTTTAATATTTGAGAATGAAGTCTGTACTAGAGAATTTTAAGAAGAAATAAGACCGAAACACATCGAAAGGATGATCAATAAAGCAGTTTCCGCGTACTAAACGCCTCGAACAAGCTTGAAATTTAAAATGGACCAAACTATCTTAAATACTAAGGTTTTGTCATGGATACTTAGATCTGTACTTTCAATGAATATTTGAGCACAACGTAGAAAGCTTAGAATATGGGTAGATACGCATCTGATACTGACACATCAATATATAATATCAATAGAACGATAAATGTGCGACAGTCGCATCTTAATCTTACCGTACAATATAGATTATTAATCGATTTTTATTACTGAGGCCGCCTCGTTGATTATGCTTCACAAACCATTTGAAATGTGTTCAGCAAATTTCTACCACTTCTCAAAACTACTTATCATTTTATCAGTTTGTGACTTCACAATAGATAATCGGCGTGACCAAACATGATTGCCAATTAATCAGCCGTTACACGACTACTCGAACATTAAATACAGCAACAGCAAAATCTTACACTTAAGACATTTAGAGAGTACATTAGAAAATTCACTTTACAACATTGTTGAGGCTACCTCCAATCTGACTTGATAACATACATCTATTTGGCAACACATTATACTGAGTATTACATAGAATAAGAGTAAAAATATATTCTGAGCGCTTTCATTGAGTACTAAATAAACTTGAGCGGGCTCTACAGACTATGTTTTAAAGGCAGTGGCGCTTCGTGTGGAATGTCGGCTTACATTGCACCATAGTTCGCTGTGACGACTCGAATCCTCATTGCAATATCCCGAGTATAACTTGCTAACTCTTCTAACATGCAAGATGCACGCATATTAAACATTTCTATTAAGCTACTTTGTTTTTCCACTATCAGTCGAGCTATTCGGAAATATTCTCACATCTCTGCCAGGTGCGAGCAATGGGAACAACATCGCCAGTGCGTTTAAAACATGGCGTCTAATATAAAGTATTGTGAGCATATCGTAAACGACAGAGGCCTTTCGGTTGCACCTTATACACTCGACATATACTATAATGTAAATAGCATTGGTATAAAAATAATTTGGTAAAACACATCATATATCAATATAAATGCTAAAAATCTACAAGAGCTATCGTTACTATGGAATGTCCTTAACTCATACCTCTTAATAATCTCTTTTATAATCTTAAAATCGCTACATTACTTATCCATAAATATCATATAATAATATAATTAGCAAAAAGATTCTATTTTTTTTTTAAGATTATGCACGCTTACGTCTAGTGGAATGTAAAGAGATTATTTTTTTCAATATCATAGTGTTAGTCACATTACCCCTTATAATATTAATGGTTAGTTACCCAAACCTTTGTAAAAATACACCGTTTATTGGACGTTTTTGTTTTTTTTTTTATACATTTTCTTTTTAAATCGGCGCGGACCCAGGGGGTCGTACAAAATATACATAAAGCGGCCGTCTCACTGCGGCGCCACACGGGCCACATCCAAGGTTCACCTCGTTACAATAAGAGAGCTAATGACTACAATACATTTCGACTTCATTACGATGGGACGATTCTTAAAACGTTAAAGCTATACACGCTTTAAAGCCTGACCAGACAAACGTTAACACGAGTAACCACATAATTACAAATACGACATTATCAATACCCGTGCGATGTCTTCCGGTCACAATTTGACGACAATTTAATACCTTATCTTATATTGGAATGTGTTCTGTCACCGACCAGGCTCGACCGGGCTCGACTGGGCGAGCCGCTACACGCACCCTCGCTCTCAACAATCATTAACCGAAGTTATTACGTTATCAGTCAAACTATTTCTTTTTCTTTTTCCTTACCAACACTTTACTTCAAATATACAAATAATGAGTTGATGCGTTCGTAGAGCGAGAGCATTACATTTCCAACGGTGAACCGAAGTGGATAGCATATCTTACATAAACAGTCGCTTGAAAAATATTGAGGTATAATTTTTATATTCTTAATACACCTAAACAACCCTTGTATAGTATTTTAAAAAATGTATACATCGCTAAAACTATGTTGTACGTATAAAATTGTTCACGTTTACGGGGACTTAATTAAGAACTTAAAAAAATATAACTTAAACTCTAAGTAAAGCATACATAGATGATTAATATACGATAACGTATTTTGTACTGTAAGGTTATGCTTTAAACGGTGATCACCCGGGGCGACCAGCGTGTTGTCATCATATCATGTTTGTACACTTCGACGCGGAATGGCAACGTTCGTTTGTTCTATATAATCTAATCGGTTTCTGTCTAGCTGCCTAAAATAACTTGTACTTGGTCTATTTTATTATGAAATATCACCTAAGATCCATTCTTTTACTTTATTTTTACAAACCATTTTAAATTTGAGCATTTTTATTCAATAAAAGAATGGGTGTTAGAATACAAGTTAGGTTGATTAATCTCGTTTCCAAGAAAAGCGCAGGATGGGCTCCAGCAAACGGCACATGTAACTAACCTACGCTACTGTAGATTCAATTCCCGTCACTAGAAGTAGAAGAGCAGAATCTAAATTCCTTCCAAAGTCCTTAAGTAATACTTATCAGTTACAGTTAAGAGTACAGTACAATAGAGAATATAAGAAGAATGGCATCAATCGCAGTCTTACGTCTAAGCAATATTGCAGAGTAAATGAGATTACAGACGAATTGCACACAACTGCATACGACGGAGCTGGCTGGCACCCTGCGCTTCACAAATACTAAGTAATATAATGCATCAATGTATATATTGTTTCAGTCTTTGGAATTTGTGTATTGGAATGTATTATATATAAAAAAAATGTATAATTCAGACACGATTCCTAAAATTTAGAAAGTTCCCTGATGTCCATTAATTTCTATAAAAAATATCGATGCTGACACTGCTTTTCAAAATTGATAAATGAAAATATTCCTAAACAGTACCAGCGTGTCTGTCTACTTCATAGGGCACACGCAGAACATCAAGGACTACGACACAATCTCGAGTTACAGTTAATACTTACAATAAGTAAAAATGCAGAGTATACAACTCATCAAATACAATTCTAATCTCAAGTTACGGAAATGCGTTCATAATACGTCTGTTAGACGACGAGTGACGTCATATGTTTAAGGGCATCGTACCTTGTAGCCCATTTTGAAGACAAGGTTTTTGGTCCAGTATGATTGCAGCGTGAAGATTCTGTATAGCCGGTCGGGGGGCACGTAGTCGTCGATGAGGGGGAGCCAGTCCATTCGACATCATACGGCCGAGTCGGTCTCGGTCTTGGGGATCACGGCCTCGGGGAAGTTGGCCGGCTCGGGGGTGGGCGGGAAGTTGCTCGCGTCGGGGGAAGACTTGGCCTCCGGGGTTGATGTTGAGAAACTGGAAGAAAAATGTTATTTTAGATTATTTTTTGTATGGCATCTCGCAGGTCAACATAGAAGGTTGTCGACTGCTTAACCGGGCTTGCCTGTGAATGAATTTAGGGCCTCCAGCCAGGGCTTAACTTACAAAACTAAACGACTACACGCTAAGGGCACCCCCTAGTGGGGTACGGGTCTCGGCTTAGGGCGTCGCTGGGGGAGGACAGCAAGGGTCAGGCTGGATCAGAATATATATGATTATTATAATCGGGAATTTTTAAGCTATTACTTAGCTCGCGGGCTTGTTACTTTTGAGTGTGGAATTACATTATGGTACAGATACCATGACCATCTCCTGACCATCTACGGCATAGCGAGACCCCTCCGTGCCTCAGAAAGTACATTAAGACGACCCCGGCTGTCCTTTGTAGATCTTCGACAGTCGTAGTCGGGTAGTCAGAAGCCAGAAAGTCTAATAACTAGTTTTACCAAGGGAAGGAGTTGCGTTAATCAGATAAAAACTATACTATGATTTTCCTACAATTTGACTATACTTTCACATTAAATTTCATCTAAATCGGTTCAGCCGTTTTGCTATGAAATCCTAGCAGACAAAATTTCATCTGAATAGGTTTAGCCGTTTTGCTTTGAAATCGTAGCAGACAAAATTTCATCTAAATTGGTTTAGCCGTTTTGCTATGAAATTGTAAGACAAAGAAGAATTATTTTGGAATAATATTAGTATAGAGGGAGGAACTGCGTCACGCAATTAGATAAAAAACATCATATGTCTTTTTTATAATTTCACTATACTTTCATATAGATTTCATTTAAATTGGTTAAGCCGTTTTGCTATAAATTGTAACAGATAGACAAGTGTTAGTTTGGTATTTGTAATATTAGTATATTTTTCATGATTTTAGTTATTTAACTGTTTATTTTTATGTAAATAAGGATGTTTCAGTAAAATTATAATTTAAATAAATGTTTATGTTATGTAAGATAGTTGTTGTTTTAAGAAATTTTGATTAAAATTATTGATTTGCTTTGAGTACGTGTAGTAATTTATATTTTTTTTATATTAGATATTTTTGCCTAGTAATAGGTCAATAAACAGGCTCATATTTTCGATTCAAGTTGGGGGTGTACAAAACGTACATCCGGTCCCAGCTGACGTACGCAGCCTCCGCCTGGCTCGCCCTCACGGCCGAGTCGCACAAGAAGAAGCTCCGCGTACAACAAAACCAGGTACTGCGCTCAATCACCGGAGCTCCTCGGTTCGTGAGGAACAGTGTGCTCCACAGAGACCTGCGCGTGGAGAGCATCGACGAGTTCGTCATCGGCACGACGGGGGAGATGTCGCCTCCCCCCTCCCCCCACGTCAGACACGCCATGGCACGCGCCCCCACCGGACTTGACGCCTGAGCAAGCCGCACTCACTCAACACGCGACTTGCTCAAACAATACAACTCCACACACATAACATACGCCAAACCACCGGCGACGCGGCCTAGGTTAATATAGGTCGCAGCACCGGTGGTACACACAACAAACTCTATATAAACCGTCTAACTAACTTCATCTATATAAAAAAATACCCAAGCTCTAAATTATTGTAATTTTTATAGTATTAAAAAATTCATTGAATTTTAATATTAAAATAATATAATTAGCATGATGAGTTACCATACACTCTATGTCTATCATTAAGAACAATTTACATGCTATGTACATAGCAAAGCATATATATATATACTTTATAATTAATAGTAACAACTTACTACCATGTTTTAAAACAAATAAAAATAATTATACACAAACTTCACTCATTTAAAAAAATCATCTAAGTAAATATATGTTTTCCAAAACTAACTTAAATAACTACTCCATTTTTATAATAATTAATTCATTTTTCAATTGTTGAAAAACATAAATATCATAAAACCCCTTTTTTATTTAGATTTTGATTAAATCACAATTTCACTCAAACCTGTATATCTATGTATTTCCTATCCTTAATCTATCCATCTATTGGTTTGTCACGGCAACACGGCTGGATCGTTTAAGATAATATTTAGCATAGTGATAGATTGAAACCTAGAAAAAAAACATTTATAGGATAGCTTTTATCCGAATACACGAGGTAGTTCCCTAAAAACGCTACACAAATACCGATACAATATAACTCCAACAAATATTAACACACTCACAATTATTACAATAACTTTTCTTCATTCATACCGACATTCAAATATTTGCAGCTAAGTATTGTGTCGACAGCACTAATCGCCCAAGGTACCCCGGACTTATATTTAACATATCATCATCAGCCTATATATTGTCCCACTGCTGGGCACAGGCCTCTTCTCATACAGAGAAGGCATGAGCATTGATCACCACGCTTGCTCAAGGCGGATTGGCGATTTCAGACTTTTTAAGTCCAGGTTTCCTCACGATGTTTTCCTACACCGTTGGTCAGTGACGTCTAAGGTATACTTAGAAAGTACGTGTGACTTCAGAAAAGTCACATTGATTTAACTTTAACATATCGTAACAACATAATTATAAGTACGCCATAACATGAACACTTAATTCCTTACTTTGTCACTGATGTTATAAATACAACAGTAACTATCTGTCTATTAAACCTTCACATCGAAACGGCTAAACAGATTTTGATGAAATTTCGTATAAGGATAGATGGCACGCTGGAAAAGGACGTCGAATAGTCTTTATCCCGTCTCGCGGAGTAGTTCCCTCAGGGTGCAGGTAAAACTGGGAGAAACAGCTAGCGAGATATAGTGACGTCATGACATTGTGTTAACCCAGTACATGGATGTGAAGGTCAGATAGGCAGTCACTCCATGTAAAACACTGATACTCATCTGTATCCACCTACAATCCTTTAAAGAAACCCTCGATTACCTTGAAAAGGCTGAACCGATTTTGATGTCAAAACACATGTCTAAGAACCTCCGCTAGAAAGGCTGCTTTTAAATAAAAAATACCGCACCCACATCGGTTTACCAGTTTATGAGCTACAGTGCCGTAGACAGACACAGAGCGGCCAAACTTATAACACTCCACTTTTTGCGTCGGGGTTAATTATATAAATAAATAAAATTAACTCTTATCTCTGACGGGAAAACTGCTTAACCGATTTAGATGTAATTTGGGCACAGAGATAAGTAGATTGAAACCTGTCATCCGACTTACAGTTATAGAGAAATGCTCGGACAAAGATACATACATTTGCGAAATTCCACTCACGTGTTAAGAAACCCTATAGACTACCTTATGCGAATATAATGGAAGACCAAAGAAACGATGGATGTATTGTGTGAAAGATGGTATGGCTAGAAAGGATGTTACTAGTGAGATATAGAGAAGTATATATAGAAGAAGTGTATATAGAAGGATATAGAGAAGCAGATAGAGAAGTATGGAAGAAGAAAATATGCCGCGCCGACCACAAATAAATTGGAATAAGGGCGGAATGATGATGAGCGAATAACATTGAATTCCAACAATATTACAAACGAGTCGAATTAATAACCCCCTTTTATGAAGTCGGTTAACAAAAGGACATGATCGATCATCATCATCATCATCTGCCTATACATTGTTCAACTGCTGGGCACAGACCTCTTCTCATACAGAGAAGGCATGAGCATTGATCACCGCGCTTGCTCAAGGCGGGTTGGCGATTTCAGACTTTTTAAGTCCAGGTGTCCTCACGATGTTTTCCTTCACATGATGGATAATTTCACCAAATTAATGGTTAAGTGCCTGCATTTTTGTGAGGTTAGCCTCATTATGTAATTAAAGTTATTAGTTTACTTATAATAAAATATTTTGGTTTATGTAATTGGTTTCTTAAGCCGTGTGAATCAAATAAATAAATGATAGCTTTTACTCCGGTATGGCGAGTAGTTATCTCGGGTGGGCCCGCGAAAAAAGGCTAACAAAAACCGGTACAAACCACAGAACGACATTAGTCTCGCCGAATTATAATTACTTACACTTGCCTCATCGCCTCGCCTTGTCCGATTTGCGCGAGGAACGCCTTATTCGATTCGGGAGTCAACGCCGGCGAGAAACTGTGAACAAATGTGGGGTACAATTAAACTTGTGTTTAATAACATTATTACAAGGCATCTTGAAGATATGTATAATAGCTAGGCGGTTAAGCAGCGTTGCTGAGGTCATTGCGAGGATGGGTGACCGTGTTGAGTAGATAGACACTCGCGATACAAGTCCAGAATTTAAGGTTTTAAATGATATTTCTATTATAACTAATTATAATATATTTAAATTAATGAAAAGCAAACATAATTACTGAATACCACTATTAGTCGTAAGCTAATATTAATTGTTTATCGCTAACTCATAAACAACTATTGTTCATTTTCAATAACTTATCTAGCCTTAGATTTGCTCACTAGTCCCTATAATCCTTACTTAACGTCATAATCCAGAATGAGGCTACTAACTTAAAAGCGGATTAACGCTAAACTGCATTTATGAGTGAGATTTTTACTAATTCTTTTCTAAGCAGCAGATTAAAAATTAATCTAACTTTATAAGTAAGACGGTAGTCGTATGAACCTTAGTCCGCAGTCAAAAAAATATGTATTATACAACTCTCACTAAAGTATATAAAATAAAACAAAAGCTTGTAAGATGGGGACCACACATAAATAAAAAACTTAAAAGATTCGCAAGAGCATATTGACTGAAATAAAAAATAACACCATTTATAACTTTCGTGCTGAGCAATGTATAAACTGGCATAGTATGCGCCTAGCTGTAGCTATAATGCAACGCAACATTTAATAAATACTTTTGCTCATTCATTCGCTGTTTACGTATAAACGTAAACATTCGCCAAAGGCATAGTTTAATAAATTACTTCTGATATAATATATAAAAATATGATTTCTAATACAAAACTTCATAACAATGCATTTTTAACTGGATGTAAAATTCATGTCATCTCAGAAACGAGCACAACAGAAGATTATTTTACGTAGAATTTAGCATGTATATAAAAGCTTTGCATTGCATGACGCTTATCAGATTTACTATAGAAAAAATGAATATGTACTGGTAAAATTATGTATATAAAACTTGACATAAAATAAAAACTAAATGCAGCGCGAATATTGAACACTTTAATTTAAAACACATGAATGATATATTAATACTTGGCACACTCGCATCACAGAGAATTGCATCGGCGTTTAGACTATGCATAGCATATAAGACGACAAAATTAACATAAATTGTGGTACAGAGAGATTTCTAACTAACTAGCTTAAACCACGGTTTCAAACGCTTGGTCAAGGGACTACTCCACGCACCCTGATAAAAATTGCAAACGTCTCCGTCCTCTATCTATCTCCGTACTAAATTTCATCCAAATCAGTTCAGCCGTTTTACCGTGAAAGCGTGACAAAGAAACAAACTATCTGGCATTTATATCTAATACTAGCTTTCCGCCAGCGGCTTCGTCCGTGTAGGCTATACGAATTCAAATAAAAAAATTACAGAGTTTCATACAAACTTTGCCCCCCTTTTCCACCCAGAATATTATAATATATATTATATTATCCTTTCTTATCGGATGCCTACGTCATACAAAGAACACACCCTCTAATTTTCAAGTCTCTACGATCAGCGGTTTAGGCAATGCGTTGATCATCGCTCAACTTATTGCTTAATAATAATAAATTGTTTATATAAACAATTTCTTCTGCATGTTGTACACGGCGGCCATTTTACGCTCAGCGGGTTTTAGTAGTCAAGAACTTAATGTTAGAAAGTTAAATAGTTTTGGGAGCTTTTGATTTGAGCTTATGATAGCTAAAGTTGAAGTCGATGATATTTATTGAAAATATAAAAGTGAGATATTGATAGTATTCATTGTAACGTATATTGTATGGAATTAGGTTGTGGCTTGTGGCACAATTGTAACTAAGATATATTTGTCTATATTACTGTAATAACTGAATTCGCAATTTATATGCACACACCGAATGTTTAAAAAAATCGCTTAACTAACGCATAGCATAAAACTAGACAATACAGTAAGTAAAATAAACTAAGTATAAAGCAAAAAATTACAAAATAAACTTAAAATTATAATGTAATATGTAAAGCACATAAAATTATTTAAAGTTAAATAATAAACACAAGCTGTGTGGTCCCGGGGGCAAAGGGGTATTATTTTATGTGAAATCCGCTAATTTTGTCAAAATAAGTATTAAATTAGTGTAGCCCAATGATGATGACAATGTAAACAACATTTAACTTTGAATTTGAGACTATAAAAAGAAATGAGCACATTATTAAAAAAATATCATGTTCTTAAGCCTTTTTTTAAAATATTCCTCCCTATCGTATCACAAGTGTTCAAACCTTTAGCTAAAATAATAAGGAACTTATTACGTAGAAAAGGCTGCCCTCCTTAGGACTGCTATAACATTCGGCTATTCGAAGTCTTTTCATTTATTAACCGACTTTAAAAAGGAGAAGGTTCTTAATTCTATTGGTATTTTTTATATTCATTTTTAGATTTTATAATCGGTCAAAACTAGTAACGCCGACGAATGTATGTAGGTTGCATGTGTTATGTTATTTACGTAGAATAGTACTTACTTATCGACATCTTTGAAGTCGCTGCTGCCCATAGAAGAGTCGGACCGCCACTTGCCTCCCACCATGTTCTGCACGCTGAAATAGTTTACATAATCATGTTATTTTTACTAATATATTATAACAGATTACTTGATAATATAAATATAAATTTATATAATCAATGGGAAATCATCAAGTGACTCTCCGCTGAACGAGGCGCAGCGGGAGGAAGTGTCAGACTCTTACTGACTAAAACCCATCCATGTACCTTCCTTAGCCCACGGGCCACGATAAATCTTTCGAACATCCCACAGCCCCGGACGTAAACATGCCTTTAATAATTATTCTGCTATACGGGACGGATACATATGTAACAAATGAAAATATCTTAAAAATCGGTTCCGCCGTTCTTAAGTTATATATGGCGTAACTAACTAATCCGGCAAAATATTTATATTATATATCTACATTTTTAAAGATGTTTTAAAGTAATATACATATGCAAAACCTTACGCAGATAGGTATTCTGCGACTTAAAAATAAAATAAACCAAACGAGAATTAAATGCATACACATTAAAATTCTATGCACGCGCGTACATCTGTCACGTAGAGAATTACATTAAAGTCATTTTGTCCACGATCCTACTTTACCTGACAAATAATATAAAGAATTGATCTAAACTCCATGCTGATAACAGTAGTACAACTACGATTATCAAATGCATTGTACGGCGTTAGTACTTCTAACGGACAACGATCAGTAACCGGTATTTTGTGGAATGCGATTCATATTTTCTGAGTCAAGCCCATGCGTGACGTCACGTAACATTCTTGTATTCCAACATTGTCATACCGGTATCACAGACAGAGCTGTCAAATCTGTTGAAACTTGAACCAACGACCCATAGTCATAGACATCTACAAAACAAGGCGATGTTGTTTGACCCCCAGTGGAAGCAAATACCAGCTGTTTTTAGTTCTAGCATTTGCTAGTAAGACTGAGCCTGTGAGATTACCTGCGATTGAACGAACACTGATATCAGAAATATGTACCTAGTCCTTATATATTCAAAAGTAACTGTCCGTCTATCGACTGTCTATTTGTTGTGTATAGGAAAATTCCTAGAACACTTTAGATTGAATCTGGTACGGAACGAACGGGCGAAGATGCGGGAAACAACTACTAAGGCCTCCTCTCATTCCAGAGCAAGGCAGATTGGCGATTAGACTTTTCTTCAAGATTTCTTTCGCCGTTAGTCAGAGTCCAAGATAAACTTATTAAGTACTTTACATTAGCACTGGGCAGACTTCCACCCCTTCTTGAGAAGCCGGCCCTTTAACCAGGCCACCATAGTGTTTACTTTCAACTTTATTCAGTACTTTTGGAGCGATCTCCTAGCTACCTACACAACAAGCAAGCAAGGATCTAATGGTACATGAGTACTACTTTTCTGATCCGGCCTGTCCCTTGCTGTCCTCCCCCAGCGACGCCCTAAGCCGAGGCCCGTACCCCACTAGGGGATGCCCTTAGCGTGTAGTCGCATAGTTTTGTAAGTTAAGCCCTGGCTGGAGGCCCTAAATTCATTTAAGGCACTTCACAGGCAAGCCCGGTTAAGCAGTCAACAACCTTCTAGGAAGACCTGCAAGATGCAATACAAAAAATAAGTACTACTTACACGTGCTTCATCTGGTCCCCCTGCGAGGAGAGCTGCGCGAGGTAGGCGGCCTGCTTGCGGTGGTGGTACATGTGCACGCGCAGGCACGACGGGTTGCGCATGCGCTTCTGGCAGATGTCGCACTGCAGCGTGCCCTCGCGCGTGTCGTGCTTGTCCCGGATGTGCACCTTCAGGTTATACCGGTTGGCGAAGAACCGGTGGCAGGAGGGGCACTTCACGCCGCCCGTTTTGCAGTTCCAACCTGCTGGGGGCAGCCCGGTTGTATATCAGTCTACTTATGCCGGATATTCAGGGATTTTTTTTATTTGATTGTCCACCAGGTATCGTCAATATTGGTATAATGTTAATATTGTTTGTACGTTTATCGTACACGGATCAACATTTTGCATAGTATGGCTTGAAGAAAAACATAGTCTAATTTTCCTTAACACGGAAAAAATAGATGGTTCCATCAGGTGCTATTTCCACCATATAAGAAACGTTTGAACACTGAATACGTCTAAATTCAAGTGTTCTAACAATGTTGGGAAGGTTATATCTTCAGAAAAGAAAAAGCTCATATCTACGCCTCACATGGTCGTTTCTATCGTGTGCGGGATAACATTCAAGCTTGTTATTGTCGCCAAATTTAAAGGGATAGTAAGGGTTTGACTAAAAAAAACAGTAGGTCTTCCAGAAGCCAGAGCTAAACTCGCTGCAGCACTCATAAGCTGTTCCCATAAACAGGGACTGTGGTCCCTTATTCTCGCATCATAGAAAGCCAGAATAAACAACTAGAGCATATTTAAAGCAGGTGACACTTACCGGACTCCTTGGCAGACTCGGGCAACACAAGCACGCTGTGAAACAGGTCGTTGTCGAAGTCAATCAGCGGTTCGCTGCAAGCAACGCGCAACGTAAGTACTGAAGCGATGCTTATACAATAAGTAAGCTACATAGTACAAGTGAGTAGGCTTAATGATGTAAACATGGAAACATTAATAAATTGTGAATGTTACTTCTAGTCTAATAATACATCAATATTTTACAAATGCATAAATAATAAAGTAAGGAAAATTAAATAGCTTTAGAAGTTTTTGGAATGGAAGTTCTCTATGGCCCTGTCACGCTAAACGGCAACCATACTCGGAACTGTGGATTTACTAAATATTATGAAATCATGACGTCAGTATGTTAGTGATGCTATCTTTTTCGAGAAACTTCTTTTAAAAGACTATTAGTATTTTTTCACTATTCTATCTCTCCGCTAATTGATGGTTAGGTCTATTAAAGACGTAAAAAATTCGGCTGATGTGACGTTGACAAATCTCTAAGTTTTAAGTTCGATGCCTTACCATATCTGACAGTCAACCTAATTTCCTCTCAGTGCGAATCGTGTAAATGACAGAGTTTATACCACAGGTACATTTGTGTACCCAGGAGACTTCAAACTGGTCTCATCAGTGACTCGATATCTCGCTCTGTACAAGTGCATAGCTAACCGCCTGTTTTGTAGCAGCAAGCGAATGTAAGTGCTAAATAAGCTTATAGATTATTAAGAAAGACAAAACTCTATGGGCCTATTTCACCTCTTCTGGATAGGAATATCAAACGGAATTATCTGGCAGATTAGTTAAACCATCCAGAGGTGGTAAAATTGGCCATAAGTGACCCATTTATATCAGCATAGGTAAGGTGAGGATTGAAGAGGCGCCCACACCATGGAAGCTGATACCAGCGAAGTCGAAAGTATGGTACAAAACTGATGATGCACGGCGGGCCAAGTGGAGCCTAGCTGGTGGAGCTACTTACCCGTCGTAAGCATAGTCGGTGTTCTCGGGGTGAGTGGGGCTGTCCTTGATGGGTCGCGGCTTTTTCTTCACGTTGTGGCTGTTCTTAGTCGGGGTGTTCTTAAGTAATCTGTGCGGAAATTATTTTATTGATTTTTAGCGACCGGATTTTGAAGAAAGTTTTTATAATGCTGTGAAATTTTAACAATTTGCATAAGCTTTTTGTAAGTTCAGTTAATGATTTACTAAAGTAAAATTATTCATTACTCATTAAATAGTAAGTACGTCTGTCACACGTAGACTTCTATCGGCTGCGGAACTCATAATAGTTTTGCTGGGTTCCTTCAAATTACGCATACCTCTTGAGCGGGCTCCTAGCGGCCTCCTCTTTAATGGTGACGGTGTCGGCGGGTTCTGGTGGTGGCTCGGAAGACGTGGTGTCTTCCACGGCCGGCGTCCACTCTGCAGGCTCTACTGCCTCCTGCTGTGAGGGCGTCGGCTTCGGTGGCTCGTCGGCCATGGCTGACGGGGACTCGCTTCGCTGTGGATGACGACAGTCCTCGTGAAACTTATGTGATGTAATTATTAAGCCCTAGTTCATAATTCTGAATACTTAATAACGAAATTCTTCTAGAATAAAATAAGATTACTGACTAAAATTTGAACTATCTATTGTGACAAATAAGTAGCAGTTGTGTTAAGCATGGTGGCTCTCGTAGCTACATATCAGACGCGCTGATGAGTAAGATCTTCCAATAGTTTCCGCAGGCAGTACATGTAATGTCAAAACTCTATTGTGACTCAGAGAACAAGTCAAGCAGTCGGTCTCGATCATACCTGCAGAAACCCTAAGTCTAAAAGCTTGTCGTCACGGTCACGCCAATGTCACCCGAGCTACATGTGGTTCTATATGACGATCCACGTACACCTTCACAATCATTAAGCACGACCAAGACACGCCGCGCCTACGCCACGCCAGCTTTTCAAATGACACCTTAACAACTGAAGTACATACACTGTAACGTGTAAATCCTGATGCTGTACTTACCTCTACCGCTCTCCCCTCCTGCTTCTCCTCCTAAAACCTATTAAACACTTTATAATGTAGAGCAGTACTAACCTCTCGTCCGCCGGTGAGACCTTTGACCTGAAGCAACTCGGCGGTGTGGAGGAAGCCGGACAGCTCCTGGCGACGCACGTGCACCTCCCCGCGGTACATAAACTGAAGCAGCTGGCGCAACTCCTGGTGGGCCACGTCTTTCAGTATCACTATTGGATGTTCACACGGGTTCATCTGTGAAAGAAAACAGCTGGTTAATAACTTGTCAGACTAGACATAGTTGGTCTACTTCGGCTTACCGCACAAAGATTATGCCATGGTAGGAAAGTGGTTCAGAGCTGATTGCCCAGGGTGCCTGGGGCATACATTTAAGTACAAAAAACAAATTATCAGCCCACATCAGTCCACTGATGGACATGGGCATCTCTCATGGAACACATTAAGCTCAATCTTCAGCTCTCCTCCAATACCTACCTGGTGCTTACAAACACTATCACCCCTCCAAGCCACAGGGTTACAACACACATAGGAATTATTTATACTATGAGAAACTAAACTTAACAACTTCAATATGACACTCAGGTAGATCTGTTATATTTAAAATCACACATCACACAACAGATCTGAGAATATGTATCTCATTAAAGAAAAAGAAAACTGTGCCATGCCAACTGCTTGCACAAACAGTTTACATGTGAATGATGTCTGGTGCTACTGGCAAGGCCATTTTGATAATGCTTGCAGGGTGGACTGATAGAATGATTGCAGTTAGATGCCATTGTGAGTGCATAGATGCATGCTACTGCTCTTTTGTACTTAATTCTTCTATTATGACAGTAACAATAAGAGTGGAAGATTTCTACAAGTCATTGGTATTCAGAACAAACTACTAGATTATGGTACTTTAGGATAAAACTAGTTCATGAAAATCGAGGCTAGTATATTCTACACTGCAATTTGCACTTTCACTATTATTTAGTGCACAAGTATTTTATCTTAACTTCTCAAATACTCATTTGAAACTGATAATGCAATAACAAGTCTCACATTGTTCTAATAAATATACTGTCTGAATCTTAAGTTGTAAATGATAATAAAATTGAATACCAAGAAACAGGACCTACTTTCTAGCTAGACAGATAGACACTGGCCACATGACATTGTATTGGCCTAACTTCAAAAGTGGATAATGAAGGCCAGTATTACTCTACTAAAGCACTAATCTTGTCATATGATTGGTTGATTTGGACTTTAAGTTGAGATTCATTCTTGAGTATCATTCTACAAAATTGACTTTTAACTGTGAACGGTCATCATGAAGTGCTCATCAATAACAACTTAGATATTCATTTTATTATCGCAAGCCCTGTACTAGCCATCCACCTGGACCAAAATCTCTTGTGTCCTTTCCCAGGTATTAACATATCTCCATAGTAAATTCCAACGGTTTAAACGTAAAAGCATATAACCAACAGACAGAACTCTACCTATATATCTATCTTTCTAATACCCATTAAGATGTGTTTGCCAACATTTGTTATGGTAACTAAGTAAACATACTCAAGGCATCAATTTCTGGCTTATTAGATAGTGTGCAAAGACTGTTCTACAAACAACTATTGTACTCCATTATGTACAGTTTTTATTTGTTATAGTTTCAATATGACAGAGATATGGAACAAAGGTCATCCGAACAATAATATTAAGTGATTCATTGAATTTCTTTACATTACATGCATGTGTTGGACAAAATTAGCATAGTTTAGTATTAGATCATATTATGAGGAGTACTGTATGATCTTGGAGGTGTATTCAGTCGTATGCTGATTGTTGACTCTGTGGTTAATAAATACTATAAGCCAGGAGAAATAAAAGCTTGTGATTCATTGAAAAGAACATTGGTTAACTGTAGTTACTTATTGATTATTTATCTATGTCATGAATTTATTTATAACTACAAGAATGCAGTATTATTGCAATTGACTGCCTCAATAGATAACAATAGAGCTAACTTTTGTAAGCAATCCATAAGGAATATTAAAATGGCTGCCGCTCTGAAAACCCCTAAAACAATTGTCCACCATTTTCAATTACAATCATGCAAATTCCAAAACAATATATATTAGATATTTCTTTCAATGTATCATTAATTAATTTGTATAATTAACTTACCAATCCATAAAGAGTCGTAGACCAATTTCTAATAAAATTTAGCAAACAACAGGACTGTACAACAAAGGATGACAAATCAAAGTGGCATATCCACTCTGAAAGTAATAATAATTCAGTCCCTCTAAGCTCACAGAGGTGAGGTGGGCAGGGCAAGGTAGCACAGATCAACCCTCCTGTCTGCCTCCCCACTGGAAGGGGTGGCTGTTACAGACAGGAAGGTAGCTAGCTAATCATCTATAGACAAAAAATCAATACAATTACCTGCCATGCTGCATGCACTGTGTTTACTTGTCTATGTATACCTTGTATACAACATCAGCTATGTACACATCAACATCTACCTGTAAGTTGAGTAGTAGTATACTTGCCTATGTCTGTCTTTCTATGGACATATACAAATTAAGGGTAGATGTAAATAGAGTGAAGCTGCATCTCTTGCTTTTTAATCACGAAATAAGGTGATCCTCTGATAGAATTTAGATTTTCAGCAAGCTTAATGAGGGATACTTTTATGCAAAAAATAATAATCATACCTTAAACAGTTCCTTGAAGTAGGGGCTGCATACTGACAGGATCAGCTTGTGAGCCTGCACGTACTGGCCGCCGGCTGCTAGGGTCACGTCCACCAAGTCTTCGCCTTCCAGCAAGGCATGAAACGATTGTGACAAATTCGAATGGAAATCGTTCCATCGAAGTGAGAACTGTTCAGGCACAGCCATACCGAAGACAAACCCCGATAATCCCAAGAAAAAAAACACTAGACGCCCTCTAAACACTACCTGTACCACTTTCAGAATAGCTACGCGTCCCAACAGTGATACATAACTGAAAACTCAAACGCGAATTATTGCCCACGTATACGAATCGGGTAGGAACGTTCTATTCCTCAAACATTATTTACAGCGCATCACTACGACGTTACCCGCGATATTTTATAAAACACAAACAATATTGACTGACATGGCAATACAATAGTTTAATAATCAAAATGTCGCTTGGTTTGGTTTGCTACACGGATTCACCACAATGCACCGTTCATTGTCCGACAAACAACATGAACATTATGTCAGAACGTATGAAAAAAAACTGAAAATGTGCGAAATTGTTGATGTATTTATTAAATAATATAAAAATATTTTATTTATTTTTTGTGTGTTTTTATATTATCTAAACAATTTATTTTTGAAAAAACTGTAATTTGGGAATATTTCTCGATGAAATACTATTAAACCATAGACTAATTTGGACCGATACTTTTTGTTGTTTATACCATAGACTAGAAATAACTAAACATTTTCCTCGTTGTACAGATTAAATAGAACTTCATAATAAAATAAGGAATCTGTAGTTTTTGTGTGCTTGAAAGGAATTTCTCAGAAACTACTTATCCAATTTCATAGTATTATTATTGCAAAGTAGTGGGGGAAGGGACACCGCGCACTGTTGCGATATTTGGTCTAGATATTCAGCTCAAGATCCTAATTCTACTGCGTTGACATATTTCATCAGTTTTTCTTAAGTGAATGTTTTTTTAAACGACTTGTATAAGAAAGAGGATCTATGATTGGCTGTATGTGCTTTTATTACGTATGTTCACGTATTTCTCTGTCAATTTATTGTGGCAGATTATTCAATGATGAAAAATCTTTTTTTGTTTATACTCTTAAATTGATCCCAGAGAAATAAATTCCTGCCCGTTTGAAAGTTTGGTCCCTTAACTCCGAAGTTTACTTCGGAGTTAAGGGACCAAACTTTATATAGTAGTCCCATAACTCCGTATTTTTTGTAAAAAGAATATATTTTGTGATAAAATTAGCTATTCTTTGTAGTTTTTCTGGCATCCTAATTCATCCTAATGAAACAACTCAATATTGACAATAACAGTGTATTGTGCTATCAAGCGGGTGCAAAATAAAGCTAAGACCATCCCATGAAACCATGACTAAAAACAAAATCATCAAAAAATCGAAACCGATCAAGACCTTCAGAAGTAAAGGAAGAACGTATAAGCATGGTTGAACTTTTTTTAAATATTATAAATTAATCAGTAACTTTTGCTTTTACACCGTTTTGCACCGAATGTTTACGTCGCCAAATGTCAAGCTAAACTCAATGTCAAGTCGAAGTCGTTGAACTGTCATTTCATTACTCGATAAATGCACAGCTCGGCATGCCGTTTAATCAGAGCTTTGTTTTTTATTTTCTCTGATGAAAGATCATTGAATTGACCATGAGAGTGTGATGTGCGTGAACAAACACATAAGTTAAATCGTGACCGACCGCGAGGTTTAATGACGCGTTCGCTAATCGATCATGTTAGTTTAACTCGTTACTTTAATTACATACGTGGTGGCACGATGTCGGCTCTCAGCATGCAGGAGCAAGCGGAAGCGGCGGACCGAGCGCAGATGCTGAAGAAGATCCTTTCCGCGTCATTTTATGCGCTGGCGTCATTCATGATCACGGTTGTCAACAAGACTGTGCTGACGACGTACGCGTTCCCTTCATACCAAGTGCTCGGCCTGGGGCAAATGGTGGCGACGATAATGGTGCTGTGGTGCGGCCGGTCCGTCGATGTAGTGAAGTTCCCGCCTCTGGACAGAGGCATCTTGCGGCGCATCTGGCCACTGCCGGTCATCTACTTAGGCAACATGGCTACTGGGCTCGGAGGCACCAAGGAGCTCAGCCTGCCCATGTTCACGGCGCTGCGACGCTTCAGCATACTCATGACGATGCTGGGGGAGAGGTTCGTGCTGGGCGTGAGAGCCTCCTGGTCAGTTCAAACCAGTGTTTGTGCTATGGTCGGTGGTGCCCTGCTCGCTGCCGCCGATGACGTCACATTCTCGTGGTCAGGGTACACCCTGGTGCTACTCAATGATGTATTCACTGCTGCCAACGGTGTGTACATGAAAAAGAAATTGGATGCTCAGGATCTTGGTAAATATGGGCTGATGTATTACAATGCTTTGTTTATGATTGTCCCAGCTACGGTGGTTGCTTGGGCTACTGGAGATTTGCACAGATCAGCTGAGTATGAAAACTGGGGTGACTCCCTGTTCCTAGCACAGTTCCTAATGTCGTGTGTGATGGGATTTATTCTGTCATACAGTGTAATGCTCTGCACCCAGTACAACAGTGCACTGACTACCACAATTATTGGCTGCCTCAAGAATATCTTTGTTACATATTTGGGAATGGTCATTGGTGGTGACTATGTGTTCTCCTGGTTAAATTTTGTGGGTCTCAACATCAGTGTGCTCGCCAGCCTCTTGTACACGTATGTCACATTCAAGCGCAAGCCCTCTCCATCGTACATCCTGGTGGAGAACGCTAAGGTGGACACTGTATAGCAGTACCGGAAAAGAAGACCGACTCAGTGCTCTACGTATTTAGTATAGTATTGAAGGTGGTGCCAAAGATGACTGTGACAGTGAGTAGTGACATGTACATACATAATTATGTTTTAATTTATACATACCACAGAATGTTTGGTGTTCTTGCAAATATAATATGAAACGTAACAATCCTTGTAAACCAGTAACAATTTCAATAGTATTCAAATGTGGCCAGCTTTAGAGGGTATCAATGTAAGTGTATCAAATTAATGTATGTTTTAATGATGTTTTTGCATTATTCAAATTTTTTGTAGGTATGTATGAGTTTACACCAAGCTCTTATTAATCTCATACCTACCAAACCATGGTGGCTTATTGATGTATGTCTAAATTATATCGAGTTATTATATTTTGTATTAATAATTATTGCCAAGATTATAGAGAATTTATACATATTTTATTCTAGCTTCATATGAGAAACAAAATTATTATATTATACACCAATTAGTAAGCAATAATTAAGGATTATATGATGGTGTAACAACAATACTTACTGTTGTAAGTATTGAGTGGCAATGTTGTTAAGTTTTCCTGCTTATCATAGAGCTGTTATTATACACTTAGACAGGACTGATGATAATGTTGAAAGTATACCTCAGCAACTTGACCGTATCTAATAGATTGTCTGTAATATGTGTATTTTCAATCTATAATACATTTTTTTATATTTTAATTAAATACTTATGCTAATATTTACAGATCTTTACAGACTTGCATGTGTTATTATGCTTAGTAACTGTGTAAGTGTATTGTATACAAGCAGCAAATAATTAAACCTATTTATTTTCTGTAATGAAGAATGCATGCAGAGCAGACACAAATTGTCTATATAAAAAAAAATACTGTTATGTTGTGTAATTCAACAAACATTGAAAGATGCTGCTTGCTTATAAATTAGATAACCAAAACCTTTGCAAAATAATACCATTTTAAATTAAAACTATTTTGAATATGAGGCTCTGTAAATAATGCCAAGTAATAAGAAGTAAAGATTATAAAGAAAATGTGAAAATAATTTGAAGAATAATATTACTCATAATTATGGTGACTAAAGATAGGAAACAAATAGCTGACAAAATAGGCAATTTCTTAGATTACATATTTAGACACAGGAGACATAATTAGCTTATGTTACACTAGCTACTGCATAGTGCAATATCCATAACAAAAAATTAATCAATCTATTGATAACTCCCAATACCCTAGTCCACTATCTTGCTATCACAATAGCCCAAGTAGTATCTCCCCATGTTTTCCAATAGTGCACAAACAGGGAATTGCCCCTGGGTGCATTTCTATAGTGTATACAGGAATGATCACCAGTTATGTGTTCACAATATTTAATTAAAGTTGTTGCAAAGTGCTTCTGATGTTGGCTTCGGCCACAAGATTCTAAAATGTAGAAAGAGTGAAGATGGGAGGCTTCTGCTTAGCAGCTCGACAGACTAGGCTTAAATAAAAAAACACCAGAATTGCAATATATAGTCTTTCAGACAAAATGTTTTAGTTAAAATCCACTGCACCCATATAGACTGCCACTCAAGTGTCCTGGATCTTCAATCTATAAAAGAAAATCTCTTCACAGAATAAGTCCTCCAGGGAGGGTACTTCATTTGCTAAATTCTCCCCTCATTGTAATGATGCTAAAAGCCTTATAAAAGAGTAATAGACTGATATTTATCATGTTAGTGCATTATTTAGATTTTATAGTAGCTGATATACAAATATGCGTGCTAAAATCAATCAAATATTTTATAATAGAGAGATATATATAATATAATATATATAAATAAATAGTTATTGTGTAGTTCTATAAGTATCACAAAAGTGGATATTCTTGTTTGACTCAAGCAGTTTGAAGTCAGCAGCCATGGTGGAGCATAAGCTAATTATTCCTCTCAAATACTAAACGACTTATATTAATCAATGCGATAGGTAAATCTCTCAATAATAAATATTAGTACAAATATTGTAAATTAGGAATAAGTATTTTTAGATATTTTCATAAATACTTACATACATACATATAATTATATTTATACAAATGCAATTTGAACACCACTTGTACTCATCAAAAGATTGTAACTGACTTGTGAATGTGTTTATTCTCTTAATTGAAATATGGACTGGCCAGACAATTGGCATTTAAGTGGTAAAACTATGCCTGCCAACCAATGATCTGCTTTCAGGCAGGATCCGCCTTGACATTGACTCTTCATATTATAATTCCGACTTGATTTTTTTTTAATATACGAAGGACAAAATAATATTTAACATTTAATAAATATTTTGTATGTCCAGCTAGGGTTCTTCTATTCTCCTTGGATTAACTGGTACATTATATGCCAAAACCCTACTATGACATAAGTACCTAACTACTACTAACTAAATGGGAAAGTGACTGCTCTTTTTTATTATTACTTGTTTGTACTATTTCAACACTAACACGTTAGTCCAACTCAAAGGAATATACGTAGAAAATGACTATTATTTTATCGTCAATCGATTTAAGTAGCGTGTTTGACTCGAATATACCTACTTATTAATATAAATTAACACTTTGGGCACCGATACTAATAGGTGTAAAAATAATAGGCTAGCGTAAACCATCATTAATTTAGTAAGTAACGCTTAGTTGGAGTAATTAAGCGTAAATTTATTTGCGTCAGTAATAAGTACCTAATATTATTTTTTTGTTTTATGAAAATGTTCTTTTCCCAATACATAGTTTTAGTTAATGGTCGCGATAAGATAAAGTCATGCAAAGAACACAAACTTCATTGGACTTTACGATCTATTATTTTAATTTAGCTTTAGATAAGGCTAATTAAAAAAATACCGTAATTTAGATAACACATTTCAAACATTCGCGGAAAGTTCACTATAAAATGTTCATTAATTTAGGAATTTCGACATTTTGAGGCCGAAGTTCACCGACAAGTTAACAGTCCGATCAAGTAAAACAACTGTTTACCATACATTCAAATCTCGCAAGTTTCAAATGGTAACACTATCATTTGAGCTATTTATTTTTAAAACAGTCGATTACCAACCCGAGTTTAAACTAGAAGTGAGAAACACGAAAATTCTCGTTTCGTGGTTAAAAAGCGTTTTTGTTTCTGTTGATGAACTTGGCCCTGAATGGTCCAGATTCGGGAATGTGAGGTGTGTATATCTGTCTGTACATGAGTCTACTAACGTGTATGTTATGCGGAATACTAGCAAAAACAAACATTTCCAACACACGTTCCATACTCCGTCGGGTGGGTTTAATCTGAAGACTGAAGTTTGTGAAATATCGTAAGATGCTCACGCAATCGGCTCGGAGGACATTTTGGTCACTGTCGGAGAAAAATATACTCAGCTTGTGAAAATTGACACATTTCTGATAACACGGTCATTCCTAATTGAATCTAGATTACATTTTCTTATCTATATTGATCAACATTTAACAAAACTGATAACATATTACAGGCGTGAACAAATTATTTATTAGCCTAACGACAGATTAGACTGGCTGGCATAAGCAGAACGCAAGTGTGCCATGAATATAATTAGTTACCTACGCTTATTTGTATTCCCAATCATGTAATACAACAATTTGTTAGCTACTCAATAAACAAAGCTATTGTTACAATGCTCCTCTTATAAACAATGGATTGAGAAACTGGTTTATTTATCATTCAGGATAATTTACATAACATTTATATTTATTTATATTTTGATACATAACAAGCTCCAAATTCTCCCATGTCCGATATATAAGACGCTGAACAGATGCAAAATGCCCCCTACCTACTCCGCCCACGCACGCTCAAAGTTTCACGTTTCCCTGAGTACAAAGTAATGTGCCTATGTATTTTTACGTACCTACTTGTCTACCAAATAACACGGTAATTGGTTTCTTATTTAATTCGTTAAGACACAGGTGGATATTAAAAAAGAGAATCTCACTTTTCCATTGTCGGTATTGTACTGGTCTTGAAAATACTATCTACCTCTTTCAGATTTCGTTAATTTAATTTAAATGCAAGATAATAATATATGCATCCATTGGACTATCTTGTTGTTCTAGACGTATACGATTTTAGAAAAAAACTTCGTAGGGTTCGAAGTATTTTTGAACGTTTAAAATAATTGACATCTTTATGCCATGCTAAATTAATTAGTAACTTGTACGTATATTATCCACAAATGTGCTTTCGGGAAGCGTTCAAGCAAAAATCAGTCGTTAAAGTTTTCCATCGAAACGTTGAGCACGGTATAAAGCGATCCTATATAGTTTGCAACTATCATAAATTGCAAAATATGTATCTAAAAAGACATAAAAACTGGATTTAATTTTCAATTACGTATAAAACTGGTAGGTACATATTCGGAACTGATATTCAAGCGAGTTCGTTATTGAAAACTGAAATCTGTATGGTAAAGTAACGTATCCAAAAGCACCTAGACATACCTATTTATTCGCTATGTTTATACGGGATGCTGAAACTACTAATTGCCACGTGCTATTCAAGCGGGAACTCTTCCATCGGCCACCAGACCTCTCAAACTGAGTACGCTTGTTCGCCGCATTTGGTACCCAACTATTTTTAACTTCGGCGGATTTTGCTGACGCTATCACAATTGCGAAAATATTCATTTTTTGATTGAGTAATGTTTGCACATCCGAATTAGGATTCACAAACGTGATATCGTAGTAATTATTTTTTGCTGCGGCAAAAGAAATAATTCAAAATACAGTTTAATTAAACTCTATATGCCATAACTAGACTACATTACTGTACTGGACCATTTTAGTTTGAAATAGCGTTATTTCCACTTGTTGGTAGTACTTAAGTACTTATAATTAGTAGCTCGTCTAACTAAAATACTAAGTTCTTAACTAAAATGTACATTATACCGTGTATTGTTCAACAGAAATTGCAAAGCGCACCAAAATTGCGTATATCATGTTACAGTTTGCGTTATAACTACCTAATCATTGTTAGATCTAAATGTACCTACAATAAATGTTAATATGCGGACATGGTCTATGAAGTGTCGAGATGCCGATACTATCTCACTATCTAATCGGATAAGTTTCATGTAAGTTTTACACTTACAAAAGATTAACTATATTGCTTTAACGAGTATTTACTATCTATGTCCTAGATTCCTATCTAATTGTATTGAAGACCAAATCTTTTAATGCGCGTGTAGTCAGATTGTTTTTGCGAACCTAAGAGGGCACTCCACAGCTAGAGCACCAATAAAGTGGTCTAACGATTGCAATTGTGCAATATAACTCGTATGAATATTTTAGTGATTGTATCCTGCGAGCGGGTTGTGAGAGCCGTACCACTGGATTGTTTTATACATAACACTACTTTTTATTACGTAACGACGGATGATTCACAGTATACGTGTTGACCACTACTTGCCAGTCTTGATAAATTTGATCAGAGTAAACGGTTCTGTGTAAACTATTTCACATTTGTATTCATCACACGTTCATAGCTAAGAATGTCTAACTGCTTCACTTAGGGTTTTTTAGCATTTTCGTCCGTCTTTGTGAATTAAGTAAATATATAGTGTGTTTTAACTGAACGATTTCAGATTCAGGTAGATAACTTCTTGGCATGAGTCCAGTATGACCTCTGCAGTTGTTTTAACCACTCTTTCCCGATTTTGTATGCCTTTCCCTACACTAGGATTTACCGGAACCACACACTCCGGCTACTCGTAACTGTAATCAATACAAATATTTAAACTGTGTGAATCGAAACCGCGACAATCAGTGCAAAAATCTATCGCAAAGCTATTGCGCCAAACGTGTTCAATCGTTAACTTTAAATGTTTAAATGCAGATTCTTTTTAATCTGACAATCAAAAAATGCGTAGTAATTAAAGCTAGTTCAACCAAATTTGTATTTCTCGGTCCTAACGAAACATTTCTTAAGATATAATTTATTAAAACACAAACTATCGCTGTTCATCCGAACACAATACCCATCGTTAGGGGTTAGGGGGTAAAATTTGCCTTATACATAGATACAAGCTTTTCTCATGTTGGTGCAACACAATCCAGGGCCCTAATATGACGTGTTTTTGCTATAACTCCGCAGAAGTAAGAGTGAAAAAGAGCTAAGATAACAAGAGACGTGTAGTATCATCCCTTTTTCGTAAATAAATTATTACCACTTTGTTGCGTCGTGGCAGGGCTGATCTTTCCTTGATTTTTGATACTAAAAACGATCGATTTGTGATTAAAAACGATCGGTTCCCTTGCAATAGCTTATGTAGATTAAATATCTGTCCATAACACTACTAAAACAATGTTTATATTTCACAATCAAAAGTGATTTTGTAACAAAGATTGTTATCAAGTAAACAATAATTCATATTTTGTCAAGTTACTTTCCAAGTGCCTCATTAGCAGGAATTTACATGATATCTAGCTCTATATGTTATTATCATTATTTGATATTGCCCTAGTGTAGGATTATTATAATGTTTTAGGGCCAAGTTCACCGACAGATGGTTACCTAATCGGTATCTTAAATACAAACGTTTTTTACCATGAAGCGGGAATTTTCGTGTAATCCACTTCTTGTCCAACCCCAGATTGGTAATCGACCGTTTTAGGAATAAAAAACTCAAATGATAAGGTATTCATCTTAAGACAGAAGTTTGAATTTATGGTAAATAGCTGTTTTGAGTTGATCGGACTGTTATCTTGTCGGTGAACTTGGGCCTTAGTGTATGTTGTGTAAACACTAAAATCATGTCAACGGAGATTCTAAAATGTACCTATTAGTAAATTCTCGCGTAATTTTACCTCTTTTCTAAGTTCTAAATAAGTATAACTATTGTGTGTATAGCGAATCAGCGAAATTTTCATGTGAATACAGCATTTATGTAGCTACCTAGTAATCGCTAACAAATGTCTATCTTAGTGTAAATGTCCGTGTAATTCCAACAATGTCCACGCCATATTGATGGAATCACACGCATAAAGGGAATATAATAGTAGGGTAGTTATGTAGACATTATTCTATTTGTAATACATTCTAAAATAGCAAGCAATGTTAGATCTTTAGTAGATGTCTCGTGCTTTTCAGGAACGTGGTCGAAGAAAATAGATTTGTTAAATAATGTAACACGGAGACAATTAGCTCCCAAGCCTGGCATTAAGTTATCTATTCTGAGTTAATGAGTCAATTGCACTGTTAGGTTATTATGGACAGTTTATATTTCTCGTATTTCCTTGGTACAGTAGTAGTAGTCGGTCCTATAATTTATTATTTAATCCAGCGTTCCACTTTGCCTGACGTGTAGCGTGCACTGATATGTACGTCTAATCACTGAAAATTACTAGGCGAAGCGGTAGTGCTGTAGGGTACAATGGCAATTTAAATCGCTTTGTCGCTTTAAAATTCAATAAGCCTTACAAATCGATATCTGTTAGTACGTTAGCCTACTTAGTGAATGCTATGCTGGACATACAATATTCACAGCCTGCTGTTCTTCGACCACGTTTCTGTAAAGCACCTTACAAGAGAATAGGACAATTTATCAAGTACTTTTTAACTTGTATATTAGTGTTAAGATTTCGCGCACATTTCTCATATTTTATTCTCGTGTCTAAATAAGAACACAACTTCGCTTAAGAACACGCTAATGCAATATTCTTGTCTCGTACATTTATATAAAAATGTTTCTTATCATTGCTTTGTTGCGGTTTGAATTATTTATTGCGAAATGATGGCTTTAGCTGTATCGCAAAAGATGTACTTACATACGTATATTTTATAAATTATTGTTATAACACATATATTAAATGAGATTTATGTATATATAATTCATTTATCCGATATGCAATTAGTGAAAGAAACAATTGCAGTCTTTGTATTTATTAATATTTTACAATTTGCTGACTTGCCACTTAGCCACAAGTTTAATGTTTTATACATTAAACTGCCAATAAGCGAAAAAGACAGTTGGCCGGTTTTAAAACGAGCCAATTTTTACCGGGCATTTAATTTAAAGTTTAGCCGAGTTTTGCTAGCAGGCACGTTGACATTTTTACGATTCATGGCTACCCGGCCTCGTGTGAACTCTATTAAACAATTTAATTGTTCAGTGAAAGTCGTACGCGGCTAACTGGAAAGTGTCACACAAAGGCAGTGCGTTTTGTAAAACTAATTTGTAACCCTTGCCGTTGGAAAAAATGTGCACAATGCAGAGGATTTAAAGTGAACTTTTTATTAATTACTGCCAGATACTGGCCAGGGTTATGATTATTACCTACCGGTAAAAGGAAATTGTAGCTTTTTGATGTGCTAAGTGGGACCTGCCAATCTGCTTAACCTTCCTAGACTAAATTATTTGAACAAATTCTGGCTTGTTATAAATAAATTATTGATTTTAGTATATGTTTAGCTAACGTCTTATTCCCTTGCACTCCAATCACGGGAAAAATATATACATAAAAAAACCTTTTATATTTTTTTTTGTATTTTTGGAGCGCACGGGGATAATAATTCAAGTAATGCATGTAAAACAATGGGAACATTGTAAATCTGTATTATTATCTACAAAATATTTATTCAGGTACATATTATATTGAAATTTAAGAGGTGTGAATTAATTTATTATTATTTATGTAGGCATGGAATGTGCGTGACGTAATATAACTCATTTTCTTTAGAATATTATTTAAATATTATATTCTGTTAGTGGGTATATTGAAAGTTCATTACTATATAGTTGTCGTGACAGTTTAGTTTTTAACTTTATATTTTTATAGTATACTTTGTTAGTATACTTTACGTTTGTGTTACAGTTCGCTGTTGTAATTTCAATCAGTTGCAAAGGTGTCAATAGTATGAAGGCTACAAATATTAAATGCACCTGATAAGTATTTATATTCAAAGGCTACCTAGCTACATAAAATGCCTATAGCTGTGAAAAAAAACCATAGCGATGAAGAGAACTCGCAGCAAATTCTTTGGTCTTGTTTATAATCCTCCTTGAGGTTGTCATTCAAGGTAAAGGAACTCCGGAAATTGTGCCTGTGGGATTCAGTGCCGGCGCGAACAGTGAAGCGAAGCGCTAGTTTAACTGCCTCACAAATTTCACCATTGCGTGCATTAAAATAAAGTCGACAATAACAATAGTGTGTTAATGGATTTGCGCTTTGTCAAGTCTAGACCTCGCGTAATAGTCTCCAATCATAAAACAATGCTAAGATACTATTTATTTTAGTTCAGATTCAGGTTTCCCTTTTAAATATCACTTTGTGCAGTTATCGTCGTATCTCTCAATACTTTTGCGACTGAGTATATCTATATATATGTATATGTTTATGAAGTTCAGTAATATAGATGTAAGATGTTATCAGGAAAGTAAACAAATGCTGATCTTGTGATCATTGTCGTGATCATATGGCTGTGTTCATAAAAAATTGGGCTATTTTTTTTAGTTCCTTTCTAATAAAGTACCTATTTTGTAAAATTCTAAATTGTATTTTTAATTAGCTTTTACTTTATTTCAAGTGAAGAAGCCATATTATTTTGTATAATTCAATTTCTATAAATGAATATAGATATTTACAGAGATGGGTGGTTTTCATTTTCATACAAACCCCTCAAGACTGCTGGACGAGTTTGGGTAGCTCTGAAGACGTATTACTACGCTAAGTAAAACAGACAGAAACAGAGATCGAACCATTAAACCTTACTAATCTAGACTTTACAAATTAGTTACTTTTCGAAACTTACACTTTACAAAGCTTTTTTACTGTTTTAATAATATTAATCTCCCAAATAGATACTCCTCAGACTGCATCCGGTTTAGACTGGAAGCCGACCCCAACATAGACTGATAATGAATAAAATTAGGAATGAAATAGAATTGCTGCGGAACTCCTACCAGCGACTGTTAAGATAAGCAGGGGTAATAGCACTCATCTTTAAAACCTTAGTAATCAAACGCGGTTGTTTATCACTCCCTCCCTCCGTCCGTCCGACCCTCAGGTCTTCAGCAGACAACGATGAGTATGGCCCCTCGTCTCGCGACTCTTGACCGTGAAGTTCGTCTCTTAGTTTACGCCCAAAAATAGCTAAGGGACAAGCGAAAGTGCTTGACGCCAACAAGACTTTTAGTCTGCATATTTTAGATTGAAGAAATGAAGAAAAGACGGGCTAGAAAACATGAATTACCTACTCATGCGAGTATTTCTTTCGAAAATAGACTAAAAAACTTGAGACGCAGGTAATGCCGCTCAGTTCCGTTTTGCTTGTTTTTAAAGACATCCTGCCAATAGCTCACATATACAAATTGATCGTTTAAATTATGTTATTTTATTAACTATTAGTTGCAGGATATTTTCCTTTTTTAATTGCAATAGGTACCTACAAAACTCTCATAAAAAAGTCACCGTATTTACCTATGATTGGCAATAGAGTAAGCAGGGAGCTTACTGTGTGTGTGTGGAATCAACAACCTACTTGTACGATCTTGCGTCCCAAAGGGTACCTACATAATGAATACCCAGCTTTATTTCACCTATTTGTAAAATAATCCACACACAGTAAGTAGATATGTGGATTATTAGAGCTTCACAGATTTGGGTAAAATCTGATTCAAAAGATCCAGGACATGACAAGTCACTTTTATCTATAGTTTCTTGCTCAATGAACTTAATTCTATTTAAAACAAAAATTAAAAGAATTACATTTTAGTAAGTGCGCGTGTCCGACTTCGATTGATGGTGTTTATTATCGTTATTAGTAATTTACTTACTTCATCTATGGTTATTAGGTACAGAGTTTAAAAAAAACATACATTTTTTAAAGCTCTTCGGAAGGACGTTGACCTCGGATACCTACTTACATAATATCTCCACCATAGATTGGATTACTCCAATCTGCTTTACCTAGGTAATTAGATAGACGTCTTATCCATTAGATAGTCCATCAAACAATCACAATAACTGACTCAGATTAATTAGACGTCAGGAACACAGGCCAGTAAATGCAGGATGAACCTCCGAGCGATAGGTACCTACCTGCTTTACTTATACACGTACTTAGTTTTCAGCATACAAAATGTACAATGGCAGTATCTCTATTTAAAATAATAATACGTCTAGACAAAATTATGAAGATTCTGAATGAACTGTTAATTAAATTGTTATGGGTAACTATCTCGTTGGTCTGGTGGTTGCACACGCGACTGTGAACGGGATCTTAGGTTCGATTCCTTTGTCGGGCCATTATCGCTTTGTGGGTACCCAAAGAGGCCCGGAGTGCAAGGTAGTTGGCTGTGTTACACCAAAACGGTGAACCTCGTGGAACGGCGTCAAGCGGATTTGAGAAAACTGAGGCTTGTTGGGTTAGTTAACTTGCAACCCACACGATAAGAAGAAGATTGTGATGTAGGTAACATAAAACGTAACATTAAACGTGTGCAGATAAGAATGTACTCGTAATGTTAACTTATTAAGAGGATAGCGGTACCCAACTCTAACCAAGTAGGTGTTTCTTTCTTGTTGGCAAGTACGCTGGTTATTGACATATGCAATTTAAAGAGTCATCACTATATTATATCCTATATTATGTTATATCTTTGAGCAACGCACATGTGTGTCGTGTGCCTAGCCATCACAGATACAATGTCCAAATGTCGTGGTCATTATTATATCAGATACAACGCTTAGGTAAATGTTGTGTGCGCTGCCAGCGCTAAAACAACGTTTAAGTGTCGTGTGCGTAGTCGCAGATATAACGCTTAAACGCCGTGTGCGTTGCCATCGCGAAACAATGCTCAAGTGTCGTGTGCCTGTAGGTAATAACACCGTCACCCATATCTTTCATACCGGAACGCGCAACGCTCAATTTAACCCTTAGGTAGCGTCATTTTCTTTCTAAAATTGTGAACAAGATGGCCATAATAATAGTCCTGGCCTGGTTATTAAATGTTTGTATAAAACAGTCGCGGCTGTTCTTTAACCAATAGTGTAGTAATAGGTGAAATAATTAAGAATCTCATCCAAATTCTCCAAATGAATATGGATAAGATTTTCCTCTCATTCTTATTTTACTAGGTATTCAAATTAGTATTTGTGCTCGCATCATGTAAATTTATTGTAAATGAATGTAATTCTATTCTACTTATATTGTATGCGAAAGTTTGTAAGGATGGATGTTTGTTTATTACCTGGATCACTCACGTGTAACCTGGATTAACACATAGGATACTTTAATCTGCCAGAGGATGCGGGAAAACGGCCAGTGCGAGAACAAAGTTTTAACCCATCACGTCCGACCCCTGATTTCGCTCCAGGCAGTGATCCATGCCACACGAACCGTCCGCTTTATCACTCTTCAGCCGTTAACTATCTCTATGCAATAAATCATTTCGATCCGTCGTTGCGTGCAAGGACATACCATACAAATATCTACACTATCGCAAATACTTACCTATTACCAAGTGGGGTGGTAAGCCGTACCTAGGCACTGACGTGGTGATCGACCAGCCCGCCATGTTTGAAGTCCAGAAGAGGTCATTTTTTCATATTAAACAAATCTCCCTTTCCGTTTTAAGCAAGCGTGATGATCATTATATTTTCGGATGAGAAATCATCAAATGACCCTCCCGCCGGGGGTGGGGCGGAAGGGAGTGCCAGACTCTTACTGACTAAAATCCGTCCATGTTCCTTTCTCAGCCCTTTATGTTCCGGGGGCGCGGTAACTCTTTCGAGCATCCCGCAGCCCTGGCAGACGACTGAAGACGCCTGTGCCATGCAGTAGGACAATATATATAGGTGGTTGATGATGAACTTCAAAAGGTTGGAAACTCTTAAAATATTCTGTGTATGTATAATCCTGCGGGTAGTTTGTGAGCAAGTCATCGTAAGCGCTAATTCTCCATGCATTATTGTGTGGGTAAACTGTAATGTTTTGGGACTAATTTAAGTATGTTGTGCGAGTATTGCATGTACTATTTTGGAAGGTGCTCTTACATCCACAAAAGCGAGTCTAGGTACGATATTATGAATATAAACTTCAGCAAATTTCTAAAATAATTTCGCAATTCAGAGGGTGCTGAGTGAATACTACACTCTTACAACATCCACAGAGGGTTGCCTATAATTAGTCGGGGAACATGCGTCAATGTGTACTTATAGACAGGTATGTCTATCCATTCACGTTGGAGGAGGTAAAAAAATAACAACACATTAAATATCAATAGTTTATTACATAAATTATAGCCAAGCTTACACTTCATTGTTTCTTTCACCTATACTGATAGTAAAGATTTAAAACTGCACTAATTTATACTATCTCTGTATACGACGCAGGCGCGTGGCGATCAAAATATACTCGAGGCGGTAACAAACCTGCCCTAGCCGCACGCCTGCTTAATCTATATAAAAAGAATACTTATAAATAAAATCTAACATCACTCTATGTTATAATTAATTAGGCTATGATTGGTGTTACTACGGTTCCTATTCCAATTGCTTTTGATGAAAATTATTCCTAATTTGATCTGCGTAAGCATTTAAAACTAATTAATCGTTTAAGGTTATGGCTTAACAGCGTATCACATAAAGGCCTTTCTATTAGTTTGCGCGTTGATTAGAAATGGATTATAAAACTCGGTCATAAATGCTAAAAAATAAAGTGTGTAATAAACCTCTGGAACGTAATCACTGTGTGCAAGATGTATTTGCACTTAACTACTTCGGTTAAGTGCAATCGGTTCTATTACTTAAAAACCTCATTAACCTTCACTGCATACATCCAATAATTTAAAAGATTACGGCATCTTATGACCTTTATACGTAGGTAAAGTCGGAAATTATTTGCTTAAAATTGTGTGGTGATCTATAGCTATATAAATGGCAAGATTTCAATGTTTTAAAGGTCATGCATCAATGAATATGCTATGCACACAATTTTACCACATTCATGAGTAAAACAATAAATAAGGAGCGTGATAGTTTAATAAGGTTTTTTTACTATATGAATGATATGCTTTTAAATCATAGCGCAAACCAATGAGAACACTCATTTTGTGACAAAACTCGTCTCAAGATGGACGCTGCAACCTGTCCGTCATCACTGTCTCTGTCTAATAATCGAGGCATACTTATTGCTTTAACGAATACAGTTATTATTGGATACAATATACATCTTATTACGTAAACAATTAAGTTCATTTTCTGTAACACAAGCGACGAATTAAATTGACCCAAGTGTATAAGGACCAACATTTAATCCGCCATTTGCATTAACCGTTGTGATTTAGACTAACCTTCAAATACTGGACTTAATTTGTTTTCGATTGTCTGTCCAAAGTATCAAAACTTTTATAATATTCTTCATTTATACTAGCTAATTCTTTAAGTATTAGTAAATAAATGTTATTTTTATTAGATAATAACTATTGAATGTGTTTGGTGTTATGATGAAATGGCGAGGTTGTCGCATGTCGCTGTACGAGTAGACCTAACGATCTCTATCTTTCTTCGCGAATGTATTTCATTCGCAAAAACTAGCTGATTCACGTATAAAAACTAGGTGTCCTATGTGCATGACCTGCGACAATCTCGTCAACAATTTATTTATTCATGAATTCTTGAATTTACATTATACAGGGTGGTCAAATTAGATAACTTTTCGATAACAATTGAGCAGTGTAATGCATCATAGCAGCGGAGGGGCCATATCGAACAACCGAATTTATCGTTGTGGGAGTGAATCGTGGCGGTGATATCTTCCTGGATCGAGGCTAAAATTAAGATGTAAATTGCCAGGTTAAATTATCTCAAAAATGGTTTATGGACGCCAAAAGGTCGACGATTCTAGTGGACCATATAAAATGGACGACACTAACAATCTGATGATTTTTGAAGATTTAGAGCAGAATATTCGAGACTCTGTCAGATACAAGTAGAAAGAAGTAGACTTTATTAATAAATCAAGTTATTGCCAGGTTTGAATATAAGATTCATATAAAAATACGTTAATTTACATGTGTTCTATTTGGCCACCCTGTATTACAATAATTATTGCTAATTATCACTATCCTAGGCAATGAATAACATCAGCTGCATAGGTATAACAAAAGTTGCCATGAAAAATGTTCGAATTACATCTAATATGAAATGTACTATTAAATATTTCACTGACAAAAATTCATGAATAAAATGACATGTAGATATAAACTTCTATATACTTAATGGTATATAAGTATGTACTATGAATTGGTGTGATCCGTGGCATGAAGGCAATCCTAATTATGTCTACTATAAATACATAAGATCACAGTAAAATGGGAATACAAAATGGTGGATCTGACCACAATTGTGCAGAAAACTATTTGATTTCTTTATGAATACGGAGTGAAGAACAAAAAAGGTATTGGTGTTTATAACGTAGGTCGGTAAATTGGCAAGGAATGATAACAGTGTAAAACATTATTTGTATTTGCAAGGCAAGATATTATGGCGTTAGTAACGTGGACTGCTCTTGATAATGTTATCGGCACTAATTTGTTGAACAACTATAACACAGACATGTCCCATAATTAGTTCTGAGTTTAACACTTATTTTTAAAACGGTTCCATTTTGGACATTCTATACGCACACTGTTCATTCATAACAATGTACTAGGAAAGATTTATTTTAGTAAAATATCTATTATTGTTTGCTATGATGTGGATGAAAATAGTATATGTTAGTCCACGAGTTCCAGCATGACAACATGAAATTACCTTTAATTAGGATGTGGTGATTATGTCACTACACGAGCAAAAACACAAACACCATATTACTACCAACTTTGTTATGAACACGAAGGTTGGGAGATGGCGAATGGTCGGGTTATCTACCAACCGTCAGAATCTAAATGTCTACTAGTTGTGGTACTAATAGACATACAGATTCTCAATAGACTAGAATACTAGATGATTAAGATTCCGTTTTAAAAACAAGCGTTGGGTACACACCTAACAAATGTTTGTTTAAAATTAACCAGAAGTTTAGGGCGAGCTGCACACTTCACTTATAATTAGTACGAGGTCGCGGGGTTCATATATTATTGCTTATAGTTTCCTTTTGAAGTATTATCTAACACTTAGCCAAAAATAATTTTCACTCATGTCTGTGTTTAGAGTTAGAATGGCAAAGTCTTATACATACAATAATAAAATCAAGTGTAAAAGATGTATACTCAAATGTAAAAGATATATACACATCGCCATTTTCGAGCGGCCCGTGCAAACACATTTTTTTTTTAAATATATTTCACAATCAATACACATGAAGGTACTTCAAACGATCGCTAATTGTTATTAAAAAATAACTTTGATTGGAGTACACATCTTTATACACATGACTGAACCTATATTTTTAATTACAAACCATATGAGAGTTGTTCTCTGTTCAGTCATTCGTGAAAGCAATACACTTGAACGCAATATTCAAAATATATTTTTGCATCCGTAGTTAATATGATTCAATCATATTAAGAGAAAAACGATAAATTGCGACGTTGAATATTATCAACGGAACGAACTTTTTTAAATAAATTGCATACATTTTATTGAATGTTACATTAATATCCGTAAAACCTTCATCGAACAAATACTTGGAAGACAATACATATTGAAATTAAAACAGTAACATTTTATATCTTGTCATAAATATTATAGGCGTATTTAAGGGCAGAACAAAAAATGTGGAGTGTCATTTGGCACAGATAAGAGACCACCAGCAGAGATGAGGACACAAGTAGCAAGTCGTATCATACATGCAGTATTTTAAAAATTGAGTATTGTAGAAAACCTATTGAGAAATGACTGCCGCATCTCCTTGTCTATTATACGTACCAATAATGATCACTGTTCAATTAAAGGCTTAGAAATTCGCGAGCAGGGTTTTAAATTATATAATCGTAATTGTTATTGAATAAATTGTTTTTATTTGAATATGATATTTGACGATCTTTTCCCGAAATTCATTAGTAACCACGCGGGCTAAATAGTCTCAATATAATTAATACAATAGTCGACAGTTAAACAGTTGTCTGACAAGGATATGGACGCTGGCATATTGACACCCGCTCCAGGCACTGTTATCTACACAAATTGAATTGATTGATTGAATTGGATAGGTTACACGCATCGCTGCCAGATCGGATATGGGTACCAAGCAATATGCAATTGAGTAAACAACTTTATACTTCAATCAGTTGCAATTTAGTTCGAGTAAAACAAAGACTACCATGTGAGAAACTATTGTTTGTTTTTATCAAGTGAACAATTTTATTTGAGCAAAAAGTTGATGCCAATTTTGGATTATGACTCGTAAATACCTTGCGTACAATTATACCTGTTTCGTTGTGCAATTGAAGTAAGGTTTGAGTAAATAATATTACAAGGCAGTGTAGATGACACACAATTTATTCTGATATGTTCGGTATAGCAAGCGCGGTTTGGTCGCACAAAGCGATAGCCTGTCAAAGGGACGATAGCTGTAGTAATCAGTGTTTCTGATGGTCCCCGTGACCAGGCTCCGCTGGCTGATCGATAGCAACAGAATTTGTCATCCGATATGATATCTTGCTAACACAAAGCTTTGATAGCAAACAATAATTAACTGTTCGCAGAAGCAGGTGATTGCAATGCCTTGTAGCTCACTAATGAATATCGTCTATGTTCAGACCAGACGTTTCAACTTGATTGATTTGCGAATAATTGTTATTGCATAGGTATATATGTGTTCTACAATGTGTCATATTCACAGAAATGATCTTTTGTAACAGAGCATTTCTGTTTTATTGGAATTTAATTATCTATTTCGAATCAAAAATTCAGGATTTCTTCCGAATGCCTCATAGTCTCATAAAATGAAGTTTTTGTAAAAAAAACGGGCAGAATTATGTTTTTAACTATAAATAAAGAAACGATTTTCATGTATTCAACATAACTTTATGGAACAACAAAAAGACCAATATCACTAAAAAAACAGCAAAGGACCACGTGCCTTCTATAGAGATGAAACCGAAGCATTTTTAAAAAGCCCAATCAGTTAATTGTTAAACGGATGCGGAAGTCTGATATAACTGTTACGTTTAGGTATTATCATTCATAACTACTTTTGACTATTTACACGAATTTTAGAATTTGAAGTTGTATACTGGCTGGGGGAATACTAGTGTATATTCTGACCTTGAAAATGCCGATCTTCCTCAAATCCCAGTTGTGAAGTGTGACTTCATTTGGGTAAACGAGTTTATGAATCTGATAAAGCATCAGACTGGAAAAGAGTATACTGGGACAGGTTTCAAAGGCAGTACAAACTGGGAAATCAATCAATACAGCCAATATTCGCTGTTGCGAGTGTTGGAGACAAGAATGGCGAGGTTCGGACCACCACATGGTCGTAGCCGCACACGCACACTTTGCTATACCTCGCCAGAGACCGAAACCCGCGGCAATTTCCGCAGTAGCGTACTCTTAAGGTGGGATGCTAATGATGGTAAGGCGAAAAAGATGTTATTTCTTTAATACTAATATTATAAATGATACGTCGACTATATCTTCAAGTACTCAACTTATGGTTATGATTATTCTCCAGTAAACGCACATTATATTTTGTTATGTCGAATTGAGTGCGAATTTTCAGAGTGCCGTTTTAAGGCGGGCAAAAGAGGTCCTTGAAGTTTCACTATCCTGAACACATAATATTAATGTCTGTTAAGTATCCGGCTAATATGTGCCCGTGACGACTGTCAAAGAATCTTGCAGCCGAGACCAGACCGCCGAGAGCACACTCTAGTCTCGGGCGTACTTTATGGTTACCCATTAAATACTCGACCTTGGCTTAACCTTCGACATCCAACGATATCTGCGACAGCATGATTTATATTTGACAGTAAAAATAGAAATTCAAATATTATGTAAACGTGCAGTGTTTATTTTCAATAGCACGAGCTCATTGTTTTAAAATAGACTAGAACTTTATCAGATGGAGTCAAAAAAAAAATATAGCGAAAAAATAATACCTACAACACAAAAAACTATAAAAACTAGAGATTAAAAAATCAACAGTGCATCGCAAGCGCCTGTGCCTTGCACGAGGATTAAAAGGACGTAGACTGCGACACTTGGACACGTGTCACAGGAAAAAAAGGTGCACTTTTGGGCCAACATTTTAGCGACCTTTGATGTCGCGCGGTGGACTAAGACGTAATACAGGTTGTACACGACTAGTGTTGCCCGAATACGAATATATATATATTGCTAGCTATAATGACTACAATTTGGATCAAGAGACACTTCTAACGTACCCTACGATCACAGGCTTAAAGGTGGTTATTTGCTTAGCTAACGTAGGGATAATACTTGAAAATTAAACTGAAATAATTACAGACATTACTTTAAAGTTTATTTTACTCTGAGGATGGTTATATAATTAAAAAGATTGAGGCAATAAATTTGCACCATGGAAGCCAGTGGTTCGGCTTTTAATTAAGTGGGCACTTAGTCATCTCAGCGCGTTTGTCATGGCAAAAGCATCTTGATGCACAGAGGTGAGAGATGTTATACGTCACAGTGTGACGTCACCACACCACGCAGTGCACCCAAATTAACTAGCTAACGGACCTTTCTCCTTAGGTATGCAGTTTGCAACATGTTGGTGATAGTGTCATGTTGGTTCATAAAGTTACGCCGTTTACACATCAAACGCAAAGAAACAATTACAAATAAAACCAGTTTGTTACCAGTGTTAGACAAAGGAGAGAAAATAAACAGAACAGTAGTATCGAAATAGTTCAGCGTAAGTAATAAAACTGTGAGATAAACACAGGGAGTATGAAGCACTAGCATTGGCCGGAAAAACGCTATTTAGGATCAGCACGCGATGCTCAAACAAACGAAACAGGTTCGACTACCTGAGCCCAGGCGCACAATTCTCTTTAAAAAAATATGTTATTAAACTTAAGTCGCAGATAATTTGCATACGTAATGTGCAACCGCTCGCTCTAAACTGGATGCATTTTTGAGACATTGTGCCAATGACAAAGGCCCGATTTAATGAGGATACATTTAGCGGTTCTTTTTGTATTTAAGCTTTTATGTGGTTTTTATAATTTTAGCTATGTGAAGATATATTTGCAGTCGATATATTTTTTTTATATATATTTTTGGCTCACATGTTTTAGATGTTGTTGGGAGCAACATATTATTTAATTTACTTTTTATAATATAAAACCCCGCTCGCAAATCGCAGTTGCAAAATGTTTCACACAAAAATAAATGCATTCAGTTAATATACACAAATTACAAGTAAACATATATTTTGTCAAAATAATGAGTGCTTTCTGAATCACATGGGTAAATTACAGTTCAGCAGTGATAGTAATGATTTTCCTATGGAAATCTGTAATTTTCAAATGTACAAGATGAAATTGATAATTGAGCAATTTTAATGATCATGAATGAAAATTGACCACAAACTACTGCCACCACATAACTTTATGTTTGTATAAAAATATGAACTTAACATCTTAAATTACGAATAAACGATTATAAACTTAATATAAAATCACTGATTATATAGTATAGTACGTGGTGTAGACGGTAGTCGATAAGTCTATCGCTCAGTTAACCGCTAGCTGTCGTTAAAGGCGCGAAGCAATAACACATCTAGATACATTCGCTTTGTAACATCACAAGTTGGGAAGCAAAGCACTTAAAACTATATTGGCATTTCACAATAGGTACAACTATAAACCAATTTGTTCAGTAAACAAAATTAATACTAGCATTGTTAACATTTACAGGCAGTGTAAGGCCGGGTGCAGACGAGCAGCTTCAACTTATGTTCAACATGAAACATTTCTGATGAGATCTAAGTGTGTCCTCAAAGATAAGAAACTGTTCTTGTTTTATTACAAAATTATTACAATGTTGACTGTATCTTGGCCTTATTTCTACATGGCAGTGTCAAAATTTGTCATTAAAAATTTAATACTCATCTCGGGTGAGTCATAAGTGAAAACATTATGAAAAGTATCTGTGAACCAAAGTAAGTAATATGCATGTTTGTTTGTAAAATAAATAACATGATATTGGTGATTCATATTAGACAACAATAAAAAAATACTAACTAAAATGTAAGTACTGATAATATTGTAAATTCAAGCTTGTACTTATTGTCAAAATCTTTGATATTTAACTTAAACCTGATAATGAAATGTAAATCAGTCTTTTATTTAGCTGCCAAATGTTGAAAATAATATTGAAGTACCCATGTGTCTTCACCCTTACCAAACAAAAAATTACAAAATAAACTATATTTTTTTGAGATACATTTTAAAGCATTTTAACACTAATAATTCAAACTTATGTACATGTATGTAGAAAGGAGTAAATATGTATGAACTTAAATGCATTTTTGTGGCAATCTATTAAATTAGTTAAGTACTTCAGTTCAATCACAATTTTTGAGGTTCAGAATAAACAAGCTTTCAGTATTCCATAATAGGCTTAACTCGCTGTTAGCTTCCTGCCAGTCAACTTACACTTGCTATGTCAGTGTTAAACATATTATAGAATAGGCGACACACCCTCTAAGCATACTCCTTGACTCTGTTAAAATTTTCATGAATATACACATAATATTCCTCCAAAAGATTACAGAAAAATTGGCTAACTACAATTTAGATATATCTTATTTTTACATAAATCGTAAAATTTTCCTGACTATGATGATTTGTATGTTTTGTGTTATCAGAAACTTATATAACAAGCTTCAAAAGCGTAAAGAGAATGTATCAAAGTTTATAAGTACACAATATTAATAAAATTAATTCGTCAGTCTACATACCTAGTCAAGTTGTCATGTATGTTACACTGGCTACCAATTAACTAAAAATAATTTTATCACCTCATATCTCTTTAAATAAATTTATTTTCTTTTATTTTCAGCCCAGAGTGGGATATATTAATTTTGATTATCAAAATAAAATTAGAATTAATTCTTTCGTTGTATAGTACCTATATAACGGTAATCATAAAGCTTCCACGAGTGGATGTCAGTAGTCTTGAAATTAGGCCGGCAAGTCAGTACCTGTCACTCAAGCATTACCACTAAACAAATACAACAGTTTCATAAAAACAGTAAAAAGAATTATAAACAGCACAATATCATAAATAAATTTCCTTAACATCACTATGAAAAGAAGTCCTTTTTACTCCTATATCTAAACTCTATGGCAGTTTTTTAGAAAAATATACAAAATGCATCATTTTATCGTTAAGATCACTGTTGCACGTAGCTGCACGTCGAGATCAAGTCCACTTATCAACTGCGGAACCTTGCCGCACACTACCAATGTCACTTACACCAGAAAGCCGTACGGGCCACTGCCGCGGATTTGAGCGCGCATGCTCTGCACGCTGTTCATGATCTTCTTCTGGTGGCCGACGAGCGTCACGCCAAGCGAGGCCAGCTGGTGCACGGTCAGGTCCACCACAGCGTCCATGTCGAGGATGCCAGCCGCGCGGAACTTCTCGATATACCGCGACATCTTGATGCACTCGAGCCATTCCTCTACTGACGAGAACTGGATCAAGTCAGGAGTGTCGCCCGCCAAGGGGTCTGCAGAGCGATTCTGTGCGATTTTCCTCAATGTATCCGGACAGCGGATAAGCTTATCTAACGTTTTCACGATGCTTGCAAATGTGGGACGGTGCGTGCGCTCTTTCTGCCAACAATCGAGCATCAATTGATACACCGCCTCGGGGCAGTCCATCGGCGCCGGTAGCCTGTACCCTTTCTCTATGGACTTAATCACGTCCTGGTTACTCCAGTTCCAGTATGGTCGCTCACCGAAACTCATAACCTCCCAGCAGACGATACCCATGGACCAAACGTCGCTGGCTGATGTAAACTTCCTGAACGCAATGGCCTCCGGCGCGGTCCATCGTACCGGGATTTTCCCGCCACGTGTCGTATACGCTCCGTCTGCGGTCGACTCTATCTCTCGTGATAAACCGAAGTCTGCAATCTTGCATACGAGTTGAGAATTGACAAGTACGTTACGAGCGGCGAGATCACGATGAATGTAATTCATTTCCGACAGGTACTGCATCCCGGTCGCGATGCCTCGTAGCATGCCTACTAACTGGACCACGCGGAACTTTCCGTCGTTAGCCCTTAAGAATGTATCTAAAGAGCCATTTTCCATGAACTCTGTTATTATCATGATCGGGTTACATTTTGTGACAACTCCTTGCAAGAAAATAACATTTGGGTGTTCGAATTGTCCCATTATCGAAGCTTCAGCAAGGAAGTCGCGTCTCGCTCGTTCCGTGGAGCCCGGTTTGAGAGTTTTGATAGCAACATCAATTTCTTGGCCACAGCTGGCTGGCAACTTCAGCTTTCCTCGGCAAACATCTCCAAATTCACCACCCCCGATAATTGCCTCTATGGTAATGCAAGACGCATCAATTTCTCGCGCAAACTCCCTTACTGCTTGGTTGGGGTCTTCATATGTGTGAGGGTCGATATAAGTTCTGGAGCCCGTCCCAGCGAACAATGGTGTAGTAGCGTTGCTGCTTGTCTTAGCAGGCCTTTCGGGACCGGTGTAAACTTCTCCATTTCGGTAATTGAGAGCGTTGCAGTCACTCGGCTGCTTCTTATCACATTCATCATCAGTGCGTGAACGTAAGAATAGCACAGTGGCAATGATGGCGACGACTGACAACACAACAACAGCAACCATCACACCAGCTACTAATCGCACTTGCGCACCCTCCTCTTCGCCTACGAATGTCGTCTCCAGCACGGACCCAGTTCTGGCATACATTATACCACTAAATTCACCCCAACCACGCTTCATCTTAGCCCTGACTCTAATACCGTATTCAGTATCCCTTTTTAATCCTGTTATTACCACATGTGGCTCTTTAGTAATCTTAAGAGTAGCATTTGCACTTTTCTCTAAGTTGTCTTTAGGGAAACATTTGACTTCATAACTCTCTATTGTATCATCTGGATCGGTCAGGTCTATTGGTGGTGGATTCCACGCTAAGGACAGTTTATCACTTTCTACACTGAGAATGCGCAGTTTGGATACAACACTAACAACAGAGGCTTCTGTAACAGCCGTTATCTCAACTTTCTTAGGTTCTTCACCTGTTTGTTCAGTTACCCCATTCTCAGCGTAAACTTGGAATTTATACTCTGTTACTGGATCCAAACCCATGACAGTAACTCTTGTGTTGTTCAAACCAGTTGCAGCTGGCCTGTACTCAATATTAGGACCACAGTTAGAACAGAATATCCTATAATTCACATCATTGCGTCCTCCAGTCTTGTGGGGTGGTTGCCAAGCGAGGGAAATTGAAAACTGGTCAGCGAAGGTAACAGTCAAGTTGACAGGTGCAGACGGTGGTTGAGTGCAAGGTTCATTCTTAGGATCCTTCTTGGCTCTGAAGAAACCAGGTACACATTTACATTCAGCGGCTGCAAATGCTGTAGATTCTGAATAGTCTGGGCAAGTAACACAAGGGTCATCGCCGGTATGAGATTTAAATTTTCCTGGTGGACATTCATTGCACACCTGATTGTTTAGGTCAGGTTCAAATCCAGCACGACATTTACAGGAGCCACTGGGAAGTGTCCACTTGCCATCACCCTTGCACAAATAAACTGGAGGGGCCTCACCTGCAGCTGTCTCTGCATGCTCCACACATGTGCCATTAGCCTGCTCAATGACGGTAACCTCACGACCTGTTGGTGTTGCCGGGAAGCGGGCAAAGTTGACTGTTACTTCAGGGCATGTTATGTAGTAAACTTTCACAGCCAATATAGATATACATGCGCCCTGGTCTCTGAAGGCAAAGTAGACACCCCGCTTAGTCACAGCTATGCTCTTAACCTCTGTGTTGATGTCAACCTCAGAGTTAGTATTGAAGCGGCCCTCACCTGCAGCAATGCGGCCGACTAGCTTGTAACTCTCAGGCTCCCACGGCGGCTGCTCGCGCGTCGCGACGTCGAATTCGTAATATAGCAAACTAAATGTTTCCTTGCAGCTCAGAGCGTTACCAGGGAACAATGAACAATCTCTAATAGTGAATTTGATCTCAATATAAATACGGTTAGCATTCCTGCGCTCGATGAACGGCGTCCACAGCCAGTTGTTGACGTTGTGATGTGCGACGTCGCACACGACGTACGAACGCCAGTTGATCTGCTTCTCGAAGTTAGTGTAGGACTCCTCGAGCCAGCCGGGGGTGCTGGCCTGCGCGCCGTACGGGAACCGCGTCCAGCCCAGCGTCGACTCCGTGGTGGTGTCGAGCAGCAGCACCTGCTCGCCGCGCGCGCTCAGCGCCGCCACCACCACGGCCGCCGCCACCACTAACGACCACATCATCTCGTCGACATAATAACACGACAACCCCCAAACAACGCTTATACGCCACTATCGACACCCAGTTTTAACTTGTCACTACATAATGCACCTCACAGTTTTTATATTACGTTCAACACTTCACTTTGTAGATAAAGGATGGCTCGGTCATTTTCTCTTTGCTGCTATGTATTCAGAGGTCTGGGATCGGATGCCTTCCCGTTGAGCTCAGCGGCGCCGAAGATTACGAATAAGTCTTTTGTTTACGTATTACGCGACGTTTGAACACAAATAACATTATTTTGTGTGAGGATTCCGCATTTTTAATTTATATTGATCCCGTATTACACAGATGAGACCAAAGAGACTCTCTTGACATGGACGCGCAGCAGTTTTGAGTGTTGCCGTGCATAAAAAATAACAACACAAAAAAATATTTTAGAAAGTAAACCATAGAGCATTATAGGTTTCCACACCAAAATATACTTGTCTATGTTTCATTGATAAGAAGAACCCGTTTTCTTATTCAACTGAACTATAAGATGGTAATTATTTTTTAATTACATTGTATCAATTCTATTTAATGTTGTACATATCAGTTTATTTTTATGATAAAATGAAATTTGTTCCGTGGAACGTACAGGGACACTGAACATTTTTCTCGTACTCAATAATAATATCAATGCAGTACTTGAATTCCATGTTTTTTTAATTTACTTTCAATGTTTGTGCTTATATTTTTGTGAGTCATTTAATTTTGTGTAAAGGCTGAGCTTAAACCTATTAAATATTTCGTCTTTCAAAAAATATACTGAGCTGTCAGTACTATTCAGAAGAATACGAATAATAAAAAATATATAGTTGCACGGCCACAGTACGGGCCTTATTTGTGGCCTTGTGATTAAAAAGCAAGAATTATTCTAAGGCTTCACATGTTCATTCATATTTCTTTTCCTTTCCTTTGTTTCCTGGCAACACCACTAAGAGCGCAGTGAGATAGTCAAAATATTTAAATTCAATATTTACCTGAATGTAACTTTTACATCTTCAGTTACCATGCCATCCTTACTTTAAAGTTAACCAAAATGGTAATAAAAAATAATATTAAAATAAAAGCACGGGTCAAAAAATGAGCTAAAAAGTTTATTTAAAAAATCGGCCAAGTGCGTGTCGAGCCACGCGCGATAAGATTCCGTAATTGGTCGACTATAACTCTGTAACCGGTAAAACCTACTAAGCCGTGATAGTTTTTCTTTTAAGTTGGTTATATACGAGTATAGGTATCTACTAAGTCTGGGTTTTTTTTTCATAAATCTATGAGCAGCTATTTTTAGAAGTTAGAGGGGTAGGGGGGCACGATCTCCCGCGAGGCGGCGGGCCTCCTTGCCGGATTGCCGCCGTGGGATCTGGAGGCGGTGGTCCTCGCGCGCCTGTACGAGTGGCGCGCGATGGCCCAACGCCGGGGCGAACCTCCGCTGCCGCGGCAAATCGCGGCTTGGCGGACGGAGCTCCGGCGTGATCTCATGGCGGAGTGGAAAGAGCGACTGCTGCAACCCAGTGCAGGGCACGCCGCAATCGCGGCGGTAAGTCCCCTCTTTGAGGAGTGGCTAGGGAGACGCCACGGCGTCCTCACCTACCGCCTGACGCAGGTCCTTACCGGGCACGGTTGCTTCGGGAGGTTCCTGCACAAAATCGGGCGGGAGGTAACGCCCGGGTGTCACCATTGCGTAGATCGCCCGGAGGACACGGTGGAGCATACGGTGGAGGTTTGCCCCGCTTAGGCGGAGCACCGCCGTGTCCTCGTAGGGGCGATCGGCGGCGGCGACCTCTCGCGTCCGGCCCTGGTTCAGGCCATGGTCCGGAGCGAGATGGAATGGGAGGCCGTCACCTCCTTCTGCGAATCAGTTATGCTGGAGAAGGAGGCGGCGGAACGCGTGAGGGAGCGACAGTCCTCACGCCCCAGCCGCCGCGGGAGACGCCACGGGCGTCGGGAGCCGCGAGACGACTCCCGGCCACCGTAGGCGCGGGGCTGCGGACGGTGAGCTATGGGTGGCTCGCCGTCCGGCAAGGACCAGACCCGCGTCGACGGCGCGTTCGTGTTCCACGCGCGCCTCAAAGAGCTGTCAGCAATAAGCGACGGGGCCCTCCCACTGGGCCATAGCCTGCCGGGGCTGCGGGACGTTCGAAAGGGATACCGCGCCCCCGGAAGACAAAGGGCTGAGGAAGGAACATGGATGGGTTTTAGTCAGTAAGAGTCTGACACTCCCACCCGCCCCACCCACGGCGGGAGGGGTCATTTGATGATTTCCCATCCGAAAAAAAAAAAAAAAAAAAAGAGGGGTAGGGGGACCCTCGCTGATTTTAACGATTCGTATACCTCTAAATCGATTCAGACATTCAGAAGATAAGGTGGAATTAGGAAAGTCACATAGGTAGATACATAAATTACTACTGAAAACATAACATTCCTTTTTGTGGGAAGTCGTGCAATATAAAGGAATTCCTTTTGGCTCGATTCCGTTGGTCTGTATGTCACAGCCGTTTATTTCAGGACCTAATAATGCTATGCTACAGGCTTATAAATTGCCCAGGCCCACGTATAGGTATTGTATGTAGGTAAATGAGAGAAGTTAAAAATATTGTTGCTCTAATGACAAAAGTTAACAGAAGAGGAAAATTAAAATTAAAATATTGCTTATATATAGTTACTAGCTGTTATACTTCTTATTAATCTTAATAATACAGGAAAACAAAACAAATATTTTAAGTTAGTTTAGACCGAATACATAGTTTAATTCCGATGAACAAAATTCCTTCAATAACCACTACACTACACCCAAATCGGTGCTGTTTTTTTGGGTTCCGTTGTCGACAAGGAACCCTTACATTTTCGCCATGTCCGTCTGTCTGTCTGTTCGCGGCATAGTTCAGAGAACCATAAGCTCAAATTTGGTCACGCCGACAAAGTGATAAAAATATATCTTTAGGCTTGCTCCCATACACGTAGTGGGGATAAATATTTTTTTCTAATATAGATGTGTGAAGAGCATTTTTCGGTTAAGTGAGCCATTTGCGAAATATCTAGCATTAAGTGCAAATTTTTGTTCGATACGAGCGTCCACCCGTCTAACTTTTGAATGGCTCTCCCTAGAAATGTGAAAACATTCACAGACGTAGCACATGTAATGAACTTGAACTTGAAACTATTACGGCTAACTTACTTAACCAGTTACAGAGTTATAGTCGACTAACTAAGACCTACTACGGAACCCTATTGCGCGTGGCCCAACACGCACTTGGCCGGTTTTTGGATTTAGGGATCCGTTTGGAAATATTAAGCTTTAAAAGTGCTAATTTTAAGTTAGATTCGAGTCCCCTCTACCTTTTGAATGGCGTAATATAGTATTTCATAGGAAAACTTTCACGGCTAAGTAGGCTTAACCGAGTACTAAGTTATAGGCGACCAACTAAAACGTATTACGGAACCCTTCTGGGCGTGGTACCCGAGGCCGACACGCACTTGGCCGTCTTTTTATTTTAACAATCGGAACAGCCGGCGGTATGTACATACCCTGGTCTATCGTCAGGTAGTCTTTTCAGGGATTGATGTAGATGTTTTGCCGTCAGTATCGTGACTAGACGCATCCGCACTTTCAAAATTAAAGTTGAAGTATTAACATTATACGATAGGGTTTTATAAAAAGTTTGTGAACATGGATGAATGGACGCAAACAGATTTAGGTGTAGGTAAGACATATCTTGGCGTACGTGAATATACCTATAATAATAGGGCTATTATGGATTAGTTAGTTAGACAGGGTAAAATATGCAGCTTGCGAGAAAATATGCCCGTTCCATGCGAGGGAATGGGAAAATGGGAGGAGGCTGGTATTCTGATGCTCTTCGAATGTTCTCAATACGGAGTTGGATCTCGTTTGACATCAGGAGGTAGTACGAGTATTTTATATTTGTTTTATTACTATAACTTATAGACGAATATTACTAATTCTACCGAAACATGGTATCAAATAACTTTATAGCGGTGGTGGTAAATGGCAACCGGGTAGAGGAGCAGGCAACCCCTTCGGGACGGTATCGATTGGCGTTCTTTCCTTGGCGGTTACCGAGCGAAGCGGGAGCACCGGCTTGTTTGTGTTTTGAATTTTGTATGTCATTAAATAAAAGTATCCAGTTAATCCATGTAAAGATATTACATTCAATTTACACCTGTGAATAGTTGAAAAACTCGAGAGACAATACTCATCATTTTATCTGGTAAGTCTAAAAAATATTTTTTTCTTCTATTGTTTTTTTGTGTGATAATGCTAAAAACAGACGTTGTAATCTAACCCTAGCGCAATTATGAAATAGGTTAGTTAAGTGCTTATATGTTATAATAGCTTTTGTCAGATTAAAAAGTGTAATATCTTTGTTATCACCAAAAGCCGGTAACTCTTCCAATTCTAGCATAGGTGCTGTTGCTTTGTGCCATTATCTTTTGTTATAGGGTCATCTTTTATTCCTATGTTGTATATACATATGTATTGCTTTAAGAGTAAATCAATACCTTGAGGGGTCGGGGTGGAGGTGCATCGGGGGCCAATCTCGAACCCCTCCCCCGCACCTCCCGTGTGAGTGCATCCCTTCTGTATTCAGAATTATATCTATAAATGGCCCTAGCTTAATAAGGCCTAATGGATATCGGACAAGCTGGTTTTAACTCAATAATGTAATTACGATACCTTTTAATGTTTGTTTTAGAATATCTAGCTTCGAACCCACTATTCCTAAATTAGGTACCCACCTATGTCCTATTTATCACCATGATTGTTTAAATAGTATCAAGTCAGGTTATGGCTTATAGGTAAATACAACATATACCTTAATATCACATGGGGGATATTTTCCAAAGGCTAAAAATAACTTGACCATATTTATTTTAAAAACAGTGGGTTTGATTTCTGAAATCTAAATTATGACTAGAACTAACTGTTTTTCGGATGATACATCATCAAACGACTCCTTCGGCTCAGCACTAGTGTCAATCTTACCGATTAAAAACCATCCATGTGCCTTCCTCCGCTCTTTGTGTTCCGGGGGCGCGGTAACACTTTCGAACATACCGCAGCTCTGGCGGGAAATAACCCTGTAATAGACTTTAGTTATCTCCCTATCAAATTGTAATGACTTTATAATTTAATCTAGTATTTTTTTATAGTTTAAGGACTGTCTAGTGGTTACAAGCTCGACTGTTGAGCTTGATTCCCGGATCGGGCAGAGATATTGAATTATCCATGTGCAATTTCTGTGTCGTAGGTAGTCCTAGTAAGCTCGCAAGCTTTTCAGCAGGTACGTGCATGTCTGAAGCTAGGCTTCTCGAACTTTCACAATTTCCGAGAGATAATTTGTCAAGGATTAAAATATGAAACAACTTCGCACTAGTTCATTTAAACACTTTTTTGGGAGACTAATATGGCGCGCAAGTTTAGAACGCTTGCCTTCAGACAAAGGCGATTCGAATTATTTTTACTAAATGTACATCTCTGGCTTTTAAATCGTGGAAAAAAGGATTATGGATAGGAGATTACAGTAGATAGGTACGTACCTAAATATTCTAATTGAAATAAATGTTATTTAGCTTTCTGCCAGCGACTTCGCTCGCGTAGTCTATAAGAATTAATTTAGTATTTCACTATATCTATGATTTAATGGGTCCCGACTGTCAAAGTCCTTCAGTTCAGATCAACCAAACTTGTTTTATTCTTTTTAGTTTATAATAAGAGTATTTTTACGCAGTCGGGATTTTTGATTTTTTTAATTTATGTTTTTATTTTGAACTTTTTAGTGAAGAATAAATGAGATCGTGAATGTCGCAATTTATTGGTGACGGTTTTTTTGAACTGGTCTTTTTACTAGCTTTCATTTGATACCCATATTGCTACGGTAAGAAAAAAAATCAACTTCCCCCCCCCATTCCACCATTTGCTGGCGCCATTTTGAAAATCTATATAGCCTATGTCACTACTACAATTTAGACAAATCCAACGACACCTCATATGTCAAAAACCGTCCAGCCGTTTGGGCTGTAGGGCGTGCCAAAGAAATGGACATACATACATACATATACTCGAAAAACATAACCCTCCTTCTGTCGCAGTCGGGTAAAAATTACAGAATTTCGTACAAACTTTGCCCCCCTTTTTCACCCTCTTAGGCGTAATTTCGGAAAATCCTTTCTTATTGGATGCCTATGTCATAGAAACACCCTCCAAGTTTCAGGTCTGTACGATCAGCGGTTTAGGCTGTGCGGTGATCCGTCAGTCAATCAGGACAAAGCATTTTATATGTATAGATTACTTAGTAGATTGTATTACTTTCCTTGCAGGTGCACGCAGTGCTTCATTCAGAAATTGCCCACGGACAAGACCTGCATCTGCATTAAAATGGCAAGTTTATGTCTGTAAACTATAATACACTCGAGAGCAATGAATCCGGGTCACTTAAAGAATCCTAAAAATCTCGGAAACTAAAAATGCTAGGTTAATGCAATAAATTGTATTTAATAGACAATGTAATACTCCTTAAATGAAGGTATTAAAACTTCTTAGTTATTGTAAAGTTATATCATAAAAAAATCAAATTTAAAAAAGGGCCACTTTCGAAGATGGAACTACGAAATTACAGCATTTGGTTTTGCTTTTGTTTGTAATCTGTCATTTATGTGGGTACATAAACCATGTTGATCGTGCTCTATATTCATTATTCAAGCTAAAATTATGTCGCTTACGCCTGAAGAATGCACCAGAATACTTACAATGCTGGAAACCGGCCGGAGTCAGCGCGATACAGCCAGGACTGTCGGTGTGTCGCTGTCAACAGTACAAAGAGTTCTCCGACGTTACGAAGAAACTGGTTCTAACCTACGCAGACCAGGAACGGGCAGAACCAGGTGTACCACAGCACGAGAAGACCGATACTTGGTGTACACCATGCTTCGAAATCGCTTTCTCACAGGAACTGAACTCACAAATCAGTTTCGACGCCTCGGAGGAAGTAACCCAAGTGCATGGACAGTAAGACGTCGGCTTGCTGAATCTAACTTAAAACCCCTTAGACCTGCAAACGGCCCTAAACTGGAGCGTGGGCATCGTATTTCAAGACTAAGATATGCCCAGAGCCACGTAAATTGGAGTATTGAAGATTGGTCAAAAGTTATGTTCTCCGACGAATCAAAATTTATGCTCTACAAGCACGATGGAAGACACAGAGTGTATCGAAGACCAGGGGAAAGATTCAAGCAAGCATGCATCGAAGAAAAAGTAGCCTATGGTGGTGGGTCTGTACTTGTGTGGGCCGGAATTTCTTCTGAAAATCGCACAGAGCTGGTGATCATAGAAAACGGCTCTTTAACTAGCGAAAGATATGTGGAAGAAATCCTCAATGATCACGTTGGTCCATTTATGGTCAATTTAGGTGAGGATGCTATATTTATGCATGACAATGCCCGACCTCATACAGGTAGGATTGTGAATGACTACCTTCAAGAGATGAACATTACTCGTATGGAGTGGCCAGCGCGCAGCCCGGATATCAACCCGATCGAGCATGCTTGGGATGAGCTAGGCAGATGCGTAAAACAACGAAACCCTCCCCCAATCACGCTTCGTGAGCTCAAAATTGCTCTCACAGAGGAATGGGAGAATATTCCCCAAAATCGTATAAGGAACTTGGTGTACAGCATGCCAATCCGCGTAAACGCAGTAATGGAACCACGAGGAGGCAATACGAAGTATTAAAATTAAAGAAAATCGTAATAAAGTTAAAAAATTTCATGTTTCCTATTTTTGTTTTAAGGAGAGATCAGCAGTTTTTTTCTTTATGTAATTTTGTGTTAATAAAATGTATGGTGACTCATATTTTTTTTACTTTCATTTAAGGAGTATTACATTGTCTATTAAATACAATTTATTGCATTAACCTATCATTTTTAGTATCCGAGATTTTTAACATTCTTTAAGTGACCCGGATTCATTGCTCTCGAGTGTATTTTTTATGACTGCTTATTTCTTTATCCATATAACCATATTGGCGTCGGCTTTCAGTCTAACTGGTTGCAGCTGAATAACAGTTTCCTCCAAATGCGAATATTTAAATGAATATTAGTTTGCTCGTCTTATATGATTTCTACCACTTGTCTATGTATTATCTGTATTGTTGCTTGCGAGCTCGCGTAATGGATACTTATAGTGGAGTGCCTGGAGCATTCAAAACCGTAAAACCTCGGATTAGAGTTATAGTGAATGAATTAATATGATCGATGTGGGATATTGTTTTTTAAGCTATAAATTGCAATGTTTACCCAAAATTTTTTTGTGCACTCCATTATTTCATTGTTTAAACAAATTATTATGAAAAAATAATGTTTGACCATATATTTTCACTTTAAACAGTTTTTTTATTTATTTATATGTCAAATCTTACCTGAAAAGACATATAGGAACATTTTTCAAAGATACCTGTGTATAAAAATAGCATTTTTTTTTGTATGGCATCTCGCATGTCAACCTAGAAGGTTGTCGACTGCTTAACCGGGCTTGCCTGTGAAGTGCCTTAAATGAATTTAGGGCCTCCAGCCAGGGCTTAACTTACAAAACTAAGCGACTTCACGCTAAGGGTACCCCCTAGTGGGGTATGGGCCTCGGCTTAGGGCATCGCTGGGGGAGGACAGCAAGGGACAGGCTGGATCAGAATATATATGATTATTATAATCGGGAATTTTTAAGCTATTAGCTCAGCTCGCGGACTGGCTCGTCGAGCTGGGGTGGGGAGGGCATGGACAAGGTCGTCGCGATGGACCTCGGCGGCGAGGTCGATACGAACGCGATCTGTGTTTGTATAGAGTGCTAGTGGACCTATTGCTCTCTTGGAAGAGGGTTATAGCATCATCGGGTATGATGAGAGTATGCCTCGGGAGGCGAATTTTACTGATCTGGGAGGGTGCGTATCCGGCGGCCGATACGACCAGAGGGTTTGGATGCTTTTCGGCAGCATCAAAGTAATGCTTGGCGGCACGTTTCATGAACTGTTGGATGGTGGGCAGTTTGAGATCGAGATGGAGGTTCTCGTTTCGTACCTAGAAAGGGGCTCCTGTGATCTTTCGTAAGAAACGGTTTCTGCAATCTATGGAGACGATATGGCTTTGAGTGTGCGAACACAACGGAAGTATATGCCATGATGGGGAGTTGTTGGAGGCTGTGATGACAAAAGAACACTCGTATTTTTGGCTGTTGCTTTTATGAAAGAATTGAACCTCAATGTATTTAAATCATGAGTTTTAGACGGAGCTCCATATAAACTCAAAATACATGCTACACCTGCTTGCAATATATTATTGGGGTCTTCATTGATATTTTTAGGTAAATACTTTTACTGAGTCGTGTAAATCAATCCGTTTCTCAATAATTTTGGCAAACTTAATTTTTCCTTTATTGATAAACGCGGAAGTAGTGTCACAACCCGTAAAGGCATGTAAAAAAAAATAATATGTTCTTTACAATTTGGTAATGATTTTTTCTAAACATTTCGATGAAAACATCTTCTGTTGAACTTTGCCTCGGGGTGGTTTTAGAAAATATATTTCACGATCTTTATCTACCAATGCCGTTAATATCACTAAGACATCGATATCTTCTGAAACTATAACAACATCTTTTGATTCCAAATTCATTGCCGTCTCAACAATTAATTTGTCGGCATCGCTTTCCACTTGGCATGTAAAAATATTGTTGTCAGCTAATTTAATTCTCAACATTTCTATTAAGCGAACTTTATCCCCTCCACGTTTTTCTACCTGTTCGAGATCCCTACTGCTATTTTTATACACAGGTATCTTTGAAAAATGTTCCTATATGTCTTTTCAGGTAAGATTTGACATATAAATAAATAAAAAAAACTGTTTAAAGTGAAAATATATGGTCAAACATTATTTTTTCATAATAATTTGTTTAAACAATGAAATAATGGAGTGCACAAAAAAATTTTGGGTAAACATTGCAATTTATAGCTTAAAAAACAATATCCCACATCGATCATATTAATTCATTCACTATAACTCTAATCCGAGGTGAAAACCCCCAGGCGCTCCACTATTACTAACTGAGTAGGTTTCATAAAAAATAATACGACTTCTCTCGGCGCAGCCAGCGTATCCAATTGTACAATTTCATTCAAAAGTTTACTGAACCGCGAAACATCTTAGTAATTTTATTTCAAATATTGGCGCCAAATCTATCGCGCCTGGTTTATATTTATAATTGTTTACTTATTATACAGAATTTATAATTTGTTTAATTTTTTTATATATTTTTTCCACAGGCTAAACGGGCATCTAATCGTGACGAGACGGATGCGGCCGCCAGTGCCGTCTTGGGATCTGTCAAGGTACACATAAAACCAAAGCTTGTCCATCCCACAACAAAACTGATTCCCTTTAAAAAGGACATGGCCACAAGTCCAGTTCGAAATAGTACTAGAGATTTTGCAACCAGCCCTATTCATTTTGAAGAAAGAGAAGAATCAAAAGGTGGCAACAGTGGAACGAGTACAATGAATAAGGAAATAGAAGATGTTTACGATATTGGAAACCAACCAATTCTGTACATGGAATTAAGAGAGCAACCCACGTACACCTCTACGGACTCCACAACTAAAAAACGTAAAAATGATCACGGCGCCTGGAACATAAGTAATAATCCACCACTGACTGGGCTGAACGTACGAAGATTTTGTACATGCGATGATACTGATTACACTTTCCCTGTATTGATGCTGCCGAGCTCTCACGGGAATCTGACCGAGGTTTTGAGAAGCTGTCAGGTGCCATTCATATACGCCCCGCTCATTAGTGATAAGGAACCGGCTTACCACAGCACGCGGGTAAATCCTCATTGTCCCACATGCAGGCAAGTGTCAATGTTATTCCGGCAAAAAAGTCGGCTGTTATGCATGGTAGCCTCTCTGTTGGCGGCGCTCTCTGATGTGCCGGAAGCGTTCAATTATGTTCGGCGTTCACACAGCAGCTTCAAGTTGTTCCTCGCGTCATTCGAATCTCCCCCGAAACCAAATAATCCTACTGTATTCGACTTTTCCTTGGTTTGCCTAAGACCAAGTTGTTGCAGAACCATGGAAGCCGAGTGCCGTTCCATTGAAAAGTTGATTACCGTATGCAAACATTTTCTCTCATTTATCACGATATTTCTCGAAATAAATGTTGAACCTTACATTGAAATTATAAATGCTTTGGATACAAATATCGCATACAATGAATCAAAACCTGCAGAATTGTTCATGGATAGGAATGATCTCCAAGATTTATTTACCGGAATTAAAGAGCGATTTATGCATAAAGTAGATTCATCGATTCAAATTCAGATTACGAAAATGAATGAAATTAGAGGGTTTACATTAAAAGTAGAGCGCGTGGACCAGGCGACCTACGAGGCCTGTAACTTTGGATTTCCTAATTTCAAACCTTAATTCCATCTCGGTACAAAATGAAGTACAAACATTATTTTCCGACCAAACCTTTATTGTACCTGTTCTTCCGCCTATTTTTATTATTTTAAGTCTAATCTTACGGAAACGCCCCTTCAGTTTTACGTTAGGAGCTTAGTTAGGAGATCGAATTAGTTGATTATTTATCTTCACAATAATTACTGTTAATGTTAATTCTGTATGTTTGGTATACTTACCTAGTTCTTTTTGGACTGGTACATGTTACTTTCAAATACTTGGTATTTAAAAATAACAATAATTTAACAATAAGTAATGTAAGTGTGTCGTGATAATAAAGTCCGCGGACTGATAACGCGGTTGTAATGTGAGGGTTGTAACACAATCCATTGGGCTATAAGCCTTTGTGCAGTAGTTTATTGTGTAAGGTATCTATACAGACTATCTATATCTATCTCGGTAGACTATCTATCCAAATGACTGGCTCCAGCCTAAATCAAATTGTGAAGCCTATATTCTGTGCTCATCGGCTGGCGCCACTGGCGGGTAGGGTTCTCTCAGTTAACAGAAAATCGTAGCTCAATTCTATGTGTACTACTAATGCATACAGTTGACAAATTATTGGTTTACATGAACATAGATACGAAAAGCTAGCTCTTATTAATGTATTATCATATCATATCGTTCATATCATTCATATAAGTAGGTACTTAAAATTAATCTGTAGCCTCAAAGACAGCTGAAAAGATCTAAGAAATTTGGTACCACATAGTCAACGTAATCTTTGCAACTGTCATGAATAATTCAATAAGTATAGTACGTTTACGATAAAAACAGCGAACTATAAATGTTCATTGTCATTTTGATTGAAATTCCAAGAGAAGATTCCTACTCTACACTGGCGCCCCTAGCGGTAAATACAAGAAAGCTTAAGGAGGGTTCCATTCCATCGTGTATATTCTCATATGAGGTACAAAAAATGCATGGAAATCTTCTTTTCCCAAAATGAGTCAGAATTATTAATTGGTATTAAAGTATTACGATTTACAGTCCTATAGAAATACTCCAGAATGGGACACGATATTCTGAAGTACGAAGTCGAAGTCACCCTGATGGGGGTAATAAATGTAAAGGGGAACGAAAGAGGCTAACTACGATGGTAAATTGATTAAATGAATAAAGTCTGACAGCCAGTCTTACTAAGGGGTATCGTGTTACCCAGTAACTGGGTTTTGGAGGTCAGACAGGTAGTCGCTCCACGGGCTAGGAAGATGTAGATGGTCTAAGCATTAAACTATGTAAGGACAGCGACAATGCTCTTCACATTTTACACTATGTAACTTTTACCTATACCTATATCTTGTGAACTATTTAATCTCTAGTTTTTAAGTATTGATCTAAAGATCATCTTTAATTCTATGAATTTTTAATGCAGGAATGCAAGGCAAAAAATGTTTCAGGGTTTTAAAGTTTTAAATTGTCTTTACAAGGTTTTATACTTTTTATTGTATCTACTAAGAATGCTTGTATTTCTCTATGTCTATTTATACTAGGTGTACTTGAGGCTTGGCCCAATATTTATTATTATGTAAGGACACATTATCAACACATTCTAGGGATATTTATTGTAACGAACTTAATATTTTCTATACTAAGGCATTAAAATAACTTAGAATCATTCAAAATATCCATAGATTGTGCTGATGTGATTATATGATAAGATTTAATATGACTGTCTTTACTGCATCGAGTTTATACCCACTCGTCATTAGTACATTGACAAAGTTAATGAATGTAACTCAATTATTGAGCGGCAATAGCCCAGCGGTTGAGGCGCGGACTGGCGAGAGAGAGCTCGAAGGTTCGAACCCGCCATTGCATTATTGTCGTGAGCCCAACAATTAGCAAAAAAGGATAAAAAGTCAATTAGTAATGTGCAATCACATTGCTACATTTAGTAAGTACCTAGGTAAGCTCTTCATCAGTGGCGTAACTATAGGGTGGCAGGGCTGGCAAAATGCCACGGGCCCCCGACCCAAGAGGGCCCCGGCCCAAGAGGCCGGCAGCTCAGCAATATTTTTTTAACATTGCACCTGAGTATTTTATTTTACTTGAAAAGTATATTTCTTATTTTTTTTTTTAGTTTTGCTGAAAATCTAAAACTGATCAAAAAGATCTTGATCAATTTTAGAAGGCATCCATTGGTTTCTACTTTTTTTGTCGTGGCGACGTTGGCAGTGCGGGTCGGGTAATTCCCTCATTTTGTTAACCAAAGAGGAGGGTTTCTACTTTTTTCGTGGCGCTGCCGCTGGGGCGAGCTAGCAAGACTATGTTAGGGGAATCCCGGATTTCCTATTTTTTATGAGGGCTCTACTGACTGCGCATTCTTTGTGTGATTGTTTTGACAATTGATCATTTGTATCTTTACAATTTTATTATGTTATTGGTTTTTCATTGCAAAATTCTACAAACTACCGATGCAGCCTCTAAAGCACTTCAGTCTAAAGCCACCGACCTTTCAAATGCCTTTAAAACGTTTGAACGCCTTAAAACATGAAATTGTAAATTTAAAAAACCGGCCAAGTGCGTGTCGGGCCACGCGCAGTAGGGTTCCGTAGTAGGAGTTAGTTAGTCGACTATAACTCTGTAACCGGTTAAGCCTACTTAGCCGTGATAGTTTTCCTTGTAATTTTATTACATGTACTACGTCTGTGATTTTTTTCACATTTCTAGGTACAGCCATTCAAAAGTTAGAGGGGGGGCTAACTTGTATCGAACAAAAATTTGCACTGAAAAGCTAGATATTTCGCAAATGGCTCGCTTAACCAAAAAATGGTCTTCACACACCCATAATATTTTTGAAAGACCTATCTAACGATACCCCACACGGAGGGGTACGCGAGAAAAAAATATTCATCCCCACTTTACGTGTTTGGGAGCTACCCTAAAAAAAAAAAATTCAAAATTTTATTTTACCGCTTTCTCGGCGTGATTAATATACATATCCATACCAAATTTCAGCTTTCTAGTATCAAGAACCTCGGAGCTATGCCGCGGACAGACAGACAGACAGACGGACATGGCGAAACTATAAGGGTTCCTTGTCGGACTACGGAACCCTAAAAATGGAAGCAAATAGTGTAGCTGAAAAATGGTCCATCACCCCTGAATTTTCTAAAACTCGTCAGAGGAAGGTCAAATACCATTTTGACGAACTTTGGGAAGATGAGCGTCTCTAGGATCTGGAAGGTTTGTTCAGAGTGAACATATTTAATCAAGTATTGGACATCATTATTAATCGCGTTTCCTTCCGATAAATGAAATAGTTTCAAATTTCAATGTTTTGCAGCCTTCAACTTTATAAGTTTTAAATGACACTGATCTATTAAAAAAAGCTCTAGAATATTTTGATATAAGTATTTAAAAACGACATATCTGAATATTTGCCAGGGAAATTCTCAGTTTTCGGTCCACTTTCAGAGACGAAATAGAAAAGTCTTCGTGCATTAGAGTCCTCGCAGATTTATTAATAATACAGAATCATTTTATGTCCTGCAGCTTTCCTGAAGTATGCACTGCATTAATGTTATTTATTACAATTCCTGTGACTACAGACGATCATTCTCAAAACTAAAATTAATAAAAACCTATTTAAGAAACTCTATGGGGCAAGACAGGTTACGTAACTTGGCTATTCTGTCTTTTGAAAATTCTATGGCCCGATCTTTAAACTTTGATGATGTTATAGACACTTTTGCGGAACAGAAGAAAAGATTTTTCTTTTATTAAGATATATCTTATTGCAATTAAATTGTTATTTTTATTTCATTGTAAATGTATGCAGGTTTCCTCACGATGTTGTTCCTTCACCGAAAAGCTAGCAAATGGAAGATGAATATGAAATCTCCAATCCGAATTGAGAGGCGGCATATGCCCAACAGTGGGACGTATATGTATAGGCTGATGAATGTGAATGAATGTAAATGTATAAACCCATGCTCTTGAAAATGAAATTGTTATTAACTGTTGGATTAATACTTTAAGTGGTTATTAAAATTAAACTAAGTACAACGTGACGGGCCTTACTGATAGGGCCCCATCAAAAGAATTTGCCACGGGCCCCAGATGGTATAGTTACGCCACTGCTCTTCATATACCTATTAGGATATGAATAAGGATTTTTCAAAGAAAATATGGGCCTGTTGTAATGAAGACTTCATATCAAAAATCTGATTTTAGGAACTATTTTTATTTTGATTTCAATAATATTATTTATTTCTGCCTAGCAGGAATACTGTGCCAGAATACAGGTACTGCTGCCAAAGGCTAATAAACCTAAGCATAGCAGAGGTATTTGCGATAATTTGTAACGACGTATCAGCACTGATGTTTTCTACCCTTTGCGTCCAGGTCGCGCATCCACGCAAAAGAGCTCTGTTTAATGCACTTTTGCGCACTTGCGTGTCGCTCAACTTAGGTCTTAGTGTTGCTCAATAAAGCTGTTAAATATATATTCTCTTAATCATCTCAATGTGTGTCAAACGCTTTTGTGCCAATATACGAGCTTAATCGTGAAAATAAGTGGTTTCATTTGAATCCTGATATTAATTTCCTTTCAAATAAATATAATATATGCTAAGAGTAGGTAAGTACTATCTGATAATTATTGAAGACCCAGCACAAAAATAAAAAAATCAATAAATTCAAGTCATTTCAAACTAGGCTGAAAATCAGCTTTTGTCTAACGTCAAATTTGTAAAAGACAGTCCTTAATCGCCTGCCCTTCACCACTTCCTATGTGCTTTTGCTGGAAATGAAAGTGGCTCCACAAACTCTCCAGAAGAAGATATTATGATGAACTGTTTTGTAGCAGCGCAGAACGGCCGTGTTATATGACCACTGGGGCTGTACCACTTCGTGTTTTTGCAATCACTATTCAGGAGTGTGACCAAGACACACCTTTTCCTTTTTTTCGGATGGGAAATCATCAAATTACTCCTCCCGCCATAGGTGGGGCGAGAGGTAGTGTCAGATTTTTACTAACTATAACCCATCCATGTTCCTTCCTCCAACCCTTTAAATTCCGGGGGCGCAGTAACTATACTTGCTTTGACACACCATGGTGAGGCCCCACACCTTCCAGAGCGAGTAGGGGTCAACACTATTCACACTGCATTAAAGATTAATCTCTCATAATGTGCCTAGACATGTTCAAACTATGTTTATACACTTCCCACTGTTAAAACATAAGCCCTAAAGCCCTAAATAAGCCCTAGATATTGTTGTCTTTCCTATGTGTCCTGTTATGGTATATCTCTCCAAGGAACAGAAGGGGCGAAAAAGGAAGGAACGATAAATAATTCTTACTCCCCAATTTATCTGGTCGGCGCAGCATGTCTTCTTCTTTCATACTTCTCTATTTGACGTCATCTCACTAGTAATATCCTTTTTAGCCATATCACACAACCCATCCATCTTACTCCTAGGTATCAATTTTGTAAATAAAAACAACGAATTTTAACAATATTTTTAATATAAGTACTTAAACAATATTAAGTTACATTATGTTGATAAATATAATTTGAAAATTGGTAAAATAATTATCAACAATCAATAAAAATACAAAAAAGTAGAGTACCTATAATTTAACGAAAAAGAAAAAAAGGACTAGGACATTTATTATTTATTTATTTACATAAAACAATGGGTATACCTACATATAAAATAATCCCACAAAACCTTTTTAACTGTGAACATACTGAACTACTATTTAATAATAGGTAAACATAAAACATAAATACTTTCTGTAAATAAAACACTTAGCATAGGTAAACATTAAATGTTTCACTCGCATCCCGAGGGAACTACTCCTGCGAATAGACTACCTCCAGGATCCCCTCTATCTCCATCCAACAAACAAGCAAACTTACTTTCGCATATTATAATCTATACTATTATATAAAATGACAACCTCATACACTGAATGACTGACTCATCAACGCAGGGCCGAAACGGCTGGACCTAGAGTAATGAAATTTGGACAGGAGGTGCCTTTTATTGCCTAGACAAGTAATAAGAAAGGATTTTTGAAAATTTCAACCCTAAGTATACTTAGATGACAACCTCATACACTGAATGACTGACTCATCAACGCAGGGCCGAAACGGCTGGACCTAGAGTAATGAAATTTGGACAGGAGGTGCCTTTTATTGCCTAGACAAGTAATAAGAAAGGATTTTTGAAAATTTCAACCCTAAGTATACTAAAATAGGGTTGAAAGTTTGTATGGAGTAAATTTTATTTTTGATTCAATTAAACTCAAATTTTGTAGAAACACTGTAAAATGAAAATAATTAAACACGTGTTTCACAGTTAATCAAGATTTTAGCCCTAGGGTGAAAAATTCAAATTTTAAGTTTGTAAGATTAAAAATATGTTTTAACTTTACGCGAAAACGTCTGAACAGTTTTACTTGAAATTCACCAAAAATGTTTGTTATGAATCGGGTCAAGTATTAGGCTACAAATCATCACGCTGATTATTATGGGAAATGAGCAGCAGAGGCATTGAAATAAGTTTGTAATGGGATGACCTAACAAGTTTTTATAATTATGCATTTTCGCTATCATTACAATCTTTGACATGAAAATCATCACGCCCGTTTCTAAAGAAGATAAGCAGTAATTAAAATTGAAAACACGTTGTATTAGAACGTCAATTTTACCTGTAATGTCAACGAGCACTGTAGTGGAGGGGCTGTAATAATGATCATGCGAGTCCGTTACATCAAGTTCAAATCCCATATAATTTTGTTTTTTTTTTTGAGATTCGGATTTACTTATTTTTATTTATTTTTTGGTTGATATCACATTATAATATCTTTCACCTTAACGGCTTCAAGAATAAAGTTACGAATTTGTTAAAAGTTATCGCTTTCAAGTCATCATATTATGTAGATGTTATTCCACTTTAGTAAGCATGGTGATTAATGCTCATGCATTCTATGTATAAAAATGACCTCTTTTCATACATAACAGTGGAATAATTAAAAGCCAAAAAAATTGCGCTTTGCATTGAATTAATTCTATTCCACACTTCAGAACTTAAGAATCTAGAATTCCCTTATAAGGCCAAACATTTGAATCTATTCTGATGATCCTGAGTAAGGATCGTTTGTATTACAACAATATGTTGGCACGCGATGTCTTATAGATATAACAATAAAACATACATTCCGACATAATTCACCGTTCTCCAAATCATCAAGATTACCCGTACGCCCAGTGCATGGTACCCCACAATTGTGGCGATAAATCTGTTCTTTGAAGGAAAGAAGGAAGGCGCCACGGCATCTTGCCCTACCGCAGATCCTATGCCTACGCCTGACGTAGGTTCTCACCGGACACGGATATTTTCGGAGGTTCCTGTCCTGTTCGTTAACGTCGGGGTATCGACACTGTGATGATCATACAGTGGTGATTTGCCCCGCTTGGGTGGCGGTGACCTCTCACGTTCGGCCCTGGTTCAAACCATGGTCCAAAGCGAGTGGGAATAGGAAGCAGTCGCCTCCTTATGCGAAACAGTCATGCTATAGAAGGAGATAGCGGGATGAGTGAGGGAGAGACAAACCTCACGCCCCAGCCTAGCCATCAGCATTTGGAGCCAGGAATCGACTCCAGGCCACTGCAGGCCCGGGCCTGCAGACTTCAAGCAATAAGTGGCTAGCCGTCCGGTAAGAATTAGGCTCGCGTAGACGGCGCGTTTGAGTTCCACGCATGCCTCAATGAGATGTTAGCATAGTTGACGGGGCCCACCCCCAGGAAAAGTGCCTGGGGGCGCTGTTCGAAAGAGCTACCGCGACCTAAGAAAATCGAGAGCGAAGAAGAGAACATAATAGATCGATTTAAGTCAGTCTAACACTTACCCCCGCTCCGCCCACAGCGGGAAGAGTCGGGAGATGATTTTCTATTCCTCAAAAAAAAAACTTTTTGCAAAAATAGATCAAAAATACACAACACAATACTTAATTGGAGACACCGACTTCTGGAACGATGTATTAGTTATTTTTCAATTTTATTTTTCAGTTATATTTTTGCAAAAGAGTTTTTCAGTTCGCTTTTGAGTGTAGTAGTTTGTAATTTAAATAAATAACAATATCCTAATGCCCAGACAAATGTTCATCACCTTGAATAAGGGTGAACTCTATACCTCTGCTTTCTCCTTTAAAGCTTAGAGGTGTGATGTTAGGTTATAGAATAGTGAAAACAATCACTGGCATACGATTGCAGTAATCGCTGTTCCTTTACTATTAGTAATTGAAGAGTTTAATTGGCTATCTCCGAAGAACTTCATCAGATCCCAATATACTATATTATGTATTATATTAAAAACATTCCTTGAAACTGACTTGACTATGCTTTTGAAGAACGAAAACTCCTATCCAATTCGTTTCAGTATTTTTGAGATAATCGCGGACATAAAAACACATACGTATGGGTCAAATACAGAACCACGTTTTTTGAAGTCGGTTTAAAAATAAAGACTGCCTACCCGTGCGAAGCCGGGGCGGGCCACTAGTATTAGATATGATTGTTCATTGTAGCGGAAACAAATATCAATCAGTTCAGTCAGTATTCAATCAAGACAGATTCCCGTGGTGTTGCAGGCGTTGTTCGCTGTGATGACCACTGCTGCGTCGTGATGATGTTCTGCAAACCGATTGTCGTACCATAAGCGGTACTATTTGAGTCTGTATTACTTATAGTTCCGCTCACGGCAAGACATTCGGTTCACAATCTCCCTCCAACGACGGTGACTCCTCTCGATTCAGATGACTCCAAGATCCTCACACCGTCAAGTACCGCTGTGATGCTCGGCACTTGGTGCTCCTGCGACGTGCAAACCGCTTGTCGTACCACAAGTGGTACTAACTGAGTCCGGCCTACTTTAGTTCCGCTAGTGGCACGACATTCGGTTCACAATACTTGTGCTGGAACCCTTGATATGGAAGACGGAGTCACATTTGCTGTTGTTTGTAATACAAAATATTCAAAAGAAATTACATGAACAAAACACAAGCAAAAGAATATGACAACATTCGGCTCATAATCTTCGTCCAACAACTGGTCTTCTGGTCTGCTTCAGGATGGTCGCTCGTCCACTGATGATGATTCTCAGGCCTTCATTAGAGGTGGTACTTGGAGGCAGGGCCATGGAATGTAGAACCAGCTAACTGTAAAACCGGATGTGCGATGGAAAAAGTATGTATATTAAAATAACAAAATTAGTTTAAATCACAAGAAAAAAAAATTTCCATTCATTCCATAAAACCATTCCATGACCCAGATTATTTTTTGTGACTTAGGCAGCCATTCCAGCAGATATTTTAGGACAGAAATCAGGTCGCATGCACTTGTGCTTGCAATCTTCTGCCATTTTTGCCACAGATAGGTGTGCATGAACTGTCATGCCTGGACATACACATAAGAAAAGTTGAAATACAAGTTAGTACACCACAGAAGACCAACACTGGGTATAAATAAGTAGTACCTAGTAGGAAATTAAAACTAAACCTAAAAGTACCGTCAAGTTCCACTGAGATGTTCGGTGTTTGGTTTCTTCTGCGGCGTGATGATGCCATGCAAACCGACTGTCGTACCACAAGTGGTACTATTTGAGTTCATACTACTGTTAGTCCCGCTCGTGGCACGACACTCAGTTCACGATTCCTCGGACACTTGGACATCTGCAGCATCAGGTTTGCATCACGGCGGTTGCTATTCTACCTAGGGCTTTCTGAAGGTGTCGATTTTAGGGAGGAATATAATACTAGGCAAGTGCTAGTCCAGCCAGAACCTTGATGTGTGAGTCCATCTCGTTTTTAGCCTGATACTTTATACATTACTAAGTTAATATAAAACACAATACCTAACAATAGTACTGACGACATGTCGGCTGCACCACTTGGCACATCGGCTGAGCTACACGGGACAAATAAAATATTGTGTTTGTGCATAACCTAATGTATGTTTATAAAAGGACCCACAAGCCCACAATAAAAAAGAAATTAAATGGCTAGTGTTAGTTTTGACCGTGTTCCGAAGACCAATTAGAAAAAAAGTGCAATGTGCTGTAATATATTAAAAAAAGTTCTAAAAAATATGAGCATTTTGCCCTCTGAAGCCAAGATTGAAGCCCTAATCATACCGTCAAGTTCCACTGTGACTCAGCACCAGGCTCCTCTTGCGACGTGATGATGTTGTGCAAACCGATAGTCGTACAACAAGCGGTACTAATTCTGTCTATAATACTTTTAGTACCGCTCGCGGCAAGACATTCGGTTTACATGTTCCTCCGACACCTGCGGTAGTACGAGTCACAGTTTCTTCTGTTTCGGCTTCATTAAAATAAGGTAAGTACAATTTAAGATTAATATAACTCAATAAATATGTGCAAAATACTGCATAAATACAAAACAACGATTTTATTTGATCTTAGAAAGTACCTATACAGGCAACAATTCCAGACATTTCGAAAAAAAAAACGGCTGTGATTATTTCTACTGGGACGTGATGTTGTTGTGCAAACCGACTGTCGTACCACAAGCGGTACTATTTGAGTCCGGCCTACTTTTAGTTCCACTCGCGGCACGACATTTGGTTCAATATGTTCCTCCAACTCCTAAATAAAGCTAAATAATGTAGTAGCACTATAAAAAATAGTCAAGTGTAAGTTGAGCTCATGCTGAAACCCATGGTTCGGAAATCCTGCTAGTTTTCGTTGTCTATTTGTAATAACAATAAAACAAAACATGAGTGTATAGTACATTATTATGAATGTTATCACTTCTGTTGCGATGTTCGGCATTTGGTTTCTTCTGCGACGTGATGATGTTGTGCAAACCGCTTGTCGTACCACAAGTGGTACTAAATGAGTTCGACCTTCTTTAGTACCACTTGTAGCACGACATGCGGTTCACAATGTTTCTCCAACATCTGTGACCCTGTTCGATTCAGAATTATAAAGCTGAATAATATAGAAACACAACAAAAAACAAGTCAAGTGTAAATTGAATTCGTGCTGAAACCCATGGTTCGAAAATCCTGATAGTGTTTGTCTATTTAAATAACAATAAAACAAAACATGAGTGTTTAGTGCATAATATATAATGTAAGCAATTCTTCTGCTGCGATGTTCGGCATTTGATTTCTTCTGCGACGTGATGATGTTGTGCAAACCGCTTGTCGTACCACAAGTGGTACTAAATGAGTTCGACCTTCTTTAGTACCACTTGTAGCACGACATGCGGTTCATAATGTTTCTCCAACATCTGTGACCCTGTTCGATTCAGAATTATAAAGCTGAATAATATAGAAACACAACAAAAACAAGTCAAGTGTAAATTGAATTCGTGCTAAAACCCATGGTTCGAAAATCCTGATAGTGTTTGTCTATTTAAATAACAATAAAACAAAACATGAGTGTTTAGTGCATAATATATAATGTAAGCAATTCTTCTGCTGCGATGTTCGGCATTTGATTTCTTCTGCGACGTGATGATGTTGTGCAAACCGCTTGTCGTACCACAAGTGGTACTAAATGAGTTCGACCTTCTTTAGTACCACTTGTAGCACGACATGCGGTTCACAATGTTTCTCCAACATCTGTGACCCTGTTCGATTCAGAATTATAAAGCTGAATAATATAGAAACACAACAAAAAACAAGTCAAGTGTAAGTTGAATTCGTGCTGAAACCCATGGTTCGAAAATCCTGATAGTGTTTGTCTATTTAAATAACAATAAAACAAAACATGAGTGTTTAGTGCATAATATATAATGTAAGCAATTCTTCTGCTGCGATGTTCGGCATTTGATTTCTTCTGCGACGTGATGATGTTGTGCAAACCGCTTGTCGTACCACAAGTGGTACTAAATGAGTTCGACCTTCTTTAGTACCACTTGTAGCACGACATGCGGTTCACAATCTTCCTCCAACATCTGTGACATTGTTCGATTCAGAATTATAAAGCTGAATAATATAGAAACACTACAAAAAACAAGTCAAGTGTAAGTTGAACTCGTGCTGAAACCTATGGTTAGGGAATCTTGGTGGGTTAGACAAGTGGCAAAAATGCTAGCAGAAAAGAAAACAAAATGTATGGGAATGATATTCTTTTACGACTAGCTATCTGACATTCCCATAAATTTTGTTTTCTATTCTACTAGCGTTTTTGCCACTTGTCTAACCCCCCTAATAGTGTTAGCTGTTTTATTTTTAATAACAATGAAACATAACATAAATGAGAGTATATATGAATGTAATCAGTCTTTCTGCTGCGATGCTCGGCATTTAGTTTCTTCTGCGACGTGATGATGTTGTGCAAACCGCTTGTCGTACCACAAGTGGTACTAACTGAGTCCGGCCTACTTTAGTTCCGCTAGTGGCACGACATTCGGTTCACAGTGGTCCGCCGACATCTGCGACTACTCTTTCTGGCTTTGTTGTGTTGATTGCTGTGTTTGGAGTATAGAAGCTTCTGCAGGCTGCACGACGAATTTGACGGTGGCCGGTTCGTATATTCATTGCCTTTAAAAGGAAAAGAATAGACGAACCTGGCCACAACGCCCAGTTCCGCTGTGATGCTCCGTACTCGGTTCCTTCTGCGACGTGATGATTGTGAGCAAACCAATTGTCGTACCGCAAGTGGTACTAACAAACACAGACATAATTATTTCTAATTGTGTCTTTACTTTTAGTGCTGCTCGCGGCACGACATTCGATTTACAAAGTTCTTTCCATGCCAAATGAGCAATTCCGGCTTTTTACAATTTAAAACAAGAATAATAGATAATTATGCTTATAAACAATCTTTTTACAACAAAAAAAACCGACTTAAAAAAAAAACTGAAGAGTAAAAAATAAATTTCATTTAAACGCTTATCGACCAAAACATCGCTCTAGAAGTCGCTGTCTTGTAAGTTACTATTGTTTGTATTTCGCCACCGACTTCTAGAGCAATGTTTTTGTTGAAGTTTTTTTATTTTTCGCTTTTCAGTGAATCGATCTTGTTATCTTAATATAAACACACCACTTTTTTAGGTTGCAATAAGCGTGAATAACCAAATCATCTAAGTATTTGGAGTATGCGCAAGTAGACATAAACCGTTATTTTTAATATATTTATAAAACGGCTGAACCGATATTGATAAAATTTAAATGGGTCCACACGGGAAGCGTCAGCTTTCTAATAAAAAGAGAATCATCATAATTGGTTCATCCAGTCAAAAGTTATGACACAAACATAACATGACACATACAAAAACATAGTCGAATTGAGAAGCTCCTCCTTTTTTTTAATTCGGTTAAAAATACATTGTGGATGTCAAACGTGGAAGTGGAGACAATAAAGTATTCAAGTATTTTTTTTACTTTTTAGCAAGATAAATTAAGATCGCCAAGTCAAACGAACAGCGACGAAATGATGCTGTGCAAACCGATTGTCGTACCAAAAGTGGTACTACTTGAGTCCGGCCTTCTGTTAGTTCCACTCTTGGCACGAAATTCGGTTCACAATGTTCCCCTCACATCTGTGACTCGTCTCGATTCAGATTTTACTCTATGGTGGTTCCTAGTTTAGTCATAATAGTCAGGAACGTTTACAACCCTCTTTAAATGAAAGTAGTATTTTTAGTAGAGTTAGTAATGGAACCCTGGCTGCGCGACAATCTCATATGACGACATAGGCAGGTTTACATTTTTTAAATACATAAATAACATTACTGAAGAGTATTTTTCTGTAATTTCTAGTTTTTGGAATTACCAGTCTGATTTGTAAAATTGATTTTCGTGGCTATGATGTCGGTAGTCGATAGATCCCATCAAGAACGAAGTTCCTCTCTCGTATAGCAAGAGACGCACAGCGAGAGAAAATTGCATGGAGGGGCCATAACCCTTTTTACTTACGCGATGACTTCTACCAGTAAACTCCTTCCGCAAGCTGTGTTGAGAAACCTCGTTCCAAAATTAAGATAAACGCTAAGCGAAAATAAAGTAATGGCGAGGCTGTGCGATGCGATGACTTCCTGAGCCAAGAGTGGGAGATACCACGCACAGCTAGTACCTACAATATAAAATACCTATTGAATATAATCACCTTGTGATGATCAGCACGTGGTCCTTCCCGCGACGTGATGATGATTGTGAAAACCGACAGTTGTGCCACAAATGGTACTAATTGAGCTCATACTACTTTTAGTTCCGCTCGCGGCACGACAATCGGTCCACGATTATACGATATCTTCTTCCAACACCATAACTGTTCTCGTTTCAAGGTTTACCTGATGGCAGCCTTCGATTCAGCTGTACCTGACGGCTGCCGGAAACTGATGAATGCTGGCCGGGAGTTGGCCGCAATACTCAGGAATGGAGGCAGCAGCGGTGACACTCGTTCATCTGCCGAATTAGAGACAAAGCAGCATTAACATCTAATTTGCGCAGCAGAGGAATCTGTCTTACAAATATTCTTTGAAAAAGAGGTAAATTTCCTGTGGGTACTGTACTGCTTTTACCGATTCAATACTTCGAAGAGATAGGTGGCTAAATAGATGGAAAAAATTAGAAAATGTAAGAAAATTTGTACCTGGTGTTCGCTGAGCAGGACCCGGTGAGAACTCCTTTGTTCAACCAACTAAGTTCACCGGAACAATACGTAGAACATAAATTTCACTACGCAGAAGCACTCAAATTTACGTGAATTTGTTTAAAAATGATTAAAACTGGAAATGCACTTTTATGGACTCTGTTTGTGCCCTCTACCAAACGGACTGAAACAAAGGAAGCCAGTGAGGGCTGGGCGAAGTGCACGGCTCGAGAGGAAAGGAGCGGGGAAGGGTTTCGGAGCTGAGGCAGGTCATCCGGGCTAACGCATGCGTATTGCACACAGGATTCTTTCCGCCCAGGCGTGGCACGTTGTAATTGCCGCAAGTGCAACAGCCAAGTTTGATGCACCATTCTAAATCACACAATATACCTAGCAGATTTTTGCGGATTTAACTGAAGACGTGTTTTTACTATAACTTCAGGATATAAAGGGCTGGTAGATAGTTAAAATTATATGGCATGCATTTTTGATTCCTTGAAGCCATGCATGATGAAGACTGAAGACCAACTTTATATTCCCTTAATTGAGACACAACTTATCTAAAATTAATAGGCATTCGATGCATACTCGATGTGTCAATATACTAACTTACTTAATTGCAATAAAATGCATTGAAGGTAGATAGTAGGAGAATATAAAAAAAAGGTGAGAAAATCTTGTCTCTTCAGAATTTAAATTATGGCCCGGAAATAGAAAGTGTAGATGCGTTTAGAATGATTAAAGTATTTAAATGTGTTAAATAAAAACTCGTAGATGCAATGTAGAATATTTAATGCTTTGGAAAGTTTTTCAGGACTTGGCTGATATTTTCCGGTGCGCTCTAATGATACCACAGGAAAAAATATCCATATAAATGTCGAAACATAACCTTAATTTTCCGAATTGCTGAATTACTTTAATTTAAATTAAACCAGAAATTTTGCGGCAACGTTAGTTTTTATTTTAACATTTGGTACTTGAAGGAACACCTTATTTTACGATTGCAACCCACGCACTCTCCAATTAGTCCTTGCGAAAGAGCTGAGTATTGATTTTCAGCTGCCTGGGCCTAGATACTACGTAACTAACGCAGAGATGCCAAACATTTCGCGTCTGTTTTAAAGATAATTTTAAAAGATTATTCTGTCATTCTCATTCATTCTGTATTTAGTTAGGATGAAAATTAATTTGTTTTGGCTTTGATGCCTAGTAACCTACCTAGTCCAACAAGATTTTGTTAGAAAGGGCTGTCATTATGTTTGGTAGATATTTAAATTCTATTTCGCCCATCATGACGATAATGTTGGAACTACTAAATCGAGTTTCATAATGAGTTCCCAAAAAACTGCTTCCAAAAAAAACCTTTATAGATGAAAAATAGTAAAGGCAACCTTAGGTTGGTGTTCACTGGTTGGCGCCTGTGCGTTGGAGCTGTAAGCGTCTAGATCGGTCCATTTGATATCGGACGCTGTTATCGTATTGTAGTGCTCTTCGGAAAGCCAACTTCTTATCAGTCGAAGGATCTCTGACGAGCACCATGACCGCCACAACACCGTGCAAGGCGCCCCCAGGTCAGTAACAAGTGCATGTTTTTAACTTTCTTTGTCGTTTGGGGATGATATATAGGTAGGTGTATAGATAGGTGTCGACCCAAAGCATCACAAAGCGACTTAATCCCTTGTGCGTTGCTATTACGGTTGATTTTGTGTTCTCAGCTAAGCGTGACAGTTTGTGTACAGTCAGCAAGTGTCAAGTTGTTTATCAGCGGCGGCGGCAGCATAGGTGTTATGATTATTGACAGATCTCATTGATACTGCTTCGCAGCTTTGCGAATTTAGGTTGCGAATAGGTCTTATTGTATTACAAAATTAATTTGGATACTTGTATAATTAGGTCACATATGGGTCATCCCCGGGGATGCCGGGTTGTCAGGGATGCGTGCGGGGTGCCTTTTGACGAGGAGGAGGGGGGGGGGGTTAAGAGTTCGGACCGCTCCCCGCTCGCCCCCCAGGATGCCACTCCAATGCATTTATTGATTTATTGGAGCCGGCTAGTTCTTGCTGCCACCCTCTACCCCTATCCCCAATTAATGAATTTCAAAAGTCTTTGTCAGTTAGGTAGGTATTTGTTTTGTTTGTCTGAGCCCACATGCTAACCTGTGGATTTACTGTACTTATAAAGATGTTTTCCGGCGACTGTACTAAATCTGAGCAAACCCATCTGAGCGTACCGAAAATTGGTGCGATTAAACCAATCACCATCTCGTAACTCAAGCTACGTATGTTTTACTTGATTCCAGGTCGTGGGAAGACGACGACGAAGCGCCGCAAGAAGATCAACAAACAGAAGCAAAAAGAAAATGGGGCTACGGCCAAGTTCTACTACACGGTCTCACGCCCCCCATTCGTGGTCGTTGAAAATTAAGTTTTCGACGACAAATTAATATAGTCAAACTTATTCCACTGGTGACAGTTCTATTATTTTATCTATTTCTATGCTTCTGAAGTTCCTGGACTCGAACTTTGGAGGGACGGGAAATCGTGACCTCAACCGAGACTGATACTTGGAGTCCAATCGTCATGCACATCATCGGGAAGAGAGAAGAATGATTGAGAAGAAACCATAAATTACTCAGTCCGGTATTGCTTCCATGCAACAACCTCGTCGGTAGAAGCACCGAGGTCAAGAAAGGAGTTATTAACATTTTGTTATTACTTCGGCATCATGTTCTTCATTGCTAGGCACGGCTTAGGTTTGACTATATTAAGAAGTAAGAATGATTAGGTGAATCATGAACGCAGCGGCGCGGTATCAGCTGATCATCAGTCGAAATCAAAGTTTTGTAGCCACTGGGTTTCAGGGCGATTTGATGGAGGATGGAGAGACACGACGAGAACCCTCCGTAGGCCAGGTGAAAAACTGGAGGAACGGCACTGGACCGCTGTTCCGGCCGGCTAGCGGTTCTGCGCCGCTCCGTATGTTTTTTCACCTTACCTACTGGTGGTTCTCGTTGTGTGTCTACAGACTCCATCAAGTCATCCTGAGACCCAGTGACTACACAATTTTGATTTCTTCAAACGTGCATAGTCGCGGCAGCCGATACCACTCCGTTGCATGAATAGTTCACCCAATCGTTACTAGCGGTTACGTTATGGAAAATGAGAATGGTTGTCGATGTTCTTTTGGTTTGTACTGAATGCAGTAGGGCATGCATTGTATCTCAGCTAACATCCCAGGTTCATGTTAGGACGTCTGTTCAGCAACACGTGGTTGAACACGACGCCTCTGCTACTTTCTTAGATGCCCTGTGTTTGGAAAAATAACATCGACAATCGAGGAAGAGCTCTAAAATCAGGGGATATAAGGGACGACATTCCTATATTGCAAGGTCCAGATCTGGTTGAATGTCATCGTCCCAAATAGCGGGAGTATTTAGAGCTCTTAAGGAATAGGTCTATGAAGTGGATAGCAGGTTTTTTGTTGTGTGGTAGTAATTTAGCTTTGAGATAATTTTGTCGGTGTCTGATTATTGTACTGTAGAATTTTCGATTACATGCATCGTAGATGAAAACATTGTTTTATTGAATAACCAAATTTTTTATCGTAGCAGAGACTAGTAATATTACTAGTCTCTAGAAAATCCGTACTGGATTGTCACTACGCATATATTTCGCAACTCAAATCAATTTTATTTAACTTGACCTGAACACCCTTTCCCATATATCCACTGATGCGAGGCATGAGGGACGCATGCATAACACAGCATCCTTCTTAGAACTAACTAAATAGTATAGTTGGTACTTAAATATCCTACCCATATCCCAACTGATTTGTGCCGTGTATGCCTTTTTGTTTCATAAATAGAGGCCACACAACACATCTTAAAAATCACAAAACGATAACTCAACCCTATCAAAACTTATTCACTGCAACGTTGTGCCCCTTCTGCACTTATTCCAAACTATTAGGGGTCTGTGCACTACCTAAGTCTCTTTCCTTAGCCATTGTGCATAGGTTCTAGCAGTTTTGCGAGTGCCGCAAGCCTGACATGACGAGGTCAACCCTCCTTAGGAATTCTTTTGTCAGTATTGACTGCCACGGCTGTCTACCGATCTTACTTAATTTCTATCCGATCTCTCAAGGTATAGTATTCCAAAATTGAACAAATTTCATCACTTTCTCTCAGACATGTTTCCATAAACAAATAAAGTTACTTACACAGACAGTGACTGTTTCAAAAGTATATTGATACCACATTAAATAGATTTATGTTTGGCAAGAACCCACTCCTCAGGTGTTGATATGCATCACATTCCATCAAAACCAAGCATCATGTCTTCAGGGCGTTGACAATTATCACATAATGGTGACGATGCTACACCCATCATATGATAAAACTTATTAAATGGAACATGACCAGATTACAACCTAAAATATAACATTTAAAAAGCATATTTCCAAAACCCAGGTCTAATGCAGAAAAAGAAGAAACTCAACCATTTTGAAAATCAAACACCTTAATAACAATAACATGTATTTTAATTCAACTTCAACAAACATATCAACCTAACTATAAATAATTCAATTATTTTGTTAATTCACCTAGTGATTGGCGTCAAAGCAATGCTTTGATACTGATAACCTTACTTTTCTACTTCTATGTTTAGCTTCTTTAGTACAAATGTTTATACAAATCATTATTAATTAACATCTAAGAACCTGTGTACATAAAAGGTATTTAAATAAATAATTTCAATTACAAACATAATTTGCTAGAAGATCCAATAACAGAGGCAAATTTCCTTAATCATACATTTTTATATTACATTCATTATCATTACTATTACTAAACGGTCTATTTACATCTTCAAAAATAAATAAATAATTGATTTTCTTAGCTACAGCAATATGTCATGTCTATATAAACATGGCAAAGTAATGTACCTTTATAACTTCAATTTCATCTCTTGTACTGCTGTACTCAAGTGTTCTAAACTTTTGAATACATGTTCTTGTAGTGGCTTCGAGCCTTTGTCGAGACTGGGGTTCACAAGCAGAGCATGCCAGCCTGCAGCTCTTGCTCCCTCGTAATCCTTCACCACGTCATCTCCTATGTGGAGAGCCTCTGATGGTGCTACCACAGTGCTGCACTGACTGATTGCATTTTTAAATATCTCCGTATCCGGCTTGCTATACCCAATGTCATAAGATGTTACAATGAAATCAAAATGTTTGCGTAAACTGACATTTTGAAGTATTTCGTGGAGACGCGGGTCGAAATTTGATATGACTCCAATAGATATGCCTAATTTCCTAAAGTTGTCTATAAGTTTGTCCCCCCCGTGGGCGCACTGCCAACACCTGTCAGATCTGAACTCGTCGATGAGCTTGACAGCGATGTGGTCCAAGTTCGCGGTGCTCGGAAGATGATCTTTTAAAGTCATGCTGACTACTCGGCGCCACCAGTCTTCCCATTTTATTGTTTTCTTACCAAAATTAGGATGCTCTTCCCACATTTGTTTGAAGCTTTTCTTGAACTTTGTCTTAACATCTTCTTCAGTGCCTGTAAAGCCGTGATCATGAGCTACCATGGCGTAATACTTCCATACAGGCACCTTGAACTTCAACAGCGTATTTGTTACGTCAAATGTCACTAACTTAATATTTTTTATACTCATTTTGTACCTTTATTTGTTCACTTTCTGACTAAAACTTCATTAATTATTATAAAGTTAGGTAATACAATTATTTAAACATCTTTCACCGATGTTTTGTTTGTTTTTTAATTTGACATTGACATTAAACGTCGTAATTTTGACATTATTGAATAATTTTGGAAAAATTGACTTTTTGAATCCAATATTTCTTATTATGTGATTTCAAGAAACGAATTCTCTCACTTATGTTCTTGTGTTATCGCACTATCCCTTTCTTCATACCGGGACGTAAGTAAAACTAAAACTGCATCCACAATAACCCAATTTAATTCCATATAGACGTCTATGGTCAGACAGACACAGACAAGAAGACGACTAGAATTGCTAGAATGACATTGACTTGACGTCAGCATTGACAATTTGACATAAAGAATTTAACAATACAGTCCGCCGCTTGTGTAATTAAATTAAAAATCTAGAAATCTTGAAAAAAATCGCTTAAACTTGTGTTAAGTGTTTATTATTATCTCAAAACCATGGTGTATGTTAAAGGAGGTACGTATTCAAAGTGATATAAATTTCTCGATTTCTCTATAATCCCAATATATTTAAAAGTTCTAGAATCCTGGAAGTCGTAGGCCACGTCAGTGAATGTAAATAAATATGATTGTTGAGCAATAACTGCAGGAAGTCGGGTTTTATCTTTATTTAACCCACTGCCCTCATTATTTTATACTAATTTAAATACAAACGACGTCAATACTATTTATTGATAGTATCTAAGTGTTAATTTAAATGCCTTTTTAAGTAGAATTTGGTTACCTTGAAAATATTGCAAATATATTAGAAAAAAACAATGCAGGTAACTTCATTCAACATTGAAGTCTGCATGTTACATTAATTTAATCTATTCTGTGGGAATTAATTGTCTACCTTTGTTTACAAAAAAATATTAGGAATTTATTGTAACTAATTTCAAGCAAATACACATATTCTTCTGTTTATGTGTGTGTATGCATCAAAAGAGCTGGCAGCAAATATAAGCGTGTTCACTCTTACTTAGGCTAGACATGGCCATATGTTATGATACACTATCTTAGGCTATCGTTTAACAACCCACAAGAACAATACTATGTATGCTAAGTAAGAAATTTCTCAGTGTATAGAGTAGCCAGCCTTTCATTCCTTAAACAATGCTCATGCTACCCTTTGCTATGCGGACGCACCATGTTGAATACAATCTGCAATTAGTTCACTTTAAGTTGCCAAGGTAATCTCTGGTAATTGGTAAATTCCTTATTTAGTGCCAGTGTTCTACATTATTTATTTTTTTCAGATGGTACTGTGGTCGAGCAGAGCCCATTCAGCATATTCGGTTGGTTCTGGGGCATCGTGAACTTCTTGTACTTACTGTGAGTATTTATTGAGTATTTCATAATTCATGATGCAAACATGCTTGGGTTGGACTGAAGTAACAGTAAATTTGTAATACTATGTTTTCAATGCACAAGTCTTGCAATTAGGTTTGATATCACTGTTTATTATAACCTATGGCATGCATGCCACTGTGATGTATATAGTTGAGTCATAGAGGTTGAAATACTGTTACATGTTTCATCATGTGTTCCAGGGTCCAAACGCTGATCAATCCAAACTTCAGTAAGCATGGAGACAAGTATGTGAGAGACTTCAGGCCGCCTGGCAGTGGGTACGTAGCACATTATATTTGGTTACTATGTTGACATACCAGTGTCTGACTTAACTACTGTTAAGTTCGACTGCGATGTGCATTGCTGACTCATAACCCAGCATAGTGAAACTCCTTTTTCTCATCAAGAGTGTTAATAACTGTGAGTTTCATATGGATTACTAATAAGAGTGCATCTGCAAAGGTTTACACTAGTTTTACTTGCAATTATTGAAAAACAAACCATACACATATATGGAAACTGTTGCTCAGTACTTTTCTATGCGAGCCAAGATGGGTCTTCTTAGCTTATGAGTCTCCCTTTTTCCATTTCCAGCCCACCAAAGCCACCATCAAAGAAGTTTGGAGGCTTCGGACCTTCAGGATCTGGACCCTCGCCCCCTCCATGTGGAGGATGCGGCTGTGGATAAGGAAGTGCTGGTGTTATGTAACCAAGTAATTTTAACTGTACTAAATATGGCTTGGATAGGTTATAAATCAAAGATTGTTTATGTAGGAAGAAGTCAGTTATTCTGGTACCACAACACAGTTTGGTTCAAATCAATTATTTTTCTGGGTATTCAGCTTTAGGATAAAAATATGTAATGTTCTCATTTTCAGTCAAACACAATAATGATTAATAATAAAAAATCTGATTAGTAAAGGTGATTGCCTGTTCTGTTCCGATTAATTGTACAAAAGAACACAGGTAATTAATTTATCTGAGATAAAAATCAGATCATTTTAGAAATCAGGGAAAGATAATAAAATTTATATATTAATCAAGATCGGACTGATAGAAAGGCGAATTAAATACGTGTGAATTATCAACTTGTCCAATAACGATCATATGTGTTGTGGTACAAGAGTAAACATGACTAAGACAGTTCGTGTTTCGAAGCAAAATAATAAACAGATCAACACTTGTCTGGAGGGGTATTATTCAAATTGAATTTACCTACTTTTAATTACCTTTTTAGACATTTACATCATCTCTAGGGCTATGCCTCGACATGCAGTCCGTCTACGACGACAATATAATGATAATGTTCACTTAAATCTCTGTTTGTCATTTGCTTGGTTGGACTTGAACACCTAAATAGTAGTGAGTGAGTGAGCGAGATGCACTCTCCTAAAGCCACGATTAGAGAGAAGGTTATTTAGATCTGAATTAATGTGTGTTAAATGTTTTTTTTGGGTTTTAAATTAGTCAAGGTTGCCCACTCACTACACTTAATTTCAATTACAAATCTACTGGCTTCCCCATAAATGTTCCAGTTCTATTTTCCTTAGTATATTATATTTAGCTTTATTATTAATCAAAATACTTAATGATTCCTAAACATTGCTGATTAATTGCGATAACAATCTAATATGATAGAAACAAAGTAATGTATTCTTTTTAATGGTAAAATACTATTCATTTAATATAGATTAAATGGTTGACTCATTGGTATGCAAAGATTTAAGAAATAAAACCAGTGAAGTACCTATATTCTTAATAACATTTCGGTATAAATCCTCTTTGCTATCTACATTAGTATTTTCTATTCGGTGAGTAAATGTTGTGAGTTACATTTGAGTCGCCTATCCATTGTGTCAATGTTTTGTTACACCCGTCTATATACAAATACTATTTGTATTAATTTTACATATACCTTTCCATTAATGTATTCTTCATCTAATAAACCACATGTACAGAATTGTTGTAAATGAAAACACTGTTTTATGCATTATTTTCTTTATTATATGATTACAATTGTATCTTTAAAACGTCACACAGGTGTTTTAATACTAAATAAATAATATTAACTAATTTTATTTACGCATTTTATTTCTTTATTAAATACTTTTTCTGGCTGTAACTAGTGTACTTATAGACAAAGTGCATGCACGATAACTATTAATGTTTAAAATATTTTAAGCACTTGCACATACTACTCGCGAATGTAGATATAGTTATTTAACTGTATACTTATTTGTGTAAAGATTATATGGCTAAAGTAGCTATATTATGTATATGGCCTCTTACACGATAAACTTCGTCTGTCTCTACATATTAAATGTAAATATCTTGATTAAGACTAAACTTTGCCCATCTTGTGTGGTACAACAGTAGTATCTTACAGGGTCACTAAGAAACAGCCAAAGTTTAGCTTAAGAATCATAAACTGTTGATATTAGTCTCACACTTCAATAATTTATATTTATTAATCATATGACACACTTTAATCACATAATTGTATAGTTCAATTTTCAAACCAAGTGGGTAACTAGTAAAAACTAATAGATGTAGTGAAATAATACATCTATGTAAAAACTAATATCCTAATAACTACCCCTTACTATCGAATAAGAATGCAAATGGACGGAACATGGCAGCTTTACTCAAAATACACATAACTTCAAATAAACATATGTATCACCTACCCTTCTAAAATTCATGTACATTTGAATGGTGAATTGAGAAGGGTTCTTGATGTTGTTTAAACATTTAAGTTTAAGTGAGTTTTAATTATCGTCTATTAAGTTTATTTAAATTAAATAAGACTACATAAGTTACTCAGTGGAACTATTGTTTCTAGTTTTATTAACGAGTGCTAACAGCTAACAATAAACCAACGTCGGTGGCGTACTAACTAAACGTAAGATAAGAAAAAGTAGCAGAATTTTTATTGTGATTCACACAATAATATAGATGGCGCTGCCGTTTGTTTTTAACCCCCGACGCAAAAAAGGGGTGTTATAACTATTCGGTTTACTTAGATTTCCTAAATCCTTTATACTATAGTAACAGCCTGTTTAATAGTCTAGAGATGAAAAGGAGATGGGTAACACAGCCACCGGCTCGGAGCACTTGGGCTTGTTGATGTAGATGCTCCAAGTCCGCTTGTCTAGGTCGAAAATACCTGCGGACAAAGTATTGAGATTTATTGATGATTCTTGCAGTAACTAAATAAGGCGTTTTTGGCATCGATGGCTGATGGCTGACACGACGGCGGGATGTAAGTGGTCGTAGTCGTCTATGGGCATGTGTCGTCATCCCGGAGACAATGTTGAAATGTGTCATGTCATGTGCCTTCGGCACCTTCACTCTTCTAATTGGAGCTCAGCATCTGCTTTCAGGCAGATATCGGTATGATGGTAAACTTAAGTAACTCGCAGTACACTCACCTGCAGCGATGGTCTTGATGACGTCGTCAGGATGCTCCTGGAAGACCTTGAACTCTGGGTCGCTGGTGTCGGACAGGATGTCGGCCACGTCGGAGCGGCTGCGCGGGGCGGGGTACGAGTGGATCACCTTCAGGCGCGCCACGCTGCTGTCGATGATGCGCCCGGTCACCTCCGTCACGTTGGTTCGCTGGTATCTGCACAAAGGAGATTTTTGATGTAGATAGAAAGGTGAGGTTTTTAAAAATATGACTGGTTCTCGCATTATTATCACGTTACTATCGTCGTCATCGTACACGAAATCCATGTTATTAATTTTACATGTTAGAAAAACTGATAGGTAGGTACTATATAATTTTGAATTTCATAGTTCTTAATTTTTTAAAGTTTTAGGTACTATTACCAAGAAATGTTATTGGTTTCTTGGAGTTAAACTGATTGGTAGGTATTGGATATGCTTTCCAGAAATTAGGTATTATAACGACTATTTTTAATACGAGTTGGTGAACACGTTTCTTTTATAAGTGGCTATGCTGCAACTGGAGATTAGCTGGTACACCTCCCTCATGGAGGTATAGCCCAGATGTAGGATAGAGTGACAGCGGGTCAATAGCGTTACAATAATAAATGAATAATACACTCACTTGTTACAGTGTACCAACGGCTCCCTGTCGTATTTCTGTATGTTCAGGTGGGACCGGTCTCCCTTCAGGTCGGGCGACACCTCCACGTTGTAGATCTGGCGGTCTCCCCAGGTGTTGGTCCAGATCATGTTGACGGAGAACCCGTTGCCGATGCCCAGGCCCTCGTCGCGCAGGATCTGCTCGATCTCCCCGAAGTTCTTGGCGGTTAGCATCGCTCGGGTGATGAAGGTCCTTGCTGTAGGTATGCCATATTTGTCAGAGTTATCAGAACTGTTGATATATAGGTATGATAAGTATTCGAGTAGACAGATAAATATTACTCACGCGTGTTCCCATGCTTGAGGATCAAGGGGCTGAGAGTGTTGATGGAGAACACCAGACCGTTCTCGTTGTAGCCCATCGTGTACCCTGGCATCTGTCCTGCGTAGCAGAGGGAGGCAAACCTTTCCTCTACGGCCTGGTGAAGAGTTAGGTGGAATTAGTTGACAATCATGATGAGGTAAGTGCATGTCCCTATCTCAAACAAGAGAGGACATATTCCATGTAAGTGTAAATTATGCAGATGGATTTAGAACTTAGGTACATCATACAGCCAACTTTGGATTCATTTTCAATCTTATTGCATATATTACGTTTAAAATCATTAGATAATTCCGATTCCATTAGAGATTGGATCGATCTGATTTCTAATTAAAGATTTCGGGGGCCAATTTGTATGAATTCTATCTTCATCAAACAAAGATGTACTTACTCCAGCCTGCACATCTTCTGGAGCTGGCGTGATGTGTGCCACCATGATGTAGAAATGGTTGAGGGTCTCGCTGAAGGCATCTTCAGTGTGTCCCAGTAATGTCTGAAATATTTTGTTTAGGTAATTCCACAAAGTCGTATAAAGACTGTTCCATAGTATGCTGTATTTTGATATCAGAAAACTACAAGTTTTCAATAAATAAATAGCCTTTACGTATAAGTCTTTAGAACTCACAGTGTATGGGTTTTTGAAGGCGACGGAGCTGCAGCCGCCAGTGTCATTGCGAGGGATGTGGTTGTCGTTCACGTTGCCGATCAGGTCGTCCATCTGCAGCAGGAACAGCTGCGACGAGGGACAGACTATCAGTTGATATGTAGGTAGATTAAAAATATAAGGCACACATACAGTCCTTAAGGCGTTAGGAGCTAGTATCCCATATGCCGTTACTGTTTGGTAAACAAGCCTTAAAATGTGATAACGCCGAAAGAGTTTGATTTGTGTTTGTTGTTTGATATAAACATCTATAGCACAAAGCTTCCAAATAGTATCTTGGGTTTAATTGGATATCTAACAACCCCGCTTAAGCTTAGAATTTTTGGGGACTTATTCTTCATTCCTGTCTGTAATCAAATACCTTGCTACAGTACAACTTGTGCAAGCCTTTTTTTTTTTTTTTTTCGGATGGGAAATCATCAAATGACCCCTCCCGCCGTGGGTGGGGCGGGTGGGAGTGTCAGACTCTTACTGACTAAAACCCATCCATGTTCCTTCCTCAGCCTTTTGTATTCCGGGGGCGCGGTATCTCTTTCGAACGTCCCGCAGCCCCGGCAGGCTATGGCCCTGGGGGAGGGCCCCGTCAATAATGCTGACATCTCTTTGAGGCGCGCGTGGAACACGAACGCGCCGTCGACGCGGGTCTGGTCCTTGCCGGACGGCGAGCCACCCATAGCTCACCGTCCGCAGCCCCGCGCCTACGGTGGCCGGGAGTCGTCTCGCGGCTCCCGACGCCCGTGGCGTCTCCTGCGGCGGCTGGGGCGTGAGGCCTGTCGCTCCCTCACGCGTTCCGCTGCCTCCTTCCCCAGCATTACTGCTTCGCAGAAGGAGGCGACGGCGTCCCATTCCGTCTCGCTCCGGACCATGGCCTGAACCAGGGCCGGACGCGAGAGGTCGCCGCCGCCGATCGCCCCTACGAGGACACGGCGGTGCTCCGCCCAAGCGGGGCAAACCTCCACCGTATGCTCCACCGTGTCCTCCGGGCGATCTACACAATGGTGACACCCGGGCGTTTCCTCCCGCCCGATTCTGTGCAGGAACCTCCCGAAGCTTCCGTGCCCGGTGAGGACCTGCGTCAGGCGGTAGGTGAGGACGCCGTGGCGTCTCCCTAGCCACTCCTCAAAGAGGGGACTTATCGCCGCGATTGCGGCGTGCCCTAACTTGTGCAAGCCTTACCTGATGGAACGGTATGTTAGCTCCGTCAGCGACTCCTTGTATCTCCTTGACGTAGTAAGGGAACCTCTTCTTCATGTTAGCCAGGGTCTTGTCGTAGGCTTTCCTGCCCGTATCAGTCTTGTACTCCTTCTCGAAGTCTCGCAAGTTCTCGTATGTGGCTACGAAGCTCTTGATGACTGATGCGAAGTTTCGGCCCTGGGAATGTCAACGATTATACTAAAGGCATACTCATATTTGCCATGAAGGAAAAACATGATAAAGCTACAGGAAGCAGCAGTTATGCACGTAAAACAACGCATTCGTATTCGACAGACAGACACGACTGGCACAGCGATTGGGTGTCTCGAACTTTCCAAATGTATTTAGCAAGATCTACAGTGGGTGGTTCCAGTTTTTGAGGTAAAATTAAAATTAATATAATGTATGTTTGTAAGCACATCGACGATTCAGGAGAAATAGATCAAAGATATATTATTTTAAACAGCAAACACTTACGACATCATATCCGACTTCGTAGTGGTTTCCTTGCACGAAGATGACGGGCACAGCTTGGCGTCTGCCCAGCTTCTTTTCGCACGATACTCCTGGAACAACAAACATCTCATGAGCTTTGAACAACACACACTGAGTCTGGGAATGAAAATGCTTCAGATTGTTGGAAACGAAATGCGAAGTGCGAGCGAGCCGTAATGTCTAGCCAGACAGGCTGTCTGGGCATTTATTTCTATGGAGGCGCCGGGCTTACAATATCCAATATAATTTTATATATTATTTAATACCTACGTTTTTTACATAATACAAATCACGCTCAATTTTTACCAGAAATCTTTGATAAATAGGCACGTATGACGAATTGTATGTTGGTGTTAGGTACCAAATATTAATATTGCTGATCTGGTGTTTTTTTCTAAGAAACAGATTTATTTTATGTGTTACAAGTTCATGGTCATTTTAAAATGTCTAGACAAGAAGCTAGGTGCACGGTTATAAAAAGTGGGTCCTATGGAGAGCTGAGAAGAAATCTCCATAGATGACCTATGTTATGTAGTAATAGGTATATAACAAACAGTACTTTTCTTATATTAAATTGATTGTAGAAACCAAAAGATCTACCAATGCTTCAATTTCGAAACAATTGTTTTTTTTTAATATACGACGTAAATAAATTATATACTACTAGTGGCCCGCCCCGGCTTCGCACGGGTAAACTTCGACTTAAAAACGGGGACTTCAAAAAACGTGGTTTTGTATTTGACCCATATGTACCCGTATGTATATGTTTTTATGTCCGCGATTATCCCAAAAACTACTGAACCGAATTGGATAGGAGTTTTCGTTCTTCAAAAGCATAGTTAAGTCAGTTTGGAAGGTTTTTAGTATATATTGGGATCTGATGAAATTCTTCGGAGATAGCCAATGGAACTCTTTAATTACTAATAGTAAAGGAACAGCGATTACTGCAATCGTATGCAAGTGATTGTTTTCACTATTCTATAACATAACATCACACCTCTAAGCTTTAAAGGAGAAAGCAGAGGTATAGAGTTCACCCTTATTCAAGGTGATGAACATTAGGATATTGTTATTTATTTAAATTACAAACTACTACAATCAAAAGCGAGCTGAAAAACTTTTTTGCAAAAATAGAACTGGCATGGAAAATAAAATCGAAAAATAAGTAATACATCGTTCCAGATGTCGGTGTCTCCAATTAGGTACCTATTTAGCTCTTTAGAACAGCGCCCCCAGGCACTTTTCCTGGGGGTGGGCCCCGTCAACTTTACTAACATCTCATTGAGGCATGCGTGGAACTCAAACGCGCCGTCTACGCGGGCCTAATTCTTACCGGACGGCTATCCACTTATTGCTTAAAGTCTGCAGGCCCGGGCCTGCAGTGGCCTGGAGTCGATTCCTGGCTCCAAATGCTGATGGCTAGGCTGGGGCGTGAGGTTTGTCTCTCCCTCACGCATCCCGCTATTTCCTTCTCTAGCATGACTGTTTCGCATAAGGAGGCCACTGCTTCCTATTCCCACTCGCTTTGAACCATGGTTTGAACCAGAGCCGAACGTGAGAGGTCACCGCCACCCAAGCGAGGCAAATCACCACTGTATGCTCCACTGTATGATCCTCACAGTGTCGACACCCCGCGACGTTAAGGAACAGGACAGGAACCTCCCAAAATATCCGTGTCCGGTGAGAACCTGCGTCAGGCGTAGGCATAGGATCTGCGGTAGCGCAAAATGCCGTGGCGCCTTCCTAGCCAGTCCTCAAAGAACAGATTTATCGCCACAATTGTGGGGTGCCATGCACTGGGCGTACGGGTAATCTTGATGATTAGGAAAAGCTGGAGAACGGTGAATTATGTCTGAATGTATGTTTTATTGTTATATCTATAAGACATCGCGTGCCAACATATTCGCTAACAGTTAGGTGTATACAAATGATCCTTACTCAGGTTCATCAGAATACATTCAAATTCGTTTGGCCTTATGATCTGTTAATTAGCAAAGGGAATTCTAGATTCTTAAGTTCTGAAGTGTGGAATAGAATTAATTCAATGCAAACCGCAAATTTCTTTGGCTTTTAATTATTCCCCTGTTATGTATGAAAAAAGGGTCATTTTTATACATAGAATGCATGAGCATTAATCACCATGCTTACTAAAGTGGAATAACATCTACATAATATGATGACTTGAAAGCGCTTACTTTTAACAAATTCGTAACTTAATTCTTGAAGGCGCTAAAGGTGAAAAATATTATGTGAAATTAACTAAAACAAAAAGAAAATTGTGTATACACCAAACTCAAAAAAAAAAACAAAAATATGTGGGATTCGAACTCGATGTAACCGATTCGCATGATCATTAATACAGCCCCTCCGCTAGAGTGCTTGTTGACATTGGAGGTAAAATTGACGTTCTAATACAACGTATTTTCAATTTTATTTACTGCTTATCTGCTTTAGAAACGGGCGTGATGATTTTCATGTCAAAGATTGTAATGATAGCGAAAATGCATAATTATAAAAACTTGTTAGGTCATCCCATTACAAACTTATTTCAATGCCTCACTGCTCATTTCCCATAATAATCAGCGTGATGATTTGTAGCCTAAAACTTGACCCGATTCATAAGAAACATTTTTGGTGTATTTCAAGTAAAACTGTTCAGACGTTTTCGCGTAAAGTTAAAACATATTTTTAATCTTACAAACTTAAAATTTGAATTTTTCACCCTAGGGCTAAAATCTTGATAAACTGTGAAACACGTATTTAATTATTTTCATTTTACAATGTTTCTACAAAATTTGAGTTAAATTGAATCAAAAATAAAACTTACTCCATACAAACTTTCAACCCTATTTTAGTATACTTAGGGTTGGAATTTTCAAAAATCCTTTCTTATTACTTGTCTAGGCAATAAAAGGCACCTCCTGTCCAAATTTTATTACTCTAGGTCTAGCCGTTTCGGCTCTGCGTTGATGAGTCAGTCATTCAGTGTATGAGGTTGTCATTTTATATAATAGTATAGATATTTACCATCGTAATTAAAGACGGTTTAAAACATTGGATTATTTATATTTTCTTATGAACAAGTAAACAGACTTTTGGAGGTTACGGTTAGGGATGGTCGAATAGAGGTTGAGAGGTTGTTACACCTTAAATGATGTAGAGATCCTAATCAAGTCTACTTACCTATAAGTCTTACATTGTTATATGGATAAAGAACTTTGTGAGCTTGCATTGTACTGGTTTACATTACCATCGATTGTTGAAATTGGACTAGGTAAAATATACTAGGTAGGTACTTATATAAAAAAACCAGCCAAGTGCGAGTCGGACTCGCGCACGTAGGGTTCCATACAATTATATCTATAACCGGCACAAAAACACGTTTGTTGTATGGGACGCCTTTAAATATTTATTTTATTCTGTGTTATATAGGGGCATCAGAATCATACATCATCTGTAAAAATTTCAACTGACTAACTATCACGGTTCATGAGATACAGCCTGCTGACAGACGGACAGACAGACAGAACGGATGGCCAGCGGGGTCTTAGTAAAAGGGTTTTTAACCTATGGGTACGGAACCCTAATAACTCTAACATTTTCATAGTTCTTTTAATTGTATCAACATTTTAAACAATTGATTGATTGATGAATGACACTTAATTTAATTACAAGTCACCGAGCGATGACCAATTTATTAATCTACGAATTTTTTTTTACTGGAATGCGGAAATATTTATATTTTTTATTATATTTTTTTATATTTATATTTTTTTTGGCGCAGCACCTACAAGCACATAGATGGTTTCACTCCCTATCATCCTTGAGATAAAATAATATAATCGATCGAGGTTTCATAAAAGCGTTTAGAATTAGATGCATTGTTAATTTTCCACAAGACGTACAATGCATAGGTAGTAATTAGCAGTGAGACCAATAAATTCATACAATGTATGCGTTACATGATTCATTGCTTATTGTTATTTACTTGTGGTTGGGAAGGAAAACATGAATGTGTTTTATACTGACTTACCTGGGGGACTTGTAGTCAGCAATAATCAAACAGTAACTACCTTCCTGGTTTCTTTACGAAAAGAAACCTTTTAGTTAAAAGGAAAAAAACGATGAATGTAAATGATGCTTAATGAATATCATTTATATAGCTGTTTCCCGCGGTTTCACCCGCATCCCGAGGGAACTACTTAGCGCACCCGGGTAAAAAGTAGCCTATGTTGTTCCTCAGGGTCTATTCTATCTCTGTACCAAATTTCATTTATATCGGTCCAGTAGTTTTGGCGTGAAAGCGTAACAGACAGACAGACAGACAGACAGAGTTACTTTCGCATTTATAATATTAGTAAGGATCCTGTTATAAGTAGCCATAATATTGTTTTAAACTGACAAAACACTGATTTAATCAATTTCCCATTTACGGCAGAATTTCAGTATGATAAATCTCAGCCGTTCGTCAGATTTCAGCCTAAAACTCAATCAAACCATCTTTCCAATGAACAGGTACCTGGCAAACTATTTATGGAGGTTAGTAAGACAGTCTGTCCATGTAAAACTACTATTCAGCTCCATTCGGGAAGACTAGAACCCGACCCTCACGTAGTTGGGTAAAGACTAGGCAGATCATCGTAAAATGAAATTCCAATAGGACACGTATGTACGGAATTATCAGTAATCTAACTGAAACTCAACAATTCATCATCATCTTCATGATCAGCATATTCAAAATTGGTCCACTGTAGGACATAGCGAAGGTTAACAAAAAACATTATTCTGTACTAAATGCCAGCTAAAACAAAGACGATTGTAATCTAAATAGGTTTCCTTGCAATAGTCATGTATATTAAAATGTCGGTTCCTTGCATTTATAATTAATAGATCGATGCATTTGTCTACTGGGGTTTAGGCTTTTACGGTCGACATTCAACGTAGGATATCTAAGTAGGTCACGGCTAAGTCTGCCTGTGGTATGCTCGTTGGCTTCGAGCCAGAGATAGAGCACTATTTTTGGAGGTGGTGTGATTTATTAATACCATTGAGTCATTTATTGTTTTTAACTGTAGGAAGAAGACGAAGGTGCAGAGAAGGGCTGGGTTCCATTTTCGTACTTTGATCAAACAAATTAATTTACTTAGGTTTTTGTTTTTGTGTAATTATTACCTGCCAGCGTTAAACCCAAAAGAACCCTCTTTTTGGCCTTCTTGTACTCATTACCTAATGTGCTAGGTACAAGTATCAGTTTGATTACTGACACTTTCAAGTTGAGGGAGTGGTCGCGAGCACTTATTTGTACATGAGGACTAGGCTTTCCTTCTTCACCAATCCGGCCATGAAACTATTCCTCCCGTCTTTTGGGGGGTAAATGTGTTACGCCCTTGCATGACGTGCGTAAAGTAGGGTGAGGTACGAGGAAAACCTTAGAGCAATAACAAAAACTAACCATGCGTAAATCTCAGTTGTTCTCTTCTAACAAATATATCTGTATTAGTGAAGGTCTCGGTCAACCGGGCAGCGTCACATTATAGTGTCTTTGTCAAGGTTGCTACGGGTATTATCTCACACAAAAAAAAAACTACCAATATATCTTAGGCCCTGGGCATAGAGGCATGGTTTGAAAGTTCAATTACTTTTAAATGTTGCCATTTGTTGCCGTAGTTCTAAGTAAAATGGACAGCTAACTAAACCAGCAGATTAAATTATAATTACAGTATCTGGTATACAATCCTCAAATACTATAATAGTTTGTTATAAAATATAAATGGCGTATTGTTTGTTTGTAATTACGATTTAGCATTTTTAGTTTTATTTAATCCTTTCTGTCATGGAGTTGGTGTTTTTTATACTTTACTAGCTTCTGCCAGCGACTTCGTCCGCGTGGAATAGTGGTGCTCCGCTCCTATTGGTCTTAGCGTGATGATATATAGCCTATAGCCTTCCTCGATAAATGGACTATCTAACACTGAAAGAATTATTTAAATCGGATCAGCGGTTCCTGAGATTAGCGCGTTTAAACAAAATGACAACATTTCCCTTCACTGCTCTGCTCCTATTGATTGTAGCGTGATGAAAAGTATACTATAACCATCTCAGGAGTATGACAAATAATTGTACCAAGTTTCGTTAAAATCCGTCGAGTAGTTTTTGTTTCTATAGAGTTTATACAGACAGACAGACAGACAGACAGACAAAAATTTTACTGATTGCATTTTTGGCATCAATATCGATCCCTAATCACCCCCTGATAGTTATTTTGGAAATATATTTCATGTACAGAATTGACCTCTCTACAGATTTATTATAAGTATAGATATAGAATAGATATAGATAGATTAATGTTTGTTTGTACGAGCTGATTCTTATTATTTCACTGTACTGTGTAATATAGAACATCTATGTGAGTACCTTAAAACTATCTTGTACCGTTCCCTTCACGTCTATGTATTCTAAAAAAACACATTCAAATTGATTCATCCGTTTGGGAGCTACGATGCCTCAGATAGATACACATATCTTCAGATATAGGTACACGTTAAACTTATATTACCCCCCTTCTTTTTTGCCGGTGATTAATGACGTAATCGCCAGTTTGATTCTTTTATTGTGAATCAACGAGCTTCATTTGACTATTCTAGCTTTCAGGAGTTCCACGCTTTTCCTAAACAATTGGATGCCTGCCTATGTCCTGTGAACTCCTATGTTTATGGTTGATTTGTCCCATAAAGTAGAAAGGTACCTTGGCACTATTCTCAAGCATCGTAACAATTGTAATTTGCTAATAATAATATGGTCCTATAGGTATCTAGATGGGTGTACTCTTCGGGTGCGAAATCGTACTAAATACCAATGTGGGTTTGTTTGTAACGCTTTTACTGTAAAACCAGCTTAGCCGATTTAGATGATATTTGAAAAGGAGATAGATTGAAGCCTTGAAAGGATATAGGATGTATAGCTGAGTAAACAGCTTCTCTACATAGTAAAATATAAAACAAAGTCGCTTCCCGCTGTCTGTCCCTATGTATGCTTAGATCTTTTAAACTACGCAACGGATTTTGATGTGTTTTTTTTTAATAGATAGAATGATTCAAGAGGAAAGTTTTAGTATAATATAGAATTTGTCAAGTTTTTGTATCCATAAGAAGCGAAGCATATTATATATTAAAAGGTATCAATATAATGTGATTATGTAACTGTGTTAAGTTTTATGTTCGACGATAACATAAAATATTTCCTTTACAACATTTTATATTAGTAAATGAATAGTTGACAATGACAAGAATATTGATATTAAGATTAATCCATGAACAACCTTAAACGCGTTACATAAAATTAATGTTCAAGTTGCGTAATAGTTTGTTTTAAATTAATTCATAGTTTGGTAGGTCGAAGGTACTTCGTGTTACGTTTTGAGACAACCTTATTAAGTCACAGTGAAAATGCATCACCTTAATTATTTGTTTGGTGGTTAAATTTAAATAAATTGCATTAATATATTTTTACTAGTAAAATGTGACGTAGTACGTATATTTTCTTGCATTCCTATGGGGTATAAATCACGTTATACAAATATTAAAGTAGTTATAGTTTTTATTAGGCCTTTACACGCATCCCGAAGCAATGGATAAAAAGTATCCAATGTTTAATCCAGGTTTTAAACTATGTCTGTGCCAAATTTAATCCTAGGTAATTAAGTATTTTTGCGTAATGCGTGCACAAACATACAGATCATCATCTGCCTAGCCTTTTCCCAACTATGTTGGGGTCAGCTTCCAGTCTTAATCGGATTACATGGAGCGACTGCACAAACATACAGACAGATATACAAAAAGAATGTTTTGGCCTCTGTCGTTCTAATGTAGACACCCACATATTAGTTTTTCTTCAGTATTTATAACTTAGAGACATCAGCCTATTGCAACTATAAACATACTACATGGTATATTTTTTAGTACCGGCACTATTTCAAGTTAGTAGTGAACTGCCTAAGCAGGCCTTTTAGAATAAGATTTTAGCCTAGGACCTAGGAAACTAGCTTCAGACCATCGCTAGTCAACGGTTAGGTATAATAGCTACTAAAATGTAGGGCCCTTCTGCCTCGTACTGGGACCATGAAAAAAAACATGTCGGCCTCGGTACTCTCCCTTGAAAAAATCCATTTTCCTTAAAAAAATCAAAAGTACTTGGGATTCACGCGAAGTAAAATCAAATGCAGTAGGTAAGTAAATTAGCACGTTTATGTTTGTACTCCTGTCACGCAACGCTATACACGGGTTTAAATGACATGCCGTGGTTTATACATAAGTCATCCAAGTGTATAAAGAAGCCTACACAATAGATCTTAGGTACCTAGGTATGTGCAAAACTTTTGTGCGAATTACGTTTGTCATTCTCTTTTTGAAAATATTTCATTAAGTTGATGTAAACCATTGACGACACACAACCAGTGGGTTAACAAAACTTGACATAAGACAAATAATAACTAAACCCACGTCCTAAGGGAATTACCCCCAGGTTCCCAATCAACGTGCCAAATTCGGTTAAGCCATTTTACCGTGAAAGTATACAAAAAAACAAAAAAAAAACTCACTTTCACATATATAAAATTAGTAAGAAAATTATTAAAGCATCGCTTGCTATAAAATAAACATTTAATGAAAAACATTATTTAAAAAATAACTGTTTTTTGTAGAGACAATGCTACCAATGCGTCTGTGATACCTTTGTTAGTGCACATGTTCATCATAATTATAATAAAACAACAAAGTCGCAAAACAGGCCTTAAGTTAGCAAAACAGTAACTTAAAACTAAAACCAAAAACTATTTTAATAAAAAAATTATATTCGCATTGGCAAAAATAAAACTCGAGCAACAGACCAGATAATTAATTGATGATGAAATGGTTAATTGCTAAAGTGATTGCAGTCTAATATAAATAAATGTCATTGTTAGGTCAACTCGCAGTTTAGTTTCTGAGGTTCAAGATTTTAAAATTTACCTAGGTGTACAAACCAATAACCCAAAACAATTTTCTGCAAGTATTGTTAATCTTACTAGTCTATAATATAGTGAGTGTGACGCCAAAATACTGGAAAAAGAAATCCTCGTTAACACACATAACCGGAAACCCCCAAAAGGGGTTAACCCTGTAACTAACTAAAACAAAATTAATATACCTTACCGATATAATCTGCATAAAGTTTAACAAAATGCCAAAATATAATATTGAATCTTTATTTTTTTCGAATTAATACATCGTATGACGTAAAAGAGCGCTAATTATATTTTCAAAGTTATTTAAATGTTTACAAATGAATAGGTTCTAAATCTGTTCATTGCCAAGGTCACTAAGCGACGTTACGGAAAGGATCTCCCTCAGTATCCGCTAAAATGAAACTGATTACTTCGAAAAATAGCCTTTCGTTACCGAGCAGTTAAACGATGTCGTAGTTATCGGCCTTCGGTTATTTTTTAAAGAACATTTGGTATGAATTAAGGTTTAAGATTAGAACTTCCCGTGGTAACGTCATTATTCTTAAGGCTAATGACCTATTTCCTGACCTATTCATGCGCGAGATATTGCCAGGTGTTACGTATGTAGACGTTGTGAAACTGACGCTAATTGTACGTTGTAAATGATTAAGCTCATAATTTATTTGCTGTTTGACAAATCGATTTATTTTGATCATTAAAATATTGATAAAAGTGTTTTCTCGACTAATGGTCTGCCTAATATTTTCGGAAACGTGTTGAATTTGGTTTCCTGCCTTATTGTAAGGTCTAATGTGTTAAAGGAACACTTCCATATTTTCAAGATGTGAGCTTTAATAAATACCTCGGTCTCAATCCCATTCTTGGCCAAGACATCCTAACTAAAAAACTAAAATTCAAAATTAAATCATAATCAGTCAGTTTAACGGAAAAAGATTAGGTAATCATAGCTATCACCTTCTGTAACATAATCCCGGTTAGCAACTGACTGTGTAATTTAATTAGATTTGAGTAGCTTGAAATTTAAACTGATTCATTAACCGTTGACAAGTTTGAACTTCCCATAAGTTAAGCTCCGGCCATGTTACATAAACAACACTAAATAAGACAAAACCACTTTATTTCGTAACAATCATGACATTGGCTTAGGTCGGGGACCGCGGAAGGCCCATTAATCAAAACAAGTACGTAATAAGCGCTCATGGATTTTGTTAGAGTTGTTATTATCGGTTATTATTGTGCAACTAGACCTTGTTAGGGCAGTGTCTAAAATACAACATCGAGAGGACACCGAGATATCCCAGATTGACAAATATGTCGTTACTTTCATCAAATTTTAGTGGTGGCCTCATCATCATCATCAGGCTATTTAATATGTACACTCATTTACAAAAAAAAGCCTATTAAATAGTAGCCTATGTCCTTTCTTAGGCTCTAGACTCTCTAGGCTCTAGGGTCTTCACCTTGACGCATTCAACTTCTGCCTTTCGTAAATCGTCACTCTACTTTCCGTCCCTGCTAGTGATGGTTACTGAGCGATAAACCTCTTCCTCTTAGAGGGACGCCTTTTTTATCAGATGGGAAGTCATCAAATGACCCCTCGCGCTGTAGGTTGGGTGGGAGACCCATCGATGTTCCTTCCTTAATGTTCCTTCCTCAGCTCTTTATATTCCGAGGGCGCGCTAACTCTTTCGAACATCCCGCAGCCCCGGCCTTAGAGGGAGGCCTAAGTGCTACACTTCGATACATAAATTAAAATAGGCAAATTATGAAGATCTCACTGTGGCATTAAGAACGCATGTTTCACAACATTTACTATGAACGAGATTTATTATAATTAGATTCATAGTACGTCTTTGATTGCTGCGTCAATAATTTTAGCAATGAAAAAGATGACATGATGAATTATATCATAAATTAAGTATCTACTTCGAGAAAAATACAGGTGTCAGGTCATGCAGGGAACCATTTTTTTTTCGGATGTGAAATCCACAAATGAACTCTCCCGCCGTGGGTGGGGCCGGTGGGAGTGTGAGACTCTTACTGACTAAACCCATCCATGTTCCTTGTTCAACCCTTTGTATTCCAGGGGCGCGGTAGCTCTTTGCAAGGAACCTGGCACCTAGATCTGTGACCAGATGATAGCAATGACCCACCCTTAGCTTGTACTACACTAGTAGGACTTAAATCATTTTCTGGTGAAATCACGATCTATCTACCCCATCGGGCAAAGCCAGGGCACGGTTAATGTTATTTTTATGTTGTGTGGTGACAACAACAACATTAACAACGGCCTATTTTGTCCCACTGCTGGACAACAGCCTTTCTTCCAAAGAGAAGGTACGAGTATTGATTATCACTCTTGCTCAAGGCGGACTGGCGATTTAAGACCATTTCTAGGGTTCCAAACCAAGATGGGCAAAAGGAATCCTTATGGTGGGGCTTCGCCTGTCTGTCCATTTGTAATAGATCATTATTTCAGGAACTAAATCTATCGACTTGAAATTATTATTGTATTAACAGTTGTAAAGAATAATTGTCCATATGTGAGTATTGCGAAAAAAGAAGTTGAAAAAATAGGTAGGTATGGAAAAAACGGGGGGAAGTGGGGATTTAAAAGTTAGCCCTTGGTGTGGGACGCAACTTGCGTCGACACCCTGGCACCATGTCATCTTTCAAGCACGGTGGGCTGTGCGGGTGCGGCCGCTGCGTCTGCAGAGACCAACAAACGGCGCAAATATAGTAACCTTATAGGTAACTATAGCTTTGAGCCGTTTGGGGTCGAAACGCTTGGGCCATGGGGTCCGAGTTCGCGTCTCCTCTTCAAGGAGATATCGAAAAGACGTCGACACTTCGCGAGACCAGAGGGCTGGCTTATTTCTTGGACAAAGAATAAGCATTGCTATTCAACGTGGCAATGCTGCCAGTCTTCTGGGCACATTACCAGATGATATTTTATTTAAATTAGATATTTAAATTGTAATTTAATTGTTTCATTATTATTTTTTATCTTTTTTGTATAGCATCATTTGAATTGTATAACTTTCTCAGAGATAACCTGTACTGTAAAAAGACTATTGTAAACATTTCCTTTTGAAAAGAGTGTCTATGGAGTTTCTTGCCGGTTCTTCTCCCTAAGACCCACTCCTTGGAACCGTGCAACTAGCTTGACGTTTCATAAGTGCTGCAAAGACCTATTTGAAATAAAAACATTTGAGTTTTGAGTTTTGAGAGTGAGTTTTGATAGCGATGTGGAGGAATATTTTGACGCTTAACCTTGAGCTGATCCATTAGGTGTTTTTTTTTTTTTGTATTTTATTTTTTTTGTTTTTGCATATATATGTATGTCGTAGTATTAGTCTTTAGTCTTAAGTAGTTTAAATTAATTAATTTATTGTTCAATAAATAAATTAGAAAAAAAACTTAGTTAAATTATAATCTAAAAAGCTCAAAAATACCATCTAATATCTCCCAAGTTTGCAAGAAGTTGATGGACATTAACTTACATATTATAGCAAAAACAATCACAGTTTTGAAGTGACTATAGAGCAATTATCATAATTTATACTTAAAAACAAACTGAATTATGCGGTCGGATAAAAATAATTATTTATTCCAAACTTCCGAACCCTTGGTGTGCGAGTGCAACTCGTACTTGGCTGGTTTTTAATATAAGACAGTTTTCCCTACGACGTGTTTCCTTCACCATTAGTCAGTGGCGTTTAAGATACACTTATAAATTATGTGCACATGCACATGCGAAAAAATTCTGCCAGGTTTTGAACTTGTGCTTCAGAAACGGGCTCTTTAACCACTGAGCTACCACCACTCAAGTACCTGCGACTCGTACGTACTAATAAAAAACCGGCCAAGTGCGAGTCGGACTCGCGCACCGAGGGTTCCGTACAAACCTGCAAGGTTTACAAAGTTCGTTCATTACGACAATCGAGTCATAACTATGGTATTTTTATTGCAAAATGAAATTCATAACATTACAATGGGGAAAGATGGAGGAGCATAAATTTAAGACAAAGATCTCTTTATCGTTTAAGTAATCCTTTATTTTATATTAACACATATCATTTATCTATAATGTTTACAATCACAATTTTTTTGGTGGTATAACTACTTAAAATTTTAAGCTTTTCGGAATTTTTCTGTTACCTGTGCTGTAAGCTATTGCTTCTTACCAAATTTCGAGATTCTATGTCAACGGGAAGTGGTCTTTAGGTTTTAATTCCCTTGCGTGTAGTTGCGAGTTTCAAAATATGCGGTATCAATGGTTGTACTTTTGCGTTTTGCGTTTTTGCGTTGACTTAGAATTTTTTTTTTTTTCACGGGTTAAAGGCAATTAGATCTAAGTATTTGATATGAATTTCAACTTGATAGCTCTACGCGTTCATGAGGAAAAAAGTAATAAGTTTATATTTATTAAAAAATATATATTTTGTAATGTAACTAAAAATTTAAGGTTTTCGGAATTTTTCCTTTATGTGTGCTATAAAACGTTGCTTCATGCCAAATTTCAAGATTCTAGGTCGACTGGAAGTACCCTTTAGGTTTTGATTCCCTTGCGAGTACTTGCGAGTTTCAAAATATGCAGCTTAAATTGCTGTTTCTTTTGATTGCGTTGACATAGAAGTTTGATTTTGTTACAGCTTAAAGGTATTATAGACCTGAGTATTTGGTATGAATTTCAATTTAATACCTCTACGCGTTTATGAGGAAATGGGTAGTAAGGTTAAAATTATTTAAAAAAAATATATTATGTGATGTAACTAAAAATTTATGGTTTTCGTAATTTTTCCTTTATCTATGCTATAAGACGTTGCTTCGTACCAAATTTCAAGATTCTGAGTTCACGGGAAGCACCCTGTAGGTTTTGATTCCCTTGCAAGTGTCGAAAATTTGCGGCATAAACGGCTGTATCTTTTGATTGCGTTGGCTTAGAAGTTTGATTTTTTCACAGCTTTAAGGGACAGTAGACCTGAGTAATTGATATAAATTTCAGCTTCATACCTCCACGCGTTCCTGAGAAAAAGGGTCTTGACAGACGGACGGACGGACAGACGGACAACAAAGTGATCCTATAAGGGTTCCGTTTTTTCCTTTTGAGGTACGGAACCCTAAAAATAGTAATAGGATCATAATTCATACTAAATACGCTTTGTGAGTCAAAGAATAGATATAAAAACAACTATTATAATCAGCTGATTGTCATACAAGACCATCAACAATTAGTCGTTAACTCGAATGTCAAATATCGTTTCTGTCCATCGACGACTTTACGAATACTTCTTTAATTTAAACGAAATATTTTTTCTGCTTTGTTTAATAAAATATTCACAGGATTAATAGCTGGTTTTTTGTTTTATGTTTATGTGTCTAAACAAAATGATATTTTAACGTGATCGAACTTAAAAATAAATTACTGTAACATGAAGTTTATAAATATATATCGGTTTGTTTATTTTTACTTTCGGCCTCGAACTTGTTTTGGACAAAGCGACGCTGCGGGTGTACATAATAAATACATCAAAATTCAGTAAATTATACCGATATTACTAATGTAAACAAAACCTGATTACAATCATTTCGATCTACATTATCATAAGTATTGACAACTGGCTGCACCTATGCGTTGCAATGCCACATTTTTGGGCTAAGAACCTTCGCGGAAGTACACAGAAGAACGCATTCAATCTTCATCACAATTGGGTCAATGGTTTAGGAATGTGTAGAGGACAAACATACAAACATTCAACAATAACAAAAAAAATAACATAACAAAATGACTCACCGTTTAATTCCCTCATTGTAGACAAAAAAAATTATTAAACTATAAGTTTAATAAAATTTGAAAAGTCACACTACCCAGCGATCGTAGACTAATATTTAAAATGTTTCTAATTTAATTCTTGACTTTGAATATTTATTTCGTAACGGCGCAGGCGACGGTCTGCGATACACTGAGCATTGTTACAGGGTTCGAGTCTAATATAACAGACTGACTATCAAGGATATTAATGCTATGTCTAGCCTTAATTATGAGGATTTAGTCATTATGAAAGGTTAATTTGTTGGACCGTTAGAAAATCCGAATACATTCAGTATTTAGATAAAAATACAGAGACGACTTAAATATATTAGTATTACATATACACAGATAATCATTTACAAAAAATATATATTAGGTCATTTTTAAAAGAAATTATGTACGTATTTTCTGGAATTATTTTTATAGTTTTAATTACTATTGAATAATCTACAATTTAATAAACATACTCTCAAACATTATCCTTAGCTGATACAGTAAGTGGAGAGATAACTTGGAGTGTTCAATAGATACTTATTTTTAGATTAATTTTGAAGGGCTATATTTACTAGGACTTAGTATAATGTCGGGTGCCATAAAAAGAGAAGTGAGTATAAATTACATTGAGACATTTTGATGGTTATCTGCCTTGGGTTTTACTCAGTGCAAAAGTTGTAGTGAGAGATTATATTTTTAACCGACTTCAAAACCAGCCAAGTGCGTGTCGGGCCACGCGCAGCAGGATTTTTTTTCCACATTTCTAGGAACAGCCATTCAAAAGTCAAGTTAATTCAAAAGAGTGGGAGACGCTCGTATCGAACTAAAATTTGCAGACATTTCGCAAATGACTCACTTGACCGAAAAGGGGTCTTCATACATCAATAATATTTTTGAAAGACTTATCTAACGATACTCCACACAAGGGGATACGCGAGAAAAAAAATCATCCCCGCTTTAAGTGTTTGGGAGCTACCCTGATAAAAATATTTTATTAAATTAATTTTACCACTTTGTCAGCGTAATCTATACTAAATTTCAGCTTTCTGGTACCTCTGAGCTATACCGCGGACAGACAGACAGGCGGATATGAAGAAACTGTAAGAGTCCCTTGTCGACTACGGAACCCTAAAAAGGAGCAATTCGATTTTTTTTTCAATTATCCTTAGATTTATTACTGTAGCTCCTAGCTAGTAAGCAAAGGCTGTTCTATCCTGTGGTTATCCCTTAAGGAAAAGCTAGGGGAAAAACCGACGGTAAGAACTTACGAGAAAGTACTAACATAACAAGACGGTGTTGGTCTGACTGGACATGGTCATTTCTTGTGCAAAATGAGAAGACGAGGTATGTTATATATACGTATTGAAACATGTAGTATTTTTAGGGTTCCGTAGTCAAGGAACCCTTATAGTTTTCCTTGTAGTATGAGATGTTTCTAATCGTTATCGTAATAGACCGTTTAAAAGAATTGGCACAATTTTCGATTCAGGAATTTATTTACGAAATATTAAGCTTTAAAGCTTAATGTTTATTTTTGGATGTGTGAAAAATATACAAAAATAGCATTTATAACGAAGTTAAAAGGAAAACTATCACAGCGTACACTTTAGATAATAGAAAATAGAAAATTTCAATTGAACATTACCTAGAAGTGAAGTTGTTAGTTGTGAAAAAAAGGTGTCAAATATACTGAAAGTTATGAAATTGGAAATAAAAGTTCAATCTAAGTTCGCAAATTGTGAACTGGTAATTGTGGAGCCCTAAATTGACCTTGGTCGCACTTATTATTACTTATTTTTTTATATAATAATGGTGACTTATTTATCTTAGTAACAATTGGAACCTACATTCACTTATACTATGTTATTCTTATTACTTTAATCCGCATCAGTAGTAGATACGCCAGACTTCCTATTCCGTGCAGTACTAGCGTCAGCTTACAGTACTCGTGGAGAGCAGTGGGCGGGCCATGCCTTCACTTCGGCTTGGTGACACTGCACCTACCTATCTAGGTGTAAACAAAAAAAAAACATGTACCATTTTTTACCTATTGCCAATATAAATAATAATTATAGTTTTTTTATTTACTTGTTGATTTATTTTATTGCATATTCGTCTTATTTATTTATTTCATTTGTAGTCCGTGAGTCACTGCGAGGTGCCCACTGAAAACCACCGCTGCGGGATGTTCGAAAGAGTTACCGCGCCCCCGGAACATAAAAGGCTGAGAAAGGAACATGGATGGGTTTTAGTCAGTAACTGACACTCCCACCCACGGCGGGAGGGGTCATTTGATGATTTTCCATCCGAAAAATAAAACACGAGAGGCAGGTGCCTAGGTCACCACAACCTTTTTTGCTCTTTCTTAATTATTTTAAATTCTCTCGAGATTATCAGTGAGCCATTCCAGACACTAATCTAAATGTATATTCATAATTCTATAGTCTAAGTTACACTTATAAATTCGTCACAGTTGAACGTGACACTATAGTGTTATGTAAGTTGGTTGGTATTAAACTATGGGTCCTTGTTTGGTCACGCGAAATTCTCGAGCGGCCGAACGCAGGCGCACAAGTTTAGAGCGGACCGTATCTTATATCATAGAGAAATATGTACTGAATGTCGCTAATTATATGTATAAATATTGATGTATATATATTAGCTAAGTTAGACTGTTGTCTGTTATGAGGTAGGTAAGGAAAAAGCTAGTAGCAAAACATGTGTTCTAGTTTGATCAGAAGGCAGGTAACAAGATACTGTTGAGTGTGTCTGATGGTGGTAGTGTCTGTTTCATTGAAATAAGAAGTCATGTAGCATGCATTTAGCGAGGCAAAGGCAAAGGAATAGGCAAAGCCTAAAAGCTTAAGTATCATTGTCAACTACATCAACTTTTACTATCATTGTTGAAGTAGTAATTGATGACGATGCAAGATAAAACTAAGCAAAAAAAAGAACATATTGCCCGATAATTAATTCTTAAGAGTCTACGTAACCTACTGGCTGTTTGCCGCGTCCCTAGGGAACTACTTAACGCACCAGAATAAAAAGTAGCCTATTATGTTTTCTGGGTTTCATTTATCTTTGTACCAATTCCATCCAAATTGGTTGAGCCATTTTTTCCGAAAGTGTAACAAACAAACTCAATTTCGGATTTATAATATTAGGATTAGGATAGGATAAGCTGCAGTTAGTAGACTACGTAACTGGAATAAAAAAATAAAATTGAAATACAAAATTTATTAAAGAAAGAAAGAACAAATGTGTGAAAAAACAGAAAACGTGCAATAAGACATTTTAACTAGCAAAGTTAAAAATTAAATTACTGTTGATCATAACAAACTAACGGACCAAAAAGACTAGACTAGACCGACAGACATATGTTTGCGTTCAAAAGCTTACAAGTATCAAGTGTTGTTGTTTCTAATTACATTTCAAATTACTTGCACTTACAAGCATTATGCTTTGAACTCTATTCTAATTTCACAGAGTAGTTAATTGTCTGTGTGCAATTAAAATTTAGGAGCGGGCTTCCAAAATGAAATCGAATAAAATAGCATGTCGTCGGCATTAATTTACATTCTATTCTTGATATCGCATTTCCGCATACAGTTTCTACGAGGAACTGTTCATGTAAGAAAGCGTTTCCTTGATGTTCGTGCCACGTGGAACCTTCGTAGCCTGTGCCTCTAGAAGTCTACATCTGTCTTATCTTTTTCTCATTATTTAAACATTCACTGGATTACGACAAACATTTTAAAATCAAAATCAGCATACTCGGCCGCGAACAGCGGCAGCGAACATCAATTCATTTTTATTTATATAGATAATTTGATAATATCTTCTACAACTTATTTTAGAAGTATAAAATAAGGTTTTTTACGTGACCAATGCTGATTTAAGTGTAAAAAGACAAGCGTAGCTATTATGAAGTCGAAATGGAAACCTCAGATAACCCTAATCTGCTTGCCCTAACATATCCACCAGAAGTCATTAAATCTTCTTCCCGGTTCTAAGACCATAAAATATATTAAAAAAAAACATAATCACATAATAACAATAGTTGACTGTGGGCCCGGCCTTGAGCATCGACAATACGATAATTATATAATTAGTTGGAGACTACGTTAGCATTGACATGCCGAAGTCGCTACTGCTATGTCGATGAAAAAATAAGTGTCAAATATATAAAGTAATAGAATGGCTAACAAGAGCATTTATAATGATGTCCTGAGACATGAAGAAGGCATGGCTTATGCCACGACCTCCAAGAACTCCAAAAACTCATTACGCGTGATATTTTATTTACCCTTAACCTAAAAAGTCCTCATAATGTTTTCCGGTAACATATTTCCAAAAGCCTAAAAAGTGGCCATGATATCCGTGATTAGACATCGTGGGATTATTTTTAAAGCTCTCCTAATATAAAAGAACGGATATATTAATTAATCAAAGCCGTGTAATGTCATACATTTTATTTTCCCATTGCGTTTTATGTAGATGTCTTTGAGATTAAGTTACACTACAATTACTTAGTAATGCTTTATATCTATACTATTATATAAAGAGATCAAAAACTAATTGACTGACTCATCAACACAGAGCCAAAACGGTTGGACCTAGATGACATTAGTACAGTAGGTTCCTTTTATTGCCAAAACAAGTACCTACTAATAAAAAAGGATTTTTGAAATTGCCAACCCTAAGTATAAATAAAGAGTTGAAAGCTAGTGTCAGATAAAGCAGACGCAGAGAGAAAGAGAGACAGGTGTAATAAATCTGCCAGATTTGTAGTGAGTCGTATTAGAGTAAGGACTGGTGAATGGTAATATAGTGAGGGATGGTTGAGCCAGAAAAGATCCAGATGGCAGAAGGCTGGGTTATATGACGCATCTTCCTGAAAGTCCAATGTCCACCACTAAACTGGGTAGGGGGTTATGGGTCTCCTATCGGAAGATCAGCATTGCGGCATGTACTCAGGTAAATGTTGCAGCATTATGCTGAGATAGGAGCCTTTTTTCTATTTTGTTTTATATTTTTTTTAACTATCTACTAATTGTCTACTTCCTGTGCGTGTCCAGAAATAAATGCTTTTTCTTTCTTTCTTTTTCTTTCTTTAAACTTTGATAGAGATTCGACGTCTTTCGATACTGAGTGCCGGCACGATGTTCTGAGACTGTTTGGGTAACGGCTGTTGGGGAACCCATACCCAACAGTGGACTTTGGATTGGATTAACCGACTAGTAAGCAGATTAACCGGACATAATGTTACTCAATACATACTGTTTGCAGTACCAAACTTGTGGAATGTATTAATAAAATTAAATTTATTGGTAAACAAAGACTTTCGTTTAGGAATTCTACTCCTTGGCCTTGGTCTTCCACATGACAAACGATAGACCAAAATGCTGAGTGCGTATTAACGACGAATGCGGGTGAAAACTGTCCTCGGGTTTAATGTTCGGTTTGACGTCATAAATATTGAATACATTTTTTTATTATAGACCTTGCTGACTATTTAACATAGTAATTACCATAAACAGTAATCATTTAAACCATATTCAGATAGATTGGATAAAACGACGCACGTTGGCAAAATGATGCTGTGGTATGATCTGGTATTCATTTTCTATCCTCATTTATCATGAGGAGGTTTTCCGTAAGCTGGGAATTATTAGAATAGGTAAATAAAGAAGCCAATAGGTAAGTAATTAAGGTTCCTACCGATGCCCATGCAAATACGTGCACTGCAACCGCAGAACCGTTCGTGACGTAGCAAGATACACGTGCAACCGACTTGCTGACCGTGGCTTGGTACAACGTACAAGCTCTTCGCGTTTATTCTAATTCGATTTTTTGATTGGCTGAGTAATAACCCATAGTCATCCTAAGAGGTTGTAAATCTGTTGAATCTCACTCTTGAATAAGCAACTAGCAATTGGTGATTATCTATAAAAAATCTTGTTGATCCTATCAAGACATTATGCTTCGGAATTGTCCAAAAAGGTACCGTAAAAACTGGTTGAACGAATCTGACCGGAGAAGAACAAGGTACTCAAACCAATCTAGGCCACGTTCACATTAGCACATGAGACATTGCTCCTCACACCTCCATTTACATAACTCTTATAGTCCACTTAAGATAATCTACACTTTCTAGTTTTTGAATCTTAAGTATACTTTCAAGTAATCCATGTCTATCCAGTTGATTAAAAAATGTAGGGTACCCAGAAGACCCTCAAAATAAATTCCAAAATTGAACATGTCCAAAATAAATAACCCGCTTCCCATCTATGTCTTAGACCATAGAAAAATAATAATGACAATGTTGTAAGCTGTTCGCGAATCTGTGGCCTCGCTCACTGCCTAGGACGAACGACTAACCGATTGTCACGATATCAAATGACGATTATTTTATGTGATACGATGTTGATGGTTGGGCAAATGGGCACCACCAGAGTCGCTAACCCTGTCTATCAATTGGTGGTTTCTGGAACTTTTGGATAGCAAGCAAACAACTCCTCGGTCCCGATTAGTGCACCATTGCAGGCTATTCCAGTCTCTGAAAATACATATGAAACCTTTTTTCCACCAAGGGTTAGGAAAAGGCAGTAGACCTAAGCTAGTTGAAATAGCTAGTATCCATTATTTTATTGTACCTTTTGTATTGATGTGTTGTTGTTGTTGTATCAATAAATGCTTCTTTCTTCTTCTTCTTCTAGTTACGTTTGAGGTCTCATGGTTTGAGTTATATTTATTATATTATTTGTTTTCAGTCACCAAGAAAACTTTACTTGACCGGGGAATTAAATCCAGAACTCCATTATCAATCGCGTAGTATATTGTAAATAATGTACTGGTTTAATGAGGCAATAAATACGGAAAGATACCTACTAAAAAATAATAAAATACAAGAATTATGCGCGTGTAGCATACGAATAAAATTTACAATAACATCGACAAATAGTCAACTATTGATAGATAAAGCGAAGGAAGGGATGTTTGTATGGGAAAGTTCCTTAGTTAAACATTTACGAGATACAGGGGGAAGCTTTTCTCACAGCACTGTCACGGATTGCGTGTCAGGTTCTTACTGACTAATGGCTACCCATGTTCCTTCCTCAGCCTTTTGTATCCCGAGGGCGCGGTAACTCTTTCGAACATCCTACAGCCCCGATATCAAGTTCAATACCAGCCTGCTGATCGACCCATCTTTTTACCACGGCATAAACTATGATTAAAGTAGGCATTCTTTATTTCGAGTCAAATGATGTTTCTTTAATTAGCCATGACTGCAGTAGGACATGAGTGTCCCATTGAGCTGTCCGTACGTCTGTCTGTCACGTCATGCTATGCAGAATTGTGGGAGATTTATATAAGGGAATTAAAATTATCTTCGTCTTCATGACAATATACTGTGTCTTTATTGTCTTACTAATTAACTTTTGCTGCACGAAATTTGTATACAAATAAATACCCGTTAACTAACTACGTCGTTAATCGAGCTGGTTTCTCCTAAAAGAGCCATTGATTAGAATACTCTAATTTAGATATAGGATTCCTCACATTCTAGGACTAACGCAAGCGCAGTCTCGCTATGCTAAGGGCTATTAGTCCTTATTTTATCTACCACCTGACCGCGGAACTTTTGATCTGCGCAGTCGCCACCTCCGACCAAGTTATGTGTAATTACAATATTAACGCCCTCGTGCTTCACGCTTGTCAAATTATAACCATTGCAGTACATTCTTCTGATATGAGTCAGCGATGCATTCCGTGCGATCTTGTCACTGATCTTGTAGCTGTTCAGGTAGGTACTGGATCGTTGGACTGCCTTGTTGGTCTAGTTAGTGATTGTAAAACGCGGTCTCGGGTTCGATTCCCAGGTTGGGCCAAATCACTTTGTGGGTTTTAGAAAATTTCATAAATCAGCCCGGAGTCAGGAAGAAGGTGTTGTTATACCCCTGTGCCTGGGAGAGCACGTTAAGCCGTCATCACAAGCTGTTATCTTGATAGCAGTTGTTGTTATAATTTCATGTCAGAGATTGTTAGGTTGGTAAAACTTGCAGCCCACGCGATAAGAAGAAGAAGAAGGGTATCTACTGGATATTTTAAGAAGATTCCCAGTTTGTGGCACCATGAGGTTTGGCGCGGGTTCCATGTTGTACCTTGATGGTATTATTTAAATTGCTACTCTTGAATCTCAACCAAGGTATTAGAAAACTGATACATATCTTTTTACCATAATTAGTATTCTATCATGGAAATAGACAATTAATCTCAATTGACGATAAGTCTAGATCAATTGTGCGGGCAGCCCTGACATCGGATGCGCGGGTGCCGCCCAGTGCGACAAGGCTGCACGCGATTATAGCATATATTAATATTGACTTGATTGCTTCGTATCAACCCTAAAGTTGCTACTTTTTACCGTTTTAATAAAAAAAGTTATTACATTACAAATCGAGAAAGTGATCTGAATTAGCTGCAGTATTTTTTTACAGGTGGTTCTAACATCGGCCGCCGAGGGCGTATGTGTAGCGTAAGAAAGTGACTTTTGTAGTAGGTACCTCTATTTCACATAATTCGTATAAAATTCACGTTAGTTTTCAAGCTAGAATTAACCTCCGCAGCCAAAGGGTTAGCGTTAGAAAAATAATATTTACTCCTAATCTGAATAATGAATTAACATTAATATAAAAAAAAACTGGATCACCTTGCTTCAGATCCATTGTGTGTAAAAACAGATGTTTTTGCTGAGGTAACAGTAAGTCTGTGTCACTTGCATGCTGGGTGTTGGAAGAAATGTGCGCAATTGGTAGAAAAGCCAGCGACTGTCGACTTTTGGTCAGGAAGTCGTCTTTAAGCCTCCAATAAAAAAAGAGGGGCTCACCACGTAACGAATTAGTAATAAGGCCACGCTACTTTTTAATAAGAGTTAGCAAAGGCATATTTTAATTTTAAAAAGATTTTATGTTTGTATCTATGTGTCCATCAATGGCATTGTAATATTCAAGCGGATAAACCGAATATGATAAACTTTTTTAAAGGTAAAATTTTTCAAATGTTCTTTATTCATAAAAATCTGTTCAGATAATCGGTTCTTTTCTAGTTGCTGAAAGATGTTTTTAGGGATTATTTTATTTATGTGGTTTTCAGATTTAAATTTTTTATATTTTTTTTAACCTTAACATAATATTATGTAGGTGTGTCGGCAATCTGTAACGCATCTGAAAATTTTGAATACGACACTAACACTTATCTACCATACCAAAGTATCTATTTATTTTCCACTAACTTCACGTACCCCTATAAAAGCTACCCTATGTCTTTTAATTTGTTCTGTGTTGTGGTTCTGCGATTTTCCGCTGAACCGTAACGGACCGACAGAAAACCGTCAGAGTTAGTTTCACACATATCATGACAATATAGTTTTATAAGAAGCGAGTAACCTAACTACTCGCTTCGTCCAAAAATTGCGAAAATGCAAAAATATCGGTATCAGAGAAACAGAAGTTGCTCAATCGCTGACATTCTGTAGAACTGAATTACCTGATGAATTGTAGACAACGAGAGCTTGTCGCTCGGGGTACTTATAGGGCATTTGTGAACGAAACCATACCGAGTTCTAATTCGACCCCAACGCCATCTAGAGAGGGTAACGTTAGACGTTAGCATGCATTCATTTTATGTGGTAAACTAGTTTTATTACTTAAGATTGTTACTGGAATAGCATCGAAAAATTATATTAATATACATACAAATATTTGAGAGCTTTTTCAGACTTATGAAGGTTTAATAATGGGTTTGAGATCAAATGAAACTCTACCTGAATATTTACCTGATTATCAGCGCTTTTTCTTGGTTATGTTTTATTTGTGGACTATTAAATATATTTCTGAGACATTATATAATTGTAAAACGTATAATAGTCTTATTTAAATGCAAAAATTTGACCCTTTTATTGGAAGAGCGAAAAGCATTGAGAGTAACGCCATCTAGCGGCCTTTTAGATTTTATTTTTAATTTTGTTTACAGAAAATAACACAGTGTGCTCATACAATAGTAATGTATAATACCAGGGCATTTTACAACTGCTTTTTGAGATAACATAATAGATACTGTTAATGTTCTCTTGAATTTATGATTATTTCAACACATATTAAGGTAAGATATTTCATAATCATCATCGGGCTATGTATTGGGTATGTAAGATATGATGAGACTACTGTTTACTTAGAATTCAACAAAAGCTACAGGTGAGCAATGTGTTGATTGTTTTAGAAAAGGAGAAAGTTATCAATTAACTGATTACTTTGTTAGAATGTCTATATGTTCGTTAGCCTAAATATGACACAGAGAAGTTTATTAAATACTTTTTCTATAAGTGAACGTAAATCAGGTCCTTTACGGTACAAGTCAATCTGCGAGTAAGTTAAAGTTAAGATTTTTGTTTCTGTAATTTGAAAACTTTCGCTGAATAAAAGATAATAATAAAAGAAACACTACCATCAAGTTGCACCATACAAATATGCGGTTACTTATACGTGAAACGGAAGAACTGTAATTCAAGATCTGTCAAAATGGAGGAGAATTTTTAATAATTTTACAATGTTTTTATGTATATTTTTTATGATATCTATGTGTTTACTTAATTATTGAATCTATGTATTAATTACATAAAAATATTAAAAGTAAGCTAATGACCGATATCATGTTTTGTGATATTCGTCAAAGTATAAATTATAAGTTTGATGCAACCGGCCACGCACCTTAGTTATCACTTACTGCCGACTAGCTTACCTCCAGCGGCTACCCCCGCGTGGACTACACGCACTTAAATAAAAACCGGCCAAGTGCGAGTCGGACTCGCGCACCGAGGGTTCCGACCATTGCAAAGAAAAAATACGCAATAAAGTCGCAATTATCTTGTTTTTTTCCGACCGCATAATCAAGTTTGTTTTTAGAGGAAAATTGCTGATTACTTAAAAACTACCTGCTAGATCTCGTTCAAACCAATTTTCAATGGAAGTTTGCATAGTAATCTACATCATATATTTTTTTTAGTTTTATCATTCTCTTATTTTAGAAGTTACAGGGGGGGGGACACAATTTTTACCACTTTGGAAGTGCCTCTCGCGCAAACTATTCAGTTTAGAAAAAAATGATATTAGAAACCTCAATATAATTTTTGAAGACCTATCCATAGATACCCCACACGTATGGGTTTGACGAAAAAAAAATTTTTGAGTTTCAGTTCTAAGTATGGGGACCCCCAAAATTTATTGCTTTTTTTCTATTTTTGTGTCAAAATCTAAAAGCGGTTCACAGAATACATCTACGTGCCAAATTTCAACAGAATTGTTCTTATAGTTTCTGAAAAAAATGGCTGTGACATACGGACGGACAGACAGACAGACAGACAGACATGACGAATCTATAAGGGTTCCGTTTTTGCCATTTGGCTACGGAACCCTAAAAATGACAGAGTTTCATGCAAACTTCGCCCCTTTTCACTCCATTAGGAGTAAAATTTCGGAAAATCCTTTCTTATCGGATGCCCACGTCATACAAAGAACACACTCTCCAAGTTTCAGGTCTCTACGATCAGGGGTTTAGGCTGTGTTGATCCGTCAGTCATTCAAGGCAAAACATTTTATAAGAAAGATAATTTGTGAATATTTTTTTACAAAGCAGGGTATCATTAGCTACTTTGTACCTAAAACTAGCAAAACTAGCAATTGAATCATCATCATCTGCCTAGCCTTTTCCCAACTATGTTGGGGTCGGCTTCCAGTCTAAACCGGATGCAGCTGAGTACCCGTGTTTTACATAGAGTGACTGCCTATCTGACCTCCACAACCCAGTTACCGGGTAACACGGTACCCCTTGGTAAGAGTGGTTGTCAGACTTTCTGGCTTCTGACTACCCGTAACGACTGTCAAAGATGTACAAATGACAACCGGGACCATCAGCTTAACGTGCTTTCCGAGGCACGGAGGAGTCTCGCTATGACAAAGATGGTCACCCATCCACGGACCGACCGCGTCAAGCGCAGCTTAACCTTTGATCGGTCGAACCGTGCGGCTGTTACTTAGCCACGAGCTCCTCAAAACTAGCAATTGAATAAAATAATAATTATAATTATACACAGAACGAAACGACTTATTAAGTAGACAATAAGACATACAAAGTATCTGTCGTCATGTGAAGAATAATATACAAAACTGCGCTCTAACCTTGTATGTAACACCTCACACGGGGACATTGTAACTAACTGATTGTCTTAACTGCTAAGATATTTTAATTACTGAGCTGAAATATAAGACACGTGGGGAATGGTTGAATTTTCGTTTTAGACTTGTTTATTTTTTTTTAGCTTGGCCGTGACTTCGTTTGCATAGACTTAGAATTAGATGGATAGACCTGGATAAAAAGAATCCTATGTATTAATCCAGGTTATCAAATTCCATTCAGATCCATGCTATAGTTTTGAGAATAACTAATAAAAGAGCAAAATATAAACAATGACAAAGTTATATTAGTAGGGTACACTGACCGTGGAGACGTGTAGGTACAACATACATCTCACATGCACAAACATTCAGACTTGGAACCCGCGATGTGCTGTGCAGACGCGTCCCGCATAGTCACTGGGTTATCTGACTTACCAGCCCTCTATCTGGAAGGCTAGATGGAAACGAACTACCCAGATAAATCATCTAAGAAACCCAGTTTATTGAAAAAACATATTAGCCAATGCAGTTTTCATTGTCATTATCTGCTTAGCTTCACCTATGTTGGGATCGGCTTCCAGTCTAACTGGGTGCAGCTGAGTTCCAGTGTTTCACAAGAAGCGACTGCCTGTCTGACCTTCCAAACCCGTTACTGGCTAACATGAACTGTTTCTGTCTACCCGTAACATAACAACTTGAAAAAACCAAACGGCAGCCAGAGAGGGTTTCGGTTCATTCAAACATAATTGTGTAGTATGGTCTGTTTCCCTTGCACGCCACTGACTTAAACCCACAAAGTCCTGATTTGACGACCGGTTTGACAAAAATAAACCTAATGTTTATCACATTTTGGCAAATTTAAGCACATAACAGGTTGGCGGTATCTAAAGATAAAAAAGCTAAATAAAGAAAAAGATATGTAGGTACCTTACTTTAAATTGTGTTCTGTTTGTGTACCAGAGTTCCAGCCTCCAATGTAATTTACACTACTGAACATGATATGCAATAATGAACACATAATCTTGACTTGCCACACGAGGTTGTACACATGTGGCATGTCGATTGGGGGGTCATTGTGCCGATAGTCATTTCGACCAACCGCTTAACAACTCAGAGCCTCGACTACCAGCCCCGGACCACAAAGGGCGAAGGTAGGAACAAGATTTAAGTCAAAAAGAGTCCGACAATCCCTGCCGGTCTGCCCATAGCGGGAGATTTCCCTCGTTAAAAAGAAGAGCATCAACTAACTCCTTGCGTTGTTGAATCAAAGGATTCAGTTGTTAGTTAGAGTATTAATAATAATATTGTTTATACTTAATTAAGAGTTTATTTGTATTGTTTAATTTTTTAATTTTATTGTAGTGTATTAAGTATATTGTACTAATTAGAGCCCTCTAAATTTGCAACGCCTGGAAAAGGTGCTAGGCTGGACATTATTATGTTATATTTAAGAACTTGTAACCCTAGTGTGCAAATAAATATTTTGAGTTTGAGTTACTCCTAGACAGGGGCTACAATAATGACATCAGGCTCCAGGCCCCTCTACCGCTGCGGATACATATTTTCATATTCTTCTTCAACTATTATTTGAAATGGAAATTGATGAAGATAAATAATACTACAAAATTATTACCATACTAAAGTTATCTAAACGGGCTTCTGCGTATTGGCTTCGGCCCCACGTTTGCCTCCCAAAGGTCCGGGACTCTGTAGTCCCGTAAATGGCAGAGACATACTACTACTAATACTAAAATTTAAGTCACCTGGTGTCGGTTTTTTTTGCTAACGGTATTTTTTATGTGTTTTTTAGTTTTTGTGAATAGATAGTATTATTAAATGTAAAACTCAGATTTGAAACAAATAAGGTTCTTGTGAATACATTAACTAGAGCCTTTAAAAAAAAGTTTAGTTCGCGTTAAACCTGTTGGTCGTAGGCAATTTATTTTTTATACCTTTGTGTTTAGAAAAAAATGTGTTATTCAAATTTACACAGGTACGTCAGTGGGCACTGTGGGCTGATGACTGCTTGAGAATTTTGATGGAAAATAATTATATTCTAGATTAGCAAGATGGTGACAGATTTATTTTATAAATGCCTACTACGTGTAGGGACCTTTCTCTTTCGTATTTTATGGGCGGAAAAGTAATACGATCAATAGGATTCTAGTAATAATAATAAAATTTATTGATCCACAGTTATATTAATAGTTAGCTTTACAATTAGTACCTATACAATACTTTGCTCTGTAACTTAAATTAAGTTGATATGGTGGTCCCCAAACTAGGCGAAGCCTGTATCTGGGGGACAAACAATATTACAAAACCTAGTAATAAAAGAGTCATCACCTGCCTAGTCAGCACCTTCCATATTGTTCTAATACTAATCGATGTGACGACTCTCAGTCCAGTTTGGCAGGTAGGTACATGAAGTTTCATTTTATTGGAATTTAAATATAAAAAAATCTTATTCAGTAGGAGAATTTATAGCTTCAGTGTCTTTAGGAGTCTGAAGCCCTTTCTATAAAGTCAAAGTCAAAAGGTTTTTATTTTATGTAGACCAATTTACAGGTACTTATAAAACGTCAAAACTAGAAACTAGGTGGGTCCTATGGAGAAGAACCGGCTAGAAACTCCATGGATACTCTTTTAAAATCAATTGTTCTTGATAAAAATAGTCGTGTAACGTGAGGATCATGTAGATCAATGTATATAGATTGAAGATTGAAGATTCAAATAATATGATGGAATGGGGTGCGTCTATTGGAAGAATTATCAGTCACTGTATTCGTATAGAACAGTTTTTATTTGCTTCGATATTCGAAACTCATTAGTTAAGATATTAACCACCAATAATATTCCACCACTTATGGACCTACTCACACGAAACTACATATATTTTATCTAGCCTGAAACACAGGATTAAATAAACCTAGTTCGGGGGGTAAGATTTAAATCTTAACTTTTTGAAATTATAATTTTATTATTAAGATTCCTAAACTATTTCTTGTAAATGTTATATTATGTTATAGAACTCTTACGTAAACTAAAACTTAGTCGATTGTACACTTCTGTAAACTTATACAATTTTTTATTATTATTATAAATCAAATCCCCAGTTAGACTGTCATGAGCACTCAAATAATAAAATTCACTCACCTAATAGTATAGTCAGCACCACAAATATATTCCACAAAATCATTTTTATTCAATAAAATATTTTTTCCGTAAATATTCAAGGGACACGTCGGTGCGCGTCAAATATCGTCCACATTTGATTTCGTATCAATTAGCACCGGTTTTATATTAGTCCGGAGGAAAACTCCTTTGAAATAAAAGTTGGAAACTGTATGTTCGTTTTGCAGTGAATTTTCCTCCGCATCGGTGGTACACTTCGTGTTGAAACTAAATACTGTATGTCAGGTATGACGCCATTGTTCAGGGTGATTAAAAGACAATTTGTGATGTCATATATACAACGTAGTAGAACAATGAACAGAAAGATTATTATTAATGTTAATGTGTAAAAAGAAAATATTAATAAATATTAGGTACATCAGAGGGTGGGACAACTAGAGAGAAAGTAATCACTAGGACAGATTAAATTGGTGGAAGATCATCTATCTAATTAAAAATCAGAAACTTTTAATGGTGCTAGGCCTACCGAACCAGTTGAACCGGATTTTACATCGTAAAAAATGCAAACGTGATCTACACAAATTTTAAGGGTTCCGTACCCAAAGGGTAAAAACGGGACCCTATTACTAAGACTTCGCTGTCTGTCCGTCACCAGGCTGTATCCCAAGAACCGCAATAGACAGTTGAAATTTTCTATTACAACAAATACTAAAAACAGAATATAATAAATATTTAAGGGGGTTCCCATACAACAAACGTAATTATTTTGCCCTTTTTATAGATAGTGGTACGGAACCATCCGTGCGGGAGTCTGACTCGCACTTGGCCGGTTTTTTAAACAACAACTATACTCTCACGAGGACAGTAAAAACGAAAATTGAATTTACAATTGATTATTTTATCAATTTCTTGTTTGCAATTTAGTTTAGCAAAAATAAAGATATCCTCGGCCTATTTACGATCCCACTGCTAGGTCTCTTCTCATACAGAGAAGGCATGAGCATTGATCACCACGCTTGCTCAAGGCGGATTGCCGATTTCAGACTTTTAAGTTTAGGTTTCCTCACGATGTTTTTTTCACTGTTATTCAGTGGTATCTAAGATACACTTAAAAACTAGACTTTAGAAAAGTCACATTTGTACTTGCCAGATTTCGAACCCGCGTACTCGTAAACATGATGCAGGTAACCAACAGGCTGGTATAACCACTAGGCCACCGGGACATTCTTTTTAAAATAAATACAGAATAAAAAAAATGTAATAATATAATTAAGCAACGCATCTGACTATACCAATGTATTTAAATATTGATACCTGTTATATAATTAATCGATATGTAATTACTTGTAATCGCCCGAGGCTGCAATCAAATAATACTTAATTGCTAAAACGCCTATTTGCTTTATTAAAATCTAGATTTTTTTTTGACCGTCTAGGTTCAAAATTATTGCAGTTAAAGAAAGTTGTTCTAGTCAAAATTATTTTGATTATGCGTATAAGTAACCTAACTAGATTCTGAATGTTCGAGATTGCTTTAAAGGTCAGTCTAAAAGGTTCAGCATTGTCTTAGGTCAGGGTAGACTTTCAGCTTCCAGTCAAATACTTAATGATTTCTAAATATTTCAGTTCAATGTCTAGAAAAACATCTGTGATTGTGGTCACTTCATCTAAAGAAAGTAATTAACTTGCTATTTTCCACGGTTTTACTCGCATACTTCGCGCATCGCATCCATATAAACTATGTGTGTACCAAATTTCATTCAAATCCGTTCAGTAGTTTTTCGTGAAAGAGTACTTATGCTTATATCCAACAAACTTTTGTATGAAAAATATTGGAAGGATAACGTAGAACCCGCAAGAAAAGTAAATAGTGTAACTAGTTAAATGTACAATATAACTGTATGTGTGTGATAACAATGCCGGATATCTGCAGTTATTATAATCATTTTGTAACATCAGTAACCATTTGACACTCATATAATCACTCACATATATTATCTCCGAAAAGGGTTTACTTTTACTAGGTATGTATGAGAGAGAAAGATTTAGATTGGCCGTAGTTGGGTAAAAAACAAATGACTAGCAACCGACTGATAACTTTCACATCGGAAACCACAATAATAGTTTTGTCAATACGGGAGTCGAATCTTAAGCTCTTCAGACGCACCACTGACAAATCTGTGGAATTTGGTGAGATGTTCATCAAAATCTTGGGTCATAGTTTTTGGGGCAAAGAAACAGGTTCCACTACTGATAGCCTTGAATTGTCTGATGAGGAGTTTGAAGGCTCATCATATGTATCGTTACTACAGCTACATGGCTACCACCTACCATCGCTGACTACAGAAGAAGCTGTAGAGCCAACAAGTAAAACTGTTGATATGTTTAATAATTCCTCTCTTCTTCTTCTTCTTTGTCGTTATCACTCTTGACAGAGTGGTCGTGGTCATCACTTCAGGTGCTAGTGGCAAGCCTAACAACACGCCGCCATTCCTCTCTGATGGCCGCTATAATGACCGGTATAATTCCTCTACTGACAACATATTATCCAGAGAATTTTGTGAATCTGGTATAATCCAAACCCATGTTATAAGGGTTCACAAAAACGATGTAGCGCTTCGAGAAATGGTAGGCAGTGCCCTAGCGCTTCGCTTAGCTTGTCTTGGCGGGATAAATCAAACAATCAGCAAGGAGTTCACTGAGAAACTTCCTAACGACCAATTGGGGTTCTTAAATTCCGCTGAAACCTTAGACAGTAAAGTTTAGCCTTTGGAAAGACTAGTGTAGGGTAGTAATCTAGGATCGTCCAGGTACGTGTAAAGGTAAAATTCATGGGGTTTTAGTCAGTGTATGCAAGCCTCGATAAGGCACATGGTATCCTAATCTTTATGGAGAAAGGTACGGAGGTGAAAGAGACTATAGGATTGTATTCCTGCATAGGTACTGTTCCATCACAATCATAGTAACTCTTGATATAGACTATTGTGGGATTAGACTAGACAATTCTTTATTGGAAACAAGCTGTTGCCTGCGTTTTCATCCGCGTAATGAGAAAACTGTCCCCTAATTTCCATCTATCTCCGTACCAAACTCTATTTGATTGGTTCAGCCGTTTTGCCGTGCAAGCGTAATAAACAAACAATCTCACTTTCGCATTTATAATATTATTATGAAGTTAGGATATAGGCATATGCATTACGTCTGCAAGTATGATTTGTCTCGACAATTAATGAGTCACACCGAGTTTTCGTTAATGACAGTCTACATTAGGTTTCACATTAAACCGTTAAACTAAACGTCGTAGTTATAAATCTATTAGTTAACGTTATTTTATTATGAGGAAAACGCTTATTTTTTGCCCTTAATTATGCACGTGGCTGCTTGACTGTTGGTTATTATACTACATAGTAAAGTTACTACGCAATTTAATCACAAAATTTTATCTATTATAGGTACTAGGTACTTATTCTCTGGCATTGTTTGCAAGAGACACTTCTGGGACCTTTTCGGTGCTTATTCTTGCATTTTATATGATACAAGCTATTCAAGAAGCCTGGACTAAGAATGGTAGTTAATTAGCTGAGATATACTGGAATGAAGTACCTCCTTATAGTATAGAACCAGGATAGCCGGTGCGTCTGGGGAAGCCCACCCGCATACGAGAAAGTCGCCACTGATAGGCACGTGGGTGACCGATGTCATCCGCTACCTTGCTCAGTTGGGAGGTACCCATGAGGATTCCCAGATGATAATAAAAATACACAAGTACTTCCATCAATTTAAATAATGAAAACGTTAAAAACAACTAACAAAAAAGCGGTTAGAAACAAGTTTTAACAACTTGATGTTATGGTACAGTTTAGTACTCTCAAGTAAGTTGACGAATAAATTATTGGGAAACATCTTGAAGTTAAATAAACTAAATACAGGTTTTAGAGATGTGAGTAGGTCCAGCTTAGATGGTCTGAGATTATCAAACCTTGTGATGGTACATCAGTTTCCTTGAAGGAAGACAGCAGCATTTTTTTTTTGAACTAATCCTCCTAAATTTCTAAGTTCGGTTTCACCTATGTTCTGAGGAAACTACTTTATGCACACGGATGAAAATTATCATATGTCTTTCTCCAGAGTTAAAGCTATCTCCATCATCCAGCCCAGTTCAGCAGGTTTCCCATGATAGCGTAACACGAACAGAGTTACCCAGGAGTAGAGTTAGGTAAAGTTCAATCTTACCTAGTGGTCCGGTCCGGTTTATAAAAACCGACATTACTACTAATTATCATTTCTAATTCGTTTCAAATAGAGAATTAGTTTGGCTGTAGTCGCGTAAAGAACCAATGACTGGCTCGACCAAAGTTCAATCTAAGTTATAACATACATAGGCCTATAATATGTCTTGATAATTTGAACTTGATTATTCTAAACTTTGAGCTTACAATAAAAAATCTATTAATCACGTGAAACTTGTTATCTTTGAACTCATCGTGTGAAGAAGCAATAAGAATTATTCTATACGCCATGCGCAGCCACGTGACGACACTGTGTCAAAGTATAATTAGGCTCAGTAGGTATGGCAAATAAAGGACCATATTTGTTATTACCTGTTTCTTACTTATCTTATTTGTGCTCTTAGAGGTCAAGATTACTACGAAGTCTATTAACTCTTGGTCTGTGTCTAATTTCATCAATTTAGTGACCGTATCAAAGACCTAGCAATGAACAAAGGTATCAAGTGCCTCAAATAATGACAGCGTGAAAGTGTGATCAATTTAAAAACATGTCAAACTACATTCCATTCCATTTGGGTTTTATAATTATTAACCCAAAAACCTTACTCGATATACAACTGAATCGATTGATGGCGTTAATTCATAAAGACATAGCGCCGAAGAACCGGGCAGTGAAACCTGCGGGCAAGGCCGGAGATAACAAAGTAATTACTTATAAAAAGTATTGTCAAGTGTATGAGCAATGTTCCACGAGATACGTCCTCGGTCTGTATTGTGTTATCACTGTAAGATACCATCAAGGTGCAGATTGTATCATCGGTCTATTAATCCCACTGCCTCTTCAGATACAAAGAAAGCATGAGCTTTAATCACTACGCTTGCACAAGATGGGCTGGCAATTTCAGGCTTTTAAGACTAGGTTTCCTCTCGAGGTTTTCCTTTAGCGCTAGTGTCCAAGTCACATTGGTACTTACCACTACGCCTTTTTGCAGATTGTATAAAACCCTCATTCTTTGAAAATATTACTTCATACTCACTTCACAGCTACCTATAAAGGTGGTCACTGGTAAGCTTATTTTTGGTAGCTGACAAAGAATGAGTGGCTCGTGGCTTGCAATAGCCGTGCTGATCGACGGATAGGCGAGGATTCTGGTTTACGTGCCGCCAGCCCAGTGAGCCCAGCTATGCCTAGCAGAGACCGTGACTATAGAAGTCATTGCAGGTATAACAGAGACAAGTGCAGTCGCTCTATGTGAAATGTATAGTCAACCGCATCTAGATAGACCAAAACACGAACCTATTCCGGCCTTACTCAGCCAGTCCCAGTCTTGAGCCAGCTTCTGTAATAAGGACCTTAGAAAACATTTCACCAATCAATCGTTAATTCGAATCGAATACCAAGCTACCATTCCTCTACATATTTATTAGACAAGTTTTTACATAACGACCAAGTAATCTAACTTAGTCTAATTACATTAAAATATACAGAAAAGGCGTTAGTTAATGAAGATCTGTCAACATTTGTTTGAGAATATGATAAAGTCTTTGTCTTTCGCCTTGGTCTACATTGTATTATCACTGTACGATACGGAGATAAAAATTATAAACATGACTTAAGGCTTAGTTTACACAGGACTTGCTGAGCTGAATAATGTTGATGCCTCGTTAGTCTAGCTTGCGATCACACAAGCGCGACTGCTTGACAATGAGGCCTAGCTTCGATTCTCGGGTCGGGCATAGTGTTATTGGGTTTTCCAAGTAGGATTTCTCGGTGACAGCCCGGAGTCAGGACTTGTGCCAGTCCAGGGCAATAGGCTTGCCCCTTTCATATGGGGCGAAGTGTGAATGGGTTCTTCCGCCAAACCCTTTGCGGATCTCAGTCGTGATATTATGTAAATTAACTTACTTTAATTCGAAATGCTGGTAGTGAAAATGTGACCAGGTTGTCATGATGAACGGGCTGCGGGCTTCTCCCAATGCTGAAATAGCCCGCACATTATCATGCGTCATCGATAATATGGATTCTCCGAGTAAAAAAGCAATAGTAATAGATAGTGTGAGCCGGTTAAACCATGCCTACTGAATATCTTTCCTTAGAAAGACCTGTCGTATGAGTGAATTAGTTTAATACTTGTTGTTTCCCGTGGGTTTTTTCACATATTGAGGAAATTAGATCCTCCTATGTTGTTCCCCAGGTTTGAAACTAACTCCAAACCAATTTTTATCATCAGAGTTCCAGCTATGCAACGGTGACAGATACAATATGAGACAGACAGAGAGTTACTTTTACATTTATCATTATTTAAATTTGAGAACTTGTAGTTTATAATCCTCAAGGTGTAGATGTTTCTGCCACAATATGTTACCCATTTCTAGTAAATAATAGTAGAAACACGAAACTATAAATTAATTTATATAATTTACAATTAAGTTACAGATTTCGAGGTAATTGTGGCAGGGCGTGCCTCGGTGCAAGCGTAGTATGCATGCCCCGATGCGCCGCCTCCGCTCGTGTGCACAGCACCTAACTGACGTAATTCTACGTAAGATACGGAATGTGAGATATTTACTGACATTAAGTTTATAAGACTATTGTCGTAAACTATAACGATAGGTATTTGAAGTTGAATAAGTACTGACTGGGTGGTGAATAACAAGGACTTATTTTAATTGACTCGTATTTGTGTTATGGTGTTTAAAGGCGAATATCTGTCTCATAGATTTGTGAGTTGTTATTCTGGTAACTGATCATTTGTTGCTGCTTATTGCAGGCCTCAGTAATCGACCTAATGAGTTCAATTAAGCATTAAAAAAATGAGAAAGGCTGTAGCGTTATGCGGAAGAGAATAAGCATGAACGTGGATGGCTATAGAAGTAGAGGAAGAAAACTAAACGATGGACGGATACGAATGATGATATGGCTAGAAAGGATGTAACTAGTGAGATGACGGCAGATAGAGAAGTATAGAAGAAGAAGACATGCTGCGCCGACCCCAAATAAATTGGAATAAGGGCAGGCGGATGATAACTCCCGTTTCTTTAAAATGGTAATATCAAGCAATTATAATACACAAAATGTAGGTGAACAGTGAGGAAACCAGCTAATTATGAGCTTAGGCCCTTGAAATGACTCTCATTCGATTATGTATTCTTCGTAACTAAATAGATTATTCGTAAAACAATAAAATGTTTAGTCATATCACATTTAACATCTAATAACTCTTTATAGATAATAGCGGTACTTACCCCTATGAGACAAAACGTTCGCTTAAACAAAGGCATTAATTAACAATAATATAGGTACTTGTTTTATTTACTTTACTAAATATGGTTAACACAAAAATAACAAAAGAATCCTACGTATCAAAGAAACGCAAGCGACAGTCGCATGTAATCAGTCATTAGAGAATAATAATATCTAAATTGCTGAACAAATTGTGAATAAAGTTATTATTTGATTCATTATGATTTAATAAATAATCATTTTATTCGATTATCGTTACTAATTAATATTTAATTAAGAGTTCAATTCTGACTGTAGATTAGTAAACAGTCCTCATAATTTTCGTTCGTAATTGAAAAGTTTTAAATAAAGAATCTGCTTACCTTGCGCCATGTTGCCTAGAGCTGACTTCTCGGCACCCTGGGTAATGATGAACTGGCTTCTTCACCACGGAAACCTTACCAATGCAGCTAATTGTATTAGACGTATTATCTACGATGCAGTATTACCACGTTATCTTACTGTCGTGAAATTGAGTGTTGTTTAAAAACGAACTTTATTTAGCTAGGAATAAGGTGGTGTAGTTATTTATAGTTGAGGTTGTAGTGGGTCGCATCATTTTATACTCAGCAAATTGTTGTACGAAGAGTTCTGACGTAAGAAAGACGATCAAAATTTAGGCGACGCGTCATTGTAACAGGGTGACCAAAGACCGCGCGAACGATGCGATTTTTCGCTCCATGGGAAATGTTTGAAATGACTTGCAAGATTAAATTACACTCTACAGAAAGCTTTAGGATTATAAAGTGAATTTTTGTATCTACCACTGAAGCGTTGCCTTTGTAAAACCGTAGTTCAGAAGGTGAATTTACTCATTAGATTCACTCATTATATTATTTTATTTATATTGCACCCATATTAGTAACGATTCGCTATTCTTGTATTTTACGTGTTCAGAATATAGTTAAAAATGTTAATAACTACGTATTTGTCTTCAGCAAGACAACTTTTCAATTGCAATTTTGATGTTCGTTATGTTTTATCAACATTATCAACTTGTCTGAGGTAGTGGATTTCAAACACTTTAGATTAAAGTTTCAGGAATACTGATAAGACAATGGATGGATTGGGACTACCGAAGAAAATACTGATGGATTTTTTGATAGATGATTTTTGGAGGATGGCCGTGAATACGAAGAGAATGCGGTGGATGAGATGACTTACTGTGAAAGGGACAACTGGTGAACATACCAGTATACATTAATATATAATTTTACTAATGTAACTAGATCTGCAATCACCAATCAAAATGCGTGCCATAAAAGATTAAGCCCCCAGCCACAATTCACGTCATCCGTCAGCTTGACTTCAACTGAATATCTGGAAAAACTGACTGTGTTTCGGTTAGTGGGAAAGAGATAAAGTGGTAACTAGTTTCAAAGCTACGTCTACATACCAAAAAAATGGTTACGTTTTTTTTGACGCAATATTTGGGATTACGTCTCTGTGAATATAATATCTCGATGACAGTACATATTGTGTTAAACTATTGGGGACAGAGCACTGAATCAGTACAGCTACTATACTAAAATCACAGCAAAAGCCAATAAACAAAGGTAAATCAAGTGGCAAGTCCGCTGAGTGCCTTACAACTAAAACGAACATTGTTGATTTATTGCTTCGTGCACACATAAAACACTACAATTGTCTGTGACATTGTAAACAGCTGACAGATGTAGAAATCCTTACTAATATTATAAATGCGAAAGTAACTCTGTCTGTCTGTCTGTCTGTTACGCTTTCACGCCAAAACTACTGGACCGATATAAATGAAATTTGGTACAGAGATAGAATAGACCCTGAGGAACAACATAGGCTACTTTTTACCCGGGTGCGCTAAGTAGTTCCCTCGGGATGCGAGTTCAACCGCGGGAAACAGCTAGTGTAATATGTATGTAAAGTATGTAAAGATTATGTCTGTCTGTTACAGTTTACAAAGACAACAATAATTTGAAGAGAGAGTGTTGGTTTACTGATCAGTTTTAAAACTGACGTTAGATTGCACAGTAGCCATCAGAGAAACTTCAATAAAGAAGCTATTACGCATATATATATAGACACTTTAGGATGAGTGTCAGACACTTGAATTTGAACCGGAACTTGAACCGAAATCAAATGATGAGTGACGGACATCTAACTTTGAGTGTCAGCAACTTCACTATGAGTGTCAGCAACTTCACTATGAGTGTCAGACACTTCATGTTGAGTGTCAGCAACTGCACTATGAGTGTCAGCAATATTGCTGTGAGTGTCAGACACTTCAGTATGAGTGTCAGACACTTCATGTTGAGTGTCAGCATCTTCATTATGAGAGTCAGCAACTTCTCTATGAGTTTCAGCAACTTCACTATGAGTGGCAGCAACTTCACTATGGGTGTCAGCAACTGCATTATGAGTAACAGACACATGGCTATGAGTATCAGCAATATTGCTATGAATGTCAGACACTTCAGTATGAGTGTCAGACACTTCAGTATGAGTATCATCAACTTCATTGTGAGTATCAGACATCTGACTATGAGTATCAGCAACATTGCTATAAGTGTCAGACACTTCAGTATGAGTGTCAGACACTTCAGTATGAGTGTCAGCAACTTCACTATGAGTGTCAGAAACTTCACTATGAGTATCACCAACATTGCTATAAGTGTCAGACACTTCAGTATGAGTGTCAGACACTGCAGTATGAGTGTCAGCAACTTCACTATAAGTGTCAGCAACTTCACTAAGAGTGTCAACAACATTGCTATAAGTGTCAGCATCTCAACTATGAGTGTCAGACACTTCATGTTGAGTGTCAGCAACTTCACTATGAGTGTCAGCAACTTTACTATGAGTATCAGCAACATTGCTATAAGTGTCAGCAACTTCACTATGAGTGTCAGACACTTCATGTTGAGTGTTAGTCACATCCCTATGTGTGTCAGCAACTTCACTATGAGTGACAGCAACTGCACTTTGAGTATCAGAAATATTGCTATGAGTGTCAGACACTTCAGTATGAGTGTCAGCAACTTCACGATGAGTGTCAGCAACTTCACTATGAATGTCAGCAACATTGCTATGAGTGTCAGACACTTCACGTTGAGTGTCATCAACTTTATTGTGAATATCAGACATCTGACTATGAGTATCAGCAAAATTGCCATAAGTGTCAGACACTTCAGTATGAGTGTCAGACACTTCAGTATGAATGTCAGACACTTCAGTATGAGTGTCAGCAACTTCACGATGAGTGTCAGCAACTTCACTATGATTGTCAGCAACATTGCTATGAGTGTCAGACACTTCATTATGAGTGTCAGACACTTCATGTTGAGTGTCAGCAACATTTACTGAGTTTCGACCACTTCGCTGAGTGTTAGTCACATCCCTATGGGTGTTGGTAATTTCGCTATGAGTGTCAGCAACTTCACGATGAGTGTCAGCAACTTCACTATGAGTGTCAGCAACTGCACTATGAGTATCAGCAATATTGCTATGAGTGTCAGACACTTCAGTATGAGTGTCAGACACTTCACGTTGAGTGTCATCAACTTCATTGTGAGTATTCGACATCTGACTATGAGTATCAGCAACATTGCTATAAGTGTCAGACCCTTCAGTATGAGTGTCAGACACTTCAGTATGAGTGTCAGACACTTCAGTACGAGTGTCAGCAACTTCACTATGAGTGTCAGCAACTTCACTATGAGTATTAGCAACATTGCTATAAGTGTCAGCAACTTCACTATGAGTGTCAGACACTTCACTATGAGTGTCAGACACTTCACTATGAGTGTCAGACACTTCATGTTGAGTGTCAGCAACATTTGCTATGATTTTCGACCACTTCGCTGAGTGTTAGTCACATCCCTATGGGTGTCAGCAACTTCACTATGAGTGTCAGCAACTTCACTATGAGTGTCAGCAACTGCACTATGAGTATCAGCAATATTGCTATGAGTGTCAGACACCTCAGTATGAGTGTCAGACACTTCAGTATGAGTGTCAGACACTTCACGTTGAGTGTCATCAACTTCATTGTGAGTATCAGACATCTGACTATGAGTATCAGCAACATTGCTATAAGTGTCAAACACTTCAGTATGAGTGTCAGCAACTTCACTATAAGTGTCAGCAACTTCACTATAAGTGTCAGCAACTTCACTATGAGTGTCAGCAACATTGCTATAAGTGTCAGCATCTCAACTATGAGTGTCAGACACTTCATGTTGAGTGTCAGCAACTTCACTATGAGTGTCAGCAACTTCACTATGAGTATCAGCAACATTGCTATAAGGGTCAGCAACTTCACTATGAGTGTCAGACACTTCATGTTGAGTGTTAGTCACATCCCTATGGGTGTCAGCAATTTCACTATGAGTGACAGCAACTGCACTTTGAGTATCAGCAATATTGCTATAAGTGTCAGACACTTCAGTATGAGTGTCAGACACTTCACTATGAGTGTCAGACACTTCATGTTGAGTGTCAGCAACATTTGCTATGAGTTTCGACCACTACGCTGAGTGTCAGCCACTTAGCTGAGTGTTAGTCACATCCCTATGAGTGTCAGCAACTGCACTATGAGTATCAGCAATATTGCTATGAGTGTCAGACACTTCAGTATGAGTGTCAGACACTTCACGTTGAGTGTCATCAACTTCATTGTGAGTTTCAGACATTTGACTATGAGTATCAGGAACATTGCCATAAGTGTCAGACACTTCAGTATGAGTGTCAGACACTTCACGTTGAGTGTCATCAACTTCATTGTGAATATCAGACATCTGACTATGAGTATCAGCAACATTGCTATAAGTGTCAGACCCTTCAGTATGAGTGTCAGACACTTCAGTATGAGCGTCAGACACTTCAGTATGAGTGTCAGATACTTCAGTATGAGTAACAGACACATGGCTATGAGTATCAGCAATATTGCTATGAATGTCAGACACTTCAGTATGAGTGTCAGACACATCACGTTGAGTGTCATCAACTTCATTGTGAGTATCAGACATCTGACTATGAGTATCAGGAACATTGCCATAAGTGTCAGACACTTCAGTATGAGTGTCAGACACTTTAGTATGAGTGTCAGACACTTCACGTTGAGTGTCATCAACTTCATTGTGAGTATCAGACATCTAACTATGAGTATCAGCAACATTGCTATAAGTGTCAGACACTTCAGTATGAGTGTCAGACGCTTCAGTATGAGTGTCAGACAATTCAGTATGAGTGTCAGCAACTTCACTATGAATTTCAGCAACATTGCTATGAGTGTCAGACACTTCATGTTGAGTGTCAGCATCTTCATTATGAGAGTCAGCAACTTCTCTATGAGTGTCAGCAACTTCACTATAAGTGTCAGCAACTTCACTATAAGTGTCAGCAACTTCACTATGAGTGTCAGCAACATTGCTATAAGTGTCAGCATCTCAACTATGAGTGTCAGACACTTCATGTTGAGTGTCAGCAACTTCACTATGAGTGTCAGCAACTTCACTATGAGTATCAGCAACATTGCTATAAGGGTCAGCAACTTCACTATGAGTGTCAGACACTTCATGTTGAGTGTTAGTCACATCCCTATGGGTGTCAGCAATTTCACTATGAGTGACAGCAACTGCACTTTGAGTATCAGCAATATTGCTATAAGTGTCAGACACTTCAGTATGAGTGTCAGCAACTTCACTATGAGTGTCAGACACTTCATGTTGAGTGTTAGTCACATCCCTATGGGTGTCAGCAACTTCACTATGAGTGTCAGCAACTTCACGATGAGTGTCAGACACTTCAGTATGAGTGTCAGACACTTCAGTATAAGTGTCAGACACTTAAGTATGAGTGTCAGACACTTAAGTATGAGTGTCAGACACTTCAGTATGAGTGTCAGCAACTTCACTATGAGTATTAGCAACATTGCTATAAGTGTCAGCAACTTCACTATGAGTGTCAGACACTTCACTATGAGTGTCAGACACTTCACTATGAGTGTCAGACACTTCATGTTGAGTGTCAGCAACATTTGCTATGATTTTCGACCACTTCGCTGAGTGTTAGTCACATCCCTATGGGTGTCAGCAACTTCACTATGAGTGTCAGCAACTTCACTATGAGTGTCAGCAACTGCACTATGAGTATCAGCAATATTGCTATGAGTGTCAGACACCTCAGTATGAGTGTCAGACACTTCAGTATGAGTGTCAGACACTTCACGTTGAGTGTCATCAACTTCATTGTGAGTATCAGACATCTGACTATGAGTATCAGCAACATTGCTATAAGTGTCAAACACTTCAGTATGAGTGTCAGCAACTTCACTATAAGTGTCAGCAACTTCACTATAAGTGTCAGCAACTTCACTATGAGTGTCAGCAACATTGCTATAAGTGTCAGCATCTCAACTATGAGTGTCAGACACTTCATGTTGAGTGTCAGCAACTTCACTATGAGTGTCAGCAACTTCACTATGAGTATCAGACACTTCAGTATGAGTGTCAGACACTTCTGTATGAGTGTCAGACACTTCAGTATGAGTGTCAGCAACTTCACTATGAGTGTCAGCAACTTCACTATGAGTATTAGCAACGTTGCTATAAGTGTCAGCAACTTCACTATGAGTGTCAGACACTTCACTATGAGTGTCAGACACTTCACTTTGAGTGTCAGACACTTCATGTTGAGTGTCAGCAACATTTGCTATGAGTTTCGACCACTTCGCTGAGTGTTAGTCACATCCCTATGGGTGTCAGCAACCGCACTATGAGTGTCAGCAACTTCACTATGAGTGTCAGCAACTGCACTATGAGTATCAGCAATATTGCTATGAGTGTCAGACACTTCAGTATGAGTGTCAGACACTTCACGTTGAGTGTCATCAACTTCATTGTGAATATCAGACATCTGACTATGAGTATCAGCAACATTGCTATAAGTGCCAGACCCTTCAGTATGAGTGTCAGACACTTCAGTATGAGTGTCAGCAACTTCACTATGAATTTCAGCAACATTGCTATGAGTGTCAGACACTTCACGTTGAGTGTCATCAACTTCATTGTGAGTATCAGACATCTGACTATGAGTATCAGGAACATTGCCATAAGTGTCAGACACTTCGGTATGAGTGTCAGACACTTCAGTATGAGTGTCAGACACTTCACGTTGAGTGTCATCAACTTCATTGTGAGTATCAGACATCTGACTATGAGTATCAGCAACATTGCTATAAGTGTCAGACGCTTCAGTATGAGTGTCAGACAATTCAGTATGAGTGTCAGCAACTTCACTATGAATTTCAGCAACATTGCTATGAGTGTCAGACACTTCATGTTGAGTGTCAGCAACTTCACTATGAATTTCAGCAACATTGCTATGAGTGTCAGACACTTCACGTTGAGTTTCATCAACTTCATTGTGAGTATCAGACATCTGACTATGAGTATCAGGAACATTGCCATAAGTGTCAGACACTTCGGTATGAGTGTCAGACACTTCAGTATGAGTGTCAGACACTTCACGTTGAGTGTCATCAACTTCATTGTGAGTATCAGACATTTGACTATGAGTATCAGCAACATTGCTATAAGTGTCAGACCCTTCAGTATGAGTGTCAGACACTTCAGTATGAGTGTCAGACACTTCAGTATGAGTGTCAGACACTTCAGTATGAGTGTCAGACACTTCAGTATGAGTGTCAGCAACATTGCTATAAGTGTCAGCAACTTCACTATGAGTGTCAGATACTTCATGTTGAGTGTCAGCAACTGCACTATGAGTATCAGACACATGACTATGAGTATCAGCAATATTGCTATAAGTGTCAGACACTTCAGTATGAGTGTCAGCAACTTCACCATGGGTGTCAGCAACTTCACCATGGGTGTCAGCAACTGCACTATGAGTAACAGACACATGACTATGAGTATCAGCAATATTGCTATGAGTGTCAGACACTTCATGTTGAGTGTCAGCAGCTTCATTATGAGAGTCAGCAACATTTGCTATGAGTTTCGGCCACTTTGCTGAGTGTTAGTCACTTCCCTATGGGTGTTGGAAATTTCGCTATGAGTGTCAGCAACTTCACTATGAGTGTCAGCAACTGCACTACGAGTATCAGCAATATTGCTATGAGTGTCAGACGCTTCAGTATGAGTGTCAGACACTTCACGTTGAGTGTCATCAACTTCATTGTGAGTATCAGACATCTAACTATGAGTATCAGCAACATTGCTATAAGTGTCAGACACTTCACTATGAGTGTCAGACACTGCAGTATGAGTGTCAGACACTTCAGTATGAGTGTCAGCATCTTCATTATGAGAGTCAGCAACATTTGCTATGAGTTTCGGCCACTTTGCTGAGTGTTAGTCACTTCCCTATGGGTGTTGGAAATTTCGCTATGAGTGTCAGCAACTTCACTATGAGTGTCAGCAACTGCACTACGAGTATCAGCAATATTGCTATGAGTGTCAGACGCTTCAGTATGAGTGTCAGACACTTCACGTTGAGTGTCATCAACTTCATTGTGAGTATCAGACATCTAACTTATGAGTATCAGCAACATTGCTATAAGTGTCAGACACTTCACTATGAGTGTCAGACACTTAAGTATGAGTGTCAGACACTTCAGTATGAGTGTCAGCAACTTCACTATGAGTGTCAGCAACTTCACTATGAGTATTAGCAACGTTGCTATAAGTGTCAGCAACTTCACTATGAGTGTCAGACACTTCACTATGAGTGTCAGACACTTCACTATGAGTGTCAGCAACATTTGCTATGAGTTTCGACCACTTCGCTGAGTGTTAGTCACATCCCTATGAGTGTCAGCAACTTCACTGTGAGTGTCAGCAAATTCACTATGAGTGTCAGCAACTGCACTATGAGTATCAGCAATATTGCTATGAGTGTCAGACACTTCAGTATGAGTGTCAGACACTTCAGTATGAGTGTCAGACACTTCACGTTGAGTGTCATCAACTTCATTGTGAATATCAGACATCTGACTATGAGTATCAGCAACATTGCTATAAGTGTCAGACCCTTCAGTATGAGTGTCAGACACTTCAGTATGAGTGTCAGACACTTCAGTATGAGTGTCAGACACTTCAGTATGAGTGTCAGACACTTCAGTATGAGTGTCAGACACTTCAGTATGAGTGTCAGCATCTTCATAATGAGAGTCAGCAACATTTGCTATGAGTTTCGGCCACTTTGCTGAGTGTTAGTCACTTCCCTATGGGTGTTGGAAATTTCGCTATGAGTGTCAGCAACTTCACTATGAGTGTCAGCAACTGCACTACGAGTATCAGCAATATTGCTATGAGTGTCAGACGCTTCAGTATGAGTGTCAGACACTTCACGTTGAGTGTCATCAACTTCATTGTGAGTATCAGACATCTAACTATGAGTATCAGCAACATTGCTATAAGTGTCAGACACTTCAGTATGAGTGTCAGACACTTTAGTATGAGTGTCAGCAACTTCACTATGAGTGTCAACAACTGCACTATGAGTATCAACAACATTGCTATAAGTGTCAGACACTTCACTATGAGTGTCAGACACTTCACTATGAGTGTCAGACACTTCAGTATGAGTGTCAGACACTTCAGTATGAGTGTCAGCAACTTCACTATGAGTGTCAGCAACTTCACTATGAGTATTAGCAACGTTGCTATAAGTGTCAGCAACTTCACTATGAGTGTCAGACACTTCACTATGAGTGTCAGACACTTCACTATGAGTGTCAGCAATATTGCTGTGAGTGTCAGACACTTCAGTATGAGTGTCAGACACTTCATGTTGAGTGTCAGCAACATTTGCTATGAGTTTCGACCACTTCTCTGAGTGTCAGCCACTTCGCTGAGTGTTAGTCACATCCCTATGGGTGTCAGCAGCTTCACTATGAGTGTCAGCAACTGCACTATGAGTATCAGCAATATTGCTATGAGTGTCAGACACTTCAGTATGAGTGTCAGACACTTCAGTATGAGTGTCATCAACTTCACTATGAGTGTCAGCAACTTCACTATGAGTGTCAGCAACATTGCTATAAGTGTCAGCAACTTCACTATGAGTGTCAGACACTTCACTATGAGTGTCAGCAACTTCACTATGAGTGTCAGCAACTGCACTATGAGTATCAGCAATATTGCTATGAGTGTCAGACACTTCAGTATGAGTGTCAGACACTTCAGTATGAGTGTCAGCAACTTCACTATGAGTGTCAGCAACTTCACTATGAGTGTCAGCAACATTGCTATAAGTGTCAGCAACTTCACTATGAGTGTCAGACTCTTCATGTTGAATGTCAGCAACTGCACTATGAGTATCAGTCAGACACTTCATGTTGAGTGTCAGCAACATTTGCTATGAGTTTCGACCACTTCTCTGAGTGTCAGCCACTTCGCTGAGTGTTAGTCACATCCCTATGGGTGTCAGCAACTTCACTATGAGTGTCAGCAACTGCACTATGAGTATCAGCAATATTGCTATGAGTGTCAGACACTTCAGTATGAGTTACAGACACTTCACGTTGAGTGTCATCAACTTCATTGTGAGTATCAGACATCTGACTATGAGTATCAGGAACATTGCCATAAGTGTCAGACACTTCAGTATGAGTGTCAGACACTTCATGTTGAATGTCAGCAACTGCACTATGAGTATCAGACACATGACTATGAGTATCAGCAACATTGCTATAAGTGTCAGACACTTCAGTATGAGTGTCAGACACTTCAGTATGAGTGTCAGACACTTCAGTATGAGTGTCAGACACTTCAGTATGAGTGTCAGACACTTCAGTACGAGTGTCAGACACTTCAGTATGAGTGTCAGCAACTTCACTATGAGTGTCAGCAACTTCACTATGAGTATCAGCAACATTGCTATAAGTGCCAGCAACTTCACTATGAGTGTCATACACTTCACTATGAGTGTCAGACACTTCAGTATGGGTGTCAGACACTTCAGTATGAGTGTCAGCAACTTCACTATGAGTGTCAGCAACTTCACTATGAGTATTAGCAACATTGCTATAAGTGTCAGCAACTTCACTATGAGTGTCAGACACTTCACGTTGAGTGTCATCAACTTCATTGTGAGTATCAGACATCTGACTATGAGTATCAGGAACATTGCCATAAGTGTCTGACACTCATACTGAAGTGTCTGACACTTATGGCAATGTTCCTGATACTCATAGTCAGATGTCTGATACTCACAATGCAGACACTTCAGTATGAGTGTCAGACACTTCAGTATGAGTGTCAGCAACTTCACTATGAGTGTCAGCAACTTCACTATGAGTGTCAGCAACATTGCTATAAGTGTCAGCAACTTCACTATGAGTGTCAGACACTTCACTATGAGTGTCAGACACTTCACTATGAGTGTCAGACACTTCACTATGAGTGTCAGACACTTCAGTATGAGTGTCAGCAACTTCACTATGAGTATCAGCAACATTGCTATAAGTGTCAGCAACTTCACTATGAGTGTCAGACACTTCACGTTGAGTGTCATCAACTTCATTGTGAGTATCAGACATCTGACTATGAGTATCAGGAACATTGCCATAAGTGTCAGACACTTCAGTATGAGTGTCAGACACTTCAGTATGAGTGTCAGCAACTTCACTATGAGTGTCAGCAACTTCACTATGAGTGTCAGCAACATTGCTATAAGTGTCAGCAACTTCACTATGAGTGTCAGACACTTCACTATGAGTGTCAGACACTTCACTATGAGTGTCAGACACTTCACTATGAGTGTCAGACACTTCAGTATGAGTGTCAGCAACTTCACTATGAGTATCAGCAACATTGCTATAAGTGTCAGCAACTTCACTATGAGTGTCAGACACTTCACTATGAGTGTCAGACACTTCACTATGAGTGTCAGACACTTCACTATGAGTGTCAGACACTTCATGTTGAGTGTCAGCAACATTTACTGAGTTTCGACCACTTCGCTGAGTGTTAGTCACATCCCTATGGGTGTTGGTAATTTCGCTATGAGTGTCAGCAACTTCACGATGAGTGTCAGCAACTTCACTATGAGTGTCAACAACTGCACTATGAGTATCAGCAATATTGCTATGAGTGTCAGACACTTCAGTATGAGTGTCAGACACTTCACGTTGAGTGTCATCAACTTCATTGTGAGTATCAGACATCTGACTATGAGTATCAGGAACATTGCCATAAGTGTCAGACACTTCAGTATGAGTGTCAGACACTTCAGTATGAGTGTCAGCAACTTCACTATGAGTGTCAGCAACTTCACTATGAGTGTCAGCAACATTGCTATAAGTGTCAGCAACTTCACTATGAGTGTCAGCAACTTCACGATGAGTGTCAGCAACTTCACTATGAGTGTCAGCAACTGCACTATGAGTATCAGCAATATTGCTATGAGTGTCAGACACTTCAGTATGAGTGTCAGACACTTCAGTATGAGTGTCAGCAACTTCACTATGAGTGTCAGCAACTTCACTATGAGTGTCAGCAACATTGCTATAAGTGTCAGCAACTTCACTATGAGTGTCAGACTCTTCATGTTGAATGTCAGCAACTGCACTATGAGTATCAGTCAGACACTTCATGTTGAGTGTCAGCAACATTTGCTATGAGTTTCGACCACTTCTCTGAGTGTCAGCCACTTCGCTGAGTGTTAGTCACATCCCTATGGGTGTCAGCAACTTCACTATGAGTGTCAGCAACTGCACTATGAGTATCAGCAATATTGCTATGAGTGTCAGACACTTCAGTATGAGTTACAGACACTTCACGTTGAGTGTCATCAACTTCATTGTGAGTATCAGACATCTGACTATGAGTATCAGGAACATTGCCATAAGTGTCAGACACTTCAGTATGAGTGTCAGACACTTCATGTTGAATGTCAGCAACTGCACTATGAATATCAGACACATGACTATGAGTATCAGCAACTTTGCTATAAGTGTCAGACACTTCAGTATGAGTGTCAGACACTTCAGTATGAGTGTCAGACACTTCAGTATGAGTGTCAGACACTTCAGTACGAGTGTCAGACACTTCAGTATGAGTGTCAGCAACTTCACTATGAGTGTCAGCAACTTCACTATGAGTATCAGCAACATTGCTATAAGTGCCAGCAACTTCACTATGAGTGTCATACACTTCACTATGAGTGTCAGACACTTCAGTATGGGTGTCAGACACTTCAGTATGAGTGTCAGCAACTTCACTATGAGTGTCAGCAACTTCACTATGAGTATTAGCAACATTGCTATAAGTGTCAGCAACTTCACTATGAGTGTCAGACACTTCACGTTGAGTGTCATCAACTTCATTGTGAGTATCAGACATCTGACTATGAGTATCAGGAACATTGCCATAAGTGTCAGACACTTCAGTATGAGTGTCAGACACTTCAGTATGAGTGTCAGCAACTTCACTATGAGTGTCAGCAACTTCACTATGAGTGTCAGCAACATTGCTATAAGTGTCAGCAACTTCACTATGAGTGTCAGACACTTCACTATGAGTGTCAGACACTTCACTATGAGTGTCAGACACTTCACTATGAGTGTCAGACACTTCAGTATGAGTGTCAGCAACTTCACTATGAGTATCAGCAACATTGCTATAAGTGTCAGCAACTTCACTATGAGTGTCAGACACTTCACTATGAGTGTCAGACACTTCACTATGAGTGTCAGACACTTCACTATGAGTGTCAGACACTTCATGTTGAGTGTCAGCAACATTTACTGAGTTTCGACCACTTCGCTGAGTGTAAGTCACATCCCTATGGGTGTTGGTAATTTCGCTATGAGTGTCAGCAACTTCACGATGAGTGTCAGCAACTTCACTATGAGTGTCAGCAACTGCACTATGAGTATCAGCAATATTGCTATGAGTGTCAGACACTTCAGTATGAGTGTCAGACACTTCACGTTGAGTGTCATCAACTTCATTGTGAGTATCAGACATCTGACTATGAGTATCAGGAACATTGCCATAAGTGTCAGACACTTCAGTATGAGTGTCAGACACTTCAGTATGAGTGTCAGCAACTTCACTATGAGTGTCAGCAACTTCACTATGAGTGTCAGCAACATTGCTATAAGTGTCAGCAACTTCACTATGAGTGTCAGACACTTCATGTTGAATATCAGCAACTGCACTATGAGTATCAGACACATGACTATGAGTATCAGCAATATTGCTATAAGTGTCAGACACTTCAGTATGAGTGTCAGACACTTCAGTATGAGTGTCAGACACTTCACTATGAGTGTCAGCAACTTCACGATGAGTATCAGCAACTTCACTATGAGTTTCAGCAACTTCACTATGAGTGTCAGCAACTTTACTATGAGTGTCAGCAACTTCACTTTGAGTGTTAGCAACTTCACTATGAGTGTCAACAATATTGCTATGAGTGTCAGACACTTCAGTATAAGTGTGAACTATATGCGGCAAGCCACGGCCTCATATTATAATTATATTGTTAAAAAACTGAATACCTGATCTTTGTGATCCCCGGAAATCATAATATATCATAATCGTATAATTACCCTCAATGGAAAGCCGCTAATAAGAGCGACCCAATTTAAATACCTATGGCATTATTTCACCTAAGAATTAAGGGATCAGGTGGACATTGAACGTGAACGTAGGGCGCTAGCAGCTAGATGCAATATAGGATAGGGAAGTATGGAAAAAACATGCTGCGCCGACCGCAAATAAATTAAGATAAGTTCAAGAAGATGATGATGGGTTTATTGGCTGAAAAATCTTTAGGCAAAAATGTAAGCCACTTGTTTGCGCAGTATCAATGGTCCAGTGACTGATCAAACTTAGGCAGGCAAGGATTGTGTACAATTTTAAACACCACCACATGTGATATTCAACAATAGGTTTATTCTTGATCCAGATAACCTTGAGACATGGCCTGTCTCTTTTGCTATTTTATGCAAATTCTCGAGTTTTCAGTGTTATGCTAGAAATCTGACAAGCAGAACCGGTGGCATAGAATAGTGCTTAATTAGAGTAACTATTAAATAAACGAGCTATTAAGTGACTGGTATTGGGACCACAGTAGAATCCGGTTCACATCAATGGGTATTCTAATACCGCCCGGATCTGCGGATCTGTGGCCTTGCAATAGGCTAGTTGAGGTGAGGCTATGGATGTAGCCAGAGTTTACTGATCTTCAGCAAAATATGTGCATTGGGGGATTAGCAGGATCAGCAAACTAAGAGTTAAACCCAAGCATTTTTTGTCTCACCAAATGTAAGTCTTAGTTTTTGGCCTTTTTAGACAACCTGCAATTCTCATTCTGGGAATCTCATTGACTTTAGCGAATACTGGGTATTGGTACATAAACGTCCGGGTGTTCGTAACGGGTGGCATAAATACCAGTTGGTTGGAACATAAGTTAACAATCCGACCAATACCATGTTTTGAATAAATTAAACAACAACAATGAAAATAATCTATTGAATTGGTATTGAGTACACGAACCTCATTTAAAATCTTACATGACAGTAAAACCTCTTTTTAAACCAATCATTAAGATTAAACACTGGCCGCTAACACGAAAATAAAAAAGAATGTGTCAAAATTCGGCCATGTTGTACTCGACTAGTTTTTGACGTTATCGCTTTAAATTATTTTCTTATTTCATGGAAGTGTATATTTTATAGTGAGAGGATTTTGTGATGAAGGTAATATTTTTTATAATTTAGTTATGCATTAATTTCGCATTGCGAGGTTGAAATAAAATAAGTATCATTGTGGCAGTTAAGATACTTCTCAACGCGTGGGCAATAAAAAATACAAGTGATGCTGCAGGATTTTAAGTACCAATATTATAACCGCTTAGGCTCGTGTGGAAATATTATCTGGAAATGTTATTAGCATAATCAAATAGTCGGTGATACGGCGACAACACTCGCGTTAAAATCACCCGCCCTGCTAAAAACTTCATGACTGGTTGTGACTATTTATTATGATTCATTTGTAGCGACTAATGCATTAATAATATCTAATATGCAATTAGAATTTATGGTAAACAGCAATTTTAAGTTAATTTGACCGTTATTTTGTCGGTGAACTTGGTCCTGATACAAGTTTCATGTGACCGAGGCTATGACAAGCAGAAACAGTGTTTTTTGCTGGGTGCAGCTGTAACAGTGGTTACAGGCCTTCACTGCATGCGGGCAGCTTCATTCTTCCAGTGGCTGATAAGCCCGACTGTTAAGCAAGATCTTCCGGGTTTGATATCCCTTAGGTTGTACTGTTGTTATTTGGATTTCCCATGTACAATTCCTCAAAAAAATAACACCCTAGAGGTTGCATTTTTATTTGATGGCTGACTAACGAAATGTTCGTACCTCCCTTCGGTGTGATGTTTTTTATACTCATTGGATCGTTTATGCGGGTCACCCATGGCTGGTCATGCAGTCACTAGGTAACCTGATCGTCTGGCGGCGGTGCACCCTCCAGACTTGGACCTTGAGCTGTGCGTGTCATTTCCTACAATTCACCAGATATAACGCACGCATTTGACCTACAATGACAAATTCCGTTGCAAATGACTAGTATACTGCTATGTTACTAGTACCTTAGTACTTAATCAGTTGCGTGCCATGTCTATAGAATTAAAAACTATAACGCCTGTTTTGTTCCGAGGAGGAAGGCAGAACTGCTAATTCACCCAAAAATAGTTAAATTTGAGTAGGTACCATGCAGGCGACCCTGTCTATTGCCATTACCTAGGCCATAGATATGATAATTTATATTTCTATGACCTGGGCACACACATTTCCGTACTGCTAATGATTATTTGCATGTTATTATATTAAAAGAATATCATATGTTTTAATTTTAGCCAAACAATTAATTGAATCAAACAATCTTGTTAAACTTGTTACCAACTTGTAGGTAGCTTATAATAATTACATAAAACAATTTCATATTGCATTCAAATATAACTGTTAATAACTGGTGCATTTGGTAACTACGCATTTCTAAATATGTTAGAAAATTATTGTAAATTGAACATTGAATAAAAAGTATTGGAATCAGATGTTTGGACAAGTGAACACTTCTAAAGCAAAATAAAACTTCATGAATGAAAACCTCAATCAAAATCGAGTAGGTCCACTCAGCTGTCATGTTCACTAGATAAAACACAAAGTTATATATTTATTTTCATTTATTTATCCGCAACTCTGTTCATGAATCAAACCTGTGACTGATGAAGTCCAATCAAATATAAACTAATTGGATCTCCATCGGAAACCCATTTATTGAACTGGCAAGAGGTATATTTTGAAACTATTTACCCTGGAAATGGTTCTAATCGTGTAGTATCCAATGATATCATCCATTCTCTGCAAAGTAGGATCGTTGTGGGTCTAGAAGTTTGGACTCTCCTTCAGAGGGGTTAGTACCTACCTACTGCCATACTTGACTAGTCCTCGGCTTTGACAAGAGGCTCACAATATTTTTCACTCAGCGGATATTATAATGGACTGACAAAAAATTTAATGACAGCTGTCCAAACATAGCAAGACGAAGACAAAAACCCTTCAGTATCATACGCATAAAAAACTGTTCCGATCAGGGTCAAAGTCCTTTTTAAAATATTTAAAAAAAGGCTAATGTAACGTAATCGCTGGAATCAGCTATTTGCAGTTCATTGAGTAATGCAAGAATGCATAATACATGTACTTTGAGTAGCCTTGACCACGAATTACTGAAACTATTATCCATAATTGACTTTGAAATGGTGAAGACTGATTTCCATTTTCACTCGTAGATTTGACAATTATTTACTTTTCGGTATTCTTTTCAGCTGCTCTCAAAACTGAATTGTTTTTTCTCCAGGCTACGAAATTGTATTCCAAGCAGCGTGCGACGCGCCTCGAGCAGTCTCCGCGGTCTAGCGTAGACCACACCTGTAGCTCCCCCGAGCTGCCCGGCGCCAGGAAGAAATACAAGAGCAAGTTGCGCCCTGACAACTTTGGGAAGCCTTCGCTTGACGGCCAGTCCGCTTCTGAGTCACAATTGGTAAAGTTTTGTTCATAAAAACGTAAGACAACCTTTACAGTTGAGGTATCAGTAAAAACCTCATACCATAGGGCTACAACGTGTACATTTGGATATTTCTTACTAGAAAGCATTTCCTTCAATTTCATGTTTCTTAATGCGAAACTGGTGGAGTTTTATATAAACATCATAAAAAGAAAGTTTCCTCCACTTCTAGGCAAAATTTCATCTCACAGCCTACAATTTCGTGATGAATCAATCAGTGAATGAACTTTTACCGGCGGAGATACTTATGTATTCAAAGAATTATTTACATTACACCAATTCCAGCTTGTCAGAGACAATGCGTCAAGTCCGGCTTCTCCTCGGCTAGACCATATCCCGGGTAAGGGAGACCAGTGCGTCAGTCCGGACAGGTCCGACACCATGGACCACATGAGCCCCGTCCAGGAGACGAGCAGGAAGTGCACCAGGATGCACCCGCAGCGAGACCTTGGGGACACACAGAGGCCGTGGAAGCAGGACAGGCCCAAGTGCTGTGGTAAACAAGCTGTGAACAAGGTAATTAGCAATACTAGTCAAAAAGATAGAGATTAAAGACTCATCAACAGATGCCTACATTTTTGGCAGTTTTATCAGGGTTTTACATCCACTGACCAACCGCGGCAAGGGTAACTTTGCCTAACACAATCAATTTGTGTGACCATTACTGAATACTGGGAAGTTTTTTGCGCCACTTCTTCTTCCCAGCAAAAACACATAGGAAGTGGGGGCCTATCTTTTGTAAATTTGACGTTCAAAAAGTGTTGTTTTTCAGCCTAGTTTGAATAAATTACTTTTGAATTTAAAAAAAAATCAATATTTTTAAAAACAGCTTTATTTTAAAAATTTACTCAACAAAATTTATAAAATACTGGGATACAAACTAAATAGTTATTGTTTCCTTTACAGAAACCAGGATCATGTAAGTACGCACTAACAGTAATTAACAGTAACATCAACAGAAAGCATTTCTTTCACGAAGCTGATTAAATCTTCTAGGTTCGCCGTCCTCGCTTGATCCCGAAGAGCCTCTGTCGCGACAGATCCGTGATATCCACCACGATGCCAGGAAGAGTACCAGGATCATCAGAGATTCCAGGGCCAGGCTTCTTGAAATACAAAAGGTGAGTCTTCCACTGGACCAGACATAATATCTCTGGACACATTATGATATATCGGAGGAGCTCGTGGCTAAGTAACAATCGCACGGGTCGACTGATCAAAGTTATGCCTGGCATGGTAAGTCCGTGGACAGCTGACCGTCTACGTCATAGCGAGACTCTTCCGTGTGTCGGAAAGCACGTTAAGCTGTTAGTCCCGGTTGTCATTTGTAGATTTACGTTACGGGTAGTAAGAAGTCAGAGAGTCTCACAAACAGTCTTACTAAGCGGTATCGTGTTACCTGGTAACTGGGTTGTAGAGGTCAGATAAGCAGTCACTCCGTGTAAAACACTGGTACTCAGCTGCATCTGGTTTAGACTGGAAGCCGACCAACAACATGTTGGGAAAAGGCTAGGGCCTAGCCTTTGTATATACTGTAATGTCATCATATGCCTAGCGGCTAGGCATATGATGACATTCATTAGTTTCGATTTACATAGAATGTAGGTATATTAGTCATAGGCAAAGTATTCTTAATCATATTTTACTACTACGCTAATCTGAATCTGCTACTGAGTAAAAAATACATTTGCACGTTACTCCGCGAACGATAGGTTCAGCCACTTAATGTACTCCAGCTTGAATAATTTAGGACTTATTCAAATAATTGTCGATTTCAAACGTAACAGAAATTCTAAAATGATAGGCTCGTAGCGCGACGCTGCTGTCTGATATAATACTCTGAGAATAACTAACGAACTCACTAAAAGCTTTTCTAAAATAAACCTAAAATAACATTCATGCGGTATAGTCACAACTCACGTATATGACTCGACTCGTGTTATTTCTGGCCCTTAAATCAAATTACATTTTCGTCACTTGTTCCTTAGATTTAGGTACTTTATAAAGAAATAAAAAATAAAGTAGAAAATGTTCGTCTTTTTATTGCAAAAGTAAGTAATTATACACATTCATATTTCCCTGAAAACACGGGACTGTACATATGACTTCGCAAAGGCTGAATAATTATAGATGAAGAGTTTCCCTTGCCAAATTGACATGGTCCAGGCTAGATAGCACTAGGAGGGTACAATGGTTGGGTTGAGTAGGCGCTATTGAGCAGTATATGCATGCAATGCATTGTTCGTAGCACTGACAATTGAGGTTCAAAATTCAATAGGATGTACACTCGCATCGTAAAGTCACGTAGAGCCACCACAACATTCATTTACACCAATTGTCATGTTTTAAACTGATTTATTAATTCTGATTGGAAATGCTGTGGAAATTCAGCTTTCAACATTTTATTATCCTTGCTGTAGGAGGTTTGTGTGAAATTAATATTCATTAGAGTTATGAGCCACCATTAGTTTTGTAACTTAATTATTCCTAGTGAAAATAATTTTGTTTCGTTAGTAGGTATGTTATGTATGATATTAAAATATGTTGTTTGTTTAGTAAATAAGAAAAATAATATTAAGATTATAAATCCAGAAAGCCACAATAACGGAGGCAGACGTTAAGGAGCTGGGCGAACGAAACGAGCTGCTCCTGCGCGAGATGGAGCGGTTCGACCGCATGACCAGGACCATACAGAAGCTGGTGGGCGCTGAAGTGCAGCTGAGGAAGAACAAAGATGAGCCTCAGCGGTGCATGGACTATGTGCCAGGAAGCGCTTATGGTAAATGTACACAATCCTGTCATTCCAAACGTAAAACCAGTTTTTTTCGTGTAAACCAATAAATATGATCTGATGTAAATGATATTATTATTATGTTAGAGGGTGTGGGCTCCAACCAGTATCCATGTATTAGTAAGGACAGCACGTAGAATGCAGCAGCATCGCAAACAGCCAATTAAAATTGCGTATGCAAATTTCGCGTCGTGGTAAATGAACTATTGTAACTTCGGTGCTGGAGTCACGTTGCCCTGCATTCTCGAAAAGAGAAGCAGAAGAGTTTGGCAGTTGTAGGCGAGCATGTACAGTTTCTAATCAACGTCCTACATTGTTTCCGAAATGAGTTTCCAGAATATTTCACAGCGAAAATTTTGCTCGACGGATACAATTTGCGTGAACTATTTTTGACGTGTACACGTGGAAAGTTTTGATTGTTATTCTTTTTTGTAGTATATATTATTATACTCTACAAAATGCTGTTGTAACAATAATTAATTTTACAAATAAGAATATTATTTTACTGCTTCTATTGGAATTGAAAAATAACGCAGATAACTTGAATATATTGCTAAAAATAGTAATTCGAAATCTTTCATTTTTTTCCCAGAGCCGCCCCTCTACCACGAGATGAAGATGAATCACCCGACCGTACTCCTGGCCGGTCCCCGAAGCGCCGGGGCTCCGGGCCTGGTCGTCTGTGAGCCACAAACGCGCAGCAAATCCGTACGTCCCCAAAATTGTACCAGACGCATACGATAACTAAAATGAAAATGTAAAAAAAAATTAGTAAAAATATACAAAATGGTAACGAATATTGTGTTTCTTTTAAGGAGATTGACCTGACTCGCAAGCTAAGTGAGAGCTACGACATGCAGGAGAAACTTGCTGCCGATAACGCCGACTTAGAAGTCAAGAGGTTTAATTTTGGCCCTTTTTATTTAATTATTACATTTAGGTGTTCGTGAAATAAGATTTCTTGCTCATCCAGTCTTGCTTGTGTTTGCTTCCCGGCTATGACGTATTACTCCTAATTAGAGAAGTTTCTCACTATTATCTTTTCTAATACTTTAACAACTTTTTTCTTTACAACGAATTACAGCCATTCGATTTCCACGAAGTTTTTAACTTTAAAATACTGGCAGTTTAATGACATCTATCAAACACATTCAAAAATAGAAACGTTAATCAAGATGTCAGATGTCATTCCAATGAGCTAAACGGAGCCTCCGGCTGCAACACAAATTATAAAATCACAAAAAAATGAAATTTTAATCTTCCTCATATTATAAATAGACAGAACCATGGACAAATTAAGGTATGTACTTGCAGGTATATATTGTACAAAGAGCTTATGACGAAGGACCAAAATCTGGAGACATGCAGAGCCCAGATTAAGAGGCTGCAAGGGGAGTTGAAGCTTATGAATAGAGAGAATAGTTTGCTCCATGAGAAGTTGGATAAAAATAATCCGGAGGTGATTTTTGATGATGCTAAATCTTCTATACTTGATTGAAATTAATGATTTCGTCTATAAAGTCGATGGGTGATCTTAGGGTCGGTATAGATCATAATGAGACACTGGTTGTTATAGCTAGTGTCGTGTATGATGCATTCAGCATACAATGAGTTCTAATTACACAGGGCGATGCGACTGCGGTGAACCAAGAGTCCAGATGTCAACAAGATATAGATATATGTGAACAAGTAAGCAGAGAATCTTTATAACTTACAGAAGTAGATTTCTCAACAATTTTGACTGACAGAATAGCTGCTCCCTTGTTATCGGAGAAGGGCTCGTGGCTAGGTAACCGCACGGGTTAGTCGATCGATGTTAAGCCGCGCTTGCCCCGGTCGGTTTGGATGGCGAAACCACTATGTCATAGTGAAACTCGGAAATCACGTCAAATCGTTGGTCCCGTTTGTCATTTGTATATCTTCGATAGTCATTCTGACTACCCACTCAAAAGCCACAAAGTCAGTCTTATCACGTTACCTGAATTGGTAACTGAATTGTGGAGGTCAGATAGACAGTTACTTCATGAAAAACACTGGTGCTCGCTTGCTTAGATTGGAAGCCGACCTTAACACATTTGAGAAAAGCCTAGGCCGGTGATGATTTGGATAACAATTCACTGTAATAATGAAGTAGGGAATGTAAATGAAAAGAATAAAAATAACAAAGATGCATCTTAGCTGATAGTGATGTAGTTGGAATAATAAATATCGGTAATGTAAGTATTGAATATTGAATGAATAGAAAATGGACTGCCGCTGCAGCCGAACAATTTCACCAGTATAGCATTAATGTTCAATAATATTTAATGGACATTTCAGAGTGGAAAGTCTGTCGATACTACTCATGCGGAGGAGCTTTTTATCAAGTTAGAGGATTATAAGAATTCTACTGAAGGATTAGTACGTACTCTTTTAAACACTAGCACTAATATTTTTGATATGAGACATAGTATAGTTAGTAATTGTATATGGATACTCACTTTGACGTGAACTTAGTCCGCGTTCACAATGTGTATGATGTATTTGCTTATAAATCGTAATAGACTTCACCATTTAAAGATAATAGCGCTAATTGTGTAAATTTTTGTGACTAATTAAAAACGGGATGTCATTAGCAAGTGAACTGAGATACTTCACAGCATTGCCATGGTTTTTAGTGTAGGCACTTAATAAAACACTTACCGACATAAACTATGTTTAGTACGTGACTTCGTCTCCGTAGTCTTACAATCATCGCTGGGGTAATCTAATGATTGCCTTAAAATGATTAAAACTGCCATGGAACAAACACATTGTAACATCGTTTTTCATTCATATGTTTTGCAAGATGTTATTCTTTTTACCCGACTTTAAAAAAAAAATTATACTAAATCATTACAATTAGTATAAATGTGATTTATATTATTCAAACATAATAATAAAGCTATTTTTAATTTCACAAAAAATATTTATGTAATGGTGTCAGTATAAGTAATAGTCACTCATTACTTAGATTACTTTTTCCAGAACCTATTCCACCTATTGACAATTTTTAACGAAGTATTGCCTCATTGTTGCCTAAGTAATTAGTTTTAGGTACTCAATGAAGACCTGTACTTGACTAAAGATTAGATTGGATTAATTTTGTAAGTACTTAGTTGAAAATAGAGTACTTGTTAAGTATTTGCTAAGATTGATCGCTCCACCTTAAGCTGCAAAAACAGAAAATAAGTAATCCATTATCCGTTAAAGCAAAAATGATGTAGCGAATCCAATCAGATATTTAGTTATTTTATTTGTGGTATTTTGTAAAAACAATAATTGTGTAGTTGACACTATCTTCTTTATCTCTTATCTTATATATATTTAATGCCTATCTGAGGCCAACGCCTATCCTAGGCCGCGCAGGCCCTAAGCCGACGCCTGCCCTAGGCCCACGCCTACCCTAGGCCGACGCCTACCCTAGGTCGACGCCTACCCTAGGCCGACGTCTACCCTAAGTCAACGCCTACCATGAGGCCGACGCCTACCCTGAGGCCGACGCGTACCTAAGGCCAACTCGTACCAAAGGCCAACGCCTTCGTAAGGCCGACGCCTATCGAATGCCGCGCTTACCCTAGGTTGACGCTTACTCAAGGCAGACGACTATCCTAGGCCGACGTCTGTCCAAGGCCGACGACTGTCAAATGCCGACGCCTGTCAAAGGCTGACGCCTGTCCAAGGCCGAAGCCTACCCCAGACCGACGCCTACTCCAAGCTGACGCCAACTCCAGGCCGGCGCCGACTCCAGGCCGACGCCGACTCTAGGCCGACGCCTACTCTAGGCCGACGGCTACTCAAGGCCGACGCCTTATTATCTTAACAAGATCTTAACGTACGCGTTTTGACAGTTCATAAAAACAATTTCAATTAATTGGTAGTGTCAATTACGAAGCCTCTAAAGCGCCTATTCTTCAACATTTCGTAATCTGGCTGAGAAGAAGTGGCCCAACAAACTCTTCTGTAGCAAACATTATAGTCGTCTTTTTGATTTGTCCTAGGAAAAACAATTAGGTGGATTGGAGCTAGAGGTGCGTCACGTGAGAATGGAAATGGAACAGGTGAAGAATGCAGCGAAGAACGCGTGCCGTGGCGGCGGCGGCAACCCCAACACTTGCTTCGACCAACCGGTAGCTTTGCGTATACTATGCACACATGTCTTACGAGTAATAGTCCTCATTTGTAGCTCGGTGGGACTGTGGCGTGTGCCAGTAGGTTCGTCTCGAAGGTTTTAGCTTTATTTTTTAGTTTTTTAATCTTTTTTCTACGCTGACTTTACTAGAGGATATTTTTTATTAACAGGCTTTTACGTAATGTAATTAACAAGGTTGTTTTTAATTTGGTTTAAATTAGTTTTGTTGCTTTTGTTCATCTTTACAAATATAAAAGGTTATAATTATGTGAAATAAACAAGTTGTACATAATACATGCTTACTGTTTTCAGCCAGGACCGCCGGTGCCTCCTATGGCAAGAGCTGTAAGTATTAATTCAGTCCAGAACTTACCTTCTCTTTCTCTTTTGTTTTTTTTAAATATGGGAACGAAATAAATCTTCGTTTTACTTTCTAGTGCGGTGTGTGTCCACCTTGCCCGGCACCATGCAACCCTAACGCCCCACCGGTAAGGATATACTGAGGAGCCACAGTATTTTATTTTGTATCATAATTCATTGGTGTTACCACCTACAATCCACAACCATCAACCCTGACGCATTAGTTATGACGTATGAGATATACTTCTTCATTCTCACGTCTCTTATTCTGATCTCTCGCAGACTCCCGCTGAGAGGGAAGTACAGAAACTAACACTCCAGCTACGACAGACGGAGGAGAGCTTCAAGACCAAAGTTGCTGAGGTATCACGTACAACCTGCTCGCTAGATGTACTTTGATCTAAACCTAACCATTTTCCATCAATTAATACGTAATCTATAAAAATATCTGTTTTGTTGAATACCATGGTACCGGGCTATAATTGAGTATTTTAATATAAGTGCTTTATAATATACGCAAAGATGAAGTTGTTCGAAGTAAGTATTGGTTTTAAATAAATTTCTATCATCTTACCATATCATTGAAATGGCCATCCCAACCTCGAGGTAGCATTTAAAACTTTTTTATGTTGAGGCAATCTAACGACATAATAATGATTTCGAAGTTTAATTTTCTCCTTATTATATGACTGAGTTAGAAGGAAACATTGTAGTTCCTATCGTGTAATATGAAATGTTGGATTTTAGATCAATCGCGAATTGGAGATATTTTCTTCGCGTTGCAAAAATCGTCGGCCTGCATAAATCATCACAAGGATGACAACATTCCAGATGGTTCAGCGTCCAACCAAATGTGGACTGGCAACATTATCTTCAGAGACAGGTGGCATTTCCTGAGTCCATTGCCTTTAAGTACTTTCCACATTATATTTTTTAGGAAGTATGTTTTGAGATCCGCTATAATAATAAATGTTATTATGATCACTGCGGAGTGACAGTTTTGTAAAATAATCCACCACGTAAAAAAATATTTTTGCAACCCTCCAAAATTGATTTATTGCATTCACAACATGAAAACACAAAAAAATGAGAAATGAAACATTGATCGTACTAGCTTTGATGTATTTACAAAAATCCGACATTTCATATTACATTTCAACAGGATTTGTTTAATGGCTTTTCACTACTTGAGTTCTTCTTCGTCGACAAAGAAATGTATATTATTCCGTGGCATTCTCCGGTGGCAAATGACTTTCAAAGTTCCAAAAAACATTCAGTCCCTTACCACTTTGAGTGGCAGAACTTCTTAGATCCGTATCTCGTAAACTTTAAAAAAGTTTTGAGGTTTTCGGTTTAGTCCTGTATCATTAATGGGCTCAACCCTAAGCCTGGTAGACAGAGATTGCTTTAAAACACTCATTAAGGCAATATAAGAGGCATCAAGTGTATGCAAAAAACTAACAAGTTAAAAAATATTATGTGCAGTGCGCTATGCTCCGAGCAGAACTTATGAAAAAGAAAGAAGAGCTAGAGAAAGAAAGATGTCAGCACCGCGAGGTTCAGAACAAGTTGAGAGAGCTCGAAATGAAGTTCGAAGGTCTAGCGACTCACACGAACATGTTGCTTGGGACCAAGGAACAGGCATTCGAGCAGGAGGTGAACGTGAGGTCCTTGAAGCAGTGCTACAGAGAGGCCAGGGAGGAAATTGATGAACTGAGGACCTTGATGAAGGAGCAAAATGATCAGCTGCAGGATTACAGAGTCAAAGTAAGGAGATCGGAAACTTGTCTTACTTTAACAGAATTCAAAAAGGATGTTCTTTGTAGTTACATACCTTTAATAGTTATAGCAATTATAGTAATATGTGTTTCGCTAAAACATTTTTTACGCCTATTACTAAAATTAAAGTTCTTTAATATGAGTTACTTAAAAAGTGATCCTGTTTGCACTTGTGTCGTTTCCTCAGTACCTGCAAGCACAGCAACTCGTAGAAGAGCAGCGTCGTCAAATGGACATGATGGACATGGACAACACCAGAATCAGCGAGCAAATCAATCTTGAGATACAAAAAGTCAAGGTACAATAGACTATAGTCATTTTAAAAATTTAACCAGAATTTTCTATACAATATTATTTAAGTTTACGGATAAAGAATGATCCCTACCATACCGACTTTAATAGTCAATATTCTTAATTGACCTGTTACCTATAAACTTAATTTTCTTTTTTTTTTTAATTAGGTTTCTAAACTTTTTATCCCTAGAAACTAACTATGATATAAAGGGATCCAAAGTTTTCCCTGAGTCATACTATCTTAAAACACTTTTCGAACAGAATGAACTTTATGAACAATTCCTTGTCGTATTGAATTAGCACAAGAATCTACGTTTTCAAAAGGTAGTGCCGTATTACACAGCGATCCCCGAGTTAAACGTGCAGTGTTGTCTTCCACTTCCATAAATGCGGTCCCTAATTTCTCATGGAGCGATTAAAAATTAATTAACGTCGGAGTTAATTATCGAAAAGTTCCGCCTTACCGTGAAAGTTGACTGCTCGCGACTTTGGGATTTGTTCTTAACAAAATTGGAAGTTCTTGTTTAAGACGCGAATCAAAAGTGTTTCGCGTTTACAAGTTGTTTGCTTCGGGTGCACATCATTTCTACTTGTAATACAAATTGGCAGAATATGTTTTAAAGGTTTAAAAGATTATTGTATTATTAAAGATTATTGTATAAGAATTGTAAAGAAAGAACTCTTACTAGGGTTTAGTTGTACCATTTTCGATGATATATTTAATGGTACGCCGCCATTAATTAAATATGTTATACCATCGTTGCCTTATAAAAGAGAAAGCTTCAAGCGGGAACACGACAATGTAAAATGCTGCTTTGCGCCTGGATTAGTATCTCGGCACTCATAGTACTAATAATAAACATGAAGGTGTTCATATAAGTCGTCAATTTGCTTTCGTGTACCTATATTACAAACCCATGTATCCTCCTCAGCTGAAATTCCAAGAGAAGCTACAAGAGCTGGCACCGATCCCGGATCTACTGAAGGCGACTCAGATGAGGCTCAAGGACGCGCAGCAAGCCCAGGCTATGGCTGAACATAATGCTGAGCAACTCGCCAGGGAACTCAACTGTGCGAGGGAGAAGGTAAGATATTCGTGTCGCCAGTTGAAGATACTAATTATGGTCACTCTAATTGGATCTGGATTTTACCTGATAATAACGTGTTCATCATATAATAGGGTTAATATATATTAACCCTGAGTCAGAACAGCGCTCATATTTCTCGACCAATTACTGCTCTTATATTATTTTTTTCTTCTGTAATTGCTATCCTTTAAAATATATTTAGAATTAATGATTTCGATAATGATGGCGCCGATATACTTTCCCTCCCAGGTCCACGTACTGTTGCACAACAGTCTGAAGCCCACAGAGAAGGTGCAAGAGAAGACTGCGGACGACAAACAGATGGCGATGATGCAGCAGAGGTTGGCGCAGCTCACCGAAACTAACGTTGCGCTCAAGACCGAGATCGAAAGGCTCAAGTGAGTTCCGTCGATACTGTTGCTCTACAACTAAATGTAGAATGAAATTAATTGACATTCATATTATTCGGCACAACAGACTGATCAACGATCATATTTTTGCTAATTGTATATAAATATTCTTAAAATTCATTAACACCAGTTCAGCTTCTCTTTCATACACATCTACTCGTACCTTTCGTCACTGTTCTGCTAAAAATATAATGTTCCACATTTCCTTAGATCAAACGTGATTCGTATGGAGGAATCGGTGCTAGCAAATGAAATGCGCCTGCAAGAGAAAATGCACGAGTGTGCGCAGATCGGCGGCGAGTTGGACCGCGCCCGCGACGAGGCGGCGCGCGCGCTGCAGCGAGCCAACGAGCGCACCGAAACTATTCGCAAGTGAGTACTAAAGCAACATGATTTGTATAAGGTTTTTTGATATTGACATTAATTTGTAAATAAATCTTTGATAGCGACTGATGATGTTTGTGTATATTTCTTATCCAACTTCATCGATGTTGATTGTGTGTATGCCTATGAACCAATACCAAACAGAGATTAAAATTTACATTTATCACTACACGACAAAAATATTTGATTCTAGGGACTAAACCTACTATTTTTTACCCTATACTTATTACTTAGAACTAAGTGATTCTAATTCCGATTCTTATGATTCCAGATGTATGCAGACTACAATAGCAGAAATGGAAAGACAGCTTGCTGCTACTAGAGCTCAAGTAAAGACCGCTGAAAAAGAACGCGAGGAAGTAAGTTCAGATATTTTACCATGTCCAGCTACAATAAGCTTGTAGCTGTTGCTGTCTTTGTAGCTGGACCTTAGGCAGACTTTCAATATCCGATGGTATTAAAATCGTCATATTTCAAGCCAATTGTTAATGGTAAGGCATCCTGATTTTATCATCATTATGTGTTCTTTCTATTTCAGTTGCAATGTCGTATGCAGTGCCAGATAAGACGCCTGAATGATAACTTTGAGCAGGCGCAGCTTCGCATTCTGGGGCTTCAAACTCAAGTCCAAACCCTCAGAAGGACAGTCTCCAGCACTGGCGATGGTGAAGGAGACAACGAGCCGCAGGAATGCACCTGTAAATCCTTCTTTGATAATCCTTGAGGAGACTGAAGAAATCAGTAGACCACAGTTTATACCAACGTTCCAAGTAAAATTGGTCTACTGAAGATTAGTTTGAAGTTTCTAGTCTGTGATTATCTTTGCTATGTTTTGAGGGATAAGATTTTGCGAAGCGATAATTTATACGGTCTGTAAGGTCCCTTTCAAATTCAATCAAAAGTTTCTGACATCACTGATTGGCCGCCCAAAATGAAAACAAGTTATATGATTAAAATCTAGACTTTTTTACCACAATTTGTAAGCTTCGAACCATAAAAAACTACTACTTACCTACAATTATAGTGCCTTCGTCAGCACTGTATTTGAATGTCGCTCTCAGTCAATAGTTGTTTAGTCCTTTGCTGGTTGTCCTCCTTTGTATCCAGTTTACCCTAGCTGCCTTCTCCAGGTATTCAGCAGTTGGGCACTGCCGTGGGAATATTGGAACACTTCACACCACGCGGAAGGAGGTACTCTACTCCAGGATCAAAAAAGATACTAAAAAAGGATTAAACAATCCCTTGTAGTAGATTATGATGTAGATTTTGGAAGGGACCGTGTACTGTCCGTGTATGTTGTTAGTTGATCGCATTTGCTGAAGACTGCACTTCTTTGTGTTGAATCTAATGCAGCAGCATTGCTTGTCTGGGTGATAGTGAGAATAATATTATGACCCCGTTCTGTCCTAAATTGAAACGTTACATTGAAACTAAATAAAAAATAGACAAAGTTACTTATGAGTTTCATTTAATGTTTTGTATTAATTGGTTTCTGTATTAAAAAGCCACTCACACAGGACTATTAAACGGCAAACTCTATTAAATCCTACTTCCTATTAATATTATAAATGCGAAAGTTGGTGAGGATGATGTATGTATGTTTTCTACTCTTTTCCAAAAAATGGATAAAATTTGGTACACACAGTTTATAATCTGGATTGACACATAGGATACTTTTATATATCTATATACGTTCCGCTCCTATTACTCTCGTTGATACTTTCCCGCTAGAGTAACACACTGATGCGTTAGTTCCCTCGGAACGCGGGTGAAATCGTGGTAAACCATCATTACCTTGATTCCTTCATTTTGACAAAAATTGTGACCATTCCACGTCAAAAGTTTTTCTTTCGTTCGCGGTCGCGCATATCGATGCGTGGCCTAGGAAAGTGACTGGCAAAGAGGAAATAAATTTCGAAAGTAATTTATCCTCATATCGATGATTATTTGAGAAGGGGGAGAAGAAGTGAAGAGGAAAAACGCTGCTCGAACGTCATGTAGATATAATTTATTATAGTAGTGTAGTGTCTATAGGTACGACCACATGTTCAAGTAGCGAGCTCTGCTTGGCTATCTGCGTCAGGTCCCGGTGTTGGTTCCCCCCGCACCATGTGCACGTTGCCGGCGGTGGCGAAGCACGAGCGCAGCGCCTCCTGCGCGAGGTGGGTGTCGCGATGCGGCGGCCTGGCGATCTCATGGTACAGGTCGATGGCTTCACACATGGTTGTGATCGCTTCTTCTGTGCGTTCTTCATCCATTAGCTTTGCTCCTTCCTAGAGAAGAAAAATAACAGACCTAAGTGATAAAATTAAGTTTTTACAGGTCTTTATTTATGTTGTACTTTCAAAAAGAATCTAGTATAAAAGTCGACCGAAAATTGCTAGATCGCCTTGCGTTAACGTGTACTTTTCGAACAGTAACGTAACATAACACTACGTATGTTTCCTTCCAAAGGTTTTGACAGGAGTGTTTACATAGAACTTTACCGGTACTATGTAGCTATAGCACCGGTCGAGCTCCATGTAAGAAGGGGCGCCGCATCGCCGTCGATCGTGCACAAATCCCTAGAATCTCAGGCACAGCGGTCACTCATGCGAAGATTGGACTAACGAGGCAATCTGGTATAATAACAATATATGTTACATACTAGCTTCTGCCAGCGACTTCGTCCGCGTGGAATAGTGGTGCTCCGCTCCTATTGGTCTTAGCGTGATGATATATAGCCTATAGCTTTCCTCGATAAATGGACTATCTAACACTGAAATAATTTTTCAAATCGGAGTAGTTTTTGTTCCTATAGAGTTTATACAGACAGACAAAATTTTTACTGATTGCATTTTTGGGATCAGTATCGATCCCTAATCACCCCCTGATAGTTATTTTGGAAATATATTTCATGTACAGAATTGACCTCTCTACACATTTATTATAAGTATAGAATACCTATTTTATACAGTTTTTCTCTACAGGACCAACTTTTTGGGACCTTGCACCTAGTACTTAAAAACTTTTAACTTTGACATATATCGCTGAGTCCTGCGGTTTCACGCGCGGTTGGGAGAACTGCTCTAAGTAATAAGCACCTATATAAAAACGTAAGAGTTCCATATATCTCCATACTATCTAGATCGGTACAACCGTTTCACCGCGAAAACATAACATACACATTCACATCTAAATATGAGTTACCTAGGATGTTGTCGGTTTGAATGAAATCTGGATAAAATTCATCGATTCTATAAGGTTTATATTCTATAATTTAATTAGTGGCTGTTCACACCTGGTACTGCTTCACACATCGGTTGATAGTCTCCATGTTGATCTTGACGAGGTTCCGGTCGATAGGCGTGGAGCACTTGGCGCATCGGCTGGGCAGGGCTTGCAGGTTCGCTCGGAATTTTCCCGAACAAGCAATGTTTGGACATCTGAACAGAAGGAAAATATTTAACTACAAGCACAGGGCTATTTCCTACAGATACAGCCACCTCCTGAAAGCACCCGGATTTAAAGCAGCCTATAACCGTCTCTAGGGTCACAAAATTTTATCTAAATCGCCTAGCCGTTTAACCGCGAAAGCTCTACAAACAAACTTACTTTCGCATTTTATAATATTAGTTAGGAAGGAATAATGTTGTTCGTCTCAATGTCTGTACGAATCAAAGAATGTTTCTTCTTACAGACAGAAGGAAATATGTATGCGCGTTTGAATGACTATATAGTTAATTGCATCTTCTTATTACTAATATTTGAATTAAATAAAATCTATCGAAGAACATAAACAAAAGGATATCAGAAAAGACAGAAGCACTCAGTTCCTTATTAAAGTTGCAAACATTGATGTTTAGTAGCTTTATCGATTCATCTTGGTGATACATAAATGATGGCGATCATAACATACGAAAATTCGATTTATTCTGCCCTTGACATTTAGTGCATCAACATTAACTGGAATCGGGGTATCTTATTAATGGATAATGATTTCATTATTTTTAGCTACAGCACTTTAATTAGTAATCACAAAACATACGATTATTTTAAGTGTGGTCATAAAATATTACACAAAATATTTCATCGAAATCAGTTTTGAAGTCTGGTTCGAACAAACATACAAGAAACTAATGCATTTTAGTAACAGTAGAGACAAAAGTTGTGGAAACTATCAATCGGAGTACTTAATCTGGATTCCTTCAAACATATCTCCCTTACCTGATATACGGTGGAGTGTCCCCACTCATGAGCTTCAAGGTGGGCCAGTCCTCCTTGCAGGCGGTGCAGTCACATCTGAACCAGTAGCGCGAGGCAAGCGACCGCTGCCGCTCCTTCAGCCCCCGCATCATGAAGTGGGGGCCGTAGTTTTCGGCGACCATCTCACCGGGGACCAGGGGTCGAGTCGCGCGGAGCACTATGTTGCGACCTTCAAAGTATCTGGACAAATAAACCAGACGATAGCCTCATCTTGAGACAGCCTTAATCTTTTGAACGCAAACACGATATACGTAAAAAAATGATGCCTTATGACATGTGTAGCGTAGTGGCGTAAGTTTAATAGTGTTTATCTGTGATTTCGATATCCATGAAATTACAGCGTAAATCTGTTTTCAAGTATTCAGTTTCTGTCACTTTAAGACTTCAGTTCATAAATAGGACTCCCAAGTTTCCTAAAATTAGACCAGATTATCCAATTATCAAGATTTTTGAAGGATATAATAATGTGGGTACCTTGCTGCACCCGGATAACAGTCATGGTTAAACAGCGCTCCAATCGGGAAGATCCCCACAGCGATGTAGACGGGCTTGGAGCCACTGAAGGTGTGTGGCCCGCGCACGGTCTCGTACATCTCGTGCGCGTTGAACTGCAGCAGCAGCAGGTTGCGCAGGATTAGCTCCACGATGGACAGGTGCGCTGGTGATACAACCACAGATATTTTAGGCGTTATTGGGATAGTGTCTAGCCATTAACTGAGGTTAAGACACTAACTACAGCCGAAGGTACTATTCTAAATGAATTTTAATTAATTATTGAATTCACTTAGAATATGTTTCAGGTATCTAGGTATAATCTGAGTCTATGGCAACCGGGAACAAGGTTGTTTTAATATAAAAATAGTATTAAAATAAGAGTATCAGAATAGCATCAGATTCAGATCGCATCAGAATATGTGAATGTGGTTTATGATGCAATATAATACTTTTAGATGACTAACTTTAGCTGGACATCGAAACTATTCGATCGATACGTTAGTTTTATATAAATTCAGGTCAAAGCATTTTGTATTCTGTAAGGTATATAAAGTTGTGTGCCCAAGACCTAGATTCGAATTGATTGGGGTTAGTTAAGAACTACGCGACTAATTGGAGTTCTGCAGACATTATCTTATTCTTCTCACGTACATCCAATTATTCAATGGCTGTGTTTGGAGCGGGTTTAGGCGTTCTAGCATGACCGACTATCGAGTTTCATGTTTCGTGAAAGCTAGTTTTAGGTTAGAGATGTTCATTGACAAATAATATACATATTATATTTAGTTGTGAACTCTGTTTCAACATTCAAGAAATACTTTTTTGAAAGAAACAAAAAGTTAACGTACCTTTCTCTAAAGTATCCTGCTTGCATTTCTTAAAAAACCCTGCTTTCTTCAGACATTCCGTCAGAAACAGCGCCATCACTATTCTTTTTAAATAATCTTCTCCCTTCCTCTCCTCCGAGTGCGTACACAGAGCGTATATCTGCGCCGCTCTCAACTCCAGTTTCTCTTCAATACTCATTTTATCTTCAGTTTTTACCTCATCATCTTCTTCTTTAAAGTTCTTTTCAGTGAAACTCTTTATTCCTTTCTTTGATCTATTAAGTCTTTCTTTTCTGCTCTTTATTTTAGATTTCTTTGCAACTCCTTCGATGTCATTGAGGACGGCTCCTTCTACGGTTTTGATTCCATTGCTTATGTATTTAGAGTGTATTGATAAACTGGTGTCGAGGCCTGCCTGGGTGACCATCCGCAATGCTATGTGACTTAGTACTGACATACCAGACCCTAGAATATACAATCAGGAACACGTAAATAAATGATGCAGAATTGTTAAAAATAATGACAGTCTATTTTTCTTGTACATACTTTTAAACTTTGAAATCAGACAACAATTTCTCAAACTGTTTCATGCATAGTGTTATACTTACCTATAAATAAATCTAAGAACTGGCACTCAAAAGAATGATATGTGGAGACGGCTGCATCCTTACACGCAACACTGCAGAAAGCGACTCCTGAGCATTTCGGACACCAGACAGGGGCTTCGTTCTCACAATCATCTAACCTGAAACATCAGGGGGCGTTCTCCTATATGTTGCAATACTTCGGCCACCGAACTAGGGAAGTGCCTTACCTCTTGAAACAATGCAAGCAGTGCGTACCATAATAGTCAGCGAGAAGACATGCGGCGTAGGGGGGGTCTACCAGTAGTACGTCACCTGTCTTGATCGGCGCGTTGGCGACCGCGAAGCGACCCTGACACGGAACAAACAAGCGTGTAGCCGCAAGGCTGGGAACACATTGAGGATCAGTCTGGGAGTGCTAATGTATGTACAATTTGATTTTAAATAAGGGATATTTTTCCTTATTATGTTAATCAATGAATATAAAGGAATCATTGTACCGTGTCTAAGAAACTCACAGAACTGTTAAACAGAATTTAAGATGCTAATCTTCAATACATCTCGTAGTACGCAATTCCACATGCAATCTGCAGGCAATCCTGCAAGCGAGTGACTACGACATGTCAGTCGTGCTACGAAGTTGCTACTAGCACATCCAGTATCGTAGCATCGCTACGATGTAATTCACAAAGGAACGTTGGCTAAAGTACTTGTTATTCTCTTAATCGGTTCTCTCTCGAATGTTCTCTCAATGTTCAGTAATGGCATGACAGAATATTGTACAAGTTACATTATTCATTGTCATTCCTTATTCATGTTTTATTAAACTTGTTAACCCTTGTGTATCCAATACACTGTACCTACATTATTTTCATCCGTTAATGGCGATCCGAACGTTCAAAGCTAAGGCTTTTTACAGGCTAAACTTTACTCACATAAAATATATATTTACAATGTTGGATGCTTAAAATGCGTATGTAGACAGTACTGAGTGGCTTTTCAAAACAGATGACCAGACATGCAAAAAAACTCAGATTCAAAACGTTGTGGCATATACGTATTTGCTTTTCGCGGGGATTGAACCTGCACCAGGTTCTCAATAGTGCAAAAAAAGGCTGTATGGTCGTCTTAGTTCCCATTTTGTCTAACTGTACAGTGTTGTACTGTATGTTGACGACAATATGTTTTGAACAATAGATTTTCAGTTAAATAAAACCTTACCTTCGTCTCGTCCTCAGCTATTTTCAGCAGCTTGGAGAGAGAAGGCATGTTCTGCTTGGCTCCACCCGTCAGCGATACGCCTGGGAACAAAGGCTGAATAGAAATATGATACTTATGATGTAAACATTCATTTCCTATTAACCGTTACACTGGCAATTGCCCGCGGCTTCGCTCGCATCCGGAGGAAACGGCTTCCTGTACCGAATAAAAGGTATCTTTGTTCAGCTCTGCTTTTGTCATATGTCACTAAATGGCTCAGTCGTAAATTCTTAGCAAAGAAATGAGAGAGAAAAATTGTAACTTATATAATCCATACTTAAAATTATTATAATTAAAATCCATACTTATGTGCGAAAGTGTGTCTCTCTGTCTGTCTGTTACCTCTTCACGCAGAACTAATTTAGATGAAATTTGGTAAGGGGGGGATAGCTTGAACCATGGAAGTACATACATTACTTTCGTACATTATGTAGTTTCAGAAAATAATATGGTTATTTAACCACAACTTTGCTACATTCCTTTGTACGCGGCGAACACTTCCGATAGAACTCGCAGTGCTGGCAGCCGGCGGGCTCGGGCCGACACCTCCGACGGCACCGAACCTTAGACCGAGTATGACCGAGACTGTACGCACTAGGCAGCCTAACCGCAGGCGGTGCAACACGCACGCGACACTAGATTAATGATTTGTGAATCAAGTTATAATTATTCGCAGTATTAAACTGTCAATTTGTATTCTTAGCCGTTATTAATTCTATCCAATTTCTCAAGCCTTTTTCTCAACAAAATGCAACAGATTATGCAATCAAGAACTACTGCGGCTATCTATAAGTGAACGTTTTTTTAATATAGATCTATAATTCCTTTTATTACGAAACATTCAAACCATCATTATTTTTATTAGTAGTTTAGTATAGTAATGTAGCAGTTTTTTTTAATGTATAAGTAACTAGCTGTTTCCCGCGGTTTCGGCCGCATCCTGAGGGAACTAGTTCGAGCACTTTGATAAAATGTGTTAGTGTTAATCCAGGTTATAAACTATGTGTTTACCAAATTTCATCCAAATCCATGGAACAGTTTTTACGTGAAAGAGTAACAAACATCCACCCGTCCACACACACTTTCGCATTTATAATATTAGTGTAGGATACTAGTAACATCCTATATGTTATAGGTTATAGGTAGTGTGACAAATAGGATTTAATGTTATTCTTTAACCACTCATACGTCCAGGGATACTTTGATATCCAAAAAAAGGGCGTTGTACGTCCAAAGATATTTTTATATCCATTTCAATATTTACACCTATTTTATTAAAAATAGGTTAACGTTAAATTAATTTTCAGATCTTAAAAAATACATAGATTGAATCTGTAGTCTTCTAGCAATTTTTGTAGTATTTGTTTAAATCTTAGTGTTTCTGTACCTATTATACTGAAAAAGAACCTATCGTGGTAGCATAACATTCGTTTAAATCTTTAGCCTTATGTAGTTTTAAATGAATAGGTATTTATGTAAATACTTAACATTCGTTTTACGCAAATTACAAGCCCTTATTTTTTAAAAGTCATAGTTTAGTAATAGACCTGCGGCAGTTGGCCGGCCCAGTGCGTCGCCGAGCTGCGCTGAAGCCGCGAGTGTCATAGCGCCGTTTAATGAAACTGCATTATTTCCGTGACACATGAAATGAAAAGCCCTCGTAGCCTTGTTGCCTTTTATGTGATTTTATCGTGGTGGGGTTTAAATAAAATATATTTATGTTATCTACAATTAACTTGCAGCTAAAATAGTATTGTGATGCAGCATTTTTAGGGCTTCCTCGAAAAATATACTGCATTGTTTCATTCGAACCAGCGAATTGAATTATAATCCTATTGTACATACTCGTATGTTTAGATTATGTTTTGGGCAGTATGAAGGCGAGATTAATTAGAATGTGTAATTCGTATAATTGTAACCGTACCTTGTTTCTCAACGGTCTGTTTTGGCTGAGCGGTGTAGTCGAGGGACTCAATGTCTTCCGTCAACCTGGTCTTCGCCGCCTCGTCAGCGCCCAGCAGTCTGCCGGCCAGCTCGTACGACACCTTGGCTCGGGTAGCTTCGCCAGCTCCTGGAAGAGGGGTAAACCATTTCGTCCATTTAGAGTTCAGATCCCATTAATGGTAATTAAACTCGGGATTATTACCACTGCTTGTGTGAGTTTTATTATTACATTTATCAGGAAATAAACATTTATTATTTCTCTGTATTATACTGTTTTAAAAATTCATATTTCTTTCTTCTTTTTTATCTCCAAGTTCATTCGCTCAAGTTTATGCATAGTATTTAGAAAAGCCCAAAAGCAGTCAAGCGACCAGAATACAAATTCTGTATAGTGACTTTAATAATAATCCTTCAAGTGATGAACAAACATTGCTAAAGTTCGGACCACCTAATCACAGGAGCGGTGCTTAATACTGCGAACGTAGTAATTAGCAGCGAGTTTGAATGCTAAATGCATTTGATACCTAATTTTCTACCTGTCAGGGGATTTCAGGTCGCTGTCGAAATGGATACGGAAAATTCGTTTTACTTTGGACAACCATTTCAGTTTGTATTTGAATTAAACAAAGAATTAATCGTCAGAGACACGGTAATTCAGAGATTTTACGTATTCAACATTGCAGAGCCAAATTATTTACTTTGAATATGTGTCAAGGTAATTCTGAATGGAACAAATAGTAACTACAAGTGATGGATCGATTAAGATCTTTTTAATTCAAATGAATTCAATTCGACCATAATATTATCAACCACGGCACAACTTCAAGGTCAAACAAATTACATCTATAAGTAAATCCAAACTTCAAACCACAGTTGACTCGGATATTTCTCAGAGCCCTTTCATCCATTATACTGGGACATTTCATTAAAATCCTGCACATTGAGGAGTAGGATCTGGAAGTAATTTGATATACATCAGCAATCATTGACTTTGACGACTGAAAAGATCACACACATGGAGCTGGAAGTCGTTTGCTCAAACATTTCTAGTGCCTTTGTATGAAAACCTCTGAAAGATTGTGTAGACTGAGTTGTGTTTTGATTTTATCACGATAATCCTTAGTCCCGCTAGCCTCTTCTCACAGCATCACTCGTGTTGTATGTTTATAAAATCTAGGCTAAAGCACTCAGACAAAATATAACTTTTTATTCCTGAAAGTATTTTTAAATCAGTTCCGTAGTTTCAACCTTTATTCATTGCGTTCAACTTATTCATTATTCTTCATCTTTTTCTTATCGTTTATATATATCAAGTTTACTAACCTAACAAGCCCTAGTATCTGAGCTTTCTCAAATCCGCCTGACTCTACTATCAAGGTAGCAGGTGGGGATGACGGCTTAACGTGGGAACAGGCACAGGGGTGTAACCCCGCCAAATCTCTAACTCCGGGCTGTTCGTCAAATAAAAAGAATAAAAAAAAACGTACGTCGCTATTTCGATCCGACTCGGGAATTTAATTAGATACTATGTTTACAGCAATCCCGTTATGCGACTACTAGACCACTGAGGCAGACAAACATTAGTATAACTGATAAATGCAGATATATATATAGATACAGTTATTAATGCAAGCAAACAATACAACATTCTATCCTGCCCCGGAATAGTTACAAAACGGCTCCAAACTGTATTCAACTATTTATTCCTGCCCGGGAGTTAGTCGGGAATGCCTGCACTGCGCGCAGTGAACACCCACCACAGTGTATTAAAACTATCTAGATTGAAGATATTCTGGCTAGTAGCTAATAGAACCTAACTGAACATAGCGTGAATTAGTTGGTTGGAAAGTACCTGCACAAATTCAACATGATTTGCTTAAAATTGATAATGTGATTCAAAGAACTTACCTTTATAGCAATGCCCCATCCTCCAGTAGTATTGTGCCCTCATCTTAGCGGGCAGGCGTTCTTTGAGCGCCATCTTCAAGTCTTCCAAAGCGGCCCTGGGTCTTTCACAGCGCAGCAGGATCTCCGAACGAAGCCACAGGGCTAACGCGAGGGATATTCCCCCTTCACTAATGGCGTCGTCACCTCCTGGAATAAATAATGACCAGCTTATCAAACAGATTAACTTAGATGCGTGCAGCTTCAACTATATCTTATTTTTGTAGCTAATTTAGCTACTAGTTTTCCTTTGTATATTTTTTATAAAAGGAAGACAAGTGTATCCACTTTTACTTAAAGGTTTCCATAGTTCACATAACCTTATACCGCAAATCTTGTGATCTTCAATAAAGTAATCAAAAAGTAAGGTGAACGTCAAGCAATTAACGTTGGCGCCTGCATTAAGAGACTAAGTGGGAATAGGGTTACAAATAACGTTGTCCCATTATTCAGCTGATCTAGTTAACACGCCGCTCAGAATGCCTTTGTGGCCGGAGCCTCTTCGTGCCCTAATTACTAAACTCCCGGATGGGTAAAACGAACCACTATTCTGGTGGAATGAGGGGACTGGATTTTTTTATAAACTTTTAAAGTTTTTGCTGATCTCCTGTGTGGTTTTTTTTTCAGTCTGTTGGTGTCTACTTGTTACGTTAGCGAAATCTAGTCACATACGCTTATGTTTTGGTTTTTCTTTATCAAAATACAGGAAAATTGTGTTTGGGGCAGTGCACTTGACATTTTTATTTAAAAAACACAACTTTTTTAATATGTAATTAGTAACTTTTTGAAATCTTCAAGAAAAGCTTAAATAAATATAATCACAAAAGAAAATAATTTAAAAGTCAAGAATACGGCTTCAACTTGGTACAGCGGAGGCTTTGGTTTCCACGCCGTCGCCTCACCAAGACACCTTATTAAAAAAAACTTGCTTCATTAGTCTTTGAACATTTTTCAGCTTGACACTTAAAATAAAACTAGATAGTGGTAATATGTAGTTGAATACGAATACATTCATAAAATAGGAGCTCGTTTTGTAGTCTGGTAAAAAAATATCTGTGTAAGATCTGATAGTTTTATTTTTAGACAGACTTAGAAAAAATGTATGTAAAAACCGGCCAAGTGCGTGTCGGGCCACGCGCAGTAGGGTTCCGTAGTAGGAGTTAGTTAGTCGACTATAGCTCTGTAACCGGTTAAGCCTACTTAGCCGTGACAGTTTTCCTTGTAATTTCATTACATGTACTACGTCTGTGATTTTTTTCACATTTCTAGGTACAGCCATTCAAAAGTTAGAGGGGGGGTAACTCGTATCGAACAAAAAAATTCACTTAAAATCTAGATATTTCGCAAATGGCTCGCTTAACTGAAAAATGGTCTTCACACACCTATAATATTTCTGAAAGACCTATCTAACGATACCCCACACGAAGGGGTACGCGAGAAAAAAAATATTTATCCCTACTTTACATGTTTGGGAGCTACCCTAAAAAAAAATATTTATCAAAATTTTATTTTACCATTTTCTCGGCGTGACCAATATACATATTCATACCAAATTTCAGCTTTCCAATAACAAAAACCACAGAGCTATGCCGCGGACAGACAGACAGACAGACAGACAGACAGACAGACAGACAGACAGACAGACAGACGGACAGAGCGAAACTATAAGGGTTCCTTGTCGGACTACGGAACCCTAAAAAGGGAAATTATCGGATTATTATTGGAAAAAACAAACACTATTTTCAGAAACAAGCGCGTGGGCTCGTGTTTTCTACAAAAGTGTTTGTTTTCTTAAAAGTTTCGTAGACTTCTAATTTCGTATCAATCATTTTGATTTACAATAATTAATTAAATGCTTCTAACCAGCACGTTTGTCCAAGGAAATCGAAATTAACAACTTTAATATTGTGTTACATAAATAATCTACACACCCAAGGACTTTTATTCCCACCCAGTTAACGTTTTAAGGTAGTGATCATGAGGGACTCACGTATAAATATTAAATAAATCCTCGAAATAAAGTCATTAGTACGTGGTACCACAAGGTTATTATCAGGACTACGAGTTTGGTATAAACTTTTGTACAATAACTTTCAATCTTTTTGAAAATTGTGGCAATTTTAAACTTCACACAACCTAAGCAAGGTCATTCACTAGATTCCAAGCGTTTTACCGTGAAAGTGTATAATACTGACAGACAAATGTATTTTAGCATTTATAATATTAGTAAGTATTTCTTACCAGTCATAGGTGCTCTCAGCACGGCCTGGCTAGCGAGTGCCAGGGCCTTATCCAGGTCTCCATCTTCTAACGCTTTCTGTGCTGCCAGGCGTCGGTCGCGAGACACCTGCGCGTCCTTGCCGCGGTGCAGAGGCTGTATCCTCGAGAAGACCTCGTTGAGAGCTTCCATCATCTGCGAGTATATTATGGGGATAATGTTAATGAAAGTGGTGACTGCGATTTTACGCGGCAATGACACGTTGATGTAAGGCATTGGGAGTAGGTGTATACCTACCTACTCCTCATCAGTTTTCAACGCTTTTATTGTCAATTTCTAGCGAGTACATATAGGTACTTATTTTTTCTTTCGACTTCCACATTACATCACGCTTATTATGCAGAAGTGCACCTACAGCAGACAAAATATCGCTAGTCATGTAGTCTCATATAACTGAAGGGAGGCTCGGAGCAGTATTCTTATATTCATGTACATTTCATCGAAAATATTTTCACATATGGATTTTTTATCGTTTATAATACTGTAGCAATGCTTGCTACGCAAGTGAAATTTCAATGTAACATTTGAATTGATATAAAAATTTATACGTAGAGAATATTTGCAATTAAAATCCAGTTTTATAACGATAGATTGTCGTCCTGATCAACAAAAGCTGACACGATAACTTAATAGAAATGGTGTTTAGAATGGAGTTTAAAAATCTTCCTGTTTAAAGTTATCTACGTATCTAAATGAATTTCTTGCTTAAACAGACGCCGCATTCTACACTTCCCTGGTTCATTACAGTAAACAATATGTGTTGTGCCTACCGTTACACTCTTCTTTTACGAGTTCTTCATTATCGTAAATCCAAGTATGTATTTCGAAAACACTCGGTTACCATTTTACCACCTGCTTTTTAAGTTGACGTCACAGGATACAAAGAAACTTGCATATAATTTGAAATGCATCTTTAGTGGTTTGTGAATAAGGTTTAAATTGCAGTAAATGGTTTTGCCGCTTCAGACTTTTAGATGTGTCTGTTGTTATAGGGTGTTTAGAAGACTGCATTGAAGCGACAATCGGGTCAAGAGCGGTGGCATTTCAAAGCTGCAGGCCTGCTTAATGCCCGGGAATAAATGAGACGAACTATTGTTGCCCTTACATTGTTTCTTTTTATCCGCCATTAGTGTATTAATGGGAGGAAAACGTGTCAAATTAAGGTCTGGTATTGAAAGTTGACATGATGCGATGTCGGAACTGTTCTTTGTTTTCATTTTGTACAGATTCCTAATGGTCTGGCTTTGTTGCGGTATGCTTCCTGTATCGTTTGTCTAAGAATCAAGTTATCAACGGCTATTTCATATGTTATTGGATATACTATAGATAGGGAATTGATGTTTTTTGTGAAATTTGATGTTTTTCTAAATGTCAATGTTTTCACACTAAGATTGGACCTATGAGATTTGGTGGGCGGTATTGCTGTCTCTCAGATCAGTTTTTACGGATAAAATGCAAGAATACTTCATCTAATTGTGTTACGATTCTTTAAAAAGACCTAACGATATGCTACCTTCTAAAGCTAACTTTGAGAAACGACATAAATATTACACAATGCGCCAGTCCAAGTTTCCGAGTGAGAGGAAACAACACGATATTGAAGTAAACAATTGCAAACTTTCCCTTCTCGAGTGAAATAAATAAAAATCGTTGTCTAGTGTTGTTCGTGACATTTATATTTCTATTCGGTTGCTAGTTCATTGAAAGCCATTATTCGGGACGTGAGTTGCATCGCAAGCGAGGGGGGGGGGAGGGGTGAGTATCAATTTGTGGCGCAACTGGTGCTTCATCGTGCTTCCCTTTTGTTGTAATATTATTTTATCGGATTGTGTTTCAATTATTTATTGTTTGTAGCGGTGTACATTGGTAATTGGTTCTGTTGTTGAAGTGTCTATTGTTCTGTGGTAAATAAGTGTTGTTTTTTAATTACCTAATATATATCGTCCCCGTAGGTGGAAAATTAAATAAGTCCGATTTTGGCGATTTTGACTTTTCCCTATTTTCAAAACACCTAAAACATGCCGCATATTTGAGCCTAACAGGCATTTTCGTATCTTATTCCGTTCCAAAATTATAGCCATTTTTGTCGGACAGATGGAATAATAAATATCTCCAGACAAACACTATTTTTTTTAAGGAAAAATAAATAACTCAGTAAATAAATCAATAACTGTGGTCAATCATAAGTTGAATATCAAATAAATTAAATAACATGAGTTGTTGAATTTTTCCTCAACTTAAAAATTCTTTCACAAAACTAACTAAGTTCTAGGAAAACTAAATAACTCTATTTATTTAATTCTGCTATTCAAAATTGTGATTATAACGTACCTAATTTATAAATACTTGATGTTATCTATTTCTTCTACAACTGGATAATGATTAATTATAAGATGCTAGGCAAATAAAATTAAATAAATTAAGTTGTTTATAATTGCCATAAAACGAAATGCACCTGAGGAAAGTTATCATTATTTTTTTAAGAGAATTTGGCCGAAATATTGTTGACTCAGTATCCACCATCTAGGCAATGACTGATCGAGAACGACGGCGACGACGGAGAACGCGGGGGTGAGCGCGTGCGGTTTGATGCATCGCATCATCATCATAATCAGTGGCCTTTAACATCTACGAAAGATGATTCAAACAGCAGCCGTGTCAGGTTATTTGGCTTTGGCAATTGCGCTGATAGCTAAGAAGGCCTATACGAGAGCGACAACGCTGGTCGCAACGTCCGCGGGCCTTCGATGGACCCTCCCACTGTCGAGAGTGACTCCTGGCGTCCGCGCTTACGTCTATCTGCTTGGACTTATAACCGGTCACTGCCACTCCCCGTGTTGTTTTCCACTCAGCAAAGCTGTAGTGGGTGAAGTGACCTGTCCACGGATGCTGCATCGCCTGGGACGCAATTAAGATAGTGCAGGCTTTCCCAAGACCTACACCACTCTCTCGGCGTCACCGACTGGCCCCACAGGAACGAAAAGTCGTTACGTGCGGAGTCGGATTCGCTGCAGGTGCTTTCGGGTCCACCAACACCGGGTTTATTTCGAGTTGACCGTCTCTGTGGGGGAAGGGTTTGGATATTGGAAGGGATGGGGGAATAAGGGATACTAAAGTCACGGAAAAGACAGGATTGTGACTCTAGCAGCTCGAGCAGTCCGGGGTCGCACACTAACGTTAACTTTAGTCAGTTAACGGAAAGATAACTGAAGAGCCCACCCGTTTTACTGTGTGATACGTGACCTTCAATTGCGTTGACGTCAGAGTGACCAATAATGGATTCGCGAGGTTTATTCAGCGACTCACAAATCGTTCTTGCATGGCTAAACACTGAGCTAACAAAACTTCAAGCTTATGTATCGAACAGAGTAAGTGTAATTCGTCAAAATACCGCTGGATGCAGTTGACAATATGTCAATACACATGACAATCCTGCTGATCTCATTAGCCGAGGCGTCAACCCGAAAGAGCTGAGTAGCTGCAACATTTGGTGGAAAGGCCCAAAGTTTCTGCAAAACAGTGAGTACGAGTTCCTGCTTACAGCTCACCTGCTAATTCACTCTCTGTGGAGCCCTGCTTAGCTCCTTCCAGCAACCTGGTATGCCAAAACCCCAATCCGCTTGACTATGTGTTCAAGCGCTTGTATAATTACTCTAACATAAATAAAATAGTTAGGCTATTAGCATTCATATTGCGATTTTTAAACAACATTAACAAAAAGAATACAAACTATTTGCAAAGTTCTGAGTTAGATAATGCATTAATGTCAATAATTAAACATGAACAAAATACATATATTTTAAATCTGAAATTAAAGCAATAAGCAATAACAACAGCTTGAAAGGGAATCTGGCTGAGTTGCATCCCTTTCTTGACAATCGGGGTCTATTGCGCGTTGGTGGCAAACTGCATTATGCTGATAATAGCTTATTCACAAAAACATCCTGTCATACTGCCCAGAGGCTCTTCAATTACTAACTTGCTTATAAGGTGAACATGAAAGGCTACTGCACGCAGGGCCTAAGCTTTTACTCTCGCATCTTAATCAAAGGTTTTGGATTTTCAATGGCTTATTAGAAGTTAAGAAAGTAACTCACAAATGTATTGTATGTTTTAGACAAAAGGCCTTAGCAGCCAAGCAACTAATGGGCTCCTTGCCGGCTGCACGTGTAACAGCTACCAGCCGCCCATTTGAGAAGGTCGGCGTGGATTTCGCTGGGCCAATTGATGTGAAACTCTCTCGCGTAAGACGATCTTTAATAGGTAAAGGGTATATCTGTGTATTCGTATGTTTCGCGACAAAAGCCGTTCACTTAGAACTCGCATCAGATTTGACCACGGAAAACTTCCTTGCGTGCTTGAGGAGATTTATCTCCAGACGAGGTTTGCCCACCGAAATTCACTGCGACAATGCAAGTACATTTAAATGTGCAAGGAGTCACTTGGTCGAGCTCTACAAGCTGCAAGCTTCTCAGAGCCACTAAATGCAGGTTCAAAAATTTACCGCCGAGCGTGGGATACAATTTCACTTTATACCATGTTACTCACCTACATTTGGTGGGCTCTGGGAGGTAGCAGTTAAGAGCACAAAGTTTCACTTAAAAAGAATATTACAAAAAACTGTTCTAACTTATGAACAGCTTAATACTGTTTTAACTGAAATCGAAGCAGTGCTTACTTCTCCGCCACTCTTACCTTTATCTTTGAACTCCGATGATTATTGTTATTTGACACCTGGTCACTTTATTATAGGTAGTGCTTTGTCAACGTATCCTCAAGGAAATGAATGTAACATTCCACAAAATAGACTTAAGTTTTGGCAACTATGAAATTCTTTAAAAAAATCCTTTTGGAAAGTGTGGTATCAATGTTATTTAAATTTATTACAAAACAGACCTAAATGGAAATATGCTAATTGTAATGTAAAATTAAATAGTTTAGTAATTTTAAAGGAAGATAATCTTCCAATAATGTCATGGCCAATGGCTAGGGTTGTGAAATTATTTGATGGGCATGATAACAAGGTTAGGGCTGTAGAAGTAAGATCTCCTAATCATAAAACCCATGTACGGAGTATTCATAAAATATGTGTCTTATCCATAGATGATAATGAATAAATTTATGTGTTTTGATTTGATACAAACTTATATTTTTTAGTTCTAATACTTATTATTAGTTTTGCTCACTACTGAGTATGTCTTTTGTAATTAGGTCTCTGATTTTAGAGCCATAATGTTATTTTTGAGTTCAAAAATTATTTTCTGTTTTGATTTGAAAGAATACTTTAAGTTAACTTGTTTTCACTTGTTATAATTAGTGTAATTTTGATTATTTTTTTAAGTTTGTAGCAAGATAAGTATCTAATTACAATACACTTTTTCTGATTTTTATTGTACTTTTCTATTTCTTCCTTACTGTAACTTTGTTAATATCATAATACAGCTTTTATATTATATGAGACCAATAATAGTTAAAAAAATATCAAGGTAATAATAACGTACAAAGCTACTAAATTTTACATTTAAAAATATTTCGAGTTTGATAAATTCAATAACTGCATTTATTTAACCAAATTTTACTCTACCAAATGTATTTAGCTCGTAGGAAAACTAAATAAATAGCCGAAATAAGTAGCTAATTGTAGTTACGTTATAAATAACAGTTGTGGCAAAACTAAACAACTTGATTTTTTATGTGTTATTTAGTTATAGTTAAAGATAGAGTTCAGTTTGTTAAAACATAATGTAAAAGGTAATCAGGTCCACAATATATAAAATTACCGACAGTAAAATTGTCTCACATTTTTTAACAAATGTACATTAAATGAAAAAAAAACACTAAATCGCGTTTATCTCAAAACTACAAAATCAGAGTTATTTAATTTTCCATCTACGGGGACGATATATATATATGACTTTTTGGCTGCGCAATTTCATAAGAGTTACCACGGCCTCGAAACGCAAAGGATGAAAGAAGGAACATGGATGTTTTAGTCAGTAAGAGTCTAACACTGCCCCTCACTTTGCCCACAGTGGTACCCATCCATATAATACATATCCGTCTGATAATAATACATCTGTAAGTAACTTCAAGTTTTTGTTTTTCTACGAAGTAAAATAGGTAGGTACTCGCTGTTTAACATAGTTTCTCCCGCGACGTGAGCGAATTACTTGCACGCGGATAAAAAGTTTAGTTAAATCTCTGCAACAAGTTTTAAGTACGAAAAATCGCTTGCATAGTATTAAAACAATCGCTGATTATTTGAATACAATTTATGATTATTAAACATAGTTCTGCTTTATGTAAATCGCATACTGCATAGCTTCTTCAAGGAGTCGCAAAGCACAAAGTTCCTTAACCTTACCGTTTTGTTTTCCAATATAGCAGCCACTTTCTTGCCATCTTCCACTGCTTCGAACTTATCCAGCCAGCCATCAGCCTCGGCCATGGAGACCAGCTCCTCACCCAGCCCCTTGAAGAATCCCTTGGTGTTGGAGCATAGCGTCACGTTGCTGCAGGCCGCCGCATAACCAGGGTCCGTCTCCTCATAGATGCGCGGCATTTTGGACCCTGAAAGAAGAAGCAGAAGGTATATTTTTCATAATTGTTAAGATCCAAGACATGATGGTTTCGTTGTAGTCTTTGACATGAAATTTATTGAGACAGGTGCATTTTAGAAATAAAATCCGTCTTTTAAGTATTATGGCATTTTTATAACTTTGGTAGCCCTAAAATATTCTTGCCAAAGCAATGATTGCTTCTAACTTTCAACTTATCCAATGATGCAGACAAACATTCTTCAATTAAAATTAGCTTGTTGAGTACAAGCATTGATTGGAAGGAAATAAGTAACATTCATCCCATTTCGCCTGCGGTGAGTTTTTGCTTGTTGCAGATATTTGTTGTAAAACTATATAATTAAATTCGAGCTCTATTATAATTCAATAATTTAAAAAAAACTTTCATTATTGTAGTTGATGCATAATGAAAAAAATACCCTAACACAGGTGCATCAGGTTTAGGTAAAGACAGGTCAGGGTCCCTTAAACCATTATTAACTCCTGGAGGCTCTACGTTTACATTTTATCTCCACAGCTACGACTGTGCTTCCATCAGACACAGAACTATTCCTATAGAATGTATTTCTCAACATTTGTAAGACGATCGACTAGTTCTCATTCCAATAACAAATAGTAATGATGGAGATAGATAAAATAGATTCAATAGTCTGCCATCTAATATTAGCCGCTGGATGTAACTGACAAATGTCAGCGATACTTAGCGAATAGACACAATGTACATTAATGTACGAGTAGGTACTACAATGCTGTACTGAATTCCTGGTTCAAACCTATGTACCTATAATTCTGCAGCTTAGAAATTGATCACCGAAAATATGAGGTGTCAACACGCGTCGCGCTTGTGATGGACTCATTGAGCTCGTGGCTAAGTAGTAGCCGCATGGCTCGTGGCTAAGTAGTAGGCGCATGGCTCGTGGCTAAAGAGAATAAGCTGAGCTTGCCGTGACTCACGCATTAAGCCGTTCCTCACGGCTGTCATTTCTTTCACACATCTTTGACAAACATTACGGGTAGTCAGAAGTCAGAAAGTGGGTAACTGGGTTGTAGAAGGCAGCAGCTCGATGTAAAACTGCTGCAACTGGTTAGACTGGAAGTCGACACCAACGTATTTGGGAAAAGGCTAGGAAGATAATATTCATAGTTGTCAGGATGTGGTAATGCATACCGCAGAAAGAAATAATTTGTATTCGTACGAAACCCTGGGTATACATTTCAGAACAAAACTACTAGTTTTGTAGATCAACCAAAATGTATCCCTTACTTCTCACTAGCACTTTACGGAACATATTATTATTATTTTGGATTTGTTCCAATCGGTTTTTCATTGACACTTTCTCGTTTTAATGACAGTAGACACATCGGTACAGAACTTTGAGATGTTGCTATTTGAATCAATAAGTTTCATTCTTTTGATATACACAATGTAGCTATTAAATCTGCAAAGTTGTACGGTGTAATTATTTTTAATTACCAGCTAACTGTTTTCGATGATCTTCAGGGTTCTATTAATATCAGTCAGGTTAACAGACAATCAAAATAAATTAATTCTCGCGTTAATAATATTAGTTACTCAGACCAAATAATATTAGTTAGTGTAGTTAATTGCAGGCTTATCCCACCTACAGGGAACAAATTCTGAAAGTTGGACACCCAATCGCTGACTGCCACTACGCGGCAATTTTAGCAGCTAATGAGCTCATAATTAGCGGGATTAGTAACTATTGGACTGAACCTTTTGAGAGCGATTGTCATGATTCTATTAAAAGTGACTGAAAGCAAACACTAAACGCACTCATCTGCCTAGCCTTTTCCCAACTATGTTGGGGTCGGCTTCCAGTCTAAACCGGATGCAGCTGAGTACCAGTGTTTTACATGGAGCGACTGCCTATCTGACCGCCACAACCCAGATACCGGGTAACACGGTACCCCTTGGTAAGACTGGTTGTCAGACTTTCTGGCTTCTGACTACCCGTAACGACTGTCAAAGATGTACAAATGACAACCGGGACCAACAGCTTAACGTGCTTTCCGAGGCACGGAGGAGTCTCGCTATGACATAGATGGTCACCCATCCACGGACCGACCGCGCCAAGCGCAGCTTAACCTTTGATCGGTCGAACCGTGTGGCTGTTACTTAGCCACGAGCTCCTCAAAAAAAAAGCCAGGTCCTGACCGGGGGGTTAGACAAGTGGCAAAAACGCTAGTAGAATAGAAAACAAAATGTATGGGAATGAAATTCGTTTACGACTAGCTATCTATCATTCCCATACATTTTATTTTCTACTAGCTTCTGCCAGCGACTTCGTCCGCGTGGAATAGTGGTGCTCCGCTCCTATTGGTGATATATAGCCTATAGCCTTCCTCGATAAATGGACTATCTAACACTGAAATAATTATTTAAATCGGACCAGCGGTTCCTGAGATTAGCGCGTTTAAACAAAATGAAAACATTTCCCTTCACTGCTCTGCTCCTATTGATTATAGCGTGATGAAAAGTATACTATAACCATCTCAGGAGTATGACAAATAATTGTACCAAGTATCGTTAAAATCCGTCGAGTAGTTTTTGTTTCTATAGAGTTTATACAGACAGACAGACAGATAAAAATTTTACTGATTGCATTTTTGTCATCAGTATCGATCCCTAATCACCCCCTGATAGTTATTTTGGAAATATATTTCATGTACAGAATTGACCTTTCTACAGATTTATTATAAGTATAGATAGATTGTATCAGCGTGTTTGCCACTTTTCTAAACCCCCAGACTTGTTATATTCTGATCATTCCACTCAGAATTCTAGAATCCATCATTAGTTTATTAAAGCAGGCCTGTAAAAATGGCTTGGAAATTTTTGAAAAGGCAACTCCCTACCAGCGACTTGCCAGTTGTGTATGAAGTCACATGGGTATCATTCAAGAGTTGCAGCAGCACAATGACGGGAGCCCAACAGTCCATCCGAGTAATTAAAATGTCCGCCCGTCGGTACAGACGCGGGAGACGAGCAATCAGTTACAATATTATGTTGCTAGGAAGTGTCGCTTCCGTGAGACAATTAAAAAGTTTATTCGCGGCGCGCGAGTAAGTTGGGAGTTCAGATTGATCTGATACATTGCCGTGACTTGTTAGCAGTTTCAATTGATCAAAAATTAATACAATATGCCAGTGTTTATTTATTTCTGTTACGTCTTGCATAATATATAGTATACATACTGGGTACCTACTCGTATATAATACTAGCTTTCCGCCAGCGGCTTCGCCCGCGTGGTCTATATGAATTCTAATTAAAGATGAACCGCTCGACCGATTTTGTGCAAATTTCACATAAACCATCTACTAAATAGTCCGAACAAAGCCTAAACATTTGGTTTGGATAGGTGAGCCCGTTCTTGATTACAACGAAAAGTGGCAATGATTTTTATATATATTGATATGGTAAGTGGTCTTCGCTTGCCTCATAGCCACCCTATACACCTACCTTAAAATTCATACTCTCATAGCTATCGGGAGACGCGGATACTGGTAAAGAGTTTATTTAAATTTTCTTTGGATCATTATCTGCTTAGGACCAGTTTTCAGGTTAACTGGATACAGCTGAAAACAACTTTTTGGGTTTTTACATAAACGGCTACCCCAATGTGCAAAATAGTCTTTTATTTCTTTATTTTACGACAGAAAATCGACATGATTTTGCATAGCTTTTGGGAGGATAACATGATTTTTTGTATAATAAGTTTTATCACAGTTCTATTAGGACGTCTGTTGAGTACGGAGCATTCACTGATACAGTGGCACTGTTTAATGCAGGTCTACGGTCAAAAGGCGCTGCATCTAAATAAATGGAGCACATTGGTTAACGATGGGCAGCAGCCGTCCCGCTGGCTGCCAATGCAAACAGATAGAAATAATACCCACAGCACGCAAGCGAGCCACGGGAGTTATACAATGAGAGCTTTGTGGGAAATCTCGGGAAATGCAAATGTACACAGTTTAGAATTAGCCTGAGTAATGTTAATCGATCAATATTTATTACACGAAATATAGCGGGCAAACGACTTTTATTGAATTATTCTAGTTCAATCTAGAGGTGTATTTCAATATACTATGTAAGTTTCATATAAATATGAGTGTCGTTTCAAATTAGAGCGTTCTTAGTGATTATTAAAAAATATTTGGGTATATTGTTCTCATCAAATGTGTAATACTAAATTAATTATTTAAATGCCATATTAAAGATCATACACAAATGCACCTTATTCCCATACAGGACCGCGCCGACCCCTGGCAGCGCCTGTGTGCGAAACCTATGAAGCGCCTCTTTTTTAACCGACTAAATAAGGAAAAGGAAGTCGACTATGTTTTGTGTTTGTTACGCCAATACTCCACCAATTATGAATTGATTTTGATTATTCTTTTTTGTTTGGTAAATCATACCTATTTCAATGCAGTAGCGTAGCTAGCCTTTTAGGGGCCCCGTATCAACTTTTGCTCGGGGCCCTAGTATCAGACTTGGGCGAAGCCCTAATAGATGTTAGACTTTTCATAAAATAAACAAAACCTTTCGCATTTTAATAAAATAAATAAACTCTATGTTGCTAGAAAATCTATGTTATATTTTAGATAGATAAGAATTTGATGTTAGCTAATCATCATTAGCCTATGTTTATATTGGCTTACTTTTAAATGCCTCACCTTACGTATAGAATATCGCCCTGTACTCGGCTTGATACTCGTATTCAACTTCGGCCGCAGTCCGTCTATCTGCTGCAGATAGTCACTTAACTCTATCTTTCTGATAGGCTTTTACACGTTTGCGTATAGTGTGGTCTCCACTGAACTGAAGAATTCGTTTACCCCAAAGCTCGTCGGTTTTTTAACAAATAAGGCCCAGGCGCGGATCCAGGATAGTAGAATATATAGAGCGCGACCGAAGCGAGCGCGAATTTTTTTAACAATTTCTGCGGACTTTTCACCAATTAACTTTTTTTAAGTAGCGAGCGCGAGCGAAGCGAGCGCCTTTTAACATGATAATATTATTTGGAATAATATTTTTCAATCAATAGTAACAAAATCAAAATTTGAAAAGAAATATAAATACGTACGTAATTGAAAGCGCGAGCGTGGCGAGCGCGAATTTTTTTTTAGCATAAATATAAAGGGAATAATATTTTTCAATAAATGGTAACAAAAACAGAGTCCGAAAAGAAATACAAATATCTACGTAATCGAAAGCGCGAGCGAAGCGAGCGCGAATTTTTTTTAACATGATAATTATAGGGAATATCGTTTTTCAATAAATAGTAACAAAAACAGAATCTATTAATAAATTATATTCGTACTTAATCGGAAACATGAGTGCTTTTTTAACATGATAATTATATTTTTTCAATAAATTGTAACGAAAACAAAATCTGAAAAGAAATAAGAATACGTAATTGAAAGCGCGAGCGAAGCGAGCGCGAATTTCTTCTTTAGCGAGATGATTATGGGTAATAATATTTTTTTGATGATGCCTTGATTGATGATGTTGCCCGTATTTTATTTATTTAGTTTCCGAAGATGGGAGAATTTTTCGCTAGTTCAATATGAGGTTGGCTAATCAGGTTTTGGGGGCCTCTGGGTAGCTACGCCTCTGCTCACGCTTTTATTTAAGTGATAACTGTAACAAATTAAAGCTTATGTTGCTTTTCCGCAAAAACAATGAAATATTCTTACATTCTGTGTAGGTTTATGTAAATACTTAGGAGAGCTGAGCTATTGAGGCTACTAAATTTTTTTACTTTTGTAATTGTTTTGGTTCTTTCGCTCGTTAAAATTGGGGAGTCCCCGGTGACCACATTTCGCTCGCGTCGCATCGCATCGGATTGCGTTGATAAACTCATCCACGCCTTTGTAATAAAATAATCGCCTATTGTAGCGACTGCGGTGGTTCTTTTGATTTTAATGCAGAGCTCGTTCAATTCATGTAAACTAAAACCCGAAACGTAAACAGTGCTTGGGTTAATTCAAATAGTGTAAAATTAAACCACAATCATAAATATTGTCTTGGGAGACTTGTATCTACTTAGTCATCGATGCTCAACTATGAGAGAATATGTTGTTAAGTGACAAAAATAATGTTAATAACTGGCGCTGGCATTTCATCCGGCGCCCCTACTGCCCTGGCGCCTGTGTGCGCCGCACACTTCGCACACAGGGGCGGCGCGGCCCTGTTCCCATAAACGTAGTAACGCAAATAATAAAACACAATAACATATTATTAGTAAATTATGCACAAAATAATGATCAAATGGCAAAAATAAAAGTAAAGTTTTGGTGAAAAATCTTGAATATAAACGTTATATTGTTACCTTATTTTGTTTACTAGATATAGCGAGCGAGCGGCGCGCGCGCCTCTCCGCCGATGCGCGCGAAACGTAGCTAAAATTACATGTGCTTGTAACACTATCGAGTCTATCGTTCTATTTTCGAGTCGGGGGCCGCAGCGCCACCTAGCGCGGGCACTCGGCAAACCGCTGTAAACTTCAGCTGATTATTATCGATCGTTAAAATGTTTGATTGAAAGTGTTCCTTTGCGTTAATTGCTTTTGTGTCGGTCATATTTTATGTAGATTTAATTATTAATTAATTATGTTTTCTCTTATTTAATTATTACATTTTTTATATTGTAGTTAGACACATTAATATTCTATATTATGACTATCAACTTTTTTTAGAAAATGGGCAATGCCATTGTGGACTAACAGCATCTGGGTAAAAAGTGAAAATTATGCTCGCGAATACACGGGTCTTCTTTTGAAATGACAATGTGACTTGGCTATAGTAGAAACATACAATACCTAACTATGTTTTAAAAAAATTAGGAATCGACATCGTTTTTGGATACTTACAAAGTACCTACGTATAGATTTTTTTATTGAACCTTAAAATTAAGAAACCGTCTTACATCTACCAAACATAGCGTAAGCTAATTATCTTCCTCACAACTTTGAACGTCTCACAAAATACAATAAACACCGCGAAGAAACTGCACTTACATAGAGATTGTCGAGCTTTAGGGGTTCAAATACCAAAGTTTATGGATTACGAGCGTCAAGTCTGACCTTTTACATTATTAAAGTGTCGCGACCTGAAGAACGATGCCTTACAAAATGTTTCAAGAATATCAACTTAACGCGCCTGTTGCTCTCATATTTTTATTAGGCGCTATAGTTTTTCTTTTTTAATCTATGCGTATATAGGCCTATATATTGTTCCACTGCTGGGTACAGGCCTCTTCTCATACAGAGAAGGCATCGATCACCACGCTTGCTCAAGGCAGATTGGCTATTTCGTCCTTTTTAAGCCCAGATTCCCTCACGATGACTTCCCTCGCCGTTTGTCAATGGTATCTAAGATACACATATAAAGTACTTATGACTTTAGAAGAGTCATATTGGTCTTGCCAGCTCTGCCTAACCACTAGGCCCGTAATAAAAAGTTTAATTATTTTTTAATTAAGTAAGTAAACTAATTATCTTAATTACAAACACATGTGAACTAGTAAGATAAAATCTAAACACTAAGTTTCAAAGTGCCATTTTCCTACCAGGAATTACCCAGCGCTCCGGCTTGTACCTACAACAAAGCAAAGTTTGTCGCTGTACTTGCATAATCCATAATATAATATAATATAATGTGTACTGTTTTTTAAGCTGATATAATAAGCTGGAATATGGTTTGAGGTAAAGCCTGTTTTGGTGATGCTCTTATACGGGTAGACTGTTTAAAAATTCTTATTTTCCGACACAAAATTAAAAATGCTAGTGAGTAACTCTGGTAAAATAGGTCCCTAATAGGACCTGGAATCGCCTGCTTTCTATGACTGCGACATACATATCAATAGCTAATTATCCAGATACGTGATTTATTTATCAGAGCAAAGCTAATACTAGCTTAAAAGAATGTACATTATCTTCAGCCCAGTGTCTAAGGTCCGCTAACAATGTCGTGTATTGTGCAAGCGTCAGTCACGAGACATTTTTTCCCAGTTTCGTCGTATGTATGCTAATTGACCGGCCGGCGAGTTCGGGCGGCGCACCACGACCAGATGGAACCATGAATGACGAGCTGAGAGCACCGAGTACATCCTTTACTAGTATTATACAATCGAAAGTAACACTGTCTGTCTGTAACGCTTTCATGGTAAAACGACTGAACCGATTGAGTTGAAATGTGGCATGTTTATCATTTTTTTATTTCGTTTAGGCTTAATAACAAGCACTTTTTAAGAAAATCAAAAAAATATATATTTAGTTGCCCATTCCAAAAAGTAGTTTCCTATGGAAAAGAACGGACAAGAAAGTCCATGGTTACTTTTTTTTAAATAAGTTAAAACAAATTGTCATGTAAGTATAGGTACTATACTATACTAATAATGGCATTCGAAGATGATATAGAATCGAAATTGAAAAAAGAAGGTAGAAAGTCTATTTGATAGTTGCTTAAGTAGGCTTAGCTAGGTTTTAATTTTTGTGTCGAAGACAAATGCAATCAACATTCGAAAGTAAAAATGAAGAAATATTTATATGGAGATAGTTTGAACCCTAAGGAACCTTCGTCTAAATTCAGGTTTCTCGGTTTAGCCGTTTTACTGTGACGTGAAGCGTAACGAGGAACGACGGACTAACTGACAGTGCCACTTTCGGATTTATAATATGGATAGAGGATCTTAATAATACCTGCACGAGTGGATAAATGAAGGTCATGTACTGTTCATTCCTTACCGAGAAGCTCGCAAAGCACGCAGCATTTACCCCGGGCACCTTCTGATTAATACCTTCACCTAATTCGTAGATTTATTACATGCAACTGTGACTTTCATTACGAGTTTTGAAAAGACCAAATGGCTGATAGTCGTTGTTTTAAACAGTGCCTAGGTTATAGAGGTCTGAGGAAGTCGCTTCGCCTAAAATATACTGATATTCAGTAGCACCTATTTAGCCTAAAAGAAGACATTAGTCTAAATTGAAATACGCTAGACAGGCCATCATCATAAACTTAATTTAATTGTTATTAAGTGAATAATACAACAGATGCTTTCATACTATAAACTAAAAGTTTCACAACATTACGTTCAAAATTCATAACTAGCATTAATTTAACTTGACTGTGTAGTTTGTGACCCGAAGTGACTCTCAGCAGTGAAATGGGTTCATTGTGTAGTTACTTTGTTGCAAACACTAATGTCTAGGCCCTAGGCATTATGTGTAGTCTATATTTGGTTCTAAGTCCATATAATAGTACCTATAGACTTAAATATAGTTTGCTCTCAAATTAGTACAAACTATTTAAATATGAAAATTACCTAATATAAAAAATTACGTAACCAAAAACTTTCTATTTTTCAAATTATACAAATGTTCTGGATATTTTTATACGTTTTTATAATGTGCTGATACGAGTAATTTTAATTATAAACACAATAGCAATAATTAATTATATACATAATCTACTGCACTCATTTATAAACACTATAATAATATAATTATTGTATTTACCACTCAACTGTCATTGGGTGCATTATATTTTGATCTACTTGTACAACATTGAAGGTTTGCTCACTATAAAAAGACTGAAAGCTTCCTGACATACTGCCTATTACCTTTCAGAAGATATTTTTGACATAATATTTTGACTCTTTCTTTGTTCTTAGTTTAAAATTTCCCAAAATAAATGCTTTCTATAAAGCAGACACGAAACCTAAATTATATAAATCTAATGTAGGTACGTTAGGTATTATTAGGTAACAAAAGTAAAATCAATTTTATTTTCAATTTAAATCTAAAAGGTACCTACTCCACCCACATACGACCTTTAGTAAATGGAAAAGAAAAAAAAACAATTCAAACATTTAATAGTTGGTACTTAGTAAAACGATCTAGTTTTTACTGGCAAAATCGTTTAATGTCCCTACCCTACAAAATGAAAGCAAAAATTGTCTGTTTCAAATCCGTATTACAGTTTTAGATGCAATTGCAAAAAAATGCGTTATACTTCGCATCGCCATAAACTACCTACACAAGAATAGTTGGGGAGTCAGCTAGGTGGTTCCAAGGCGTACTTGAGATTGCCCACATCTAGGCAGGGAAGCAATCGGTGCTCCGCTCCTATTGGTTTTAGCGTGATGAAATATAGCCTATAGCCTTCTTCAATAAATGGGCTATCTAACACTGAAAGAATTTTCAAATCGGACCAGTAGTTCCTGAGATTAGCGCGTTCAAACAAACAAACTCTCCAGCTTTATTATATTAGCATAGATATATACTGAAAGATATTTTTTTAGATTTCACAGCGTTGCCATTTAACGTCAATTTTATTGTTTTTTTTTCTTTCTGTTTAACTAAAGACTGCAGTGAACACATAAATATATAAGTTTTACTTCGTAAGATACCGCAGGGGGTAAGGTTTCTTAGACTGAACAGGATAGCCATCAGAATTGTTTTATATTCTACCCTACGTGAATATTAAAGATTGAGTAGGTCTCAGAGTACAAGCGGAGACGATGGCGATGGCGGTGACCACGATAGTTTAACTTTGACGTTTCAAAGTTGGATTGTTTAGTTCAAATTAATTGTTATTTATTGCTGAAAATATTAAAAAGTAATGCTACGTCATGTGACTTATCGAAAAGTGGTTTCTGGCGGGGAACTACGAAAGGATCTTTCATTGTTACTTTTTATTGCGGTTACCTTGATTTTTATAGTGTTTGGCAGCTTTAAAAAATATTTTTATCTGAAGATAGATCTACTTCCTAATCTAAGTTACTGCAGTAATCATCCTACCCAGTCAGTGACGTCTAGCCAGCAACTTTGGAGAATAGATAGAGATGTTTTTTAGGTACCTAGGTAGATTTGGGTAAGTAAGTATACTTGCTCAAATTGAAAACAACAAAGTTTGGGTAGCGATGTAATGAATTATTCGCAACAGTCACACAGAAGATCAATCATTTAACATTACTGCGAGGAAATTACATTATGCTAATTTAGAGAAACTATACCTTACCTTATTAATTTTGTGGAAAACTTACGATTCCTCTTTAAAATCGGCGCATTGAGGTACCTGTGTGAGATTTGGCGTAACCTAAGGTTTATACAGAAAATTAATCTAATATAATCTTATTTCAAGACCATATTCAATCCTTTAAAATATTTTTTTTTATATAAGTCAATAATAGTCATCATCATCAGCCTATATAATGTCCCACTGCTGGGCACAGGCCTCTTCTATTACAGAGAAGGCGGATTGGTGATTTTAGACTTTTTAAGTCCAAGTTTCCTCACGATGTTTCCTTCACCGTTAGTCAGTGACGTCTAAGATATACTTAGAAAGTACATATGACTTTAGAAAAGTCACATTGGTACTTGCCAGGTTTCGAACCTGCACACTAGTACACGAGAGGCAGGTGCCTTAACCGCTAGGCCACCACGACTACAAATAATTACAACGAATAGTACAAAATAATAATTATTGTTTATTTAAATAGAAATAGTGCCATGCGCGCTTAACATACAATACTTATTTTTTTTAATTACCTAAATGTTTATTAATGAAATATTTTTTTCTATAAACTTTCTTACCTTATTATTGTTTACATTTACATAATAAATAAATCTGTGAAACAACAGTAAAAATATCTCATCTTTATACAAAATTCTGAAACGCCAACATAATACTTGTATTCGCACCTGTCATTACCGGACTTAATGATTCCACCGGCGCGGATCGTCATTTTAACGGCACGCCGCGTAAACGATGACGCGACGCTTATCAGCGGTTATCACCCCGCGAGCCTCGCACCTCGTGCCCGCGACCAGTCGCGCGTCCACGCTTGTCTCAAGCGCACGTCGACCCGCGCTCCGCTGCCGCCCCGCTGGCTCCCGTAACCACACAACATCACCCGTAAGTGTCAACCCTTCACCAGTCCGCGCATTACCCCTCGGCACCTCGACCGGCCAACATCACAATACAACCGGGCTGAACTAATTACGGTGTTAAGTTTTCCTATTACTTTTTATTGTTTGTAGTCTACAGCTCGTCGTGACCGCACTGTTACTCCATAATTTTGGAGAAAATTGAGAATTTTCTTGAACGTTACATGACTCACTGGAAACGCACCAAGGCCGCATCATCCCAAAGCAAATTTGTCGATCTTAGTGTATCAGGTCGGATATTCTTATCGTGTTAGATGCCTCTTGCCGAATGCGCTATCGTTTGTCGTGAAATCCGTTGCTTTTCGTCACAATTTCGTAAAAGACAAACATTGGTCGTGATGTCCTCACGAAGCGGGGAAGTTGTACGGACGCTGGCTCACAGCTGCAAGTGTTCGCTGAAAGTGTCAGCCAATGTTTATGACTGATGACGTGACGGGGCAATGCAGCCGGTATACTAATATTGACGGTGAGACTGGAACCTGCGACGATTTTTTCGAGGTTGCTTTCCAGTGGCAAGAATTTTCGTGAGATAAATGTCAGCGTGCGATACGGTGAGCCACTGTAAACACTGCGTTACGTGTGTGCTTGGCAGTTGCTAGCCGACACTAAGACCATTCTGTCGCTTACTGAAACCTCGTCAGTTCTGAATAACCGATGTCTTAACAATTTTAACACTTCAGTGAAGGCGTTAAAGGGTAATTGTGTTGTTTAAAATCGTAATTCAAGCAATATTAGTGAGAGTTGTAAGAGGTAGACCGCATTTATCATCGTTCGGAATAAATCAGTTGTTACTGGCTGTTGTTATTGTAGTATTAGTAATAGTTATAGTCTATTGTGTTGCCCGCCTATTAGTTTGTAGTGTCGTGAATGTCGCTACAAAGTTGAAAAGATCTGAGCCATGAATGCAGCGCACGAGTTCGGCTGTAGTTCAATTTTCATATTTCGTGGTTCATTGGATAAAAACACTTTTTCTAAACTAACTCACACGGCGGTTTTGAATTACCTCTATGCGTAGAACATTGAAAGTGATATTATATTAAATTTATCGTCCGTCAACTAAAGAGCCTTGTTTACATTCAAATGTAAACAAACAAACAGATTATAACCAGTCTTACATATAATCGTATGACGGTGACGGTGTGGACGAGGCAGAGGGGGTGGAGCTCGTTGCGAGCTGCGGGCGGGGAGGGGGGCAAGGTCCATTCTTTTATGATTCGTTCACTAGAACAGCTGTTTTTCTAACAATTAAAAGGTTATGTTTTTAGAATCGTCTTTTTTTTTACACATTCTTTGCGGCAGTCTTTACCTACAAACATTTCTTACAATCTGTGGCGTAGAACGGATGCGCTCGCGCATCTATCTTTAAGTTTGATAACTTTAATTGACTCATTTGCTTTAATCTAAATTTAAGAATTCAAGTATTGATTGACTTTAAATTGAATAGGAATAACCACATCATGACAATACGTTATTTTTGGAACTCTGCATTATTTATTGCCGGTATTTACCTGCTGATTTCTTAGTTATGTGTCATTTGTATTTATTGTTTTTACGAAAATATGTAGCAGTGATGAAGAACATTATTATAATTGTTATTTGAATGATATTTGATAACCGCAGGGCTCGGAGGAGCTCGTGGCTAAGTAACAGTAGCAAGGGTCAAGCTGCGCTTACTTCTGTCAATCCTTGGCTGGGTGACCATCTATGTCATACCTATTCTCGTGTAGATCTATGACTTATTAGGGGTAGTCAGAGACCAGAAAAGCTGACAGCCAGTCTTACTAAGTAGATATCCTATTACGTGTACCCGGTAACTGAGTTATAGAGGTCAGATAGGCAGTCGCTCCATGTAAAACACTGGTATCCTAAGCGGCAGTCTAACCGGGTAGTAGCTGCATCCTAACATAGTTGAAAAAGGGTAGGCAGATAATTAAAGATATAGGAAAAATAGAAAACTATTGTCATAATCACATCTGTCCGCAGATTTGTTAACATTTTCGCTTAAGATTATTGTGTCAAAATTCTAAATAACGAAATCTACAGACAGACGTGAGAGGGAGTAGACCTGTCTGAAAGAACTTATTGGAGAAGCGATAGAACCTACCGGGATTGCGGGATGTTCGAAAGAATTACGGCGCTCCCGGAACAAAAAGGGGATGGAAGGAACATGGATGCGTTTCCGAGTTAGGCTGCCGATGATGATGATTGTTTGTAGAATGCGCTAATACAAGTGCCGCTGGAAACGGCTCGTTATCAGGCTTGTTCACGAGACGATAATGCTTGGCGGTTGTAACGTGATAATGGATAACTGATCGACGCGCATCTCCTTACAATCTGATAAGCGCTCCATGTCAAGTGGCCGAGTGACGTGTTCGGCATTAAAAACAGATTATAAAAATATCGATACTGTTGGCGTCGTGTTCAAATCTCGCGCGAAACATTTTAATTTAATATGATTTATAATTTTATATATTAAAATATTTTTTTTCTTTTAAATCAATTACCTACAGGTTCTTAAAAAATATCAATACCAGAAGCATCTAGATTCTGCGTGGTTCTAAAAAGTGCGTCCTATGGAGAAGGAACGGCAAGAAGCTTTATAAAATGTACTTGGAGGAAACGAGATAATAGTTCAATAAATAGTGAATCTAACGTCTTTGGATCTCGTCATTATGCTGATTGTAATGCGTAATGTTGTCATCTCGTTGTGTTAGATAGTGTATCAGTAGTAATGTCACGCAAATCGGTTTCGGTTACAAGTGTTTGATGTTATCTAAGCCGTTCAATTTATCATAGATATCGTATTCTCTTCCGATTGTATCAATATACTTGAAAACTTGTTCTCTAGCTACTTTATTCCTTGCTAGATAGCTACTCGCTACTTCACTCGCTTATTAGCTACGTCCCAGGTTTCACCTATCACCATACCAAATATTTTCTAAATCGGTTTAGTGAAAGGGTGACAGACATACAGAATTCGCGACGTGCCAAAGCAGGAATATATTAGTTGTGGAAAAATGACGGTGTGCTATACGGCATTAATGGGTGTGTCTCGCTCTCATACCTGAATAGCGATTGCAAACATACTGGGGAAAAATAGGTGAAAAAGCTTTCTGTACAATTAATATTGTTTACCAACTGATAAGATGATAGGCGTTATTCTCTTAGATCGCGATGAGGAAGACAAAGATTAAGTATTCAAGTTCGTGACTTTTACGGTTCGATAAACTTGAAGAACGCTATTACGCAAGTAAATGATGCTTCAACTGTAGCCTTTGACAAAACACGGCCAGTTGCTAGTGAACAGTAACACAATCGTCAAATATTTCGGTCTTTACGATACCATAGCGAATAACCAGTAATGCAGTACAAAGCATAACATTCACTACATGTTAATTACTGACTGTGTTTGTCACTAGCTTCACGCTACAGGCACCAAAGGATGCTTGATAGTTCCGACCTCCCCAGAGGCGTCAGCGTAGTGTGTTACGCTGACGACACGCTTGTCCTGGCGCAGGGGGGGTCGTACCAATTGGCGGCCGACGCGATGACACGCGGGGTTGCAACGGTCGTCGATAGGATCCGGCGGCTGGGTCTCGAGGTGGCTTTGCACAAGTCCGAGGCCATGTGGTTCCATGGCCCTCGGAATAAGCCACCTGTGGGATTCCAGCTTATGGTGGGAGGGGTTCACATCGGCGTCGAGTCGACGATGAAGTACCTGGGACTCGTCCTCGATAGCCGGTGGAACTTCGTTGAGCATTTCCGACGTTTGGCTCCCAAACTAGAGAGGGCCGGTGCCGCCTTTAAGCGGCTCCTGCCCAATCTGGGGGGTCCAAACGCCTCCTGCCGGAGGCTCTACGCGGGAGTCGTGCGATCCATGGCCCTTTATGGGGCTCCGGTGTGGGCGGGTTCGGTGGCGCGTCGAGGCACCCGGTATCTGAACCCGCCCGAGAGGGCCATGGCCATAAGGCTCATTAGGGGGTATCGCACGATCTCCCGCGAGGCGGCGGGCCTCCTCGCCGGATTGCCGCCGTGGGATCTGGAGGCGGGGGTCCTCGCGTGCCTGTACGAGTGGCGCGCGACGGCCCAACGCTGGGGCGAACCTCCGCCGCCGCGGCAAATCGCGGCTTGGCGGACGGAGCTCCGGCGTGATCTCATGGCGGAATGGAAAGAGCGGCTGTTGCAACCCAATGCAGGGCACGCCGCAATCGCGGCGGTAAGCCCCTCTTTGAGGAGTGGCTAGGGAGACGCCGCGGCGTCCTCACCTACCGCCTGACGCAGGTCCTCACCGGGCACGGAAGCTTCGGGAGGTTCCTGCACAGAATCGGGCGGGAGGAAACGCCCGGGTGTCACCATTGTGTAGATCGCCCGGAGGATACGGTGGAGCATACGGTGGGGGTTTGCCCCGCTTGGGCGGAGCACCGCCGTGTCCTCGTAGGGGCGATCGGCGGCGGCGACCTCTCGCGTCCGGCCCTGGTTCAGGCCATGGTCCGGAGCGAGACGGAATGGGACGCCGTCGCCTCCTTCTGCGAAGCAGTAATGCTGGAGAAGGAGGCGGCGGAACGCGTGAGGGAGCGACAGGCCTCACGCCCCAGCCGCCGCAGGAGACGCCACGGGCGTCGGGAGCCGCGAGACGACTCCCGGCCACCGTAGGCGCGGGGCTGCGGACGGTGAGCTATGGGTGGCTCGCCGTCCGGCAAGGACCAGACCCGCGTCGACGGCGCGTTCGTGTTCCACGCGCGCCTCAAGGAGATGTCAGCATCATTGACGGGGCCCTCCCCCAGGGCCATAGCCTGCCGGGGCTGCGGGACGTTCGAAAGAGATACCGCGCCCCCGGAATACAAAAGGCTGAGGAAGGAACATGGATGGGTTTTAGTCAGTAAGAGTCTGACACTCCCACCCGCCCCACCCACGGCGGGAGGGGTCATTTGATGATTTCCCATACGAAAAAAAAAAAAAAAAAAAAAGGATGCTTGATAGTTTATTTTAAGGTGTCAGAAAATTAAATTACTTATCCTATAATTTCTCTGTTTATACCCGTACCTAGTATAAGTTGAATGCTATTAACCATTCCATATTTTATGTAAAATTATACCTATCTACATAAAGAAACAATCAATAAACACAAACAAGTCTGCTTTAGTACCTACCTAATTAATTATGTTCCTATTAAATTAATGATTACTCAGACAGGTGCGTGTGATTCGGAGACAGTAACATAATGATTAAAGTCTGTAAGTAATCTAGCACATTGGATATTTAACAAAAATCCCTGGCAGCCACACAATCCTGTGGGCGTAGTATTAGCATATTGTACACGTATTACTGCGGCAATGTCCCGGGGGTACTACACGCGACGTACTCTATGCCATCTTTACAATTTAGGGACTTAGACATTTTTGGCTTGATTAAGTTTTCTTCAGTCCCTAGAGACTGGCTTTGTCATGCGACATGACGGTCTAGGCCATTGTTGAGAGACTGTTGGTATAAGTATCGCCCTGTAAGGTTGTTGGGCAGACAGAAGATTTGGCTTGATACTCATAATAAGTATAGTTCAAAAATAAGTTGACAAAACATTCCTGTCGTATCAAAATATTCCTGTCGTGGATGCGTGGCGTACACGGATTCATGCGCTAACAGCGAGAATAGTTTCTAGTTAGATTTTTATAGGTGGGTTTTAAGTTTTTAGACTGTAATTAGTATAAAAAAAATTAGGCATCAAAATCCGCATTGCTGTCATCGAGAATCGTGCCCAAAAGGCTGGCTGCATTGCCATATTTGCCACGTTGGATGGCAATGCTGATTCTTTGACCGATATAGTTGTTATATATTCAATATAACTTGGCATACTAGAATAACAAGTAAAAGTTCGCTTTTAAGCCCATCAAAGTATGCTGAATATGCATTTCATAAAAGCGGATAGATGTCAAGTGCAATGGCTGTTTCGATCGACCTCCCGCGCGCCACTCCGATATAAAATGAGCACAAAATCGTGTCCACAAGTGTGTGTAGGTCTGTCTGTCGGTACATGGAACACATTCCGTTCATTGTAGCGGCTATACAAATACTCATTGTGATAACAAAATTTGATAACCCGGAAATAGTGATACTGTGATAGGCCTTGTGGAAGTAAGGCTTATCATTATTTTAATTCTATTTAATTGCATGTCAGGTGCACTACTGATTAATAGAGTTACTATAACATTATTAATCAGATAAGTGTCCTGAATAATGGTTGAGTAACAGTTATGAAAAAATCTTTAATTTCTTAGCTTAAAAGTTTTTAAGTTTTTTTTTACTTTTCATGTAAATATTTAGTAGGTACCTAACTATAATGAAAGTGAAGTTTAACCGAAAACAAAAAAATCAGTAAAATCAGTAGGTTCTACGAATTGTAATTCATATTTTTAACCGACTGCTTAGCACCTCACATAAATTTGCAATTAAAACTTTCCTTGTTAGCCATATCCAGACCTCGACATACAAAGAACTATTATTCATACTCATACCTTAAAGACAGCTCAAACAAAGTATGGTTTCCAAGGGCGATACGGCCGAAACTGTAATAAGCTAAACAGCGGGCTGTACCGAAATCCGTGAGCCTATCGATTGTGTCCCAATGTCACGCCACCAGTAATAGGCTTAGCCGTCAGCCGGCTCGTCGGAACTGACCACTTCCTAACTTAGTCGTTCTAAATATTGCATGGCCCGAAGGTTTTTCGCATTAAACTCTTATTTGACCTAGAACGGTTGCAATATGAATAACCTATTGAAATCTTGTAAAAAAACTAAAGTAAAATTGCATGCATGCAGATGCATGAAACAAGAAGATATCCCTGCCGTGGTCGCATGCATTTTTGGGATAACTAAAGTAAATATGCACGCGAGCATCTTCCGGAATATTTTCTTTCTAAAATTCCTTTGTTCTTGCAACTATTAAGGGTAATTAAATCATAGTTATTCGTCTGCTGACCGTTCACAGCAGGTCTGCTAGCATCCAGTGTAAATCTTAGTTTAGTCAAATAATGCTCAAAAACCCCACGGTTATTCCCACTAGACCATTAACCATGAATGAGGTATCAACATAATAAAAAATACATTAAATTTTGTGAAGCGGAAGGAAAATCTATCAGCTTGTACATGTAGGTCCTTATGTAATATTAGATAAATAAATTTTCCTGTTAACTATTCCAACATTTCTTATTAATATTGATATACGTCTTTTTAAGTTTTACCTGTTGGGTGAAGTTTCATTGAGTTTTATTATTATTATTGTTTATTAAAATGTATAGTTATCCTATACACATTTTGAACTTTTGCATAGAATTATGAATAAATATCGAACAAAATGTATGGGAATGACATTCGTTTACGACTCTGGATTCTGGAGATCTGTCATTCCCATACATTTTGTTTTCTATTTTACTAGCGTTTTTGCCACTTGTCTAACCCCCCTGTCATCTCCCATCTCACACTACTTCAATTAACATTACCTACTTATCAGACATAGGTACCTACAGCATTTTTTGTGAATTGGTATAATTATCTCTGTGCAGTGTAATGAAATGTAAACGATTTAATCTGCCCACATTTTTTTAAACTTCATTCAGACTGACACACTTTTTTTTTGTGAAAATAGTACTATCAGCAGGTCTAGTGAAACGATGTGATAACTGCTATGACGCATCTTACATAACACTTGATGTACACTACAGGAAACATGTAACAACTATTGTTTACGTGCCTATTACACAAATGCATACATATCCTTATTACAGGTGTATACTTAGCAATAATTAACTTATTAATAACTTGACTCATTTTCTCTTCATAAATCCTCTCATTATCCTCTAACATCAACAACATTATAATATTGTCTACCACACACGACATACGACGCCATCTTTGAAATGCAGCCTCTTTTACACATGTATTTATTTAACGCAATGAGCTGACTCGAATCGAACACTCTTGAGAAAACCGGCCAAGTGCGTGTCGGGCCACGCGCAGTAGGGTTCCGTAGTAGGTCTCAGTTAGTCGACTATAACTCTGTAACCGGTTATGCCTACTTAGCCGTGATAGTTTTCCTTGTAAGTTCATTACATATGCTACGTCTGTGATTTTTTTCACATTTCTAGGTACAGCCATTCAAAAGTTAGAGGGGGGGGGTAACTCGTATCGAACAAAAAATTTCACTTAAAATCTAGATATTTCGCAAATGGCTCGCTTAACCGAAAAATGATCTTCACACACCCATAATATTTTTGAAAGACCTATCTAACGATACCCCACACGAAGGGGTACGCGATAAAAAAAATATTCATCCCTACTTTACATGTTTGGGAGCTACCCTAAAAAAAAATATTTTTCAAAATTTTATTTTACCACTTTCTCGGCGTAATCAATATACATATTCATACCAAATTTCAGCTTTCTAATAACAAAAACCACGGAGCTATGCCGCGGACAGACAGACAGACAGACAGACAGACAGACAGACAGACAGACAGACGGACAGAGCGAAACTATAAGGGTTCCTTGCCGGACTACGGAACCCTAAAAATGACACACATTTGCGTGTAGCAATCGTGGCTCGTCATTGGTCGGTGGTGACGTGCTCCGTGATTAACCAATCAGTGGCTAGTTAGTGCTGGGTGACGTTAAGATACCTATTAGCGGCAATATTTGAATGAATTCACCTCTGTGTTGAAAATTAAAGAATTTTACTAAATTGTACTAAACTTTGTAGGATAGTTCTGCTATGATCCGAAAAGGAGTTCCGTTCTATATCTCCGAAGATCATGATCAAATCATGCAAAAAAATCTATGGGACTGACTACCTGGGATCTTTACCCTATCAAACAAATTTCCAAATTGGTCCAGGCGTCTTCGAATAATCGGGGAACATACATAAAAAAAAGATTTTTGGAAGTCGGTTAAAAATTAAAGCTGACGCCTACTTGAAGGAAAACATACCAAAAATCGTTGAACCGAGATGTTTCTTCTGGCGAAAATGATATAAAGTGTCAGTTGTTACAATCAACAGGTAGGTAAGCAAGCGGAACTGTATCTGCCAGCAGACCATTTCAATTCACTGTGCATCTGCACTTAGTTATAAAATTAGCTAATGACGAATTCGCAGTGTCACGTGACAGACAGATCAGAAGATACAGTCGGTGCTTTGAAAAGATACTAAAGAAAGAAAGCACGAAGATAAAATAAGGAAAGAAGTGAACTAAGTTTCAACTAATAGTAAATCTATTGAAAACATGCATGTCGACTAAAACGATTTCTATTGTACTTCAGATGACTAGGCAATACTAGCCTTCTGCCATAAGCATAAAATTTTATTTTGCGTAAATCTATAGTCACGCGACATGAGGCCATTGACCGTTTTCAGAGTAAGTAACTACTGTTACGCAATGTTCGTAATACGTTACGCGTTGTGTACCAGTTATTCACATAGCTGTTACACCGGGTACGCAATGGTTTTGATACACAATATTTTATGTCATTATTTCATGCTGTGCATAGAACAGTTTTAACGGGAGGAATACTCAAGCGACGGTTGTATTCGTTCGTAAACTCATTATAACCACGTTTTCTCTTACGTTGAGAGCTAGGCGAGGGGGATGGTCCATTTCATCGAGCTATAGTAACCATGCTTGTTCATCACAAAGACATTTTTAGTACCTACCTACAAAAATCCAAAACCCATTAATTATTTCCTTTATGTTTTTGAGCAATCCAATCTGGTACCTTAAAATGAAGATGATAGTAGATAAGGTTTTTTTGTATCGAGAGCACAAACTTGGCACTAGATCGGGATATGATCATTTATAGCCAGTCTTCTTCTGATGAAGAAGCAGAAGCTATGTTGTAAGTAGGTACTATCTTAGCTAAGAATAATAACAACCATTTAAACTCACACAAAATTTAGCATCATACAAGAAAAACACAAACGTCAGAGCGCAGGTGACCTATGTTTCGCGATAACCTACAAAAACGTACACAATTTAAGTGACAATAGAGTTACAACTGTAGTATTTATTGTTGACTTAGCTATCTATTCCAAACAACGTACAATGGGGCAGGAAATCCCGAACATTAGCATCATAATGTAGGCCTACCCCAACCGGTGGCGCGGTGACTGATACCATCGCCAACTCGTCTTAGTGATTAGTATTTTTAATGTTCAATTGTTTTTACTTACTGATAAAGGTTCATCGACAGTGTGATGTCGTAATTTACACTAGACAATGAGTAAGTTTAACTAAGTAAAAGAGTTAGGTTTTATCCTATAAAATAAAGGTGCGTTTAGACACGTGGTAAAATTCGGGGGCTACCGTCCAAGGTGAGACGGTGAGAAATTCAGATGGGTATCAGTAAAAATTATCCATGGATATTCCAACGTTCATGAAACATGTAGCATCAATAAAGTACAATAGATTGTCGATTTGCAAAAGAAGCGAAAACCCGAAAGAGCCCACGACTGGTGTTGACGGCGCGTTCGTATTCCACGCGCGCCTCAAAGAGCTATCAGCGAAAGTGACGGGGCCTTCCTCCAGGGCTGCCCTGCCGGGGCTGCGTGACGTTCGAAAGAGTTACCGCGCCCTCGGAATAGAAAGGACTGAGGAAGGAACATGGATGGGTTTTAGCCAGTAAAAGTCTGACACTCCCTCTCGCCCCACCCACGGCGGAAGGGGTTATTTGATGATTTCCTTATTAAAGTTTCCTTACTTATACGCATTTACTTATTAAATGGTTTTTAGATGCAACATTTGACTTAAACTTACTTAATTATACTAAAACTAGCTGTACGCCAGCGGATTAGCCCGCGTGAGCTAGGAATTCAAATTAAAAATGTCAAAGTTTCATACAAACTTTGCCCCTCTTTTTCACCTCCTTAGGGATGAAAATTCGGAAAATCCTTTCTTATCATATGCCTACGTCATACAAAGAACACACCCTCTAAGTTTCAGGTCTCTACGATCAGCTGTTTAGGCTGTGCGTTGATCCGTCAGTCATATAGAACAAAGCATTTTAAATGTATAGATAATGGTAATCGTAAAGTTAACGTTAAGTTTTCAATATTCGTCTCTCACGAATTGTTCTTTTTGCATTTGTAACAAAAGTTAGCAATAACTATCTGCTACAGGTTTCAGTATTCAATAGGTAAATAAACACTGAATCTTTAGGGGATCCTACTAAAAGTTCACAATCAATATTCATTTGCTCGTACCAAACTGGGTCGTGATTATCGAGTAAAGAGTAGGTAACTCGTAGCTTTTGTTGAATAATGCTCGAATCGTGTACGTACGTGTACTGAAATACGGCTCATTTTATTTGCCGATTGTTATTTTGTTGACACGTAACTGGAGTTTGGAGGTTTTACTTGCTAACGACCTTCTAAGAGCTGAAAGACTTCTGATCATCATTGTCATCACGGTAAATGAAGACTATCTTACTAGGCAATTATGATGATATAACGGCTTAGGATTATTGTTTATCAATACTACTGGGAAAAGTCAGTACCTGCATTTTTTCATACGTATTAGTATCTTATTATTTAACTAAAACTTATTAAACAAATCTAAGTTATCTACCTTAGCTCTTACTAGACTGCTACTAGCTAAAAAAGCGTCTGACGTCTTTTATTAATGATACGCGTTTTTATAATCCTCGTTTACTTATTACATCCCACGTATCACAACAAGTGAACCGACTGAGAGCATCGTAATCAGCGTTTTGAACAACTGTTCAGAAGCGAGACGACAGCCACCAACATTGAAAAGTGCAATTCCTACTTGACATTATCCACTAATGTAATCCCGCAAACCGTTATCATGGATCAAGGAACCAACAAACCGCTGATAAACTCTGATTACACCAATTTTCAAGAAATCAGAACGATTTTCCTTACAAAGTATATTTAATACATTTTGTTTCCATTTCTCCGACTTGCTACGCAAATGACACGCCATTACGTTTCATGAAACCATTTTAATATTTAACAACACGAGGAAACCAACTTATCTGATCGTTTCGTATCTCATTTATCAGAAACACTTAAACAAATCTGTGTGTTAGAGCGAGACAGACTGACTGCGTCCAATGACCTTTACGTTGTAACTCCTAATTTTGCGTAAGCGAGATTAGACATTATACCTTGGTGATAAAGTTAGGTTTTTGTTGGAGCACGAGTTAGTTGCTGTGTTATGGTTTGAGGCAGTAGGTCAGGGTTGAGTGGTGGAGGTCACAGTGGCTTCCGAGTTGGATGGGAGTTAGAGTGGTATTAGTTGCGATTAGACAATGGCGAGCTAAATGACACGCAATCTTGTGATGATCCGACTGTGTCGCAAGTCGGACGTGCCGAGATTGAGACAAATTATTGAAATTGCCTCTTTATAAGTTAATAATAGCTGTGATCATAGTTAGAAGATACACAGCTAACTGTCACCACTCATAAGAAAATACCTTGCCGCTCTATTTCTTACGTAGGTAGGTATTCAACCTTCTATGTAGTTTGCGTCAAAAAATTGTAGAACCGCTTAGAAAAATATAAGAAAATCATTGAAACAAATCAGTTGATTCGCTGCTGGATCTTCTAAAGCATTCATTAATATGCAATTATAGCTGTGTCAGTATTTATCAACTTTAATTAATTAAGTTGAACACCCACAGAGCAAACTATCGCGATTGCGAGTGCATTAGTACTAGCGTAAACTTAAATAGGATGCGAAAGTTGCACACAGCAAAGTTACAAGATCCGGAGCATCAGGGGCAAAGCAAAGCTAGCTCTAATGTGAAACTGTACACCCACAACTAATCCCGCATCGAATGCTAGCACTTTGATGTTATGGACGAAATATGGCGATAGGGAGCGCCGCAGCGCAAACACAATGTTATGCCGATGTTCGCAAATAGAGGATTTACTTCCGCATGTACTATAGCATGCCGGATATAGGAGAGCCTTTCATTTGTGGACCGAGCTGCCTTGTTAAGGCTTGCAATAGACTGAATGGACTGTATATGCGAATACCCATATAGATAGCTCAAGAGCATACATTTTTTTATTTTGGTTTGATATAACGAATCGAATTTGATAAAATGAATGAGATGGAGATTATTACCTAGTTTTTGTGTTCTTCAGATTATCACTAGTACGTCTTCATGAACATAATATTTGTACCCAGGACCATTCATCATTCAAAGCATGCGTTTAAGACATAAAGATTTATTTTTACATTTTGGTTGCAACAAAAAATGAACAGCTTAGATATTCCTCAGCTGTCTACGAGACAGGTACAATACTAGCACGTGTAGCGGCCACGTGAGCCAGTGCCATGTCATTTCTTACATAATTGCCAGTTTTGTTTTTGTTTTTAATAAGTTAAGTTAAAAGTATGTTATGCCATTGGATACATTTACGGCCAGTTTCAATAACCTATTTTTAGAATTTTGACACGCGGTCCATACAACTAATGTATGCCCATATGTCTCTAGTGAGCAAATCTAAGCATAAATAAGTAAATGAAGAGAATCCGAACATTAGAAATGCACTAAGGAGAAAGAATAAATTTTCCAGACGATACGTAGATCCTTAAAATTAGAGTTGTTCTCATATAACTAACTATTGTCCTCAATCTATCTTCCCTGAGTGCGTTCCTACATTATTACTGCTACGCCTAGACCTCGCACTGTCTCTTCAGCTAGCTTATTCATGAAAAAAAAACCAAGATTACCCTATACAACAACGTAATTAAAGCAATTACAATCAGATTGCATGTAAAGTCGTCCGTCAATGCGGCCGGCCACTAACAATGAGTCGAAGTTCCCACGAGCTCCAGCTCTTGTGACAACGCCACGATAGATTCTATCATAGTTAAAAGTTAAACGTTCTGAGAAAAAATGTGATAACATAATTATAGGTATATCAAATAATATTTCTGCTTATATTATTGACGGAGTTCACCCAATCGATTGATTGGAAGGCTTCTTTTGTAAAAAAATGTCTAAATATTTGACCTTACTTAACTTAACTTTTAAGAGCAAGTAAAAAAAATATTATTTTAATAATACAACCGACTTTCAAAGATGCTAATAAGAAAAAAATACATCGCTCTCGAAATTGGTGGCTAAATACTAACAACATTGACTTAGAGACACCACACACACTTCTAGATTTTTCCGTTATCAGTATTTTTGGAAGTCGGTAGTTTTTTTTTTAACTTTTCGGTATCTAATTAGCTTATCTGCTCATATTCGTGTACTTAGACCTACTTACAAACCCCTTTTACGTTGCAATAAGCATAAATAACCAGATCATCTAAGTTTGGGCGTATGACCAGATAGAGATAGTCCGTTCTTATTAATATAATGTACAAAACGGCTGAAACTATATTGACGAAATGTATATCTACATGGACCACCTCAGAAGTAAGACTTACCAAAAAATAATTCTCCGTATTTTTCTTCGGTTAAAAATAGTCAGTCTTATACTATAGTCGTTGCGTGTAGTCGATAGTCTGATCATGACAATTGAACAGACTTACTGCATCACAGAACTCAGAACCTAAGTTTTAATTACTTGAAATTAGATTGAATAAAATGAACAGCTCTAAATCTATGCTCGAGACAAAATCTATGCTGGAGGTTCGGTATAAAGTACCGAATAATCCGCAACCCTACTGGGAAAGGCGAGGAGGGTGATACATGCGCGATTTTTTGGCAAAATACGAAGTTTTGTACATGGTTAAAGCTTTGTGTTATAATATAGCAATTAGCTGGTAGGAGTCGTGTTAGCGGACGCGATGCCTGTCTAATTTGTATAAGCTCGGAGCTGCTCTAATTGCGTTATCTAGCAATTAGTTTGTTTTAGTTTACCTCAGAAAACAGTAGAACTCTCTGAGGACATGGATGGATAATATTCAGGGAATTTTTCGTAGATATTTCATTTTAGAGTGAAAGGACTGGGGGTTGGTTGGAATAAAGGTTTCAAGTATGATATTTTTTACATTATTAATGCAACATTTTGTAATAACGTAGCTAAGACTAGCTATTAAAGATAAAATAAACGAGGCAGAAGAAAGTACAAACTAGTTTTTACTAAAGATACAAGCCGCTTGGTAGAATATAATGATCATAATATTGACCGTTACACCTAATATGATTCCTAAGAAAAAATGGGTTATAAATTATTTAAGGTTAGCAATCTCTGCGTGGTTACTTATAAGTTTTGTCGACTGTACTCTGGAATATTCTCACAACAAGATTACATCGTAATTCCATCTAATTTATGTACCAAATATATGACTTGAGTAACATTTTTATCGCTGAAAGATCCCCGGCTTGCAAATGCAAAGAGTATTTTCGTCTTTGAGAGCAAATTGGGCATTATGAGAACTACAGTTATTTGAATATTTCAGCAGTCCTTTGTTTGTGTGAGGGTGACCCACAACATGCTATTATTCGCGAGCTCTGTAAGTAAATATGTCGCCAAACTTTAGGAGCACGGTTTTGTTTGAAGAAAATAGAATTATAATGTGTTTTAAATGGAATATGGCCCTTCAAGTATGTGTTGTATGTTTCTGAGGGTATTTTTTAACTTGGTTCCAAGATATATTTTTCTCTTAAAATAACTCCTGCTCTACTGCCAGTTGTACATACTTAGTATTACAATAGTATTACGACAATTACTTGATGATTGCACGCACTTCACCATATGCTCATTTCTATACAAAAACCTGGACAGCAATATATTCAAATACAAAATATTTGTAACAACCTTAAAGAGTCAATTAATAATCTTTGTCTTTTGTAACGGTTAAACGCCTTTCCTACGACGTTAATTGGTACTATAATCAAAATGTTTATTAATGCACTGTAACAAGTAATAACAATTTGGAACACTTGTAGCGGCGCGATAATGTATCGACGTTCCATTGACAACCATTTTCATTTTATCTCTTAAGTACATTACACTAATTAATAACTCTAGAGAGATATATAATAGAGCATACAATTTTTATTTCATTTGCAGGAATTTCATTTTGTATTTATGAGAACTGATTAAAAAATGATTTCAGCAGTATTAAACCAGCTGAGACGCCAACTAGGCAGACTAATTTATTTTAAACATAATTTCATTTTGAAGCACCTAGTAATACAACATTGGAATGAAATTTTCATTCGTACAAGAGTATTCGAAGCTGAGCTTGTTAATGTTAAACATTTCATACAGCCCGGCCCGGGACGCGCTAATTACTGCAGGAAATGCATTCATCGGATACTCGGATAATCGGATATTATCTGCTCTTCCAGTTATACTGGGGCTGCCTAGACAATCTGTATTTGTTACCCATTGTTACAAACAGACATCTTTCAAGCATTGTATTAGACACGACCATGTAGTTCAAATTTAAATATGAATCTCCTGTAATTTAGCACACAGCTTGTTGCCATCATTATTAATGAGTAAAACAAGCCAAATTGATAATTCTCAACGATATTATCTCCTGAAATAATTCCAATTAACGTCTAACCCTTTAAAGTTGCAAGTTTAACTCAAAATAGAATAGAAATTAATTGGTTCTATTCTCAACTATTTACTTAAAGAATAAATAAAAAGCAACTTCTTTGGCTGTGAAATATTAAAGAGTCTTGCAGAGCTTTGCAGGTCTTAATTAGAGATTCGCTGAATAAATTATGTTCCGAGTTATATTTTTTGAGAGTGAAAAGATATTTTTTGAGAAGCGTTCCCATTCTTGGCTGTCGTAAATAAATAATTATTTCGTGTCTACAACTCGACATTGTAGAAAAAAATTAAGAAAGTTAAGAAATTAACAATGATCGGTACGTTCTAGCATCAGTCATGTTTACGTGCAACGTGTTCTAGAACAAACACGACTCCAATCATGCTTATGTTGAAACAAGCTACCGGGAACATTGATTGTATCGTAGGGTTACAATTTCTACCTTATATTATTGGACCTTCAACAGCCTGATTTCCCAAAGCGGTATGGAGTCAGAACTAGCTCTTATTCCGCGGAAATTAAATATACAATACAACGGTTTGTATCAAATGTCGAGGAGATTGAGGTAGTCTATAATTGTAATGAAACTATATGTTAAGTTAAACTTTAGCATTTTTTTAAACGTTGCCTCGATACTTGGTATTTTGTCCTGTATCGTGGGTGCGTTTACAAATATACATTACACATGCACAAACACCCAGACCCGGAACAATTTCAGTTGTCCCGTGCGGGAATCGAACCCGCGACACGCAGCACAGCAGCCAATTGCTCAGCCACACCAAACGTGCCGTGTGATTTGATTTGATTTTGATCTAGGGATTCCATTTTGTTTCGAAAATCAAAAAGTTTTAGTGATTTGTTCAAAGTGTGAACGAGTGTGAAAGACATAGAGGGTGCATTTAGCTGCCAATATTTTGAACTAACTACACATAACCTTTTAAAGTGAATGCGGTTCCAGGGGCGGGTCCGTGTAACAGCGTCGTATCAGTCGCCACTCGCTTCCGATTTCTATGCAAAACGTGGCTTGTATTGTCACACGCTGCAATAGAAATTGCATTCCCTTTTCTCAATGGTCCCGTGCGCCTTTCTATAGGACTTATTGAATACAGTTCGAAGTTACGGTTCATTTCTTATTACTGTTCCAGTAGGTGGTTGGATATTTTGTTTTGAGGAGAACGTAAATGTCGAGGTCATTAAATATGTATAATACTTTAAATTATATAAGTTTGTTTCTAGAATATTCGACCATTATAATGTGTATTGTAATTACACAGATACATTTAAGACATAATAATTATTGTTTCACAAACCGGTTAAGCGATTTAACTGTAGGCGAACGCTTTGTAATCACACTAGTATTAACTTAGAAAATATTGTCTTACTTTTACACTTTATTAAATCTTTTTCTTGTCCGATGTCCGCCGGTAAACTGTGGTATATGTTTCTTTCTTCTTAGCAGCCGCTTTCATTTTGTCCTCAAAGATATTTAGACGTGGCTCGAGGAGTTTATAGTGTACTCAACTGTAGTGTGTTGCCGTCATAAAAAGAAAAGGCATAACTAACATATTTTTTTCGATATTGAGTTAAATACATACCTATTCGTATTCAGAATCTTATCCTGATTCCAATTAGTTAGTTACGCCCTTTCTTCTTTTGACTGCAGTGTAATAGAGAATCATTGTCCAACATATCCGTAGGTTTTACCTTATTTGTATATCTCGAGTTTCCTTTGTGGTTCCGACCGTTGTGCATTGTGAAAAATGATGAAATATTTTTTAAAAGGATTGGAAAGTCTGTAACAAATAAGAGGATTTCATTGTGCTGTTTACTACCTAGATAATAATATGAAAATGCGAAAGTTTTAGTTATAATGCAGAGTATATCATGTATAGTGGTTGGAGAACATTTTCAGGGTTCTGTAGTCAACAAAGAATCCTTATAGTTTCGCCATGTCCACCTGTCTATCCGCGGCATAGCTCAGAGCTGCGTAGTACTAGAACACTGCTATATGAGAGATATGTGTTTGTCACGCCGCGCGATGAAGCGGTAAAATATATTTTTTAATAAGTTTTTAAGGGTCCCTTCCTTACACGTAAAGTGGAGATGAATTTTTCTATTGTGTAGCTCGTCGTATGGGATATCGTTGGATGGTCTTTCGATAATAAAGCGGTTGTGTGACGCGGGTGAAACCGCTGGTAATACTTATCTAATAAGTAATTTAAGCCCAGACAATTGTTAGGTACTAGTTAACTTATAACAATGAGCATAGCTCGTACTTTTTCCTGGCTACTAACAGGTGTCCGTGTAACATTAGAAAAGACTTGGCCGTTTTATCTGTCAGTTGGTGGTTCTCACGCTCGGCGCCGAGCGACTGCGTGCCTGCCCGCCGGGCTAGTGAGCATTCATGATTGTACGGTAATAAAGGCGGGCCTTGGTCGTGATGGGCAAATTGTTGAAAAAGGCAATGGTTGTATATTCATATAACTTGGGTTATAGTAGTGTTAGGTAGATATTTTAAAACAATACTCAAACATGGGCTTCGAATGGCTGGTAGGTAACTTTTTAGAATAACAGATTTATTTGATATTTTTTTCTTATTGAAAATCAATGGTATGTTAATATACTCAAACATTAAAATAGGTAACTTGTGGACTGAAAAAAAACAACTCAAATTTGCAGACCCTTGTTTAAATAATATATAAGGGATCATTACATTTCTAAAAACACCAGACCCAATTATTCATGTATGAAAGCAATGAAATCTGAAATTGTTTCGGTAAACAAAAATCAATAATAGTAAATCGAGTGCTCTCTGTTGAGTAACAAATAGAAACAGATGGACATGGTTTCGCACTCACTGCAGATATTAATAGCCATACCGATACCATATATTTCTAGCCCATTACGTCACTTCCGGATCGAACACTAGACAAGTATTTAAAATATTCAGTACACGGATATTATATTAGCATGGAGCAGACACTGGGTGTCTCACACGATCAAATAAATGGATTAACTATCGAGGATTTGTAAGACTTTGGCTTCATATTAATAAGATTACTATTGAATACTGCCTCCAGTGGATATTACTTACGTGAAATCGCATGTGTTTAAGTAAAATGATTTTTTTAGTCTGTCATCAGTCGTTTTATTTTTGATCTTTATATAAATAAAAGTGAAGATTCTTACCTGTAATCACATTTCATTTAAATTCTCCATTATAATTTAATTATATTCTCCTTTTGGTGCTCTCCTATTTAATATATTTTTCTATCAAAGGAATATTCCACATATTTTTTAATAATGGCTTCCATTATTTTTTCTAATTAACGCTAAGAGCCAATCGTGTGTAAAATTATACTATGCGACGCCAAGCCGTATTGAAAAAGAATCTATTGAATATTCCTGCTAGGAATATTACCTTATATTCTTTCAAAAATAAAAATGAACGAAAAGGACGGAGCGAAAAATGGGAGACTTGTTATATTTACTTAGAAAATATTATAGCAGGTAGGTAGCATTGTTGTTTGGTTGTTAACGTTCGGAATGTTTTTTTATTGGGTTAAAATTATAACAAATTGTTATCGAAAACTCAAAACTCAAAATTATTATTGCAAATAGGTTCCAAGGAGTGGGTCTTATGGAAAAGAACCGGCAAGAAACTCCATAGACACTCTTTTCAAAATGGAAAAATCTTTTCAAAATTATAAAATTCAAATTAATGATGACAAAGAAATTAAACAATCAAATAACAATTCAGATCCAGCAATACAAATAATGTGCCTGGTAGTTTTCTGGTCGCCAGGGAAGCCACCTGTGCAGGAAATAAGTTTATAATGCCACGCAGACTTGTCGTCAATAAAGTCCTGAATTTTAATAACGATGCACCAAACTGAGTATTATATGGCATTTACTTAATTTCGTGTTGAATCTATAATATATATATACATAGTTATATATCAATGAAATAATGACCGTAGCAGACGTACATGTTAGACTACAATAGTAAATTCAATATTTGTTCATCTTAAAATTCACTGTCCTTTGAAACCTAGAAATACTTATAGCATCTGATGTATTAGCTTATTTAATTCCCAGTTCGATGTTATATTCAATTCCTGCACATTAGAAGATTCTTTCGTTCAGCCGCAAGTCAAACTTTCACTCCCAAAGGCAACATATTCTGTACAAAGCTCCGCAGGACGCGCGTTGAGCTTTGCTTCTTCTATTAGAACTTTTGCTAAAGAGTTCCTTTTATATTTTACCGAAGATAAGTAGCTTAAATAGAAAATATAATTCAAGCTAGCTAGGTACTTTATTTGCTTCTAGTCCTAAGTAATCATCTAGTCTAGAAATAATTAATTTCTAAAACGTCCCCGCCTTTTCCCATTCATAGCAGCATAAAATTGATTTGAGTTATAAATAAAAAACGCACTTTGACTGAATTGCTCGTCGACAAGTCTGGCTTTATGTAAGGTTTTCATTTTCAGATTGAAGACAGGTATTTTCTTTTCCCTGCGCCTCGCCTGTCGCCGGTAATGCCCGGGCGAGAGGCGAGAGGCGCTGACACCTCGCGCTGGGAGATGCGGCGACAAATTAAACTGTTCGCGTCACATTTTTATTTTTGGTTAGTTTTTTAGACTGCGAGTTATTAAATAAATATTCGTGATTTTGTTGGAGTCATTGTACCATATTTTTTTTTAGATATTTGTCACTCGTTAATGGTAGTCAGAAGCCAGAAAGTGTGATAACCAGTCTCACCAAGGGGTATCGTGTTACCTGGTAACTGGGTTGCGGAGGTCAGATAGGCAGTCGCTCCATGTAAAGCAGTGGTACTCAGCTGTATCCGTAGTGTTGCAATATAGTTAGGAAAAGGCTAGGCAGATAGCAGGTTTTTTCCGTCCGGCTGCCGAAGGGAGTACCTATTGTTTTTACTTATTAAATAGGGCTTAGAAGTCTAATCGATTCAGACTGAAAGGTTAAAATGGAATAGGACGATAAGGAGACAGTCTATTATGATAGAAACGAACGAGGTTGAGAACTCATTAAAAGTTTTAAAAGAATGCTAGAGTTGGATCTATCATCCGATATGGAGAAATGATCTCAAACTAGGATGACTACTTGAATAAGAAGTGGCGGAATGTAAAATTATTATCAGCTATTCTAACATCTTTGACCCGGCTGCCAGTTATGATTGGACCGGCTTACCGAAGCACCGCAAACCCGTCTAGCCAACGGTAATGAAAGACTGTCTGAATGGTGAATTAAAAGCCACTCTTAGTATTTTCTACACTATTTAAATTTAACTAGCTGTTTCTTGCGGTTTCACCCACGTCTTAAAGGAACTAATTTTACCGCATAAAAAGTAGTATCGCCAGATCCCATCTAACGCCATGCCAAATTGGTTCACCTGTTTTTAATGAAAGCGTAACAAACAAACACACATTTGCATTAATAAAATTTGTTAGGATTATTTTTTTAGGGGATTATTTAAAATTCCAATTTACGTCATAAATAAGTTTCAATGGGACGTTTATACGTTCAAGTGCATAATTCACTGCAATCATGCAATTTCCATGACTCTTCTAATTTCCCACAGGATCTAAAAATCAAAGTGGAGTTGTTGTTGAAGACATGTGTACATAGTGTATATTCGCAAGTTGCCACGTGGCAGATGGGGCTGTCACGGCATTCTGACCTTTATAGTACACATTTAGCGATCACATTGGGGTGGATGGAATTTGTATTTAATAACAAGGAAGCACTCTGGCCGCGGAAGTTGCTATTAAACAATTGACCCACATAATCAGGGGGCCTACTACTAACGAAAACTAAGATTCGATTGAAGTTTCGTACGTTTCCTGGCCGGCAAGGTGCAAACTATTGTTTTATATGGATAGTATAAGTATATCCCTCTATGTACAGAGCATCAGATCGCATCTTACCGCACCACAATAAAATTATCGTCTATTCGAAGTTCTTTCCGAAATTTCATTTCGGTGACTTAGAATGGTTCCCCAGGTTCGGTCTACTCCCAAAAGTTTGTAGTGACTTGCACTCTCTGTATTGACTGATCACTTATAATAATTTATTATAAGCCACCTCATTAGAAAAGGAAACTACATTATTTAATTTAGTCCAACAAAATTTTCCTGACTATTATAAGAACAACAAAAATAGAATTAGCCAAATATGCGTAGCCGTTCTGAAGTGATGCGCCTACAGACATTCGGGAATCAATTTTATAGGTAGGTAAATTTAAGAATTATATTTTTTCTAAAAATACACAGAATATATTTTACCCATTAGTCCAAAACTAGGCAAGTCAGGGAGCTAAGCATTGTCTTACTAAACAAGTTAAATGGATATTTTTATTTCATTAATCACTTCAAAAATAAGATTATGCAATGTTACCTGCTTTGTTAGTCTGGTGGGCGCAATCCCTGCTGTTAAGCATGGGGTCCCAGGTTTGATTCTCAGTCGTATTAATGGGTTTTTCATCAGGAATTTGTTAGCAGGTGCCCGGAGACTAGAGTACTATAACTACACCTCTAATTTATACATCGGGTTAAGAGACATGAAGTTAATATGTTATGTTTACATTTTATAACAAATTAAGTGAACCTAAACGGTTGTTCTAAGTGGTTCTTGTTGTAGAAAGTAAGAAATAAACATTTATTGACACAACAAAACATTATTATCATGATTAGTCAGTAAGAGAGTGGGGGAATCATTTGATGATGTGCCATCCCAAAAAAATATTAAAAATAAAAGGGGCATCTAAATTAAGTTATTAGTTTTTATTCATATATTTTAGTAGTTAGCTAGACCTATACAAATATAGCACCTATGTACGCCACTTGTTCTATGTTCCTCCTCCTATCCATGAAAGTAACAAATCCATTGAAAGCCTTTCCATTCTGCTGTCTATTACTGCTCTGTTTCAGGTACCTAGAAACCCCACGTTATAAGCCGGATCACACACTACCACACACAACACATCAACAAATAATAAATAATATTATATCTAAACAGATAACATTTAGGTTCCTCATTTGTATTAAGTGGATCACTTTAATTTCTAGTTTCTGGCACGCCACAAGAGCGCTTAAGGTTTTTGCTTACCCTGTATTTTTTGCTTCTTAATATGGCACAATTGTGATATTTTTTAGCGATGACGTCTGGTGCCAACACATTCAAACGGAGCGTGGCGCGTGCTATAAATGTAAAAAAAAGTCGTAAATGGCATAAAGATGGCGCAAGTATGTCATATAATTTCATGCTCTAAACATCATCATTTAATGCCATTTTTCTTCCGTATGTGGAAAATTAGAACAAAACAAGTCATAATTTTGTTTATTTTTTTCTTAAAATTAATTGGAACAGACTATAGTGTGTGATCCGCCTAGGCTGTCATACTTTGGTTGGAGTTACGATGTACCGTCAAGTGCTGAGTCTTTCCTAGCAGGTCTTAACGTTATTGTTGTTTCAACATATTCTGTTAGCCCAAGCGAAAACTTACTAGGTACTGTCTACCAGAAAGGTAGGGAAAGAAATTTATACCGTGCAATGGAGTCTTATTCCAGAATGATATAGCGATGGCGATGATGAAGTTCGGAACCGTCTTCCTTTGAGCTTGTGTTCCGTAATCCACACACCCCTTCAAGTTACCAACTAGACGCTCTCACAGCAGTTCACATTGACAGTAAAGTACAGTAACTGTTCTTGTGCGGACTTGTAACAAACTTAGCCAGTGATTTTTACTCGGTTTTTAATTAACTTCCCTGTTAGGTTTGCTCTTAATGTAGGTAATTAAAAGTTACGTTTACGGCTCATTTATATTAGAGGATACCAATCAGAAAACGGTTAATATAATGTGGAGGAGAAATTTTAATTCGGAACTTTTGTTATGTTTAAGTATGTCTTAAGAGAATTTAATTAATTAATTATTTAAGATTTCAAACCGCGTCGTGTTGCTGGTGGTCGATTTCGGACTATAAGGTTCATTATACGCCTGGTGACGCATTAATGACAATTTCATGCTCTAAACATCATCATTCCTAATTTAATGCCGTTTTATTTATATGAGTTGGAAAATGAAAATAAATGAGGTTATGTTTTTGTTTAATTTTTTCTTAAAATCAATAGGTACAGACTATAGATACCCGAGTCGGACAAAACGTTATTTCCATTTTGAATGTAGCCTGGAGTCATTGCTATGTCGCTGGCAATACTCTTGCCCAATATTTTATGGGACTTCTGAGTATACCATTCATACATCTCTGCCTTCGAGGGAAACAGCCGTGAAGACGTATATAATTTCGATTTTCATTTGTTTTAGCATCGAATTCTGACCGGCCGATATTGTAGCACGATCTTATTCGCATAGACTAGAAGCCATTACATTGGTTAAATTGAGTTTCATTTGAACTCCATCGACGCATGAGATCGTTTTAGAATAGCGGCTTTGCTCGCCTTCTTTTATTCTTTGTATCGGTATAAACTACATACGTTGTTCGTGTCATGGGAAAAATTTACGTAGTTTAGTCACCAAGATTTATTATCCACGGTTTCTATGAAAACCATTAAAATATTATTGGTATCGTTCTATTATATAATTTCCTTTGTATTAAATACGGAAGCGATTTTCACATCCCCGCCCGTAGTTTTCGCCGTAGCCTGGTTGGTACATAACTTGAATATTTAAATATTTTTTTATAAAAGCAGCTGGGGAATCCAATTAAATCATTATATACTAAGTGAAATGCTCGACAAAGCCTTCTCTGACAAGAGAGCTGCATCAAAAGAATTTTCATTGGAAATTCACGCAAAAAACAACGGCGCAGTACAAAGCGAGACGCGAAAGCAAAAAAAGTAATTTGATATAAAAAGGAATGTTGCTTGCAGTAGTCAGTGGCTCCGCTGAACTAGACAGTTTGCGTGACGTAACAAACTACAACAGTTTCCCTCATAACAACTAATACTACATAAAATATTAACCACGTCCCACCGTTCTGTTCTAACAATATATCAATTTTAACGTAATCCCTATTTAGGGAACATATTGGCTGAGAGTACTCAGAATTTTTAACTACCTCACGGAGGCTTAACATAACATGCGCGAGATATTTAAAATTTAAAACAACCAGACGTGTATTTTTTAGATAATAATGGTTTCAGAACTTAGTAAAATGACATCCTTTTGGCACAATGTTCCTAAAAACCTTATTTATTACGTAGTGACGTGACATTTAGTAAAATATGAGACGTTGCTGCCCAATTAAGAACAAAAAGAATAAAAATAAGAATTTAAAAAGAAGAAACATAATAAAAAACGTTATATTATAAACCTAAGTATCTAGATGTCAATCGTGTCATGGTCTTCACATCACACAAAAATCACATTATCAAATTCCCTTCGACAAACGCGTCTAGTATGCCTCAAGTTCGCAACTATTACAAACTAAAACCAGGAGCGGAGACTATTCAACGAAATTGGTCCAATAACCCGATTGCCTCATCCGCCTGTTAATATTGTATGAATTAGAACTGCCAACTTTAAGTCCCCTGGGGTTATACAGGGTGTCACTGTTCCTATGTACAGGATATTTTGATTATGTCAATGTCGCTTAGGAGCAAGTTATTTTATTCATAGTGAAATTTTGGTTTATGGTGAAAATACATAGATTGCTGACTCTTATCTAAGTTTTATATTGAAGTTCCGGGAAGGACTCGTCTGAAGCACCCGTACCGTTGGACTCGGCACACTAGAGGCAAAATTCTTACATTGTGCGTCTTTAATGTGGTGTGTAATTGTATATGCTTTGCGAAACGTTTTTCGAGTGTGAGTGCTCTGTGGCTTCATCGTTATTCACTACATCTTCTGTATTATTTCTACACGTAAAAAGTTGGAACTAGCTATCAATTTATTTCACTGTTCTTTTTTTATATCTATACTATAATATTATAAAGAGGAAAGATTGTTTATTTGTACTTAACTCAAAAACTACAGGATCGATTTAAATATTTTTTTCACCGTTAGAAAACTACATCTTTATGAAGTATCACAGGCATATGTTTATTTCCAGAAATAATTAGGGATCGATACTAAAACTTGAATAATGTAACCCAAGGTGTTAAAAAATTGTATACGCGGGCGAAGCCGCGGGTGGAAAGCTAGTTTTTTTTTTATAATTTGATAATAATCAAATCAAGCGATGTTCTCAGTTTCAAAAACTAATCGTATAATTTCATTAAAAAGTGTTCCCAAATGTACCGGTTGGTTTAACTCTCGTTTAAAATGAACTACGTCACAACGAAGCGGTGCATCTGTGTACATTAACCGAGACAATCTGGTTTATTAAAATGAAGAGAAAACTTTACATTCCTGTGGGATTAGCTCCGACCTCGACAACGTATATTAAATAGCAGAATAAAAATATCTTTTAAATAAAAATGTTATTATACGACTACGAAGTGTTTCAAGACAATGAAAATAGTCACTTTATACATAAACACTAGTTCTAGTACTTACGTTAGTAATTCCGTTCTATACAACAATCATCTATACATATAATATTTGCTTTGTTCTGAATGACTGATGGATCAACGCAGAGCCTAAACCGCTGATTTCAGAGACCTGAAACTTGGAGGTTGTGTTCTTTGTATGATGTAGGCATCCGATAAGAAAGGAATTTCCGAAATTCTACCCCTAAGGGGGTGAAAAAGGGGGACAAAGTTCGTATGAAACTCTGTCATTTTTTATTTAAATCCGTATAGACCACGCGAGCGAAGCCGCTGGCGGACAGCTACTAGTTTATAGAAACAAGATGTTATCCTAGGTCCCGGCCATATTAGTTTGCCAGTAATCAATGAATCAGTTACGGAGGCAAGCCCATCGCAGTAATGACAAACACACCGACAGTGTTGCCGTCATAACGCCTCCCACACGAATAAATCCAGTATTCCAATTTAAACGTAAAACGAGAAAAAATGCAATTTGTTACAACAAATGAAGCACTTACTCTGTTATGACGAATAGGCGCTACAAGAGAATGATCTCATATGAAACAAATTTATGAATTCGTATAATATTACAACAATTTATTATATATTAAAAAAATCTCGAGTGACGAGCTTCATCTAAACTACAACATGGTTCCACTAATTGGCGAACATATAAAAATACTAGCTGTTTCCCGCGGGTTCACTCGCATCTTGAAAGAACTCTTGACACCTGGATAAAAAGTATTCTATGTGTTAATCCAGGTGTTAAACTATGTGTGTAGCAATTTTCATCCAAATCCATTCTGTAGTTTTTGCTTGAAAGTATAACAGACAAACATACGTCCTCACAAACTTTCAATATTAGTAGGATTAAGATAACACTGTTTACAAATATGATTATGATGTTCTAAGTTTGTTTCCCGGATCAAGCAAAATCCGGCTTTTTTCATAGCCGTTTTCAGTAGCAGGCAAAACTCTGAATTATATCAGGTTAGTAACACATGGGACTTGAACATGTTATGTAAGCGTTATAATGTGAGTGTATTACAGGAACACAAGCTGCCTAACCTTTTGAGAAAACATGCGTGATGGTTAGTTAGATCAAAATCCTAACTAATATTAAAAAGCGAATGTGTGTGGCTGAACCGATTTAGATGAAATTTGATATGAAGATAGAGAGGAGCTTGGAGATAGTTATAGGCTACTTTTTATCCGGGTGCGTGATTTAGTTCATTCAGGACACGGGTAAAACGGTGGTAAACAGAAAGTATAAAATAATCGGCAATCAATCAATACGATAGCGGGCCAAGTTCACCGATTGATGGTTTCGTAATCGATCCATTAAATGAAAAGGTTTTTTAACCAGAAAGCTGGAATTTTCGTGTTACCCACTTCTAGTTAAACCTGGGTTTGCTAATCGACCGTTTCAGGAATAAAAATCTCAAATGATACGTTTCCCATCAAAAGTTGAACGTTTGAATTTATGGTAAACAGCTGCTTTAAGTTAATCGGACCGTTATCTTGTTGGTGAACTTGGGCCTAAGTATGGTCACCTAAATGATTAAAATGTTCGTATGATCAGATCTATGTGTCTGACATTAGTTCTTAGTCTGAGTACGGTCCGGGTTGGTAGAAAAAGGCTAGCGTTGAAGTAAGTTGGCTGGCACCCTGCCACTGCGTACAGCAATTTCAATAAACTTTTTGCCAAACGAAGTTTCAAGCATAGTTTGGTAGTATTTTAAACTTTAATCGTGCCACTAAAGATCACATTTCGGAAACCCAAGTACCTATAGGAAAATAGTTGAAAATGATTTTGTCTGAGAATATAAAAAATATGTTTCGGCCTACTGCCTAATATGCATACCTTTTGTGAAAATAATTATTGCCTATGAGATTTTATAAAACTCGTGCCTATCCGACGGTTCGCATGAGATCTTTAATTGTAGTTTAGGCTCTTAATAATGGAAAGCATCGTGTTATTTTATTCCTAAACAATCATTTATTTTATTTAACTGTCTCTGCAAATACCGTCAATTCATATTTATTGTAATAATTACCAATTTAGATGTGTATTTCAGTCATATACAAAACTATAATTGTTTTTTACTTTAAGACTCCCGAATTCTTTATTCAAACTTGCTTATCTTTATATTTAATCATATAGATTGGCCAATCAAGTCTTGTACTGCCGCTATAGAGGCCGTAACTACCTTTTTTATTGAGTTAAGTCATATTAATTGGAATCAGGAAAAAATCTGATTACGAATATGTTTAACTCATTATCGAAAACATTACTATGACGGCAGTATACAAGTCACCAAGTCACAATATCTATATTTATAAACTATGTATCTATACTAATATTATAAAGAGGAAAGATTTGTTTGTTTGTTTGTAGGGTTTTAACTCAAAAACTACTAGACCGATTTTAATAACCGTTAGAAAGCTACACCTTTACGAAGTGTCATAGGCTATATTTATTTCCAAAAATCCCAAACTAAAACTTGAATTATATAACCCACGGCGTAAAAAAAGTCCACGCGAGCGAATCCGCGGGCGGAAAGCTAGTATGTATATAATACTGCTATCTAGTATGTTGTTTGAGTACTGTAATCAATCATCAATAGCCAATCAACACTATTAATATAGTTGTCCTGTCACTCAGCGGCACTAGTCACACTCACCTTATATGATTTACTTAGGTAATGCATTGTTACTGGACACGGTACAAGTACCCATCTAAATGCTATAAAACCCTCATTCGGCTTGTAGTCTATGAATAAATACTGCGCCATGTATAAGTAAGTGAAATGACACGACGCTATGGGTAGCATTGACATTAGGCGATATTGAAGGGTTGGATAGATAACGGTTGTAGTTCGTTGTAGGTTTTAGTATAGAAAATAAATGATTTAATAAGTATAATGTTGAGTTATTATTGCAGCATAGCAAAAAGAGAAAAGATGTGAGTTGTTTGAGAATGGAAAGGAGTTCCCTAAACGAAATTATGGAAACATTGTACTTGAGCAAGCGTAATTCTTCGTATATTAATTAGAGTTTAAGTAAAATATAAGTATAACCTTCCCATGCACAACATACTCCTATTGCTCTGATGTTTTAAGTTAGAATTTGGTGGCAAGTTTCAGTTTTATTTTCTGTCGCCATTACAAAATACTGAAACAACTTTCAGTCAAAGTTAAGTGACACTTATACCAAAAATATATAATTTAAGTAGCGAGTATTAGAGTTTAGCAGACTGAAGACTGAATTTCAGTTCGCCATTACTTGACACCGACAACAACACGTTATGAATGACTTGTTTTCAACTGCTTACAAGTGATAAGTAAAATTCATTTAATTAAGTTTTTAATGAGCAAAAAGAAAATAACGAAAACCAAATTTTAATTGGTTATCTGGTTTTCGTAGTGTTTCACTTGAGGTGTTGTGCTAGGTCGCGGGCGATTATGATAGCCACAACTTTTGATATGAATAATATTTTTCCTATACGTATGTAGGTACGTCGTGGTGGCCTAGTGGTTAAGGCACCTGCCTCTCGTGTACGAGTGTGTGGGTTCGAAACCTGGCAAGTACCAATGTGACTTTTCTGAAGTCATATGTACTTTCTAAGTGTATCTTAGACGTCACTGACTAACGGTGAAGGAAAACATCGTGAGGAAACCTGGACCTAAAAAGTCTGAAATCGCCAATCCGCCTTGAGCAAGCGTGGTGATCAATGCTCATGCCTTCTCCGTATGAGAAGAGGCCTGTGCCCAGCAGTGGGACAATAATATAGGCTGATGATGATGATGATGATGTAGGTACATATATGACACACAATGTACGTATTGTACGTGTATCTCTAGGTAACAGTCAAGTTTAGTAGCGACGAACATAGATAGACGCGATAACCGTTGACTCCGATCTATATTTCCAGCTTCCGGCGGGAAATGTATCCATGAATGAACAGTTATTTTCCGTCCAATTTTGGAAAAAAACGTCTGATTTGGAACGCGTCGACCGTTAATTAGCGCTCTGTCGTTTTATATTAATTTGATCACGAAACGCGAACTTAGAAAGTTGATAAAGAATGAAAAATGTTCTTTAGATATTTATTACAGACTTTGCATACGAATTTTTTTTTGTCAAAAAATCATAGTTAAGTGCCGACGGCTACGAAAAGCCGTCAACTTCCGGCCCTCTTCAAATTAGCCTCCTCCCTAATGCGGAAGTGGGCGATTATTACCCGTAATAGACATAATTTTAAATGGTTTACATAAAAACCGCAATCTTATGTACATAGGTAATTAATATAATAATGAAAGTTACATACTAGTGAGGATGCAGCTGCATCTGTATTGGGTATTGAGTAATTGCAGGAGCTGAGGGCGCATCTAGCAGCGGCTGGTCCCCTCACTCCTGGCGGGCGGCGATGTTGCTGTTTCACGTGTACCAAATAGGCGGGGTCCACGCACACCGGCACACGACGCCGCGGCTGTGTGCGGCGGCGGCCGGCGCACGCGCGACGCAACAGATAGGTGGTCGCCGCGCCCCGCCGCGTTATCGCGCGCTCGCTGCCGCGCCGGCCAGACGTGATGCCTCCGGCCTGACGCGACAACTTTACTCTCTGTACTCTCCGCGCGATATTCTAGCTCGTAGTTTTTCGCTTCGTATGTTTAAGGTACGTATTACGTATTTTTTTAGTTTTTTTTTGTTGGATTTTTTCTAATTTTTTTCTCCGACGGTTTGGAATAATGCTCAGGTTCCCGACGGAAGCGGTCGTGACTTTAATGTTTTAGGCGTAACGTCAATTTGAATTTAAGATTGTGCGGTTTAGTTTGAGGCGAAGTTCACGGCTACCTACTTTGTTTTCCGATCCTTTGAATTGAAAACAGGCGTAATAATCGATTCAGAGTCAGAGTGTGAATTTTAAAATGGTATCTCGGTGGCTCGCTTGAAGTTTTTATACAACTTAGGTGCGTGTTTGATGGATTTTTGTAAGTATAATAAGATTTGACGACGTTTTTTTGTAAAAAAAATATTTATTCCTTTTGAAAATATTTAAAACATAAAACAAATACACTTATCGAATATTAATTCAGGACTAAAGATACACAGTGTGTATTTATTTATTCAGAAGACAGATAAAGATTGTTTTGGTCATTTAACTTCTAAAAAACAATTGAAAGCAGCACAGATATCAATTTGCTGTTTGAAATATAAGAAAATTATATTTAGCTCTAAGTTTTAAGTTTTAAAAACAATAAAAAGACCAATTATTCTTAATTTGTATCTTAAATGTCAATACTGAGTAAATAATTAGATAAAAGTCGCGAAAAGCTGCCAATCTTCAATTAGTGGGCGGCGCATCACTCAGATAGGCCAAACTTAGCCAATGAATAGGCCAGTTAATTACCAGTTCGAGAGCACTTAACGACGAGACTGTTTGCCCCCCAACTTAACTCTGAAACCAACTGATTGAACTTACAATTACATTGACGCGAGAACATTGATTAGTTTTCATTAATTTTACACTGTGATTTTATTTCGTCGCGTGCTTTTTCGGTAAATAGAGTATATTTGGGTTGAATGAATTAATTTAGTTACTTTTTACATATAAACGCGTTTTTTTGGATCTAGTACTTGTAAATTGTTGCAGCATTTTTATCAGCGATACAAACTTATTTTATTAAGTGGGGGATAAGAAGGGATGGGAATAATCGCGAGCTTCTTCCTCGATGCAATTGTGTTAGGCGAGCACTTTCGTCATATATAGTTTAGACTACATGATCTTCTTATAACTACAATAAAATAAAATTGTTATATTATATTAATTTACAATTTGACGATAGCCGTTCGGAACGGGTTCTACAATATGGTGCACTGGTTAGAACTTAGTTGGTCTGTCGTTAACACTTTAAAACAAGTTAACTAATCTTGCTGGGGATTTTCTTATTCCTAGCAAAAACACATTTCACGTTTTGGGGGCTGTCTTTTGTTTTGTTCAAAAGTTGATTTTAGATTTTCAGCTTAGTATGTTTTTTGAATCTTTGAAAATTGTATATAAATCACATATTATGTGCCTTGCTGCAGGTATTTAAAGATCCGCGTGTCGGAACGATATTTCAAAGGGTCTCAGGGTATTATCCTTTAAATAATGAGTACGCACCTAAACAAGCTGAAATGTCAATTATATCAGCCAGTTTGACTGAAATATTTTAATGTTGAAAACGTAATGAGTTAAACAATTTAATTACATTTGTATCAAATAACAGCGCGCAATTAAATAAATAACATTATTTTGAAGTCGTAACTCGATTCAGTGGAGCGATTTAATGTTTTACATGCAAAATGTGTTTGTGTTTCTATCAGAATGAATTTGTTATCAGGTAGGTGACGTCACCTGATATGATGATGTGATTTATTTATGGTGATTTTAACATAGGTACCCCGAAAAGTGCGCTGATTTATTAATAACCTTTTCGACAGCCGATTGTTATGTTTTCTAGAAGACTTATAGACATTTATTTAGGTAATCGTTTTTTTTAATCACTGTTTCCCGCGTCCCGAAGTCTTTCTGCACTCACCCGTCTTAAAGATCCTTCTTGGAGGCATAGTTGGTCATAGGCTTATTTTTAAATTTTGCATGGAGATTGATATCCTATCTACTTCCTTACTCATTTTATCTAAATCGATTCAGCCGTTTTACCGTGAAAGTATAACAAACAAATAGACAAACTGACTTTCGCATTCACAATATTAGTTAGTATCAGTGATAAAAGTATCCATGAAGTTTCTTGCCAATTCTTCTCCATGGGACATACTATTTGGAACCGTGCAACTAGTGTAACTTTTCATAAGAGCGTGCAAAGGTCTATTTGAGTTAGTATTAATAATTCTGCGACGAACACACCCCCTATTCATTCTATGTTACGATCCATAAATAAAACTCCGATACTGGGACAGACAGTTGACTAATAACGGCGCTCGTAAACCCGCGCCACAGTGAACTGGCTCGAAGATGTTCAGCGATAAAACTTGCCTGTAACACTCTATTAGCAGTTTATTGAGAATAATAGCGCCGACCCGGGGCATTTTTGAATTTGTCTATTTAATTGTTGAGAGAGCAAGTTGCCTGATAACCGAATATCGTCGCGTCGAACAGCCAGGTTGCCACCAAACTTTTTATCACTTACACTTTATACTTTAACGAATTTCACAAAACATGATATCAATAATTAGCAGACTTTAATACTTTTTAGTATTTCAATACATAGGTATAATAATTAAGTAAACATATATTATAAACTAGCTTTCCGCCAGCGGCTTCGCCCGTGTGGGCTATACGAATTCAAATTAAAAATGACAGAGTTTCATAAAAACTTTGCTCCCGTTTTTCACCCATTCTTATTCGATGCCTACGTCATACAAAGAACATACCTTCCAAGTTTTAGGTCTCTATAATCAGCGGTTTAGGCTATGCGTTGATCCGTCAGTCATTCAGGACAAAGGATATTTAGACGAAAACCATAAAGTAATAGCAAAAATATTCAATTTTATCCACCATGTTGACAGATCCTTAATGACAGTTCTTCCGTTTCACGTATAAGTAGCCGCATATTCTTTTAGTGCAACTGTAAGGCCAGTATTTTGTTAATATAATTCCCGCCGGGTTTATAATTGACAGTTAACGCTTTGTAAATGTATAAACATTCTGTTTGTATACTTGCATAGCATTAATTTTTGATTAAGAAACTATAATAGTCGATATTATTTGTAATTTCAAACACATTATGCTTTAAAATTGTTTACTATTTAATTCTTAACTGTAAATGATACTTTATAGTTCTGAATTTAGTTTTAAAGTTTAAAAACCTGGCTAAGTGTACTTACACAGCTTGCCATAATCATATAGATAGTTTAAATAGGAAAGGGTTGGTACAATACGTGTTTTGGATGGCAGACACGTAAGTACGTAGACCGATCTATTGAATATAAAGGTGAACCGTCTTTATGAACATGTTAATAGATAATGGAAAAATAATGTGTCACTAAATTTTATAAACGAGGTTTTGCTTATCACGTATTGGACCTGGTGATGATAATCTTAAAGAACTGTAAGTTTAGTCAACTGAAGTTAATGACAAACGTGGACAGAGTTATCAAATCAAAAGTTTCGAGAGATTTACACTTTTTTGAATAGAGACAGAATAAAAAGAAAGATCATTGTGGAAATGAATATGATAGTGAGTTTTTACTGAATATATTTTAGCCTTTGTTCTATTCAAAGAATTAGGTAATTTAAGTCTAATTTACGAATTGTTTAGCTACACAATTAAAATTTGTATAGGTACATTGTAAATAATAAGGCAGTTAATTTCTTTACTATACAAATATAATTTTAATATTTCAATTTCAAGTTTTTGTTAAGCTTGATAAATATTTTTCATTTTTCTATGCAGATTATAATGACGATGTTTTTTAAGAAAACATTTTTCATTTTCCTTCGACACGAGCCAATTAGGCTTTTGCTTGGAAATTATCTTTTAGAAAATATGGTATCTAGTCCTACAACGACAACGTTTCAGAGCTATGACGTCGGCGTCGCATAAAAGTTAAATTGCCATTATTTCAGGACAGCCGGATTACTCTTTCAGCTTCACAAAGTTAGCTAGAAATTACAACAGTTTTGTATTTCATAGTTAATGATTATTAGGTGTGAGGTGAGTTAGTCATTTCTGCAGTTCTCAACATGTTAGTTATCTGGCAGTAGTCTCGGTTGGATGGCTGTAAATAGCCTTATTTGTACTGAAAATGATTACTATTATTGTTATTCTATTTCTAAGGTAAAAGGCAGATGTCTAGTGCATACACATTTTGCTGACAGATTATTGCATTTATTTAGCGAGAGCCTTAGTACTTAGCGCGATATTGAAATAGGAATTCATTTGCTCATTGTAGTTATTCGAATATTTTTGTTTCCTAACCTCCCGATCTACTTTACTTTACGGTATACAAGTTATCATAAAACATTATTTTAATTACTTATTAGTTTGCTAATACAAAGATAAAATTAGTCATTACAAAACATAACACAATACAGAACATGACTGATGCTAATATATTTTAAACTAGCTTCTGCCAGCGACTTCGTCCGCGTGGAATAGGGGTGCTCCGCTCCTATTGGTCTTAGCGTGATGATATCTAGCCTATAGCCTTCCTCGATAAATGGACTATCTAACACTAAAAGATTTTTTTAAATCGGACCAATGGTTCCTGAGATTAGCGCGTTTAAACAAAATGAAAACGTTTCCCTTCACTGCTCTGCTCCTATTGATTGTAGCGTGATGAAAAGTATACTATAACCAGCTCAGGAGTATGACAAATAATTGTACCAAGTTTCGTTAAAATCCGTCGAGTAGTTTTTGTTTCTATAGAGTTTATACAGACAGACAGACAGACAGACAGACAGCCCGACAGACGGACAGACAGACAGACAAAAATTTTACTGATTGCATTTTTGGCATCAGTATCGATCCCTAATCACCCCCTGATAGTTATTTTGGAAATATATTTCATGTACAGAATTGACCTCTCTACAGATTTATTATAAGTATAGATATAGATAAGAATATATCTATTATGAACAATCTCATACCTACCTTTACACAGGTATATTACAACTTTAGACATATTGCAATGGTTCTGGGGCCTTACCATGACGTGCCAAAACAAGATTATTTTCGTTATGAAAAAGAGACGAAGCTATACGACGTTAGTAGCTGTGTCACGCTCTCAAACTTGAATAGTGATTGCAAAAACTTGGTGGTACAGCAGGATTATTTTGATCAGGGCAAAATAATCCATAAGTCTACCCCACCAACTACGATTTTTTAAAATCTTTATAATATTTTCTTGATACCTTACACAGTTTCGGGCACGACTTGGTCGGGTGGCCGGCCAGTGCGCCGTGTGTGGGGCAGCGTGTCGGCAGTAATACGTTACTGTATGCAAGGACAGCTGCACATTTATGTATATACATTGCAACGACACTCAACCACGCACTGGGAAAACTGATAAAAATGTGTGTTTTGGATCTGGGTTCCATGAAAGGTTTAGTGTGACACTTTCTTACAAGTTTATAACACAGGAGGAGCTTGCTGGATGCATATAACCGATAGTCGATCTCAACATAGTTGGGAAAAAGCTAGGCAGATGATGATAATGCAGTTATTGGTAATGGCGCCTGGCTAGATTGAATTCTTGTATAAAGTACTAGGTCACAAATAAACACCGAAATACATAGAACGCCTAAATTATGTAACGTAATGTAAAATGTAAGTAATTGTGTGGGAGTGCTTCGGATTCTCTTTACGTTTTCAACTTTTTTCTTCACATAATTCAAGACGATTTTCTTTGTTGTATATTTATTTAATTTCATAACAAAATATAATTTAATGGCTTTAGGCTTTAATCTGGAATAATATTTCGAATATTATTTCAGACTGTTTTATACATATTGTTTGTATATCTTGTAAATTGATTATCGTTCGAGTATTGGTGAATAATTATAACTGTGTTTGTTTAATGTTAGTAGGAAACTTAACTACGTGTTAACCTAACCTACAATATTCTTCTAAATTCCGTACAATTGACGACAAATATTCAAGAATTGTAGATATATTACCTCTTCATCTGAATAACTTAACAATTGATTAATAGTACCCACAGTTAATTATAATATTAGTAACTACTTATTACAGAACACATTTATATTGCCAAAAGTTACATCTTTGGTAATGGACGATAAATATAGTGCATTTCTATTAAAGCAACAGTGTATTCATTCAAATAAACAAGTCACAGACAATTATGATAACGTAACCTAAGTTAAGGACAAACTAATCAAAAACGATACTAAAATATACTTAAAATCGTTCAATAAATACATTCTACCTATCTATTAAAGTGCTTTGTCCTTTGTCATCTTTGAGACCTGAAATTTGAAGGGTGTGTTCTTTGTATGACATAGGTATCCGAGAAGAAAGGATTTTCCGAAATTCTAGGGGGTGAAACAGGGGGCCAAAATGTGTATGAAACTCTGACATTTTCAAATTTGAATTAGAATAGCTCACTCGGGCGAAACCGTCGGCGGCAAGCTAGTTCACTAATAAATGCCTTGACAAGATGTGAATTAAAAAAAAACTTTTTCAGTCCATTTATTTAATCCAAAACTAAGTACAAACAGTTGCCAGCTATGCTATCAGCGTGTTATCTCGAGACAATAGATTCCCCCGGGGCCGACGGCTTAAGTAGTGTCAATTGGGCAAAGGGGACTCTGATAAAACGTTAAAAGCCTCCCGTATCGGTGCGCGACCCCAGTAAGAGGTGTGCCCACTGCCCACTGCTGGACTGCTCGACCGATATCACATCTAGTTGTTATTTAAGTGCTTAGTTGGAATTTAAGTTTGCTTTCTGAATTTATACGTCTTTGTAACACACACTTTATTTTGGTGATTGGCGGATAGGTAGCAAGTAGGTAAGTTAAATATTGTATATTTAACTACTATTGTACATTTGGTGTTAATCTGGAAGGTACAGGGCACCTTAGTGTGTGAAATGTAAAGAGGATGGCTATCCTACTTTGGAGGCGGCCCTTTCGTCCAATATAACAACGAATATTTTAGTCAAAGGGTTCTGTGACGACATTGATGAAAGAAAAATTAAAATGCCAAACGAATAATAACACTTATTAACTTTTTTATTAGATCTCGCTAACGTTGATCATTTAATAAATTTCGGTGGAAAAATAATTGAAAAACTCTTTTTGAAGGGACACTTGACAACCGCAAAACGGATGCTAATAATTTGATTAATCTATCACACAAAGATAGGTATTTTTTATAAACCGACAGTATTTTAAGAAAATCATTTAGTAATTTGTATCTTTTACAGTCACAAAATTTTGACAAAGCACACCTATTAGATAAGTTATGTTAAATGTGAGATCCACAAATCCCTTAACAAGATTGAATCAAAACATCAAATGAAAAAATCCATGGATCTATTTCATCTTTTTATGAATACTATTTTCAAAGTTGGCAGTTCTCGATTCAATCGCAAATAAACTCCTTCGCGAACAAATATGAAAACTGAATTAAGTTTTTATTGAACTTACAAATTGGAAATCAAAGTCATGAAAGTGCGTGCCTACAGCAGCGGGTCACAGATATCAATATTCTGCGTGTAAGCCCGTGCACATCGCCACACGACGCAATTTACATATTCATACTTGCTTTTCAATTTCAGTGGGTCTCCTCACCCTTCACTTTGCAAAGACGTATTGCATTTACGTAAATTTTAGTATTTTTTAAATGAATTGGTTATATTATTGTATCGCAAGCTTCTGGTAACGTCTGCGAGCTTCATGGGTCAAAAATAAGTCTAGTTTTCCTAAATTGTCCTAAAACGAAATACATACAAGAAGATGCTTGTACAATCTAGTAAAGAAAATTAGAACATTTCGTGAGGTTCTTTATTTTTTTATTGCTTATTCTTATACCCGTGCGAACTAATTCCGCAGTAATAACAACAAATTTTTAATGCATTTTAATATATGATACAAAGTCGCACGTTCAGTTAAGTCTTTTTCGCTCCATCTAATTTAACTTGGAGCCATAAAAATCCGCCAGAACATGGCAAGTTGAAAGTTGTGTCAACTGAGCGTGCTGAGCCGAGAGCTGGGACAACATTTGGTGTTAACTTTCACGCTCGCTCTGTTCCTACTCGCTGTACAAACGCGCGGCAAACATTTGCCGAATAGATTAAAAATACTAACATAAACATCGTGTAGTGCCCAAAAACTGTTTGTTTGTAGTCCTGCGGCTGGGGTAAACTATCTATCCATGTCGGGGTAAGTTGGGTTATACACTGATTTCATTGAAACAAGCCTCAATTTACTTTAATTAACATTCAATGCTGTATAAGTACCTCCCTACAAATTTCTCTTGCGATCTATTTCCATTCCTTTGTGCATCAGCAATCTTGACATTTATTTTTTTCTTTCCTGAACAGCCTGATAAATAATTGAAACTCATTCGCTCAGGGAGCATTTTATCTCAAGCATTCTCTCTGTTTAATCAAAAGGGGAAAAAATACAGACCTCAATGAAATTTTCACCCTTTCACGAGGAATATCTTTTTCGGCAATTCGAGATCCTCTTTTTGACAAAAACGCCTCGAGGAATTCTCATAGTCCTTAAGGTCCTCAATATTTTTAGTCTGTAAATAATTCAAATTCGCTGAGGGATGTTGGCGGGGTATTTGCAAGTGAATAGGGGTGCCGTCGTCGGGTTGAACGCATGTCATTGCTTTTGTTGCCACCTTTTTGCTGGCTCGTCATATTTGACGTGATGGAGGTAATTTTGTTGGCATGAGATGAGGTCGTTGATAGGTTTTTTTGTTATTCTTAGCTCCTAGCTTAGTAACTAGGAAAATTTATTGCGTACCTGTCTTTTTGTTCTATGGTTTGCAGAAATAGTTGTTGATATTTCCACTAATATTTACTCCTAGCCGCTTCACGCGTTTTCACCCGCACCTTGAAGGAGCTTCTTTGCGTACCACGGGTTAAAACTACCACAATGTCCTTCCACCAGTTTTGATGCAGGTATCTCCATACCAAATTCCATCAAAATTAATTCAGTTGTTTTAGGCAGATAGACTTACAGAGAAGCTGTCGCATTTAAAGTATGGATGATTGGTAGATGACCGTATAACTAACTTAATCTGCTGCTCTGTGAAATCCCGACAGATTCCGAAAGATTAATTCCAAAAATAATTAAATAGATACGGTACATAACATATTTTTTTAAACTAATTTGAATTTCATAACAATACATTGTTATGTATTTAAATATTGCTATATGAAATGTTTGATAAGCAAATAACATCGGTTATAAATATCAAACCTATTGCTGCGTACATTTGGAATAAGTAATTAACTGATATTGACAGTTGTGAATTTGAACATACATTTATTCAAATAAACAATAATTCAGTATGAATGTAAGTTTTTGGTTTGTTTTCGTGTTATTCGGTGCGATGCTATACAAATTATTATCAACTGTAATGCCGCGACCAATTAAACCCGTTCGGCTCATTGCACGCAATAACGCGCTTCATATTAAATTTGCGGCACTTTTGTTTTGTGAAGTTATTCTACTTTTATTGTTACTGTCTATGTTCATACTGATAAAGATATCCCCGTGCATGCCCACCATAAAAAAGTTAAAACATAAAATATTTTTTTCAAACTAATTTTAAACTAGTATTTTTTGGTTTCGAAAGTTCAATGTTTCAGTTGTCTGTTCAACTGAAGTGTTGAATTTCAAAATCTTATGTTACACAGTTGACAAACATTACAGCATAATAATATGTTGCCAGCTTTGTCTAAAGTAAATACAAAAATAACTTGAAAATGGATAGCTTAAAAACATTTTTTTTCCTTTTTTGAAGACTAAGAGAGAACTAATTTGATTACCTGCTGTTCTCTGAGCACCCTGGCGGCTGACAACTCAATGCTCTCCTGAAGTATTATTTCAGTACTGTGATCGTGGACTGGTTATTTCATTCTGGGAAATGTTCTGGAACTGGAAATAGTATTGCTAAGTCATTGTTTTGCGCAGTACTAATATTTCCTGTTTTATAAAATTGATTGTTAATTGTTGTGAATTTTACATTATTGCGTACACGTACAATTTTCGGCTTTGTTCGGCAAAATATTAACTTCATTTTTTTGTAATTGTATATTATTATCAACAGAATTTATTATAGAACGTATCAATCGATAATAATAATCTGCCAAATTAATAAAGCTTTAATAGGATTACAAAATATTACTGATGTTTTTGTATTGTTCTCATAAAGGCGGAGAAAAAAATTAATACCCATTAAGATAATTATGATGGGCGTAACATTCCTAGGACCAAAAAATATTGAGAGATACTTACAGACAGCTAGAGGAAGGAATCGAACCGTGTAAACAATAAAATAATAAGTATATTGTTACAATTTATCAGTATACTGTAGTACTTATATTCAACATATTAATATTCTGTAAAAGATTACGTATTTTCACGAAAGCCTCGTTTAATTATCGACTTCAGATTTTCATCAGCGAATTCAAAATAAAAGAAACAAAAAACATAGCTCAAGTTCCGTTTATATGAAAGTTTGGCGAGATCCCAAGTGGTGGGAGGGGGGCACTGTAGGCTGCTCTTCACTATTGTATTGGCTATAGGTCAAAAAGGAACAGATTTACAATGGCGATGAAACTGAAGCTTTGTAACCTTCACTAATAATGCAAATGTGAGTTTGTATGTTACGTTTTCGCGGTGAAACGGGTGAACCGATTGGGATTCAATTAAATTATTTGTTAATTTTATGTCATTATCATTACTGGTTACTTTCCGTGGTTTCGTTCACATCTTGTAGAAATCTCCCCATATCATATTTCATGCAAATTGGTTGAGCCGTTTTCTTTGAAAGCTAACAGACAGACAGACAGAGTTACGTTAGCATTCATATTAACTAAGAATGTACGCTGCCCGGCGGTCGTCAAACTATACTCTTTTACCTTATTCCCCCCATTCCCAGGGGGAGTCCCACGTTATCCGTGACCTTGGCACCTCTGGATCGGTTCCAAGGCTCGCGGTGAAATAGAGTGGAAAATGATAACTCAAACAGTTGGCTCCTTCCTCAGTGTCGGGAGTGCAAGGTCTGCCAGTCCTTGGCACTGCTCATACATTGGCAAATAACTTACTTTAAATTTTTTTTTTCAAAACATTTTTAGATGAGAGATAGCTTTCCGTCAGTCAATTCGCCCGCTTGGGCTATACGACTTCAAATTAAAAATGACAGAGTTTCATACAAACTTTGCCCCACTTTTTAACCCCCTTAGGGGTAGAATTTCGGAAAATCCTTTCTTATCGGATGCCTACGGCATAATATAAAAACCTTCCAAATTTATTGTAGATGCAGATTATGTATTATTTATTAGAAAAGATAAAGAATATATATTTATTTAATTATTTACATATTTACTTGTATTTACAATAATAAAAACATAAAAATAATAAATTATACTAATAAAATTAGGCATCAAAATATTCATCCGCATCGCTGTCAACGGGAATCGTGCCCAAAAGGCTGGCTGCATTGCCACGTTGAATGGCAATGCTGATTCTTTGACCGAAATATAGGCCAGCCCTATGATCACGCGTGGAGTCTACTAAACGTTTGCCTATATCACGAAATAGTAGACGGGCACTTGGACCCCATGGCCCTAATGTTTCAACCCCAAACGGCTCAAATATATAATTACCACTAAGGTTTATATATTTGCGCCGTTTAAGGTCCAAATTTTAGATCTTTACAATCAGCGGTTTAGACTGTGCGTCGGTCCGTCCGTCATTATATATAGATAAGTCGACCAGTTCTTTTTTTCTCCAGATTGGTTGGAAACATAAATCGGCAGTTTGGAAATATACTAACGAATTAATTACAAAAAATAACAATGTTAATTGATGGCTATTGACAATTTATTCGTCAATAACGATTAGGGTCCTATTATCCTAACTAATATATACATGTTAAAGTATCTCTGTCAATCTGTCCGTTATGCTTTCACGGTAGAATCTCAAATCTATCTGGATTTCAATATGAGGAATATGATAGATACACAGTATAGTTTTTATCCGGGTGAGCTAAGAAATTCCCCTAGGATTCGGGTGAAACTGCGGGAAATTCGTCATTAGACGTCCATTTTTAAATTAATACTACCAATACTTAAACTGCGAAGGTAAGACAAAATATATTTCAAATAACAAAGTTTCCGCCGCAAATATTCTTAACACTTTTGTTCCAAGCGTCACTTGAAGCGACTTCGTTACATCCTCAATTGTCTTCATCTTTAACCCAAATTAGACACTCATTAAACCTTAAGGTTCTTTTCATGGTAACAGTTTATCTTTTCGTTATTAGACACCTTAACCCCGTAAGAGTTTGCTTTTTTAAATGTATTTTTTAAAATTTTAATTTATTCATTAATAAACTCGGAAATATTTTAACGCCTGTGTTCTACGTATGGTTAGACAGATGTTAATATATAAGACACCCATTTTGCGCGCCCATTGCCTTTTGTGGGTATTATTTTTTTACATGATTATTCAAACGCGTATTTACCGTGCAATCGACAGATGTCAACACCATAACACTCGATCTGTAATACAATTAATTAAAAACTTTCCTTCATTCTAAAGTAACACGTGTCGTGTTAATTAGTGTAAATTGTTCCGGTACATGTCGAGTCCGCCGCTGCGTTACTCCTGCGTCCCTCATCGTATCAAGTAATCGTATCAGACACTCGCGCCGCTCGCACACACATACATATGTTACAATTATAATGCTTTTATCTCGCTCAAACACTTATTTGATTACTGCTCGTGGAGGAGGCGCGTACATTGTTCTTCTAATACAATTTCAATGATGAGGCTCCGTGATTCCGGTTTAGATGGATGGCTGCATTAGTAGGTGCGAGATCAGATGAGTGGTTCGTACGCCTATTTATTTTTGTTTTGCAGATATTATTTTCTTGTATTTAAAATACCGCTGTTTATAGGTCCGAAATTTTCATTATTTGGTTTTGTTCGACGATAAAACAATCTTTAAAAAATTAAGCAAATTTGATTTAAATATTATTGCTTATGGCGTCTGTTACACTTTTTTCGACGCCTCTGATACGAGTGGCTTAGTATTTGGATCCATTAATATGACAACTTTATAAAGAGCAACATAAATAAGCTGCAGTAGTTGAATGCTATCACCGTGGTACCAATACCTGCTTACGTACGTGCATTAAACTCCAGGTCCGTGCCACCTCCACAGATGCGCTATAACAGTCACGTATAAATCGCAAAATACGGCACATTAAAAGCGCTCGCCGCGCGGTTTATAGCTTTTAACTCGCATTGGGTGATACGGACGCATATAATGCTTTATTTTAAGTTTTGCAGCACGGGTAACGCGATCCCATACAACACCAGTGTGTAGCGCACAAGTTGTGTGTCTAACAAGCCTTGCATGACCCGCCTACTACCTGAATCATATCATCTAAATACATAGCCATTCTCATTACGTTGTACATTAGCACGGTTAAATCGAGGCTTGTTTTATTATGTACAGAGATAACAAGGGTACATAACAAGCATACCGTATTAATTTGAAAATGAAAATCATATTCGTGAACATGTCCCTATTTTAATGGAAATGTAGGTACAGCGTGGTAGGGACTGATTGATGATAATATAATTAACATTCATTTGTGATCCAGAGATGGTAATATAAGTTTCATGTACACGGAGTTTATTGATGATCATGCAAGCTTGATTATGTTCCTTGCGAATTTTGAAGATCATCAAATCATTTTATTGGGGTCAACTAATCCAGGGCAGTCTAATCCCATGTAGCATGAGCACACAGGAGCGACTGCCTATCTGACCCGCACAAGCCAGATTACTGGGTAACATGACACCTCTTGGTACGACTGGCTGTCAGACTTTCTGGCTTCTAACTACAGAAATACTCCGCAAATTTTGAAAATATGATACCCACTTATAATTTGTAACAGATATTTAGGAATTCTTAAAACCTATTTCATACTGCGTACATCAGATTTTTTCAAGTAGTTTATGTACCCTTTTCCTTCAGCAATTAACCTTTTCACCTTTAAATAAACATTATTATTTCGTTTGAATTCTCATCGCCGTCCAATTTAAACATTTCTACGAAGTACTCACTCGCTACGTACATGAATTGTAACGGCATTAATAAATAGGTATATTTCAAAATTTTAATAATTACAGCGAAGCCGATAACTCTATTAAAGATATTGATTGAATGAGCACCGTCGGACAGTGTCACGGAGTACTCGTTCACGACAATATTGTGTCACATTTTATGGTACATTTTTTTTCCACAAGATTATTGTGCTACGTGAAGTTCTTACTATAATCTTGATACCAGCGATGTCTTCTGCTTCAAACACATACAAGTATGTTAGATACCAAAAGTAGCAATACTAGGTAAGAATTTATTTCTCAGTTAGTCAAAACCAAATAAAGTTTCTAATAATATACACATTTAAATAATTAGACATGTACGCGTTTTTGGAGACAATTTATATACTTAGTAATTAATATTCTAGCCACAAATTACTAATCACCATTACTACTAACAATCAATCAATCTACTTATCTCGTTTTATATCTGACTGAGATAGAAAATACATAATTAGAAATTAGTGTAGATAACATTTCGTTTCCTTAATTTTACAGTACATTTGTTAGTAGATAATCATACACAGTTTGATAACTAAATAAACTAGAAATCAAATTATGATAATAATCTCTCTCACCTCCACCTATGTGCAGTAAAGTGCTGCATTTCACGAGTGGATACTAACAATTGTTCGAAGCCTCCGTTGCTGAAAGTTAAACAATTACGTGTTTAAACTAACAATCCCTCCTGCGTTTATGAAATTAGGATCAGGCAAGTTGTGGAATGTTCGAGAAGTCAGTTGTGTGTTAGTTGGCGGTACACTACACTTCTGATTCCAGCAGCAATCCAAGTTGGAGATGTGCTGTTTGCCAACTAAACTCGTGTACACTGATCTTATAGATGAACTACGTATATACGACACGAGCTTGAATACCTATCGTCATGTATTGAGATGATTGAAAGGCATTTATGTATGTGAAAGTATTTCACGCGGCCTTTCATTAAGTTCCAGCTGAAAGAGATGGGACACATTGTTGTCCAGATTGACGTAAATGTTCAGAATAATTGCTTTTGTAACTTGATATATTTTTGATAGTATTTCCCACGGGTTTACTCGCGTCCCGAGAGAATTACTTAATTTACCCGGATAAAACGTAGCCTGTAACCGTCTCCTGGATTCCCTCTATTTCTGTACCAAATTTCATCTATATCGGTACAGTAGTTTTACCGTGAAACCGTAACAAACAATCTCGCTTTTGTATTTATAATATTAGTAAGGATTATGAACTGTGACATAAATATCCATGTAGACGGTGAATTACAAAATTTCTTTTACAATGAAAAAGCTTCAAACCGTTTATTAACTGGATTAACTGTAATTGGAACGTTTAACTGTAAGGTTATTCTAAGTTTTCTTCAATTAACTGCCGGCTGAAGGGTTATCATGTAATTATTGTTGCAGGACTGCTTGATAGCACTTATATAAGGACCGTGGAAAAATGTAATTTCTCATAATTTGAATTGTAAATTAATTTATCAGTTTTATTGAAGAACTAATGGTTGCCCCCACGTGCGCTATCGCTATCGTCAGAAAAAAGTAATTAAATATCATGCTATAAAGGTTGTAATGTTCTACTAGAGGTGTCATCTTATTGCCTCGTCGTCGCCGAATATTCCGATATACAACAGGAAATGTTTCCGAGACAGTAATAATAATACAAGCAGACGCAATGGCGAAGAAATGCTGTAACTGGTGATTTCGTCATAATGATCCAGCGCGTGGTTCGGACAGGGGTGGCACACGGGTTTAGTATTAGTGTCGCTTCTAGGAAATATAATATATATTATGTTGAAATATGTTGCCGTTTAAAAAAAGCGTTTTTTTTTGTTTTAAAAGTCAGTTTGATAATACATACATATTTTAACTATTGAAAAATTAAAAACCGTATTTTACGTTACTATTTTCCTGTAGCGTGTAGAAATTACACAAGCAAACTGACAGTTTTTAGGCGCAATTTTATATACAGATATTTAAAATATGCCGAGTAAACATCCTGTCGTAATATTAGGATACATAAAAACGTGTGGGCGTACATGCTGCGTCTTTTCGAAACAAGCCTTTTTATACACAGTGATCTACTCTGGAGCGGCTAATAATAGGGGCCTGAAAATAAAGCCTTGCTCATGCTTTAAATAGCTGAGGGTGATCATCGGTAGCGGCGTAACCAGACTACGCTCGTAGCGTCACGCTACGCTCGTAGGCGGCTACGTAGCTTACTACGAGGCCTGGCTTACGTAGGGTATGTCAGTACCATCAAATGGTTGTATTACATGATTGTTATGACTATTTTTATAAAAAAAATATAAATAATGAGTACCTACTTTGATTTAAAAAAATAGGAAATACAATTGCTAGCACAAAATTGTAAATACGTAAATATATACATTATTGATACATTGTGTCTTTAAATGATAACATTAATAATTTAAAAGTAATTATACCAACAAGACTTTAAAATGAAAAAAAGTGATGTATTTAAAAGAAAATACTGTAATTACAAGATAATTACCATCTTTAAAGAAAAGTTATTTTTTAACGAAACGTTTCTTTCAACAAAGTATCAAAAGTAGAATAAATTAAAAGCCCTCACGAGGGACGTATTGTTGGGAGTGCGCCTCCTCGGTGACGTCACACTCACCGTATCGTATCAGTGCACGGCCACTTGACTAACATAATTACATTCGTGAAAACCAAAGTGTATCCGAAGAGGATAATAAATATTTCAAAATTATTGATTATTTGAAGGACACATATATTACTTTCTTTTGCTAACGTAGGCTGTGATTGAAAACAGCTGCCCTTAGGTATCGTATTGTGTTTTACTTATATTATGATTTTTCTTTTAGAGGTCAGTGATAGTAAGAATCAATGATGAGAAAACTATTTTTAACCGAGCTTTTTTCAAAAAGGGAGGAGTTTTTCAATTAGTCTATGTGTTTTTACTCTGTTTTGTTTGTTTATTACGCTATTACTCCGCTAATTGAGGAACGGATTTTGTGATTCTTTTTTGTTTTATTAAAACTTACTCTTCATATTTGTTGTGACACATTAGTCTCATATATCGTGCGTTAAAAAAGTATCACAAATTCTAATTGTATGTGAAATGAAAAGAACATGTGATTCATAAAACGATGTGACTATACATTTAATAAACTCGGCTACATTATCTCGTCCTAAAGGACTAGTAAACGCCGCGACAAGTCGACCGATCTCCTAAACCCTACCTCCGGCGCGAACATAACTGAATCACCCGGATGGCGGCCCAGCCGGAAACCTACCCACATGTCCGGCTGGCGGGTAACCTGGTTACTCCCCGCGCTCACGACTTTGTTAAAAATACCTTAACCGGGTGGAGGTGGCCACGTATCAGCTTAAAGGCTCTAAAAAAGGGAAGAGCTTTGCGTCGGCTTGGTAAACTGGAATCTGAATGTTGTATGAGACTTGTATTCCTTGGGGAGATACCTTCCTATGTTATTGCGGTAGGGGTGCACTGGACACGGTGATAACGATCCGATCTGAGCGGTTTGATTGTAGCAGTCGTTCTTGCGGTGAATTCCTTATTACTCCCCCTCCCAGACGAAGTGGCGAATATATATCGGGATATCATCTTTTGGTCAATGAAATACTAGTAATAGAAAAATAACGTAGAATATTTAAAAAAAGAAAACATTGTCGTGCAAAGTGGGGCTGTCATTAAGTGTGGGCATAACTCTGGTCCAGATATAACCGGCCTCATTATATAATTTTTATTTAATGTAGTTTTTAATCCACAAAGGGGATTTATGTAAAATCTGCTGTTTCCCACGGTTCTACACGTGTAACCAGGGAATTTCTTAACTTACCCAGATAAAAAGTACCCTATAACCATCTCCATCTATCTTCGTATCAAATTTCATGCAAAATGATTCAACCGCTTTACCGTGAAAGCGTAACAAACGAACTTACTTTCACATTTATAATATTAAGTTGGGATTAAGGTTCAGTATGAACTGGGGTTTATGTGATGAGTGGACTATTGCTGTTCACACAAGTTCGCTAATAATGCCCTAGGCTGGCAGGTTTCGACTAAACCCCGTAACCATGGCAACGGGCCCCGACACGCCGCCCTCGGGGAAGGTTTCAAACAAACCGAAATATTCCTATTATTTCCGAACTCCATATTTTGTGATTGTTATTTTGAATTTCAGTGAAATGAACGGAAATTATATCTTTGATATAAAATACTGTAACGAAAGGCCTCACGCTTGCCCTATTGAATAACATCGGCTTGTACTCTGCCATACAATGGAATACGTAGAAAAGTATTAAATCACTCGTTAGCGAAATATTTTTAGGAGATATATCTGACGTTATAAAATTGAATATAAAATAATAAATATTATTATTGCGTGTAAATTACAAATTTTATTGTAAACTGATTCAAATCGCCATTGCCACAGTAACAAGAAAATTATAACTAATTACAAAAGGTGTTAATCAGCAGTTGTTATCGCGTGAAGGAGCACTCGTGCACAACGGCTACTTGAGATATTGTCGGCAGCTCGCGATAGCTGGCGGTGGAGCACTGTGTCAGCGACATCCAGGCCTGCCCACCTGCCTACCCACCTCAGATTAGTGACGTCAGCAGAACAGGCGCCAACTGATTGCTCCACTGTTATTTGTCTACGATGAAGACAAACATGTTATTTCATCAAAGATTATGACTTCATATCGTATCGGTGTATTTAAGTTACTCACTTTCTGTCAGTTTCGTACGCAGGTAATAAAATGGCGATCCTCGTCGTATTACTAACTGTGCCTATCTGTCGTGTAACTCGGCAGCGCCGGCAGCGCTTAAATATTCAGAATAATAAACAGGCATTAGGTAAAGTTAAACAAATGTAAACAAGCCAGGCGGAAGTAAAAACATGAGTATCACGGTGTCAGCTCTCGCGGCGTGCCGCGGCTGCCGAGCGCCTGGCACGCAGTTGGCAGGCCGGGCCAATCGATAGCAGACGCATTGCAGACTATTGCTGCAACCTGCAGCCTTGTTTACATACTGACCACTTTCATTGTCATCTAAAACATCTTTCGGCAAATATAAAAAGGTCTGAAAAATATTATTGGCTATTGCTGGATGTGGCTTTTATTAAGTATAAACTGATTTTTCTCTGTGACTCATATTGCATCTTTAACTTAGCTTTTGTACAATTATAACTTAAGGCGGCGATATACGACTTTGGCCCTTTTAAAGCTAATGATTACGCTTTAACGACTTGCTTTCATGATTTGAAAAGTATATATACTAAACTAGAGCATATGCTTGATAATTTCGTATAACGTTTATTTTAATTATGTATTTATAACATTGTATAAAAAAATCATTAAGTTAGGTCTAACGCACAAGAAAAACTGAGTTTTACATAGAATTTATCAAGCGGATTTTGATGAAACCTGTACCATTTTATAGAAAAGTTAATTATCTGTCTTTTTGTATACGTTTATTTTTTTTAAATCGTACATTTACGTCAATTTTTGTGCTTTTGTCAAAACGTTGAGTTGAAATTACGGAGGGGCTCCACCGGGCGACGGGGGCAGTACGTCTGTGACCACTGTCACGGGTAGACGCTGTCACTCAGAGCGAGCACATTACGATGTAAATAAATTATTATATTTGTGATAAGATGACTGGTGAATTATAATTATTACATTGAAAAGGCACTACATGCGGATAAAATATTTTTTTGATGTGAATAACGTGTTTTCAAACCAAATCATCCATAATCTGTCATAATCTAAAATGTGTGTATCTAAATTTGGCAGGACAAATATATTTTGTTATTGACTTACTAAATAATTAAATTTACTTTAGGATTTAAATATGTATTTGTTTTAATACATTGCGTATTCAAAACGAGAATATTGCATACCTCATCGTCAAAATTAAAATTCTTTCATGTTATGTTACAATATTTCCTAATAGTTTGGAATTTATAGAAATAGTAGCTATAAGTCAGGGCATGGGATGATATCTTAGAACAAAACTTAATGGTTTGTAAATAAAATGGTTTATCCATGGGTAACAAGGTGGCGCTATTCTAAATTATTACCAATGAAAATATTTTTCTAAACACGTGAATTTGGGTTCGAGTTTCTTTGCTACGAGACGAATTTGAAAAAAAATGCAGAATATGATAAAAAAAATAAGCTTACGCTATAAAAAGAGTATTGTAAAATGTATTATAAAATTGTATTAATTATAAAATTGTCTGACTATTTTAGCTAGACCATTTTCCTATTTTGGATTGGTTACATTAGTTTTATTTTTAGGGTTCCGTAGTCCGACAAGGAACCCTTATAGTTTCGCAATGTGCGTCTGTCTGTCTGTTCGCGGCATAGCTCAGAGGCTCTTGGTACTAGAAAGCTGAAATTCAGTATAGATATGTGTATTGATCACGCTGAAAAAGTGGTAAAAATGAATAAAAAAATAAAATAATTTAGTGGAGCTCCCGAACACGTGAAATGAGGATGAATATTTTTTTTTGTTGCGTAACCCTTCATGTAGGGTATCGTTAGATAGGTCTTTCAAAAATAAAAAAAACTAACTTTCGAAAACTATCACGGCTAAGTAGGCTTCACCGGTTACAGAGTTATAGTTGACTAACTAAGACCTACTACGGAACCCTACTGCGCGTGGCCCGACACGAACTTGGCCGGTTTTTTACTGGTAACATTGGGTAGTGATGCTTTACATAGCAACCATTTTCGAAGTTTAGTAAAAACGCCAAGTAAGCAGTCACATATGATATACATATTAATCTATTAGTCAAGGTATCTAATGTGGGATAATATTATATACGCACAATCTAAAAGATAAGACGAAGCATAGTGTTTTAGAAATGAAGGTCCTACTTCACTATGCCACTCTTATGTTTTATTTTCAACACCAAATAGTATCAGACAGAACGTCGATTTTTGGCTAGGCCTAAGCCGATTAATAGGCAATCGCTTAATTCTTTGGCTAAAGCCCTGATAAATAAAAAGTACTTGATCTTCTTTAATTTTTGGTCCAGAAGTCAAAGACAGAAGAACTGAAAATGAAAAAAGAAGAATTTTTCTCTTAAATGCTTTTCTTAATATGGTATTTCGACCATTTTCCAATTCCAAGGTTATGTTTGAATTCCGATGAATTGTAATAAGAAAACTAAATGAAAATTGAGCTACTGCATGTCAATTTAATAATCTTTTTATAAAAAAATCTGTAAATTTTTGCGGTGAGTTTTTCTGATAAAATATATTATAAAAACCTTATATTAGTAATATAAGGTAAAAAGATAAAGATCAAAAATATTTAAATCGGTAATTATAAATGATTTCAAAGTCAAAAATCGATATTGCATCTTTCTAAAAGATTATCGAAATGCCATACAATGGTAGGATTTTTTTCCATTACTTTATTTCTTCAATAATGCATAAAACCGTGGAAAAGGGTCGTACAAATTTGGTGCTTGAAAATGTAATAGCTAATTCTCATTCAGACAAAGTCTATATCCGAATTTAGCACATTTATTTTTGCATTGATTTTTTGCTTTGCGGCACTTTCAAAATTGGGCCCAAAACGGGTGATATTCCATTGTTCATGATAGGTAAAAATTTAAAAAATCCTGGTCATAATCGGAATCTTTACTATCCCACTTTTGGGTATGACATAGACATGCATTAGCATTAATTATCACGCTTTTTCAAGGTGGATTGGTGATTTCAGACCGTGTAGTCCAGGTTTCCTCACGATGTTTTCCTTCACCGTTAGTCAATGGTGTCTAAGTTATACTAAAAAAAGTGCATGTAAAACTTTGGAATAGTCAGATTCGTAATTTCTAGGTTTCGAAGTTCGAATTTGCATACTCATAAATGAGATGCAGGTGCCTTAGCAAAGAAGCCACAATGACTTTTTACTAATATGTTCGGTGTATCAACTTAATAATATGAATAAAACTACCTGCAGCTTATTTAAAATATTAACATCATTTATAATACAGTCTCACTCACTTTTATTAGATTATTCAATTTCGGTTCTGTTGGTGTCAAAACTTAGGCCAATTTTAAGCTAATAGTTTGGCCAAAGCTGATGCCAAAGGTTTGGTCGGACACTTTACAGATGGATCAGAAACGTCGGACTAATTAACTGGCTTCCAGGCTCTCCTTACAAAACTAATATGATTTTCCGATACAAGTGAAGATGAGCTGAAGTTATTTGAGAAGCAGCAGATGTCGTAAAATGCAAATATGAAAAAAACTTGCGTGCATTTCTGTTAGAAGAGCTCAAAGTGGACACCAATATGGCCTAAAAATTAACTCCTATGGTGCGATTTTGTCTGTTTGTCTGTCCATCTTTCACAGCGGATTAATTCAAGAATGCTAGTTGTCAGAATTTTTTCTTGAAACTTTTAACAATTCAGATCGATAAACATGTTTTGCAGATTAAAGAAATTGAAAATATTTTTGCTTTTCTGGCAAACGAAGTATGCAGTGGGGGTTGGAAATTTAAAATTAGTGTTTCGAAGTATTACTCAGACAGATGTTATTTGTATTTATATTTTTATATCTTAGACATGCATATCAAAATACAATATGCGACTGTCCTTAGAATCCTTACATAATATTATGGTCACCCGTCAAAGTTCTTCAAAATATAAAATGACAACCGTGCGGTGTGCATTGCGGGGTCGCGGGGGGGAAGCTCAAGCTCCGCCCATTTGCTCAAGGTCATTGGCGGTAGTCGTCGTCTTAATACCCAAATGTAGTCCTGAACATGAAATGTAGAAACCAAATTACTTCTGTAAAAAGCAAAAACATGCATACAACATTTTACTCGGCAGTCCAAAATAGTACAAAAAATAAAAAGCACTGATAATCGGCAGGCTTTCTCGTATGTTGTTTTATCTGCTCGAAATGCACACGAGACGAATGAGATAAAAAGAGGAAAAGGGATAACGTTGCACTGGTATTTATACTGCGAGAAAAAGCTTGTGTCCTCGCTTAAAGAGCGGGAAGTACGGGTAATATCATGCTCTAATGAACTCTGCATAAACCCAGAGCTATATTAAAATATTTATCGTTGCAATTGAAAAAACAAGTATTGCGAATCGCAGCTCATAATTGTCTAAATCTGCACCAACGTTTCTCTATTTTTGTACGTAAAGTAGGGAGGGATAAAGCACAATGACGCAGCTTATTTCACAACTTTTATCTTTTACTATTCTCCTACATTGTTATTGATATTGCATTATTATTAATAAATACTACATCAAATTAGGGAGAAGTGTACCCAAATAGTACACGTTACACGCGAACAAACTTAATGACATCAAGCGAAAACTGATGTAGAATCCGACTGATCAAATCCTGATGAAAATAAATGAATTCTGTTTGACCTGGATATCGAACGTCAGAATTCTCGATTAGCCGCCGCGCTTGCCACACACTAATGAGTCATGATGATTGTGTTCACATTATTTAACGGGTTCCGACAAGGGTTCATATTATTCAACATGCAATTTTCAATAGTAAGCGCTATTTTAATAATTAATAACAACATTTCCCTTTGACATGCGTTTTTTTAGCTCAATAATAATGATATATAATTACTTTTTATTACAATGAGCCTCGGATGCTACTATAGTAAAATATTGCTTTATACACGTCGTATCTTTTTTTTGTATTAGAAATAAAGATTGTTCATTTGTATATTCATTGAATAAAAAGTAATGTTATCGATTCTGCATGATGCATATTTAATTAATTATATCGATCATTTATTTATTTTTGTAATTTTTTACCTATATAAGGCAGTGTAAAGGTACTTTTAAAATAAATTAGGTAATCATTTGTATACCTTATTTTTTTTTCAATTTTTTACTAATATGTCGAGAATCGAACTGACTTTATTCAGTGCAGCAGTCTCTGTGTATCTAAGGCACTGTCAACAATGTTCTTAAATGGTATAAAAAGCAGCCGTGCGTTTGGGTCGGTAGCTTGTGTAAATATTATAGCGTATTCCATTCGAATGTTTAAAGAGCGCAGTTTACTTTAAAATACAAGAGATTTTCTCTGCACTTGTAAAATAATAATAAATATTATATTTGCGAAACTCGTATTGGTTTAAGCGAAAGGAATGTCGATGAAACATATAATGCACTTTTCCTTGAGTCGCCTTACGTGTATCTTCTGTGGAGTGAGTAATAGTTTATATCAAAGACGGTAATTCCTTGAGACTTGGCGCTGTAAATACATAAACATCTCTAAATGCAGTTATAATGTTTCTTACAGTTATTTTGTGCTCAGAAGGAAGATAAATCCGCAAAAGATGACCTAGTTACAGAGCAACAGTTAGCAGGCGCTCCCTGCGGGCCAATAATAAACCTTGTAATTAACAATTAGGACTTTAAATTATACAACAACGAGTCTATAGAGAAGTTTCATTTGCTCACAGGAGCATGTGCGGCCACCGCGTAATAAAGGTTTTAACTCCAAATAAAATAGAAACAAGTTGAATCATTAAATGAGTGGAATTAAAGTGACCTTGTAGACAAGGGCTCAGCAAACACCCACCACACTGAGTACACACGGCCACAATGACGTCACAGGATGAAAGTGATGCCCGGGGGTGTTCGGTAATCTGTGTGTTTTCGTCTGGGCGAGCATGCTCGTGATGTGACGAGGGGCGGCGGCGCTCCGGGCGCCCAGGAGTTATTGTAAGTGCCCAGTGCAGGCCGCACGGGGGTCAGCGGCGGCGGGCTCTCCCAGGGAATCCTTCACCATCATTTAAATGACTTCTTGTCCTTCGTATTTAATGTATCGTGGTTCCATAGTCGATGTTTTCTGCCATTTAAAATTGAGAAAGGATTTTTATTGCGGTATTTCAGAAATAGTACTTACATATTTTTGATTCAGCGCATTAAAAACTAAAAATTTGATTACGACAGCTTTTTTTTTTTAACAATTATTTTCTCCGCAGTTAACAAGTACTTAGGTCCTTAGAGTTCGGATAAATAGTTTTACAAAGTTAACAACAAATATTCGATGCAAATTGCTGCCTAAATGAAAATTCCAAATAATATTCGTATTCATCCAGTCGAGCACAATGGCACCTCGTGTCTGGCTCGCTAAGCGCTGGGTCCCACGAGTGAGCACCCTACAAGTGTGTCCTTACCTACTTATGTACACCACTGTCTTCAAAAGAAGGTTATTTACTTTAACTTTTACGTCAGTCTGAGAAATACCGAGTTCGACTCAAAGGACCTTTTTACATTGTTCGTTGTTTCCGATTTTGGACATTCGCAAGGACTGACATCTAATTTATAATGATATACACATTCTTAACAGTCAACATTACAAATTGGTAATCGGTAAAAATATTCAGCGGCTAAGTTTGCAATTTACAGCCGTATGTTTTTATAATGACTTGCACAAACGTGAGATCAAGAGTTAGATTTAATTCTCTTGTTTCGGGAGTTTGCTGAAATTAGGCCAAATTGAACTGGTTGAATCACTGCTTGCGCATTCTAACTTTACATGTGTTGTATTCATGTCTCTTCTAACGTTGTAAAGCATCTGAGCTTTTAGGCAGAGAGCAGAGTTGTATTCAATTACATATCCATTGTCTGCTACGTAGTAAAAAAACGAGCACAAATTAATAAAATTTGAATTTGAAATTAATATTTTCCTCTCAATAATACAATTGGATCGCTTCAAATCTATCACGTTTTCATCTCTTTGTATTTAGCACAGCTGGAACACTTGGTAGGTATTGTTGTATTGTCACTGTCACATTTTTTATTAAACCGTCTCGTCTGTGTGTCGACGGCACGTGACAGCTTCTATACAGCGCTCTATTGATAAAGGAAAATATTAGTAAATACATTTTGTTACATGTTGATTATAGTAGTTGGTACAGAAGTTAGAAATATTTTAATCTCTCAACTTTCAGCTTTTTTGTGTTATTGAACAAGAATCAGTTTAACGCATATCTATTGAGTTAGTCTTGATTGCATAACTAAATTCAAAGTTTCAAGTTATAAGTGACGCTATGAGAACGAATAATACTCGCAACAATAAATCAGGTTTTATAAAGTGATACGAGATATATGAAACATATGTAAGATTATAAAAGGCTTTTGACGTCTTTATCCTTTATGCACTTACATTGGTTGCATCCCTCTGTCTCAGTAAGTCTAGACATAAATCAAAACATGGATCTAAACTGAAGAGCATATACCTGCAGTTGAGTCGCCCACTCTGCTCAGGACATAAGGTCCTCTCACAGGCTTAGTATGATTCTTATTTTGTTATCAAATACTGTATTAAATCTGTTGGTTGCACATGTTGCCTTATGAGGGGGAAGGGGTTGAAATGGATGGGCAAGGGATTTAAAAGGATAATATTTGACGCATCAAAAGTACCTATGATTTATCAAAGGATTTAAAGATTTTATTATTTTATGATACACGGGCACTTTAGGCAGACCCGTATAATTTTTTTGGTCCTTTGAGTCGCAGAAGTTATAATGAAAGTTATTGATAATTAATCATCAGTGTATCATCAATTGTAAATATTTTTTTAATATATTTATTCTTTTAACTTGCTCTCAACATTTTTAGATCCTTATATTATTAGTGTCAGATTATTAGTTTTCAGGGGGCGGGTGAAACCGCGGGATACTAGCTAGTTCAGAGTAAACAGCTAGGTTTATGATAAAAAAACTTCTAGTTCAAGTATTTTATTATTTATTTTTTATTTATTTGGGAAAACAAACAATCGTACAATAAATATACACAGTCTACTATAAATGAGTGTACAATCCACTACGTTTCCATATATTACTAGCTTATATTAGATACAGTTTAAGGCCCAAGTTCACCAACAGATGGTTACCTAATCGGCCCGTTAAATAAAACCGTTTTTTAACCAGGAAGCTGGAATTTTCCTGTTACCCACTTCTAGTTCAACCCTGGTTTGGTAACCAACTGTTTCAGGAATAAAAATCTCTAATAATACGTTAACCATCGAAAATTGTAAGTTTGAATTTATGCTAAACAGCTGTTTTAAGTTAATCGGACCGTTATCTTGTTGGTGAACTTGGGCCTTAGTAACTTAAGTACAGTTTTCAAATAAAGATAAACATAACAGTATCTATTGTTAGACTTGTTTGTTATGTTACTTACTTTGCTCAGTCATGCTTCAAATTAGATACTACAATTATTACGTGTGTATACGATAATTACAATGTTATATATATAAATATAAATAATAAAATTTATCGAGCAGCTATCGATTATCGGCTCTTGGATAATCGATCGTTATCCGATAGTTGTAAAACACATTGTTATCGAAGCTTACCGGTATTTTTTTACAAAATATCTCTACATTAATTATTTACCTTATATGCTTAAAGGTAAAGTTCAAGTTACTTTGACGCTAAGTACTGGATCTTTAAAAATATGTTCAAGCATAACGCCATTGTTATAGTTACTTTATCTTTATGTAGAGAAGGTTCAGATTAGCATGAAACATTTATTTGGGTGGTATCTGAATGCAAACAGTTTTGTAGGTTTATGATCAGGGATCACTCGATACTATCTTTATTAAATTACGGGAAGACGATATTAGGTAACGAATGTAAAGGCATTATAATTCATATATTGTTGGTGTGAGGTCGGCAGACTTTAACGTATTAAAACTATGAATGATCTTCATATGACGTCACGTTAGATTTGCTACTAGGTCGGGTTACGTATTAAAGTTTTAATATGATTTAGAAACATCCAAATTAGGCTTTTTATTAGTTACCTTTAAAACAAATGATGAATATTTATTTCTCTAAAGACACATAAATGAACAAACATTACTCCCATTACACGTTGTACTCCATGTTTGAGTATATTATACAACAGCACTTTGATCGCACGCACACATGCAAACAGGTATCTTATCATTAAAAGATTATTTAATAATTTGGCTTTTTACTATCAAAAAATAGTAAAATCAGCACCTTATCTATACTAATATTATAAAAAGGAAAGATTTGTTTGTTTGTTTGTAGGATTTTAACTCAAAAACTACTGGACCGATTTAAAAAAATATTTTATCGTTAGGAAGCTACATCTTTACGAAGTGTCATAGGGTATTATTTCCAGAAATAATTAGGGATCCCTACTAAAACTTGAATAATGTAACCCAAGGTGTAAAAAAAATGTCCACGCGGGCGAAGCCGCGGGCGGAATGTCTATTTATATATATTATTCATGTTTATACATCAATACAAACTGTCTCGTTGGTGGATCTGTCGCCTGTTTTCTCTCAAGAGTTAGGCTCAGGTGTATTCACAATACCCGACTTTGATGTGCTACTAAGATATCAACACTCTCTATGGCTCGGAGTCGAACCTTCATGCAGAGCATTAACATAGAACCGAAATTCAAATTCATCTGATACTATTTCAGACAATATTCTAAAAACGTGTATGTGTTCCCTAATCTATAACAAATTCTAATTCACGGTTATCTTCTTATATCAATGTCTATTCACAATCTACAAACATATCGTATATATAGGAGGGAAACTATGCATATATATCTATATTATATCTGTTTATATTCAAGACTAGCTTCTGCCAGCGACTTCGTCCGCGTGGAATAGTGGTGCTCCCCTCCTATTGGTCTTAGCGTGATGATATATATATAGCCTATAGCCTTCCTCGATAAATGGACTATCTAACACTGAAAGAATTATTTAAATCGGACCAGCGGTTCCTGAGATTAGCGCGTTTAAACAAAATGACAACACTTCCCTTCACTGCTCTGCTCCTATTGATTGTAGCGTGATGAAAAGTATACTATAACCATCTCAGGAGTATGACAAATAATTGTACCAAGTTTCGTTAAAATCCGTCGAGTAGTTTTTGTTTCTATAGAGTTTATACAGACAGACAGACAGACAGACAGACAAAAATTTTACTGATTGCATTTTTGGCATCAGTATCGATCCCTAATCACCCCCTGATAGTTATTTTGGAAATATATTTCATGTACAGAATTGACCTCTCTACAGATTTATTATAAGTATAGAAGATAGATATCTATCATTCACGTACTTGTATTATGTAGGTGTTACATTTGATCAAAAGGCTCAAAGTGGGGCTCGTGGCTAAGCAACAGCCACACGGATCGACCGATCAAAGGTTAAGCTGCGCTTGGCGCGGTCGGTCCGTGGATGGGTGACCATCTTTGTCATAGCGAGACTCCTCCGTGCCTCGGAAAGCACGCTAAGCTGTTGGTCCCGGTTGTCATTTGTACATCTTCGACAGTCGTTACGGGTAGTCAGAAGCCAGAAAGTCTGACAACCAGTCTTACCAAGGGGTACCGTGTTACCCGGTAACTGGGTTGTGGAGGTCAGATAGGCAGTCGCTCCATGTAAAACACTGGTACTCAGCTGCATCCGGTTAAGACTGGAAGCCGACCCCAACATAGTTGGGAAAAGGCTAGGCAGATGATGACATTTGATCAAAAGGCTTGTAATAAGGTTTATGTATTTTTTTAGACTTTTTTCGACTCTAAAGATCGTTTATTACAAAAAAAAAAATAAGAAATTTTCTAAGTTCATTATTTTACAAATAGTTTGAGCTAATAATTGGTCCTTTGTGTTTTAAGAGACATTCCTTAAATAAAGAGTTGAGTATGTTTTTAATACATCTGATGGTCAATTAGACTTTATCTCTATATAGCTTATTTAAACACCCTGTTATGAAACTTTAATATGGCTATAACAGTGATAACATTATATTCCCCGCTGCTCTCTTATATTCCCCGTTCAAGACTGTCTTTCCCTTCAATTACTTTTAAAGTTAATAAAAAATATTATTAATTAAGTTTGCGTCGTTGGAAAGTTAAACTGTCTTGCGACGGTCAAAGAATAGAAAACTAATAGAAAAACTTAGCTCGGCGGCCACTCCGCTGATAAATAAACTTTGCATTTAAATGCTGCTCTTGCAAATTGCTTTTTCATTAAACGCGAAGAGAGAAAGGAAAACAACAGTTCGTTTTCAATTACACTGCGCCTATCAAATCAGTAACATTTTAGAATATTGCGTGCTTTAACAGTGTAGACAAACCATTCAATGTGGACGTTGATTTGCATTTTATTTTTGTTACTATCGGTGTATCAACACGGTACCCAAAAACAAAAATTTCACATATAAAACAGTGAACAAACAGCACGCTTGCTCTCGTGCACTAACCTGTCGCCCTCGTCGTGTTTTGACAAGGTAAATATAGCCAATGAAAATATTATTTTGATTTTATTATTCAATATTAATCGATAATTGATATTGAATAATAAAATATCTTTACATTTTTTGACTGGAGGCTGACCATGGCAGACTTCACTGTGATATGGTTTATAACATTGATTTGTATGTTACTATTGTATATATTTGATGGCTTAACAATACAATTTTGAATAACGCTATTTAGTTAAAATTCTGTTTTCTTTCTAAAGATCAACATCAAAGTAATGGATGTTAATATCAAACTCATTTCTTAAAGAAAATATAACACTTTTCATTTATTTTAGAATATATTTTTACTTTCACACTTTTGGTGAATTTGGATTGTCTGGATACATTTTTTTTATTTATAAAAAACAACTCGCCTATTTTTCTCGAAGGCTGAAGCAAAGGTAATGTACTCATGGTACTTACACATTTACCGGTCACAAAGACCTGACCTGATTCTGAGAATAGGAAGATCTATTGACACCATCCATAACACCATTTGCCAGCGTCTGAAATGAAACCCCTTAACCATTTTTTTCCATTGTATATGTATAGATGTAAATAGTTAATTGTTATGAACTTTAAAGTGTTTACCGTTAAAAGATAATGTGTTAAAAGCTTGTAATAAAATTACGATAATGTTTTTCACTTAACAGTTAACCTACTTTGTGTATTAAATGATTCGACTGGAGGACACCACCGACATACGTTCAATTTTTAAACCATGCAGTAATGAAAGGCTTTTAGCCGTAAGTGCATTCATCGCCACAAATATGACACCCTGCTGTTTATAGTGACGGTGGCAGTGTGTCGCTCTCAATCTATTATCATCTCCCCCAGATTCACCGCCACTGACATTAATGTCAATGTCATTTAAATTTACTTACGCTGTTTGATAAGCTGTGACGTATAAACTTCTTGGATGTTACATACCTGCTGTGCGGTACTGCGAACCCGGAACGCGAAGGGCCATGGCTGGGTTTTAGTGAGTAACAGTCTGACACTTCCTCCTGCTCCGCCCATAGCTGGGGGAGTTATTTGATGGTTTTCTATCCCTAAAAAAAATTTACATCCTTACTACCAAAGTTCTTTACTTGTACAGTTACAGCCAGTGAAAACCACAACATTGATATCGTATTTTTTAATACGATAGGGCTATCTTGTGTCTATGAGTGCTTACTTTAATAACTTTCTGTTTTATTAGTGCACAATGCAGAGTATTCTATTTACCTAAGTCATCATATTTTATTCAGTCAAACAAAAGCGTTTACTAATCCGTTGAGAAATTTTATTAGTTTTAAAAGCCTGAGGCCGCGTCCACCAGATAACGGACGTCAACATGTGTTATTGCAAATGCTATAACTCCGGTTTCCAGTTCGAGTTCAAAGGAAAACGACATTCCGTTTTGTTAGCAAACAGGAACTTTAGGCACTTTTTAAGCTAATTAATGATTTTTCCACAGGGTATAAACAGACTTATTTGCTAACAGATCTGTGTACATTTCAGGCTATAAAAACGAGACGCGCTTTCCATAAATCAGTGAGCAGCTTGCCCCGATGGAGCAACGACTCGGAAGTGACGCGACTCGACGTCGACTCGGGACGAATTGACTCGACACTTTTTAATGCTTTTGTAAATTCACAGCAAACCGGCTGTGAGTTAAAAGAAATATATTAAAGAGTAGGTGCTAAGCACTCAAGCTAATGGGCCAGTGTTTTATTTTCATTTAACAGAGGCTTATATTATTTACTGCGCTGTTAGATGCTATTGTGTGAGTAGACGAGTAGACGACGACCTAGGCTTTTCAGAGCACTCTACATTAGTGGATCCCTCCAGACATACACGAGTTCGCTTTCAAAAAACTCTACTTTCATAATATATACCTACTGTCAGTAAAGCAAATAGAATAAAATAACTTCGGCCCAAGCCGTCGGCTCGATCGCCCGCCAGTTAAACACATTATTCCTTTTTATTTCAGACAATCTACCAATAGGCATCCATTAGTCTTTTTAAATCAGTCCATTTACCCCCTGAAGGTTTTTTCTCGTACTTTAAAAAGTCATAAAAATACCTCACTGAGCTGCGTTCACATTTCAGTACTGAATATTCTGTCTTTTTCGCGCATGTGCTTTATAAGCGGGATAGCTGGCAGGACGTATAGAGGCTGTACAATGTTGCTGTGTAACACCTTAATTAATGGATAACGAATTCAATCAGGAACCGGGTACAAAATGATATCCGGACTCAGCGCTATGTTTGAATCAATACTTTATAGGACGGGGGCTCAAGTAGTGGTGGACATGAAATTGCTCTGGATGGATGACAGCAATTAGTTTCAAGTGTCGTATTGTTGAGGTGGATATCGGATTTTGACATATTGATGTCGAAAAGTGTTATTGTAATAGGCAACATGGCGGATAAATTGTTTCTGTATGAGTTCGTATTTGACTCATCCTTAAAACGTTAAAAGTTGGGTATTTACGAGTGAATTATATGACATTCACAGTGTTAGCGATGTGGGAGTTCCACAGTTAGCGATGAAAGAAAATCATCTATTGCAAATTAACAAGCTGAATAAAAACTGTGTTTAATTAGTAAAAGAGCACTATTCCTGTAACTGGTAGACTAAATAATAGTTAAATCATAAACATTTGGAGATTTTTTGCGCCTTTTGTATATCTTTGATGAGATTCGTGTCAACAACACCGCAGTTTATCGCATAAACATAATTTCGTTTTAAATAACGTTTCATTGTATGATACACATTATAAAAGGATGAAATGAAGAATTGATGATATTAATTAGGATACAAACCTTCTCATTTCTATATAATCCTCACCAGTTTTATACTGGATTTAATGTGGCCAACCCGTCTTTAATCTGTAAAGCCAACATTTTCCTAATGTGTGTCTAGCTGCTTCTGGTGATATTATTTTAATTATTTCAGCTGTTTGTAGTTCAAATTCCTATTTAATACCTATTTCCCCTTGCATTTGACACTTCAGAGTTTTAGATTAATATCACCTTACTTCAGTGTCGCTTTAGTCCTCGTCTTAGATCAACGTGGCGGATACGTCTCACAGGACTTGGAACAAAATATGGCTTAAAAGCAAACTACAATTTTATATCGATATTATCGTTAATTCTGAATGTAACTTGAAGAATTCCTCAAATCAAATAATTTTTGGTCCTTCGTGGCGCTTGCAGATTTATTTTATTTGCAAAGTACACGCGGTTTTTTGTTTGCGGTTTTTAATTTTTGTCTTTGCTAGTTATGGATAGAGTACAGATAGTTATTGTTTTTTTCATGACAAAATTACGAGGCGTTATATTTTATGAAGAGTTATCTGACAGTTTTATAACATAATAGTATTTATCTAATGTAGATACTTTACTAGTTACTCCATTTAAGATTTTTATTTTAAATTTGATTCATTATTATTTATGAATTTTAGTTTTACGATTATAATTTATACAAAAATCTTCTAACAATTATAATGTTCACACTAATTTAAACTACAATAACAATAAACAAAAAATGTTATCCTCGCTCAGCGCTCACAAGTTCCGAGACGGAGTCTATGTCGCGTCTCCGCCGATCCGTCTTTATTACAATCCGAGATTCGAACTGAAACTCTATGGATAACCCCCTAATGGAATATTCTTGTTTCACCCCCAGGGGCGGCAACGTGAGGGCTTCAACACATAAATATTAGTTGCAAACATTTTTATATGATTTACCAGGTGCTGCGGAGTTATTTATAAAATGAGGTCTTGTAACCCGATTACGTCCAAAAACGGGATAGCTTCTAATGACTAAAATTGGCCATAATTTGCTTCAATCAATCTTCAATTATTCTACCAACCGGTTGCTTGACATTTTACAAAACATAAATACTTCTTCAAGATATAAACTCTTATTACCCGATTATGTCTTATATTTTCTTACCTTTTATCTACTTGAAAATTGTATTAAAACTCGTAAGCACTCTAAAAAGTCATGGCGCTAAGTACCTGTTCACGGCGGCTGATTCTTTATAATTAATAACTGGTAAAACTGGGTCAATGGTCGCTGGCATGTATCAATAAGAAACTGACATGTATGTACATATTAACACACGAAAATATATTTACTACACACATTTTCATAAAATACTGCAAATATTTATTTGCCATAATACACGGGGCAGAACTTTTATTACACGTATTTAATATTATAAATTTATCTATCATGACATCCGTCGAGATTATTCAAATCCCAACATTTGAAGTTTATTGCTAAGTGTACGCCAAGCCCATTACAGAATTTCTGTCTCAAGGGTTTTCCTGGTAACCATTGGCTTTTAATTCCCGGAGACTTTCCGTTTGATCTTTTTGCCAGTGGTTGGATACAACATAATTTCATTAACCATTCTTTAAAAAATAAAAATATTTTCCGATACACTAATTCGATAAATTTTAATCACTGAGAAAGAAGTTTCTGAGTTCTCTGAGAATCTTTAAATGAAGTACCTCGCGTTGTTTGCATTTGCAAATTATAAGATGATTATAAATATAATCAACTATTCTAGGCTATACATACTTTAACAAGCCCTACTAAATGTAAAGCTATAAGTTCTGTTTGAATAGGAATTAATAAACCTCCTCAACTTGAACAATACAACTAGAGACAGGAACAGAAATGAAATGTATGCAATCAGGATGGATAACTGTTCCATTGAATGTTCAGCGCTGTTAGATAAGCTTCCAGTTAGTGGCGATTATTGATGGTATATCTCTGAAATTGCAGGATTTGCTTTTATTAGTAAAAAGCTCTTGCTTGAAATTCCACGTACACTAGCGTAGGATGAAATACCGGATTATCATTCATAATTCTCACATGCGAAACAAGTAATAAAAGTCTTATTTCTATGAAAGAGATCCGAACATGATAAACTGCTTGCCATTTCGATTAAAAGCTTTTCTAAGAAAAGGACTTTTCAACAGGATATAACTGGCTAATTATTTTATATGACTGACCATTTTTTACTCGTTTTACTAATAAATGGTGAGTTCCAGTGATTTTAATTTAAAATAGTAGCATAATAAAATTGGTCCTTTGTTCCGCAGCATCAAACAACATTTTCATATTACTGTTTGCCATTGTGCTGTACAGATCAACAATCGACGAGTTGCATCTAAATGCCAAAGGGTATTGTGATTTTCTGATATTGACATAAGCACTAGTACTGAGAATAGTTTTATGTTATCTGATCTTCCACTATTCCCTTAAAAGCTAATACTTTCGTCTTCTATGAAACGATTAACGTTTTTTTGTAAGTTTATAAGCTAAGTTAAATAAATTACAAAATTAATATCTATATTAGGGCCAAATTGAAACAATTTATTCTAACATACATACATCTCTATATATAAATTTTATACCTAATTATTTTATACGTGGTAAGCCTGTAATGACGCGTGACGCGATGTTCACCATTGATACATGTTCAGATGTACTTTATTGAATTGGTTTCCTTTCGAATTATTTGTATGCTTTTTGCCGATTGATGATGGTTGCGTGTCAAAATATCGTCATTTGGTTCGCTCATACATAAAGGCTCTGCCTATACATAAAGGCTTAATGGCACATTCGCTTACGTTTATGATGTTCGTCTTTTAAATTTTAGGAGATATGTAAATTTTATTTATTTTGTGCGAAATTTGATTTAATTACAGGGTGCGTAGATGGTAGGTACTGTTTCATAGTCGTAGATAACAAACTTGTGCCCTCTATGTGTCCATAGTTATTAGTTTAGAGCATGAAGATATCATAAACACCTCTAAATTATGCGTTCTGGTTAAACACACCACTCCTAATAATTAGCTCCTAACTTTCCCTTAGTAATCCCAGGCCTCATAATATACACATTAAAATGACATTATTTCCGCTACGCAATCTGACTCATAAAATAATATTATTTGATATTCCTAGCAGCACTGTCGGCGACTGAAATTTAAAACTGATAATACAAGTCCATGCCAAAGTGAGTGAGCAACCGAATCAAATGACCTGCTACATCGGCGAACTGTGTAAGAATAGACTTTCGTAAATTGCGTTTTCCAACTCAGCCGTATGACTTCACAGTGTCAAAGTTAGTACCGATTCATTCGACACGGTGTCGCACTGTGTTCTGGAGACTGCATTTTGCAATCACATAGGTTACATGAAAAACGATGTTGGCGTTTGAGTTTGAGTGACGTTTCACTTTTTTGAAACTACGTGCAAGTCGAGGCTGGCATCGGATTTAAATGGAATGCCATTTCTGATGAAACCTGGACGTTTTTATTGGTCGCTTTAATACTTTTGAATGTAGCAGGACGCTGTGATGGGTATTCCATTCCAGGGAACTAAACATAAAAAGTCATACTTTAATGTTCATGATTTCATACAAAATATAATTATTATGCAATATGAAGATGTGATGTAACGAAGAACTAGTAGGTGCACGCATACATAATATCGATAATAGACATAATAATCACAAAAAGAAAACAAGCACCATTGAACTCCCAACTGACGAGGTTAAAGTCAGAAACTTCGGCACAACACACTCTTTTGAGCGAACAGTTCAAACAAAACTGTTTACATACGATGCTAGACGATTCCTTTCCAAAATGAAATGAAAACCGACCGTTTGTTTTCCTTTAATCTTTACCGCGCAGTACGAAAGTAGTGGACCTTTTGTTATTACTCAATGTAACGAGGTATATCGGAACTCCTGATTGTAGCGCATGTTTGTTACAAAGAAAATGTTGGAACTACTAATCAAACAACTTTTTCATATTACTGTTTGCCATTGTACTGCACAGATCAACAATCAACGTTGCATCTAAATGCGAAAGGGTATTGTGATTTTCAGTTTTTTTCTGACATAAGCACGAGTAGGTACTGAGAATAACACAAACAACTTTTAATTTATATATTACATTGGTTAAATACATTTTAATATTATTATGTGCGGTTAAAAAATATATTGATTCTATGGTTACTTTAAAGTTATTTGTCAATTATGCTCTTTCTACGGATTGGCTGGTTATCAATGAGAGCACTTCAAAATTTGCGACATTTAGGCTATATTGCTCATGCTATAGAGACAATCTAGCAGCTTCGATGTAATGAGTAATAACAAATACCTACCTATAAGACTGTACTTTCCTGATTTGATCGAGTTTTGTTTGAGTGTTGCGGGTGTTTGACTTTGGGAATATAATTATATTATTTTTGTACTTTTGCGAGTGGCAGACATTGGGGGAGTTGTTTTGAGTTCACAGAGAGCTTAGCAACTTTATTTTAATAGAACATTTTGGCAAAATTACGTTGTCTGTATATTTTCAGTGATCACTTTATTTAACCTTCTTTATGGGCTTTGCCGCAGTCGGGTAGACAGTTATGGTTTGGTAGGCAATGTTGTTACATTGTTGGTATAGTTTTCTGGTTGAAAGACCAACTTATCAGTAACACTAAAGATAGTTGACTATTTAGTTATCGTACACGCAATCCCATTTTTCTCGCACCGTATAACTTTACATTATATTAATATAGAATCAACCTCAACCCGTAAAATTACGCAAACAACTGTTTGTTCACTTATGAATAGAATCATAATGTTATCCTCGTTCCCCAGTGCCACAAAAACTGGTTTCAGAAGCTTTCCCTTGTGTATCGTACCCCAAAGGGATGAAAGCTTAACAGATTAACACATTTCTTGAGCACTCTACCTGGCCGTGGCAAACCCGAGTGTTATGTGACACCGCCCTTTGCTACAAAGGGATTCCCTGTCCGGCGGGCTTTCGTGACTATTTACTAATTATATGTCTTCTTTGTTTCAGATTGCTGTGTAGTGCCCCGTAGTGTTTCAAGTAGTTTTTTCTCTCTCAGTGTCTATTTATCAGTATTAGTGTAATAATGTTAAATATATATAAGGATAGTTTAGTGACTATGTAGTTAGTGTCGCGTCTGCGATGTATTCTTTGACGTTGAGTGACGTTTTTGAATAATGTAACCAATTGCGGTCGCGGTACAAGTATCGTGATAGTGCAAAGATTATGCGACAGAGACGCATTATGTTTTGTGGCGGGTAGTTGAGTGCCTCCAAGATGTCTTTGCCCATGAAGCGGTCGTTCAGCTCGGAGGGCGGCGCGTCCTCCAAGCGCGACTGGAAGATGCGGCTCAGTCTTCGGAGCCGCAGTGGGCACAGCGTCGTGAGTATTATAATTATTTATTTTTATAATTGTAGGAAATACGACGGAAAGAACTTTTCTTCACTTTACGATTCAATTTTGATTAAACATTATTTTAGATATTCATTTTTACAATAAAAAATATTTCTTTTAAAAAAATACAGTAATCGAGCGTCATTATATTGTAGGATAACGCTATCAGTTCAAACTATATTAATATTTATAAAGCTTTAAAATAAAACAATCACATTAGATAGAAACAAAACGTTTTGATGGCACTATTAGCAAATCGCTCTCCGGCCGTTACAGTAAACATTTCAAGTTATTCCACAAGTTACGGCGGCTTTAGCTGAACTTACAGGAGCTACTCCTGAGTGGGCGCACCCCGGGCTTGTTTGGCCATAACAACCTAATTACAATTCTGTCTAACATTTATTTTAGAATTTAAAATTCAGTTAGCGGCTCAATGTTGTTTTCTTTATAAAGAGATCGTTGATGTTTTGTTATAATTACGGATTCAACTTTGAACTCTGAATATACAAGTGAGACGTACCTACCTAGTATTTGATGTTTTTCAATCACATTTTTTTCCTAAACTGCCTAAATGTAGGTACTAAAGGAATGATGAAATCAGACAGAAAACCTTTTTTTATGTGATAAGTTAGTAATCTTAATAATTTAACAGGTTTTAATAGGTAATGTTTTAATTAAGACGAGCCTCGGGCAGGTGCGGCTTGTAGCGTTCTTTTAACTGAAACAAATTATTTGGGATTACAATGTTGACCGCTTTTTTAATAAAAAAAATATAAAACCGCTAATTTTCAGTTAGTCATGTTTTAATAAGATTTTTTGCTGGTTTTCATGAAATAGACGAGACCTTATGAAAAACAAACAGCTAAATAAGAAACTATAAGTTTATTATTTGCTTGCTGGTGTAACAAAATCTTTATTATCTCCATCACAATAATTACTGTCCTAATGTTGTCATAATTTCACGTAAATCCTATACGCATCATCTTTCCCGTGACTCCCTCGTAACGTCACCGAACTGCCTACATACAGCTAAATTTAATTAACCCTAGTTAATTCTTATGGGCAATAGACGGGAGACGGCAGCAATAAGTCAGGGTGAGCGGGTGACGTCACGTGTTACAGCGACATTAACGTTAATAAATAATTAGTGGTCTCTGTTGCGTCGGTGCGGAGGCTGGCGCGTTGTACCGCGCGGTCTGAGCGGCGGTGAGTGAACATCTCCGTTTAGATACAGTAGGATTATTTGATTGAACTGTGTGTAGGTACCTATTTAGCCACTGCCACTGGTTTGTTTTTAAATTAACTTTCTGGACTCCTTCTCAATATAAGCCTTAACTATACCAAGTGTAACATTCAATCGTGCGCGAAGTATTCTTAAAAAGGGATCCATAGTTTTAGTTTCAAATAACAATCTGTTTCCCGCGGGAATACTTAACGCAACGAATAAAAACCGTCTAGCCTATAACCGTCTCCATACCAATTTCATCAAAATCAGTTGAGTCGCATATTAGCTAGGATATTACAATAAATAAGAATATTTTAAAATTTTTCCATACTAAAATTCCATACGAATGTAACTCTGTCTGTCTGTAACGCTTTAGGATTAAACCGGTGATTCGACTTAGATAACATTTGATAAAGGCGTATTGAAACAAAGTAGTTTATAGTGGAACAAAAAAGTACATTAATACTATAATGAACTATAGCGTTACAAGTCAGTATTGTCCCACCATCTGTCTGTACGTTCAACATAAAAGGATTCATGCTCTGATTCAGTTGGCTGTCACACATGACGCTGATGTATACAACTAGCTACAGAAAGCAGTAACATTTATAGTCATACTAGCTTCGTCCCGCGGCGCTGCTTGCTTCCTAAGGGAAGGCCTTATCAAAAAATTATGCAGTTACTTGTACGTGAAACGGAAGAACTGTCATTCAATCTGTCAAATTGAAGGATAAAATTCAATAATTATGCTATCATTCGATGTTTTAGTCAAAATATTTGATATATATGTTTACTTAATTATTATTTCTATTAGTTGATAACATAAAAAAATATAAAAATCCGCTAATTATTATTGATATCATGCTTTGTGATATTCGTAAAAGTAATTATGATAAAAATGTTGGTGCGACCGGCTGTAAGAGATCTAAGAAGTTGGTCTTTATTGTTTAAACTGGCCATACAATCATGTTGAAATTAGAATAAGAAGAAGTACTCAATACGCAATAACAGTGTAGAGTTGAAAAGGTAATTAGCAGATTTTATATAATTGAATGTAGGTCGATCCACGATCATGAAATAAAGCGAAAGTATTTAAAGTTATCTTTCAAATCAACCTTACCTCCACCTCTGACTATTGTAATCCCTACAGTACTATAAGGAGTGCGTTGTCAGAGGTGGAGGATTAGTTATTATAAATCAAAGAGGAGCTTTTGATACTTCAATTGTATATCATGGATCTGGAATCGACTGACATTATTGTATACAAAATCTGCTCATGACGTTTTCTTCATTCTAATTTCAAAATAATTGTATGGCCAGTTCAAACAATAAGGTCCCATATCGCCTACAGCCTGATATACCCCGTGGCCCCTCCCCAATCACTCTGCTGGTGGGTCTAGGAAGTCGTTCCGCGAGTTGACCTATTCATGGCTTTATGTTTGTTCCATCGTTTGAAGTAAGGCGAGACGTACACTGACCGCGGACACATTATAATTAGCTAGTTGTTTGCCTCGGGTTTACTTGTTTCCCGAGGGAACTATTTCACATGCTCGGATAAAAAGTAGCCTGTATCGTGAAAGCGTAACATACAAATACACAAACATACTCACTATTGCATTTATAATATTAGAGGTTTTAAAAACTAGTCTTTACTGTTATTATTATACTTATCTAAAAAATATGTGGTTCAAACGAAATCACTGAATAAATTGTACTCAAAGCGATTTTCTATTCGTAATAATGCTTTTCCTAAAGAGTCGTCGTCACGTCGTGTCGCGAGTTATTTATATCCGATTGCTATCAACCGTACAAATCTAGAGTTCAGGCTGCTACTAGATTTTCACATGTGAAAACTGGAACCGGAACTAGACCCGGCCCGGAAATCAAACCTAGGCCCGCAATCTCAGCCGACTACTTTAAGAGCGACGAGTTTGTTTATAACTGTTCTCTCATACCGTTATAACATAGGAAATTTCGAATCAAAAATGCAATTTCCTTTGAAAAGTGAATTTTAAAAATATAATATCTGCGTTTTATTTCCGCTCGTATCGCAGTGGAAATGGCTGCAGCCCTCTGCTCCGCGGCGCGCCGGGAAGCACTTGCAAGCGTTTTCAAACCACAATTTACTTCCTTTGACAACCTGCAATATATAAACGTCAGCTCCTCTAAACTGTACAGTTGGGAATGCTTAAGATCTCTTCAAGACAGTGAAAGCGCCTTCAGAACCTATTTCGTTCGCATCAGTACTATTGTTCTTTATTGCTGAATTTCATTAAATATGACTTCCTTCTTTACATTATTATTCAGTAATCTTGTAAACAAGACAGAGCACGTGCCCCGTCGTCTGTCCCTGGTCTTACGTCTCTCAGTAACGATAACAAACATTTTAATTGAAAACAACAACTTTTCCGTGTCAAATTAATTGACTTAAGTCTTCGCCATTTTTATTGGTCCGCTGCGCGAGAAACAATATGCATTTAATTTCTGATTAATCTTTCTATATTGCTTCGTTTGTAAAACGTGCACGTAGCTTTGACCAATAACTGTTATTTCAATATTCCGCTTACAATTTCTAATAAAAAAACTAATTGAATTGTAAGTAGGTACTTTTGTAAAACTTCTTTGAATAATGTCGATTGAAAAAAATCACAATCCTTTTCAATTGTTTATCCCTGCTCATTTAAATTATTCATTATTATTTTTGCAACAGTTTAATCGATTCAATTTTATTCAATGTTTTGAAGCTGTTCTCTCGCATGAGCTCGGGCCGCTTGTCATGTACAGTGACAAATCGATGTTTTAATATTCGATGTTGTTCTTGAATCGCGGACTATGTGTTTGTCAGTTCTGTTGCGAGCTGACTATCAAACGACACGTTACATATGCAGGAGGCTGCGTCTGGCGCCATCTGTATGCACCTTTGAAGAGTGACTTGCGTTGAGTGTCCTCACTCCTGTATTCGTCCAACCGTGGTAGACTCAATATCTGCACCACACATATAATTACAAATTTTAATATTATAGTTTTTTTTAATTTATATTGTTAAGAATGTATATAATATATTGTAAATAATATAAATACTTTCTGTTTATTATGCAGGGTTTAATTTTATTGTATTACAAAGTTCTGCAAAACGTTTATCAGAATTTAAAATAAAAATGTGAAGTATGTTTGTTTGTTCGTTACTCACGATAAATCGGCTGAACCGAATTAGATGAAATTTGGTATGCGGATAGATAGGACTCTGGAGAGGGATAAAGGCTAATTTTATCCAGATGCAGTTAGTAGTTTTGTCAGGACGCGGGTGAAACCGCAGGAAACAGCTAGATTACCTAAATAATTAAGCTAAATATTTAAATTTTTCCTTCCTCCATCTCAACAAACGTGGATCGATAAGAACTATAAACCAAACTGATATGGCCGACATTCATTATAAATTCAGTGATCAGTTACACGAGTGACATGATAAATGTGCCTTGTTGATGAACCGAACTGAGACCTGAGACAAATCACACAAGTTTAGGAGAATGTGATTTCAAACAAATGGAAATACAACAAGAAACCATGCTAGGTGGAACTTATAATTACGCTCAGACCCATGAAATAGGGAAACATGTAAAACCGAACACTATGCCCAATCTGGGAATCAAACCTTTGACACCATGCTTTGAAGTTGCGCTCACAACCACTAAACATGTGGCCCATGATAAGGGGCCTTACCATGACGTGCCAAAACAAGATTATTTTCGTTATGTAAAAGAGACGGAGCTATACGACGTAAGTAGCTGTGTCGCGCGCTCAAACTTGAATAGTGATTGCAAAAACACGTGGTGGTACAGCCCCAGAGGTGATAATAATAATAATATTAACGTCACAATTATGTTTTAATAGCTACCGCGACATAATTATGCAATATTATAAAGTTACTTATAACTATTCGAAGCGAAACCAGAGCCTACATTACAAGTTAAAATATAAAAGCAATTACACACCTAATTATTTATTAACTGGTTCCACTAATTATATGTGGTACACTCATTAGTGCGACGATCATTACAGAGTCTTGTTTTGATAAATATTATAAACTAGCTTGCCTCCAGCGGTCTCGCCCGCGTGTGCTATATGAATTCAAAATAAAAATGACAGAGTTTCATACAAACTTTGGCCCCCTTTTTCACCCCCGTAGGGGTAGAATTTCGGAAAATCCTTTCTTATCAGAAGCTTACATCATACAAAGAACATACCCTCCAAGTTTCAGGTGTCTATGATCAGCAGTTTAGGCTGTGCGTTCATCCGTCAGTTATTCAGAACGAAGCATTTTATATGTATAGATATCAGTGATTTTAACGGCTATTAATTGTGATATCTAACAGCTCCTCGGCTTTATATTGTGTGCTCTGAAGTTACGGTACTGCTTATTATGCGACATTTGCTAAGCATAATTAATTTAATCTTATGGAATTTAAATGATCGACTTAACACCGAGTTGAGACGGGGAATATGACACGAAAAGTTACGCCCGCGGTAATTGTATGCAAGGCGAACGAAAACAAAGTTCGCGCTTCAAAGTGTAGCTTGTATGTGAAATTAATATCAACTGTTTTCTTATTATTCTTTGATTCCTTAGGCTTTGCTGTTGTTTTTTTAGCCATTTACCATTACATAGGCTCTGATTTGATGACCAGGCAGCAGGCTAGAATACCAATAGAATTATATTATATGGTGCAATAGGCAGTTCTGAATAGTTCTGTATGGGTGAAGCTTATATAAAATTACGCGGTATTTTCGTCCGCGCACCAGTGTACCACCGTAACTAGACTATAAATTGACGCTTAAGAGAAAATTGCATACGTCCGATTTCAGGATAATACGGGAGAGCGCAGGTCCGATCGTGAGTTGCCTTTGAAACTTCAAATTGGATCGGACAACGGTGACCATCAGTTACCCTTTATCACGTCAAAATAATAAAGCTCAGTAAATTGAACGACTTTATTTAATTAAATTTACACAATGACGTGTCAATTAAAATAACAAAGGCTTCGGTAGAAAGGTGTAGTTGACATAGTTTCGGGGAAAAAGTCAAACGCTTTTAATTATTACCAGAGAACACGGGGTGAACATGACGTTGATCTTGTAATTTTTGACACAGCAAAGAAAAAAGAACAAATATATATATTTAAATTTTATAAAAATGTTTAATTCTACATATTTAAATAAATTCAGTTAATAATTATTTATTATAGATTTTAAAAAAGCGTGCTTGTCGTTTGCATTCGTAACTACATTATGTTCTAAAACTTTGAAAATAGAACTTATAGCCTTCAAACAGTGGCAGTGATGCATTCGTCTCAACTCCCGACATCGCCTTATTTACGAGGCAATCGCCCGATTAACTGCGCCGATACCGCGCCGGTAATTACTCTTCACCGCCGCGAAAACAAGACGCGAGCCGTGCCGACTGCCGACACCGTGCCAGCTAGCTAGCTCACACAGCTGTAGCGACTGACTATATAATGATTTGTATTGATTATAAGAACGAGGAAGTGTCTTTATGCAAATCGATATTGAAAGTTGGAAAGTTTCGTGTATATACCAGATATGGGCTTCGTCATTCAATCCGTAGATTTCGTAGGATCAAAGGATAAGTAAGTAATACGATGCAAAAACAATTTCGTATTGTTCCACAAAATGTAGTAGGTACCATGAAAAAATGAATATAAAGAGATTTTTTTAAATTAGCTAAGATACTGTAAATAAAAACAGTTCTAACTCTGTATTCATAAACAGTTTTATAACGCAGCAATAAAGATCTTTACTAAAGTATATGTAAGTTAAGGTCTCGCTATCAGAGGAGACCTTGTCATGTAATGAGCTCGAATTGAACCTTAAACACGAGCCCTCCCTCCATTAAGACGCGTGTTTATTTCGGGCACTCCGTTATAAAGGGTGCGACGAAGCAGAGATGTCTTTTTTCTTTACCAAAAAGATAAATACTGTATAACATTGCAATGATACGGGCGAGGGAGTAGTTTTAGACAAATAAAACAGTTGAGAGAGTACTTTAGTAACCCGCACCTACATTGCGTAGTTTTATACGTTTAGAAAGAACTATGAACTCTACATACTGTCATGTTTTGAACTCAAAAGATTTAAAACTTTTGATACCAGAAAGTAATGCGGTTTAAAGAAATAGGAACATAGATCATATCTTACCTATAAATATATGATAAGCAGTCCCATAAAATAGATGTAAAAATAAGTTAAATGATAGAATTTAAAATGTGCCATCAACTTTACAAGTCAATGATGATCTGTGTCCCGAGGTGCACGGTGACACAGCAGTGACTAGGCGGAGTGTCGCTTTGCATACTACGCATCGGCCTAGGCTCGGCTTAGGATAGGTATCGGTCTAGGTGAGCTGTCGGCCTCGGGGTAGGTGTCAATAATAAAACATCAAAATGAACTAAAGTTGTTGTAAGAGAACATTAAAACGAGCTAATGTTGTTTTTAACATCATTAATTTAATGACATAATTAGCGTTAATGATACATTACGAAATAAGGCATTCATATTTGTCTTCCTGCAACGGGTGTTACTTGTCTAGTAAAGTCAAAAGTCATTTATTAAAACTAGGCTTAACCCCAAAAACGCTCTTCACCACTTCCAATGTTTTGCTGGGAAGAAGTCGCGCAACAAACTCCCCAGCAACACATCTACTTGTTAGTTTTGAAGAATATTAATATATTAAGAGATACCCACCCGGAGTTGTGAACTTACTTAAATTATAAGTAAAGCCTTACAAAACACAAATTACGTTTTCAAGTAAAGCTCATGATCCAAAGAGAAAATTCCGTTTCACATAAAGCTACCACATTGAGATCAAAATAAATAAGTGTTTAAAAAGCACTTGATACAGACAAGTGACGCTTGACTGCTTGAATATACAGCGGGAAATGAGCTAGGAATATATTGCTGCTGGAAAAAGCTGCTTTATTATTGCACTCGCGTTTGAACAGAAAACTTGTTTTTATACTTCAATAAATACACTTTGAACACTTACCGTACGATTCATACGGAATGCAGGCAAATACCGCGCGACAGCATTGCAACACGAAATGCGCGTAGTCCTAAATTCTCATACATAATAATATGTTATCGTAGTGACCGTGTCGCTAGCAGGCCTGCCTTGACCTAACATTTGGTATTTAAATAGCGTCTGAATAGCACCCGGCTCGGAGCCATTATCGTGGAGGCTCGAGCATGGAGCTCTGGAGGCGGCCTGGGGGACGCTTCCTGTATGGAAATGAATGTGACGCCGCCCTCGACTACTGAAAGAAGATTTAACATAGGTTAGGCATTAAAAAGATTCAATTTTTATCTCTTAAATAACACTCATGTAGTAAAACATAATGACAAATGTAAAAGGCAAAATGGTTCATCATGACATCTTGAATTAACAATGTGCGGTCTTTAAATAAAAATATACAGAGACACTGAGAGGCACAGACAGAATCTTCCTGAATCCCTTTTTTGCATAAAACATTCGAGTCATTTGCGTTTCGGAAGTATTTACAGCCCGTATGAAGCTATATAATGTACTATAGGTAGCGATATTTAGAAATAGTATATAAAGAGCACTTTAGCCAGTGAAAATGCTCAATTTAACTCTGTCCTAAAATTGAAGTGAGCATCATGACGTGGTCTGCCGGGTGTGGCCGCCATCTGTCCTTCTGCATCCATTCCTCAGATACCCAGACACAGTTCAGATACAGTTTACTTGATACAAGGATAGTTCTGAAACTGAGGGGACTTGCGGAAACGATAAGTTACTGGAATGTTCAAGTTTAAATCTAAACATTATCTGCATTACGTTAACGAACTCCTACCTAACAGTTTGGTTGGACATAACATTGTTGGCTTCTCCTGAAACTTCGGCAGTTCACACAGTCGCTTTAGATAAAATATTTTTAAAGAGAGATTAGCTAATTTAGTTTTGTTTTTTAGTTTGTGTTGAGTCTTTTCTTGTTTATTTTTTTATTTATTTTATAATTATTACAGTTGTTATACCTTACGAGGCTGGCTTGGTGCATTCGCCTCAAAAAAATGATAAAAAATATAGGTACAGGAGAAGAGAAGGAGAGAGGCAAAGATTTAAAAGCATTTAGCCCCACCTTCGTCTGCGTGGTGTCCAAATTTGAGATTGTATACATTAATACAGGTTATAAATAATGCGTGCGTCAAATTTCATACAATTACAATTCGTTCAGTGATTTTTGCGTAAAAGAGTAACAAACAACCCCCCGCCCCTCCAGCCGAGCAAAATAATATTTGCTTATTCCTGCAAGGTGCAAAAAAAGCAAACGTAGAATTCCGATATTTTTTTTAATGCTGGTCCAAATTTTCTGAAATTCAACCTCGTCTAGTATCTCTCTAAGCCTACGTGAAAGTCGGTCAAGTTTAATATATTGAATGTCAAGGCGCGTGAGCTGGCACGAGGCGGCGGGTGGTTCCGCGCCCGCCTTGTGTTAGTGTCTCGGCTACCGAAGTCGACTCAAATAAAAACCCCTCATTGGACTAAGCGCTGCAAGCGCAAACACGGGGTAAGTAGCAATGTGCTTACGAACCAAATGAACTAAAACAAAGAAGGATGGTCAAGATTCGATAAATAGTTTCTGAGAAATATGCGGGCAAACGTACATTTATGTTTAAACCGCGCAAAACTCTTAAGAACGCAGGTGACTGACAGCAGGCTATTTTTATATACCACCAATGTGACAGAATATAAAAAAAACCCTTTGGAAAATGCTTGCAGTTTTTGGTCACCACTTATTTATAATAGAAAGAGAAGAAGAAGAAGAAAGAAGTTTTTAGCCGGGTGCGCGGTAGTATTGCCTCGGGATGAGGTTGAAACCGTAAGAAACGGGTATAAATATTTAATTCAACTAATATCAGAACACTTTTTTGCAAGTGGTTCCTTCCAGGCCTACAGAAACATGAGTTTAATTAGAACTTCGTGAATGACACGCACTAAAAAAAATTGCAAAGATGGACATGGCGATATCAAAAGGGTTCCTTTTTGTCATTTAGCTCAGGAATCTTCAAACGACCCGCAGGATGTAAGAAGTACGGAAATTAGAGTATGGTAAATGGAAAAAAGGCTTTTAAAAGCTGTTGAAAAACGCTGACTTGGGGCTCTTAATGATTCCGTAGGTGTCGAGTTTTCAGGCTAAGACCGATAAAAAGTACCTACCTGATTTTCAAACAATGGAGAATCTAGCAGTAATGTCAACTGTCTCATGTTCTCAACAGAACACGTTTTAGTTTATAAATGGCTGATACAATGAAAATATTTTCCCCTCATCTTATATTAAAGAAGATTAATCCAATGTATAATCAGTTTCTGTCAACGAACATATTTTTCATGCTTTTATTTCAGTAACGATATTACCTAAATGTAATTCGTCGCACCAACATCAGGTTTGTTCCGCCTAAACGGTTTCGATAGGGCACTCCTTATCTCCTCTCGTTCTAAGCACATTACGCTCATTTCCGAAGCGGCCCACGGTCCTTGTATGTCGTCGGGCAAAAACATAAAACCAGCAGAAAATCTTTACATTCTTCACCCATCTTATTATTACAGTCAAAAGGTTGAAAATGGCGTGTACCACGTGCAGATATTATATGCACCTACACAAGTTTTTATTGCTGAAGAAACAAGAATGAGTTTTGCGTGTATAAGTTCAGAGAGTACTTTCGGCGCTGAAGGGACGACATTTGGTCGTATGAAGGTAATAACTACTTTAGTGTTAGGAAATGGTTAGGAATGTTTTATGTATGTATTGCTCACTTTTCCTGTGGGTCATCAAATTTTCTCGCCCTTAGAAACTCGAAAGTTGTCCATGCTAACGACGGACTATTATGCACCCACTAGCTCCCCTTTCTGATGACGTAAGCGTCCTCACTTCTCGCAGCTGTCGGTCACAGTAGGTCGAGAACTTAGTTGATGAGTGATCTTGTTCGATATGAAGGTTATTTTATGCTGCGCTATAATTTTTGTCACTACTTTACCTTACCCACTAAAAGATATTGTCAGAGTTAGTGAATGATACATTTGATAGTTTGCATAAAATCAGAATATATTTTAGTTTGCAAAGGGTTTTAACTTTTGTTGCTGTTGTTTTCTATTGTTCTAAAAGTCGATTCAACATTCTCATTTTGCCTTTACTATCAATTATTTGGTAACTGCAAACACATTAATGTCTATAATACAATTGGAGGCAACAGTTCATAGTTCCCAAAGGACAGACGGACAGGCGCACAAGTTACACAAGTATGAGTTGAGAAGCGGTCGTCACGGATCGCTCCCCAACTTGTTTTGTTATTGCTAAAGTTGTGAGTGGCCCGTAGTTTGTATTGTGTTGTGTATCATACACTTTCTTAGTCACAGCTTTTGATGTACGATACTTGTCTTTTGTACATGTTTCAGTAGTTTACTTTTTAGTATTTTATTGTGATTTATTATGAAAAGAGTTGAGGGTTTCGTCGAGGTGTAGTTCTGCGAAGATGGGTTTGAATACATTCTTAAGTCTGTTATATTCAAATACCCTCTACTTGAATCAAAATGAGAATTACAGATATATCAAGCAAACTTCAGACCCGCTATGTAAAAAGAAAAAAGCTTCTGAAAATATTGAATATCTCCAATACCTTTAGGATTCCATAAAATCAAAACTACGTATTGTTGGGCTAACAATACGCTCATATATTCATTGTTATCTCATACGGTCGGTAACACAAGTTTGTAAATTGAAAAAAACTTCAGCTGGAGCCAATGCTCTAGTGCCTATCAACGTGTGGCCTCCAACCTGCGCTGAGGGCTGCACTCCGACATTCGAGTACTTTTGTTTATCGAAATTTTAATTTTAGTACCTTAATAGGTACTCGAAATAATAGTTTTTCTAATGACTTTTTTACTTCTACCCACTACTAATCTTGATGATACTAAAAGATGATAATATATATTTTTAAAATCCCAAAGGAAACCGAGTCAATTGGCTAAAAGGCTGAAACCTGCTACAGAAACTATGTAAATTACACGATGACCTCGAACAGTGTTCAGGCTCGACCTCGCGCTAAAAATAGCCTTAATCTAGTCTTATTCGACCGTAGTCTTTTTTTTATTGGTAACAAATTAATGATGTAGATTTGATAGTCCTTTATTTTTTTTAACTAAACCATGAAATACATAGATCTGTGGCACGAATCCCTGTGGAACAAGTGTTTGTATCGAAAGCGATTTTTGAATGGAATATACTCGCTTCTTACGTACTAATTATTTAAGTTGATGAGTTTAATCATATCAGTGGATGCTGAAAATTATTATTTATTTACTTTAAATATAAAATAAACTTTGGTATGGTTGTATTTATGATTCGAAAATCGCTTATATTACGATTACATTAGTGCGTTCGTGGTAGGCGCACTGATAACGCGACGAAACTGTAAGCAGATTAAACCCGATCTGTACTGTTTGATACTCTTTCGGTAGATTTTTATTAATCACTGGCTTCTGCCAGCGACTTCGTCCGCGTAGAATAGTGGTGCTCCGCTCCTATTGGTCTTAGCGTGATGATATATAGCCTATAGCTTTCCTCGATAAATGGACTATCTAACACTGAAAGAATTATTTAAATCGGACCAGCGGTTCCTGAGATTAGCGCGTTTAAACAAAATGACAACATTTCCCTTCACTGCTCTGCTCCTATTTATTGTAGCGTGATGAAAAGTATACTATAACCATCTCAGGAGTATGACAAATAATTGTACCAAGTTTCGTTAAAATCCGTCCAGTAGTTTTTGTTTCTATAGAGTTTATACAGACAGACAGACAGACAGACAGACAGACAGACAAAAATTTTACTGATTGCATTTTTGACATCAGTACCGATCCCTAATCACCCCCTGATAGTTATTTTGGAAATATATTTCATGTACAGAATTGACCTCTCTACAGATTTATTATAAGTATAGATTAGCGCTGAAAAATGTACGGATACCGTCGATATTGAATAAATAATCATCGAGAATCGATCATCGACAAAAGTACCTCACAAACCGGGCATAAGAAACCTAGTATTATTATTAATTAGGTAAGAAGATTTATAGACTTTCATCCCCTATTTTATCCCCTTAGGGGTGGAATTTATCAAAATCCATTCTTAGGCAATGCCTACGTCATAACATCTACCTGCATGTCAAATTTCAGTCCGATCCCTCCAGTGGTTTGGGCTGTGCGTTGATAGATCACTATGTCAGTCAGTCAGTCACCTTTGAGTTTTATATATATTTAGATTTAGATAAACAAGCACTAGTATCTAATGTGATTGCCAAACTATCTCCTAAAGAATACTATAACTAGTCAGAAGGTAGTACCGCAAATTGAATACTAAAATACTAAAAAAGCTTAGGTGATAATTCCAAAACTTAGTCCTAAGTCTGAAAGTTCTAAGTCAGAGTATTCAGCATCGCCACGGCACAGCACATACTCCCTGCGAAGTAACTACTTCGGGTCTTTGAACATTCATACCAGTTGCCGCTGTGTCTTGTATTCAAAAAGCTCTCCCAACTTCCATCAAAGATTCGGGCAATAATCAAAATTTGGTTAAGGAAACCTTTCAATTCCTTAATTAATTAATTTACTGAGTACGGAAGTGATTTACTTAGCATTCCATTCAAAGACTCAACGTGATGTCGAAGTGTTGAGATGTTATATAAAACTTTTGGACGGATCGTAAGACGTAAGCAGAGGTAACGGTGTATTTTTATTCCGTAAGTTTGAAGCTAATAAGTAGGCGCCTTAAATTAAGTGTTAAGTTAATTAGAAACTTGGAGTGTACCGTGATACCAACTCCGGTTTTAATCCAGGATAAGATCGTAAACAGTTCAGGTTATTACATTTTGTTTCGTGGGATTTCCACAAGTTGTCGACTATAGTCACGGGAGAGCCTGAGCACAGATGCGTCGCCTTTGTACCAGGACTCAAAAGAAAGCACAACGTAAAAGATGCCATAATGATGTATAAAAATAATCTGCATGAAATTAAATAAATAAAATTAAAAATTTCACATAATATCTAGAAATAAAACTAGCATCGACTATTATTTTTTGATAGTTATAAAAGGTGCGAAGAACGACAGTATAGCTAGTGATTATTAGGTACCTGTAGCGAATACAACAACGTACCGGGATGACCTTTGGATGTAGGCTAATCAGAAATCTTTTCCTTCCCCCAAGTTAAGTTAATCTGTTAAACTGGATCCTGTGGAATCCAATTGGTGCGCCACTCCAGGGCAGCGTCTTACTCGCTTCCAGCCAGAGACCGCTCCTCTCAAATCGCTAATGAAATTGGACGTGTTCAATTAGGTGGCGTAAGCAGTTGCTCCGACTATTAGCTACAATCTAATTACAGCCGAGCTTTAGCGGCCAGCACTACTTGCTACGTTTATATAGATGATCAATGACTGACTTGGAGAAGAGAGGTGGATTATTCATTGCGTAATCGACATTCAATACTTGTTATTTAAGTTGAAGGATGGTAGGCCAAGTGCATGTATGGCTAATGATTAGATGGTACTGGTACTGAGTATGTTTATGCAAGTGGAATAAATGTTTGATTTTCTAAATTAATATTCGGATTATGATATAAATTAATTAGTCATTTATAAACTTTTGCCGTTTAATGAACATTGTTATGTTCATGTTTTTGAAAACATTCATGTCATACTGGGAGATCTGCAACAAGATCAAATATTAGACATTTATCAATTCAAAATATGTGAAAATATCCTAAATGATTATCGAATGACGAGGAGCGAAGCGTTGGTGCATACTTGGCGAGTGACACGTAACACAATTACGGTGGCGCTCGGAAGCGGCACATACGCGTCGCACGCCGACTGATTGCCGACTCGGTTAGCGTCTGCCTCACCGAACTCCACGGAATAACGTGATAAACGTGACCAGCGCTGTGCCAACGGATTGCCCGCCGACCCATTAATTTGGGAATTAATCAAAAGTTAATTACATTTGATCCGAGGAAACAAAGGAAGATAGAAAATAAAACAGAACTACTAATAAAAGCGATCATTGGCAAAATATAATCTACCGTATTTTCTTTATAATACACAAGCGTCCCATGAGATCTATTTATTGCACCCAAATTGGCATTTATAATATTACATAGATTTTCTTTTCAACTATGGTTTCATTATTCATATTAGATACATGTTTGCGTTTCATAGTATTTTAGATAGGTAAAACAGTAGTATAAACTTGAAAATCCTTGGAAAACGCTGTATATTATTAGTTTAGTTCACCTTATTCTGGTAGTTACACTACATCTTATATACACCTACATTTAATCGTACGTATTCAAAGATCTTATAGGTGGGTTTCTTCTTCCACATATTTTTGTAAGGAAAACCTTTGGCAATGAAAATAGTGTATGTTGAATACGATAAGGTTACGTCTGGCAGTAACATTTGAAATAACTCCTTTTTTCCAAGTAGGTACTGGTGAGTGGGAATGTAGCAGCTGACACTTAGCTACACTATTTTCTTTCATTCAACTTCATTAATTTTTCTCGTACACAGGAAAATGTTCCGTGACAGTAGAGAATGTATTCCCCTTATTTTTATTTGAATGACATGAGACATTTTACATGAATTTGTAGTATACTCGTACATGGGGAGGGTTTTCATGAGAATCGAATTAGTCTTTAGCTCGCAGACTTACAGACTTGACTTGACCTTTTTTAGGTTACCTCGCCTACACCTAAAGTGGGGGTGAATATAATTTTTCTCATGTATCCAACGTGTTGGTTATCGATGTATAGGTCGTATGGATACGTTTTGGTCGGATTTTATTGTTAATTAATAATTAAGGAACATAATTATGAATTCAGCATATTTGTTTCATTGATATAAACGAATATGACGCAAAACTACGGAGAGGTTAATTAAAAAATGAATTGCATGTGATTTTCAATATAATCTACTTAAATATTTTATATCGAAATAATTTGTAAATATCTATCCAATCCTTATTACAAATTAAATGGTATTATAGAAATAATTTATATAACATTCATAATAATTAATATCGACACATTTATCTCGACTCTTATTCACAGCGAAAGGTTTCGGCGAAAAGTGTAATCTGCTTATAGTACAGACAGCTAATCTAATTTATTTACTTCACATTTTATTAGAATGAACTTTCAGAAAAAAAAAATGAAAAATTCAATCTTATTTTTCATAGTATTACGAGTTTCAGTATACAGAAATATAATTTGTAAGCTGTATCGTAATCGTGATTAAGATATAATTTGTCAATTTACAATATTCCAGTCTGTGCTAGGTATTATAGGGGAGTTGTTAAGCTAAGTGCTGAATGTCGTAATCGAGTTTTCTAGAAAAATAATTCTCATAGAAGAATCAGTATCAGTCCGTGTGTACCTCGGTAAACATGTAACTGAGGTTTGTCATATTTTTTTGGACACTTTCGTGTTGCAAATTCACGCATATTTCATAGTATTGAGTTGGTTCCAACATAAATCTGAACCGTTTCTTTTTTATCTTTTTTGCAATAGAGTGACAATGAATTATTTCGAAATACAAAATATACATCAGATAGCCGTGAAACGGGCAGGGGAGCTTTTGGTTAATGACTTAATAATACGCAAAATTTTTATTGTCAACATTAAAACTTTAGTTAGTGATTACCTATGAGTAAAGAATGTCACAAGTTAGTTAAACTTCAAGTTTGAGTATAAAAAAATAAACACTTCCTTCTCTTGGTTTAACTGAGTGTATAACCCTGGCATTACAAGAAATCCTCCAAAATAGCGAAGAATTAAAAAGCAGCGTTACTGTAACAGACGCAAAACATTCCTTAATTGTGTTGACGTTGAGTGATCGCGTCATCTATCACGAGTCGACTGCCAGTGAATCTGAGCGCCACAGTAAACAGTAGCACGCGCGCTCCACTCAGACACAGCCAGCAAATAATAATATTATATCTATGACAATATGATTATTCGTCAATGATTCTTTCAACAATAATTTACTTTGTACATACAGTGTAGACTCACAACATATTAATTTACTAGCTTTCCGCCAGAGACTTCGCCCGCGTGGTCTGCGTATACGAATTCAAATTAAAAATTACAGAGTTTCATTCAAACTTTGCCCCCCTTTTTCACCCCTTAAGGGTAGATCCGTCGGAAAATCCTTTCTTATCAGATGCCTACGTCATATAAAGAACACACCCTCCAAATTTCAGGTCTCTAGATCAGCGGTTTAGGCTGTGCGTTGATCTGTCAGTCATTCTGGACAAAGCATTTTATAAGTATAGAATAAACGGTTTTACCGATATGAGACAGTTTCAATTACCCGAAAAATAACTAAGAAGAAGAGTTTTTGATGTTTGTGTTTAGGTAATTTTATTAATATATTAGGACTTGTAAGGCTAGTAAAACTGGCAGCCCACATGGTGAGAAGATTAATGTATTACCGGCAGTGCTCAAGAGCTGTAGCTGTATAACAGTGTGAACACTCTTACCTGTACTATAACACACTTATGTTCACAAACAACTACCCAGCATGCAAACAAAGACAGCATGTCCATAACCATATCATAAAATCGAACAGCCCGGTATCCACGACCAGCGGATATCCTCCACGTTCACATTAGTGCACACCCCGCCTTACGGTCTTAGCACAATGTATCGGGTAATGGATTTACGAAATACAAAACATTTTCGAGTCGCGCTCAAAAGTTAGAGTTCATGAAAATGTGTGGTTAAGTGAAATGGGCGAATAGAAAAACGTTTTCACGTCAAAATGTAGTTAAACGATATTGTGAAGGGGATCGGAGCGGGTTTGTTTTTAATGGAAAATTAATAATTCCAATCTATGTTTTTACATATTATGAATAGTTCAATAGTAGTTAAACACCAAGTTGCGGTGACGTTAGTGATGGTCCTTTATTTACCAAAACTGTTATACTGAAAGTCCCGTAAAATCGTCAAGTACAATCACGCTGTTTTTCTGTAATAGATACATTATTATATTTTGACTAAACACTTTAGTTGTCTCTTTTTATATATTTAAGCATGAGAAGCTCTTTTTATTGCAATTTTTTTTTCAATATGATTGAAATCAAAAAGGTGAAGGATGCAGGCGGGCGTTTGTTGTGTTTAAAACGCAAAAGTTTCGCAAAAGCAAAAGTTATCGAATAAAACAATAATCAGTTTGAAAGTTAGTTGTATTTCGAGTTGTCGAAGTTTGTGGTTGTGTGCAAGTTGCGACTGCAGGAGAGGGCGCATTGTGCGGCCGGCGGCGCACTCTAACTTGTGACCAACTTTGATGTTCGTATTATTTCAAACTGTTGCATCTTTGAGTGCCGCTTTGGTTTACTGGCAGGTAATATGATCCTCCGTGTCCTATGGCCTTCCTTATTTATTATTGAAATATAATAGTAAAAGCATAACTCCCAAATACTGTGAAATTGTAGAAGAACTTGTGTTGTAAATTTCTCTTCGAAGTCTTTCGATCAATCGTCAGCTAGGAAATGTCGGCGTTCGCGTCAACGATCTTTTAAATAAAAAATCAAATTATTATTGACGTGTAAAAGTGATAACATATCCAATTAGCAAAATAAACAATTTAATTTCATTCAAATCGTTGTAGTGAAGTTCGTGGGATTTCTTAGTACAGTAGTTTGAATTACTTGTTAATGGTTGGTCCCTACTATATCTATGTGTACAGTTACACAGGCTAAACATACATCACCAATAGTGAAGATAAAGAAGATACAATTCTTATGTAGGTACTTTGATTTGACACCAATCTTTGATGACAGAACATTACCGCAGTAATAAAGTAGGATAACGTTAAAATGCTATAATAATCTTCCCCGGCTGTCCATATAACTTGAAACTATGTATAAAAAAAACTTTAGTATCCGTCGCCGCGGTGTGTAATCATATAATTTTGAAACACAGTGATGAATTAGGTAGCGCTTACTAAGTACCTAATCTTTATCTATAGGTAGTACCACCATACTTAAGTTAATAGGCATCTACACGATTAGTATTGTTTAATCAGTCATATTAATTCATCAGACTTGTGGTCACTTGACGTGCGAAGGTTTAACTTGATTATTGTTTGCAGGAGGCGCTGCGCGGGCGCCGGTGCGCGTCGCTGCGGTCTGCGGCGACGCCGGTGCGCGGGCCGGAGGACTCGGGGCGCAGCACCCCCTCCGCCGCGCACCGCGCCTCCCCCTCGCCCGCAGACACCCCTGCGCCCAAGAAATCCAACTGGGAAGTTATCGAACACTTCTCTTCAAGCAAAAGCAAGAGAAGTCCTACTGCTGTGAGTATCATGTGCATTTTATTAGATATTATACAGTATGCTCCTATTAATATCAGGTCTAGTAGTGGATGCAAGGAAACGATAACGAAGTAAGGAACATTTACATTGCTTCTGATGAAATTGCACTTTTGCTAGAAAAATATCTCTGTAGTCAGTGTAAATAACAAAACGATGCTTTCAAAACATACACTGATAACTTGCGATGTTTGTTTTGATAGAAACTTAAATATAACTTCGCTTTACATCGTAACGTAACATAATGTAAAGCAACATATTTGCAATAGAAGACTGATGTCTGAACAGTTTGCGCGTCGTTGTGTGACTGCCCTAATACGACTCCTCTGATTTAACTTAAAGCAAAAGAAATATCTCCACGGAATTACATTTAACAACCTTAAGACCTACATTTTTTATTGTAAGTATCTTTAAAAATATTTCATTTCGGCAGAGCCTCTCTCGGAATCACGTATAAATACATCAGAAAATCGGCCTCTTTATCCTCGTTTAAGACGACGACTACCGCCAATGACCTTGAGCAAATGGGCGGAGCTTGAGCTTCCCCCCCGCGACCCCGCAATGCACACCGCACGCTTGTCATTTTATATTTTGAAGAACTTTGACGGGTGACCATAATATTATGTAGAGATTCTAAGGACAGTCGCATATTGTATTTTGATATGCATGTCTAAGATATAAAAATAGAAATACAAATAACATCTGTCTGAGTAATACTTCGAAACACTAATTTTAAATTTCCAACCCCCACTGCATACTTCGTTTGCCAGAAAAGCAAAAATATTTTCAATTTCTTTAATCTGCAAAACATATTTATCGATCTGAATTGTTACGAGTTTCAAGAAAAAAATCTGAAACGATTCAATTCTTGAATTAATCCGATGTGAAAGATGGACAGACAGACAGATAAAATCGCACCATAGGAGTTAATTTTTAGGCCATATTGGTGTCCATTTTGAGCTCTTCTAACAGAAATGCACGCAAGTTTTTTTCATATTTGCATTTTACGACATCTGCTGCTTCTCAAATAACTTCAGCTCATCTTCACTTGTATAGGAAAATCATATTAGTTTTGTAAAGAGAGCCTGGAAGCCAGTTAATTAGTCCGACGTTTCTGATCCATCTGTAAAGTGTCCGACCAAACCTTTGGCATCAGCTTTGGCCAAACCATTAGCTTAAAATTGGCCTAAGTTTTGACACCAACAGAACCGAAATTGAATAATCTATTACGTTTAAAGACCTAAAAGTGAGTGAGACTGTATTACAAATGATGTTAATATTTTAAATAAGCTGCAGGTAGTTTTATTTATATTATTAAGTTGATACACCGAACATATTAGTAAAAAGTCATTGTGGCTTCTTTGCTAAGGCACCTGCATCTCATTTATGAGTATGCAGATTCGGACTTCGAAACCTAGAAATTACGAATCTGACTATTCCAAAGTTTTACATGCACTTTTTTAGTATAACTTAGACACCATTGACTAACGGTGAAGGAAAACATCGTGAGGAAACCTTGACTACACGGTCTGAAATCACCAATCCACCTTGAAAAAGCGTGATAATTAATGCTAATGCATGTCTATGTCATATCCAAAAGTGGGATAGTAAAGATTCCGATTATGACCAGAATTTTTAAAATTTTTACCTATCATGAACAATGGAAATTCACCCGTTTTGGGCCTAATTTTGAAAGTGCCGCAAAGCAAAAAATCAATGCAAAAATAAATGTGCTAAATTCGGATATAGACTTAGTCTGAATGAGAATTAGCTGTTACATTTTCAAGCACCAAGTTTGTACGACAGTTTTCCACGGTTTCATGCATTATTGAAGAAATAAAGTAATGGAAAAAAATCCTACCATTGTATGGCATTTCGATAATCTTTTAGAAAGATGCAATATTGATTTTTGACTTTGAAATCATTTATAATTACCGATTTAAATATTTTTGAACTTTATCTTTTTACCTTATATTACTAATAAAAGGTTTTTTATAATTATTTTATCAGAAAAACTCACCGCAAAAATTGAGAGATTTTTTTATAAAAAGATTATTAAATTGACATGCAGTAGCTCAATTTTCATTTAGATTTCTTATTACAATTCATCGGAATTCAAACATAACCTTGGAATTGGAAAATGGTCGAAATACCATATTAAGAAAAGCATTTAAGAGAAAAATGTATGGAAGTCTAATTATTTCAGAATGTTTGTTTTACAAACTACGGAGAGTTTTTTTTAAATTTAATTCGTATACCAAAAGATGTCGAAGAAAACATAAAAAATATTAAAATATGCATCAAGCCTTTATATCAAGCCCTTTCATAATTATGATGACGTAGAAACTACACTTTGTAATTTTAAATTCCATTTTTCCTCGAAAGTAGTATTTTTCTACTTTATCCATTTGCGATATATTTCAACAATTATTCCAAATCGATAAGGTTAGTCATTCCTGAAGTAATTATCAGCTCTGACAGACAGACTGAGAAAGTCGCATCCCATAAGGGTTACTTTTTACTATTTTGGTTCGGAACCTTAAATATACTATTTGAATATATCTTTTTTTTTCATTTTCAGTTCTTCTGTCTTTGACTTCTGGACCAAAAATTAAAGAAGATCAAGTCCTTTTTATTTATCAGGGCTTTAGCCAAAGAATTAAGCGATTGCCTATTAATCGGCTTAGGCCTAGCCAAAAATCGACGTTCTGTCGGATACTATTTGGTGTTGAAAATAAAACATAAGAGTGGCATAGTGAAGTAGGACCTTCATTTCTAAAACACTATGCTTCGTCTTATCTTTTAGATTGTGTGTATATAATATTATCCCACATTAGATACCTTGACTAATAGATTAATATGTATATCATATGTGACTGCTTACTTGGCGTTTTTACTAAACTTCTAAAATGGTTGCTATGTAAAGCATCACTACCCAATGTTACCAGTAAAAAACCGGCCAAGTGCGTGTCGGGCCACACGCAGTAGGATTCCGTAGTAGGTCTTAGTTAGTCAACTATAACTATGTAACCGGTGAAGCCTACTTTGCCGTGATAGTTTTCGAAAGTTAGTTTTTTTTATTTTTGAAAGACCTATCTAACGATACCCTACATGAAGGGTTACGCAACAAAAAAATATTCATCCTCATTTCACATGTTCGGGAGCTCCACTAAATTTTTTTTTTTTTTTTATTCATTTTTACCACTTTTTCGGCGTGATCAATACACATATCTATACTAAATTTCAGCTTTCTAGTACCAAGAGCCTCTGAGCTATGCCGCGAACTGAGAGACAGACGGACATTGCGAAACTATAAGGGTTCCTTGTCGGACTACGGAACCCTAAAAATAAAACTAATGTAACCAATCCAAAATAGAAAAATGGTCTAGCTAAAATAGTCAGACAATACAATACATTTTACAATTTTACATTTTACAATACTCTTTGAATAGCGTAAGCTTATTTTTTTATCATATTCTGCATTTTTTTTTCAAATTCGTCTCGTAGCAAAGAAACTCGAACCCAAATTCACGTGTTTAGAAAAATATTTTCATTGGTAATAATTTAGAATAGCGCCACCTTGTTACCCATGGATAAACCGTTTTATTTACAAACCATTAAGTTTTGTTCTAAGATATCATCCCATGCCCTGACTTATAGCTACTATTTCTATAAATTCCAAACTATTAGGAAATATTGTAACATAACATGAAAGAATTTTAATTTTGACGATTATCTCCGACCTACATGTATAATTTAAATGAGGTATGCAATATTCTCGTTTTGAATACGCAATGTATTAAAAGAAATACATATTTAAATCCTAAAGTACATTTAATTATTTAGTAAGTCAATAACAAAATATATTTGTCCTGCCAAATTTAGATACACACATTTTAGATTATGACAGATTATGGATGATTTGGTTTGAAAACACGTTATTCACACCAAAAAAATATTTTATCCGCATGTAGTGCCTTTTCAATGTAATAATTATAATTCACCAGTCATCTTATCACAAATATAATAATTTATTTACATCGTAATGTGCTCGCTCTGAGTGACAGCGTCTACCCGTGACAGTGGTCACAGACGTACTGCCCCCGTCGCCCGGTGGAGCCCCTCCGTAATTTCAACTCAACGTTTTGACAAAAGCACAAAAATTGACGTAAATGTACGATTAAAAAAAAATATACGTATACGAAAAGACAGATAATTAACTTTTCTATAAAATGGTACAGGTTTCATTAAAATCCGCTTGATAAATTCTATGTAAAACTCAGTTTTTCTTCTGCGTTAGACCTAACTTCATGATTTTTTTATACAATGTTATAAATACATAATTAAAAAAAACGTTATACAAAATTATCAAGCATATGCTCTAGTTTAGTATATATACTTTTCAAATCATGAAAGCAAGTCGTTAAAGCGTATTCATTAGCTTTAAAAGGGGCAAAGTCGTATATCGCCGCCTTAATTGAAAAGCGTCCGTTTGGGGCGCCCGGCGCGGCCCAGCCCGGCGCGGCCCAGGCCGGCGCGGCGCGGGACGTCGATCGGAATTGTTCGCAAATTCGTCGATTCGGTTCGTTTTCCGTCGCTCCCGATCGAGTTAGTACCGGGATGTGCGTAACAACTCGGAAATGCGTACAATTGGACCTCAGGGCCGACAGCTTTTACCATTATTGTCCTTATTATACTCGTAAAAACTAATTTTAAGTATTTTCCTATACTTATTTGCCGTAATGGCGTGAGAGCTTTCAGCTGAATGCAAGTAAATCGCTCAGTGCAATTTTTATATGATGTGGCTTGTTCCGCGGTCGACAGATTGCTAATTATGTTAAGTGGGGCTTGAGCAAACTGTATGGGATTCTTTCAAAGCCACTCGTTACACATATAAAATTGGTTTTCCAGCATCGATTGACTCATTCATGAAGATTTATGAGGTAGTCAACATATTTTTCTTCCTAACGTGACTTTTTTACGTGGCATTGTTGATAAGATTAATATTCTTGGACTTGATCCCTTTTTGGGATGGTCAGACACAATCAAAGGAAATCGAAAAAGATTATTATAATAATATTCGGAGCAAGATTGGAAATAAGTATGTAAAAGATCAGAACGACGTGAACGCATCCAATTTTTCTTTTAACATGGAGGTAAGTTTTTCTAGTCGGACCCTAAGTAAACAGTGGGAATATTATCTTCAGGTCGCGAATGAAAATGTGGATAAAGACACTTTGCTTTTCTTTTCTTGTAAAAACAATGTGCGGAGTGGTCCGGTCCGGCGGCGTCACGCGGCGCCCTCACTCTTGTTACATCTCCGCCGGTTATTCTGCGGAAGCCTTTGACATAAAGACTGTACGTAACGTTGACGAGTTTTTCCTAAGCTCTTGCGATAAGTGTTTTTCTAGCTTTTATATTCTTGTCTTAAAAATAATATATTTACACTTATAGGAACAACGAGTATTAAACTTCTTATGTAGTTTCGGTATTGTGGTATTAATGACCTGCAATATTGTGTGATGATAACCGTGTTTGCATTTAATACAATCACGTCAAAATTACTCACGTAATCTAACCCAGTTAGATTGTAATTGCATCGCAACGTTTATATGGATATGATGTTTGGAAGATATACCTAATACCAGTGAATAGTCACATATTTGAGATATGTGCATACGTGAGTCTAAGCATATAACGGCCAGCTGATAAACATAACGAGGTTTTATTGTTTTATCGATGTCTTTATAAAAAGTTTTAATTAATTGTTCTATGATTGAAATGCATTTTAAAAGCAAATTTTGTCTGTCGCATTTATTGAATCAAGTGAGCCATTAGCGGGGGCCGCTAATACCGCCCGCTCAGTGTCCAATATAATGCCTAAAGCAAGTTTGTCTGAGATAGTTGTTGCTAAGACCAATCCCTTGTAAAAGTTAAACTACAATTTTTCTCCTGTCGAGTTCGGATAAAAAAATATTTTCCATTACTCCAAGTTGGAGGCAAAAGTTTACTTACCTCCGGTACAACAATAAGAATTATCATCGCGAAATTCTCGTTCGTATCTCAAGGTCTCTTACAGACAGATATCGATAAAACTCCAGGAGTACGCTACGAGCTTATTTAAAGTAGTAATATTTTATCCTAAACTTCATACAAATAGATTTCGTGGAGAAGTTCCCCGTCCTGGCCGCAAAGACGTGATATTCGACACCGGTTAGTGACGACATGTATGCTCGTCACGTTATCTGTGACGTCATGACGTCATGACAAGGGTTCCCGGAGTTGGCCCGGTGTAAGTGGGGTGATGTTTCACGTAGTATTTAAGCGGTTAGAGGGACGCATTGTAGTAAAGATGTGTGTACTTGTTGATCAACCTCTGTATATTCTACATTTGAAGTTGCTTTAGAAAAACGAACGAATATAGAAAGACCTCGATTACAAGACAGTCTTTGTTAATGTATTTTCATTACTTTCATTTTGTTTATCTAGGAAATTGCAATTTCATCAGACTATCAAAGTGCTAGCATTGACCTACTGATACTTCTCAGTCTACAAGCCGGCTGGCACACGGAAGGTTATAATATCTAACAAGGCGAGGGTACGTGTGCTGCATCTCTTACCCTCTTCAGAATATTTTATACTGTGGCGTCTCTTCCCCACATCTGCTTATCTTTTTAATGTACCGTGAGATTTATTACGACACTGTATTTCGGAAGAATTATGTCACAGGCTTTTGTTTTCGTGATCTTGTTCATGCATGATAGCATTTGGTTGGAATCGATTTAAAGTATCGCCGATACAGAACAAAGTACTGTTACTAAGTGGAATAAAATATAATTTCATGTAATAGGTACAGCTTAACTTGTAATAGCATAGGTTATTAACATTGATAGTCGATTTCGATTTCTAAATCTACCATCAATTTTATATTCAATTCCAACTTGTTATATCGTCCAACTTTAGTAATTTAACGGGAAATAAAATACAAAGGAGACCGTTTACACTGAAGTTTGTCACCACGCAATTGTGACTCAATTACTGTCAAGACAGAACACTAGGCAGTGGTCATAGAGTATCTAAATAGACGATGTGTATGTACTGCGTGTCAAAAGAGAGTGCAGGGCAAACCCCGAGCCCCGTTGATAGCAGTCGCGTGCTACCACTCGTCCAACGAGACAGCCATCTAAACAATGTAACTATAAAGCGCTTTGTTTGACTCAAAGGCACATGGAACTCAGCAGACCACAATGTTGTTGAAGGGGAACAGTCGGGGGACAGTGCACAAATTTGAGATTTCGGATATCAATTGGGAGCACCAATTTAGTTCGCCCATTCGGCTAAACTAAATTAACAACGCTGTTCTCCTGCACAGGATTGTGGTGACCCTACCAGAAATTACTAGAAAACATAGCCAGCTATGAACATTGGACTTAGGCTCTTAATACTACCTAATTCAATATGACTGATTAAAGTAAGTGATCTGCTCGTATTGGCTCGGGAATCATAGAAACTCTCAGCGTAAACTGGAATGAACGTCTTTTGACTTTGATCAAGATTTGATCCTCAACTTTCTTATAAATATTCTTGTAGCATTTGAATAGAGGTCCTTATCGCTACGGGTCGGCAGTTCGGGACCACCTTAATATAAGAAAATAATAGAGAACATTATTTCGCGCTTACTGTAGGCCAGGTTTGACATGTTTATAGCTCGCCACAAATCTCTCAAGAGTTTGGAGATTCGACGAAACGGATTTTAATATTATAAAATAATGTAAATGGAATGTTTCAGTTCTTGTCTCACAGTTGCCTACATATTGTTGGAATAAAGTGCCTGATACGCGAGTGCGAATATTATCGCAAGTACTTGCACTTTCCTCCTAGAAACAACCATAAATTCTAAGGTAACCGAAGCAGGTACCTACAAGTACCCAAGAATGAGTTGTTTAACTGTACTAAATTTCACTGTTATATTGTACATTATGGTCTCATAAATACGCAGAGGTTTCCTCATAATCCCTTATGCCCGAGAATGCCCCGCGAGCGATGTTATCAAAGAAAATACTTAATAAAATTTAATTGCTTTTCCGACTGGTTATTAATCACGGAAGCCAATGGACACATTTCTAATTAGCATGCACCGTGATTACCTACTTTACAAATTAGCTTGATTTAGATTCCATTTGAATTAATTTAGTATTCATGGTTAAAATATTGTACCTACGTTTTAAATAGTATACCGAAGGACAATCGAAGTTAATAATTTGTGATTATGATATTGGTGCATTCGTCACAGAAGACTGACATATTATTTAGTAACAACCATTATCAATTTAAATTGAGTTCACAAAGATACATAGGGTATATTGGACAAACACCGGTTTTGTTTTCACTTGTGACTTCAAACAAGTGCGGCGCGTTTGTTTATTCTGTAACCGTTAATTGCATAAACTTAATTTATTTAACCAACAATGTAACTGGACAATTTCACTCGCAAATACCCGCATCAGGCGATTTGTGTTCAACACCAAAATACAAATCAAATTGTGTTACTTTTTTATCTACAAATAAATAAATATATTTTTAATTTACGGTACAAAAGCGTATTAAATTATTTTTGTCTGTTCTAAGAAGTTGGTAAGCATCTCTAATCTTAATTGGATTATAAGATAATACGGCTACTAGGAGTTTTCAGAACGCTGCGTTATCTCATAATCCTTGGTCGAAGCGCACAGAGGAGGTCTCCGCAGAGCTGGCCGCTACATCTGACCTTGCAGCTAGCATCCGATTGACACTAAATAATATATAAGTAGAAGTATGAGATTATATTCCAAGAGACATGTTTGAACTATGGAAATTACTTTTTACCATAGAGAAATTTTGCTTTTTACAGATCAATCCTTACTTGAGAATGTGTTCGATAAAACTTAATCAAATCAATGAACACCACCGACATTTGTACACAATGTACACACCGCTTTATTCTTATCTTTTTTAAGAGTTTGTTATTCATAGTGCTTATTACTTACGAGATACAATTATTTAAGTAAAAACTAGCCGAATAAAACTATTACAAATTAGGTACCCAGGCATTTTTTAAATCAGACAGGGCACTTCGTCATCGTTAAAGGAAATTTGAACCATTTATTTCAATTAGACCATTTACAGGCACTTTTGAATTGTCAAAGCATGATAAGTCTATCAGTTAGTCGAAAAGGAATAATTGAAGCTAAATGATGCTAAGGACATCGTGATCTCTCAAACGATTGGCCGGGACAAGCCGAACGGCTTTAGCTCTGATTGACCCGGGTCGCCAGGCGAACTCAGCTTTCTAAAAATATTATTATCCTTTAGCTTTGGATTATCGTCGGCAGCCGATAACTTGTTTGGTTCCTCGCAACTAGCTGAAAACGTGAAAAAGTGCTTTGCTACGAGCAACAGATTCTAACTATCACAGAAATCCATCACATCGTTGGTCTAGTGTTCCATTAATAAAAACGATTCTTGGAATATTAAGGACGCTCGCATCAAGACCGATCGAAACACACCTTCGAACATACTGACATACATACATAGCAGGGAAATTCACAATCCTTCCTCTCTCCGGAGTAGTCCAGTAATAACAGAACGTGTATATAAGCGGATTTTGTGACCTTACATATGAAATAACGTAATTAAACTAATGACGCTTTGCCACTTGGGTTCTCGTACAGCACCTAATAGGCTCGGGTTTTAATGAAGTGTCAATTGCATTGTAATTATTTTAGTTTGCAGGGATGGCATTAGTACCTACAGCTATAATTTGCGTAACATTCGGAAATGGGTGGGGTTAGTCGGAGTACATTCAGTTTCTATAATCATTAAACACAGAGATTGTAGAATCGGCGGGTTCTGTAGGTACGGATATTTTTTTGTACCCACTGTCTTTTAGTAATTGGTTGTTATTTATTAGCGGTATTGTAAAAGAGGCGTTGAGTGTGACCAACTATAGCGGAATCCAAATCTTGTTTTATCGTCTTGTGCTGTCTGTTGCCAATGCATCAGTGTGAACACCGATCTTATTGTCGACTAAAATCATCAAATTTCACATAAGAAATTGAAATTTGATGATTTTAATTGGTAAGCTGGAATAAAAAGTTTCTTTATTAGTCCATATTGCATTGATTTGTCTTCAAAGATTGTAAGGCAATTTGACTCAGAAGCAAGTCGCGCCGCTTATAATAGGTATAATCGCTGAACATGATGATGCAAAAATAAAACAAATTAATTCTTAACAAAGTACGAAGACAGGTGTTCTAAGAAAAATATAATTCTTCCTTTATCTTTGACAACAAAAACAGGATAAACATTAATCAACGTATCCGAACAAAAGTCTAAATATAAAATGTACAGGATATCAGTGATATTGTTTGACACAAGACTCGCTAGCAAGTAATTGAATTCTTATTGTCAAACTTTGGCACACAGCGTCGCTTCTCAATCGCTCAAAGTACTTGAGAAATTTAATAAAAAGGTATTAGGAAACATTTAACCAGCTTCCGATGGGACTGGCTGTTGTGGACAGTTTTTAAAGAAACACAAATAAGTATATCTGAAACGGGGATTTAGATAAAATTTAGAGTACCTAAGGCTACAATTAAGGTAGGTAATAACGAATAGCATGATTTGAATGAGAAACTACTGATAAGATTAGGCAATAAGGTTCATAACAGCAGTGCAGCTGAAGTAGTGCAATAGAGCACGAGGTGCGAGTATAATCATATAACATTACAACCCTGCTCGATAAGTGCACGCATAAATTCTTCCTTTCCATGTTAATTTTGTTTTTATCATAATACTTCGTCACTTATATTTCTCTCAATCGTTACCTACTTTTAAATAAAAATAAAAATACACATTCATTTTCAGTATTACAAAGTTATTTCATATTTGATTTAAATATCGGATTCACATTTTAATAATGAAAGCATTATAACTTAACAAAATATCGATAGTTTAATCCGTATGGACGGACATTCCTGTCAATGGAACCAATCGTGCAATCGGCTTACTACCTACATGATATTGTCTGAATATTTCATTAAATATTTTCTGAACCGTGACGTAATAACGGAATAATTCATGCTGATATTTAAATTCATCTTAATAATTATTTATTAATTGACCAGTTTCCTGCATCCCGAGTTAATTTACTTACCGTACCTCGGGTCAAAGTAGCCCATAACCGTCTCTAGGGTATCATCTATGTCCGTAATTAATTGTTGTTTCCAACATTGAATTAGTCTAACTAGGAGCGTAGGTAGCACCACGACCACGCGGTGGACATCCAGTAATTCCGCGGTTTAATTAAAGTGACGGTCGATGATTGGCGCCGAGTCCGACTCCGCTCCTAACTCATTGCACGGTCGCAGTGATGTGCTGTCGCGGGGAGACGATACCAAAACACTATTAGGATTTATAAACGATACGCACTTATATATGTATAAGTTGAAACTAGATAAATGCGTTGCAGTGCTATATATTCTAACCACTTACCAAAGTTTCTGAACGATTCATGAACTCACAGACGACAAATATATACCTATCTAGATGTTTTTATGACAGATATGGTTTTATCTAGACTAGAAAATAAATAATAACATTTATTGTAAAATATCTATCCTATTGTGACATAGTTTAACAATAAATCTTGTATTAGATTGCTAACATTTTCTTTCAGTGTAGACAAGGGGTAACACCTTGTATAGCTCGTAATTTTGTATTTTAATGTAAATAACGTCAGCTAGGGTTCCGTCCAATATTTGTTGGCAACTTTTTCCATTCCGGTATAATTCGGCTGATGAGCTTATCTCAACTTGTTATAAATCCTTTCATGTTTGGTGCAAGCGCTGGTTGCGAAGCGACTATCGAGAAATTGAGTTTGTCATTGAAATGATCATCAACTTTTCGAAATTCGAACTGCACAACTGGAATAATTGAACGGAACAATCCCAAAGCTGGGAATTATTTGCTACTGGTCCTTCACCAGTAGGATTTAGCAAATAGTTACAAGTCGTCTATTTAAACTTTGCTCTGTTACTGTTTGTAGATGAACTAGATGTATATTAATGGACCCATTCAAATTTATCAAAATATCACTTTTTTTATTATATTTTCGAACAGTCTCGTTACTGTCTATTCTTGGACTGGCTCCGCTCTCGCTTCTTATTTCCGTTCCAATCAGACAGGAACGCGATACAATGGAGATCAAGCGACCAGGCCGCGTGCAGCTTTCCGTTCCAATCAGACAGGAACGCGATACAATGGAGATCAAGCGACCAGGCCGCGTGCAGCTTTCCGTTCCAATCAGACAGGAACGCGATACAATGGAGATCAAGCGACCAGGCCGCGTGCAGCTTTCCGTTCCAATCAGACAGGAACGCGATACAATGGAGATCAAGCGACCAGGCCGCGTGCAGCTTTCCGTTCCAATCAGACAGGAACGCGATACAATGGAGATCAAGCGACCAGGCCGCGTGCAGCTTTCCGTTCCAATCAGACAGGAACGCGATACAATGGAGATCAAGCGACCAGGCCGCGTGCAGCTTTCCGTTCCAATCAGACAGGAACGCGATACAATGGAGATCAAGCGACCAGGCCGCGTGCAGCTTTCCGTTCCAATCAGACAGGAACGCGATACAATGGAGATCAAGCGACCAGGCCGCGTGCAGCTTTCCGTTCCAATCAGACAGGAACGCGATACAATGGAGATCAAGCGACCAGGCCGCGTGCAGCTTTCCGTTCCAATCAGACAGGAACGCGATACAATGGAGATCAAGCGACCAGGCCGCGTGCAGCTTTCCGTTCCAATCAGACAGGAACGCGATACAATGGAGATCAAGCGACCAGGCCGCGTGCAGCTTTCCGTTCCAATCAGACAGGAACGCGATACAATGGAGATCAAGCGACCAGGCCGCGTGCAGCTTTCCGTTCCAATCAGACAGGAACGCGATACAATGGAGATCAAGCGACCAGGCCGCGTGCAGCTTTCCGTTCCAATCAGACAGGAACGCGATACAATGGAGATCAAGCGACCAGGCCGCGTGCAGCTTTCCGTTCCAATCAGACAGGAACGCGATACAATGGAGATCAAGCGACCAGGCCGCGTGCAGCTTTCTCTAACTGCAATGTTTTGTGGCTCTTTTGATTTATTCTTCTCTCTCTTCTCCTTGCATTCTTTGTCACCCACTAATGTACTAGTAGATACCTATCAGTGTTAATCAGTTATTATTTACAGTTTGTTACGAAAGATTTAAAGTTGACTCTCATAAATATTAATAATGATCCTTCTTCTTATCTGTATTGACCTAAGCCCCAGCTCTCCTAGGTTTTTACAAACAAAGTCCTTCCCCAGACCACCTCGTTCTAACAACAACATTAAGAATGAACAACAACAAACAAACCAACAGTTGGTTGAACAGAAACAGAACAAAACCTTAGCTACAACAACAACTACAGAGAAGAGAAAACAATTGGTCTGCGGCATCACTTGATAGCTTTCAAAGAGAATAAATACATTTGGGATAAATAAAACAATAAAGGAACGCCCTCTCATAATCTAACTACAAACGTTGAAATAAATACGTTTGTACCGCAGCGGTCACTGTAGGCTCTCCACAACAACGCGGTGTAAGTTACAACACCTATGTTATATTTCACCACATCTGCTGATTACGTTAACCTTTACTTTTGACGTCTGGGGAGGTATGTATTAGAAGGTTTTGAAATTAATGTTCACGTATCTACCTGTTCTTGTTACATACCGTGTTCTAATAACAATCGCTGCTCAAACGTCACCTGTACCCACACTGAGTGAGTGCGCTCGTGTTCGCTCGTTGACATTGTTCTCCGCCGCACTTATCACTATCAGTATGTTCAAACGTCAATTCCGTGACGTCTTGTGTTGCCAACCTTTGTAAATTCGCTTGATGGAAAGGCATTCCACCCACTCACGATCGAGTTGAATGGTCTCATACGTAACGTTGTGCCTGTACGTGACTTGTATCTCGATAAATTGTGCTTCATTACGTAAACGTTCACATCATCGTAAAATAAACTTTGATCCTTTCCCATTTCACTTTATACACAAAAAAACAAGATAAATCTAGGTAGGGGAAGGAATCTTTGTACGTGTTTGGCGCGTTCCATTTATCTCATAATGAAATCTTTCATGGTGCTCATGTAAAATATGAATAGGTATTCAAAAAACCACGACATATAGAACGGTTTCTTAAAAAGCTAATAAAAGTATAAACACTACGAAGGGACCCTAAATAAAAGAGAGGCCTCTTTAAAATTAGCGTTTTAAACAGGAATTGTAACCAAATCTCAATATTTTGTGTCACTGAAGTAAAATGGAGACCACTCGGAGTCCACATAACACAGACCAGTTGGGGCCCCACGATATCGCCCACTTCCAATGTACCCTCGTCCTCCACGGCCGCTGTCCACAACCAAGACACTAGCAACTTATCCAACCACATATAAAATTATTTATTTGTATAACTTCATACGAAAACAGCGTAATATTCCGCCTCTGTAAAACTGTGCCTCCTAAATTCCAAACTCTTGTAATAACAAAGTAAGGTCGTTAGCAATTTGTTGTACAAATGAATAATAAATAACGCTTGTTCGTGATTCAATATAATTAGTGCGGTCCTGGTCAGGACAGCGTGGGTGTTGGCGGCGCTGGCGCTGCCCATCATGAGCTCACGCTACCTCACAATGAAACCTATTTATAAAAGTTCTTGATTTCAAAAAGGGTTCTTCGTATCGTGTTATTCATGTTCTTTTATTATGGTACTATCTGTATTTCATGGTTTCACTCGCATCCCGAGGGAACTACCTCACTGACTTGCGCATTTATAAATATTAGTAGGGATTCCTAGACGTCTCCGGGCTAATTCAATGTTTAAATTATGCACCAAGTTTCATCGAAAAGACTTTTCCAGAGCAAATAGGTAAGTTATTTAAAACTATAAATCGTATCCGCAAACATTCACGTTTATTAGTACTGTCTACATAACTAGCACAATAATAATTGTCGTGCCACAAATTCTGCTCATTTTCCCGCCGAAGCTGATTTTTTTTACCTTTTATATTAACAGCAGGTACGGCGGGATTGTTCGCATTCTCGACTTCCAATCATAATATTTTGCTCGTAGTTGATAAAACCCACGTTGAATAACTTCATTTAAATTTGTAAATGCTGGTTACCACATTAATTTATTTTAAAATGCCTGTTCTTTGTTTAACTTTATCCGCGTCACCCGAATCCCGAGGGAACTACTAAGCGCACCCGGGTAAAAAGTAGCCTATGTTGTTCCTCAGGGTCTATTCTATCTCTGTACCAAATTTCATTTATATCGGTCCAGTAGTTTTGGCGTGAAAGCGTAACAGACAGACAGACAGACAGACAGACAGACAGAGTTACTTTCGCATTTATAATATTAGTAAGGATTGCGTGCTAACCAACATGTGATAAAATTATTTATTATATAGTTAAATACAATAAAATTATATAGTTTATATAGTTGATAATATATAATGCTGGTTCTTAAAACCTAACAGACAGACATGTGTTGCTGGGGAGTTTGTTGCGCCACTTCTTCTTCCCAGCAATAACACGTAGTAAGTGGTAAAGGGCGGACGTTTTGGGGGCTGTCTTTTGCTGATTTTCAGCCTAATTTGAATTAATAATTTTTGAATTTTGAATGATGATTTGACCTTTAAATAATATGTGAGATATTATTACAATTGAGAGGTACAGTTGTACACTCTTCAATATTTAGACACATAATAATATAAAGTAAAATAAAAGTCTAAATTTAAGTAAGCCCAGCCTTCAGCACAAATTTCTCCATTTTCACTACGAATTCCGGCTGGCTGAGCTTGTAAAAAACTGTTCAAAAACTTATGTAGATACCTCGAAAACTTAGCTCAAAAATAACAAAATAGAAGGGGTAAAAATTCAAATTCCGTGATCTATGCCCATGCTATGGTTTCTTGTCTGTAGTTTATTTATATATTCATTATCGCAGGAAACTGTTGCCGTTATTGAATAGATGAACCTCTGACAAAAGTACCTCAGAATTTGGGCATTACAGATACTTTCTCATTCAAAGTAGCAACTTAAGTCGCTAATGATATGCCTGGGGGGTTAGACAAGTGGCAAAACGCTAACGCTAACGCTAACGCTCAATGTATGGGAATGACATTCGTTTACGACTAGCTATATGTCATTCCCATACATTGAGCGTTAGCGTTAGCGTTTTGCCACTTGTCTAACCCCCCTGATCCTCTATGTTTGAGTAAAAAGTATAGTCGTCAAATGTACAAGGAATCAAAAACAGAAAATATAAAATCATAATAATGAAATCGAGTTTTGAGAGTTTCTGCTGATTGATGAATTTGGAATATCAATGGAACTCGAGTATTTGATATTGAGTTGTAAGCTCTCTTCGCTGAGGCCGATATAAAGTAGCGGGACAGGCAGAGGACACGCGGCTACACCTCACAGCTGAATGTGCAAAAATGTTAAATTCATACCTTTTACTGAATTGAAACCCTTATCCAGCACTCCTTTAATATTAAAAATAACTTTTAGGCTCGAGACAATGGCATGATATTTTATTCATCCAGACTTTATTTTTTTAGGTCTGCAACAATGAATATTTTAGATGTGTTTCTTTCTAAATTGATTGAATTAGTATTTGAATTTCTTTTAAAGTAGTAACATTCTTAAGCAAACGTAGGTTTTCAATTCAAACTTGATTGTTTAGTAAGTATCGGCTTCGAACAGTTCAGCGAGGGTTCAGCAGGCAATCAAATGAAACCCCGCGATGGCCGGCCACACGCGAGCTATGTCGGCTACTACGCGAGCTATATTGCCCCAAGCGATGGCACTCAACTAGCTGCGACACTAACAACTGTATTGTTGAGGTTTAATTTGTGAAGTTCGCGGAGACAGCATTTTATTAGGTAGAGTCACGAGATTATACCACATTTCAATAATTGGTCAATTTCTCAAATTAAATAATTTTAACGCTTATATGAGTGAAAGATATAATTTCAGAATTTATTTTATTTTATTTGTCATCATAAGCAGCAAGACATTATAGATCTCGTGGAAAGCAAAAACAATGTAACTAAACACATGAACGTTAGCTATGCTGTACGGCTGGCACAAAGCCTCATTAATCCATCTCAATTAAATAGCCCTACAAGTAGCAGGCACGCGCGCAACTACGGACCTAATGCTAATGATGTATCGATTACTGATTATATTATTATTCTAATTAGCTTCTGCCCGCGACTTCGTCTGCGTGGACTTCGAATTGTGTCCAAATACCCAGATAATAAGTTTCCTAAAAGTTTATCCAGGTCCTAAACTATGTGTGCACGAACAGATTTCGATGAAAAATTATGATAAGATTTTTGCGTACAAACAAGCCTGTTCTATGGATTTATTGTATATAAATACCTGTATTTGCATTTGCATGGTACTCAGCTGCATCCGGTTTAGACTGGAAGCCAACCCCAACATAGTTGGGAAAAGGCTAGGCAGATGATGATGATAATTTGCATTTGCATGCATTATGCTTTTGTTTCATACATCATAAAATACTACTAATCACACTTTTAATACATATACTATTTTTAGATATAACACATGAAAATATCTATGTATGTATATTAAAGTCTTCTGTATCCAATTAACAAACGGCGAGCAAAATTACCATCAGCAACTATAAGCAGAGCTACGTGACCTCCACACCCAATACATATCATAGGTCAGCTTATATCTGCGGTCCCAACAGACCCGGCAAAGCTGACGTCAGTATATTTCACATACGATTTCTTAAGGCGCTCCTTTGCGAAAAAAGCTATAAAATAGGCAATTTTTCATCGCCTAGATTGAGACGTTGGTACAAGTTACAAGCCAGAAAAAAATACCATGTATAATTAAGTATATGATCCAGGTACAACCCCAAAAAAATCTTAAAGAAATGATCTAGAACATTGAAAAAAATAATCCTAAATTAGTAACCTCTCGAAAAAATTTTTCGTCGCGTAGTTCTCAAAATTTTCAATGATTACCATCACATTTTTTATAACCAAAAGAAAGAGAATTCCGTGAACAAGGTACAACTGCAATATTATATAAATATATGGTGTATTTATCGAGCAAATTGAAAAAAACCGTGTAAAAATTGCCGTCGATTTCATTTCAAAAATTCTTCGTATTGCATCTCTTTTCTGAATGAACTATTTGCATAAATCTGTTTCATCGATCAGACGGCGCTCCGCCGTAGAGACGGGTGGTCTATGTCACTCTGTCATCCGATGACAGTTGGTCTTTCGCATTCAGAAAATAAATATAAAATTAATTTATAAAAATTAAACGTACGTAATTAAAATTTCATATGTAAAAGGGAATCTATTTTAACGTCTATAATGTAACTAACTGTTGTGAAGGGGTGTAAATAGCAGGTGAATGGTAAACATGATGATGATAGCTGTTGTTGATACTGTGCTTTGAAACCCCTGTTTTAGAGTATAACGAGGCCGTAACAAGGAATTAAAAATAGGAAAATAAATACAATGGCCGCATACTTCAGGTATATATGTGCTTTCATTTATAAAATACATTTATTTTCATAATTTATTTTTGTATTTCATTGTGTTTCGCTGTCATACACGACAACCTGGTAGCTTGGTATAAATATATATTACTAGCCTTCCGCCCGCGGCTTCGCTCGCGTGGACAACATAATTTTAGCTGTTTAGTTTTTCCAATTCTGGTGGCACGTTTGCTTGCGTACGCCACACTTTTTACGCTAAGAAGTGAAATTAAAAAATAATTAAAGATTGGTTTTACTTTATACTTAGATGCTAATTACCACATTTCTTTTAAATAAAAAATGACTGAGCTCCATACAAAATTTTCATCCCCTATTTTTCCCCTCTAGCGGATGAATTTCGAAAAAGCCTTTCTCAAAACTCAAACTCAAAAAACGTTTATTGAAATTAGGCTAATTCAATTAGCACTTTTTCACGTCAAAATACATTATGACAGCACCCCAAAACGCCCACCCTCACTACTTCCTAGTCTTATGGCTGCAAAGAAGAAGCAGTGATGAACAAACTTCCCAGCAACACAGCTGTCTATTACAGTTTAACTTTATATATTATGTCATATTTATTTTACAGAATTAATTATAATACACCGAATTTACAATACAAATGTATTCACTTTTATACTATCCACTTTACAGCTGCCATCTGTTTTTATAGCTAATTAGTGGTTTAAATTATAATAGGCTTTTTTTATAAGATTTTCTTTAATTTTAATTTTAAAAATAGTATATGGCAATCAATTTTATTATAAATGCGTGTACAAAGCCGCGCAAACGAACCGTCTACTTTATGCATACGATGGTAAGTCGCGGTCAACTTATGTTTATTTCGAGTATTACATTTTTTCTGAAATTACACCCACTGTATATAAAGTCAATGTTCTGTCAAAATTACAAACTTCTATCATTAGCAGTTTAAACTGGGCATAGATATGTTTTACAGGACACTGGCCGCGATTCTCGTGACACCATCTAAATTAAATTTAGTCTATAATTCTCTCTTTCCATCAACAAATATAAGAAAGGGATAGCAAACTTTTAACACCTGTCAAATTAGAAAAAAAATAGTTTTCCCATACACAAATTAAACATCACGACGTAACATCTCGACTAAATTAACAAACCTGTACGAACAAAATGTCATCTGTCATTTAATTTGACAGCACTGAATTACTTGCTATCCTCTTCTTGTATTTCGCATTAGAAAAAGAGCATGATATTTTAAAATTAGTTTAGTCGTGTGTAAGTCAGAATCGGCACCATTGCCTTTTTAACAGACTTAAAAAAGTAGAGGTTCTTAATTCGTCGGAATCTTTTTGATGTATGTTTCCCGGTTACTCTAAATTTTTTTTTATTTGTTTGAAAAGATAGCATATCTCTGTCAGGTGGTTCTATAAAATTTATCATGAACTTCGGAGATATAAAACGGAAATCCATAGAATCATAGCAGAACTTGAACTTGTAGTCGATGACTGACCACGAACAGAATATTTTTTGTTACAGTCGCTATTGGTAGTCGGAAGCCAGAAAGCCTGACAATCAGTAGTTCTAAGAATAATACATGTGTTACCCGGTAACTGGGTTGTGGAAGTTATATAGGAAGTCGCTCCATATAAAACATTGGTACTAAGCTGGTACTACAAAGTATCAAAATACACCTTGCGCGCTAATTGTGGATACCTGATGTTAAGACATTTTTAAACAAATGTAACAATCAATAGTTATTTATTTATTTTGAATTTTGTTTTCTTACCATGTAACGTAGGTATATTAGTATTGTTAATAAAATATGTAAACAAAGATTATGAAACTTGATCTCAAATAATTATTATTTTCCTTTAATTGACTCCAGTGTTAATTGTTCCCATCGTTTGTTTGCTATTGGACACAGAATGACCTGCTGCAAACCGACTAATCAGGGATGGTTTACAGATTTACGAGTGATAAGTACATGTTTGTTCACAATTTTTTTGGTTTGACACACAGCGACTATGAACCAACGAAAATGAATACATAATATTCTAAAAACTTGGTACAGTTCACGAATTGTCGTCAGCAAACACTATTCATAGTCTTATGCTGACATATATCTATAGACACATTATGGCAGGAATGAAAAATAATTTCCATTACAGTTATTTTGTTTCGAAACCAATGTAATATTTTTAGAGACTCAAAACTTGAACTTTAAAGCGAAAACAACGAAAACCTTTAAGGCAGTGTTGACTTCGATAGGTCTTTGAAAGAATTAAGGCTGACAAAAAACGAAAACTCGTTTAATTCCTTTAATAAATATAGTAAGCAAAGACAGATTAGAAGAGATTTTAGATGGTGTATATACCTGGATTGTATATACACGAAAGCAAATGTCATGCACTGGTCAGTTTTTTGAAAAAGTTGATTTGTCGAGTTGTATGTTACTTACACATCTTCAATGCAAAGTGAAGTGAATCGGCTTAACTGATTTCGATGGGACTTTCACTGGAAGATAGCTGATAGCGTAAGTAATTTATTAAGCTGCATTAATTAAAAAAAACTCTTAAATTAGAAGACGTGGGCGGCGCCGTTAGTGTCAGCTAGTTTCTCTAGATAAAATTAATAAAGGCTAATATTTAAGTCTGAATGGGATCAAGAAGTAAAAACAAGCTAGTCTTTATAATTTCCTGTCAGAAATCATTTATAAATAATAACCTTTTACATGTAAATGTGATAGTAACAGTATTATCGAAATTAATTGATTGGTTTTATATAACAGTTCTTTGAATTGGTTAGGTTTAAAAATTAGGTACTACTTAATACTTACTTCTCTAAATAAAAATACTGTGCATGAACACGATGTTTATAATTAATTATTATACATGATTCTTACATGTTTTAAAATTGAAAATCTTGAGTTACTTATTCCTAGCAGTGACTACAGTAGTGGCCTCGCGATACGACGACTGCGAGAGGGGCGCCCCGCAGTGGGCGGAGCTACTTCCCCTGCTTCACCCCCTCAATTTCTTAAAACTGGCCTATTACCCAGCCTTAATATCGCCCTGACCTTACCTTGCGGAGCAATAACAGGCTTCTGAATGACCTCTGAAACAAAAAACATTTAGACAAAGACGGTTCGGCAGTGATTTAGGGCAGCCCTGGCTTTTACTGGACTTAGGGCTGGCCATAAATTAATGTTTCGTAAACAGTTTGCGGAGAAATTAATGGTAACTAACTGCCTGAAATATATGAGTCGTAAGCTTAAAACAAGCTTATTGACTTAGCTCCTTAATTGTACATCATAGCACTAAATAATTAAGTAATTGCAAGGATAACCGACGTGATATATCTTCTCCGTTTAAGAAGTACCTCCAATGCCTATTACCGCTCCCAAATTCGTCAGCCAAGCCGCTAAGCCACAGCTCCACAAACTGACTCCAAGTTGACAACTTTAGCGATGAATATTTCATGTTCGCTGGCCTGCTTGCGTCTCCACGGTATGCTAATTGAGGCTTTGATGTGAACGCGCCACTGTTCCGACCGGCACTTCTCTCTGGCAGAAAAGTGGCTGATGTTTTTGAAGTAGTAGCTAATGACTTGTTGTTCTTAAACTAGGGCTTACTGATGCTAATGGTAATGAACAAGAACTTTATTTCTATTAAAAAGAAGTTTTATAACTTGACATTTTAATTTCGGTGGAATGATACCAAACTCCGCAGGACTTGTGATGTAGTGGTATGCATTCCTATAGGTAATGGTAGCGGTCAATGTAGTGATAAACACTAATATTATTTGGCATTTATTTACGTTTTACGCAGACAGAAAAAATAATTGCATTTTTCACAATCTTAAATTCACATTTTGCCGTTTCTCCACATCGTACCGAATCTTAGGAGACGCAAACGTAGTGAGATTTATGGAGCTGTAATGTAATTCTGATGTGACACGTCATGTTAAGTCAGCGCGTCTCGCTGGGCTAACTACCCGTACACAGGCTATGCAGCATGTGCGCCTGTCGCGAGCCTGCGGCTGCCGAGCGGGACACGCTGCCCTCCACCGCTAACAAAGTTCGTTAAATTGCCATCCACTGTCTTACGAGCTCATTTCATTACTTGCTCACTATGATGGCTCTATTTATGAAGCCTATTTGTGGCACAATGACCTACTTCAGAGTTTGCTGCGACAAGAAAACCATGCTACAGTTTCACTTGTATTATGGAAAAAATACTTTGTGTTCTCGTTCAAGTTTTAACCATAACCAATGATATAAAAATAAGTTGATTAGTTTAACTTAGAATGTAAAAACAGTAGTTAGAGACATCTGATGACATCCATATATTCCACAAATTGTATAAGAAGACAAAGAAAGATTTCAATAAGAGCAGGCACTAAATGTTCAATACTATTGCTATGGAACAGCTGTAGGAAGGGTGACTTAATCTTTGCCGAGTCTATAATTAAACATAACATCGAGCTGAAGCACAATTGTCGCCACTTGCTTCTGAGTCAAAAACAGATCTTAATTATATAATATTAAATGAGAAAATGGCCCCGAAGTTGTGCGCCAAGTGATAGCACTCGGTCTGTGTGGAAGGCGCAGACAATTTCCTGTAATTAACGAGATTGGACTGCGAGATTAGATGCGGAATTACATGCCATCTGATTGCCTTGTGAAATCAAGGGTAAATTCATTTTAATGACTTCAAAATTAGGTATTATTTTAAGTGGTTAAATTAGCTAAGATTTTATAGGTTAGTTGAGGTAAATAGTGGTCGATATACTCTTTCACGATGTTCTAGTGAATATCAACACTGACATTCATCTTAGATCAATAAATAAATTATTTCACCAAATAAAAGGCTCGGCACCCATTATGCCTCCCTCTGCCAATCTGCTGGTCTTACGAGCGTGACACGTGACATATTTGTACAAATACTGTGCGTAACGTAAGAAATAAAATAAAAAGTATGTAACATCGTCAATGTGTGCCATCTGTATTTCAGCTTGTCCCGAAAATGAAGACAATTTCATAGATGTACATAATATAGAAATATGCCAATACTCGTCTGTTGGTTAAAATTATCTAATTTATATGTGGAATCAACTGCAGCACTTAAGCATTGGTTGCTATCAAGCGACCAATATTAGCTACTTTTTATTATAAATTGAATCTTAGACATCTTAATTTCTAAGCACTGACTAACGGCGAAAGAAATCATCGTGAGAAAACCTGGACTAAAGAGTCTCAAATCGCCAACCCACCATGTTGCTAAACTATCAATCAACGCTCATTCCTTCTTTATATGAGAAGAAGCCTTTACCCAGCAGTGGGATAATTAATAGGCCAATGATGATGAACTCACAAGTAAAATAATTATAGTAGTGAGTAAGTATTAGTGCCATTTAGATTTTGTGGCTGAGCAGATTTCATAGTCTCAAGTGTGTTTCTGTTAAAATAAAAGAACAGCCGTTCACCTTAATTTGTGGGTATAATTGAAAAGTCTTGTCTGTTTAAACATTCCGCGTGGAGTGTCAGCCACGGCTCGATTGAGTCACTACGAATTTGTTGATTCAATGTTTGCGGTCTGATATTGTAAGCCGAGACACACTCAGAGTAATGTGATACTCGGCCATTTGGAGGTTACACTAGGGCATCACCCGGTGACTGCCTTATATTTTATATCTTAACGTGTGAAATTTTATGTGCTACGAATAAGTGATATCAGTGCTGTACAGAATGGTTTACATAATATACGTAGGATTTTTTACGTCCACGCCTTTCTTCAATATAGTTTCACACTAAAATGTTTGATATACCTACATATTCCACGTGTAATAGATTAGTGAGAATTTGAGAACCATCCACACTGTGAAGATCACCATACTTAGAATGCTTACAAAGAAGGTTATTGAACCGAATGATATCGGACTCCTTGGTGCTTGCATAGTGCGACAGATAATCCAAACAGATCATAACAGTGACACGTCAGAAAATCATGCCGTCAGCAAACGTTAGAAAGAAAATATTTGATATTTATAGGTAGTTTCTGCAGAAAATAAAAGTATTTGAAAAGTATTTCGATATGGATTTCGTTGCTTACAAGAAGTGCGCTAAGGTAGTGTCGAACAAACTGCTGATATTGTTTGGAATAATTTTGCAATGCGCATATTACGTTCTGTGGGTCTGTCTGTTTCTCCGGATCTTGTCAGTGATGTGATGGTAGCGCGGTAGGCCGGACGTCATGTGGTGTACTTGTGCGGTGCTCTGCTGGCTATGAACCTGGTGCTGTACGCCCTCGCCTTTACCACATGCTGCTGGCTCCTGCGCGTGGGGAGCCGGGCCAATGTGATACCTTGAACATTACTAGGCAGGTGAGGATTGGGAATATCCGCAAATAGGCTGGAAACTCGTAAGCCTAACTAAGGGTCAAAGTTGATTACTGTTGTGTTCTATTATATTTTAAACTCAAGTCTTCCGTTAACCTTCATTACATCATAATCGTTATGAACCCCATGTCAGTCTACTGCTGAACAGGTCTCTCTCACGGCGCACTCCTGAGCTCGGTCTTTGTATTGGTACTAAATTGTACGTGTGATGTAAATTGACGCTATTTGCAATACATTTTTATTTCATACAAAAATCCGCCTGAACCAAAATAAATTCCGTCGCCATCAGTTTAAATCAAAGCAAAGAAATGAATGCAATAAATACAGTTTCCCGTAACATTTTGAGTCGCTGAAGGGCCCTCCGTCTGGGCCCTAATCGGTACGCCTCGGAAAAAGTTAAATTGTGTCCCACTAGGGGCAATGTGAAATGGAACGCCGCCGAAAAAAAAGAGGAAACTAATTTTGCTTTATTTTTAAAATGAAGTAAAGATCCTTTCGGAACTGTTTTGGTTATCGAATCAGGATACGCGTTCGACAGAGCTTTTCATTTTATCGCTTTTTGTCCGTAATATTATTTGCAAAATAGCGTCTACGCTAACCAAAGTTTTACTGTTCTATGGTATATTTTTTGGCTTTCTTTATAAATCATGCCATGCCTATCCACTAGGCACTAGCTATTTCGCAAGGTTTCACCTGCATCAAGAGGAAACTCCTTCATGTCTAAAGAATGCTGTTTCCTAACTACTGACTTTATTTTAAGATGATAAGATAATTGTTACTAACTCTATAGACCAGTCGCCTCACCATGAAGTGCCAAAGCAGGAATAGTTTCGTTGTGGTAATGAGACAGTGCTATACGACGTCAGTAGCGGTGTCTCACTCTCACTCCTGAATAGTGATTTCAAAAACACGTGGTGGTTCGGTCCCTGGTGTCTAAATAAAAGAACTATGATTAAACAGCATGTTGTTGCAGGTGGAGTCCGAGGGCGGTGCGGCGTCGTCGTCGCCCGCCCTGCCGCTGTGCCCCGCTGGCAGGCCGGACGCCGATGTGCAGCCATTGCTCACTGACGGTAAGTCGACCACACCTAACTTATTGACTACTGGCTTTCCGCCCGCGGCATCGCCCACGTGGAAATTTTTTTCACACCTTGGGTTACATTATTCAAGTTTAGTACGGATAACTAATTATTTCTGGAAATAAATATAGCCTATGACACTTCGTAAAAATGTAGCTTTCTAACGGTGAAGGAATTTTTAAAATCGGTCAGTAGTTTTTGAGTTAAAACTTTACAAACCAACAAAACAAATCTTTCCTCTTTATAATATTATATTGATTATATTGACTACTTCACGTCACTTCTTAAATGGCCACCGATGAACTAGAGCCTCAAAAGATCTTGTTATAGAAACCGAGACGATGGACCACCAGATTGTTCGCTGTCATATTGCTCATCAGCCCACTATCATATTGTTGAACCGTACATAAGTACACCGCGATCCAAAAATAAAACATGTGGCTCAGAAACACATGTATCAAATTATAAAATTTCCGTTCACATCGATAAATTTAATACAGATCGATTATACTATATTTATGATTTATCGATATGAATTATTGCATAAAAATCTTGTTGCTTGCCTAAACATGTCATAAATAATGCAGAGTTTACGAATGGAGTATTAATAAAAAGATAGCGATGGTATTCACGTGTACAACACGAACTTTTTATTTTCTGAGAGGTAGTCGATTCTTTTCGGATTAATTTTCCGCCCACGATTTAGAACAAAGTAAGTTAAAACTAAACGTCGTTAAACTACATCATGACGGACTATGAGTTTTTATATAGAGAGTATTTTTCGTTCGATTTTAAATAAAAGTTTATAATCAAGATTATTCTTCTTACAAAACTAAAAATAACTTTATATGAGAAATTTTTGTATGTATACGCGTATTTTTGTCTCTGTAGATATGTCTCTGAAAAGACACAAAGTTGTTGGTGTCTTAAGATAAGCTGTTGGATTTGATTGATTTGGTTTTTAAGTATATTTAAATTCACGAAACAAATTCGAGTAAAGCCCGGTCATTTTGGTAGTGTCAAGTGAAGTTCGTAGTGATTTGCAGAAAATAACAAGTTTTGCTTCACCTTCAACTGTCATGCCTAAAAACGCCAATATTTCGCCTTTCGACGTATTTCATATTGTTATAATTTTCGCTTGGCCGGTTCATCAATCATCACGGCCACAGAGGATCACGGGACAAATGACTTGTCCGGCAGGCGACAAGTTTGAGTCCTTCGGTACGGACTTGAATATCCCAGGTGTGAATTCTGAGTGTAGGACATTACGTGTGTTTACAACGCTTACTTCACAGCAAAATATATTTTTATAAATAAAAACAGATTGAGAAATGTGAATTTTGTAAAATACAGGGTATACGTTCACTGCGCCCTGTATTTATGTCGCGCATCGAATGTCAAGCGCGAGGCTGCGAGCTGCGAGCCGGGCAAACAGTCAAATTTGCAACTGTGCGCCAGGCGGCGTGAGCAAATTACTTCAGTTGCAGTTACCTTTTAATTTCTAACAGTTGAACTCCTGTGAAATGGTAACATGTTAAAACTCAATTTTCGAGTCTGATTCAGCGGAGTGTGTATGACATGGAGTTTTTGTCACAAAAGGTTTTTCATGTTTGTAAAAGTTTTCAGCGACTTTTTGTCTGTCAGATATTTTACTGGCGCCTGTTTTTGTTTCTAAATGAGACACGTAAAGGGCAGAATACAGACACTTTCAACCCGTAAAAGTTGTACAAAATTGGAAGTTTGTTTTTATCGCTGTCTACAAGCGGGGAATTTTAATTATATTTGCTGTGATATAACGTTACGTTACACGTGGGTTATAAAGATGAATGACCGCAGATTGTAAACTGAGAGACTGACTCATAATAACAAACAGCCTGCTGCTTCTATTTAATTGCGTAAACAGTGTCAGTTTACATAACACTGCGTTCTTATTGTGATTTGTTATTGAAAGCCTCTGAGGACTTTAGAACCTGGCTTTACAACAATTTACGTATTACAAGAAAAATTAAAAAATTAAAAAACCCCCTACGCAAAAATCCCTTACATCATTTTGGAAAAGAGCTGATACTCTTACACTGCTGGACCAATATTAAGCAAACATAGCTAAGAACCATCGCAAGGGAACAAGCTTTCAAATGAAAACCGCATCGAAATCGGTCTATCTGATTGAGAGCTACGATACCACAGACAGACAGACATCGACGTCTTATAACACCCCTCTTTATGCATCGGAGGTTAAAAACCAAGTAGGTACACACCGTTTAACGCTAATATCCAGTTATATAAATTGGCTATTTGGTCAACAATCAGCATCGTCTACATATTGAAGTCCCTCGCAGCACACACGAGTCACTTGGCTATTGAACAGAATTTGCGCAGTGCAGCGTGTGCCTGATTGAATGATATATTCATGCCTCAGAATGGATGGCTATCCTATCCGAACGTATTTCGAGGAGCGCGTGCAGGAGGTCAAGGGGTCGATACGGTGAAATATTGTGAGGCATCGAGTCGATAGCATCCAGGTGACTAGGTCGTCACGGAAAGTTCAGTTCAACATTTTACAAGCGATTTAGAAATGCATTCATCTTTTCAAATCCCATTTAATGGGAATTTGAACAGCTGACTCCTTTAGTTATGAAATGAAAAATTTCTTTATTTTGTAAAGATTGGCATTTCACAGGACGATGAAGATAATAAACGAATGTTCTCACAGGATAATATAATTATTAAATTTAAACATAGTAAACTTATTTTATACTAGCTATTTTCCCGCGGCTTTACTCTCATCCCGAGGGAGCTACCTCACGCAGGTGGCGGATAAAACTATCCTATGTCCAGGTACCTATCATGTTTCCAGATTTTAAATTCTCTCCATAGCTAATTTCATAGGTGAAAGCTTAACAGATGGACAAATCAGACAGAGCATTTATATTATTAGTAATGATAATAAAGTCCATGAAGTAGAAAGGATAGGTTAATAATTAAAATTGTATGAATAGTAATTATAGGTAAAGTAGATAGTACCTAATTATAGAAAGATCCTTACAAATTCTTAAGCTCATGAACACACTGTTCATCTCAGAAGATCATAGCAGAAAAAAGGAAACAACTCATAACAAGCACGAAACAATCGTAAACCACTCGGTGCAAGTTCTTTGATTGCAAATAACTACAACAGTTTCCGTGAGCCGCGCTGACCGGCTGCAGCACTAAATCTTGCACGACGTCGCTCTGCGCTGATGTGTGATTGATTTACGACATCATGCATGTGTGTGCTGGACTGGTGATTGACATGTTTTCAAGGTTCAATTCAGAGTTCAAAAGTCATTAAGTCCTATAAGACTGTTAATCAACACTTTTATACAGTCATAATTTACAAAAACAGACCCCAAAAACTCCTTACTTCCTCCGTGTTTTGCTGTTAAAAGGAAATAGTACAACAAACTCCCTAACAACACATGTCTGTCTGAAATTTGCTCTACCTTAACAATTATATAGCCTGATACTAAACCTTTCATATTCTCTTCCAAGGCTCGCGTCTCACTTAGCCCGTCTTTATTTTTACTATCCTACGTTCCTATTGGAGATCAGCTTATTTTCGTATTAGATTTAATAAAAGGAACTGATACAAGCTGTAATAACATTGCTGTAACAAGTCGCATATTACTCAATGCCAAAAAGATACAAGGTGGAAACAGAAATAGAACCGTCAAAAAATAGCCCGGGCCAGTCAGAGTGAACCACTCTATACATACACTATGCACCGACTCACCCGCTGGAGTACCTTCTCCTATTGTTAGAATTATGATTACCTCATAATTAATACAGATTTCTATGTACTTTGACAAATTGTATATGTATTGTATGTTCTATGTCGTCAAGTTCTCCGGCGGCCACTGCAAACTTCTTGCACTGGAAGGTCTTCTGAGCGCTATTTATAACGACTAGAATAAACTTTCCATCAAAGAAACATTTTCTATTAATGTTTGCTAGTTACTCTTAACAATATATCTTGTGCAGCTTAGTCAGACGTCAAACTTTAAATAAACATACCTACATCATCATGTTTAGCTTTTAGTAATTGAGCATAACACATTTTGGTATCCTCAACAGATCTGCTTACCCTCATTTCAACGTTTGCTTATACAAGGTTGATGCTTAGTATTAAAATAATAGGTACCTACTTAAAATTTTACGCGCACCTTTAAAAAGACACGAAGTTAAATCTAATTATTTCTTCAAATACCTACCACATGAAGGAAAGGTAATGAATATATTGTTAGCTAGATTACAAGGCTCATTTCATATTTGGTAATTAACTTAACATAACAAGATTCTCAAATCGACTGTACCTATGTTTTATTTGTATTCGTAATAATGTCACACAACACGACATTCGAACCAAAACAAACTGTAATGATCAATTCGGAACATATTATAAAGCGATCTGTTCGGTCATCAATTCATTATTCATGACTCATAGCCGTCGGTAGCGGCGTGAGATTAACTCCGCTGTTGCTTATTTTAACGTAAATAATACCTTCGTGATATTATAGTACCTACATTCAATATTGAACTTACGTACTTTGATAATATTATATCATGTAAAGCTATTTATAGTGTGTGTCAATGTCATCATTTCAAATGAAAAAATATATTATACTCTGTAATTAGGCAGCCGACACCAATTACTGTAATTACAAGACACGACATCTCTATAAAGACATTTTGAAAATCCGATTTTAATTAACTGTAAATGTAGGGTTTTAGTTGCTTTGAAATCAATAGCCAGTTGGAAAATAGCCCTGTGATTTCACTGCTTTACATTGTCATACAAAATCTATGGGAGATACGCGTTTTGGCAGCTCATTAAAAGTATGTTAATTGATTAATGTGTCAATTGCCTCATTGTACATAAAGCCTTACTGGAATTTAAATGTATGTAAATATTTATCGGTTTTATTTATTTTTACACCTAACGAACTACTCGGTTTGTTTAAATTACGAAACACGTATTTTGATGCACAAGCCGGCCTATGTGATTGCACTGTGAACATCTGACTATTCTACCGGTCTTTGAGAGATTTGAAAGGTGTACCTGTAAGCTTCTTAGTGGCCTGTGCATCGTGACAGCGAGCCCAGCTTGTCACTAAGTATACTCTCATACTTTTATGTTTTCATCTGAAAGCAGCTTAACGTTGTCAGATGCGAATTGATCCTTTCGGTCCTTGCAGGCGCACTTTAAAGTACGAAGTTTGTTCGTTTGGTCCTTGCTGGTATTGACAATCACCAACATGTTTTGTTGTCTGTTCGTAAACACGCTACCAACTTGTTGCTATACTTAATATGTTATACTTAAAAAGTTATAAACTAGCTCAGTTCGGATGAACAATTTTATGGACGAAAAAACTTTTGCATCTCACTCCCCGATATTTTACTCATCTCGTTTGATGCAATATTTATTCGTATATTCACTAACACGTGCTTAATACGCATACCTGATTTGCACATGTTATATCGTCCCCGTAGTTGGAAAATTAAATAAGTCCGATTTTGGCGATTTTGACTTTTCCCTATTTTCAAAACACCTAAAACATGCCGCATATTTGAGCCTAACAGGCATTTTCGTATCTTATTCCGTTCCAAAATTATAGCCATTTTTGTCGGATAGATGGAATAATAAATATCTTCAGACAAACACTATATTTTTTAAGGAAAAGTAAATAACTCAGTAAATAAATCAATAACTGTGGTCAATGATAAGTTGAATATCAAATAAATTAAATAACATGAGTTGTTGAATTTTTCCTCAACTTAAAAATTCTTTCACAAAACTAACTAAGTTCTAGGAAAACTAAATAACTCTATTTATTTAATTCTGCTATTCAGAATTCTGATTATAACGTACCTAATTTATAAATACTTGATGTTATCTATTTCTTCTACAACTAGATAATGATTAATTATAAGATGCTAGGCAAATAAAATTGAATAAATTAAGTTGTTTATAATTGCCCTAAAACGAAATGCACCTGAGGAAAGTTTTTTAAGAGAATTTGGCCGAAATATTGTCAGTACCATCTAGGCAATGACTGATCGTGAACGACGGCGACGACGGTGAGCGCGTGCGGTTTGATGCATCGCATCATCATCATCATCAATGGCCTTTAACATCTACGAAAGATGATTCAAACAGCAGCCGTGTCAGGTTATTTGGCTTTGGCACTTGCGCTGATGGCTAAGAAGACCTATTCGAGAGCGACAACGCCGGTCGCAACGTCCGCGGGCCTTCGATGGACCCTCCCACTGTCGAGAGTGACCCCTGGCCGCTTACGTCTATCTGCTTGGACTTATAACCGGTCACTGCCACTCCCCGTGTTGTTTTCCACTCAGCAAAGCTGTAGTCGGTGAAGTGACCTGTCCACGGATGCTGCATCGCCTGGACGCAATTAAGATAGTACAGGCTTTCCCAAGACCTACACCACTCTCGCGGCGTCACCGACTGGACCCACAGGAATGACAAGTCGTTACGTGCGGAGACGGGTTCACTGCAGGTGCATTCGGCTCCACCAACACCGGGTTTATTTCGAGTTGACCGTCTCTGTGGGGGAAGGGTTTGGATATTGGAAGGGATGGGGGAATAAGGGATACTAAAGTCACGGAAAAGACAGGATTGTGACTCTAGCAGCTCGAGCAGTCCGGGGTCGCACACCCATAGTGGCTTTAGTCAGTTAACGGAAAGATAACTGAAGAGTCCACCCTCTGTCGTGCGTTTTAGTGTGATACGTAACCTTCAATTGCGTTGACGTTAGAGTAACCAATAATGGATTCGCGAGGTTTATTCAGCGACTCACAAATCGTTCTTGCATGGCTAAACACTGAGCTAACAAAACTTCAAGCTTATGTATCGAACAGAGTAAGTGTAATTCGTCAAAATACCGCTGGATGCAGTTGGCAATATGTCAATACACATGACAATCCTGCTGATCTCATTAGCCGAGGCGTCAACCCGAAAGAGCTGAGTAGCTGCGACATTTGGTTGAACGGCCCAAAGTTTCTGCAAAACAGTGAGTACGAGTTTCCTGCTTACAGCTCACCTGCTGATTCACTCTCTGTGGAGCCCTGCTTAGCTCCTTCCAGCAACTTGGTATGCCAAAACCCCAATCCGCTTCACTATGTGTTCAAGCGCTTGTATAATTACTCTAACATAAATAAAATAGTTAGGCTATTAGCATTCATATTGCGATTTTTAAACAACATTAACAAAAATAATTACAAACTATTCAAATGCAAAGTTTTGAGTTAGATAATGCATTAATGTCAATAATTAAACATGAACAAAATACATATTTTAAATCTGAAATTAAAGCAATAAGCAATAACAACAGCTTGAAGGGGAATCTGGCTGAGTTGCATCCCTTTCTTGACAATCGGGGTCTATTGCGCGTTGGTGGCAAACGGCATTATGCTGATATAGCTTATTCACAAAAACATCCTGTCATACTGCCCAGACGCTCTTCAATTACTAGCTTGCTTATAACATGTGTGATCATGTGTGAACATGAAAGGCTACTGCACGCAGGGCCTAAGCTTTTACTCTCGCATCTTAATCAAAGGTTTTGGATTGTAATGGCTTATTAGAAGTTAAGAAAGTAACTCACAAATGTATTGTATGTTTTAGACAAAATGCCTTAGCAGCCAAGCAACTAATGGGCTCCTTGCCGGCTGCACGTGTAACAGCTACCAGCCGCTCATTTGAGAAGGTCGGCGTGGATTTCGCTGGGCCAATTGATGTGAAACTCTCTCGCGTAAGACGATCTTTAATAGGTAAAGGGTATATCTGTGTATTCGTATGTTTCGCGACAAAAGCCGTTCACTTAGAACTCGCATCAGATTTGACCACGGAAACCTTCCTTGCGTGCTTGAGGAGATTTATCTCCAGACGAGGTTTGCCCACCGAAATTCACTGCGACAATGCAAGTACATTTAAATGTGCAAGGTCGAGCTCTACAAGCTGCAAGCTTCTCAGAGCCACCAAATGCAGGTTCAAAAATTTACCGCCGAGCGTGGGATACAATTTCACTTTATACCATGTTACTCACCTACATTTGGTGGGCTCTGGGAGGCGGCAGTTAAGAGCACAAAGTTTCACTTCAAAAGAATATTACAAAAAACTGTTCTAACTTATGAACAGCTTAATACTGTTTTAACTGAAATCGAAGCAGTGCTTACTTCTCGGCCACTCTTACCTTTATCTTCGAACTCCGATGATTATTGTTATTTGACACCTGGTAACTTTATTATAGGTAGTGCTTTGTCAACGTATCCTCAAGGAAATGAATGTAACATTCCACAAAATAGACTTAAGTTTTGGCAACTATGTAATTCTTTAAAAAAATCCTTTTGGAAAGTGTGGTATCAATGTTAGTTAAATTTATTACAAAATAGACCTAAATGGAAATATGCTAATTGTAATGTACAATTAAATAGTTTAGTAATTTTAAAGGAAGATAATCTTCCAATAATGTCATGGCCAATGGCTAGGGTTGTGAAATTATTTGAAGGTCATGATAACAAGGTTAGAGCTGTAGAACTCCTAATCATAAAACCCATGTACGGAGTATTCATAAAATATGTGTCTTACCCATAGATGATAATGAATAAATTTATGTGTTTTGATTTGATGCAAACTTATATTTTTTAGTTCTAATTAATACCTATTTTCAGTTTCAGTTTATTTTTTTCAGTTTCAGTGTATTTTCAGTTTATTTTTTAAGTTTGTAGTAAGATAAGTATCTAATTACAATACACTTTTTCTGATTTTTATTGTACTTTTCTATTTCTTCCTTACTACGACTTTATTAATTTCACAATACAGCTTTTATTTCATATGAGACCAATAATAGTTAAAAAAATATCAAAGAAATAATAACGTACAAAGCTACTAAATTTTACATTTAAAAATATTTCGAGTTTGATAAATTCAATAACTGCATTTATTTCACCAAATTTTACTCTACCAGATGTATTTAGCTCGTAGGAAAACTAAATAAATAGCCGAAATAAGTAGCTAACTGTAGTAACGTTATAAATAACAGTTGTGGCAAAATTAAACAACTTGATTTTTTATGTGTTATTTAGTTATAGTTAAAGATAGAGTTCAGTTTGTTAAAACATAATGTAAAAGGTAATCAGGTCCACAATATATAAAAATACCGACAGTAAAATTGTCTCACATTTTTTTACAAATGTACATTAACTGGAAAAAAAACACTAAATCGCGTTTATCTCAAAACTACAAAATCAGAGTTATTTAATTTTCCATCTACGGGGACGATATGTAATACGTAGCGTACCACTTATAGTAGTCAAGTAGCTTTGTGTAGAACATATCAGTATAATTAGGTTCAATTAGCACGTAGATAGGCTAAGCGATAAATTGTAACTGAATTAATTGGCGATTACTATTGGTATTCCAGACACGGCCTATGTAACCCATAACTAAGGTAATGAGAATATTAAGTGACGGCTAACGACCACGAGACGACGACGTTTTTATATTATTTTTCTATAGACGATAAAATTAATGGAACAGTGGTAAACTAGTTAATAATTTTATAAATTACTAGCTTTCCGCCAGCGGCTTCGCCCACGTGGTCTATACCTACAAATTCAAAAATAAAACGACAGAGTTTCAGACAAACTTTGCTCCCCTTTTTCAACCCCTTAGAGGTAGAACTTCGGAAAATCCTACGTAATGCCTACGTTATACAAAGAACACACCCTCCAAGTTTCAGGTCTCTACAATCAGACTGTGGGTTGATCCGTCAGTCATAAAGGACAAAGCATGTTATATGAATAGATTTCCACCCAACTAGGAGTAGAGAGTAGGTATTCAAATGATTTGATGCCAAGGAGGTTTTTTGTCCGGGTATGTTAAGTATAGTTCCCATGGAAACGGCAAAAATAGCTAATACTTAATAAAGCGACAACCTTAATGTAGGACCAATAACTTTAGAAGGATGTTGTGAAGCTGATAAGCTGACCGCTGAACTACACAAGACAAATTAAGATCAGACGATCGGGTTTAGTTGAGCGTGCAACGAAGTGTTTTTGACAGGCGGCTGTTGGTTAAAACTTGCAATTATCCAGCGGAATAGTTTATTTAATTTACCGATATAAGTAAAATCGACTTCATGGCACAACTGAAATTCTTGTACTTATTCATTTTTGCTTGCGGAAAAAGTTGTCTGTGTCCCTTCTTCTCAATAAAACAATAGAAAACAGTGGAAGTGAAGTTTTAATATTGATAAATGATGCTATTTTACAACTGAATTTAAGTTCGAATTATATATTCTACGAGTCATCGTAGGAAATGGTCGACGTTCGTTTCAGCAAAATTAAATCGCTACTGCTTTCGATAATCGTAATTTGCGACCTTAGCTTGCAAGCAAAAACAACATTCTGTAATAATGTCAGCCGAGCTAGTTTCTTGCTTGAGCTGCTTTGACTTTGACAAAACCGAATCTAGATGAGTTGGTGCTGTTCTCGACAAAGTTTACGCCACCCAGTTTACACAGGCAAGAGTATTGATGTCAAGAGGAAGCGCTTACGGAAAACGATTACGTTTTGTAAATTCGTAACATCTTTTATGATTCAACTAACTGATAGTAAAAAATCGGTATATACCTTTAATAGGTATGACATGAAATACTACACAGTGAACGTGTTATAACGACGAATAAAAATGTGTATTCTAATCACGACTAAAAAAAAGCTTGAAACTAAAAATGTCGAATGCCCGTGTGACATAAAAGAATCCAAGCTTGCAGTGTCACGCGCTCGCTATTCGCAAAAAATCCCTGAAAACAAAAACGTTTCCCAAATTGGGAGGGAAATAATCGTGACAAAAGAAAAATGAGTGAACTCCAAGTTCAGCGACACATTAAGGCACTCAGGCGGCGGAACCCGGGAGGAGGAAATATTTGAATTGCTAATTGGAGTAGCATTGCGAGCTGATAGAAATATTTGGGGATCGAAGAGCACGGGAACGTTGTTAGAGATCTTGACTATATAAAGTATACGTGGTATGTATATGCTCCAAAAATAAAGGAAATAAGCAATGACAGACTTATTAGATTACCTCATTTGTAAATATAGTATGTTGTTGTCAAACAAAGTCCAGTTTTGTACGTAATTAATTTATTAGACTATTCCAAAACGGCGATGCGTATCTAAAGTTTCAGTAAAAAAAAGCAAGAAGACGAAGACGTTTTATATCTTGATCTATTTAACATTCAACTCATTAGAGATCAAATCAAAACAAAAACAGTGAATGCAATAAAAACCAACCTGTACCACAAAAACCAAAACGCAGGATCTGCAGACAGCTCATGAATATACATGTCACGCGACTGATCTATCTACTTCCCATTGTGGAGCCGCACGCGAGCCTGGTGACATCACCGCGGGAGATGATGAGGCTTTTTGTAGCTATAAAGAATATTGTAACTCAGGAGAAAAACAACTACGGTTTCTTGATAAGTCCTTGTAGACAAAAACCTTTAATTGGCGATCTTGACTAATTTTAGTAAAAATGTTAAAAGAAAAAATGAGCTCGGCAGACATCCAGGTAATTTATTACATAAAATTACTTTCAAATAACTCTCAACAAAATTTATAAGTTACCCTACAAGCTCTGAAGTGACAATAAAGATTTTAAAGAGGATAAATGGTGCCGGGCCAAGAGTCAATTTGTGATGAGGAGCTAGAATGATGAGTGAGAACCCTCGAGATGCTTAATAGAAATTTTAATTTCAACTAATTGAACCACCCCGAGAGTTGGCACTTGTCAATTTGGAGATAGATTTCGCCATTTGGAATAAATTGTTCCAGCCATATTTTACTTTTTAGGGGTTTGAGACTTGATTTAATAAGACATCAAGTCGATGCAACGGTGAACACCTTTTTTGTACACTTATTTAATATTATATCAATATCTTAGCCATAAATATCTCGGAAAATGTAAAACAAACGGTTAATGTGATCAAATTAATATTGCATGGCCGATGTGCAATTGTATCTGTATATTTTTCAATCTTATCGAGATGTCACCTCAACGTAAGACGGAGGTTCCCTTCGACGTTATTCAATACATACAAAAGAATGAATTGCAGAAGGCGTTCTTGTACCGCGTGTGTAAACACAATATAATGGACTTATCAATTTGCATGTTCTGAATAAAACAAAAATAACTGTCTCGTCGAGGGTGACGCGTTGTCCCGTTTCGTATAATAAATAAATATACATTATGCTTAGTCCCGAGTCCGTGACGCTATCAGGTTATAAAGTGACGTAATCAAATATGGCTGTCATAAATTCAATTTCAAACCTCTGAACAATTAAAACCTAAACACCGTTGTTAACACAAAACATACGTCTATAAAATATGGTAATTATGAGAGTCACGCGACAACGCGCGCTCGGATTGAATATATTTTTGTAACAGATGATATAATCGCACCAATTTGTGTCGTTTTACAAAAGTGTTATAATTTGGTTTGTATGTAATAATTAATTGTTATTTTTACGAACAAAAATATAACTACATACAGCAATTTGTCGAAAGGCTGTAATAGTGTGATTTTTTCTGCTAGCAACTATTCGAAGCGAATTTAAAAAATCATTCACAAACGGATTCCCATATTCCTGGATTATAAATATTCGAGCGAACATCAAATACAACCTTCATACGAAATACCTGAAGTGGAAGGAGTTTTTAAGAAACAACTAAGAACATTATTCTGTTCAGAGTGAATGAACGGTTCACTTGTAACCCGAGAAACAATTTCTATTCAAAGTCAATCGCGCCGTAGTTATTGTCCCGCCTGTCCGCCACAGACCCCAGCGCTGAGTCGCTGGAACAACGAGCCAGGAGTCGTTGGCTACGAGAAGCATTCAATTTTAATGTGTTATGAAGGCGAATATTGTTTTGATTCAAATCGCTTTTAGCAGGATTATTACGGTAAAAGTTATACGTGTACTCGAAATGTTGACCGTAAATGACATTAAAGCCTTTCTCATAGCAAAATCTTAAATTAACTCCAGCAATTCGAAGTAATATTGAAAAAAAAAACACATTTAATTGCTCAGTTTCTGATATAAGTCCTTAACTTAAAATCTAATAATTGGCAGACGCAACCACTTGTCGATAGCTTTGGCACACAATACGACAAGTACGCAAAACTTAGCACCACTGCCGCAAGCAACAGGTTACATCATAAATATCACAACAGACGTGCTAATACAGCTGTCCTTTTCTAACTAAACTCTTAAGTGTTGCTCTCGTTACTTCGTCTGATTTTGACGTCACAGGTTCGCCAATATCAATGTCATAGCATCCTTTATTCTTTTAGGATATGGGATATTAAGAAGTTTAAGGTAAAAAGTCCCTAATAAGCCACGTTGTGCTGCCGGAACTTGAGAAAGGAAAGTTTTCATTTCATTAGGTTTTAGTTGAGATAAATGATTTCTTGTCAAAATAATTTATCGCCTCTGACCTCTACAATTTGTCACTACAACTACATGTTGTCTCTGATTGGCACGTTAGCCGTTGCGAGCAAGTCTCGGTTTGATTCCCAGGTGCATTAGGGTTTAACTCTGAAACATTACTCAGCAGTCGCCTGCAGTTACTAATGTGCACATATGTATTTCAGGGGATATGAAACCTCCGTATACCCTTCGGGGATGAAAGGCATGACGTTAGATTTTGTACTAAAAATTATTAAGTTTTGACGTATGAAAGAAGAATGAAATATTAAGTAAAAGTAAATAAAGAATAGTTAGAAGTTTGCAACTGAGCGAGGAGCAAGTGAAACACTGCAAGTTGGAGCAAAACAAGTAAAATTAAAGTTATCGAAGCTGACGGAGTCGACCGCTTAGTTTTATCGGATGGCAGTGACTGCTCGGGGTCAGTTAACGCTGCCAGCCGACACTTAAAGTGTAATTACGAGATAGTTCGGATTTTTGTTTGTAGTGCATCAGACTAGATTATTGAAATACGAATTTTCCAGTTTTGAATCCCCACTTTTGTTCAATCTAATTAATATTATGAATGCGAAATAATGGATGCATATATCGCTTAAAAGCTTTTAAATGGATTTTGATTAAATTTGGTATACACATAGTTAATGTCAGGATTAACATATAGGATACTTTAAAGGCTGCACGACGTAGATCCGTCAGGATGAGTTATTTATCATTATTTTTTGCAGATTATTAATAACGAGATGAAAAAGTATTTTCATTGTAATATTTGCCTACCTCATGTAGGCCACTTTGAAACTATACTCAACACTCAATAACTTTATTGCATCTCATAATGTATACAATGGTGCCGATTCTGACTTACACACGACTAAACTAACTTTAAAATATCATGCTCTTTTTCTATTGCGAAATACAAGAAGAGGATAGCAAGTAATTCAGTGCTGTCAAATTAAATGACATATGACATTTTGTTCGTACAGGTTTGTTAATTTAGTCGAGATGTTACGTCGTGATGTTTAAATTTGTATGGAAATCTATTTTTTTCTAATTTGACAGGTGTTAAAAGTTTGCTATCCCTTTCTTATATTTGTTGATGGAAAGAGAGAATTATAGACTAAATTTAATTTAGTTGGTGTCAAGAGAATCGCGGCCAATGGCTGGTAGGTAATATTAAAAACTAATTTAATGCTATAAACGTATATATTGTTTTTCGTTTTGTTAATTCAATGTTACAATTTAGTTAACTTCGAGAGCCGGTTTCTGAAATAGGTTTGACCTGTATTACTGGTCACTAGGGAAACTTAGCTGCAGAGCGTTCAAAATTGCCATCCGAATTCACTGAAGCAAATTCTAGTAACAAACTTAATATTGAAATAGATACCAATATCGTCGATAAAGTCAGGCAAAACTTAGGTTAACGAGACACGGGAGACCACAAATCATTAATTATATTATGACCTGCGAATAAGAAAATAGTTGAGACCACCTGAAGTTTCGAAATCACATATAATTGAATTGGTGAAACTCTTATCAAAGGAGGAATAGTTCTCTGGTCCAAACTACACGCGTACCTTGTGGGTGATGGGAATAACAATATAGAAACATTAGAAAAAACTAGAAGTTATCAAACCGTTGAGGTAGGTCTCATAACAAACAATAATATTTTAATGCATTAAAATGTTTTGTTAGTCGTAATTTCGAGACGCCTATGAGGATAAGTATGTACTTATCCTCATAATGACTTCATTCAAGTGCAACTAATAAAAGATTTCGTCCGGGAATCCAATATTTAGAATAAGAGTAGGTACATGGAGTCCGTCTTTGAAAATACTATTTTTAAACATCGCCACATATAGTTTGGACCATTCAGCTTATATTTGTAAGCGCTTCCAGTTTAGACCTGGCTAATGACTATAAGTCCAGCTATACAAGGCTCGACCCCAGCCACCACACACGACACATCAACTGAAACTTTGATTATTGAAATTGCTCTAGCGTATTTGTGTTAAGAGATAGAAATGGTTCCTCTATTGAATTAAATTGTACTTGACCTGAAAATTAATATCAAATATTAGAGTCCAGTATATTTGCTCAGTAACTGAATTTCAATATTCGGTGAACCAGGGATTCACTAACACATGTTCAAAATTAACAAACATTTACTACTTCACTAATAATTCGATTTGCATAATAGTTTTCTACTATGGGATTTCATGGCACATTATCTTAATTACGGCCTAATGTATGAATTCGCAGTCTATTTCAGACTGCAAATTCATATTGAGATCCAAAAACAAAGCCTGATTTCATCACACCACCGGCTAACTAACACTTTGATAAATTATGTATATGACTTCCATAAAGAAATGTTTAAAACTCATTGCACATATTGGTGGACTGCATATTTGATACGTGTGGATTAATCACCGATACTTTTTCCAAAACTTATTATTCCAAAAAGGCTATAGCTTGCAGCAGTTCTACTAACCTGCTCTTCAAAGAGCCAGCTGTTATGTACCATCTTCAATTTTATTTTGAGCTTAATGAATTCCAGTGTATTTTAAGAATTATGGTAATGGTAATTCACTTGTGTGTACTTTACCATTCTTAATTATTCGTGAGTACATAGGTTGACCCGTTCAGGTATAAATATGTATTATCTATTTATTTTCGTAAAATATGTTTCGTTGTTTTGTTTAAATGAAGTCGGTTTTCAGTTCATACGATATGATGTACCGCGCGTTATTTGATATCGTTTCATGTACAGTATATTTAATCGTTTTGGGTTTCGTTCTGTTCGTGTTTCATTTTTTTTGTTTTGATTTGATCGTTTAAAATATTGTTTGCCTGGATATGGGTAACTTTACAATCAGATACAGATTCCTATTTACAAACTGCATTCAAGTTCCTGCGTGATATCCTGTGGTGGTCACGTACATGAGTTCCGTCGTGTTCACAACAGCTCACCTTCCCACATATGGACATCTCATTTGATCTTAATTTCCCCTTCGGTATCGCAATTGCCACCTTCAATGTCCTGGCCATGGGAGCTTGATGACGTTTTGATTGGCAATAGTAATTAATTGGCAGTATAGCTCGGTCACACCTCTATTCCCCTCCCCTCCTACCGTAGTGGTCAAAGGAGTAATTACTATTACTGAGGGAATAAGATCTAACTGTAAACCGACGTTACATGCCATTGGAATATACATTTCTAGCCAGTAGCTTCTCGAAACTAGTTACTAGTGTATGTGCAGTTAGTATATCGATGTTTAAAGACCTTGATAGTTATACTAGTATGATGACTATTACACTGATTCAATCTTAAATTTTATCTACAGAACACTTTAAAGTTGTTCAATGACTATGAGATGAAATTTTGAACAAAGATTTGTAGATAATCCTGACATTACTCGCAAAAGTTTGTCGTTGAACTCTGCTCGGCGCTGCGCTGTAACAGTGTTAAATAAACCGCAAAGTCCTGATATAATTAAGCTGATCTCGGTTCCGGCGGTCCCAGGTTTGCGTCCCAGTGGACTGACAGTCGTGCGCCGGTATCAATTAGACCCATCGGGAGCCCGATGTGCTTTTCGACACCCTTCCCAGAGGTTCGGAACTTTAATCTAAGATTGAGGTGAGGACGAATTACGGCGCTTAGCAAGATTGTTACAGTTTAGTTGGATGTGCGGTATGCATGAAAGGTCCTGATTAAATACTGGAAGTGTCTGATTACTTTAATTTAAAACAGCCAATAAAATGTGTTGCCAGGGAATTACTCCGTCTTAGGATTAAAAAATGCCTTATCTACATTCCGAACTTCGTTGAAAGGAAGAAAGATTTTTTAAACTACATTTTCTTCTTGTTAAGGTTATCAAATTAAATTTCGTAAATATCAGATATATTCCAGTAGCACTAATAGGTATAAACAAATTGCATTTTTTTCAATTTTACAAAGCTTAAAAACATTAAATTCTGTATCCATTGAAATGGGAACGGCAACAATTAAAATATTTTTTTATCTTTACAATTTAAATCTTTGATACGTAGTGCGCCCGGCCCGGCAGTTTGCATGATTAAATTCATGTAGTCTGAATTAAAATTCATTGGAAAAATATCATGAAAGCATTATGTCCGTTGTTTTTCATATATGTTTTTCATAAATAAGTTTTCCATTCGGATTTTTTATTTATAAGAATAAAATATCTGGGATTTTCCAACAATTAGTAAGTTGTTGATGGAGTTAATTATTGCAGTTAATAATAGATTTTCTTTCATTTCATTAACTACTTATTTGGTGGAGAGATTCAATGTATTAACTTTATTTATTTTTAAGGTAATGTGTTCATAGTTTTGAATTTGTACACACAGGGATTCGTTAATGCCAAATTAGTAGGAGAAGATGACAATTACTAATAAAAATACACTTCAACTAATAATATAGTTCTTCCTAAGACACTTATCTTAGTACGCAAGCACTAAATGTGTCTAAGTCTTTACTGAGACTAAAAACTGGAGCATCACTACGTAATTTAGGCGGGGGTTAGCCCGCTGGACTCCCCCCTCCCCCCGGTGCGACGCTAATCCCGCTTTAATTATCCCGGCTGTCCGCACCGGCCTCACCACCGCTCACCTTACTATATCAACGAGAATTTTGTAACAAGTTTAATACGGAGAGGTCCTCAGAGGAGCTCCTCCAACTACTAGAAATTAATTTCAAGTTTGTTTCGAATTACTAGTTCACTATTAATACGTGCTTATGTGAATATCTTTACCTTTTTGAATATCCTCTGAGACTTTTCTCCACTCTAGCTTTGAAATTTCGTTAAATTGCAACCTTTTAGCTTAAAATGATTTAAGGCTGGTTATAAAGCACCTCTCAAAACTTAGCAGACGCATTAGTACCATCGGAGGTGACACTAAATGAACAAGTCTGACAAGCATCCTTTTACAGTTGGAGACGGCCACGCATACGCGACACTTTGAATTTACAGCGTATAACATACATATGAAAGTAAACTAAAGTATTGTTGACTACCGTTTGATAAATATATCCAAAGATACTGATGCGTAACGCTCTGGCTGGCCGATGTGATATACCTACCTAGTGAAATGATCTGTTTGCAGCCACTCACCATAGTAAACATTGTTCATATAGTAAGTTATAATGTAACTGTGCAATATAGTCAACTAGCTTTCGGCCAGCAGCTACGCCCGCGTGGACTATATTCGAATTAAAAATGACCGAGTTTCATACAAAATTTGCCCCCTTAGATTAAAATCCTTTCTTACTGGATGCCTACGTCAAACAAAGAACACACCATCGAAGTTTCAGGACTCTACGATCAGCGGTTTAGGCTGTGCGTTGATCCGTCAGTCATTTAGGACGAAGCATTTTATTGATGTGTTATCAGCAACTCTCTAGCTGTACAACATCGTTTCCTACCTTCTAACAAAGATTGGGATATGCTTAATCTAAAATATGATAATCCCGACGTAGAAATCCAACATCACATAATAGCCTCTTACCCGGAACGATAATACGAGAGCCAATATCTTGGCAGAGTACACAACGCGGAGCCGGTGCTACTGGCCCATAACACCGCCGACGTGTGCGAGTTAGCCTGCCTATGTTTATACCGACACAGGCGTGAGCGCGCATAACTTTGTTCGCTCCCCGACGCCTAAGAGCCAGCACACAAGGCGCGAGTACAGTTCGCAGTGTTACACGTATGTTATGTCAACTCACAAACACTTGATCAGTCTTGGACAGTTAGTACCAGATATGCAAAATATTTTCTTTAACTGTGGAAATCATGTTGAACTATAGTTATTGCCATACTTCTTAGAATCTTATTATACGACAAGAGCAATCACCAAAACATGAATATATTCTTTGATTTTAATGCGTTAAATAAGCCTTGACTATTTTCGATGCTAATACCTTTACCTTGTCTTGAAACCTCGACGTAACGACACCGACATTAAGCCGCGCGTGTCGGCGTCGCACGTGTGACGCCGCGCTAACCTAGGTGTTTCTTTTGCATATCCCGTGATTGGCTTCGTGGCATGTTTCCCTAATAACACGGCGGTTTCAATGGCAGTTGTTTATGTTAGGGGTTAACAGAGCTTGCTGCTTTTTTAAAAAGCTAAAATAATGAAACCGCATGAAATGAAAGCTGGTTTTTATTTAGGTAACTTGTAGACGATAATCAAATAAACAATTATCTAGTAGAAGCACAACTTTGGGCTTGTAATTGAAGTTCAGCTAATAAATTAATGATTTATTTCATTATCAGTGGTAAGAGAGCACTCTGAACTCTGACTAATATTTGTCAGGATATCTTGAGATATTTCAATTTGACGCCCTCCGCCTTCCGGCACCTGCATTTTACATCTAGCGCTCGCACAATTGCCTGAAATGCAAAAAAAAGTTCGAATTGACGTTTTATGGGTATCACAGGCTGTGTCTAACACTCTAGGATGAATTCTAGTCACAAAATTGTCCTTTGCAAATTCCAGCATTTTGATATCAAATGCAGCTTTGATTGGTTATGAATCGTAAGATTGAACGACACTTCAAAACGCATCGGTGCACTCCTAAACAGTCGCCGACGCGAAAAGTATCTCATGTACTTTGTGCCTTAAATACCCGCCATCCCATCCAACAGGAGCGAGCGCGATTGCGCGTGACAGCAGACTTAACAAGCAACACCGGCCGTCACAACAAATACGATACGACTTAAAACTATTAAATAGTTTTAAAAATCTGAACATTTTCCAACATTGAATTTTGCTGGATAGGGACTCGCAGTTCAAACTTGTTGGCCTTTTTTAAAGCTTTAGGTTTTATGTTATTTGAAACTGTATTTAAATACGCATATCTTAAGTACCTACTCGTATTTAAAATAGCGCAGCCTGAGTATAAAGCGGTCAATCTTCACCGTTCCGCACTAGTTCTATTTTTGAGTTAGCATTAAGATTAATGGATTGATAAGAAATCAAAATTCCTTTGAAGATAAATGGCCACTTGCATCGTGTGCAACACTGAATGCCATTGACAGTCACATTATTGAGTAATGCATCAGTTGGCTGTCATTTCCTAGATACGACGAGATGAGATAATGCACGTCTCAAGCAGCCGCGGTGTCAACCGCTTGTCACCCGTGTTGCACAATCAAATGTTAATTAACAAGTAGTAGAGTGTCATGCGGCGGCTGCAGATGCAGTAGGCGCGGTGTCACTCGCGCGGGAGGGGGGGCGGGCTGTCCGCACCTGTCCCGCTCATTGACACACGGGAAATTGTGTTCACTACGTGTGAAGGGTTAGTGGTTAGCTTTATGTCGCCAGCGTGTTTGGGGAACTTGTCGAATTAATATCTTGTTTATGCCCGTATGTTGGCGGAGGTTATTAAGTTGTTTGGGATAATCATTTGGGCATGTTTTGGGGTTGGTTGCGTAACGGCGAAAACTCTAGTTCACAACTTGCTATGTTTACGAAGAATTTATAGGCAAGAATTTAAAATATATTTAAATCTAACTAAATTTTGGCATTTTGTCTTCTTGTTTTTCAGTAAATCTCATTGTTTAAATCAAATAGTTCTTTAATAATTTTTTTTCTTTCACTTCCAGTACCCCCGTCACTTCAGCGCGAACTATTTTAAGTTTCCTACTTATAATCCTCAGTTCTCGCATGCATGAACTTCCCTAGTAAAGCCCTTTTAAATTGAGGGCTTGAAGTGCATTTTGCTAAGCCAAGAGCGTGAATAGCACTAGCAAAGGGAGGGGTAGTGCGGGGGCGGGGCGGGCGGGACTCTCGTAAGCCGACTTACAGCAATAAGCTGCAATTCATACTATTAGCAGTGAATGTGTTCTTAGAGTGGCCACGCTGTACGTGCTCCCGGATAACGGACTTTTATAAAACTCGGGATTGTCTGAAGCGTTCCTTACAAATTGGGCTCTTCAGATCGGGATGAGTTGGATCAATGGTACTTTACAGTAACAGTGCAGCTAATGGTGTGAAAAATTTGTAGCTCTGAACAAAAGAATTTGAAACGTTGAGGAGTAGTCAATGTTTTTTTTCTGTTATTATTGCTCTTCCTGAGCTAACACAAGTAGGAACTTATATTTAAGATAATAAAAATATTCCGTGTACAGATGTATTAAGACATCTTACCTCACTAAAATCGCCGTCGGTAACAAGTCGCAGTAACACTAGTGTGTCCACGTCTCGCTTATGACTAAGCAGCTAAAGCCTCGTGGACCACAAGTTCAACATATAATGAGCGTCAAGTTGTACTTGTGCTAAGTATCCTGTAACGCCTTGTCACGCTACTACGTGCGCCGCGCCGGGACCGGAGCGTGCATTGTGCGGCCGTGCGGCCTCACCTCAGCGTCGAGCACACCCAGCGCGTTAGCCGCTGTTAGGTAGTGCGGGGCTAGTGCAAATTGGCCGCTTTATGCGGAGCTTGTACGGTATGTTGGCAATAGGAATTATTTAGCTTTCGCGCTCTTCTGAAATTTGCATTCCGGTTCAACCTAAAACTAAAATAATTATGAGCAATCATAATGTTTGTAGATAAAACGCTGTTATGAAGTCACACCAATTAGTTTATCAAATAGACTTAAACATCTCATCTCTCATAAAAAAACTTGCTGAAATGGCCTTTCAATAGAGCATAAAAGCGCGAGGACTCGCGGGGTGCGACAATCGCGCGTTTTCAAGTGCGTTATCACGAATTTACGACATCGCGCCGCACTCACGAGCGGCACATGTGCTTAACGAGGTCGCGTGTCGGGTCGTGTGAGCCGGGCTTTATCGCCCAACTTTGGATTATGAGTCGTAAGTGAATTTAACTGAAGTATTAGGGAGATAAGTGTCGAGGATACGAGTCCCATGGCGTCATGTGACGCGCAGGTTACATCAACTTGATAAGCTGATCCGAACACGATATTAGAATGATAATAAAATAGTCCTTGTTTGGTTTTCGTCGAAACATACCGTCTACATGGTCATTCATCTATTTTTAAATATAACATACAAATCGCTTACATGTTTATTTAAAATTATTAAAAAACATGTGTAGGTATAATATTAAATTCGATACAGTAGGTAGGTATGTGAGGAGCTCGTGGCTAAGTAACAGCCGCACGGTTCGACCGAACAAAGGTTAAGCTGCGCTTGGCGCGGTCGGTCCGTGGATGGGTGACCATCTTTGTCATAGCGAGACTCCTCCGTGCCTCGGAAAGCACGTTAAGCTGTTGGTCCCGGTTGTCATTTGTACATCTTTGACAGTCGTTACGGGTAGTCAGAAGCCAGAAAGTCTGACAACCAGTCTTACCAAGGGGTACCGTGTTACCCGATAACTGGGTTGTGGAGGTCAGATAGGCAGTCGCTCCATGTAAAACACTAGTACTCAGCTGCATCCGGTTTAGACTAGAAGCAGACCCCAACATAGTTGGGAAAAGGCTAGGCAGATGACAGTAGGTAGGTATGTGAGAAGATATGTAATGGTATTATTTAAGATAACAATCTGGAATATTTTCAAAGTGATTACATACATCACAGGTGGTGTCTATAGGTGGCACCTAATGGATGTCGTCTTTGCAGTACTGAGTAGCAACTGGTAGTACGTACATAAGTGTAGTTACCCCGCGCTACTTACAACCAGGATTATCAAATAACATTTTACGCGTTTCGTCCTCGAATCATCACAGAAAGACAAAAGCACTTCTTTTTATAGTCAAGTAAAACTCGGAGGCGCTCGTTTACCTAATTTTATTTCGGGGCTGGCAGTAAAAGTGGTGGCTTGATTGACACGTTACGACCTGTCCCCTGAGCCTGGCGGGGGTCTGTTGCCACCTCCGCGCGGGGGGGAGGGATGAGGGTATTATTGTTTCTTTTATTTTATACGAGACGAGAAGTAGCGAGTGCGCTTACTGTTATAGGGCCGGGAAATGTATATGATACTTCATATTTTTTCTACAGAATCTAGTTTTATAGCCTAAAGGCCTCTAGACTAAAAAACAATACATTTTTTTTATTGATAATGTATAACGCTGGTTCTTAAAACCTAATAGACAGACTGTGTTGCTGGGGAGTTTGTTGCGCCACTTCTTCTTCCCAGCAATAACACATAGGAAGTGGCGAAGGGCGGGCGTTTTGGGGGCTGTCTTTTGTAAATTTGACGTTCAAAAAGTGCTGATTTTCAGCCTAATTTGAATAAATAATTTTTGAATTTTGAATTCTAGCCTAAAGGGCCTCACTTGGATAGAACTTTTGAACGAAACCAGCTTTTATTCGCATAAACTTCATACAAATAATTTGCTACTTGGAGATTTTTGCAACTGATAATTTAGTTCTGAGTGTAAAACTTTGATTATATTACATTTACACATAATCGTAACATATACGCTAAAAGAGGATATTATTCGAAAATAATGCGTACCAAAGGACCCTAAGGACTTCACGTCTCTGCGCATTTAGTATATCTTAACTGACTCCGACGGGAAGCCACCGAGTTCATACAGACATAAATAATAATATGATGAGAGTAGGATGAACAGCGTGGAGCGGCTCCAAGCTACCGGCGGACCCTCGGGGACGCGGCTGGTTTATGGATAGCAAACATTGTATTTCCATAAAGGTATTTCGGGCAGCTAATGCTTGGCAACTGGTTCAGAAGGCCGTGGGACACACGATCTTCTTCACCACTGTGTTACTAGTGTGTGTAGCAGGCTTGACATGATGCTCTATAAAGTGGAGTTTTTATCCCCTAAATACCAAAGCTATTTTAGCTAAGTGGCATTATTAATTACAAACAAATAAAGACAACATAAAAGGTACAAACAAATACAGCCGAACATAGAAACTCCTCTCTTTTTTTGGAAATCGGTTAATAAGTGGCATTTTTTATAATGATTTGGAAAATAAATCGTATATTTAATGTGGCTAATATGAACGTGTCGTTGTTCAGACACGGATTATTATGCATTCCTCTTTTTTAACAAGTCTGATGTACGTGCTTGCCGCAGAGCAATATACAAATTGTTCCCATCGGATATCACGGAGGGTGGGCGCGCCACTCTTGTACCACACAAATTTTCATTAAAATATCAGTGATGTTTTCAGAATGTTTTTATTAGCGTTTGAGTTCCCAGCACCGGACTTTGTCAGCCATATTTATTCATATTTATTTAGTGTTATTAATATGAAGTGATCTCAAAATGTACGGTATTCTTTATTCTAAAAGAATTAAAAAGATACAGACATCTCTATTGTAAATTTATATACAGATTAAATAAAGCAAAAAAACATAAAAAAGTAGTGAATAAAATATTTTTTGTAAGAAATAACGGATTAAATCTAAGCGATTAAGAATACAATCGACTATTAATGATCCGCCCCCAGCCTGTTGTGTCCGCAGCGTGAGTAAAGCGTCAGGGGAAGCTCACTTTTATGATGTTTGTGTAAATAAACGTGTCGCTCCGCCGGTAACTGTACTCCAAGGAAATAAAACGATTTGTCATCAACTTTAGTGCGTTACCCATTACTTCACTCGGGAAATATTTGTTCTTTGACATCATACATATCGACTGACTGCTACTTAGTTTATCGTTCATGTTTTAAGTAATCTATGTGCAATTAGGTGGACAATAAAGTTTTGATAAATAATTCCAAAGTATTTTACTTAAAACAATAGGTTAATCACCTGCAAATAAGGTTTTCCTAAGTTATTTGAATAATAAATTATAACAGTGACTGGTTCGCCACTAACGCTTCCACGCGATCAATGTTCAGCATCACTGTCAGGGCGCAGATAATACCTCGTGAGCGGCGTGCTCGTGACACGAGCTGCGGATCAAAGCGCCGCGCCGCCTCTTTACACGCGTTTTGTTGCCCATTACGACGCAACAGACCCGATTTATTCCCATCTCGTCCCATTGTCGCGAACTGCTCCACAAACACGAAGGCAGCTCCCTCATCCCATTCTTTGACACATTCATACACTTTATTCCGCAACTGTAGCTGCCATTGTAATAAAAATGTATTTAAGTTAATGTTAACGTATTTAGTCACATGTGCCTGCGTGAGCGTGTAATTAAAGTTGACGGCTACAACAATACTCGATTTTCACATAAAACTGACGCTGATGCTTAAACAATGAACTCACAACTTGCGCAACAAAAACACCCGAGTGTACGTACCCACGCCTACGTGCTGGGTGCCGCTAACAAAGTACTCAACATCATACACAGTCCTCTCTGTTCAAGATACTCGGAGGCTCTAGTTTTCGTTGGCCACGTCTGTTGAATATCGGAGCGCAGTGGACAATTGTAAATAAAAAATAGCAACATCCGGGAGCGAGGGCCGTCACCCGTACGACTAGTCCGGATGCCCGGATTCCCTTTGATGTCCGTTGTTTCACTATTTGCTTTCACTAAAATTAATTCCGAGTCCCCTTTGTGGAAACAAAAACATGTCGCAGTGAGGATGCAAAGCCTTAATTAAAAATACTTTTTAAAAAATGGCGCACAAATGATAACACAAAGATACCATGTTAGTTTGTACCACAAAGCGCTGTGAGGTACCGAAGTACAAACAAGTCGATACGGGATATGGAAAGAATTACTGTTTAAGAAACAAAGAGCAACACAAATATTTGCTTTGATTTAATATGCGCAAACAGTCTGCAGCATCCGCGATCATTCGCTACGATCCAGGGCCCATCGAGCGGAATCTAATAGCTTCTCTAGAGAACCTTTTGTAAGTCTGTCCAAGCTCGCAAATGAATGTGTCGCTTCACGAGAAGATTCTATCGTACCACGGACAATGGACGCTCAGATTTGAATGTTTTTGTAGAGCGGCCGGTCCACGGCGCCGTGCCGTTTCATTAGCAAATCATTCGCTCTTTTGTACCATGCTTGACACGCTGACAATATTTTTCTCATTCGATTATTTTTTGCATCTTTAATTTATAAAATCATCAAAGCATAATTGTTATTTTCATTTCATCAGGATGCGGCCCGTGATCATGAGCCCGTTACTTCGTGTAACGCGCGTGTAAATTATTTTTAACATACATAATAATATAAACAAAAGTAGATATAAACAATATTATAATAAGGACGCTTTCAACTTCGTTAGATAAAAAACAACAGAAACATAGCTTGATTATTGCCAATTATTGACAAGTAATACCATCATGAAAAACCCGCTAAAGCGATTACCGGAGAAAAGATTTTCGTAAAAAATAATGCTGCCTATTTTTGTGCGAGAGGTGTGTCGCGCTTGCCCCATCCCACTCGCAGTGAATGAGATAATAACGGCCGCCACTGAAGCGTTTGTTTAACTTGTATTAAATATAACAAACAAAGGAATTCGCTTACTATAATATTAATAACGTAACGTTTGGGCGCTGTACTATCGTTATTTTGTTTGCATACATTACTCATTCTTGCAAAATGATCAAGGATTATTTTTCGACGAACAATATTGAACATTAAAATTTTATGTTTTTCTACGTTTTAGTACCTATGATATTAGAATAATGTAAAGTTTACTGATGAACAAAATACGAGTTTACAGAGTTCGAATTTGATAGACGTGTTATCTCGCTTCGTTCGGACTGTCGCTAAACAATGTTTTCCCGCTTGTCGCCAGAAGGTCAGGCGGACGGCACCGGCGGGGCGGGCGGCGCCGAGGACGACGAGGCGGAGGACGCCGGCTGGTGGGGGCACTGCATGAGCACCTGCCCCGCGCCCGTGCAGGAGCTCTGCACCTCCAACCGATTTGACAACCTCCATGTAAGTCATTTACACCTATTTACACACGGAAAAGATATGCCATGAGCATAATTATCTTTTCCATCGTCCATCGTCAATTTTTATTAATATGCAGTCAAGTATACTGGTAAATACGCCATTTATTTGAGGCCTTTTCAGTCATCCTTTTATTTCCACTGAAATAGCTGTAATTTGTTAGAACTATACCAAATTATTAATGTCCTTAGTAATATGCGAGACTGCCAGAAGCTTAAATCGATTTTTTAAACTCATAAAAAACGAAGAATCTTTGAGTAGTAAAAGTCAGTAAAAAAAACCTCGCAGTGGCACTTTAATATTTTGTGATTTCGTGCGCCTCACAACGTGGAGAGCTTCAGCCACGCGCCGGTCCTTTCAACCTGACATCGCAATAACCGTGTTAACAAAGGCTTCGTCGATAAAATTAAATTCTAACCCGTGTAATGCCGCGAGAAAGGCAACTAATGTCCATGAGTCGCCTCCCATGTGACATACCGGCACACGGCGCGCCGGACCAGCACATTCGTCATATTGACGGCATATCGGCTTCTAATTGTCCGCTCTATATATTTTGGCCACTCATCCTTGCCCCAGTCTACTCTTTGTTTACATACCATAGTTGTAATATATTCTGAAAGATAAAATATTATTTTGCGTTCTCATATAAGCCCAACAGAAACTTTAATAATGTGAAACATGGATGACGCACATTAAATACTAGCAGTTTTTATTTTGTAGTAAAAACGATGGACTATAAATTGTTTAATGTTTTATGTGATGATGCTGTTTACGACTCATATTTTCATCAGCGCATTACTTATGATCCATCGGCGTATGACGATGAACAATGTTAATGTAAGCAAATGTAATTCTATGACGATACGCGCTGCTGATAAAACATACATTCAACTATTCTAAATTCTTTCCGAGGTATTTGAACACTATGTTCTGAACAGTTTAAGTTAGCAAAACAAACAAGTATTCTGATTTCTCGGGAGACAAGCTAAAACATTAATACATGTGACGAATTACATAAGAGTAGTTCTTTCCATCTGTCAGTCCGTACTTAAAATAGAGTAACGTCAAACGTTAGCGAGCCTTTGTGGCCGGGTACACCGCTGGCTAGTAGGGCGGTTTTGTTGCGGCATACCACACCAGATTAGCTTTGTAAAGTTGCTGTATTATTGTTAGACTAGTCCTTTAAATCTCTTTTGACAAATTAAAAAAATGATATTATCCTTGGTAGTTAAATCAAAAGGTTATACTATACTATAATGGGTACTTTCGTAGAATTTATTGTTTACATTATCCTGTTCCCCTAAGCCCAATTATTGAATTAGGATCATTGAATCGATTCTTTCATCAGTCTTTCACAGCAACAACCCTTTATATCTTATGTGTGGCTCTGACCTATGATCATCCACGTACAATACATTACAGGGATAATAAATGATCACCAATATTATTCAACCTCACTTGTGCCATATTCCTCATTCCGCCGTCACGTGTCCGTAGTACGGCTTCTTTTGAGCAGAGAGATGGTTTCAGAGTTTATCTTACATTTATGTTACTGATATCAGTTCCACAATTAGGAAGGCCAGCTCTGCAGGTCACCGGTATTCCGGTCTAACTGGCCTGTCGCCCACTGTCTCCTGCGACTTTATGATTGGCGGCGACACACATACTCTTTCGTAGCTTTGTTGCTGTTCCCAATAAATACATTTTGTCGATAAATTCGTCTGATATGGAATAGGTATTTAGAAATCCGTTCTTTCAAAATATATCATTGGGTTATTGATTTCTTAAAATTACCTCTGGTTATATCAGCTTTTTCTATTTTTATGATCTAGATTACCGACTTTATATCAGATATTGTAATTTACCAAATGGATTGCTTTAAGTAATCCAATTTAGGCAGGTACTATGCTAGGAAGTATATCAGTGGCGAAATTACAACGCCGCCCGCAATTTGGGCAAATCGTTCTGAGAGGGAGTTTCACTTAGTTTTAGAGTACCTACAACTCATACATATAAGAGCACTGTAAACACTTCACACGCAATACCAAAATATCGTGTTGTAAGTTTAGGCAACGTTATCATCGTCACGTGCTCTCTCTAGCTGTATAGTGCCCTGGCCAATAGGCCACTAAATACCAGTATGCACCTAGAAATTAGTCGCTACTCGTTGGGGTGGCAACATATTGTGCTCCTGCTATTAAATCACGATCACCCTCGACACAGGGCGCGTGTTCCACCACCCGATTTTGAACCATTCTCAAAGTTACACTACTTAGTTTACGTTTAACAACTATTAGAGCTGTGGGACGGAAAACAGTATCAGCTTCAGAGCACGTATGGATGTTATTGTACTGCCTTTTTTTGTTTGCGGATGGGAAATCATCAAATGACACCTCTCGCAGATGGTGGAGCGAAAGAGAGTGTCAGACTCTTACTGACTAAAACTCATCCATGCTCTTTCCACAGCCCTTTATATTCCGGGGGCGCGGTAACTCTTTCGAACATCCCGCAGCATGTAATTGTACTGCCTACGTTCTAAAAAAATTATAAAGCTTTATTTTTTGTAATAAATTTGATGACTTAGATGTCGCTCTGACATAATGAAATTGCTCCATCCCAGATTATCTTGAAATCGCTCAGTTGACATTTGGCTCAAGTTATTTTTCCGCCTACAAATCAGAACATTTATTTTTACTACAAACAGCCGGTATTCCCACCGTGGTTCTATTTAAAATCGAACTGGAACAACACGAGCCCACTCCACCTGAGGAACGATCACAATACACATAAATCCTATCACTAGCCTCCCTAAAATAGAATTTAAACAGCTAATAACTTCACTCCTAGTAATTCGACTAGTATTTTCACATCAACTGTCAGTCTTCTAGTTTTCCTAGCAGTGTTTCGTAAAGCACTGTACAGACTGCGTGGGCTATGTGCGTGCCTGTCACTGATTATACTTCTAGAAGCGAGCGTTTATCCATCGTCATCGAGTGTGATTCGTCCATTGTCAGAAGACCCTTCTTGTCAGATCAGACACGTAGACCCTTAATATTAAACTATGTTCGCCAGAAGGGATGGCTGTTTACAGATAAATCGATAGTGTAACCTTTCCTTTGACCGCCGCAACCCCGACTGTGTGCTGCTGGGGTTATAATACAACGCTAATTTAGAGGCCTATTTCCTACCTACCTGTTAAACTATTATTAATAATGTTGGTTCCGTTTATTCGCTGTAATAAGAAAACAACTATTGAATCATATGTTAAAAGTACTTAAAAATATGAAACAAATCATCCGGTTAAGGAAATGAAACCAAGTAATAATGTTCAGCAACTTCAGTCTGTTTGCATTATGAACTCATTCTGCGGCCGTGTGTAAACAATCAATTCGTGATGGACATCGTTTGTTAAACTAACAATCGGTCGATTGATGCGTGTCTAGTGTGAGGACAGGATCTAAACATTTTGAACCGTTATTAGTTTCGCTGTTTAGTGTTTGGGCCGGTACGTCAGTGTGAGCGCGCACAGAGCCACACACACTCACCACGCGTCGGTCTCCGGCGCTTCACACGCACGCACGAGCACACCACTCAAACTATCAAGAAGCAATCCCAATTTAACACTAGAACAACAATTTTAATGTCTGCGAGAGTTTCGCAGACGATAAATTTCTTTTCGGGGCCTCCGCGGTCGACTGCCGCGTAAATATTTATTTTAAATTAAACAAAGACCACTTCTTGCCCATGGCTTCTGCCGCGGGACTCGGCCATTTTATAGAACTTGCCAACTGATATGCCATGTATCATATCTTCAACTTGTTCTCGTTCTGTGGTGGGCAGTAGTTTATTAATAATGTTGCCGGTGAGATGCATTGCGCAGACACTCGCCTGACTGATGGTGTTTGGCTAAAAATATTCGCGCAATTTGAGTTATATTCATGATGTACCTAATAGTAAACTGTGTAAACTTTACATTCTTATCTCTATTGAACTTGTTTCTGCAAGTAAACCATTAGATTGCATGTGATCGTATAGGCAGTTACACAGAGTTGTTTACTCAGTCTTGTTTTGGAAAGAAAAAGAAATGAGTATGATTCAGTAGTTAATATTGAAAAGCAACCCTTCTGCTCTCAGCCGACGAGCCCGCGGATCCCGCAGGTCTCGGCACATAAAACACGTAATAATGGCAGAGCTGGGCGCGGCATCGAACGTATCTTTTATGGCGCCTGTAAATCACGCTCAGGTGGTTCGCACCGAAATAGCCCGTCACGCCGCGCCGTGTGACGTCACGCACGCCCTCACCGACGTCAAGTCATTGATAGTGGAGCTAGTCACATAAGGAACTACAACTTCCCTATTTCATTTATTGTCCTTATTTACCAAGTGACGTTACCGATGAAAAATGCTCTTAGATTGAAATTACAAACATAGTCTGAGGACCTTGTTATACGCCACCAGTAACCATTGACAAACTTACAGACTGCTGTAAATTAGTAGATTACCAAAACTATCAAAATCAACAGATACGTTGTCACTGTCTTGCGCCCCAGTTAGCATGTAGTTTCTAGTTACTCCAGATAATAGACGCCGTGTGTCGGGTGGCAGGCGGCAGGCGAGTCATGCAACCGATGACACTACATTTTGCTAATGTGTATTGTTGTGGGGGCTCACCAGTCGCAGCGCACGCTCTCGAGATCATCACATTCAACGAAGATCTGATTTCAAAGCCATAATTGAGTAGGCTCAGTTTAAACCCAAAGCTATTAAGGATTCTTTGACTGTTCTAAATTGGACTTACCATATCTATTCCAAGCGGTTTAGTGTTCACCGTTCATTTCTGCGATTTAGACAGTAGATAACTATTAATTTAAATCCTAAAGTAGCCACTTCATAGCTATCTATCTATTACTATTGGATGTAAGGAGCGCTGACCGCCGTCAACACTTGGATGAGTATTCATACCGACCGCACACATCCAGAACCCTTTGTGCCTCGGAGAGTACCTACGTTAAAAGGCACGCGTACCCTGCCCCCTGACAGACTAGTCTAAAGTTATAATACCGGATAGACGGATGGTACCCTGTTAAGTTTCTCTGATAACCCGGTTATAGAGGATTCATAAGTATATGAATGCACTGTCTTAATGCTTTTGTAATAGATAGTTTCAAGGAGTAAGTTCCAACCATCTATCCCTATAAATAAACCCACCCTATATGGTTAGGTCTTTATGAAATTATTGTCTTAGACCTGTTTTACTTGTTACTACATAGACCTATGCAGTACAAGACTGTTGTTTATGCAGCCAGAAATCACCAATGTTTGGAGTGAAATATGACAGCAGACTCCTCAGGTTTTAATGAAAAATGTTTTGTTGACGCTCCCTATTGTTTGCGAGCGAGTTTGAGACAAACAGGGCCGAGCGCCGGCCCCGGTGCCGCACACCCAATATTTCACATAAATAGCAAGTGGGGATTTCCATCAACGTCTCTTAGCTGAAGTTCTGAGAATCTACTTGTAAGACAGGTATTTACTTAGCCTTCACTTCGTGGACACTTGCAACCATACAAATGATTTCTGCTATAATCCTGCAGTGAGTAAGCTTGATTGCACTTAGGTAAGAGAACTACTATTAACACTGAAAACGTCGCGAGCAAAAGATGAAATTCCTAGCGAAACTAAATACAAATGAGACACAACGTTGCTACTAGCAAATTGAACGTAGATAAGTAAGTTGTGTTATAAGAAGTGACTGAATAGTGAACAAGAAAGTTAAGAATACGTATGAAGACAAAATTTTAAGGAAAGATTTTTCAAAAATATAAATTTAACTTGTAAGACTGAAGATAAGTATTCTTATTGTCTCAAGTTTGAATAAAATCTATTTATTCATTAGCAAGATTTGACAATATATGTATGTAGTTAGTTGGATGCCGTGATATGTAAACGCTCTGAACCCAGTTAATATATCCGCTATCTATGTCAGTCGCGACTCGTGAGCCCGAACTTGTTCGCTAGACATCACTTATCTTAAACGACAATCCAGAACTTATTGTCACTCAGTTGTTCCGTTTCCGCGCATGACATTAGTGCCTCCCTTCGTCGGAGCTGCTAATCTGTTCGCTTATATACCTCAGAGGTGACAACTTTCGGAACACTTACAAAGTTATCCGGACCTGCCACCAAAACATTTATTACGACGAATTGGCAGCAGGGGGGCATGATTTCTGAGAAAGTAAGAAAGAAACGAAAGTAAAAGAAAAATGCTCGTCGCGTATATTGTAGAGCGGGAGGAATTGGGTCATTGTGTCAGAAAGCGTCGGATTTACAATACGAGGCATGATCCAATACAAGGTCGACTCTTTAGAAAATACAAACAATGACGTTTTAGATTCTAAGAATACAGTTTAGCAAAGCGTTTGGGAACAATTTAAGTCTATTTGTGACTAGGTATAATGTTGTATTTAGCGGCCGAGGCATCAAAGAAATTTGATTGCAATTTGCTAAAGGTTTGAGGTAAATCCGATTGCGTATACCGCAGAACTGTTAGACGCGCCTGCCTCTCACCCCCCTGTGGCGCACGGCTCACGTCGCTACAGAGCTCGCTTGCACAGCAGCGCACGCGGCCGGTATCCCGTAAGCCGCGGGCGGCTGGCGCGGCGGCGGAGCGCGGCCGCCTCGCGCGGGCTTCGCGTAAGCCGCATGACGGAGCGGGCTGTGCAGCCGGCTCGCTTTGTGTGTTTGCTTCAATAAACCGCGCACCTAGTTGCTGCCGGGGATTTACCAACGAAATATTCAATAAAGCTTTACTTCTGTCATAAAGCAGTTTGAATCTACGTCATATATGTAGCGGATATGAGAGCCAATGAAAACCTTTATAAATTATCAGAGGATTTACAAAAGTACATACAATTTAAAACTATTTCTCAGTGAAATAAGTATTGAAGATTATTCAAAATCTGAATATTTTTTTATTTAGTAGGTAGGTATGTGTTTTAGGTTAATACAGCTCATCACTAGCACACAATAGCCCATCGTTGTAAAGCGCGCATTCAACCTCATATTACTTATCAAACTTGGTAGTCTTACTGTTGTTACTTCATAGTTTGTAAAAGTAGATTTCTACACGAGGTACTCGGATATCTTCGACACTATCCAAGAACAAAGCAAGGAAAACAATGTGTGAAGAAACAATCACATCGATATCTATCCGGTGGCAATTAATTAATCAGCTCGAGCGCCGGTATCCGCTGTTAGTTGGAGTCCACGCGCTATACGTATGTGAGGAGAAGCTCCGCCCGTCTGGGGAAAACAATGTTTTTCTTCAACAAATGTAACCGTGTGGTACAATAACACTCGCCGCAGATACAGAATGTTGTAGATTACGAATTTACTCAGAGACACGAACAAAATCATTACAATCTACTAAATAATTAAGAAACACCCACCTATTGAACTACTGGTATTTATATAGTAATACATTAATGCTAATGTCCTGAATTGATCTCAATCTAAGCTTTTCAAATTAATAAAAATATGAACGCTTTTTGTACAGGTAGGTAATTAAATTATGTTGAATATCGGAAAAAACGATAGGAATTTAATAATGTTCATTTTAGCCGTACCCATACCTACCTACTATACAAAAACTCATGTTATTTTTGCAAAGCGAATAGGAACCTAGAATACAGAAAATCTTACCTAACGTAAAATTAATAGGCAAAACGAGTGTAGTGTATGCAGTAGATAACATGTCCCAGTATTCCTAGAGGCACGGTCGGCATAGTACATTGTCACGTGACCGCTCGCAGGCCGGCCGCACTGCATCCACTGCGTGTGTGAGCTTCGAGTGTGCACACTAGTGCGGCTCGTGACAGCTAGGCTCTACTGCTAGACGAAATTGCACAGTTATAAAATAAGCCACACGATATGTGGTTAAAATATGTGTGGGACAGTCTCCATGATAGGCGAGGGAAGGATTACGACCACAAGTAGGAACTGAAAATGCTAGGCGTTGTGTTGGAGCTCCGTCAAAAATGCTACATTTATAGAATTAAGTTTCTGAGTAGGCTTGCGGTACTTGTTGACTTGTAGTAGTCGTCACGTAATCTCCCTCGCTTTGTATAGTGTATACGTGTGTACGAGTGTGTGTATCGAGATTCCAGCAGACGAGGATTATCCCAACTATATCTTACTATTATTATAAATGCGGAACTTTGTGACGATACAGGCATGTTTGTTTGTTACTCTTTCAAGCAAAAACTTCTGAATGGATTAGGATAAAATGTAGTAGAACATAGTTTATAATCTGGATGAACACATTCGTTTATAATAATGATTACGAACGAAGTTCCTTATTAAAGTTATAATACAACCGCCCTCACACGTTTATCTTTGTCTATCTCATAAATATCACAAAAACATCGCACGTGACAAATAATTATGTTAAGCTTGTTAGCGTCGACAGCCCACACGACTCTCATTACGAGCAAGCCCGACAGGCGCACATCCGAGCTATAATTATTATAAGCGCGCTTTGATAGGCGAACACTTTCTTTAATCGTATACAATATAAATACAATAAATGCAAGTTCGATACTTGGACGTAACTAATGAATAATAAAAATAGATTTCGAAAATAACACTCTGTGTAGGGTTATTTTCGAAATCTATTCGCTTGTAAGCAGAGACATGGCGACTACCTATATTACTTATTGTATAATTGTACTGAGAAAAGTCTATTAAACAGTAATTTTCCTATAAATACATATAAATTTCATAAATCGTTTATATGTAATAGTTAATACTAGAATATTATACTTATATCAAAAACATAAAAGATAATTATTGGTATGCAACATGGCACTGCATCTTAAGCCTAATGGCCTCCTGTCAGATAAATCCATACAAAAAAGAAAGAATGTTCTAAGTAATCTGGTGAAACAGGCTCTTATAATTTTATTGTAACTTAAACTCACAGTTTTACAGCTAGTGCAGCCGTCCCATATATTTTTCTCAATTATAAATTGATGAGATTGTTACGTGGGGCGCCGCGGGGCGAGCCTTGTATTAATTACTGAAATAAATTACTTTGTCGCTGTGCAATTGCGGATTATGATGACGGATATAATTACAAGTTTTGATTAATTCTCATTTCTGTGTTCAACATATTATAATCTAACATAATATTATGTAGCAGACAAAGTACGCAGTGAGCCGCGCCACCTTCCGCGTCTACCAGCACCTCGCAGTGGGTGCAGCCGCAGAACTTTGCCTTGTGTCAGATACTTGCAAGTTGGCTCGCGAACATGATTCAATTACACTGCAAGCTTGCATGCTGGTTGCATCTGCTCGCGGTGACATACGACGTATTCCTATAATTGTGTTATTTAGCGTCTACCCGCGGCTCCGCTCGCCTAATTTTAGGTAAACAAACGTTTCGTCGTCCACCTGGCGCATACACATGTCACTCCGGGATATATGTATAGGTAGTTAGGTATGTAGAAAATTAGTTTATGGAAACAAAGGTACCTACTTAAAGGTATAGTACTCTCGCGTTGTTCAACTAACTGTTCTGTCTTGTCTTAAATTTAATGCCTTGTCCAATTCAAGGAATTATTCAGCGTCGTTATAATCCGACAAAATAAACACTTTCTTTGTCTGTCATTATTATGTACATATCACCGTTTTCACATACAGTAAACTAAACATCAACAACAAGTCTGATGATGATGTGTATGGGATAGTTACGAGATGAGTGCCTACAGTAGTATCGTACGACAAACAGACATATCAACTGCGCCCTCCCACTCAATAGCGAGCTCGTAAAGACGTCTAACTCTCGTAAAACTGAATTCTAATCGCAATCGGGATTACACGACAAACTTGTTCGGCTCCGCTGTTCTTAAACAAACTAGTTCCCCTTCAATCATATCGCGAGTTTCAATCTTCGCCGAGGTCTCAGCGGAACACATTTGTGAAGTTTACGAGGTGTCGCGTGGCGAGCGCGAGCGGTAGGTAAGGCGCGCGGCTGCGGCGCGGGCACGCGTGCCGCTGACGCGTTGATCCCAAGGTGCCGATGAATGTTTTTTCATATTGTTTGGAAAATCCGCGGATTTAGCGTAATGTGCGAACACAATGGGATCGGCGCGAGCTCGCTGTTGAAAGGTTTATTCCGAATAAAATGAGACATATCCAATTTCGCATACCTGCCTTGTAAGCTAAGGCTTCTGTAATACTCGCCATGATATTTCTACGTGTTGTTATTCAGTAAAAGCACAATTTCTCAACCTCTTAACAAAAATAGTAGGTACTTAACAAAATGTATGAACAAAGTACTCGTAACGGTGGCAATTCCTACAAAAATTCTGCCACCTCAAGATTAAAACAAGAATCAGAGTTGACGGCGCGTTTCAGCCTTTATTAATTTTGTCGAGGAAAAACAACAGCTTTACAACAGTTTATGATGTCCATTTAATAATGCTCAAGTAAATGAGCGAACAAATTGTGTACATAAAGCCAAGATGGCTGACACTTGGATTACTCGAACCTTGGTATTTATGTTCGCTGAATATTTTTAACAGTTTTGGGGTCGGTTGTTTTGTGTGCTTTTTCTGACTTTATAATGTAGAATATGATAGCCGCAAAATATTAAAAAGATTGTGTCCAGCAGGCACTGACTAAGCTCTGCGGTTTCACCCCTTCACGTGTGGGCCAGTCGAGCCGGTGCAGCGACTGTGTGGCCAGTACTTGACTACGTTAGCGGTGACGCTCGCCTGCCTGCCGGCTGTCGTCGAGCCGCCACAGTACGCGACAACTTGTAATTCTAACATCTCGCATTTATAACCTCAGCTTTAAATACAAAACACGTAAGCACAGCAACTGCGCATCTGTTTACTTCAATCAAGAGGCAAACATATTAAAATTCATATTTTTGTCGGCGGGATCCAAATAAAAGCTGAAAGCAAAATTAAATACATATGAGTTGATTTTTAACGTTAGCTTTGATCATACGGAATATAAACACGAAATAAAATTGTGCCATAACACGCATTTTTAGCTGTAGCTGCTCGTCTCGTACTCGTCTGGCGGTATGATTTTATTAACCGTTAATGTGCTTAGAGATAATGCATGTACCTACTATAAATGTTTGTCCAATAATTTAATCAATTCTTATGATAGGCAACATATTATTATTGTCTGACCGCGAAACTGCTACAAAGCTCGTAACGTCACGTACGGTTTCAAAGAGAAATTATTTTCTTACTAAGCTCATTTAGCTGATGTTATTATACGAAACAAAGATATTTGAATCTTATTTTCAAGCATTATTCTCAGGATTAGGATAAAATAACTGGTCGTTATTATAAATGAGTATGAGATTATAATGTGGATGAATCAAAAGAAATGCGAGGGTGTACAGGTATCGTGGCCCTCCGTTGCTTTTGCTCGGATTATAGACCGTGTTACCCACCGAATGCTGTGTGACGGAATGATAGCCACTGATATACCTATCTATAGGATATATTTAAGTTAGACAGTAAAACATTTTCATGTGCACACACAGGTGTGCTGTGCTCAGTCAAGGGTGAAGGGATGATCCAGGGGCTCGGGGATTTAACAGGCACCCGCTGGCGACTACGTCACAGCACAGTATGCCGGCACACGTCACATGATGCCACGGATGACAGACTTTGTGACGTTTCGTGAGCCAGTGAACTCATGACGTCATGCTAGCGATAAAACGTCACTCGCCTAGCGATGACCAACAAACCAACGAGTTGTGTTACCTTCATGTTACTTTCAATGAAATTCCATGTAACGCCGAATTCATACTTCAATTCATGTTTACAACCCATTCATTATCTATTCTATTAATTATCAAATAACTTATTACCGTGATTTTATCATGAAATATCATGATATTTCCATTATTTTCAGGTAGGTATTTGCTTTATTGTCACTCTACCACCATATGATCGTTGTGAAGCACAAAGTCGGTCGTCTCATGACTAATGGCCGTATTTGAAGGGTTAACTGTACAAATGAAGCACGGACAGTTACAATCTTGATGTATTGCGCACTTACCCTCCAGGGCCAGCAGGGGCCGCGCGCTCGCCGACACCGGCTTCTGCAAAAATTAATGATAGTTCAGCTTCAGTTTGGTACCAGGCAATTAAACCTATCCAAACTCTCCCAATGACAGGTCTAAATATATTGATTTTAAGTATTACTATAATTATAAGTTAACAAGACTGGCTCGTTGGTCTAGAAGTCATAAGCGCTACTGCTAAACTTGAGCTCTTGGGTTCAACTCGCGGGTTGGAAATATTGAAAAAAATTAGAATTGATTCATTACAATAGCCGAATATGTGTACAGTTTACGGAGAAGGTAAAACCGGATTCTATCATAATAGCCGAGCTCGAGTTGACGTAGCTATAACGCAGCCTGCAGGCCGGGTGTGCACAGATAATGCCACAGCTCCTGCAGAGGTTCATGCGAGCTGCACCATGTGACGACGTATACAGTGTGTGTACTTCTCCTATTATGTCCAGCCCAGGGACGTGGTAGGAGGAATTTTACGGTAAGTTTATCGTACATCACACAAACACTAAGCTGTTCGCATCATATTCCTGATTTAAGTCCATACAATAATGCATCTTTTTGTTAAAACGATTTATTTATGAACGAGGGAAAATACATATAAAACTGAACAAATAATTATACCTTGAAGTTAGTTGAATGACAATTACGACATTCTGTTCTGACTCGGCCCACAGACAGAGCCTGAGCGTCCCTAACAATTACCTCTTGTGTAAACGAATACACTTAATAAAATTTTAGCATGAAAAATAGAAAGGACCAGTTTTAACAGTGCAAAAGGACCAGATAGAAACGAAGTAGAAAAGCTAGGTGCTATTAGTCGATGTCGAGTTGCCTTATTACTCTAGTGTTCCTTGCGTAGGATAACAATGCAGTTTGAACTCAGATAGCTATGATTTATTCCAATCGTGCCGCTCGCTGTATTTGTTCTAAGTATTTCTTGAACTAACGTCCTTTGAAGGTAGTATACTTAAAGGGAATCGCGCAAATCGACATCGGAATTGGATTCGATACGATAAAATAATGATCCTTATGTCCTATCCTACATCGTCATTATTGTACAAGAAGATTTAACTGTAATGAAAACTGTTGCCAGTTGCTCTGAACTTAATAACTTTAAAAATCAATGTGCAACAAATAGGGTCGTTGCGCCGGTTAGCGACCACTTAGCTGACTTGCGCACTTTGAAGGAATTAAAAACTACTTAATACGTACGCAAAATCGTTACTGTCCATATAAATAATTCAGAAATATAGTCAAGATGCATATAAATAAATAGAAATAATACACTTCCATATATAAATTTGGAAAAATTATCGTAAATGTGCAAAAATAGCCAAAACGTCAGTTACCGACCACTTTGGTCAGTATGCGACCACTTGATGCCAGTTACCGACCACTATTTTAAAGGTGTTTTTTTTTATTATAAGGCTATTATTATTGATGCAAAAATAAATTAAACATATTTATAAACAAATAATCATCAACACCAATAATGATTTTTCATTTTTTTTAAAATATAATATCGATTATCTCGAGCTTGGATTGAAAGCTCTTTAATTCGCTTTTCACTCTTCGCATGTAATACTGGGTCATTCTGATCTTTTGGTCTCGATAACGTCACGTTTTCTTCCTCTTAGTAGACCCTCTAGGTATACTATTCTATAGTAATTCGAGGAATCCGATATACCTGATATCACCAGTCTATGGGTTTCCCAAGTATCTTGGCGTTGGTTACCAGTCCCAACAGATGCAGTTGAACACACATGGAATGACTGCCTATCTAACCTCCCCTTTCTAATTACCACGTATCCCGATACCTTTCTGTAAGAGAGAGAATGTCACACCTGGGTTCTGACTTCCCGCAACATCATCTGCCTAGCCTTTTCCCAAATCGTTAAATTAATCGTCGTAACGATTATCAAAATTGTCAAAGTCAAAATTACAGCTGGGACCAACAGTTTAACATGTTTCTGAAACACGAAGTCTCCGTATTATTTAGATGGTCACCCATCCACAAACCAACCGCGGCAAGCAGAGCTTTACTTTGACTTTCAACAAAGGTATGTTTTGAAGGATCTTAACTCAAATGTTATTTATTACATACTACACTATGGTGAACGCTAACTGATGTCAAATTCCATAGATTATTGCTCACAAACCGCGCGCGGCCACTTATTTGCACTGATTTTGATAGGTATTTATCAAAAATTTACAAAGAAAACATGTGGTCGTTTACTGAAAAAACGTATCTTCATGCCTAAGTAATACTATATCCAAAAATATGTAACCATAATTTGAAACCTTGGGATCATAATTAACAAAATGAAATAAGACTGAAGCAATCAGTAGACGACCACCCGGCCGCTTACTAACGCATCAGTTACAATTGCGTTTCAGTAAGCGACCACTGGATTTTAGTGAAAAATAAGATAAAAATCAGCAAAATTATTATTAAATAATCGAAATCACTAAATAATTGAACTAACCACGCTTTCAAATTGTTTAAACATACAATACAAAGTACCAAAACATATCATTGAACGCTGTCCGTCGCGCTGTTTTATTTGCAAATTCACTGTATTTTCGCACATCACCGATTATCACGAAAATTGAAAGGCTTTTTTCTAAGTTAGGTAAAAGCATTTAATTTGAAATTTATTAAATACTAAATGCTTAACTATTCCAAAGTTATTTGGTAAATTTTTTTTATGGTTATGTCTCATAGAAATATTATTATCCTTAATTAAAGAAACCTAGTCGGTCAAGTGGTCGGTAACTGAAGGTGGTCGCGTAACCGACGCAATGACCCTACTAACAAACAATTCGTGCCATAAACATAATTCTTCGTAAAAAGTCTCGAAGCTTTAAACTAAAATTGCAAGCTTCGGTAGCTAGCTGCTTTTATTCTTAGCATTTTCTGACTAAGATCGACAATAAAACAATCTTGAACCACAATCTACCTTGCAACTTGCAAATACAAGCGTTCTAAAGCGTTTTATTTAACTTAAAAATAGTCAAAGTCGTATTAATTCAATACACCAAGTGGCGCTCAACTTCTTGCTCATTATATTTGAGTTTGGAGCAAAGTTTTAATGACGGTTCGATCGCAGCCCGCCTCTTGTCGCCGATAATACGATATCTTCACTCCTTATAGGGAACATAAAAAGGGGCGTGACATATACATATGTTCTAGGTCAACCTTACCAACAAACATAGCTCGCGCACATTGATCGGCAATTTGTTTAAATATAATATACTTTATTTAGCCAGTCCTTATACCGTGCATCATTAGCACGTAGCAAATAACCTATTTGTTTGCTCGCTGGCTCCGTCTCCTGCCCTAAATCCCAAGCCACATTTTGTTATTGTTTAATTATCAACAGTCGTAAGCTGATATTTTACATATTTGCGCGAGACAACATAGAAGAGATCCCCGCCATGATTAACATTCGTCGGTGCGGCTATCAAACAATCTGTTTGTTTGACTTCACCCACACGCTCTTCAAATTCCGCTTGTATTTCATTTGTTTCACATGTATTCTGTACTGGACGTGTGAGTGTGAACTGTTAACAACTGAACGCAATTTTAGTAAAAAATCATTCGTCCGTTATGAAAGAAAGACGTTAAAATCTTTTAAAGTTTGTTGCGGCAAGGGTGTTGGAGCGGTTCGGATATTTTCGGGTCCGTCCGGGTCAACTCCTCATCTCGGTAACAAGTTGGTGTTAGTTAGAGCTAACTTTATAACTGCCAGATAAGCTAACCGTTGTCGTGCACCATTGGTAAACCACTTAATGACGCCCCATTGTAACATATCGGACATTTAAACTGAAGGAAAGCTTATGTTATGTAGGTGGAATCATTACATATTTTGTAGTTACTAACAGAGTTTAGAAGGATGTTCCTTGCTAGAAAAGTCTTTGTTTTGAGATTTATTTAAATAGAATCGATAATGTTTTTTTTATTTTTGGTACGTAGATGGACACATAAAGAGTCAATGCGCAATTTAATATTTACGTTGCATACGAACACAGTCGGAGCTGTCCTGCTGTGCAACTGTGTGATCACCAAACTAGAAGCTCGATCAACACGAAGGTTTCTCTATTTTCTGATAAACAAAACACAATTTATATTGAAGGATCAGCAGTGTTTCAAATGCCAACAGAATTGAAAACAACATTAAATGGAAATGCTTATTTATTCTCTGTACATTTATCAAGCGTAATAATGCGCAAGTTATCGCAGCAGCGCGGTGCAAGTACTCCGACCTCTCGGCGATACATTGAACACTTTACATCACAAAGCTTGCTGTTCAAACCTCAGAGAAATTCCATTACAATAATATCTTTGAGTTAAGCTGAACGAGTGAACTCTCAATTATAACGTTTAAATATTAATGTTACTGTTGTACAGATATTTGAATAGCGGCTTGTTTTTATTTATAACTAGCTTCTGCCAGCGACTTCGTCCGCGTGGAATAGTGGTGCTCCGCTCCTATTAGTCTTAGCGTGATGAGATAGCCTTCCTCGATAAATGGACTATCTAACACTGTAAGAATTTTTCAAATCGGACCAGCGGTTCCTGAGATTAGCGCGTTTAAACAAAATGACAACATTTCCCTTCACTGCTCTGCTCCTATTGATTGTAGCGTGATGAAAAGTATACTATAACCATCTCAGGTGTATGACAAATAATTGTACCAAGTTTCGCTAAAATCCGTCGAGTAGTTTTTGTTTCTATAGAGTTTATACAGACAGACAGACAGACAGACAGACAGACAAAATTTTTACTGATTGCATTTTTGGCATCAGTATCGATCCCTAATCACCCCCTGATAGTTATTTTAGAAATATATTTCATGTACAGAATTGATTCTCTACAGATTTATTATAAGTATAGATAGATATAGATTTCTGGTTAAGTTGAGTGCGACAATGCATTGTAATGAGGCGTTAGGCGAGCCAAACGTTTGATTGTTCGCTGAGTGTTTGCGCTCGCGACCGGTTCATTACGAGCCCAATGGTTTTCACCAACAAAGTGTTTTTGCCGGTCAAATTACTTGGTAATGTTATAAAGGCACTGCGAGCTGCGGGCCGCGCGATTCTATTATTGAGACGTATAACGCAATTATTAATAGAGACGCGTGCATGTGTTTGTTAAATATTCACCCACACGACAGCGTCGGGCGGTTCCGGGGGTTGCCGACCACGACTGTAACCTACTGATATTAAATATATGGCAACACATTCATATCCGGTCGCCGGCTGACTAAGAGCACAATGAGAAAATGAAAAACATGATGACCCCAAATAACTGATGAAATGAAGCAACCAGAGCGTAAGGACCAGCACCTACCTACAAGTCAATAAAAAGAATATTACACTGAGATAGACCTGTTCCTGCTAAAGGTTGATGTTCAAGCTTCATAAGTAATGCTCTCCCCAACTGCTACAAGTTATAGTTCTACTGAAATATCTTACAGGTTTAAAGCGAGGTAGACAGATTACTGTCACAAGATAGGCAGAACATTTTAGGTTTCAAGCAGTAAATCTGATGCTCTCCCATCGAGTCGCGACTACGAGCGTAAACAGCCCCATGAGGGTCGAATAATCCTCACAATATTGTTCCTAATAGTGTGATATTACGATGTAGGTAGGTATTTCCATAAACAAACCGAAATCCTTTCAACATAACGCCGAGGGTTATCCGGGAACCTGTTAATAACTATAACGAGACATGACATAACTAGTTAGCGAGTACCGGCAACTTACCCGGGGGTAACGTGGCGGGGATACGGGAACAGGGTAACATGTCGGCGCTAGTTACGGCTCAGAGGATTGCTATGAAATGTTTCTTATTATGGTTTAACTTTACTTACAAGATTTATTATTTAACATGCTCGGGTACATAGTGCTAGCCAGTTTTTTTTAATCCACGGAGAACATTATATCAGTCTGGGAACTCAAATTTTCATAGTAGGTAAGTTGTATGAGCTTGAGTGTAACGTCGTATTGTATCTATTCCAATATTGTCATCAATTCAAAATCAAGAGGTTGATGACTTGGTACATGCAGCACTACAGACTAGCCGCACTACAGTAGATGTATGTACAATATGTACATTTACTCATGGGTCTTGTTCCACCGAATAATAGACAGACAGAAAAAGCGGAGGCTTTTGCAAATGAATAAAAATGGGTACAATAGGCTAAGAGTTCACTCATACCTTTGATACATTTGAGCTACCTCATACATCTAAAAAAATGATAATAATAGAATGTATTCCACCTATGAATAATAACCTATCATATGATATGATTAACATTTATTTATAACAATATGTTTCTCGGCAACTTTCTCCATTCAATGTAGAACATTCATAATCCTTTAGAATTTTCTATTCTATTATGTCTTATACTCTCAATAATAAGCTGAAACAAATCCAATACAAACACAATGTTGAGGGACTCCTTATATTATTATCTGAAGTCGTTAAGGACTTGGATATGATAAAGCCATGAAAACGGCTAGTTTCCAATTATTTAGCTGATAAATGTTCAACCATATGGCAAAAGGAAATTGAGGGTCACACACGCATCTTGAAATTATTATAAAAGTGTCTCAGGGTCCATTGCGGCCATTGTCGGGGTAGTGGGGCCCACAGTCCCTTCCCCCCCACCCTCGGCATGTTTGTACAATACCATGGTCGTCTGCTAAAAAATACACGTTTTATAACCACTTGAAATTTCCTTTCTCGGTAGGGATGATGGAATTTCCCCGCATTCCCTGATATGTTTCCACGCTTTTTAGAGCCGTCATCTGATATATATCAAAGCAGTTAAGATGTGTAAAGTCCCCCATCTCTAGTTCTACTAACAACGGTTATAGAATACGCTTTACTGTGATGGTGAGCAGACTTGTCTCCAACAATAAATAGCTGAAATAATTTGTGTGTTCTCACGGCGAGCTGGTATCACCACGTTGTACCTACGATTTGTTCGGGGAAAATTGTCGATACATGAGTTGAAAGCAAGACACTAATAGGAAAAACTACATATCTCTTACAGTAATTCGGTCATGAAGATTTTGTTCAAATTTTTAACGATATTATGAAAAGATTTGTTTTTTTTTATGAAATTCAATACTGGTTTCTACAAAGTAAACATTTTGTGATTTGTATGCACGAGTAACAAGTGAATGATCGCGACCTGCGGACCTGTAACCCGACATCTAATTGATCTGCGCAGTGCACATGCTCTGGTGTATCCAGCTAATTGGACGCTTCGCGTTACCCAAGACGCTGCAGCCGACATCCCCCACTGCTAATAGGAGCCTCGCATGTCCAGCCACAGTGACGCTCAGGAACACTTTACTGAAGATACAATTAAACTATTTCGATTAATAGGTGCAATAGAGTATTATTACATCTGAGGATTTAAACTAATATTACCTATAATGTTGTTCTGAGCGTCGTCTAACTTAGTCGCTTCGTATGAGCTCATTGCTCAATACAGTTATTAATTTTCTTTATGAGCGACTTGAGAGGATCGCCTTATAGAAGACTAGGCTGCCTGAATGAATTTGATTCAGCTCTTTACACTAAACCTTCCATCAATCGCACAACATTTAGTTTAAACAAGTCTGCCGGAGCTGGGACAGCACTGAGCGGTTCCCTTAAGACGACGACTACCGCCAATGACCTTGAGCAAATGGGCGGAGCTTGAGCTTCCCCCCCGCGACCCCGCAATGCACACCGCATGGTTGTCATTTTATATTTTGAAGAACTTTGACGGGTGACCATAATATTATGTAGAGATTCTAAGGACAGTCGCATATTGTATTTTGATATGCATGTCTAAGATATAAAAATCGAAATACAAATAACATCTGTCTGAGTAATACTTCGAAACACTAATTTTGACGACCTGAGTGGTTTAGTGGTCAACATGCCAAGGAATGCCACGCAAGAGGTCCCGGGTTCGATTCCCGGCCGGGCAGAAATTGAAATGATGAATTTTAATTTCTGTAACGGGTCTGGGTGTTACTATGTATAATATGTATGTATTTATAAAAATATATAAGTAGTATATCCGTTAAGCTAGCACCCATAACACAAGCATGCTTGCATTGCTTACTTTGGGGCTAGATGGCGCTGTGTGAAATTGTCCAAAGATATTTATTTTATTTTATTTTAATTTTAAATTTCCAACCCCCACTGCATATTTACTTCGTTTGCCAGAAAAGCAAAAATATTTTCAATTTCTTTAATCTGCAAAACATGTTTATCGGTCTATGTTGTTACAAGTTTCAAGAAAAAAATCTGACAACTAGCATTCTTGAATTAATCCGCTGTGAAAGATGGGCAGACAGACAGACAAAATCGCACCATAGGAGTTAATTTTTAGGCCATATTCGTGTCCACTTTGAGCTCTTCTAACAGAAATGCACGCAAGACTTTTTCATATTTGCATTTTACGACATCTGCTGATTCTCAAATAACTTCAGCTCATCTTCACTTGTATAGGAAAATCGTATTAGTTTTGTAAGGAAAGCCTGGAAGCCAGTTAATTAGTCCGACATTTCTGATCCATCGGTAAAGTGTCCGACCAAACCTTTGGCATCACCTTTGGCCAAACCATCAACTTTGGTTAAAATTTAAAGTTTTGACAGCAACAGAACCGAAATTGAATAATCTATTACGTTTAAAGACCTAAAAGTGAGTGAGACTGTATTACAAATGATGTTAATATTTTTAAACAAGCTGCAGGTAGTTTTATTTATATTATTAAGTTGATACACTGAACATATTAGTAAAACCGGCCAAGTGCGTGTCGGGCCACGCGCAGTAGGGTTCCGTAGTAGATCTCAGTTAGTCGACTATAACTCTGTAACTGGTTAAGCCTAGTTAGCCCTGATAGTTTTCCTTGTAAGTTCATTACATGTGCTACGTCTGTGATTTTTTTCACATTTTTAGGTACAGCCATTCAAAAGTTAGAGGGGGGGGTAACTCGTATCGAACAAAAAATTTCACTTAAAATCTAGATATTTCGCAAATGGCTCGCTTAACCGAAAAATGGTCTTCACACACCCATAATATTTTTGAAAGACCTATCTAACGATACCCCACACGAAGGGGTACGCGAGAAAAAAAATATTCATCCCTACTTTACATGTTTGGGAGCTACCCTAAAAAAAATATTTTTCAAAATTTTATTTTACCACTTTCTCGGCGTGATCAATATACATATTCATACTAAATTTCAGCTTTCTAATAACAAAAACCACGGAGCTATGCCGCGGACAGACAGACAGACAGACAGACAGACAGACAGACAGACGGACAGAGCGAAACTATAAGGGTTCCTTGTCGGACTACGGAACCCTAAAAAGTCATTGTGGCTTCTTTGCTAAGGCACCTGCATATCATTTATGAGTATGCAGATTCGAACTTCGAAACCTAGAAATTACGAATCTGACTATTCCAAAGATTTACATGCACTTTTTTAGTATAACTTAGACACCATTGACTAACGGTTAAGGAAAACATCGTGAGGAAACCTAGACTACACGGTCTGAAATCACCAATCCACCATGAAAAAGCGTGGTAATTAATGCTAATGCATGTCTATGTCATACCCAAAAGTTGGATAGTAAAGATTCCGATTATGATCAGGATTTTTTAAATATTTACCTATCATGAACAATGGAATATCACCCGTTTTGGGCCCAATTATGAAAGTGCCGTAAAGCAAAAAATCAATGCAAAAATAAATGTGCTAAATTCATATATAGACTTTGTCTGAATGAGAATTAGCTGTTACATTTTCAAGCACCAAATTTGTACGACCCTTTTCCACGGTTTCATGCATTTTTGAAGAAATAAAGTAATGGAAAAAAATCCTACCATTGTATGGCATTTCGATAATCTTTTAGAAAGATGCAATATCGATTTTTGACTTTGAAATCATTTATTATTACCGATTTAAATATTTTTGATCGTTATCTTTTTACCTTATATTACTAATATAAGGTTTTTATAATATATTTTATCAGAAAAACTCACCGCAAAAATTGACAGATTTTTTTATAAAAAGATTATTAAATTGACATGCAGTAGCTCAATTTTCATTTAGTTTTGTTATTACAATTCATTGGAATTCAAACATAACCTTGGAATTGGAAAATGGTCGAAATACCATATTAAGAAAAGCATTTAAGAGAAAAATATACGGAAGTCTAATTATTTTAGAATGTTTGTTTTACAAACTACGGAGAGTTTTTTTTAAATTTAATTCGTATACCAAAAGATGTCGAAGAAAACATAAAAAATATTAGAATATGCATCAAGCCTTCATATCAAGCCCTTTCATAATTATGATGACGTAGAAACTACACTTGGTAATTTTAATCCCCATTTTTCCTCGAAAGTAATAGGTAGTGTTTTTCTACTTTATCCATTTGCGACATATTTCAACAATTATTCCAAATCGATAAGGTTAGTTATTCCTGAAGTAATTATCAGCTCTTACAGAAAGACAGAGAAAGTCGCATCCCATAAGGGTTACTTTGTACCATTTTGGTTCGGAACCTTAAATATACTATTTGAATATATCTTTTTTTTTCGTTTTCAGTTCTTCTGTCTTTGACTTCTGGACCAAAAATTAAAGAAGATCAAGTCCTTTTTATTTATCAGGGCTTTAGCCAAAGAATTAAGCGATTGCCTATTAATCGGCTTAGGCCTAGCCAAAAATCGACGTTCTGTCGGATACTATTTAGTGTTGAAAATAAAACATAAGAGTGACATAGTGAAGTAGGACCTTCATTTCTAAAACACTATGCTTCGTTTTATCTTTTAGATTGTGTGTATATAATATTATCCCACATTAGATACCTTGACTAATAGATTAATATGTATATCATATGTGACTGCTTACTTGGCGGTTTTACTAAACTTCGAAAATGGTTGCTATGTAAAGCATCACTACCCAATGTTACCAGTAAAAAACCGGCCAAGTGCGTGTCGGGCCACGCGCAGTAGGGTTCCGTAGTAGGTCTTAGTTAGTCAACTATAACTCTATAACCGGTGAAGCCTACTTAACCGTGATAGTTTCCGAAAGTTAGTTTTTTTATTTTTGAAAGACCTATCTAACGATACCCTACATGAAGGATTACGCAACAAAAAAAAATATTCATCCCCATTTCACGTGTTCGGGAGCTCCACTAAATTATTTTTTTTTTTTTATTTTTTTTTATCACTTTTTCGCCGTGATCAATACACATATCTATACTAAATTTCAGCTTTGTAGTACCAAGAGCCTCTGAGCTATGCCGCGAACAGACAGACAGACGGACATTGCGAAACTATAAGGGTTCCTTGTCGGACTACGGAACCCTAAAAATAAAACTAATGTAACCAATCCAAAATAGGAAAATGGTCTAGCTAAAATAGTCAGACAATACAATACATTTTACAATTTTACATTTACAATACTCTTTTAATAGCATAGGTAAGCTTATTTTTTTATCATATTCTGGATTTTTTTTCAAATTCATCTCGTAGCAAAGAAACTCGAACACAAATTCACGTGTTTAGAAAAATATTTTCATTGGTAATAATTTAGAAAAGCGCCACCTTGTTACCCATGGATAAACCGTTTTATTTACAAACCATTAAGTTTTGTTCTAAGATATCATCCCATGTCTTATAGCTACTATTTCTATAAATTCCAAACTATTAGGAAATATTATAACATAACATGAAAGAATTTTAATTTTGACGACTATCTCTGACCTACATGTAAAATTTAAATGAGGTACGCAATATTCTCGTTTTGAATACGCAAAGTATTAAAAGAAATACATATTTAAATCCTAAAGTACATTTAATTATTTAGTAAGTCAATAACAAAATATATTTGTCCTGCCAAATTTAGATACACACATTTTAGATTATGACAGATTATGGATGATTTGGTTTGAAAACACGTTATTCACATCAAAAAAATATTTTATCCGCATGTAGTGCCTTTTCAATGTAATAATTATAATTTACCAGTCATCTTATCACAAATATAATAATTTATTTACATCGCAATGTGCTCGCTCTGAGTGACAGCGTCTACCCGTGACAGTGGTCACGGACGTACTGCCCCCGTCGCCCGGTGGAGCCCCTCCGTAATTTCAACTCAACGTTTTGACAAAAGCACAAAAATTGACGTAAATATACGATTAAAAAAATATATACGTATACAAAAAGACAGATAATTAACTTTTCTATAAAATGGTACAGGTTTCATTAAAATCCGCTTGATAAATTCTATGTAAAACTCAGTTTTTCATCTGCGTTAGACCTAACTTTGTGATTTTTTTATACAATGTTATAAATACATAATTAAAAAAAACGGTATACAAAATTATCAATCATATGCTCTAGTTTAGTATATATACTTTTCAAATCATGAAAGCAAGTCGTTAAAGCGTATTTATTAGCTTTAAAGGGGCCAAAGTCGTATATCGCCGCCTTAATGTTTATCTCTCGACATACGCGCCATTAGAAACGCGTTATAACAATATACGAATGAAAATTGCGTCAACCGTCACATAATCACTTCAGAAACAATTTGAGAAGTTATTTGTTGGTAATTATAAATAAACAGTGGGATGGTAATGCCACTCGCGGGCACTTGCCGCCGCCCGTGCCCTACTGCCCTTAGCGGTTCCCCCTGCATCTCGAACGCTCTCGGCTACGGAGCGAGAACAACTCGCACTTCATTACCTTCTCGTAAACGTGATGGGCACAATGTGCTGCCAACTTTACGGAAACGACAACTTCACTAGGAATAATGTTTTAATCTAAGTTCGTGCTTAGTTGTAGCGCTTACTGTTGTGAAAATTGGCTCATTTTCTCTATCTAATTCTAATAAATCTATTATGTACAAGCTTAGATTTTCATTAATGCTACATAGAAGATTTACTTACAACTAAATATTCAGTAGAAAAGTTACTGACAAACAAAAGCAACCAATAATAAATTAATTTATGTTTTGTGGTTAGGACTTAATCATCATCAGCCTATTATATTGTCCCACTGCTGGGCACAGGCCTCTTCTCATACAGAGGAGGCTTGAGCATTGATCACCACGCTTGCTCAAGGCGGATTGGCAATTTCGGGTTTCTTGACTTAGCTGTCGGACTAACATTTACTAAAGATTTGCTTTTTACGAGACATGAGCGTGATTTTCTCATTCGCATAAAAATGTAGAAAGTTATATTGAAGACGTTTTGTTTGTCCGCAGGTGGAAATGCTGTACCAGCGGTACTTCCTCCGCATGAACCAGACGAACATGACGCACCTGCTGGGCCTGCTGCTGGCGGTGGCGGTGGGCCTGATGGCGGTGCAGATCCACACGCTGCTCATCGCGCAGAACCTGCTCAGCAAGTACGAGCCACTGCTCAACACAAGCTACTTGGACAACTTTGAGTACGTCCTCTATTTGTATTTTGTCATCATAACTGTTACTTTCTTCCACTAAGCTCATTGTTTGACGCTTCGTCTTAAATACGGTGTGACTTATAATTTCAGCAGCGTTTTTGTAGTTATTTTTCGGAGTAGGTCTTTTCAGTCTTTATTAGCTTGCATTGCATCTTCAGACAATGTCAAAGTAAATGGTTTGTTTACATCAAACACTAATGAACGTAAAAAAATGACCTGTAAAAACTGAGCTTTCACACCTGAGTTATTATCTTAGAATTAATACATTAAGATAGTTGCATATTATCAAAAAGCATTACACTTTCATGTAAATCTTTGGCTAGTGAGACTTGCGTGGATCAATGAGAGGTTCTGGAGACGGGTGCTGATGTAATAACTTTCCACAGCCGTTTCCACGACCCCCACCGGTACATGAACGTGACGACCAGCCGCTACCACGAAGAGCTGGCGGCGATCAACGCGACGCAGCTGCACCGCGTCTTCTACGAGAAGGAGCGAGTCGCGCACATCGTCAACGTCATCATCCTCGGAATTACTGCTCTGGTGTACGCCTGTGAGTACATGCCTTATTCTAGCTTATTTCTTATGACTCCCATTGGTATTTGACAGATGATGACTGCTGACCAACAAAAATCTCAAAAAAAAATCTTGATTGGTAATTTTGGATGCTTCCTTCTAGACTAAAGACTACAGTGTAGGTCAACAATGCAATTCGTTATCATGTTCCTAAAATTCTGTGGAATACGTATAACATTAATAAAGTAGAAGCCAAGTTAAATTCTTTCTTAACCACTTAAAACCATATCATTGTGTTCGGAACTAAGGACCCAATCCTTCATACTGGATGACCAGTATGAAGACTTCGTGCTCGATATTCACGGATCATTTGCTGTTCATATCAATTTGTGGCCCAAGCAATGGGCAGAGATTTTGTTGATTTATAGCTGTGGCGTGTAATGTTTATTTAAAATACTAGATGAGTAGATACTACATAGACTACTTTCCTACATATGGTTAGCTAAGACGTGTTAAAATTAATTATATAGCTTTCTGAATTTAATATCTAGATAGGTACTGAATTTCATGCGAGTTAAATGTTATCGTAAAACGAGAATAAAGAAGGTTTATAAGTAAGTTTTTCTTTGTTGTGGTGGAGAACCAAGAATTTTGTGTTATTTGAAAGAAAATCAGTGTCATGGTAGTTCTAAAAATGGTGAAGTGGATGTGCACGTCTGAAGAGCGTGTGTTGTTGCAGGCCTGCTGGCGTGCCTGAGCCGCCCGGCCATGAACGAGATCTACCTCCTGACCATTTCCTACGTGGTGCTCGTCACCTTCCTGCTGATCGAGCTGGCCCTCACAGGCACCTCGGTGTTGCGGTAAGTGTACCTACCGATAGCTGGAACTACTTCTCCGCGGCATGTGTGTATGTTGACAGCTATTGTAACAAACACAAATTGTTCGTAGCAAGTGTCGCGTCGCCCGGCGCGGCGAACAATGGCGGCGGCCGCGACCGCTCCAACTTGCGTTAAATTAAAATTAAAAGTTTCTACGCCACCCGAAGCTCGCCTCAAACAGACCGCAGACCAAGGGTCCATTTGTTTACATCACATTTGCAAAACTGTTTCGAATGTTAGTGGGAACTTCGCAATCCGTTTCAAACGAAGTTCACAAGTGTGGTGTGAGACGTGTTTGTGCCGAGGTTAGATCAAAGCCAGTCGTGGCGCGCTTTTATCGCCGACTTTATTGTCGGTGAACGTTTTTACGGCGAGGTGTTATCGGATAGTGCATTACTCGGCCAATATTCGAGCAAATTTGCCAGTCGTTAAAGGTGTTATTGTTTCATTTTTAACGGTGGCGTAGGGGGGAGGGTGTGGGGGGATGGAGGACGTTTACGAGCGCCGGAAAGTGGTCGTTCAGGGTAATGCGGCACGCCTGAGAGCCGGAAGGTGCTCCTCTTGTCACGACTGTACCCACCTACAACATACCATTTTATTTGCTTTCACAATGTTTACTGTATTCCCACTTTGAATGTTAACTTAGTAAATGGCAAATAAGTTGATATTAGTGTAAGTGGTGGAACAACCCAGCGGGTTAGACTCAGCTTGTTCTCCCGGGGGGGCTGACGCGAGCAGCCGGAGGTCCTCAGACGGCACCGGCACACGTGCGGCTCCGCCGGCTGCGACCGACAGACGTCTGGACGTGTGCACTATACAGTACACATGTGACGACCTTACGATACATATCTACCTCGCTGTAACTTACGAATTACATTGTCTTACTTTCATATTTAATTAAAAAAAGGGCTCCTCCTCCTCTTTTAGAAGTCTGTTGAAATATAATTATATTAGCCGTTCCCCGCGGTTTGACGGAAATGACTAGCACATCCGGATAAAACTATAATCGTCTCTATGGTGCCATCTATCTCTGTACTAAATTTCATTCTAATCGGCTCAGCCGTTTACGCGGAAAAGCGTAACATACAAACAAATAAACAAACTTAGTTGCATTTAGGATATCAGTTAGAAAGTATAGATAGATATAGCTGACTATAAGACAATTAGGGTAAGATTCTTACTTTATTATAGTCCTCTGCTATAATCATATGATCTATTATATAAACAACAACATATTATGATTGATTGGAATCAGATTAATACCTACTTAGAGTAGGTATACTATAATTATTATCAGTACTTAAGTACCTACTGAGTATAGCAAGGAATTAACGACTAGCGTGTGTGCAGGTCGCTGAGCATCAGCACGGGCGCGTGCGCGCTGTTCACGTACGCGACGTACGCCACGCTGCCGGTGCGGCTGCACGAGGCCACGGTGGCCGGCCTGGCGCTCGGCATCGTCAACATCGGCGCCCACCTCATACTGGACGAGGCAGCTGAAGTGCATGTGAGTACACAGCGCCATCAGCTACGGTCCGACATCCGACGGTTCGCTTATTATACACAATGTGAAACATTTTTACAGTAACATAAAATAACTTCCAATAATTGTGTGAACGAAATAGCAAACAAACCTGAACAGAAACACTAATAGGTACTTACACGTTAATTCTTAGTGTCGGACGGATACGCGGGTATTACAACATAGTAGTTCAACAAGACCAGAAACCAACACTTAACATTAATGTTCCAGCACTCGATTAGTTTCAGTCATGCTCTAAGACAACAACTACATGTGTGTATGTGTTCCTCAGCAAATCTACTGCTCAGTGGCGACGCTGATCGCGTGCAACCTGGCCGGCATCATGACGCACAACCCGCGCGAGCTGGCGCAGCGCCGCGCCTTCCTGGAGACGCGCGACTGCGTCGAGGCGCGCCTCGTCACGCAGCGCGAGAACCAGCAACAGGTAGCAACGCCTTATATATATACACTTCTCATCAAAAAAATCGAAACACTTTCGTTTTTATTGTTTTTGTCCTAATTTTTTACAAAAGAGAATTAATTCCATGAAAAAAAAAACATTATTGTGTAGCTGGCAGTTTGGTCATTACAGTAAGAAGAAAAAAATCAAAATTCGAAATTAGAATTTCATTTGTTTATCCTATAAATGAAATTAATCACTGTTTTGAGACAAATGTTTATTTAGGGTTGGAGTACGTTTCTCGTTTAAAAACTAAAAATTAGCGCTTGTCTTTAAACTTTTTGTTTCTTATTTCATTTACTGTGACTTTGGGACGTCTGAAAAAACTTTTTTTTCTAAAACATATGGATACTTCGCCCGCAGAAGCCGCCCAAGTGGTGGCATTGCTGGATTCTGGACTTAGTCAGGGTGTTGTGGCTGCAAGATTGCATCTAAGCTTATCATCTGTTCATAGAGTCTACAAACGCTATCGGGAGACTGGTTCGTTCACGCGCCGTTCAGGATCTGGCAGGAATCGGGTCACTTCTGAGCGAGATGATCGATTTATTGTAACAACTTCTTTACGAAATCGACGCCTTAACGCTTTTCAACTGCAGCAGCAGCTTCGCGTTGTACGAAGAGTAGCTGTAAGTGACTCTACAATAAGAAGAAGGTTGAAGGAACGCGGATTGGCACCGCATAAGCCAGCGAATGGGCCGAAATTAACTGCAGACCATCGAAGAGCGCGCCTTAACTTTGCACGCGAGCACCTAACTTGGTCATACCTTCAGTGGAGCAAAGTACTGTTTTCTGATGAGTGTAAAATTATGCTGTATGGTAACGACGGAAGGAACAAGGTCTACAGAAGAGATGGAGAATGCTTTGCACAATGCTGCATTGAAGAAAAGGTCAGCTATGGTGGCGGTTCGTGGACGGTTTGGGGAGGAATCAGCGCCGACGGTAAGACAGAACTTGCCTTTATGTCTGGGCCACGGCTGCCTGCACTAAACTCTCATCGGTACATCGAACAGTGTCTTGAACCTCATGTGATGCCCTATGCACATTTTATTGGCAACGACTTCATATTCATGCACGACAATGCTAGAGCTCACACCGCGGGCGTCGTACGAGATTATCTTACCGAAGTCGGTATCTCCATTATGGTATGGCCAGCAAGAAGCCCGGACATGAATCCCATTGAACATCTATGGGATGAATTAAAGAGACGAATTCGAGCAAGAGATCCAGCCCCAGAAACACTTAGCCAGCTGCAAAATGCAATCCAAGAGGAATGGGATAATATACCACAACATGTGATCGTGACTCTCATCCGATCGATGAAGAACCGTATGGAAGCAGTAATAAGAGCTCGCGGAGGGAATACAAGATATTAAATAAACGTTTCTTAATTTTTTTTTTCATTTACGCGTGTTGTTTTACCCATTTCCTTCATATTCCATACAGGGTAAAAATTACTCATTATACAAAATACGAAATCTATGAAGACTTAATTTGAATTTAGAACAATAACATTAGGATTTAAAAACCTCATACTACTCACTATTAAATGACATTTTACATTTATTCCTAAATATACACATTTTTCTGATAATCCTTATCAAATCATAAACTGCGAGGTGTTTCGATTTTTTTGATGAGAAGTGTATTTGTGTACACATGTACAATAGTGATACACGAGTGGGCTTAAACCCACGAGGCATTCTCTACCAGTCTACCTCACATATTCCTAGACATTCACTTTTCCTCTCGCATTTTTTCTCTCGGATTATATCTCGGACAGGCTTGCACGTGTAATGCAATGAGCTCCGCTGTCTAATGCTGTTAAAATATATCCCGCCGCTAACCGCGCCGCCTACACAGGGTCCGTCTGTCACGACATTACCAATCCTAATTACTACAAAAACAATGATCTAAGACAGGCTTGTAGGACTGAACGGGAGACAATGATTTAAATGAAAATACCTTGACAGTTTCATGTCTCTAAAACTCAAATATAAATAAATGTAAACCGCATCCACCCGGGCACTGCCTACCGCAGTCGGGGATCGTTCACAAAAGTAAACAGTTTAAATGAAAAGGCGTCGTTTATGCAAATGTGTGGCAAGAGTCAAAGGGTACTGCTTTGGTGCACTGTTCAATATTTGCTATTGTTGGTCGCTGGAGCGTGGGCGGTGAGCCGCGGCCGCGGGCCGCTTCCATTCACGAGTTTTCCGTTGTTTTGTCGACGTTTGTTGTGGTCCACGTAATAAAATTGTCTAGTTAATTGCAATTACACAGGCACGGCATCAACAAGAGTCGAAGTAGAATTTGAATCCGTAATTAACTGGTGAACGTAAACAGAATATGTGACACTAATTGATTGAATATCAACATTCATGATCCTTCAAAACCAGTTTTAGCTTTAAAATTTCACGGAATACGTAATAGAACATTTAGCTTATCAACGATATTAATTGCAAACATCAATAGTCGTGGAGCTGTACGTTTTGTGTTGAGCGGCTCAATTCATTACGGATCCTCGTCAGCCGGTAATCCTGCGAGGCAAACGACTCGGTGTATTCATTGAAATGTTACATCCGACGATACCTATCACATTCAACACAATAGTGTTATACGTCATTAGTTGCCGGAGGGTTGAGAACAAGATTTGTTTTGAATGTTATCTCAATCATCTTCTATCCGGGAACACGCGAAGATTGACTTGAGACATCATTGGATGCCGTGGATCTGGACTTGTTAACACGTTTAATAGTTATTAGTTTATTTGGAAAGCTGAACTGCATAATATAGTACCTAAACTTTTTTCCACCAGTACGAAGTCTTATTTTGTCATGAGGTTGCAGAATTCTATATGTTGGTGTCACACGGTCGTAAAGTGAAGCATATAGGTATTATTTAGCCGCTTGCATACTAAGCCAGTCCGGGCTTGTCCGCATGTGTCCAGCCGAGTGACCGGCCGGAGTGGTGTGTTCATATCCGGAGCTGCACAGGTAATATCCGCTGGGATTATCCCGCGACTCGACGCTCTGTGTTGCTCCACACGCGCATACTACGCTCCTGCGCTTTACTTGAAATATAACTAATACAAAACTGTGCTATATTACAAGCACAGACAACGTACCTACCGCAGAAGTTATCGGTGGCTGTCGATAAACAAACCCGACCGACATGGTGAAGTGCATTCCGGTGCAAACGACACAATGCGGCCCGCACAATGTGCACCGCCGCCGGCCGCCGCTGCCCCGGCGACTTGCCAGCCGGTCCACCACACGTGAACATACCTACACCTGTGTTCATTATTCTGTTGCGAACTTCATAGAAGTAGTGCTTAATGCGTGTTACTCCTGTGGCGCTATTATCTATCTTGCTAAGTTTGCTAATGATGGAATCTGATCCTAATGATAGAAGTTGGTAAATATAGGCTATGCCCAATCAAGCAGTAGTCATTAATTCTGGGTAAAGCTTTTATAGGTTGCACAACTGGAGTGTATGAGCAATCTTAAGCTTTTAGAGACCTGTTGTTAACGGATATGATTCTTATTTTTATTATCGGAGTTGGATTTTAACTAACTTTTAGATGAAGCTTTGCTTGGTTCGCTAGAGAGAGATCGAGCTCACATTTGTGAGAGTATGAATGAATTTGAAGAAGAATCAGGAAGAAACTGCCGCCTTTACACTATTCATTGTTTTGTATTATTAACATTCCATCAGAGGCTGAATTTAAAACAAAACTCTGACACTAGGGCTTGTTAGGTTAGTAAACCTATATCCCACACGTAACACGAATAAAACTTTTAGAACGAGTACTGCAGATGAATCAAAATCTGATGAGTACTTTTAACAGTATGGTGTAACATACAAACATAGAGTACCAAACGCAGAAGCCTTATTATTGGCTTTGTCCTAGTTATGGCAGTAGTTTGCCCATTTATTTCCACCTACTATCACATAAAATTCCTGAACATATTCTGTATAAACTGATACAATGGTCGGTCCTCTCGTGACAATTTATCTCGCTTTGCATAAATACAATGAGAACAGGCCTGAGAATAAACTGTTTGTGGATATCCCGCACAAAGGGGCGGGCTCCAGGGGACCGCCTGCTCTGAGGTACTGATGCGGACACTCCGGATGTCGAGACATACGGGTAAGTCTCCAATCGATATCAAATGTATGGTTACACTATACAAGTAGGTAGGTAGTAGGTCGTAAGGTACCGCTACAGCAGCCAACAATACAAATATACACGTAAGCAGGCGTTATTGCATCTGTTTGTGAATCATTGATTTAAAACAGGGAACTTTAAAGGATATTAATTACCACGCAAAACCCAATTAAGTTCCTACAACTCAGATTCGCCTACAAGGAAATTAACAAAACGTTTCGCTTAACAAATAGTCGTGTTATTAATATAAATTAACTTGGCAGCTCGCACTGTAGCCGCCGAGTGTTGTCTGCCTCGCTCGCGATGTTTGCGAGAACAACATACATTGCCGGCTGTTCGTGGGATGTAAGTAGTGTGATGTGCACTGGAGTGGCGACGAGTGACGGACCATTGTCGCAGTCGTAATGTGTAGCGAGCTGTCTCCAAGCTGCTTCCGACTCTGTGTAGTTAGCTCTGTTACACACGACAAACTTTATATTGTACACATAGATGTAGGTAGTTATTATTGCATTGATGTAATGAGTGCAGATCTCAGTTGTGCGTCATATTTATGCTTACCTTTATTAAACGACATCATATCAATCACAATCTAATAAAAGAATCCGTAAGGCAAGTACACAAAGACGTGTAATGTGACTGCGTGCTCCCACGGCCGCAGCCGGTGCCGTCGCTAACAACCTGTAGCGCCTCGAGGTGGAGCAGCTCGTGACACGACACACTATTGGATTGCATGCAGCTCCATTTCAAAGCAGATGTGTCAAAGCTATCGGTTTCAGTACGAATACAGCTTAACCTATCAAAAGACCAGCTATATTCAATTTGGGAGCATGGAATTTTAGAGCAAATTTCATTTACAGACAATGGATGAAAATTTTGAATAGAAGTATAAAATAACGTCTGTGTCGCAATTCCACGAAGAGTTACCAAAAACAAAATAAGCATTGGAATGGCTCTGAATGCAATATAGTGCAGAATTCAAAGTGGCAACGTGAGCTTAACACGGATTTAATTGGGAGGCACTAACTAACTCGCTTGTGCCGCGCCTGGCCCACTCGACACCTGCGTGCCTGTGACTTCCTCGTGGACTGTCCTATCGTATCCTCATATTATATACCCTAAGGCATAAGTAATGAGTCGTGCTCTGGAAACCTTATCAGAAACTAAGTCGTTTATAAATTGAACAGTGTCTATAAAATAACAGTGTAGGCGAGATGATATCGATTACCTTCAGTAAAGTGCAATTAGTGGAATTAATTAGGAGATATTAACTCCCACGCTCACGTCCGTCGTTAACGCGTTGCTGTGAAATTAATTGTTTTCATTGAAATTTTATTTTATCAAGTCGCGAGTTCAGCGCAGTATTTTATAAATATTTTTAATATAATCCCTTGGATTACGGCTTTGTTCGGATCATATTATTGAAATACATATCTACATTAATGAAAACCAGGAAAATAATTGTATGTACCTATCCTCTATCCTTATCCGATTGATTGAACGCACCTAAGTAGTGGCTATCTCTAACAGAGTCAACCAGACGGTGACGATGCACTAGGCGCAGGCAGGAGCTCGCTGCACACGTATCAATACTGTCCTCGTGGCTCGGTGCGTGCTGCACTCTGCTGCGCCTAGCGCTCTAGCTCGGCCGACCCTCGTGTCATCCCGCACCGCACTCGGTCTGCTCAAGTGCCACTTCCCACTCATGCCTCCTCCGCCCTTTTTCTTTCTCATACTCTCATTAGCAAATCTAAGTGTTACTGAATAATAAATTCATGAAAATGACGGAACACGCGGCATGAAAGCAACAAAATTATATTTGTTTAGCATTAAGGAGGATTTGATGCTAACGATCAAAGAGAAAAATAAATTAATACATTTTACCTTTTGGCTGTTAATTTACGTATTCAAACAGCGCATTACTCATTCATGATATTAGCGCGAAGTGACGCTGCGAGCTGACGCAACTTGTTGAGCGCGGCACATCGGTGACGTCACAGCGGCCGGCACCACACCCACCAGCGACACGTGTACTACTGTCACCAGTGCCGCGCTGCATTTACAATTCTGTTTGCTAGTTATTGATGTACCTACCACCCGAACGGATCATTACTTGCATCAAACATTATTTATTTATTATAATCATTCCGCGAGTTTGGGGATATTGCCTTTAATTTGGTTATTTGGATCTAGTTTCATTTGTATTTGTATATTTAAATATAAAATGAATAAGCCTCCTTATACATTTCATCATCAAAATATATATTACTAGCTTCTGCCAGCGACTTCGTCTGCGTGGAATAGTGGTGCTCCGCTCCTATTGGTCTTAGCGTGATGATATATAGCCTTCCTCGATAAATGGACTATCTAACACTGAAAGAATTATTTAAATCGGACCAGCGCGCTGGTCCGATTTAAATAATAATTTAAATAATAAGTCCGATAAAACCGCTGCAGCGGTTCCTGAGATTAGCGCGTTTAAACAAAATGACAACATTTCCCTTCACTGCTCTGCTCCTATTGATTGTAGCGTGATGAAAAGTATACTATAACCATCTCAGGAGTATGACAAATAATTGTACCAAGTTTCGTTAAAATCCGTCGAGTAGTTTTTGTTTCTATAGAGTTTATAGACAGACAGACAGACAGACAGACCGACAGACAGACAGACAAAAATTTTACTGATTGCATTTTTGGCATCAGTATCGATCCCTAATCACCCCCTGATAGTTATTTTGGAAATATTAGTCCGGTCAATTTAGACAATTAAATTAACAAAAATTCCGACAGAACCAAATTTCCGTAAAGACCTTTGGTTTACCATGAAAAATAAAAATTTGAAAGTCCCCATCAATCCCATGACTGCTAAAAAAGTTATTAGGGGTCAAAGGTCAAAATTTCAGGTTTTTGGGGTTTTTCTCGAAATAGGTAAGTTTTTTCAAAAAAATACTTCAGACCAAAGTTGTAGATCTTAAAATTCTCTACAAAAATGGTCCGTATGATTTTTCTCTAAGTATCACCGTTCCTGAGATATCGAAATTGTAAGAGTCACGTTCTAAATAATATGCACACGTTTGCCACATATATACATATTCAGGTACTTAAGCAAGCAAAAATGCCTATTTGTGTCTCTTTTATGTATAAACTATATACTATATTGAAAAAATATACATTTAAAAGACAGTCAGTCCCTTCGAGAATCCCCTCTACCCAAAAAAATACACGAAACAAGAAGCAAGTGCAACTAGCTTGTCTTCCTCCAACATCGGCATCTGCTATTCAACACTTGTATCGAGTATATTATCAAGTTCAGATATGGCAAGGTAATCAACTGAACCCTGAAGACTGGGGTTGGAAATTAATAAATAATACTTTGGAACCAATCAAAACTTTACTCCCCCCTGCTCCTGAAAAACTTCTTAACACTATTTTTTGCAATTGCAAGAAAGGTTGTAGTGCCAAATGTGGCTGTAGAAAAGTAGTGTGTGTATTTTTGACAAAGGTTAAATATCTGTATTTGTCTAGGAGCTTGTTCTAGGAGGTTGTTCTAGGAGCTCCATAAACAGCAAGAAGAAAGCGAATTCCTTTCGTAATTATTGTCTGAGGTGAAGAATCTATTTCCGTAAAGACTTTCACACAGTCAATTAAATCTTTTTTCTCAAATAATTTTAAAACTGATTTTTTTCCCCTTCTGTACATTGCCAATGTAGTATCACAACCGGTTATCGCATGTAAAAATAAAATATAGTTTTGGCATTTAGGATAAGCCGATAAACTTTTTAAAGAATAAATTTCTTTTCGCTGTTGAACCTTTCCAGGTTTTAGAAAGTATATAGTTTTATCAATTGGAGTCCTTGCGGTAAGTAGTACCAACAAATCAACATCTTCACCCACTACAATTGTTGCATTTTATTATTGTTGCATGTTATTCAAGGCCATTTGGGTAGAGGGGATTCTCGAAGGGACTGACTGTCTTTTAAATGTATATTTTCTCAATATAGTATATAGTTTATACATAAAAGAAAAGGCTTATCCAGCGGCTCGGCTTATCCTAAATGCCAAAACTATATTTTATTTTTACATGCGATAACCGGTTGTGATACTACATTGGCAATGTACAGAAGGGGAAAAAAATCAGTTTTAAAATTATTTGAGAAAAAAGATTTAATTGACTGTGTGAAAGTCTTTACGGAAATAGATTCTTCACCTCAGACAATAATTACGAAAGGAATTCGCTTTCTTCTTGCTGTTTATGGAGCTCCTAGAACAACCTCCTAGAACAAGCTCCTAGACAAATACAGATATTTAACCTTTGTCAAAAATACACACACTACTTTTCTACAGCCACATTTGGCACTACAACCTTTCTTGCAATTGCAAAAAATAGTGTTAAGAAGTTTTTCAGGAGCAGGGGGGAGTAAAGTTTTGATTGGTTCCAAAGTATTATTTATTAATTTCCAACCCCAGTCTTCAGGGTTCAGTTGATTACCTTGCCATATCTGAACTTGATAATATACTCGATACAAGTGTTGAATAGCAGATGCCGATGTTGGAGGAAGACAAGCTAGTTGCACTTGCTTCTTGTTTCGTGTATTTTTTTGGGTAGAGGGGATTCTCGAAGGGACTGACTGTCTTTTAAATGTATATTTTCTCAATATAGTATATAGTTTATACATAAAAGAAAAAATAGGCATTTTTGCTTGCTTAAGTACCTGAGTATGTATATAAGGTCTATCTATTCATACCCGAAATATTTTAAGAGGGACATCTGTGGGGGGTAAAGAAGCCATAGAAACGAAAAATATATTTTTTTGGAATTCTTTTTTTTATAACTAATTAAAAAAATTGTAATATTGCTTGAGACGTTTTGCATAAAACCTTTACTCCCGATTGTATGAGGTATGAATGACCCGCCGGGACACGCCCCCGACGCCGCGGCGGCGCGGGCGCGGGCTCGCTCACTCAGTCAGTGATCGGGCAGTGCCCAGCAAGGTTGCGTTCGCAAGTCGTGTCTTCAGACGGCGCACGACAGCGCATGCATGACTAAAATGACAGTCTTATTCCCCTCAGTGTCTGTGGTGCAGGACAGCCGCACGCAAACCATGTCCTCACGTTGTGTTTACATTGGACTTGGACCTACCAATATCACTAGTGAACTGTGACTGTGAACGTAAGAAAATAGGTAGCTCTGCCTTCTGTTTATCTCTCCGAGGAATACAAGCGTGAAGATGTTAAAAATAAACCAATCTAGATAGACTACGTAACTCGATCTAGTCTAATTTGAATAGCTTATCGCTTACGTATTAACAAATATGAATTAAAATTACGTAAACCACCTAAGTAGGTATAAACTTACACCAATACACTTATATTTAATTCCATCCTTAACATTTTACGAAGTTGAACCTGTAAATCGTACCTCGATTTAAACAAATCCTAATCTACAGTACCTACACCACAGAATAGGCAATAGTTAAACAGCTGATGGGTGCGACTCGAATTCGTACAAGTTAATGACCTCTGCGCGGTAACACGAAAGGACGACGTTGAAATTGTGAATGTGTAGTGACTTACTTTTAGTTTAACGTACCTACTATTAAATTAGAAGGGTCAAATAATTACGTACCTATGTAGTCAGAGTTTTGACAACAAAATTTTATAACTCATGTCTACTTGCTATTACGAGCGAGCGATAAATCGCATCGTCAGCTGTTTGTTGGTTGCGTTGCATACCTACCTAATTGTACAGATGTGAACTGTAAGAAAGAAGCCTACGAGCATAGCGCGGCTTATCCTAACTAATAAATGCGAAAGTGAGTTTGTTACGCTTTCACGGCAAAACAGTAATAATAATTATTTATTATTCGTGAAACATAGGCTGAACCGATTTGGATGAATTTTGATATGGAGATAGATGGGAACCTGAAAATGGTTATAGGCTTATGTGGGTGCGGTAATTAGTTCCGCAGGAATAAGGTAGTTTTATAATAAACTCTCTCGGTAGGTACCCGTGTGTGTATGCGTGTGATCAAGCCGCGCGCCGTCCTATGGCGTCACCATGTCGCCGCCCACTTCATTGACAGAATACTACGAAAAAAACTAGCGTAATGGATGTTAAATAAAAAGGAGTCAGTATTTTTTATGTGTGTCAAGTAATTTAAAATTATTTAATATGAAAAAAAATATGGTTAGATAAAAATAAAAAAATCGTTTCTATGGTTTCTTTACCACTTATAGATGCATGGTTTAAAATATTTTGAGTATGAATAGATGGACCTTATATATGCGGCAAACGTGTGCATATTATTTAGAACGTGACTCTTACAATTACGATATCTCAGGAACGGTGATACTTAGAGAAAAAATCATAAGGACCATTTTTGTAGAGAATTTTAAGATCTACAACTTTGGTCTAAAGTATTTTTTTGAAAAAACTTACCATTTTCGAGAAAAACCCCAAAAACCTGAAATTTTGACCTTTGACCCCTAATAACTTTTTTAGCAGTCATGGGATTGATGGGGACTTTCAAATTTTTATTCTTTATGGTAAACCAAAGGTCTTTATGGAAAATTTGGTTCTGTCGGAATTTTTGTTATTTGATCACTATTTTTGTGTCTAAATTGACCGGACTATATATCTCATGTACAGAATTGACCTCTCTACAGATTTATTATAAGTATAGATTATATTATATTAACAGTTTAGTTCTTTTCGCTTTTCAACAACAATTATAAGATACTAGCTGTTTCCCGCGGTTTCACCCGCATCCCAAGGGAACTACTGACGTAACTCCAGTAGTGCCTGTAGAAGGGACGAAGCAAATATTACTCGCAAGCTCTCTGCCAATTCACAACTAGTCGAGTCACGAGCAATTCGTTATTTCCTTTGCAGAATGCACTTACAGCTCTCGCAGCCACTTCTGGATCGAGCAGTCGGCGGCTCTTTGAGTATCATTAGTGTCGTGAACAACAGACTAGACAATAACAAATAACAAGACTGACTGTCAAGATGCATTATCAAGTACGAGTAGGTATCTCGTGTTGCTGGTGCGTCAGTGTGGCCAGCAGGCGCTGTACCCGACGGAGCGGCGCTTTGTTCTCGATCCTTCCTCATACAACGTTCAATATCCCGTCCGATGTTTATACAATATTACCCATTCCCTTCAAAACTCAGAGAATATCCATAACAGATGAAAGAGAAAAAATGCGAATTTAATCAAAATTCTTGTATTCATGTTAGCCGCGATACAACAAAGAAACAGGAACGTACCTAAAGCTAATTATATTTTTACAACATCCAATTTAATCAGAAAGAAAATAACGTACATTTTAATATTTGGAGAGAGAGGGACGTTTCCTACGTGGAATAATACTGTCGATGTTTTTGTTGAAACCGGAGCGGCGTGGGAACGGGATCGCGCTTACAGAGCACTATTGCGATGCTCGTCGCCTTCCAGAAAGGACGCATTTAAGCAATTAATTTCACTCAACTTAATGCGAAAGACAGCGGGTGCTGCAGCTCATTCCGACTGCTTACATTATGACGTGTTCCTTTTGCGGTAATGTATCAAAATACCTCATACGTTATGCTGGATTAATTGAAAGGCAAATCTAAGTTTATTTTTGCATACTTAGCTGTTGTGCTGGCCTTACCGTGCGCCGTGTCCCCAGGAGCGGCTGCTGCTGTCGGTGCTGCCGCGCCACGTGGCCATGGAGATGAAGGCCGACATCGCCAGCCAGCCGCGCCAGGAGCAGTTCCACAAGATCTACATCCAGCGCTACGAGAACGTCAGGTACACGTCATTTACTTTATTCATTAGAAGGACGTCATTTTTATGTGAACTGCAATAAATGAAAACTCTATTTTATGAGATTAGTACCACATATTTAACATTTCACGCACGATATATGAATGCCCAAATATTCTTGAATTGCTTTTTAAGAAGTTCTAAACTACGGGGAAGTTGTTCAACATGACAACTTTAAGATGATCTCAATAAAGTTAATGTTAGAGCTAGTCCTAGTCTACCGCGACTACCTACCCTTCCCGCGCTACGCTACGGGCTGACTGAACTTATAACGAACTGCCAGTACAAGGTATACAAGTTTTACTTTCATGAAAGCGTTTAGCTGGCGTACTCGGCTGGTTGCGCACGCGACCATGTCACACATACCTCTACATCTTATGCTTGACTCAAATAAATCCTAAACATCGGATCTACAAATTAATCTATTTCATAGACTTTTTAAAATATGTGATTAAATCGTTTAGCGAAATATTCAGTAACAAGGATTACTCAAACATAATATATCACGTAAGTAGCCACTCGTGTGTGCGCCGTCTCAGTCCCACACACGGCAACCAGCTCCTAATATTTAGTGCGGATCGGCACACATCACTTTATGATGATGGAACGATTAACTCTTGGTGATTACGACTAACTATGCCAGTTTTGCTTGATAACTGTTGAGTTCTATAAAAAAATATTTCATCTTTTGACTAGCTTTTGTCTTTGATAAACTTGAAAATTTTCTCGTATTATATATTATTTAACTAAATATTCGAAGTTATTTTTTACTTTAATTTAGTTTAACAGTATTATTTTATCGAAGAAAATTGCTGTTCAGTAGTTAAAATTGAAACAAGAAATTTCAATACGTATTTAATTTATAAAACACAACAACTTTTGTGCTATCTAAATTTCAATAATAATAATTAGTCGATGCTTATGATCAACAAAGATCGATCTCTCAAATCATAGTGACAACACCATCCTATTTCTATAAAAAAATGTATTCTGCGATAAATTAATTGCTCATTACAAAATTACTAAAATAATTATCTTTGTCTATAAAGATAGGAATACGTTTATATTTAAGATAATTATCGTAGTCTTTATAATAAATAAATCTTTTACATTTAAAAATAAAAGGTAAATCACAGACGCCATTATTTTCGAGTGCATAAGCAATTCCAGTTGTTTTAACGAGGTACCTAACTACAATAATTTGAAAGGTCCCCATTCTGATTATTATTATTTGAAACAAGCACTCAGACGGACAAATTAATATTAACAGTGTTCTCTAAAGGAGCCAACGTCGCTTACGTTGTAAATCCAATGTTATATAAAATACTTTTATCAAATCCAAATTGAAAGCTTTTATCTGAATTGAATTTGGTCGGACACGTCGAGTCGACGCGACGGACAGACGCTCGTACTGTACCCGGCGCCCGCGATTTGTAAATTAGTTTATAACAACACATTTAAATACCTGTTAATTTATAGAATAAGAAATAACTTAGAATTAACTGCATCCGTTTATCCTTTAAGAAATAAGTGTAACTCAGTACATTGAAAAGCGCAGTGGCTGAGGCGAGCCGTCTGAGAGCTGCCCAACCATCTAGTATTGATTTGAATGCGAACCACTTTTTATGTTGGCACCAACTCTGTCCAGTCCAGTTGGCATGTCCAGTATACACCGGAGACTGTAATTGAATACGTGTCGCGTCTCTCGTCTTACAATGGCTAGACTAATACAATACGAGGTGCTCATTATGTGGACATGTAGTTCCGGCAAATCGAACAGCTCCAATTGTGTCAATCGCTTCCTCAGTGGCAGATCGCTTCACGTAACAATATCTACTGTACTGCAAACGTGTAACAGCAGAATGTAACAGAATTTACATGAAGTTGTATGTCTTGTGTTCTATACGGCGTGTTCAGTTTCGAGCTCAAGTCGAGCATGTTCTCTTAATAGATAGTTAGCGAACATGCTCTGTGTAGTGGGCTACTCGGCCCGGTGTGCCGTCGTGTCGGGCTATCGTCGGTCCCAGGCGCCGCGCGCCGCATACCTATTTATTATATCAAGTCAAAGTCAAGTCAAAAAAGTTAACGCTCACGTATTACAGCACTAAGCTTTGGGCTGGTTGATATCTGATTGGTTTGATTGGTATTAGAATGGTTAGAAGATTATTGGTTAGTAGTTATTATAGTTTAACATTTATATCGAATACCACAATTAACAATTAAGGCGCTCCTTTGCGAAAAAAGCTATAAAATAGGCAATTTTTCGTCGCCTAGATTGAGACGTTGGTACAAGTTACAAGCCAGAAAAAAATAACACTTATAGTTAAGTATATGATGCAGGTACAACCCCAAAAAAATCTTAAAAAAATGGTCTAGAACATTGAAAAAAAAAATCCTAAAGTAACCTCTCGTTAAAATTTTTCGTCGCGTAGTTCTCAAAATTTTCAATGATTACCATCACATTTTTTATAACCAAAAGAAAGGGAATTCCGTGAACAAGGTACAACTGCAATATTATATAAATATATGGTGTATTTATCGAGCAGATTGAAAAAAACCGTGTAAAAATTGCCGTCGATTTCATTTCAAAAATTCTTCGTATTGCATCTCTTTTCTGAATGAACTATTTCCATAAATCTGTTTCATCGACCAGACGGCGCTCCGCCGTAGAGACGGGTGGTCTATGTCACTCTGTCATCCGATGACAGTTGGTCTTTCGCATTCAGAAAATAAATATAAAATTGATTTATAAAAATTAAACCTACGTAATTAAAATTTCATATGTAAAAGTGAATCTATTTTAATGTCTGTAATGTAACTAACTGTTGTGAAGGGGTGTAAATAGCAGGTGAATGGTAAACATGATGATGATAGCTGTTGTCGATATTGTGCTTTGAAACCCCTGTTTTAGAGTAAAATGAGGCCGTAACCAAGACTTAAAAATAGGAAAATAAATACAATGGCCGCATACTTCAGGTATATGTGTGCTTTCATTTATAAAATACATTTATTTTCATAATTTATTTTTGTATTTCATTGTGTTTCGCTGTCATACACGACAACCTGGTAGCTTGGTATAAATATATATTACTAGCCTTCCGCCCGCGGCTTCGCTCGCGTGGACAACATAATTTTGGCTGTTTAGTTTTTTCCAATTCTGGCGGCATGTTTGCTTGCATACACCACACTTTTTACGCTAAGGAGTGAAACTAAAAAATAATTAAATATTGTTTTTACTTTATACTTAGAGGCTAATTACCACATTTCTTTTAAATAAAAAATGACTGAGCTCCATACAAAATTTTCATCCCTTATTTTCCCTTCTAGCGGATGAATTTCGAAAAAGCCTTTCTCAAAACTCAAACTTAAAAAAAAACGTTTATTGAAATTAGGCTAATTCAATTAGCACTTTTTCACGTAATACTATAAATATAAAATACATTATGGCAGCACCCCAAAACGCCCACCCTTCACTGCTTTCTAGTGTTATGGCCGCAAAGAAGAAGCAGTGATGAACAAACTTCCCAGCAACACAGCTGTCTATTACAGTTTAACTTTATATATTACTACAGATTTATTATAAGTATAGACTAGCTTCTGCCAGCGACTTCGTCCGCGTGGAATAGTGGTGCTCCGCTCCTATTAGTCTTAGCGTGATGATATATAGCCTATAGCCTTCCTCGATAAATGGACTATCTAACACTGAAAGAATTATTTAAATCGGACCAGCGGTTCCTGAGATTAGCGCGTTGAAACAAAATGACAATATTTCCCTTCACTGCTCTGCTCCTATTGGTTGTAGCGTGATGAAAAGTATACTATAACCATCTCAGGAGTATGACAAATAATTGTACAAAGTTTCGTTACAATCCTTCGAGTAGTTTTTGTTTCTATAGAGTTTATACAGACAGACAGACAGACAGACAGACAGACAGACAGACAAAAATTTTACTGATTGCATTTTTGGCATCACTATCGATCCCTAATCATCCCCTGATAGTTATTTTGGAAATATATTTCATGTACAGAATTGACCTCTCTACAGATTTATTATAAGTATAGATATAGATAGAAGAAGAAGATAGAAGAAGATGTCATATTTATTATACACTGTAATACACCGAATTTACAATACAAATGTGTTCACTTTTATATTATCCACTTAACAGCTTCCATCTGTTGTTATCGCTAAAATAGTCGTTTAAATTATACTGGGCTTTTTTTATTTTGTCAGGTGGTTCTATAAAATTGATCATGAACTTAGGAGATATAAAACGGAAATCCATAGAATTATAGCAGAACTGTGCTTTCTTTATACATTTGTTACAGTCGCTATAGGTAGTCAGAAGCCAGAAAGCCTGACAATCAGTCGTTCTAAGAATAATACATGTGTTACCCGGTAACTGGGTTGTGGAAGTCATATAGGAAGTCGCTCCATATAAAACATTGGTATTAAGCTAACTAACTACAAGGTAACAAAACACACCTTGCGCGCTAATTGTGGATACCTGATGTTAAGACATTTTTAAACAAATGTAACCATCAATAGTTGTTTTGTTTTCTAATTATTTATTTTGAATTTTATTTTCTTACCATGTAACATAGGTATATTAGTATTGTTAATAAAAAATGTAAACATACATTATGAAATTGGATCTCAAATAATTATTATTTTCCTTTAATTGACTCCAGTGTTAATTGTTCCCATCGTTTGTTTGCTATTGGACACAGAATGACCTGCTGCAAACCGACTAATCAGGGATGGTTTACAGATTTACGGGTGATAAGTACATGTTTGTTCACAATTTTACGGTTTGACACGGAGCGACTATGAACCATCGAAAATGAATACATAATATTCTAAAAACTTGGTACAGTTCACGAATTGTCGTCAGCAAACACTATTCATAGTCTTATGCTGACATATATCTATAGACACATTATGGCTGGAATGAAAAATCATTTCTCAAAACTTGAACTTTAAAGCGAAAACAACGAAAACCTTTAAGGCAGTGTTGACTTCGATAGGTCTTTAAGATAGGAAAGAATTAAGTATGATAAAAAAGGAAAACGAAAACGTGTTTAATTTCTGTAATTGGTATAGTAAGCAAAGACAGATATGACTTTTTTGAATTTTAGAAGGTGTATATACATGAAAGCATTGTTTCTGACTAAAAACTTATCAAAATGTCATGCACTGGCCAGTTTTTTGGAAAAAGTTGATTTGTCGAGTTGTATGTTACTTACAGATCTTCAATGCAAAGTGAAGTGAATCGGCTTAACTGATTTCGATGGGACTTTCACTGGAAGATAGCTGTTAGCGTAAGGAATTACTTAAGCTACGTTAATTTTCAAAAAAATAAATAGAAATCTCTTAAATTAGAAGACGTGTGTGGCGCCGTTGGTGTCAGCTAGTTTCTCTAGATATAAATTAATAAAGGCTAATATTTAAGCCTGAATGGGATCGAGAAGTAAAAACAAGCTAGTCTTGATCATTTCCTGTCAGAAATAATTTATAAATAATAACTTTTTACATGTAAATGTGGTAGTAACAGTATTATCGAAATTAATCGATTTGTTTTATATAACAATCCTTTAAATTGGTTAGGTTTAAAAATTAGGTACTACCTAATACTTATCTCTATAAATAAAATTACTATGCATGAACACGATGTTTATGGTTATTTATTATACATGATTCTTACATGTTTTAAAATTGAAAATCTTGAGTTACTTATTCCTAGCAGTGACTACAGTAGAGGCCCCGCGATACGACGACTGCGAGAGGGGCGCCCCGCAGTGGGCGGAGCTACTTCCCCTGCTTCACCCCCTCAATTTGTTAAAACTGGCCTACTACCCAGCCTTAATGATAAATTATTATTAAAACGATGTTTTATTTAATATGGTTGAGTTACGCGATTCGTTGTCGGTCACGTACCAAATTCTTTTAATTACGATCGATGTATTTATGAAAATGCAGTCATGCGTAAGTGCCGAGTAGTTCGGTGGCGAGTATTGTACCGAACATGCGGTTACATGTTGTGCCAAATCTATTCTATATCAAACATGATTTTATTAACAAAATTCATCAGAAAAGCCCGAAAATAGAATACGAATACTCCATTCATTAGTGCACATAAAAGATGTGTTAGCAATGCTATCTGCCCATGCACACACAGAGCATCATAGTTCTGAGCGCGGCCGCAGACTTGCCTGAACAAAGGGACCTGCCAAATAGTATAAAGCCGCAGTGACTTAGAGGACGGGCCCCGGCTGTCACAGAACCTATTCCTTCGATCTGAATGTAGTCTGGTTGAATGTGTGATTGACAGCTGACGTCACAATTGTCGACAGAGTGCAACGCTGTAATTGGTTTGTTGGGCGACGCCGGTGATCAAAGACAACGTGTCGCTGACCGGGCAGGGCTCCAGCAACAAATCTATACAAAGTGAACAGCGTGCAAATATTTCCACAATAACAATGTGCTGCGACTGATACACACCACTCGTATTAATACAACATTTTGTTTATTTTATTACATGGTATTCAAAAAAACATAAAACCTGTCGGGAAAGCTCAGAACCAAAAACATTAACTTATTTAGAGTATTAAATCAACGTGGAATATTACATTTTTCATAACTGTATTATTATGGAAAATTATTCGCGCATATAAAATGTTCAAAATAGTTTTTAATGGACCAGGTGCAGGCGGGTTATTGAAAATACCAACATTCGTGGAATTTAATATTCACGCAGCGCAATACTGAAATACATAAAAAATATTATGACGTCACTTTACAATGCTCGTACGTTTGCGTCGTTTACGTAGCCACACTGTGAATTAACTCTATTTTGTAAATGTCTTTAAAAGTTACCTTTTTTATAAAAAATATATTCAGATGTTCACCTACTCATGCACCTTTACCGCGCCCCGCGCCCCGCGCCCGGCTAAGGTTCATTCTACCACGCTTGTAACACACGTTTATTAAACACGGATTTTTGAAAATTCCAATCCTAAGTATATCACAATGGGGTTGAAAGTTTGTATGGAGTAAGTTTTATTTTTGATTCGATTAAACTTAAATTTTGTAGGAACACTCTAAAATAAAAATAATTAAACACGTGTTTCACAGTTTTTCAAGATTTTAACCCTAGGGTGATTTTAATCTGTTTTTTATTTTAAGTTTGTTTTAAGCTTTACGCCAAAACGTCTGAAAAGTTTTACTTGAAATTTACCAAAAATGTTCATTATGAATCAGACCAAGCCTTAGGCCACAAATCATCACACTAAGTATTATGGGGAATGAGCAGTGAGGTATTATTGAAATAAGTTTGTAATGGGATGACCTATCAGATTTTTATAATTATGCCTTTTTGGCTATTATTACAATCTTTGACATGAAAATCATCACGCCCGTTTCTAAAGAAGATAGGCAATGATTCAAATTGAAAACACGTTGTATTAGAACGTCAATTTTACCTGTAATGTCGACGAGCACTGTAGTGGAGGGGCTGTATTAATGATCATGCGAATCTGATACATCGAGTTCGAATCCCACATATTTTAGTTTTTTTTAGCTTGGTATTTACATATTTTTCTTTTTTTTTTGGTTGATATCTTTCACCTTCAAGAATTAAGTCACGATTTTTTTAAAAGTAAGCGCTTTCAATTCATAACAATGTACCTAGATGTTATTCCACCTTAACAAAAGGTGATTAATGCTCATGTGTTCTATGTATGAAAGGGCCTCTTTTCATACATAACAGTGGGATAATTATAAACCAAAAAAAATGAGCTTTCCATTGAATTCATACTATTCCACACTTCACAAATTAAAAATCTAGAATTCCCTTTGCTAATAAACAAACCATAAGGCCATATATTTGAATGTGTTCGGATGGACCTGCGTGAGAATTGTTTGTCTTACTTCCAACTGTATGTAGGCCTCTCATGAACAGGTAATCCCAAAAACCGATAACTACTTATAAATATAATTTATCAAGAAATACTTTAAACTCTTAAATATATTTTAACTAGCGAAACACGGCGGCTTTACCCACACACCCGCAGTAACTTCTATTTGTGACCAACTTTCTTCTTCTTCTTTTTCTTTGTCGTTATCACTCTTGACAGAGTGGTCGTGGTCATCACTTCAGGTGCTAGTGGCAAGCCTAACAACACGCCGCCATTCCTCTCTGATGGCCGCCTTCCTCGTGCATTCGTGTAGTGATGATGAGCCATTTACTGCCGCTTTTATCTGGTCAGTCCACCTCATAGGCGATCTTCCTCGTGGCCTGGTTCCCTCAACCCTTCCCTGGATCACAAGTCGCTCAATAGCCACCTCCCCTCGGCGGCATACGTGACCAAAAAAGGTGAGGATGCGAGACTGTACCAAAGATGATAGACGCTGCTTGATGCCGAGTTCTCGGAGTATAGACTCGTTGGTACGGAATTCAGTCCACGATACTCCGAGCATTCTTCTCCAGCACCACATCTCTAGGGCGTCTATCTTCTTCCTCTCCACTTCCCGAAGGGTCCACGTTTCTGCAGCGTACAAGAATATGGGGAATACAAGTGCCCGCACTAGCCGGATCTTTGTGGCTCTAAAAATGTTGCGATTCCTCCATATTTTCGTCAACTTGTCCATTGCAGATCTAGAGATTGCCATACGTCTCTTTACTTCGTCGACACATCCACCGTTGTTGGTGATTAAGGCTCCCAGGTAAATGTATGATTGCACCACATCACAATTGGCAACTTTTGCAATTTCTGGAGAATTGTTATTCATGCGGTCGACAATCATCACTTTTGTTTTATTTTGGTTAATCTTAAGTCCGAACTCTAGGCTAACCTGTGCCATCTTGCCAAGAAGCTCTTCCATGTGCTGGGTACTGGTGGCGAACAAAGTGGTATCGTCTGCATATCTCAAGTTGTTGATCTTCAAGCCACCGATCGAGATACCATCAGTCCAGTCTTCAAGTGTGATCCTCATTATGAGCTCTGTGTACACATTGAACAGTAGTGGAGAAATAATACATCCCTGACGGACTCCAGCCACCAGGACAGACCAACTTTAGGTGAAGATAAATCCCCTATTTGAAGAGTGGCTAGGGAGGCGCCACGGCATCTAAACCTACCGCAGATCCTATGCCTATGCCTGACGCAGGTTCTCACCAGACACGGATATTTTGGGAGGTTCCTGCATCGAATCCAGCGAGAGGAAATGTTGATGGTCCAAAGCGAGTGGGAATAGGAAGCAGTTACCTCCTTATGCGAAGCAGTCATGCTTTAGACGGAGATAGCGGGATGCGTGAGGGAGAAACAAACCTCACGCCCCAGCCACGTCATCAGCATTTCGAGTCAGGAATCGACTCCAGGCCACTGTAGGCCCGGGCCTGCAAACTTTGAGAACTAAGTGACTAGCCGTCCGGTAAGGACTAGGCCCGTGTAGACGGCGCGTTTAAGTTCTACGCGTGCCTCAATGAGATGTTAGCATAGATGACGGGGCCCACCCCCAGTGATAGTGCCTGGCGTCGCTGTTCGCAGACCTACCGCGACCCTAGATAATAAAGAGCGAAGGAAAGGACAATGGATTTATTTAAGTCAGTCTGACACTTTTCCCCGCTCCGCCCATAGCGGCAAGACTCGCGAGATGAATTTCTATGTCTAAAAAGAAAACAAAACTTTTGCAAAAATAGATTGAAAATACACAACAAAATAGCTAATTGAAGACACCGACTTCTAGAACGATGTATTAGTTATTTTTCAATTTATATTGTTTTCCAAGCCAGTTCTATTATTGCAAAAAAAAAACAGTTCGCTGTTTAGTGGCTCAGTTTGTAATTTAGATAAATTACAATATCCTAATGTCCAGACAAATGTTCATCACCTTTAATAAGGGTAAACTCTATACCTCTGTTTTCTCCTTTAAAGTTTAGAGGTCTGATGTTATAGAATAGTGAAATCAATCACAGGCAATCGCGGTTCCTTTGCTATTAGAAACTTCATCAAATCCCAATATACTATATTTAAAAAACAAAGACTACCTACCCGAGCGAAGCCGGGGCGGCCACTAGTATTTTATATTTTCAGTATTTCTGAAATCGAAAATCTTAGTTAAGGCTAATGTTAACTGATACTTTTGCAGAAGCCGTATAAAATATTACGACGTGAGCTTCCAGACATACCGCCGTATGTTATTAGATGGTGCAGGTGACCTCGCCCTCCGCGTATAAACTCAGTAATTTAATGCTAGAAATTGCCGGATACATACATTACGGAAATTGACATTCATAGCATTAGGGTCTGCCGGGGACCTGTGACGTAATCAAGTTATAAAAAACTCGTAGGTCGCTCGGCAGCGCCGCCGCGTGCCGGCTGTCGTTATTTTCACTAAAGTGTCTTGTTAATGATGCTATGCATATAACATACATATACAATTGTCGGCAAAGCTATAAAACTGCTTGCGTCTGTATTATGATATTTTGAGCTGCGTTTAACAAATATTTACCATTCAAGTCATGACAATCTGATCATGACATCCTAAATTTAATTCCCGACTCGGACAAAGTTTTATTGGGTTTTCAATGGAAAATCTCAGTAGTAATAATAATCAGTTGTATACAGAACCTCCTTATATTTTAAATTCGGTTAAAAATAAAAACACATAATATTAAAACAAAATTAAATTTAAAATCTCCCAAGTAGCGACAGAGCCCGCCAGAACATTGTCCTCCAGTGAATACGTAGCAGTACTCGCGGCTACGGCGCTACGCTTCGTAGCCCTTCGTAGTCGTCGTGCTACGAGCATGTACTTATGATTCGCGGTTTCATTTCTGTAGCTCTGTGAATAGCGAGCTTGCAGTCGCAGCGAGCTATGACAAGCTTAAGAGGGATTTCTAGTTATTAAATTTGAAATATATTAAAATTAAACGGTGTCTTCGTGAAAATTATAGTAGTCGGCCATCGTATGAGCATGCATGGTTTATTTAACGTTGCATTTAATTTATATTTCCAAGTTATTACGTGTATTCGAAAATGAGAAATAAGTATGTAGTGTATAAGTTCTCTTTACTCCGTACAAATAAACGTTCCGCAGCTCTTGCAGCGCATTATGCATGCAAGACATATTTCCCGGCGACGTATTAGTTGGTCCGAGTGCGACGAGTCTGTGCTCGCCGGCTGCACTATCGCCAACTTTTAATATGGCGGACGGAATGCACAGCTGCCTGTAATGATGTAGTTGATATGGAGACGAACATACGCTCAGTTATCGATACGCTAGTGCACTTTGAATAATACGTCGAGTGTAAGCAAGACACGGTGATACATCGGATGCAAAGATTTTGAGGCCAACTAGATTTTCGCCGGCGGCTTCGCCCGCGTGAGCTATACGAATTCAAATAAACAATGAGTTTCATACAAACTTTGCCCCCTTTTTTAACCCCTTTAGGGGTAGAATTTCGAAAAATCCTTTCTTACCGGACGCGACGTTATACAAAGAATACACCCTCTAAGTGTCAGGTCTCTACGGTTAAGGCTGTGTGTTGATCCGTCAGTCATTCAGGATAAAGCATTTCATATGTATAGATGCTTATAAAGTTTTTTGTGTGCACATACGAGCTCCACCAACTAACACTACTTAACATATTGTATGATGAACTAGCTGTTCCCCCGGCTTCACCAATATCTCGAGGAAACTACTTCATGCAGGTGGATAAATACTACCCCATGTATTTATCCAGGCTTCATTTTTCATCCATGCTAAATGTCATCTTAATCGTTCCAACCCTTTTATCGTAAAAGAGTAACAGCCATACTCACATTCGCATTTATAATAATAGGATGAGGTAAGGTTTGCCGCAGAATAAGCAGCTTAGTGAAGCCTCCCAGAGTGATCAACTCACGCCTAGTGTGAATTAAGACAAATTGCCGCGTAGGCCCACCATGCTACGACGCTACGAGGCGACGCTACGACACAGCGCTACGGCGCTACGATGCGTATTCCTTGATTTGGACAGACATTTTTAGTTGATCTGTAATTGATTACAATTTCCATAGTATTAATTCATAAGAAGATATTTCTTTAATATTTGCTTCATTCCATTATAGCGTGGGTAGTGTTGTGTCATTTAATACTAAACATTGACAATTTAAATGGAATGAAAAGCTTTTGCTTGACTCAGCATTACTCGTGTGTCGTCAAATTACGTTATTATTGAGTCTGTTTATATTTAGCTCAAAGTTAAATATCAAAGTGTGGATAAAAAGCCACGTCACCCGTCTGCGGCCGGCATGCTAATAAATGTCTCCCGTGCACACTGCTTGCCGTCACTACGCGTCACGAATAGGTGGCGCGCTAGCGACATCACGCGACTCCGCCTGTAGTCAACATTGACTAACAACTTGATAACAGTGCTAATATTAAAATTGTAAAAGCTTGGATGATTGTTACTTAAGTACATAGTAACAGCTTTCCTAAGTTTAAAAATAAGCAAAAGTTATCATAGTAATAAATAACAATAGAGTCTGTGTGAAGACGTAATTCAGGCGTGTATTCGTATTTAAGGCGTGTTCATGATACAGAGCGAACACGTCGCCGGCGATAATCGTATCCCCTTACGAGGTAACTATCGGGATCAGAGCTCGTATATAAACCTACATTATAAATCATTGTTTTCGATCAAATTTTCATAAAATAAAATAACAATTAGAGGCTATTTTACTATTCAGCTATGGCCCATGATAGCGAAATAAAGACCTACAGATGAATTTAGAACCCCCTGTTTTTTTAAGTCTGTTAAAAAGAACAAAATAATTGCGCGAGCAGCGTAGGGCTAGAGAGGGCTGGAGAGTTAATCCTCGGGGCTCAGCCAGTTTGTACAAAAAGTCATGTGCACTGTGACCACTGCGTCCGCATGGATCGGATATCTATATAAAATACAAGCGCGTGGTCATACGTGCGTCGAAGTCGAGCTCTCGCCACGAGATAACACGCCTGATGTAAAATTCACTAACAAGGCGAGCTTCATAACATGTTTCGAGTAAATGGCGTCGTTAGGAGCGCCCCGCCGTGTCAATGTCGTGTCGTCGCCGTGTCGTGCCCGCGCACGACCCGCAATATGTTTTATCCCCATACATTTACGAGCGCCAAATTACAAGCGACGCCTGAATAGACAACAAATTGTTTTTCTTTATGTATTCCGTGTTTTCTTTACTCCTTCGTACATTATGTGAGACGTGTGGTTCTTTTATCGGTAATGCTCGCGTAATATGAGTACATGTGGGACACAATCGCAGATGAGTGGCGCTCGACAAACGAGCTGTGACGCTAATTGCTAACGATGGCTTGTTCATTATACACATGTACGAATATGTTCATGGTGTACTGTACAGAGGGGACCAGCAGATATTACGTTTAATTACAGACGACGTGTATTACATGATAGAGTAGATAGAATAGATCATTCCAATATTTTTATAACAAAATAGGCCTCTTTCTCTTATCGTGTGGATGCCGGTTTTACTAACCTAGCAAGCCCTAGTGTCTGATTTTATTGATATTTTTTTAACAACTTCTATCAAGGCAGCAGCCGGGAACGACGGCTTAATGTTCTCCCAGGCTTTTGTAAAAATTTCTAAAATCCCCAAAGCGATTTCGACTCGACCCTGAAAATCGAACCCGAGACACTGATTACAGCAGTCGCGTTATGCGACCACTGGACCAACAAGGCCGTCGAAACAATACATGGATCAAAGTGAAGCTATCCTTAAACAAAATATTGTTCAAAAATGCGCCAAGTCTTCATTAAGATTATAGTAGTTAAGTAGTGAGATCAAATAAAAAGCCGAGTCACTAAAATTACATATTACTAAGATAAGCGGCGGGGAAACTAGTATCAAGTGTTGGAGGCCAGGCTTGCCAACCTGCCAAAGTTATACCTAATCAGGTCCGAAAACTCAAAAAAAGTTATCGCTGGATTTATTATAATTTTAATTAATATCTTATTACTCTCCCTAATAAAAAATACTAGGTTTCGGCTATTAAATGAAAACATCCGTCAAACTACGATAAATTCAGTCCGGCGCGTGTTTCAGATACTTTCACATTTTGTCTGTAATAAGCGCAAATCTGATTGAGTCCGGGGGGAGCCAACTCTTACTGATTTATATTCTGTCGTTGATTACCATAAATTAGGTTCCAAAAATGTAATAACCGCAGGTACAGCCGACCACGAAATGCTAATGAACCTCCGCGGCCTACTCTGTTCGCCGCTGACTGTCAATGAAAGGAATTGCTTATCATTATTTAGTCAGAACAAAAAAGGCTTTATGTATTTACCGGGCGATTGTACCTTGATTACATTGTTATCCTTTCCTGTCGGTTGAAGCTATCGGCCGGTCTTTGTTGAGTGCAGAGAGACACTCGCGACCGCGCTGCATGCAAACTGCACCACTCACTCTACTCAAATGAGTATTCCTTGTATAACCAGAAGACTGAGAAGTTACCAATAAAGAGCTTTTTTTGTAGCCAGAACATTAATTAAATATTATTTATGTTTTTTTTAACTCTGGCCCACACTAGGAGTTATTCAATCAACGTTTACACACATACACAAACATCCAGACCCAGAATAATTTTAGTTGTCCCGTGCGGAAATCGAAACTGCGACACGCTGCGCAGCAGCTAATAGCTCAGCCACTACGCCAAACGTGCCGTCGTATGACTCTACGTTTAGGTTTATAGAGATCTCTGAGACATAAATAGCTTAGCTTAGTCGTGTCGCGAGAGTTCGCGTCTCTGTGAATCACGACTCTCAATCAATCCATAAAGATCCGAATCTAGAGGAAAAAAAGTTAATAAAATATTATCAATCTGTTTGCGTAAAAGCCACTCCGAAAATCGTGAACAATATCTTCAGTTAATATTTTCAAAGTGGTCCGGCTCAGTTCAGAGAGCAGCGATAGAACAGCTGTGCTTGTTCTACTTCAAACTGGGGATAGAGATTTAACCGGAACGCGGTGGCGGACCACTTGTACTGCCATAAAAAGTGTGTATCAGTGAACACAATCACCAACAAACTGAGCGATGCTCACCGGTCACCAATGTGGAGAAGCATTGACGTCACTACTAGCTCCAATTCTTAGCGACAACATGATCACTATCGCCTCACTGGACGCGTACATAAGTTACACTTCCCTATAACTCCACCTGTCTCTGTATGCTCATCTGTGATGGCCTGCTACTCCAACTTGTTTCTTCTTCTAACTCATCACACGTCCACCACGCGGTCTCTCGGGATAGCCAATCGTCCCAGTTACTCTAAAGGATGACTTCCACTCACATGCGTTCATCAACATACACAATCCGCGACTAAGCGCCGGCCGGACGGCCGGACGCCGGCGCCGGACGCGAGCGAGGTAATTATGCTTAATCGATGCACTAACAGAGGAGTGCCTGCGTGCCTGATACGGTTCATTTTCACAGTGATAATAATAAATATTTAAATATTTAAAGTAGCATTGAAACTTAAAAATAATAGTTTGACTATTGAATAAACGTAAAGAATATAACAGTACTATATAGTAGTAAAAGAATGGTGCAGTCCAGCTGAAAACGAGTGTGTACATATATACACGACAGTAGCGTTATCACTGCAAACATTATTTCAATATGCAGGTCAACGCTATGTATACCTTTCCAGGTTATGTGAAGTCAGTGTCCCGGAAATTCCCGCGAATGATATGATTACGGTCACGTTATCCCGGATGTCGGGAATTAATGTTCTCTCGTGCACTGCACACGTAATGCAATTAGCACGGATTGACGCGCCAGCTAGCGGACACTTATTAGATTGCATCTTTTCACTTTATACTAGTTTGTATTATTGTGCTATTTATAACAATAACTGATCTGAAAAAATCACAACAAATAAAGAAACGTAAAATGTTTCTAAATACGTCCCAAGTCACTTGTTCTTAAGGCGGCGATATACGACTTTGCCCCTTTTAAAGCTAATGAATACGCTTTAACGACTTGCTTTCATGATTTGAAAAGTATATATACTAAACTAGAGCATATGCTTGATAATTTTGTATAACGTTTTTTTTAATTATGTATTTATAACATTGTATAAAAAAATCATGAAGTTAGGTCTAACGCAGAAGAAAAACTGAGTTATACATAGAATTTATCAAGCGGATTTTAATGAAACCTGTACCATTTTATAGAAAAGTTAATTATCTGTCTTTTTGTATACGTATATTTTTTTTAAATCGTACATTTACGTCAATTTTTGTGCTTTTGTCAAAACGTTGAGTTGAAATTACGGAGGGGCTCCACCGGGCGACGGGGGCAGTACGTCTGTGACCACTGTCACGGGTAGACGCTGTCACTCAGAGCGAGCACATTACGATGTAAATAAATTATTATATTTGTGATAAGATGACTGGTGAATTATAATTATTACATTGAAAAGGCACTACATGCGGATAAAATATTTTTTTGATGTGAATAACGTGTTTTCAAACCAAATCATCCATAATCTGTCATAATCTAAAATGTGTGTATCTAAATTTGGCAGGACAAATATATTTTGTTACTAGCTGTTTCCCGCGGTTTCACCCGCATCCCGAGGGAACTACTCCGCGCACCCGGGTAAAAAGTATCCTATATGTTAATCTAGGTTAAAAGCTATATGTGTACCAAATTTCATCCAAATCCGTTCAGTAGTTTTTGCGTGAAAGAGTAACAAACATCCATACATCCATACATCCATACATCCATACATACAAACTTTCGCATTTATAATATTAGTAGGATTGACTTACTAAATAATTAAATGTACTTTAGGATTTAAATATGTATTTCTTTTAATACATTGCGTATTCAAAACGAGAATATTGCATACGTCATTTAAATTTTACATGTAGGTCGGAGATAATCGTCAAAATTAAAATTCTTTCATGTTATGTTACAATAGTTCCTAATAGTTTGGAATTTATAGAAATAGTAGCTATAAGTCAGGGCATGGGATGATATCTTAGAACAAAACTTAATGGTTTGTAAATAAAACGGTTTATCCATGGGTAACAAGGTGGCGCTATTCTAAATTATTACCAATGAAAATATTTTTCTAAACACGTGAATTTGGTTTCGAGTTTGTTTGCTACGAGACGAATTTGAAAAAAAAATGCAGAATATGATAAAAAAATAAGCTTACGCTATTCAAAGAGTATTGTAAAATGTAAAATTGTAAAATGTATTGTATTGTCTGACTATTTTAGCTAGACCATTTTTCTATTTTGGATTGGTTACATTAGTTTTATTTTTAGGGTTCCGTAGTCCGACAAGGAACCCTTATAGTTTCGCAATGTCCGTCTGTCTCTCTGTTCGCGGCATAGCTCAGAGGCTCTTGGTACTAGAAAGCTGAAATTTAGTAATTTTAAATGTATTGATCACGCCGAAAAAGTGGTAAAAATTAATAAAAAAAATAAAATAATTTAGTGGAGCTCCCGAACATGTGAAATGAGGATGAATATTTTTTTTGTTGCGTAACCCTTCATGTAGGGTATCGTTAGATAGGTCTTTCAAAAATAAAAAAAAACTAACTTTCGAAAACTATCACGGCAAAGTAGGCTTCACCGGTTACATAGTTATAGTTGACTAACTAAGACCTACTACGGAATCCTACTGCGTGTGGCCCGACACGCACTTGGCCGGTTTTTTACTGGTAACATTGGGTAGTGATGCTTTACATAGCAACCATTTTCGAAGTTTAGTAAAAACGCCAAGTAAGCAGTCACATATGATATACATATTAATCTATTAGTCAAGGTATCTAATGTGGGATAATATTATATACACACAATCTAAAAGATAAGACGAAGCATAGTATTTTAGAAATGAAGGTCCTACTTCACTATGCCACTCTTATGTTTTATTTTCAACACCAAATAGTATCCGAGTCCGACAGAACGTCGATTTTTGGCTAGGCCTAAGCCGATTAATAGGCAATCGCTTAATTCTTTGGCTAAAGCCCTGATAAATAAAAAGGACTTGATCTTCTTTAATTTTTGGTCCAGAAGTCAAAGACAGAAGAACTGAAAATGAAAAAAATATATATATTCAAATAGTATATTTAAGGTTCCGAACCAAAATAGTAAAAAGTAACCCTTATGGGATGCGACTTTCTCAGTCTGTCTGTCAGAGCTGATAATTACTTCAGGAATGACTAACCTTATCGATTTGGAATAATTGTTGAAATATATCGCAAATGGATATTTTAATATTTTTTATGTTTTCTTCGACATCTTTTGGTATACGAATTAAATTTAAAAAAAACTCTCCGTAGTTTGTAAAACAAACATTCTGAAATAATTAGACTTCCATACATTTTTCTCTTAAATGCTTTTCTTAATATGGTATTTCGACCATTTTCCAATTCCAAGGTATGTTTGAATTCCGATGAAATGTAATAAGAAAACTAAATGAAAATTGAGCTACTGCATGTCAATTTAATAATCTTTTTATAAAAAAATCTGTAAATTTTTGCGGTGAGTTTTTCTGATAAAATAATTATAAAAAACCTTTTATTAGTAATATAAGGTAAAAAGATAAAGATCAAAAATATTTAAATCGGTAATTATAAATGATTTCAAAGTCAAAAATCGATATTGCATCTTTCTAAAAGGTTATCGAAATGCCATACAATGGTAGGATTTTTTTCCATTACTTTATTTCTTCAATAATGCATGAAACCGTGGAAAAGTGTCGTACAAATTTGGTGCTTGAAAATGTAACAGCTAATTCTCATTCAGACTAAGTCTATATCCGAATTTAGCACATCTATTTTTGCATTGATTTTTTGCTTTGCGGCACTTTCAAAATTAGGCCCAAAACGGGTGAATTTCCATTGTTCATGATAGGTAAAAATTTTAAAAATTCTGGTCATAATCGGAATCTTTACTATCCCACTTTTGGATATGACATAGACATGCATTAGCATTAATTATCACGCTTTTTCAAGGTGGATTGGTGATTTCAGACCGTGTAGTCCAAGTTTCCTCACGATGTTTTCCTTCACCGTTAGTCAATGGTGTCTAAGTTATACTAAAAAAGTGCATGTAAAACTTTGGAATAGTCAGATTCGTAATTTCTAGGTTTCGAAGTCCGAATCTGCATACTCATAAATGAGATGCAGGTGCCTTAGCAAAGAAGCCACAATGACTTTTTACTAATATGTTCGGTGTATCAACTTAATAATATAAATAAAACTACCTGCAGCTTATTTAAAATATTAACATCATTTGTAATACAGTCTCACTCACTTTTAGGTCTTTAAACGTAATAGATTATTCAATTTCGGTTCTGTTGGTGTCAAAACTTAGGCCAATTTTAAGCTAATGGTTTGGCCAAAGCTGATGCCAAAGGTTTGGTCGGACACTTTACAGATGGATCAGAAACGTCGGACTAATTAACTGGCTTCCAGGCTCTCCTTACAAAACTAATATGATTTTCCTATACAAGTGAAGATGAGCTGAAGTTATTTGAGAAGCAGCAGATGTCGTAAAATGCAAATATGAAAAAAACTTGCGTGCATTTCTGTTAGAAGAGCTCAAAATGGACACCAATATGGCCTAAAAATTAACTCCTATGGTGCGATTTTATCTGTCTGTCTGTCCATCTTTCACAGCGGATTAATTCAAGAATGCTAGTTTCAGATTTTTTTCTTGAAACTTGTAACAATTCAGATCGATAAATATGTTTTGCAGATTAAAGAAATTGAAAATATTTTTGCTTTTCGGTTGGAAATTTAAAATTAGTGTTTCGAAGTATTACTCAGACAGATGTTATTTGTATTTCTATTTTTATATCTTAGATATGCATATCAAAATACAATATGCGACTGTCCTTAGAATCTCTACATAATATTATGGTCACCCGTCAAAGTTCTTCAAAATATAAAATGACAAGCGTGCGGTGTGCATTGCGGGGTCGCGGGGGGGAAGCTCAAGCTCCGCCCATTTGCTCAAGGTCATTGGCGGTAGTCGTCGTCTTAATGCTTTTAAAAGATTTTCGTTACAATTCCCGATTGAAAATAAAACCACTTAAAAGCTCTGCCTCTCAGCTGCTGCAAATGAGACTAATTACGAGTTGCAGTGCTAATTGATACTTCACGATGTTCACTTCCCGCTGGTAGGAGCTCGACTGCACCTACCTACCCGCCTACTAACATTATCGCGCGCGACTTATGTACACTAGTTGAAATTGAGACTGGTTAAACCTTAAACAAAACGACAAGAGATGGGGAACTACCATAACACTATCAGAGTTTGATGTAGGTATCATTATTACTGCCATTTCAGTTTACAAATATAGCTTAATAGGCCAGTGCTTTTAGCCTCTAAAATCGGTAAAAAGTGAATTAAATAATAGTAGGATGAAACCCATTGGAAAAGGAGGAGAAAACAATAAAAATGATAGGAAAAATAAATTACGGGCGATCTGAGGTCGGGAAGTGGGGGGAGGGGGGGGTTAAAGTTAAAAAAACGGTTTATCTTAATTTCCGGCAAAACTACAAGTCCTATGAAAAAAAGTTAAATGGCAAAGTTGTAGGTAATAAAAAGATCTACAACTTTTATATTAACACTTTTTTCACATAACCTCAAAATTTATGTGAAAAATTCAAAAAACCAAGTTTTTGGTTTTTTATTTTTATCTTTTACAATAATTATTTTTTTTTCACGAAATTTGGTGAAAACTTACCTTTTTATGTCCCAAACACACTGTAATTTATTTGATTTAAAATAATTATTTTTTCACCCTTATTTTGACTTAATATCGAAAAACACCCTAATTTTCAATCGAAAATTCTCGTGTCAAAATATCACTTTTTTTTTAAAAGTCGATGGTCTTTTTGTTCGTTGCAATCTCTACTTTCAGATGGTATAAAAAAATATTTACATTGCTAAGGAAAATGTTCTCAGAAAATATAAAGAAACGCTACGAAATAACAGGTATTAAGGCCTAGACCGGCTTAATTTTTTTGCGTAGATGCCTATTTATTGCTATTTTAAGATAACTTATGTATCTGAGTGACCTACGGAACCTCGGACCTCTCTATGAAATACCTTTTTAGCTTATCAAAAGGTATTTCATAGAGAAGTGGGGAGTTGCTAGAAGGATCTAGGCCTTGCTTACTGTTATTTCGTAGCGTTTCTTTATATTTTCTGAGAACATTTTCCTTAGCAATGTAAATATTTTTTTATACCATCTGAAAGTAGAGATTTCAACGAACAAAAAGACCATCGACTTTTAAAAAAAAAGTGATATTTTGACACGAGAATTTTCGATTGAAAATTAGGGTGTTTTTTCGATATTAAGTCAAAATAAGGGAGAAAAAATAATTATTTTAAATCAAATAAATTACAGTGTGTTTGGGACATAAAAAGGTAAGTTTTCACCAAATTTCGTAAAAAAAAATTAATTATTGTAAAAGATAAAAATAAAAAACCAAAAACTTGGTTTTTTGAATTTTTCACATAAATTTTGAGGTTATGTGAAAAAAGTGTTAATACAAAAGTTGTAGATCTTTTTATTACCTACAACTTTGCCATTTAACTTTTTTTCATAGGACTTGTAGTTTTGCCGGAAATTAAGATAAACCGTTTTTTTAACTTTAACCCCCCACTTCCCGACCTCAGATCGCCCGTAATTTATTTTTCCTATCATTTTTATTGTATTCTCCTCCTTTTCCAATGGGTTTCATCCTACTATTATTTTTTTTGTTTTCAAAAGTTATTGGCACTGGTCTATAAAGCACAAACATACTATTATATGCTGGGCACCGCCGCACAGTGGGCTGGGATTACAAGGTTGGGTCTTAAGAGATCAAATGTATTTTTTTGGTATCTAGGCATAAATTTAAAACGTTTTTATTCTTTGACTTTTTTTAATTTAACGAGTACTTTCGGAGATATAGCCATATCAAATTTGTATGAAGAGTCATGTTATTTTAGTTAAGCAATATATTCCAATTAAATTGAAATTGAAAATAATGTATACTAAACGGCCTGTAAACCTCAATACCTACTTAGTTCTTTAAAAAAAACAATGTTCGACATTTTCCACCACCTTAGGTAGGTATGGCGTAATTTGTTTTGAGACTTATTTCCGGGAATCAAGGGATAAGAGTGCGCGAGCGCAACAACAAGTTATGACGTGTCGTAACGTGATTGGTGCAACGATAGGGTACCTATGGAATGTTCGGTTGCATTCAAATGTACTTTTAAAACATCAATTTTATGTGATACTTCATCTCAGAGATGCGACATTTGTAAAGCCACTCCAACAGAGATGAATAATTTGCCCTTAATTGCATCAAAACCGACTGATCCAGATCTCTGTAAATACGGATTGTCATCATTGCATACCTGGATACGAATGATGGAATGCATTCTGCATATAGCCTACAGATTAACGATACAGACATGGACAGTAAAGGGAGACAACAAGTGCATCATGGAAAGAAGAAAGAAAGACATACAAGACGCTTTTAAAAATAGAATGGGACTTCTGATTGATGTTGTTAAACAAGGGCACGGCTCCACGAATGACGGAAATACTGCTAGAACATTTTTTGCAAATCCAAACATGACTGCTGAGATAACTGGTGTTAGTGAAGAATTAATAAGGCGATTTGCAATCATTTTAGAGGCAATTTCATCAGGTTACCACATTGACACAGCGAAATTTCACGAATATGCTCAAGTGACCATGCAACTGTATTTGGAATTATATAGCTGGTATTATATGCCTTCAAGTGTTCATAAAGTTCTTATGCATGGTGCAGCTATTATTGAAAGTTTTGGTCTAATATCAATTGGACAGCTATGTCCGTACGTGGATGGGTGACCATCTATGTCATAGCGAGACTCCTCCGTGCTTCGGAAAGCACGTTAAGCTGTTGGTCCCGGTTGTCATTTGTACATCTTTGACAGTCGTTACGGCTAGTCAGAAGCCAGAAAGTCTGACAACCAGTCTTACCAAGGGGTACCGTGTTACCCTGTAACTAGGTTGTGGAGGTCAGACAGGCAGTCGCTCCATGTAAAACACTGGTACTCAGCTGCATCCGGTTTAGACTGGAAGCCGACCCCAACATAGTTGGGAAAAGGCTAGGCAGATGATGATCAATTGGACAGCTATCTGAAGAAGCTGCTGAAGCTAGAAATAAAGACTTTCGTAGGTACCGCCAACACCATTCCAGGAAATGCAGTAGAAAAACTACAAATGAAGACATTTTAAATTATTTATTGACCAGCTCTGATCCACTCATCTCAGCGAAACGTCACAAACTTAGCAGAAAACATAAAACTTTGTCAGTAGAAGCACAAAGTTTATTAGTAATTAAACAAGCGGAAACATTTGATGATGACGAATACGAACATTTTGCATTCGTTAATGTGGATACCCTTGACAGTGATTAAATTAAAACAGTGCAGTGACCAGTAGTGATTATGATTTTTACTTATTTATTTATTTATTTTATTAGTCCTTAGTGGATTAGGCCTAAGGGGAGACCACTACATAAAAAAAACGCGCCTAGTTCTTAACCTCTATGGTGGTGTGGAATAGAGAACAAAATTTGAAATTGCGACCAAATCGCAGAAAATCGCAACCCGAGAATAGGCGCTAAAATAGGACAAATATACATACTATGCATACGTAGAGTCAATTCTTTGAGAAAATTTGAGAATTTCGAGATTTTCACATTTTTTTCTTTTGCTTCATACAAAAATTACTTTGGATATTTATAACTCCGAAAATACTAAGTTATCTGAACAACCCTCATAGAAATAATTACTTATAATCGATAGATAAATCCAACACAATATTTAAAATTTCAGAAAAATAAACTTTTTTTTTTTAAATGCTAAGTCCTTTACCGGCCCGTTTCAGCCCACTGTGCGCCGGTGTCGGCCATAATAAACTGTTGACTAATTTACCCATGGGTGGTATTAAAAAATAAAGCCGGCCAAGAGCTCAATACTCTGCTTTATACAGGTTGCGATTCTACAATAACCATTATCATTTACACATTTATTACCATAATAAAAGAAAACTGAAAGTGCGTAATATTAACACTAACAGAGGCGCACACTGCCCTGCACCATGTTACTTTAGCTTTCAGTGAACAGAAACAACAAAAACCGACTTCAAAAAACCGAAAAGCACTAAAAAGTGAAAAATAATACTAAAACTACTATATTAATAAACCCAACCTACTCTACGATTAACCTATAATAAAATTTAACAATTTTTTGGAGTCAGTGCCGGAACGGCAGAATACTCAGGAATTACCAGTCGTTTCATTACTTAGCTTGGCACCGACTCCAAAAAATTGTTAAATTTTATTATAGGTTAATCGTAGATTAGGTTAGGTTTATTAATATAGTAGTTTTAGTATTATTTTTTAATTTTTTAGTGCTTTTCGGTTTTTTGAAGTCGGTTTTTTTTGCAAAAAAATTTTTATTTGTAGGTATGTTTTTAGTGACATATTTTAAATCTTATATAAAATATGGGTAGGCCAGGTAAAGATGCTTCTCGTATGAGTAAACGGCGTCGAACTGAAACTGAAACGAAATGCACTGCCGCGCATCTCGCATCCAGCGAATTCCCGCACATTCCCGATGTGCCTATCTTTGAACCCAGGCATCAGATTTGAACTGTTAGAAACTTTCAGATGTTGTTAGAACCCCCTCGAATATCTATGGTCTCCATCACCAGACCTAGAATGGCACTTATAACCCATATGGATGCTAAGTTCTCATCAATATAAATTAATTAAGTCCAAACACAAGTTAACTGCTGTAAATCGTTGAGGAGTTCCCTTAACTGTCCTTCGTCTTCATCATTAGACCCCTAACGTCAATCACAACTCATCTAGGTGTAAATTTTCCATCAATAAAAATTAATCAAGCCTACACACAAGGTAACTGCTGTAAATCGTTGAGGCATTCCCTCGACTGATTTTGGCTCCATCATCAGATCGACTCCAGACCTTCATAAAATTGTAGTGCTTTAAAATACTTAATGAAAAAATTAACAAACGTACTAGTTGCCCCTAGGATTTTCGAAAATTGCCCTGGACTTCTCTGGGATGCCATCATCAGATCTTGGTTTCCTTATCATGGGACCATTTGGGAAGTATACTCTTTCCAACAAAAAACAGATTTTTTCAAATCGGTTGGCAAGCGACGGAGTTATGCGCGAACAAACATAAAAAAATACAAACATCGGAATTGATAACCTCTTCCTTTTTAGGGTTCCGTAGCCAAATGGCAAAAACGGAACCCTTATAGATTCGTCATGTCTGTCTGTCTGTCTGTCTGTCTGTCTGTCTGTCTGTCTGTCCGTCCGTATGTCACAGCCATTTTTTTCCGAAACTATAAGAACTATACTGTTGAAATTTGGTAAGTAGATGTATTCTGTGAACCGCTTTAAGATTTTGACACATAAATAGAAAAAAAGCAATAAATTTTGGGGGTCCACATACTTAGAACTGAAACTCAAAAAAAAATTTTTCATCAAATCCATACGTGTGGGGTATCTATGGATAGGTCTTGAAAAATGATATTGAGGTTTCTAATATCATTTTTTTCTAAACTGAATAGTTTGCGCGAGAGGCACTTCCAAAGTGGTAAAATCTGTGTCCCCCCCCTGTAACTTCTAAAATAAATGAATGATAAATCTAAAAAAAATATATGATGTAGATTACCATGCAAACTTTCATTGAAAATTGTTTTGAACGAGATCTAGCGGGTAGTTTTTAAGTAATCAGCAATTTTCCTCTACAAACAAACTTAATTATGCGGTCGGAAAAAAACAAGATAATTGCGACTTTATTGCGTATTTTTTCATTCCAATGGTCGGAACCCTCGGTGCGCGAGTCCGACTCGCACTTGGCCGGTTTTTTAGAAGTCGGTTAAAAACAGCGAGCAGCCAACCGAAAACAACGGAAATTTTGAAACCTTAGTAACGTACGTTGACACAGTTTTCTTTTGAAATGTCCATTACGGGCGTACTTTTAGGGATTCCGTACCTCAAATGGAAAACGAAACCCATAGAGGATCACTTCGTTATCTGTCCGTCTGTTAAGATAGGGGAACCAAAACCTATAGGATTTATAGCGGGTAATTTGGCAAGAAGTATAATTTTATATAACAAGTCATATAACAGGAATATCTGAAAACCGAAAATTTGTAGTATCATCACAAAGGTAAGGGGGCAAGTGGGGGTTTCAAATTTCAGCGTCAAAATTAAAGGTATATTCCCATGCATGCGGCCGGTCGCAGCCAATAGTGTGCTATAGATGCGCGCGGCCAATGCGACAATAGCGACGATGCTACAGCTGATGAAGGGGGTTCCACCGCTTGAGGTGTCGTGAAAGTCATGCGTAGTAGTTCTCGTGGCTACTTATATGAAAGCGAGAGTAGGCCAAGACGACGGAGTTGTTAGTGGTTGCAAGTCCCACATAACCACTCCCTAAGGTAAAAATAATACCTTTAACTTGTACTCGACCAAGGATCAAAAATGCATATGAGGATTATTTTTTCAAACGCGGAATCCTAAAAAGACCTTTGAGTGCAATTTCACGAGTTTTCAATCAGTACTGCCGTCAAATATATATTCAAATCAGTATTAGCAAATCAGGGGGCTTAGACAAAGTAACAATTTAAAAACGATAACGAAGTTCGAAAAGACTAAAATGTATGGGACTGACATAAGCCGCGTTAAATCACGTGGTCAATCGACATCGTTATCGCAAGTTGGTAGACAATGTTTTAATTCGTAACGAAATTATAGAGTAACGAATTGTTTTTGTGGCTATCCCATACAAATGCGTAGACAAGCAGCACTTTCAGCGTTCGCCTTCGCTTCGATCGCGATCGCCAAAAGAGATAACGAAACGAACGTTAAAACGTTGTTGTTATAGAAACATTATGGCCGGATTTCATTTAACAGCAGATTTTTGACACGGTGTGATTACATTTACTTACATACTCTTAGGTATTTCTTCTGTGCATTATTGCAGATCGAAAATGCATTCTTTACGTTTATTGTGGGCTGCACACAATGAAAACACCTGGGAGAGGCGCCAAAACCGGTTAAGACAGCGACGGCAATTGGAAACAATTGAGGATATGCCAGAATTGTTATTCATCCAACATTTCAGGCTTAATAAAATAACATTTAGAAAATTATGTAACGACCTAAAATGTCATGCCGGATTAAAAGGTTCCCCTGAAATTCCCCTGGAAATAAAGGTAAAAAATTTAACATTCATAATCATAAACCAATTATTTACTTAATTATTGCAGGCATCATCAAACCAAATAGATTATACATATATAGATAACCAGATATACAGATTACTCCATCATCGTTAAATTATCCGACACTTTTAAAAATGAATCTATTTTGAATACCATTAAGTTTAGGAGACCATCTAAAAGTAATAACACTTTATTCACTTAACACTGCCAAAATATTGTTTTAATTATAATTTGAAAACGATTAAACGCAATACTCACTTATTCTTAGCATTAAATACTTTTTGAAAACAACAACAACTACTACTACTAAGTTCGCGGGTTTGATCCGATTGACACTTCTTGACTGACACTGACAGCTAAATTTTCAATACCATAAACAATATTTTTGTTTCTTAACGAATAAACAATTCGACACAACGATCGCGACAATAGTGTTACATTGGCTAGGAAATTGTTTTCGATATCTCAGTGACGATGACGAATTTAGATATCGTTTCGGTACGAAGCGATGTTACTTTGTCTAAGGACCCAGTACTGCCTTCAAATATATATTTTATTCAGCCGAACTACTTAAAACTCTTCGGGTTCAAATCAAAGAGAAGTTATATAGCTGTCCAGCAAATGATCATTAATATTTGAGAGAACTACTCTCCAAGGCACGTTACTGTCTTAATGTCTGAGCAGATTGCCTCGCGACTCTCGTTCATAAATAATCCGCAATACTGGAAAGCGACATCTTTGTGTCTAAGTGTCATAAAGACCGCCACGAATGGGTGACATTGTATCAATTAAGTGCACATTAGCGCAACGTGCGAGCATGTAGTCGCGTGCCGCTACAGGCCGGATCATTGATCTCGTCCGCGCCACAGCGGTCGCGCAGCAGTAGTCGCATCGTTCCGAACAAGAATGGGCGCAATGCGTTCATCAATCATTTGTTCAACGACCATACTATTCAACTAATTCCGTACTTATGAAGCTAAACCGCGCGTAATAGTTCCACTAGCAAAAGCAAGCTTTAATTTGGAATGAGTTTCAAATTTGAGGCAAATTGCAGCTTTGCGGTGAATCTGCGAGTATTCGTGGCACGAACGCAGCCAGCTCGGAGATTAACGGGCACATTAAGGATGCGACATGCATCGCCCTTTTAAAAAAGGCTCCCCCGTAGTTTCAATGCATGTTAGAAGCTCTAAAACTCAAGAATATTATGAATCAGTCACATACACTTACATTTAATTTATGTATTCAATCAGTTAAGTTGAGGTAAGGCACTAGGTATTTATATTAGCCATTCTCATCGGTAGTTAATACTTTTTGAAATACTCTGGCGTTTATTTTTTTATGGGTTCCCTCGAGAGGAAGCCCTATTCATAATCTTTTGTTCCGATAATATGAAAAGAACACGAACAATCGGGAGTAGGTCGATGTCGCTTGATCAACAACGTGTACATTATTTTTATTTATTTATTTATTTCTTTAAATGCCTTAAAACTATCATTACAGGTCTCTTAACCTAATGCAATAGCCAAGTCAAACATTAAAATAAAAGAATAATATATACATTTCAATATCATTGTTTATAACAAAGTGTAAACAATAGTACTTTTGCGAATTCACCCCATTTATTATTATGACGTACCATGGGAACGGTTGTCATAGTGCAAGTAAGTTGTGCCGGCAAGTTGTTCGCTGAAAGGCTTTGATGCCAACACCATGTAGGTACTCCAGATTGCACAGTTTGTTTATTCAGTAAGTCCGAAGCCGAGCTCGACCGCAGCGGTGCAGCGACATCGCCGCACTATTGTGCAAGGTGCCGTGCGCCTGCAGAGTGGCATAGCTTTCACTGAAATAATTTTATAAAAATATGCAGTTCAAATATATAAATGTTATACTTGGCTCACTAAATTCCAAATAGAACTCGGTCGCTCGGTGCTTATGCAGACCTAAAATGTAGCAGGAAGACACCGCGTGCTTTACAATGACTTGACCTGCGCCTGTTTGTTGCAGCATCCTGTTCGCAGACATTTGCGGCTTCACGTCCCTGTCGGACCAGTGCACCGCCGAGGAGCTGGTGCGCCTGCTCAACGAGCTGTTCGCCAGGTCAGTCCCACTGCCGATGTGCTGGCACTCAGCTCGGTGCGACAACCCTCCGGAAGCCACGGCCACTAATTACGTTTCCACACAGATTTCAGCCGCGCAGATTAAACCTCCCAAAAAGTAATTAACCATTAAATTGGCAGGCAGCTCCATACGTTTCCAGATTACCGACAGTTCAATGAACAAAGGTACACAGAAAGTCATTTGCGAGCATTCCCATTGGCTCTCGTTTAATTATGAATGCAACATCTGATCCGCTATGTAAATATTCATTCGCGAGCGGAGGCGACGCCGCAGCCTGCAGCGTGCTGGCTAGTTGAGATGTGCATTTGTGTGGAGGCTTGTCCAGGTCCCAGCATGCCTGTAACTGTGAGGAAATGGAAAAAAATCGTCGTCGTCGCCTCCAATCATGGCTGAATGTTGTAATTCGTTGAATAATGAATGACGCTGGCTGTGCCCGGGGCGCCCGGCACTCGGGGGGAAAATCACCCATAATGGAAATAAACGACGATTTTACATTTTTCTTTCGCAAAAATGCTTCCGTGAGGGTTGTTCAAATACAAATGTACAACTCGTTGTCGGTAAGGGCTTGTTCACATGCGTGACTTATTTCGTTTTGCTAATGTTAGCTTTCAGCTAAGTTCACAGTGCGTTACACAATTAGTTAATTTTCATAGCCTCGGCGCCATTTGTAATCATATATTTGGTTTATTTACCCGCGGCTCACGCATCGGGACTGCTATTCACTCTAACTTAGTGACTTGGTACAGTTGAATTACTATTATGATGTTATGTATGTATAATTGTATATATATGTCTCAGTGGGTTTTCATTCAAATTACACTAATTTGCTGCGACATGGTGGTACACAACATCCCGCGGTTACGTGGACTAGTCCGACCACACGCTGTCATGAAACATTGTCTGCTTCTGTCTCGTGGTTCAGTTGCTGAATCCTTCAATGATTTGCTTCAAAGCCACGTAAGCTAAGTCTAAGAACGGTACTGTTAATCTCAAGACACGCACCCTTTAACCCTTAAATGTTAACCTTTGTAAGATACAGGTGATAATCTCAAGGGTCGTGGGGGTATTAGAGTCCCGCAACTCGACGCCGGCGCTAGTGTTACAAATTGCGGGCCCTCTGGATAATAGGCGCGAGTTAATCACTTTGTTTTGTACCCAGAGATTAATTGGGTGAGGTAAGACGAAGCGGTGCGGTGCGGGGTGGGGGGTCATGCGTTACTGTTCAATGTTTTGTAGGATGATACTTAAATCTTAAATACAAATACTATTTCAAAATAATTGTCTTATCACAGAAAAAGCCGGATTATTCAATTATTTTTCTTCATTAGTCAGGTCCTTACTCGTTGCTTTAAAATAAAGAATCTTGTTAAACCTATATTCGTCGAGCATATCAAGTCTTATTTACAGGTATATAACTCATCATTAACGTCATCACACGTCTGCACTACACGTGGTGCCTACGAGCACGCGCGCGGCAGGCCAGCTCGATAGTGACGCATGTCACGGCTGCCTGTCCCCGACTCACTTACCTATTAATTTAGTTTACGGTACATCTGTCGCCGGCACTCACCGCACGTAGCTTATGACGTGACTAAGCTGTCACTACCTCTGTCAATATGTCTACATCAACCAACAGCTTACCAAGTCACAGTAGGTACATGTAAAAACACAAGATTAAATAACCCTTATTAATAATGCTTTTTACGAGCTGCCGTCGGCCACTTTTGCTGCAAAATATTTTTCAAAAGCCATGCGGAAATAATAACAATACAACAATATTATACCTATACAAGTGAAGGATTTCTAACACACTCACACATTTGGAAATATACATTATAGTAGACTAATAAATATAACTATGATATGTGTAGGGCACCACTAGACTTGCTATCCCCGCACTCACTCCTGCAGCATAAAAGAATTCTCATTTCTCGCTTGTAAAGTAGTCTAATTTAGCGCGAGTTGACAGAGCAAACCTTGTTACACGCATATTGTTCGCCGTCTGCCTGCAGACACTATTTATTCAGGATTATTTACATGCACAGGCTCTGCCCGAGCTCGAGAGTAACCGACATGCTCACCGTGTATAAAATGGGTAACGTTTTCCAGATTGGCAATTTTCTTTTACTCTTTAAAAGTTGTCTTCTATGGGATTAGAACAGTGAGCCTCGTCGTCTCCAGTATGGTCCCGGGATCCCGGTCGCTGTGTGAAGTTATTCTTGGCCACTTGTTGTTTACTAACGAGCCAGTAAACAGCAAAACATCCGCAATACACCGCGCGCGTAAACTGTTATTACAATAAATGAATAACATCGTCATTCATCGGTTTGGTTGTCCCGCCTTTTGATATTTTTTATGACATGAGAGTGACCCAACTGACAGAGTACGGTTCACACTATAAACATCTATCTCTCGCATCATCTCGCACATTTAGCGGCAGTACATACGAGTACGTGCTCCCGCTGGCAGGCGCTGTGCGGCACAACATAACATAACTATGTGTATTACAACATGGTCGTAGTTTGTTTTAAACGAATTCATACGAGTCGTTTTATCATAGATATCGTATTATGTATATTATCGGTACCTATAGTTGTGCATCGCCGTTAAAAGAGATTCAACTGAAATGGTTTCAATATGCTCGAATCTTTAGATTTTTGTGCTCGCTACCGAGCTTTCAAAAATATAAACCCATTCATTTGCATTTTGTAGAAATGAATATTGATTTGGTCGCATTGATTCCAATCAATAGCGGACGGCTCGCAATATTTCCTAATTGTAAAAAAGTGCCGATCAGAACAAGCGTATTTATCATTTGACCGATGATAAAGTGGCGTCGGCTGGCCGGGGCATCCATCACGCCGGGCCGGACCGCACGCGGTCAGCTCGCATCTGACCGCCATCGATATTTTCTAACGAAGCGCGAATTTTATTGCTAACGGTGCTGTTGATGAATAGCCCGCCGTGTTTGCTTCTTTCCAATATTCCTAAATGACGAACAGGCAACTGTCGCATCAAATATGTGCTTATTTTCAAATTAATTAGCTTTTACTTTCGTCTATTCGATAGTATTTTTCCTAAATAATATTTAAATAAATATAATTTAGAAATAGACATTGCGGGTAATTCTCTCAACTATTAGTTACCAGATTGAGATTGAGTTAGACAGACGATGCCGTGGCAGACGGCGAGGGACACCCACGTCGGGCTAGAATACATCAAAAAACAGATACGAAATGAGAGCTTTAAAGCGTAGTTGTGAGCAACGTTACACAACGTTGGCCAGAACAAAGGAATTAGCTAAACGAAGGAATTACTATTTTACGTGATCGTTTAGATTCTGTACGAATGCGGGTTGCATCTACTCGTAGTTACTATATCTGTGGCCACATTCGTTTTAGTAAAGTTTAAGTCATCATCTGCCTAGCCTTTTCCCAACTATGTTGGGGTCGGCTTCCAGTCTAAACCGGATGCAGCTGAGTACCAGTGTTTTACATGGAGCGACTGCCTATCTGACCTCCACAACCCAGTTACCGGGTAACACGGTACTCCTTGGTAAGACTGGTTGTCAGACTTTCTGGCTTCTGACTACCCGTAACGACTGTCAAAGATCTTCAAATGACAACCGGGACCAACAGCTTAACGTGCTTTCCGAGGCACGGAGGAGTCTCGCTATGACAAAGATGGTCACCCATCCACGGTCCGACCGCGCCAAGCGCAGCTTAACCTTTGATCGGTCGAACCGTGCGGCTGTGGCTTAGCCACGAGCAAAAGTAAAGTTTAAGTAAAGTTTTAGGACATTCATTTATTTATTTTACATATATTTACATTTTTAAATATTAAATTATAAATATATATAAAAAAACATTTAAAAATATAAAAATAGTACACCACCGGCAACGGGAACATGGTCCAAGCTACCGGCGGTCAGGACCCCAGAGAGAGAAACCTCCTGACTATGCGTGCCGTATCCAGTAATACCGCTTTCTGTATCAAGCGCTTGATGCAACCATCTAACGAGAGCCTCTTTAGATGTAGATCGAGGCTCTTGGCTATCAAACCATTGGCTGAAACGACTATCGGCACAATGACTGCAGAGTCCACATGCCACATGTCAACAACCTCGTGAGCCAAATCAAGATATTTAATTTCTTTTTCTTTTTCAGCTTTCACGAGGTCCTCATCATAAGTAAAGTTTTTATTAGAGAATGTTGCTGTGCATGCTTGAATAGTTGAGTAGTCTGAAGTAGATTAGGGTCCGCATATACAGGTCACTGTAGATCTGTCTCGCAGTCATCGAGCTCGGGCCGTCGATATCGCCCTTAAGATTTATCTACCCCCCCCCCCACGTCCCACCCTTGGCCGAGTTCATTACTTCGCCTGAGAGTACAAGCAGTGCACCGTAAAAGGTGCAATAAGGCAGAGCGCGGATTTACGAGCCCCCGGTGACGATAGACCCGCACGTTCCGATTTATTTGTCGCACTAAATCTCCGGTCGTTGTGCAAACAGCCGCGTTTAGTGCGCGTGCTAGTGCAGTACCGCTGACGTCACTACTGTCGTCATCACGACCTAACTTTTCATAGTACTCATACATTAGGTGTATCTAAAGGCTGGAAAGCTCGGACACAAAGGGCTTGTTAGGTTAATATCTAAACCTGCCCACACAATAAGATCTCCTTTTTTTTTTTTTTTTTGTGTATGGCATCTCGCAGGTCAACCTAGAAGGTTGTCGACTGCTTAACCGGGCTTGCCTGTGAAGTGCCTTAAATAAATTTAGGGCCTCCAGCCAGGGCTTAACTTACAAAACTAAGCGACTACACGCTAAGGGCACCCCCTAGTGGGGTACAGGCCTCGGCTTAGGGCGTCGCTGGGGGAGGACAGCAAGGGACAGGCTGGATCAGAATAAATTATGATTATTATAATCGGGAATTTTTAAGCTATTAGCTCAGCTCGCGGGCTGGCTCGTCGAGCTAGCAATAAGATCTCCTGCAGATAACTTTGACATTGACGGACATGGCGAAGCGTTAAAAATCTTATCGTACAAGTATAAAACTACTTGGATTAAGGAATGCATTATTCTTTATAATTTCCTTAAAATTGACAAAATGTGATGGTTTGCAATATGTAAGCTAATTAACTATTTTGTTCTATTGGGAGCAGCTGAAGGTTACCCTAAATCTCAGATTATATATGTCACAAGTACCTAAGCCAATTAATGCGTGCGTTTAGCTTCAAGCGAGCTGGTTCAGTGGACCCGCGCGCGGCGCCGACCGGTGTCGCGCCCTCGTCGGAGCACGCGAGCTGCGTCAACACTTGCAATACACTGCCACCACTTGAGCGAGCCACCTGCTGGCATACCGAATATGTTAGCAGTATCAACATGTTGTCAACTGTTTTTTCATCTTCTAAGAAGTTGAGCGGTCTATGACAGAGGCTTATTTGTCGCCACAGAAATGTTACCTTATTTATTACAACAGTCTTAATTTCGCAATTTTCACTATAGTTTGAAAACTGAAATATGCAAATTGAGATAATGATCCAGTAAGTACACTTTTAGAATTTATACCACCACTTCCCCCATTTATTTTCAACTATTTTACAATACATAAGGACAATCATTCTTTATATTTTGTTTGGAGCATAGCATTAGTCAGTTATTTCAGGAACTACTAAACGGATACCTAGCCAGACTGAATGTGTTATAAGTTTATCCTCACGTCTGCGACTATCATATTTAAAAGCCTGTTAACAACGGAAAATACGCGAAATTAACTTGAAAAACTGTGCCGACACGTGAGATAAAATTTGTAAATATATACACCACCTGTATGAATAGTAGTCGCCCGGTATCACGGACGATATCACGGGCGAGGGGACATTGAATTACTTATGACATCGCAGATTGAAATGTTGTTGGCATCACGTGTATTTATTATCCGTGGACCGAATTAATGTTACAACTTAATCATCCTAGCTAATGAATAGACCTTACTCGTCTATACGTAGACATGAGACATCGCCACCACACTCCTCGAGTTTTCTCTTACAGCTACCACCTTATTACTTTAATAACGTCAAATACAATAGCAAAGCCTGAGAACTTTTAAAACTTAAAAATGACCTTTACTGATATAATAATGGTCTCTACCTCGCGCTCGTCGCCTAAGCTTAAAATGAATAAGATAAAAGTTGTGTTTTATCTTATTAATTTTTAATGAGAACTATAAGAAAGTGTCACTCCACGTTGCCGTGACATCCGACCAGCTGACAAGTGATCGTGTTACTGCCATAGGTTCGACCGGCTGGCGGCGGAGCACCACTGCCTGCGCATCAAGCTGCTGGGCGACTGCTACTACTGCGTGTCGGGGCTGCCGGAGGCTCGCGACGACCACGCCAAGTGCTGCGTCGAGATGGGGCTCGACATGATCGACGCCATTGCGTTAGTATGCACTCGCCCAGACAGCGCGTCTACGCTCTGATTGGTAGTCGCAGCGACAAGTTCATTGATAGTGTCATTGTAGCAGTAAAGCTCTAACTGCTGGTATTTAGTATTTATGTAGCAGCGCTCGTTGGGAAAATATTTCATGTATCTGTTATGGACCAAGTGATTAATAGAAAGATATTTGATAGAAAGAATTAAATGTCTGGATATTATGAATAATATCCGGACATTTTAAAAATTGCCCATTATGAAAGGTCGATATGAAACGTAATAACTATTGTAATAATTAAATTGACCGCGCAGTTTACATATTATAGGCATATTATTATCTAAGTCGAGACTGTTCATGAATGTCTGTAATAGATTTTGTATTATCAGTTAGAAAATTAGCTTTTTTAATTGATATCAAAGTTGTAATTTTCTTAACGTGTAATACAATGTTGCGTATACTTGTGCGTGGCTGCTGCCCAGGCTGGTGCGCGAGGTGATGGCGGTGAACGTCAACATGCGCGTGGGCATCCACACGGGGCGCGTGCACTGCGTCGTGCTCGGCCTGCGCAAGTGGCAGTTCGATGTCTGGTCCAACGACGTCACACTCGCCAACTACATGGAGAGCGGCGGCGTCGCTGGGTAACAACCATAATCTCTTCATTTATAGACAACGTAGCATTGCATTCCTGGGGACGAGAGACGACGTCATATCATTCAAATAATGAGAAATATTTTAATAGGCTATTCTTCGACTTACAAAAATTTAAAGTAAGAAAAACAAATTACAGATTTATGTCGATAATCCAGAAGCTGACTTCAAACTCAAGCTTAGTTTAAGAAATCGACTAATTAATTATCTCCAATCTATGCTCAAGGCCAGATCTACGGTTGAGTATTATTCTGTGTAATCTTAGTTTTCACTAATAAAAACTTGTTGTTATGAGTGGTAATAGTAATAAAAGGCGTGGTGCTGTGACGGCAGGCGGGTGCACATCACGAAGGAGACGCTGCGCTGCTTGGGCGAGGACTACAAGGTGGAGCCGGGCCACGGCGGCCTGCGCAACGCGTACCTCAAGGACCACAACATCGAGACCTTCCTCATCGTGCCCGACGACACCAGTCGCGTGGTCAGTCCGCGCTGCCACACTGTATAGGAACCTAGCGGCACACAGCGTACCACGAACCTTGGGTTGGGTGCCGACTGCTGGTCTACTGTTGTATCTCGTCGTCATTTCCTTGAGATTTCGTTACCATTCGAAATAAATATAGCAAGAGATTTTAATAATCTGCGACCAACTTATTTTTTTTTATCTCGGCCCAAGTTTTATTCTTCTATTTACTTGTGAGACTAAATCATAATTAAAATATCCGATGGACAATGAGACCTATTTTTTTTTCAACTAAGTAGCATATTGATTAATGTATCTACTGTTGCTAGTGTTGTTTGTATTCTGTGCGCAGGACAAGAAACCGCAGCACTCGTTCTCACTGAACGGCAATGTGTCGAAGGAGATGCGCGTCATGGGCCACGGCTCGCAGCACGGCAAGCACTCCTCCAAGTAAGTGCAATGCCGTGCCACACCGCAAAATCGCGCCACACAGAACGCTCGCGCCACACCGCAGACTCGCCCTCCTCAGCACGATCGCACCACTCAGCACGCTTGCTCCACTCAGCACGCTCCCTCCACTCCACATGGCGCGAGTGTATTTAGTGGCGCGATAGCGCCACTAAATACACTCGCGCCACTCAGTACGCTCGCACTACTCAGTACGCTCGCACTACTCAGCACGCTCGCACCACTCAGCACGCTCCCTCCACTCCACATTCTCGCGCCACTCAGCACGCTTTCTCCGCAAACACATTGCAACGACTGCACATCACTTACACTGCCCAATTACGTATAGCGGGAAACTTCGGAAAAAGAAATTCTTGAAGTAAATATGTAGGATACAAGGTAAAGAAACGGTTTTTTTTCCTTCTGAGGCTTTTTCAGCTGTCGATTATTTCGTGTAACCTTATCACTTGTGTAGTAGTATCAGATGAGATTAGAATATTATCTGGCACGTAACACACAAAAACCTTTATAGGCTTTTATTTAAAGATTTAAAGAATATTCTAAGCACAAGCTATTCAAAATAAGCTGTAATTCTTATGGCAATACAACAATGAGAACGCGATCTAACTTTGCCATTATATGTGGGTGGTCGACAAGCGGACAATAGACGTGGTTGTTAGCTCGTGAAATTGCGCTCGCAGCCGCCCGGAGCTCGGCGACTGCGCTTCACTCCGACCGCGTAATGGACTCGCCCGGATTTACCAACAAATTACAAGCGCGCACCTACTTCAAACTTGTACCCACTTATCGGATCTCTACTGAGGATGCTGATAAAATTGGAACAACTATTGTGCGAAAATGTGTCCTTAAGCTTCAAGAAATCTTGGGCTCTTGTTGTTTGGAACTGTGGACTAAGTCGAGTAGTTGGGTGATGATAGATCGTCATTTAATTTAGGAAGCTTATTATCTTGCTGCAGTATTGTCGTACGTTATCGTAACTTCACGTTGTGTACAAACGTGCCACGCGCCACAGATTACCAATTTGGCCACTCAAGTACATACTGTACTACTACTGTTCCTGCCATCTTCCGTATCGTATATAGAATGAATTGTTTCTGCTCACAGTTATCGCAGCAGCTACACTAGAAGGTCTGACATTTTTGGTATTCTTAAAACGTTCGAACTTCCATCGGCTAACAATTACAGCTTACAGTTGTCAGAAAATTAAATTTTTCATATTTCCTTTCGTAGGTATACTTTAGCTCTCTCAAAATTGCTTGGAATGTGCACATTTTCCGCATGTGCATGGCTCGGCGCGCCGGCAGCACGTCCGCCTGTCCAATTCAATTAACGCAATCAATCATGCATTGTGCGGAGCGCCCCCTGCCGAATAATGCGCGAACTGATATCGTGGTGTCTATTACAAACTTATGACGTAGCTACACCGCGTGGTGCGGCACACATTAGCTGCTTGTCATTCATCATGCACAAGTCGGAGCTGGCTTGCAGCACATCCCTCGTTAACAGTGCAAATTCGTGATTTGCTCTCGTTTCCGATGTATTAGTGGAATTAATTATTATTGCAGTACTGTAATCCTTATGTTTAGAATGCCATATAATTAATTTATATTTGCTAAGAGTAGAGTTGTATCTGTTTAGATTCGGTTATAACTGACACACATTTAGAATGTACGGTACCTGCAGTAACTCTATTGTCAAATACATAATGATAGATAATAATATATTATAATGATAATAACAGTATTTTTATAAGTCTCTAACAATGTTTGTTTTGTTATGAAAAGTATTCAGTCCCGTATTATAACTACAATATCTCCTTTTCAATTACTGAAAGAAACGAGTATCATGAAGCGTTAATTTGTCGCGTGGAGCCAGCCGCGCTGTTGTAGTCCGTCGGCGGCGGCGGCGGCGCCGGCGGCGGCGGCGGCGGCGTGTGGACGGCCGTGTAATTACCGGCTCCATCGATAGCCCTTTGATTAGCGAACAATGAGCTATTTACATAAAAGTAATTAGTGAAGCTGCGGCGCCGCCAATAAACGAGCCACTGGAGCGGGAGCTGTCGCCGCGGCCGCGCGCCCGGCTGCTGTGTGGCGGACACTGCGGGCGGGGTCTGCGACTCAAGACTTTCTTCAAAATAGATTACATAATGAACGTGTTATTGATTAAATTGAAGTCAGGGAAAATGATCCGGAAAACGTCGTCATTTCTAAGAAAGCTCGCAACCTCGTGGTGCTCACAAATCTTAATTGGTTTCAAAACCGAGGATGTAATGTGAAATTAATTGAGATAGTTTTATATTGTAATCGCGTTTTACACTAAAATAAATACCAGAAGTTGGTATCTCTCAGTTCTCTGTCTCGTCTTCGTCATGGCACAAAACTTTGTATAGTTTAGTCCTTCATTACCGCGCGTCGACAAGCTCCTTGAGGCGCGAACAGTAAATAAATCAGTGCACAGAATGTAGGTGAGTGAGAAACTTGTGAGTCGCGTCAAGTCACGGTTTTCAATTAAACGCAACGCGGCGAGACGCGTTCGGGTGCACGAAGATTTTACACCTGCGGAAGTTAATTTAAAAAATATATACAAAACGTTTCGCGTGAAATGATTCTGAACTTGATATTAATGTGCCTATTGCAAATGACAGTAAACATCCTATATTTCATTTATTGAAGCGGCTTAACGATTCAGTAGGTATCGATTATAAGTAGATTACGCTTCAATAAATGTGATGTATCGATTTCGGACCACGTAACCACAATATGTTTTGATCTAATTGATGATTTTTGGTTCACCTTGAATCGAGAATCTATCGGTCAAGCAGCCCTATGCCAAGTAGGTACAAGGTGAGCTTTTAACGTTCGTATGCAGTAGTCTTCTTTGTTCTACTTATCCCGTGTCAGTATAAGCTACAAGAATGATATTAATGTTTTGGTAAACTTATGAGCTAGTAAGCGAGGTGTCGTACGAGGTGGCGGTGCCGGCGCCGAGCCTGCGTGCGAGTGCCAGCACCCGACGAGCTCTAACCGAGGACGCGATCATAAACTTTTCAACTCATTTATATCACACACTCGGCAGGAACACTCGATTTGTGCTTCCTTTCTCTTCAGATGAACAACTTACTAAATAAATCTTCAACGATGATGTACCTACCATACTTATGTGATTTATGATAAATGGTTAGTTTTAGTGCATTAGCAAAAATGTAGAAACGTCTTGCATTCCGTCGTCAAGATACCATGTAATATAACATATTACATTGATCCAGCCTGCAGTGCGAGCGGGGTATTAAGCTGTACCTATACGAATAGCACTGTCCGTTTGATCACGTCATGCTTGCTAGGCCTTTCGTCTAAAAGCAATTAATTTGGTATGTTTTAGTAGGATCGGGGTGGACGCCGGCAACGAGAACAAGAAGCCGGAGGACGAGGTCAACGAGTACCTGATGAAGGCCATCGACGCGCGCTCCACCGACCGGCTGCGCGCCGAGCACTGCCGGCCCTGCACGCTCACCTTCCGCGACACCAAGCTGGAGCAGAAGGTAAGCAGGGCGCCACAGAACACGCCCACCGAGCCCAGGTACCTCTGCCTGGTCAGACCTGACGATAACGTTGATATGCAAGTGGAATAAGTACACAATCTAATTATTTTTTACAGTAACACATTTACAAAAACATATATAGAATGTAGGGAATAAACATCTATCTATACAAATAAAATGCTTTGTCCTGAATGATTTGACGGAACAACGCATTGAATTCGTATCGCGGGTGAAGCTGCCGGTGGAAAGCTAGTATGATGATAAAATAATAAATTATTAATTAAATTGATTTCGCTTGTATCCAATTATATTATACTACTAAATCACCTGTTTCTATCGCTGTCGATGTGCTTTGTAATTAGGATCCCGACCGGTGCACTAAGTGCAAATTGCAGCGTTTGTCAAGTGGACCGTACAGCGCCATCGAGCGATCGCCAGTCACAGGGTGTTTGCCACGCACCAAATCAAATCAAATCAAATCAAATCAAAAATCTTTATTCGCAGAAACATGGTATAACAAAAGATGGTAAACAATATTTTAAGTCGCTGAGCACATTTCGCCTTCAATAGGCATGCGAAAATTTACAGTAACTATGAGCTTAAGATTAAATTAAAATTATTTTCTATAATTAATGCAATGCCAATGTTTAGCTGATGGAAGCGATGCGCGCTATGAGCATTTCAATCAAAACGCGGCCCACCACGCACACTAGCACTCATAGTGCACTCTAATCTGTACACTTTAAATTCCTAAAGCGTTAGAGTTTTTTCTGTCCTAATTAGTAGTTTACGGGAAACAAACAAATGGATAGATTGAGTAAAAGTTAATATGAATGAAAAGGGAGCGAATGCTATTATAATGACAGATAACAGAGAAGAATGAAAGCGAAGAACATATTGCACCGACCTTGCAATCTGAGTACTTGAGTCACTTGCAATAATTCTTTTCTCAAAATTGCTAAATGATGTACACTAAAGTTAAGTTTTTTTATTGGCAAGGGGGGCGCAGGCTCATTTTCGCACCCCGGCGCCCTACATGATTAAGACGGCCCTGGGATCACATCGAAGCATTACGGTGTATCTGAGGTTGTTGTTCGCACATAAATAAGTTTACCGTAGTAAATGCACTCCAATTTTCTTGAACCACTGGGTTTGTACATCAGAAAATATTAAAAGTAATTTGTGACACATTCCTTGTCAAGATTATGGCAGCCAAGTCCTGATTAGAGGATAATTAACGACATTAATTAGACGCGGAGCTACGCGTCACACACCCACTGACGTGATCCCCTTGTTCGCAGTACACTGCCGAGCGCGACCGCATGATGAAGGTATATTTTATCTGCACGCTGGCAATCTACCTAGCCGGCACCGCTGTCCAGGTCCTCGCATACAACTTGTAAGTACCTATACCTATACTAGTCACTCGTCGTGTCTAATGGAATCGGATACCGTCGCTGACATGAATGAAAAGAAAATGGGGAGATAAAAAATATTGAATTATGTACAAGGATTCATTATTTTAGATTTCTTAAAAAAAATAAGACATCGTGCATAAACAAAAAGCCGTTTATTTAAACTTTAGCAAAAGCCCATCTTATTCATGAATTTCTTACGTTTTCAGTGACGTATTTTTTTATTTTAGATTAGGGTTACGAATACGTCAAATGAGCTTCAATTTCAGATCGTATCAATCGGCATCCCAAGAGGTTAAGAGAAACATATTTTTCCGCTTGAAATATATTTTAAGTTGTAAAACGTTTGCGTAACACGAGAGCAGTGTTCTGCACCACTAACCGATTGCTTCCACACGATCACATGCATTTATTTTAAAATGTGTCAAACAAGTCAGCTCCGAAACTCATTAACTGTTTAAATCTTAGCAATGCTCAGTTTATTATTGTTGGACGTAATGTTGATGACGCATGTGTGCAGGACGCCGCTGGGCATCACTACCATCATCGTGTCCGGCATCATCATCTCGTCGTTCACGTACCTGATCGTCTGCTTGGACTTCGAGGTGAGCGAGTCGAGGTTGAGGTGACCACATACACAGGGCATTGTTCGCGAGAGCCAGTAGGAAGTAACGTGTCGTTTCGTGTGCAGCACGCGCCGTCGCGCCTGCGCCGCCTGTCGCGCGTCGTGCACAACAACCGCACGCTGTCGCAGATGATGTCCTTCATCGTTGTCACCACCTTCATCATTCAGATCCAGGTTGTCATGGTCAGTGCGCTACCACGCCTTAACATTTACTTCACGCAGCTCGCTTTCTTTATATGTAGGTACATACTTATAAAGCTACAGCAACTCCCAGTTATCTACATGTGTTAAACAGTAAGTTGTCTTATAAACACAAAAATTCTACTAAAACATCTGCCTAGCCTTTTCCCAACCGTGTTGGGATCGGCTTCCGTTTTGACCCGATTCAGCTGATTACCACTGCTTAACATGAAGCGACTGCCTATCTGACCTCCACAACCCACAAGCTCCTTACAATAAAATTAATCGTGTTTCGGAAAATGTGAGTTCGGTATTATGTCTTTCATATAGTGTTACTGATTCATATTCATGAAATACAAAATATGTTAGCATTTTAACATTTTCACTTATTTTATTCAATGCTAAGACTGCTAAGAGGGTATAACTAGTAATGGAGCACATGTGTATATCTATGTCATATATGCGAGAACCGATTGACCAGTGGTGTGAACCACCCAGGTGCAGGGGGTATTCGAGGCGACCGCAAGCTTTGAGAGCAACTCGACGCTGAGCCGCCAGGCCGACTTCCATCACTGCCCGTACGACATGAATGAGGTAACACCAGCCACGGAGTGTCAGAGATAGTATATCGGAGATAGGATGACATTATTCAGATTATACATTCAAAAAGATACAGGACAAACGTAATAAACAGATTAAACACGCATCTTCCATACCATCTCACTCAAACTAGCACACAAAAGTTGAATTGTTATATTATCCATCTCACGAGCATTTAATAAGTATTCCAAGTGAACCTACGTGTGTGTGCTATATTGTCGTCCATAACCATTACAAGATCATCGTTTCAAATAAGTACGTCAGGTGTGTGCGGACAGTAGGTACAACACACACGAGGCTCAGGCCCGCCGGCCCCGCGCCCACGTGCCCGACATACTCTGCCGCCCGCACTGCCGGTTTACAATTGATATATTATATTTGTCATGCCCAGCACTACCTGCAACTGACCCTGTTGGCGATGTTTCTGTGCGCGGTGCACCAGATCCTCATCACCATGGTGAAGCTGGTGCTGCTGACCTTCTCTTGCACGGCCTACGTGGCCATCACCACGCACGAGCACCTGTTCTTCAAGGAACACTTCTATGACTACCTGTAAGTTCTACGTTATGTAATGGCATTACAACCATGTCCTTCCCTAAACAAGTAATAGCTCCATTATAGAGAAGAAATTAACACTTTTTGAACTGCTTTTACGTATCCACTCGTACTTTCGATACTTTATCAATGTACTTCTAAATAAATTGAAGATTGGCAACTCGTCTGTTTTACGCGAATGCCGAAGGACGGTAATTATTGTTATGATTTTAAAGTATCGATCACATGCATCGATTTGTACAGTTTAATTCAATTGAGACTTCTCCTGTACACTGCATTTACTTATTTTTTAATTTATTTTTTTAAAACGTTTATTTCTTCCTCCACAAATTACACTTAATAGTTACAGCTTAAAGATATCATGACAGTATACACAATACATTTCTGGGAGACTGGCACCTAAACTAAGCCGAAGCCTGTATTTTAGGATACCAGGGACTCCCCTTTATATCGTATTATGTGGATATATCGTATCATGAACACCTAAATGATGAGTTTAACAATTTTATTCGTCATTTATCTTGGAAGAAATATAAACTAAAACTAACAGCAACATTAGAGCAAAATACAATAATAATAGCAAATTATTTGTGGAGTGTACTATGGCTAGTGTATGAATGTATGTGCTGTATAACGTGTATGTGTGTGTGTATGTAGTGTTTGACGTGTTCTGTTTTGTATTTTGAAGTTGGTAGTACGTATATTTAATTCACTCACGTTTTAATGATAAGTAGCTCTTCCGTTTTAATGTAGTCTAACTTTAGTAGATGGTTTGTTATTATTAATTTACATTTGGTATTATTATAATTGAAGATCATTAATTCTTTATTTAATTTATTGTACAGTCCAGGTCCACGAAAAGTATAAAATTTTTGCGCAAAGGCTGTCTTAAATTTTGTTGTAGTGCATATAGAATATTGCCTCCAAGTATTTAATTTGGAATGATCAAAAGAGATTTCATCTGAGTGCTGTCCTAGTATAGTGAAGAGGATATAAATTTGCTTAACCGTCAGAACCTTAGCTTCCTGATATAGAGTTGTTGTGGGGTAAAGATGTGGTTTACGAAAGGCGACTTTCAAAATAAGCCTCTGGGCTGTCTCCAATTGTAGCATTTTAGATTTAGCAGACCCTCCCCAACTTATTATACAATATGTCAGAATAGATTGAACAAGGGCGACATATACCATTTTTAATATTTTACAGTCAGCTATTTGGTTGAGTTGTTTGAAAATGTATGTAAGTTTACGCACTTTTTTAGACAGATTGTTAATGGGTTCATTAAATGACAGTCTTTTATCGATGGTTACACCCAAATAACGAATACTTTCAGTGGGTTGTATCATTGAGTAGCTGCATTGACTCAGAGGGGGGAATGAACATTGATGCACATTAAGGAAGATTTATTTCTCATTGCATTGCCTGTGTCTCTAATTTCGAAAGGAATATATTTCGTTTTATCTGCGTTAAGTGTAAGCGAGTTAGAGGCAAGCCAGTGGCATACCGTATTCAGGCCTGATTGAGCTATGGCATAGGTTTCCTCCCAAGAGTCACCAGTAAAAGTAAGAGTTGTGTCATCTGCTTACGAAATTATTTTACAGTTTTGCAATTTAAGTTGACACAGTTCATTAATGTAACATAGGAACAAAGTGAGGCCAAGGATACTACCCTGAGGCACTCCATGTGTAATAGGCAGGTTGTTGCTCAGATAATCCCTAATCTTTACTCTCCGAGTGCGACCAGACAAGTAGTTACTTAGTAATTTTAATTCATGTCCCCGTATTCTCATATCATTCAATTTGCAAATAAGGGTGGGGATAGAGACTGTGTCAAAAGCTTTGGCCAGGTCGAGAAAGATTGTGAGACATTTCTTGCTTTCATCGATGGAGTATAATGATATGATAACTTTGCATGTTTCTAAACTTGCCATCATAAGAAAATACTCTAGGTAAAATAATAAATTGGAACGGTTACCCCCGCAGACACCGGTGCGGCCTGGACTGGAACCAACAATGGACCAACATCGTGATCGCCCTGGGCGCGACGGTGGCGCTGCTGCTGCACTCGCACCAGACCGAGAGCACCTACCGACTGGACTTCATCTGGAAACTGCAGGCCAACGGTGCGCAGTCTTGTCAGTGCGTCATGCGTACGGGATTCGCACCCCGCTGAGAGGCGTATTGGATGCCACCAGAGATATGACTGAATAGTAACACGATTCATCTGTCAACTGGTACAAACTGTATTGGTTCCTACTTCAAAAGATCAATCGAGACAATCTCCAAGCCTGATGTTACACGAATTCATAGTTAATTTCCTTTATTATTCATGATTAGTTGGAAAGTAATCAAGACCTAAAGATATTTTACCTTTTTGCGTATCATTGTTATTGCAATACAGATAGGAAGGGTTCACGCCAGTAACTTCCCAACAAGCAAAATCAGTATTTAAAATGATCTACAAGACTACTTTTATTTTCACTTATAAGAAACTTGTAGCGTGCTACAAAGCTGGATTTGGGCGCAGTTATAGGATCGGTTATTTCTATATCTATCTTATAATCAACTTATAAAATGTTACTAAGTCCTATAACATACTTGACGAAGCGCAATAGCTTCTATAATGATATAACAATACACAATTACAAGTACAAATTGTAATTGCTTTTGTTAGTATCTGACATAAATATTTTACTGAAGTATTTTTTTTTTTATTTGGATAAACGTAAGTAAAACTACTATTACTACTATTTTGTATTATTGTAAAACATAACTAATAATACATTTAAAATATAGTGTGTCAACCCGTGGGGAAGTCATATTTACTGTAAATGTGTATCGAAATATAGTTAATTTCACAATGCCCTCCAAAAATAACACATTAGTATATTATTGTGAATAAATTATTTCATCAATTTCTTATGAATATTCGCCATGTTTTAAAATTGCTCTTCATAAGTACTTTATAGAACCATTGTAGGTAAATTAGTACTTGTAGCAGTTTCCGTCCAGATAACTCACCTCCATTTTAAAACAAATTAGGGTTCCCTTGAAGTCTGCCGGCTAAAGATTTTTTTTTCTTGTGGAACCCTCATAGTTTCGCCATGTCCGTTTGTCTGTCTGTCAATAGCTTAGAAATGCTTGATACTAGAAAGCTGAAATTTAGTATGGGTATGTACCTATATTGATCACGCCGACAAAGTAGTAAAATAAAATTAAGAAAAAAATTTTTCTTAGGTAGCTCCCATACAATAAAGTGGCGATGAATATTTTTTTGAGTGTGGTCCTTCAAAAATAAAGCAGGTGTGTGAAGACTATTTTTCGATTTAGGGATCCATTTGCAAAATATCTAGCTTTAAAGTACAATTTTTAGTTCGATACGAGCATCTATAAAGTACTCTTTAACTTTTGAATGGCTGTCCCTAAAGATTAGAAAAAAAATCACGAACGTAGTACATGTAATGAACTTACCAAGAAAAACTATCACGGCTAAGTAGGCTTAACCGGTTCCAGAGTTATAGTCGACCAACTAAAACGTACTACGGAACCCTACTGCGCGTGACCCGACACGCACTTGGCCGGTTTTTTTTAAGATTTAATCAACAAGATGGTCGTATGGTATTTCTTGATGTCGACTATTTTTGACAATTTGATCTTATAGCGCTCTTTTTAAGTACTATTAGATTTGAAAGAGTCTCGAGAAAGACTATGACGACACAAACTTGTAATCGTTTCAGCTAAGTATGTTATAATATCATTTTCTCTCACAAAGTGCTACTATAGAATCAAAATATTATTCAGGATTATTTAGTCTTACTGAAAACAATTATAGAAGACTTATTCCTAAAAGTGTCCTAAAAGATAATCTTGGAGTTAACTAAAAGACTGAGATATAAAGGCAACTCTTGAGGATATGTATGCTTGTGAAATGCTATTACTAGTAAAAAAATCCTATAAATGTTATAGACGTCACTCTTGTAGCGAACTGTAAGATCGAGATATAAAAACGAATGAACTTGAGTATGTTAAGGCTTGGCAAATACTATTATAAGTTAAAAGGTCTACCGCAATGCCTTTACAGGAACGTTATTAGTATTGACAGACTTATAATCTTTCTTATAGGATTACTTTGCTTGTTGGGTTATAAAAGACTGCGTTCCACGACAGAAAACCAAAATAATTTCACGCAGTAGTCCATCCCCTTTATGTCTGTGTATAAGTCCGCGTACGTAACTGATCGTCAGCATCAGTAGGCACAGTAGTTAATAGCGCGCTGTGTGTTGCGGTGCAGACGAGAAGGAGGAGATGGAGCACCTGGAGGCGTACAACCGCAAGCTGCTGGCCAACATCCTGCCCGAGCACGTGGCGCAGCACTTCCTCTGCAGCGACAAGAACATCGACGTGAGCACTGCACTTTGTAACCAAACATTGTCTCGTTCCCCCGTAACGCTCTTAAAGACACGAGCCTTCATTTTGAGACTTTAACGCCTGGCCACACGGTACGAATGGAGTCTTGTACTGTACTGTACTGGTATTATATGCCAAATATATCCTCCTTCCGCATTCAGCTAGCACTTGGCGCTGTTTGTAAGCTCTAAATTTTACAAAGTGTAAGTCTATGTGTAAAAAAGTGTAAGCAAACGTATGTTTTTGGTTTCCAGGAGCTGTACCACGAGCAGTGCGAGTCAGTGTGCGTGATGTTCGCGTCCATCCCCAACTTTTCGGAGTTCTACGTAGAGCTGGAGGGCAACAACGAGGGCGTGGAGTGCTTGCGCCTCCTCAACGAGATCATCGCTGATTTCGACGAGATCCTCGCTGAGGATCAGTTCAAGTACATCGAGAAGATCAAGAGCACTGGCGCCACTTACATGGCCGCCTCGGGTATGATCCACACTTTATATCCATGTTTGTTCCTACGCCACAGGTTTCAGAGGTTATGGACTAAACTACAATAAAAAAAAATATTTTAAATAACAAAGTTAAGCTTTATTTCTTCACACTATCTATACTATTTACCAAAAGGTCTAAAGAGATAATCTCACACACTATGCAAGGGACACATTCCCTTATTAGCCTGTTTCACATATAGGTTTATTAAAATAATTCAATATAAAAAAACCGGCCAAGTGCGTGTCGGGCCACGCGCAATAGGGTTCCGTAATACATTCTAGTTGGTGAACTATAAATCGGTAACCGGTGTGGTTTTTACCAATTTGATTCAGAATCCTAGTAAATGCATGCTCTGACTGTCTGATTCATGAACGAATAGTATAAAATGTTGGAAAATATATTTCCAGGCTTAACAGCTGCCACCCGCGATTTGCGCGGCTTCCGCCACGTGACCGCGATGGCGGACTATGCGCTGCGTCTGCGCGAACAGCTGCAGTATGTCAACGAGCACTCATTCAACAGCTTCCGCATCCGCATTGGTAAGAGCCCGCGCTGGCCGAGCGGCGCGTCGCACGTCGCCTGGCCCTCTCGGCCGCTGACCGTCGCCACCGAGCCTCCGCGCGCCGCGACTCTCAGCTGTCTCGGAGAATCTTACTAGCCATGAATATTGGGCGGTCACTTCATTTTTCCTATTATTTTAAATCCAAATGGTGTCCATTTCTGCCCAAATTGTGCTAAAATGTGGCGACGCGCCGACGCGCCGACCAAACGGTACGAAGGTAAGACTGACGCGATTTGTCTTGAATGCGAATTCTAATCTCTTGAAGGCGCATATTTTGCTTTTGCGACTTTTGCGAAAATAGTACTTAACTGAAAAATAAGTGAGGAACAGGGAACATGTAATTGTGCAGGCATCAACATCGGGCCCGTGGTCGCCGGCGTGATCGGCGCTCGCAAGCCTCAGTATGACATCTGGGGCAACGCCGTCAACGTGGCGTCTCGCATGGACTCCACTGGACTGCTGGACCATATCCAGGTGTGAACTCTCAAACGCTCGTGTATTTCCTTGAATGTAATGTGATCCGCCTTGCCTTCTTATCCCTACTGCGATTGCAAATGTAATTACTTATCTGACTTTCGTACAAAAGCAAGTACTCAATTTGATCTGTCTGCGAGTGTGACGTGGTACCACAGTATTGTTATGTTCGATATATGTGATACATGACGCTTGCGCGCCAGCGACGGCGAAGTGCATGGTGGCGAGTGCGGGGCTACTGGGTGGCTACTGTTGGGCGGCTGATGTTGAGGGGTGCGATGCGCAGGTGACGGAGGAGGTGTATGAGATCCTGTCGACGCGCGGCTACCGGCTGCGCTGCCGCGGCATGATCGACGTCAAGGGCAAGGGCAACATGGTCACCTTCTTCCTGGAGGGCGTCGGCGACACCGCCATGCCTGGCTCCCGCGACATCTACAACGTAAGCAGCTTACCGCATTTATTTACATAGTTTCTAAGGTTCCGGAACGGGTTCCCTCTATCTCACAAAATCTTGATGCTCTGAAATTTATTTGGCATAGCACACTTGGCATAATCTTCTTCAAGCGAACATTTTTAAAGCACATAAATAATTCGCTTTTAATTATTTCTGGAATTAAATACCTATGCCTAGCCGATATAGCCTATGTTACTCAGTAAAGATGAAGCATTCTAACAGTGAAATAATTTTTAAAATCTGTCGAGTAGTTTTTGAGTTAAATCGTAACAAACAAACAAATTTATATAATATTAGTTTAGATTTAATATAATTATTATTTGGCCAAACCTTTGGGAAATTTAAAGTTCTGCATAATTTCGTTCAGCATAACGATTAGGTATTTAGTACAGTTTCACTTAACATGCTATGAAGATGACAGAATTTCAATTTCACTCCCGACCTCTAAAACGCAATAAAATATATTTAATTTCTGCTGAAACGCTGCTCTAGGAGTCAAAACATCTCACACTGCACAGATATGTACATATCGCTAGTGTATCCTACTGATCGTATACTACTACCTACTTATTATATAACGTATTATATTGAAACGACAACATAAATGTTTCAGAACCCACAGCCATCAACCTCCGGCACCAGCCAGGATAGCAACAATCAGGACAGCGCATGCCGCCCGGAGCACCGCCCTCTAGAGACCCTCTCGGAGGGACACACTGATGAGGACGGGGGCCCATCCCCCCGGGCGTCCATCCCGAGAGGTAAGGAGGTTGCCAGTTAAAAATTTAATAAAGGAGATGTTTTTTTTCGGCCCGACATGTACCGAAGTACAAATTACTTTTAAGATTCCTTGCAATAAGTATTTAAAATCCTATAATATTCGGTAGATTAAGAAATAAAAGATTATAAAAAAGCACTAGCTCGCATAGTAACGGCATTCAAAAAAACGTTCATGACAGCATTGACGGTTGTCAAACTATTGCTTCTGTCAAAATATTATTACTTAAAAACGAAAACAAAATAATAAACAGTATAATATATTTTTTAGGTTTTGGTACGTTTATAAAATTAAGTAGAAACGTATCATCGGAGAAATGAATCACGAGATTTTCAAATTAAAATTCATGGGTTACAAGTTTTGGCATCTTTGATCGACAATTTCAGGGGGTACAAATGCATTAATCAATCATTTTTTTCAGAATTAGCGATATTTTTCCTGTATTTTCGTACTTTTAATCTTAAGGTACATTGTTGGACCACAATTATTGTTAGAAAAAAAACAACTCTTTTACGCATAAAATAACGGTTTAAAAAATATTATATAACATCATAATTGCAGGAGATTTATTGCATTACGTTCCGGTGCCTAGCGGTTCTGAACAATGCCGATATGAACTGGAAAATGGTCTACTAAAAGTAAACGTTTTCATATTCTAAGTTATACGTTGCGGCCCTTACTCTAAATTGTTGTTACGAGTAGAATCTGAAGATAACCCTGTAGAATTGAACTATAGTTTGTTCGTAACTTTCTAGACACCGGGTCGGTGAGCCCGAAGCTGCCCAATGGCGGCTCGTCGTCACGCGAGAGCCTGGCGACTGCAGTGCGCGCGCGCGTCCTGCGCCGGCTGGAGAGGCCGCTGTCGCTCGCCGACCAAGCCGGCATGCCCACGCTCGCATCGCTCCTCAACTCCAAGGCGTACTCCACACACTTCGACCAGACCTTCCACATCTGCGAGACGAAGAAGAACTTCTCCCTGAGCGACGTCAAGCACGGCGTGGTGGAGTCACGCAGCAGTGGCGAGATCGAGGCCCTGCTCGAGGGAACAGGCCCGCGGCGCGCCGCCAGCCTCGCCGATTTCCTCTTCCGCCGCAAGCAGACCAAACTCAGCTCTGCAGTAGTCAATGTCATTGAGAACCCGATGACGTCGATGTACGACTACAGCGGCCCGACCTCAGCGGCCGAAGAGTCGCTCCCCGGCTAAGCAGCAACTGACGCACCCGGACGAGACGCCACCCAAACTGACGGGCCACTCAGTGCCGAGCCGGCGCCCGGCGGGGCTGTGTCGGTGATCTCCGCCTGTTGTACTCGAGCGCTGGTGTTTTGTACATTTTATATTTATCGACCGCGAATGAGTACAAAGTCGAGGCTTCACTTGTAGATATAGATAGACACAGTCCCGGCAGTCGTTCATCGGCAAGGAGTTGGTCTTATTGTCATGATAATGGTATTTGAGGAAGATTTCATTGTTTTCTCTTTGGCTAATGTCTATCAAGTAAGTTGCCTTATTTGATGATTTCTGATGGGGTCTAAGTCAACGTGTGGTTTTATTAAGCAGTAATTCAATCATTTTATTATAAAAAAAAGCGCTTTTCAATTTGAATGCCGGCATTGATTGTGAAAGTAATGTGTCGACGACACATTGATTGTGAGAGCGAATTCTATAGTATACGTGCCAGTCTCTTTTTGGTCGATGCGTTGATTAGTGACCATCTATGCCATACCGAGATATCTCTCCGTGCCTGGAAAGCACGTGAAGCTGTTGTCCTGCTGTCATTTATAGATCTTTGATAGTCGTTGGGTAGTCAGAAGCCAGAAAGTCCGAGAACCTGTGTTACCAAGCGATCGTGATTCCTGGTGATCGGGTTGTTAAGGTCTGATGGGGGACTTCCGGTCAAACTGTAAGCAGAGCCTAACATAGTTGAAGAAACGCTAGACAGATGATGAATACTCTTAGAATAAAAGTACACATTGTATGTAGCAAATCATTGATGGAATTTTACAACTGTAGGTATTATAAAATGTCATAGTTGAGTAGCGAGTCTGAGAGCAACCAAGACACCGACCTCAATGATCATTGTTAAGGCGATATTCCGTACTGACGATGTGTTCCCGGACATAACCCCACCATTAAGACTGAATGACGGTGCACAGATGCGCCCCAGGCGCACGCGGCCCGCGGCCCGCCGCGCCCTCGGCGCCGCCCCCGGCCCGCTTCATAACACGTTACCACTGACAAGCCGATCCTTCGGCCGTTATCACAATATAACCTGACATCCTCTCACGGACGCGCGTTTGAGAGTTACTGGACATTGAATGAACCAAAGCACAGCAGGAACCGTCGACCGGACCCAAGCCGAAGCAGCACTTACGAATTTATGGGTATTATAGTAGGAGTGAGGCGTACCGGACGCGGTTCCCAAGGTTGTGACCTTGCTCACCGCTCTGCGTGTTCCGCAGAGTGTGTTACTCCTAAGCGCATAGTTAAGCATTGCGGTTGTGTACATAGTAGCTAGGCGAGTTGGGACATCCCTGGCAAGTTTGTCAGCAACTTACAGTTTTGTCGTTGTTCTCATTAAATTATACTTACACCGATAATCTGGTTTAGTAGATTAACTTGTATTGCAACCTTCAGTGAAGCTGTCATCTTTTATGAATTTGAATAAGGTGCTGTACCCAGGACCCCGACTGTACCCAACGAGCTGCGCGCGCGGGTCGGCGTCGTACGGCTTCCACTGCGGTGTGAGATCAGCAACAGTTCACACGCGACTCGCGCCCGCTGACTCACTGGGTATATTCAATATTTGCCCTAATCCTGTGTTTCGCAGTCACCTTATACTTAGCACTACAATGTAGGTAACTTTAATCAAGTATCGAGCTTATAGTAACTCCTAGAGGTAAGACGTGGTGTTGCTGAGAGTTAGCCCGAGCAGTCTCCGGCGCCGACGTCTTGGACACTAAGCTTTAATACACTGCGCTACTTTCGGCGGACGGAGAGCTACAGTCAAAACGTGTCGTTCTGTCAGGCGACTATAGATATTCCAATCAAAGATTTGGTGCTTTTGGAGGTTAAGACTTAAAGTTTGTAACCTAAAGGGGTGAAACCTTTTAAATTGACTTTATATAAGCATGGTGTTATGAAGGCTCTGCAGTCCCAAGGCATTGTGTCGGCCACCCCAGCCGTACCAACTATTAATCTCAATGATTTTAAGTACTGATTAAATATATTCATGTAGATACATTAGGTTTTAATGTGTTTTTAAGATTGATATTAAGTCCTGGATACAGGACTCTGGTATTTTACATGAGATACTGATGTGTAGTACCAAAAAGTTTAGTTAGGGCCAGCCCCCGCCCATCGCCTCGCCCCCGCGTATCTCCCGCAGCAGACCTCCACTTGGAGTCCAGCCCTCGCGCGGGACTGGCTGAGTGTGGAGGGCAAGGCGATCTATCGTTACGGGTAATATTTTTATCACTACCAAAAATAGTAGCCAAATATATCAGAGTATACGAATACTGTTTTTATCATTATTAAAGTAATATGTATAGAAAAATTTGAGGCACAAGTTTATAGTAGTTGTCGATTCGTTGGGCCGGTACACCGCTAACGGTGATGGCGCCGTCAGTTGCACAGCTGGCTCATTTGGACCGCTCGGTAATGGATGCGTATTGCGTGTTAGTTCAGCTGATGTCAGTAGCGATGGATCTCCGTCAGTTGCAATGCTGGTACATTTGGAATGTCTTGGTAAAGGTTGCGTATCCGAGTGATAACTGGCTCACACAGCTTGTACAGAGTTGGCTTCCCGTCAGTTGCAGACCGCTGGCCCTTTCGAACGTGTCGGTAAAGGTTGCGTCGTGTGTGGTTCACGCTGGAGTCGTAGGTGGAGTGACAGGTAGCAGTGGTGTACCGGAGCGCGCGAACACGCATGTGTGTCGGTCTGCTTACATCGATGTGTGTAGTTCCCTCCGTTCGTATGCAGCAGACCAGCGCGGGTGTCACGCCGCGCCTGCATCCCTTCCTAGCTATAGTGTCATCATATCTCTGCAAGAGGGCAGAGTGCCCTTCCAGCCCCCCCGCCTATCCCACCTGTTATGTGCATACTAACTCTCACCGACCAAGCTCCGGGTCCAAGCCATATTATACTTACTGCAATGTTTTCATATAACCTAACAGTTTTAATATACAACTCTGTATTTTAGTTTAACTTGTAGCACCTGTATGCAGTAAGAATATAGTATGCAACAAGAAGTTGCGCGAGGAACACTGGATCTGGCACGCGTCGTAGGTGCGGTAGCGCACAGCTTGGGTGCAGTCGCTCCCCGCCCGCGCGCCAGGCTGCAGGCTGTACTACAGTACAGTGTATAATGTACATGATCAGTGGTCACAGGTCAAGTCGTCTCTCGCACACTCTTCGCTCGTCGCTGTAGGAGCAGCATAGTCGTACACACACACCCGCACTATGTGCCTGTATGCAGTAGGTGTTAGTCCTTAGCAGTGTCATGTCTTCGAGCACTCGTTGATATGACCTTGATTTACTGTGATGAAACGAAATTATTTAAAAAATAAGATAACGTTTTCAATTGAAATTCTAGCAACGATCATTTAAAAGGGCCCATTGTGTTATTACCACTGTTGTACTATAATGTAATAAGTGTATTATAAGTTTTTGGCTATTTACAAGTGAGATCATTAATATTTTGGGCTTACTATTCCGAACCCTAATTCTCTTCGTATGTATAATTCGGAAAGGACAAAATTTAAGGTATTTTTGATGTCGTATACCTATTTAGTATTAATATATACTTAATTAAAGATTAGACGATTGTGCCAAGCGCGACCGACGTGTCACTTGTTACTATTACACTTGCACTTGCTTCCACGACCCGCCCGACTACGCACCCACAACTAATATTGAATTTGGTGAATTTAAGATAAGATTATTTAATGTAAGGAAACGTATTATATGACCAAATTATTGTTTACTTATATATAGAATGTATATGTATAAGTTGAACCGCCCAGGCTAGTTCACACCACCGCCGCCGCCTCGCGTCATTGGACTTGATCTAGCCGCGATATATTGTGTCATGACCTACACAGCTACAAGTATCATAATATGAATGTCATTCGAGTATACCTGCCCATGACGCCTCTGACGCCGCTGGCGTCCCTGACGGCCCTGAGGCCCCTGGCGGCGGTGTGGTGAACTGACAGCGCGCGGTCGGCGACCCGGCGACCCGGCCGGCTACGCATATCACTGCTTAGTTGTGTACGTGTATTAGTTTTAGTAGTTCCTGTACGGTACGTTTCCTCATCTGCAATACTTTGTCAAAGTGGTAATACTCATAAGCAGTAAAGACGACCACACCCCCATGCCCGCCCCCGCTGACTCCCGCGCCCCTCACACGCGCTGCCACAATGCTCATGTCGCTCATTAAGCAGATCAATGACATCAATGCAAAAGCATCAATCTTTATATGGACTTCTAGTAATGTTCCCAACAATAATTCACCATTATGTAATAAAGTTGTATAACCTTTATGTATGAACTGTATTCTTAACTAAGAACTTAACTTTCGTAAAAAGTGCAAAATGTTTGATGACGTTGTTCTGCTAGTTGAGTGATGTCGCGCGGCGTCGCGTATTGGCAATCTGTTCACTTAGTCAAACACTCTGTAGTTCGGCTTAGATCTGACTAAATACATTTGCATTTGCAAGTTATTACTGAAGATATATCCCGATACCAACACGATAGTTACTGGTAATGTTGGTGTTTGTGTGTTAGTGAATGGTTTTCCAACTTGTACAACCCGAGTGAACACAAGACTAGGGCCCTACGCTCTGTGACCGCATGAACGTTGTGTCAGCGAATAGATTCCAGATACCCGACTGCCATTGCGTGCTATCCGATTCAGAGTGGTTGGCTCTTTACTACATCGGACTATTTATTTTCTCGGATTTGGATCAAAAGCAGTGCGAGTCTAGTTAGGCTTTCATCGTAAAATCTACGAAGTAGATCATAATTAGGTAAATAATTGTAATGTTATTTGGATTCTTCTCGAATAAGTTTCTGTGCGTGTTGATTTGTCTACTGGCGTGGCGTCGTACATACGCAAGTATTCAAGTATTTACAAAAGACCTGCTTGAAGTAGCGTCACCGCGCGGCATGACTTCGCTGGCGGGTCGTTCTCCCGCGGAACTGAGTATTTGCGGCGAAACGCGATTATACATATTGATAATTATAAAGAATGAAATATAATTTACAAACTTGAATGAACCGCAGTGCCCGGCCGGTAGAACAGCTGCCGTTGTGCCTCCCTGCCAGGCGAGAACACCTGAACGCCGAGACCTATTTCGTGGGTAGAGATCCAACTTCCCCAGCGCGTAACGTCCAGCTCTAGCCTAGCCCAGCCTAGCCCAGCGCGGCCCACACTGGTGCGGGTACGATTGCGCCAGTGCGTCACACGATGCATGTGTTCTTCTCTTTATAGAATACTGTTTAAAACATATTGGCGTCGTGTCTATTAGTAGCATACGATATACCTACTTATTATATAGATACCAATTTCCAAAGACTCAATTGTGTGTTACATTGATTTGTGTTAGTTACCTATTTATACGTACATGGTGGCGCGCCGACGTGCCCTGGCTGCCGTCGGCCGCCGCAGGCCTAACCTCGAGCCGAACAAACATCACAGTATACAACGACCACGTGCTACTTACGTGTAGCAGAACACATTCTGTCACATTCATACGAAACGTTCAATTTCTTCATAAACATGTTATTTTATTACAACGTTAGTAACTACCTACATGTCATGTATTTACCTACCCATTTAACATATTTTATGTGTTCAAAAAATGATCAGGTTAGTCTTAAGAATGATATTACCTGCTACAGGTAGGTAGTAGGTATTTTTATATCAAGATTTAATGTGAACGTATTTAGGCCCAAGTTCACCGACAAGATAAAGGTTCCATCAACTGAAAACAGGTATTTAGGTACCTACTATAAATTTAAACTTCTATCATACGTGATACGATGGAAAACCTATCATTTGTGTTTTTTGTTCTAAAACGGTCAATTACCGAGCCGGGGATGAACAAGAAGTTGACAACACGAAATTTCCCGCTTCGTGATTAAAAAACATTTGTATTGAACTGCCCGATTAGGTAACCATGTGTCGGTGAAGTTGGCCCTTAGGCCCAAGTTCACCGACAGATGGTTACGTAATCGGCCCGTTAAACAAAAACGTTTTTTAACCAGGAAGCTGGAATTTTCGTGTTACCCACTTTTAGTTCAACCCTGGTTTGGTAATCGACTGTTTCCGAAATAAAAATCTCTAATAATACGTTACCCATCGAAATTTGGAAGTTTGAATTTATGGTAAACAGCTGTTTTAAGTTAATCGGACCGTTATCTCGTCGGTGAACTTGGGCCTGAGTGTCTGCTAGCCGTAACCGGGCAGTCGGGCTGTGCATGGATCATAACCGCGGGTAAACGTACTTAGGTCCAAGTTCACCGACGAGATAACAGTCCGATTTACTTAAAACAGCTGTTTACCATAAATTCAAACTTCCAACTTTCGATGAGTAACGTATTATTAGAGATTTTTTATTCCTGAAACGGTCGTTTACCAAACCAGAGTTGGACTAGAAGTGGGTAACACGAAAATTACAGCTTCCTGATTAAAAAAGTTTTTGTTTAACGGGCCGATTACGTAACCATTTGTCGGTGAACTTGGCCCTGAGTTGTTGTATATTGTGACCGCCTTGTTTAACGTACTTACATACCTCATATTGTTACTAATAATGATTTAGTGGTTACATTCTACTTTAATCGGCTACTGTCTAGGAATTGGCATTCCATGTAAGCCGCTCGTTAAATCTGGGTAGTAGAAACATGATTGCAATATCGATATTGTTATAAGCAATCTCGCTGGACTGGAAACATGTGGAACGGCACGTCCAACAACGAGCAGCAGTATACTATTAAAAGTAGATTGGCACACTAATCTCTCGATAATTTATTATTATATTTTATAACGGCACTAAAATGGACGACTCGCGACATTGAGTGATAACAGTAGCAAAGTGAAGTTGTATGGAACTCCCACCGGTCAGATAGCCTTTACATAATGCATTATAACCATGCATTCAATCATAAGCGGTAGAAATAAATGACTACCTAACCTGAATTTAAAAATTGAGTTGTGACAAGGATTTCAGGATGTAAACTACTAATATCACTCAATTCGTGGAGCACTCCTGACGTGGAAGGCGACTGAAAGGCTCGCTAGCAACCAGTACTGCGACTGACAGGCGCCGTGTCACTGACCTAGCAAGACGCAGACGTCCCAGGTGTTAGCAGCAGCCGCGTACTCGTGAAGAGCGAGCGGTTCGGTCGCCGTTGCTACTCTGTAAATTATTGTAACTAAAGGTATCTGTAACGTTTCGATTTTATAAATAGTTGTACTTATCACTGTTTCCTTACGTTATATTTGTAATAAATGGTGTTATGTGTAATGATGTTGTGTTGTTTTTTATTTCGTTTCACATTTAATTCCTGATCTCTATCTATCTTTAAATGCTTTACTTACGTGATTGATGCGTGAGGAGTTGTATGTAAACCGCTGTAAGCGCGACCCTCCTGATGTTATGGCAACTACTACGGGGCGCGGGTCAATCGACATCGCAAGATCTAATTAGTTTATCTTAATAAGATTTAACAAACTTCAAAACATACCTCTCATAGAAATGGTATTTCATAATCTGTCTGTCTGTCTTTCCGCGGTATAGCTCACAGGTTTTTAGTACCTAGGTACTAGAAAGCTGAAATTTTCTTAGAGATTATGCCGACAAAGTGGAAAATAAAAATTTGAAAAATAATTTAAGATTTGTGATGTGTAAAAACCAATTTTCGGTTAAGAGAGACAGCCATTTACGACAAATCTAGCTTACCTTTTTTGTTCGATACAAGCTCATCCCCCCTTTAACTCTAGATATATGAAAAAAATAATCCCAGATGTAGCATATATATTTAACGTTGACAAAAAAAGGAAAACTATCACGGTTAAGTAAGTAGGCTTTACCGGTTCGGATTTCGGAACCCTATTGCGGGAGGCCAGCCACGCACCTGGGCGGTTTATTTTAAGATCATATTAGACGAGATGAAAGATCTTGGCAGTGGTGGTCATAATTATTGTTCCTGCTGATGATAGGTTTAACGAATTAAACACCGAGCGACAATAGATGTAGTTTAATATAGATTTTCATACAACCGCGGGAAAAACAGGTGACTTGACAATTATACTTTTTTATAAAGAACAACATCAATGCTGCCAACATGAAAAAGAAATATAAGTAGTATGACTAAATATTGAAACTCCTTGTGAGCAACAAGGAGTTTATAAAATGTATATCTACAAACTATTCAATTATATGAGAAATAAGAACAATACAATATTAGATAAAGAATTAATGATCATAGTGACGTCACTGCTTTCGCTGGTCCGAGTTGGTAATTGCGTGCGCTTGTAACAATCACGGCGATGTAAAACAATACCCATAGTGGAGTGCCTGGAGCATTCAAAACCGTAAAACCTCGGATTAGAGTTACAGTGAATGAATTAATATGATCGATGTGGGATATTGTTTTTAAACTATAAATTGCAATGTTTACCCAATTTTTTTTTGTGCACTCCATTGTTTCATTGTTTAAACAAATTATTATGAAAAATTAATGTTTGACCGTATATATCACTTTAAACAGTATTTTTTATTTATTTATATGTTAAATCTTACCTGAGTAGACATATAGGAACATTTTTCAAAGATACCTGTGTATAAAAATAGCAGTAGGGATCTCGAACAGGTAGATTTCTGGAGCCCACAAGAATAACTTCTTCTACGGCCACATGCCTAGATAATATTTACACAGATTTTATACCTAGCCACAAAGAAATTATAAATTTACTAGACTCTGATCATTGTGGACAGTTGATCACCATACATAATGTTGTAGAATAGTTAAAATAACTAAATAAATTGTAAGGTATTAAGTTTGTGACATCTTTATTTTTCAATTTATATTGACAACATACCTACTTCACAGTACAGAGTGTTGTTCCATGTAGATAAATTCAAAATACTTAAGGCATCATAAACTGCCAGTATTACAACACGCCCCCTTAATCTACATTGTAACAACAAATAAGAAAAAACAATAAATAATAACACAAATAGAAAAACTTAATTCAAAAAACCTAAACTACTTAAACATCTCTTAAATTTAACTTTCTGCAGAGGTTTAGTAAAAACATCTGCAGGTAAATGTGTAGTCGACATAAAATTAAGTTTAATAGTGTTATCAGATATTTTTTCTCTGATATAATGATATTTGGTATCAATGTGTTTTGTCCGACCGTGATGGATAGGGTTCAATGCAATATTTTGTGCACTCTGACTGTCTTCCGATAAAACTACAACGTCTAACAAACCACTCACCTCAAACAGAAAACGTCTCAGAAATACAGCCTCTTTGCTTGCCGAACACAGGGCCATGTACTCCGCCTCCGTTGAAGAAAGGGCCACAGTGGGTTGCTTTTTGGATTCCCATGAAATCGGGCCACCGCCAAACAAGAACAAAAAACCTGTGTAGGAACGCCGATCTTTAATATCATTTGCCCAATCGGCATCTACAGAACCTAGCAAATAACTTCCAGTTTTCTTATACCTAATAGCAAAATGGATTGTACCTTTTAGGTATCTTAGAATTCTTTTAGCTGCCAACCAGTGAACCTTTGTAGGTTTTGAGTTCCACTGGCTTAAATATGATACTGCAAACGATATATCAGGTCTTGTATTTATAGCCACGAACAACAAACAACCTATCAACGTTTGATATTCATTTTGATCACACAATTCAGTAGAATCTTCAAGTTTCTTTACCAACGGAATATCTGCAGGTTTACAATCATGTAAATTGTACCTTTTAAGTAAATTATTGATGTAACTGCGTTGCGATAAGCAAACTTCTCCATTTTCTACTGAAATATTCATTCCTAAATAGTATTTTAGTAATCCCAAATTTTTTAGTTCAAAATATCTTTCCATGTCTGACTTGACAGAGTCGAAGTGACTGACATCTTTATAAAATAAAATAATGTCATCGACAAAACATGCCAGTATGACGGTTTCATTACCAAACTTTTTGGTGTATACACAAGGCTCAGAAGGAGTTCGAATAAAACCTATGGAAATCAATGTTTCATTTAGCTTGATATTCCACGATCTTGGGGCCTGTTTCAGGCCATACAACGACTTCTTCAGTAGACACACCTTATTTTCTTGACCTTTGCTGACAAAACCTTGCGGCTGCTCCATATACACTTCCTCTTCCAGAACACCGTTGAGGAAAGCTGTATCCACATCAAGATGATGCATTTTCAAATCATATTCAGCTGCTAGGGCGAACAAAGTACGCAGTGAAGAGTTTCTAACAACGGGTGAAAAAGTTTCTTTGCCACTAACCTGGCCTTGTACCTTATGACATTGCCATTGGCATCTCTCTTCATCTTATACACCCACTTACAAGGAACAATTCTTTTATTTGGTCGATTTACAAGAACCCAAGTCTCTTTTGATTTTAAAGACTGAAACTCTTCTTCCATAGCCGAAATCCATTTACTGCTGTCGTCGGAATTTATTGCTTCTGCATAAGTCTTAGGATCATCCAAAATGGCTTCAAGTGATTCTGCTACCCAAGAATCAAAATTTAGATAGTTAGGCTTACTTCTCACACGTTGTGGATATCTTCTAATATCACTTTCACCTTCAGCTTCACGATCCATTGTAGATACATCGGGTGCTTCAAAGGCTTCGACATACTCTTCATCTGAAGTAGAAGAAACAATAGGTACAGAGGGTACCTGATCAGAAGTTCCCACTTCTCTGTGAGAATTAGTATAATCACTTGGTTGAGCATCATCGGAAGTTAAGACCAAAGGAACTAAATTATCATCTTCCTTTTTTATTTTCAAGTCAGTAAAACAATCCTCAAAAAATGTAATATCTCTCGCCTTGATCAATCTTCTAGGATTTTGACATTCGCGAAGAAGATAACTGTGTGGATCTTCTGTATATCCAACAAAAATATGTTGAGTTGCTTTGACTTCTAGCTTGGTACGTAACTGTGTAGGCACATGTACAAGTGCTCGACACCCAAAAACTTTCAAATGACTGAGGTCAGGTTTCTTATCGTACCACATCTCAAATGATGTTATTCCATCCAAGGCACGATGAGGAGACCTATTTTTCAGATAAACTGAACATTCAACAGCATCTTGCCAGTACGCCTTCGGCAGTGAAGATTGAGAAAGTAAGGCACGAGCCTTTTCCATGACAGAGCGACCTGTTCTTTCTGCTACTCCATTTTGCTGTTGACAATATGGTACAATAGTTTGATGAACAATACCTCTAGAAGACAAATAATCAGAGAGAGTCTTATTCACAAATTCTGTACCATTATCAGTACGTAAAGTTTTTACCTGCTTCCTAGTCTGTCTTTCAACCAAAGCTATAAAATCACAAATCTTACGTTTTACTTCAGCCTTTGTTTTAACAAAATAAATAAAAACAAATCTCGAAAAATCATCAATAAGGTATAAAACGTAATCATTGCCTTGAAAAGAGGTTGTAGACATTGGACCGCTCAAGTCACAATGTATTAATTCTAAAATTGACGTAGCTTTCTTGTACAAAAGTGGTCTAAAAGGTTTCCTAGCTTGTTTACCTTCTATACACGCAACACAAGGTTCCTTATCGACATCTCCAAGAGTAATACCTGTAGCAAGACCATCTACCAATTTACTCATACCTATTCGACACAAGTGTCCTAAACGCCTATGCCATAGCTTATACTGAGAGACGTCAAAGTGCACATCAAACGCTGATTGATTCTTAGGCATGCTAGTACAGTTTAGATAATAGTTTAGTGAATAGGTTACTTCTAGGTAAGCGTGCTTCATCGTCGACCACATCGTCGCTTACCATCAGGTGAGATAGTGGTCAAACGCGAACCTATCAAGAATAAAAAAAAAAAAAAAAAAAAAAAAAAGATAGTACAATCCATCACAATCAGATGCACAAAGTACCGGAACACCTGTACAAGAAAAATCAATATTATTATAAAATTTACAACCATTTTTGTTAAAAACTACAGTTAATTCTTTTTGAACAGCCTTTTTAACAGAGAGTAAACTAGTTTTTAAATTCGGTACAAAAACTACATCTTTAATAACTTTAACAGTTTGTAGATCAGTCAAAATAGAAACATCACCAATACACTCACTCTGTAGCTTATCACCATTTGCGATAGTTACCTCACCAGTGGTAAAAGGTTTTATATTGTCCATCCAATCCAACCTTGAACTCATATGAGTTGATGCTCCTGAATCAACAATCCACTTGTCCCCTGAAATAGAATTATGTATACTATCAGCGTTCAGAGCTCCCAAATATGTCGATTCACTAGCGGATACCTTCTGGGTTTTCTTTCTGTGTGGACAATCCGGACGCTTGTGACCTGGTTCATTGCAACCATAGCATACAACAGTTTTTAGTTTTGGTTTCTGTTTGTACTTAGTACGTAGAGCAGTTTCTGGTTCATTTGTGGTAACACTTTTCGTAAACTCGTTCAGAAGTTTAGTTTTTATCATATCCGTGGTGATCAAAACATTGCTATTTTCGTGAGCCATAACCAACGGATCATAATATGAGGTCAGTCCTCCTAATAAAATAGCAGCTATAGTGGAGTCTTCCAGCTCTTTGCCAATATCAGCTAGATCCTGAGCAGTGCTCAGTACTGCACTAATGTACTTTTCGATAGAATCGAAATCGGATAAAGAATATCTATATATTCTTCTTTCCAAAGCTAGACGACGTCCAAGACCTTTATCTTCGTAGGCTGCTGCTAGTAAATCCCATGCTTCCTTGGCATTTCTGGCCTTCCTAACATGAGTTATGGCAGCATCATCTAAAGCCAGACATATTTTAGAGAGGGCTTTAACATCACGCTTCTCTTTTATGTTTGAAGCTGTCGTATCTCCTTCTTTATAGCCTGTGATGGCTTCCCACAAATCCTCGTGTAGAAGATACATCCTCATTTTGAATTTCCACGTCACATATCCTTCTCTGCTGCTTAGTGGCTTAAACACAGTGGATCTCATATTATCTCCAGAGCCTGAATACATTATTTGAATAAATGACAATCGCTCACCGAGAGAAAATAATCCAAAATGTTGAACCTGAAACTTTTATATTTCCTTTTAAAAAACAAGCTAAGCACTACGCTATACAGATTTCGTGCTGATAACGTGTTGTAGAATAGTTAAAATAACTAAATAAATTGTAAGGTATTAAGTTTGTGACATCTTTATTTTTCAATTTATATTGATAACATACTTCACAGTACAGAGTGTTGTTCCATGTAGATAAATTCAAAATACTTAAGGCATCATAAACTGCCAGTATTACAACACATAATCAACATGATAAAGTGACTACAAAGGATATCACGGTTAACCCTAAAACTCAAGGTCGCTTTGAAACTTTTAAGAAGAAACTCTTAACTAATCTACCTTTTTTATCTTTAAATAATGATCCTAATAGATTATATGATGATTTTTTCAATATGTACTGTACACAATTTAGTACCACTTTTATCCCTAAGACTATCACAATGAATAGTAGCACTTCTTTTAGTGAATGGGCTACCAGTGGTATTCATAAGAGTAGAAAGCGGCTTTATGAGCTGTACAATGAGCGTACATTCATTAATACCCCTGAATTCAATAATTATGTTAAAAACTATTCAAAATTATTTAAAAAAGTTTGTAGTTTAGCCAAATCACAGTATTTGAGTGCCAAGATTAAAAATAGTAGTAATATTATCAAAATGACATGGGATGTTATAAATAGTGAAACGGGAAAGTCCCGTACTAGGAATAATGATTACAGCCTTATTATTGATGACAAAATAGTTAACTCTGACTTGAATGTCGCTACGGCCTTTGAGAAATTCTTTGCGGATATTCCCGTTTCCACTACTAAATATCTAAACTCGTCACCTACTGTTGCAGAATCCTTACTTACGGATAATTTAAAAAATTGTGATTCGGAATTTTGTTTTCAGCCCGTTCATTGTGGAGATATAATTAAAACGTTTAAAACTTTAAATGTTAAAAAAACCGCTGATCTTTGGGGTAACTCGGTGGACGTTGCTAAGTCTATTATTGACATTGTAGCACCCACCTTAGCTATTATTTTTAATAATTGTATTGAGAGTGGTAAGTTTCCTGATCTTATGAAAAACAGTAAAATAATACCTTTATTTAAGTCGGGTAGCACAACAGACCCCACGAATTATCGGCCTATTTCTGTGCTTCCTACATTCAGTAAAATTTTTGAAAAACTTATTTTAGATCAGATGCAGAGATTTTTTAATAAACATAAATTGTTGCATAATAGTTTGGTTTTACAAGGGGTCGTTCAACAACCGATGCTGGTGTTGAACTTTTAGGTCATATTTTTGATGCATGGGAGAACTCATATGATGCTTTGGGTATATTTTGTGATTTGTCCAAGGCATTTGATTGCGTTCTTCATGAAACATTGATCAGGAAGTTATACCACTACGGTATAAGAAACTCCTCTCTGGACCTTATTGCTTCATACTTGAGTAATAGGATTCAGAAAGTTGACGTTAATGGGAAAAGATTTCCTGGCTCTGTAGTCACGATGGGAGTCCCTCAGGGTTCAATCCTTGGTCCATTCTTGTTTCTTGTTTATATAAATGACTTACCTTACCTCGTAAGGGACAATCATGAGATAGTACTATTTGCAGATGACACTTCGCTTCTATTTAAACTTAAACGTCAGCAGCTGGTTACTGACGATGTAAATAGCGCTCTCTCGAAAATTGTACACTGGTTTAATGCTAATAACTTATTACTAAATGAAAAAAAAACCAAATGCATTAAAGGACCATGGGCGGAATCGTCCCCACCCATCAACAGAAATGAAATGTAGCTCAATTGATACATCTTATCAAGCTGATGATTTTTTACTATGGGGACGTTGTCCAAATGCATTGGGTTTTCCTAGTATCCTAACGTTTCTATGCAAATATTTCGTGCACAATAAAGGACTTGGTGATAACTGAATTTGATATTGTGTTAACTTGTGTGGACAGCGGTGTATAATGTGATGTGATACTCCATATTGGTTACCCTGACGTGATAAACATCAGCCAAATCTCCTGATGTCAAGAGCTTCAACATCGTTGTCAACTCTCACTCAACCTCCTACCATCATCGAGCAGCAACCAGCGTGTCACCCAGCCAGCAACCACTCACGGCTTCTTCGGGTCCATGACCACCTAGCCTATAGCTAACGCGCAAGCTTGGTCACACTCTTCAGCCACATCAAACAACTCGGCACGGCACCCCATAGTTCGATCAGTCAACAAGCAGAGGCCATTATACATAAACTCTCTTGGTCGACGCAAGTACCCAGCCGTCACTCACACTGCACCACTCCGACCCACTGAAGAATCGCAGCAGCATGAAAACGCGTTTGCATGCATATGCAAGTGCATTTGATTGGTCGACCTGTGTGGCTGTTACTTAGCCATGAGCTCTAACGAGCAATAATAATACACTCAATATTTTTATTTGCTTACTATCTGCATTGTGAGGATAACTCGAAAATGGCTGGACCGATTTTCATGGTTTTTGATTTGTTGTATTTGTCTCTGTCCTAAATAGCCGAATAACTATTAAAACATCGGAAAAATTACGAAAATAAATAATTATGGAGCGGTACGAAGTTCGCCGGGCCGGCTTGTTAATAATAAATTATTTTTATAACCCTATTGATTTATGTTAAAAAAACGTTTTTATATCAAATAGTGGATACTTTAGGACCAATTGGCACCAGTTCCATTTGTGTTGGTAGGTGGGGACGGAGCTCATACATTTTTGCCCATGGTCCTTTACAACAACTAACGTTAAGCAAGTAAAAACCGGTGTGCTGATAAAGGGCGAAGAGTTGAGCCCTGTGGATACCACAGTATTCTTAGGCATAACTTTGGATGCCAAGCTTCAGTGGGGCCCACACATAGAAAAATTGTCGAAAAAGCTCAGCTCTGCAGCTTACGCAGTGAGAAAAATTCGTAATTTAACAGATATTGAGACCGCGCGCTTAGTTTATTTCAGTTATTTTCATAGTGTGATGTCTTACGGCATTCTGTTGTGGGGGAATGCCGCTGATATTCAAACTATTTTTGTTCTGCAGAAAAGAGCTATTCGATCAATCTATAAGTTAAATCCCAGATACTCGCTTAGAGAAATGTTTAAAGAAATTAATATAATGACTGTTTCATCCCAGTACATTTATGTAAATCTATTGTATGCTCATAAAAATATTAGTCTATTTACAAAATACAGTGATGTCCATAATATTAATACAAGGAACAAACACAGACTAGTTGTTCCTGCTACCAGGCTCCAGAAAATAAGTAGGTCATTTAGATGTCAATGTATACGCTTTTACAATAAAATTCCTAGCGAAATTCAAAACTTAAGCCTTACTAAATTTAAATCGTTTATAAAGCAAAAATTATGTCATAAAGCTTATTATACTGTTAAGGATTACCTTGAAGACAAAAAAGCATGGGAATAAGCTGTTTCAATATTTACACCTACACAGCAATATACACATGGACATGTAATGATTCCTAATGATTATTAACTTATTTTTTTTATTATTATTTTTTATACACAATGACATTATTTACCTACTGTTTAAAGTAGATGAAATTATTTGTATTGTAAATGTGAGAACAATGTGGACCTTTTGTTATTTTTTTTTTATTTTTTTTCATTTAATATATTAATTGCGTCTGGCAGTTTGAGTAATTAGTGCGGCCTACCCAAATGTCCTCTCTGATGGTATCGTTCGTTGGATTGTTAAGCTCCTAAGTTGCTGTTGAGTTAAACGAAGACCAACACTTGCGTGTCATTGATTGGACAGGTCCACTCAAATTTGTATGGCTCTTTCTTTAAAAGGTCATTTCAGACATGAGTCCACATTGTTCTCCCATATTGCAATGGTTATTAAATGTCTGGACGTTAAAAGAGACTGTGACCCTTGAGTTTGTTTCGGTGTTTCTTCTCAAGGTAGTCGGATAGGAAACACCGGCCTCACCTAGCTATAAACAAAATATGTTTGACGTGTAAAAGTGTTATTTTATAACCAACTTGCAAAAATAAATATCATTTATCATTTAGAGAAACGTGGAGGGGAGAGCGAAGCGACAGCTGCTATGTATAATGGAATTTCTCGGCCAGCTTAATTATAAGTGAAACGTACTCTATTGTGTACATTTAAAAAATAAGGTAATTAATTAATTACGACTAATGAAAAGAAAAAAAAATATTAGTACAAAATCTGTTTATTTAAATATATTACATTGTTGTCTACATCAAATATTTCTTCTACTTCATCTATCTGTATAATAGGTGAAGTATTGGAACAAATATTTGCCGCTGCACTGTAAACATGCTACACAGCACTATAAACCACTTTTTCGGCATCCACACGCAGCATCACATTTCTTTTTGCAATTACAAAATAACATTTGCAATAAATTATTCGGAGCAGGTAATTGATTCATTGTTATTGGGATGTACATGTTATTGGAATACTTTCATCCCCAATTTTCAATAACTACGTCATTTCCTAGCCATATCTGAATTTGTAGGTACACTTTTTTAAGGTGCTCAAACGCTGCATCCGTTGTTGGAGGCATTTTTTTTTGTATGGCATCTCGCATGTCAACCTAGAAGGTTGTCGACTGCTTAACCGGGCTTGCCTGTGAAGTGCCTTAATGAATTTAGGGCCTCCAGCCAGGGCTTAACTTACAAAACTAAGCGACTTCACGCTAAGGGCACCCCCTAGTGGGGTACGGGCCTCGGCTTAGGGCGTCGCTGGGGGAGGACAGCAAGGGACTACTCGCGTCGCTGTATCGGTGGCGCGAGGAAGAGCGGGCACGGGGCTTCGGACCGGTGCAGCGGCAGATCGCGCTGCGCCGTACGGAGCTCCGCCAGGTCTTGGTGGCGGAATGGCGGGAGAGGCTTCTGCGCCCTACCGCCGGCCTCGCTACCGTCGAGGCGATCCGGCCAGTGCTCGACGCATGGCTCGGGAGAAGGCACGGCTCCCTGTCGTTTCGGGTGACGCAGGTGCTGTCGGGGCATGGGTGCTTCGGCAGGTACCTGTGTCGCATAGGCAGGGAGTCGGACGCTCGGTGCCACCACTGCGTCCATTGCGGGGAGGACACGGCGCAACACACGCTCCGGGAGTGTGTGTCCTGGGAGGAGCAGCGCCGTGCCCTCACCTCGGTAGTAGGAGGCGATCTGTCGCTGCCGGCCGTTGTTCGGAGTATGGTCGGCAGCGCAGAGTCGTGGGACGCGGTGGTGTCCTTCTGCGAGGACGTGATGTCGCAGAAGGAAGCTGCGGAGCGGGAAAGGGAGATCTCAACTCTCGACCCCGCCCGCAGCAGGCGCACCGGGCGCCGGAGGAGGGCGGACAACGCCCTCTTCCGCCCCCCATAAACGGGTCCAGGGGCGACGGACTTGGGGAAGTCCCCGCCCCCCATGATAGGACCCGAGCCGGCGGCGCGCGTCTGTGTACACGCGCGCCCCCGAGGCGATGCACGGGGTAGGACACCTCACTACCCCGTGCAGGAGACGAGGCCCGGCAGGACGGGCCGGCACCAGTGCGGGGCTGCGGACGAATCAGGATTCCCGCGGCCCCGCGCCCACGTGCGAGAAGCGACACCGGGGTAGTTTTAGCCGGTAAGAGTCCGGCACTGTTCCCGGCCTCCCCAGGCCGGGTTCGTCCATGAGGATTTCCCCCCGAAAAAAAAAAAAAAAAAAAAAAAAGGACAGCAAGGGACAGGCTGGATCAGAATATATATGATTATTATAATCAGGAATTTTTAAGCTATTAGCTCAGCTCGCGGACTGGCTCGTCGAGCTAGGGTCGGGAGGGCATGGCGAGGTCGATACGAACGCGATCTGTGTTTGTATAGAGTGCTAGTGGACCTATTGCTCTCTTGGAAGAGGGTTATAGCATCATCGGGTATGATGAGAGTATGCCTCGGGTGGCGAATTTTACTGATCTGGGAGGGTGCGTATCCGGTGGCCGATACGACCAGAGGGTTTGGATGCTTTTCGGCAGCATCAAAGTAATGCTTGGCGGCACGTTTCATGAACTCTTGGATGGTGGGCAGTTTGAGATCGAGATGGAGGTTCTCGTTTCGTACCTAGAAAGGGGCTCCTGTTATCTTTCGTAAGAAACGGTTTCTGCAATCTATGGAGACGGTATGGCTTTGAGTGTGCGAACACAACGGAAGCATATGCCATGATGGGGAGTTGTTGAAGGCAGTGGTGACAAAAGAACACTCGTATTTTTGGCTGTTGCTTTTATGAAAGAATTGAACCTCAATGTATTTAAATCATGAGTTTTAGACGGAGCTCCATATAAACTCAAAATACATGCTACACCTGCTTGCAATATATTATTGGGGTCTTCATTGATATTTTTAAATACTTTTACTGAGTCGTGTAAATCAATCCGTTTCTCAAAATTTTTGGCAAACTTAATTTTTCCTTTATTGATAAACGCAGAAGTAGTGTCACAACCCGTAAAGGCATGTAAAAAAAAGAATATGTTCTTAACAATTTGGTAATTATTTTTTCTAAACATTTCGATGAAAACATCTTCTGTTGAACTTTGCCTCGGGATGGTTTTAGAAAATATATTTCACGATCTTTATCTACCAATGCCGTTAATATCACTAAGACATCGATATCTTCTGAAACTATAACAACATCTTTTGATTCCAAATTCATTGCCGTCTCAACAATTTATTTGTTGGCATCGCTTTCCGCTTGGCATGTAAAAAATATTGTTGTCAGCTAATTTAATTCTCAACATTTGTATTAAGCGAATTTTATCCCCTCCACGTTTTTCTACCTGTTCGAGATCCCTACTGCTATTTTTATACACAGGTCATTTATCTTTGATAAATGTTCCTATATGTCTACTCAGGTAAGATTTAACATATAAATAAATAAAAAATACTGTTTAAAGTGAAAATATATGGTCAAACATTAATTTTTCATAATAATTTGTTTAAACAATGAAACAATGGAGTGCACAAAAAAAATTGGGTAAACATTGCAATTTATAGTTTAAAAAACAATATCCCACATCGATCATATTAATTCATTCACTATAACTTTAATCCGAGGTGAAAGCCCCCAGGCGCTCCACTACCACACTATCAGCCGGTTGCACCAAACTTTTTATAATTTTTATTCTTTTGATGCAGCCGGCTGTATAAGTTTTTTGCTGACATACCTATAACTACGACTCGCTTCCTCGACCATCTTATCTCTTGCATAGTAGTATTAGTAGTGTGTCTTAATGTAATTCCTTATTCAGTTTTGAGCACAACACTACTAGATGTGATATTTTTTAATACCTACACATGTTAAAAAAGCTCCTGATTATTAGGGCATTTCGACGGTTCCTAAGTATACTGAGTCAACTGTCCTTCTAATAAGTTTACAGGACGGATATAAAAAGAGGGAATGATTATAATTTAAAAGGTTAAAAGAATCGAGAAGAAATACCTACGCATATTGAATTCAATATAATTAGGCCTTTCAACAGCGCAAAATTAATTTCACATTTTTTTATTAATTTAGGAGATATTGTAACATACACTAGTATACATCGATTAATTGTATGTTAAAAATGGATTAACTACCACTTATATTTTTATACGACGTATTATTGAATCTACGTTTTGGGAACATAATTATTTAGTAAGTGTGGTATAAAATATTTAATATATTTATTAGATTTCCTATATATAAAATATTTTTTCATAAACTTATATTTTGTTAAAATAAAATAAGTTGACTCACTTTACGTGGACTAGATTTAAATGTAAACCATCCTTATAGTTGAGTCAAGTGTGTTATAATAGGTAAAATAATAATCAAAGACTTCTTAATTTTGTATTTTTTTTTTATTTCTAATAGAGATCTCAAAAAGTATTGGTTACATTAACAAAACTTAAAGACTTCCATAAAGTTAACAAAAAACAACATCAATGCTAGTACCTTGGTCTTTTAAAGAAATAGGAGGTAATTAAATTATTATTATCTATTTATTAATTGCTTAAAATCACAATAATATAAGAACAGTCTCTCAGTAAGTATACAACTAAATATCTTTAATACTCAATAAATTGGTATGAAAATCAGTCTCAAAAATTTACTTACGATGTAACTAGTTAATAATTTTATAAAAGAAAGATGAAAAATATACTTTTACTTATTCCGATTCGCTATCAACCCTATTGCTGTCAACTTTAACCAAATTAGAAAAAAACAAGTGATATTCCTTAGTTATCACCAATTTGTTGCACATGTCCATTAAGTTGACTCAGTGTACTATGTGCAAAATAAATAATTTTGAATTCTTGACCCAGCATACGTCATTTTTTTTCAGTCATTTATAGGGATATACAAATATTTTTTACACAGGTAAATAGGGAATGATTCAACTATTGCTCTTGTATGAAAAAGTGTATTTTTCGAAATTTGTTAGTTGACTCAGTATACTTAGGAGCCGTCGATTTGTACAAAACTTAAAAAAAAATACATTGTTGCCCCCTTGCCATCTTGCCACTACAATTAATAAATTCGATATTGGTGTTTTGCCTGATTTCATGAAACACATTAGAGTCCCCTTAGATCGCTTATTTAAAATAAGACGAACATTTGCAACTTTAGGCCTCAATCTTACCTGCTTTTAGTAAAATATTTGATGATACTCAAACAATTACTAAGATATTTTAATTTAAATTGCCTCTTTCATGGTCTCCATAAAAAAAAATTGCAAAAAAAACGACTTCAAAAAACCCGAAAAGCTCTAAAAAGTTAAAAATAATACTGAATCCTACCTATATTAATAAACCTAACCTAATCTACGATTAAACTATAATAAAATTTAAAAATTTTTTGGAGTCTGTGCCGGAACGGCAAAATACTCTGGAATTATAGTCCGACATGGCTATTTATGAACGTGGATCACAGGTGAACTAACGCTAGCCACCATCTTGAAATGTCATTTTCAGTGATAATGATACCAATTAATGGAAATTTCCATTTTTTTAAGTTAATTATGACATGATAAACAGCAATTTATTAATTCATCATTTATGTTTTAATAATAATCTTAAATTGGAAAAAATAAAATGCAATATTTAACACACATTTGGATGTTAGTAGGTGGCTCACAAGCCGAAACCTTCCTGATTATTAAGTAGTCACCGCGATCGATGGATGGACAACACCAGAGGCATCGCAGATCATCATTGCCCTTTCTAAACTATTTCAAGGACAAAATCTAGTCTTATTGAATAGCGCTATATTTTTACTAATAGTTGGGTAAGAATTTTCCCTTGGCCGGTATTACCAAAATTACATTTCAAGATGGTGGCTAGCGTTAGTTCACTTTTCGGCCACGTTCATAAATAGCCATGTCGGATTATCCCAGTCGTTTCATTACTTAGGTTGACACCGACTCCAAATAAATTGTTTATTATAGTTTAATCGTAGTTTAGGTTAGGTTTATTAATATAGTTAGGTTTCAGTATTATTTTTAACTTTTAAAAAGTTGCTTTTCGGGTTTTTTGAAGTCGGTTTTTTTATTGCAAAAAAAGAAATATTTTTAAGTTTTTAGTGACATTTTTATTTATTTAACATATTATATTTACATTTTTAAATATTAAATTATAAAGATATATAAAAAACATTTAAAAATATAAAAATAGTACACCACCGGCAACGGGAACATGGTCCAAGCTACCGGCGGTCAGGACCCCAGAGAGAGAAACCTCCTGACTATGCGTGCCGTATCCAGTAATACCGCTTTCTGTATCAAGCGCTTGATCCAACCATCTAACGAGAGCCTCTTTAGATGTAGATCGAGGCTCTTGGCTATCAAACCATTGGCTGAAACGACTATCGGCACAATGACTGCAGAGTCCACATGCCACATGTCGACAACCTCGTGAGCCAAATCAAGATATTTAATTTCTTTTTCTTTTTCAGCTTTCACTAGGTTCGCATCATGGGGCACAGTGATGTCAACAATCATTGTGCGGCGCTCTAATCGATCTATCACCACTATATCAGGCTTGTTAGCAATAACAGTCCGATCAGTGATGATAGATCGATCCCAGTACAATGTGATATGACCATTTTCGACAACTGGGTCGGGCACATACTTATAGTACGGTACCTCCAATTCCACAAGATTATATTTCAAGACAAGCTGCTGATGTATTATCCTGGCTACAAGGTTATGCCTGTGCAAGTATTCACCATTAGCAAGATGAGAACAACCAGAGATGATATCGATGCCTTAGTTCACAATTGCACTAACTACAAAATTTTCAATTTTCACTTTTTTGATGCCAAATACACTAAATTTCATGCTCTTTCGTTTGCGCGTATTGAAATACCGTCATTCCGTCTTTTTCTACCAAAAACGTAAGTCACAGCTGTATTAAATAATTTCCATGAATGTTGTATTACGCTAATGACCATTATTTTTCGTAAATCCAAACAAGATATACTTTAACTGATTTTAAGTTTCTCAACTGCAGAAAATTTTAAAACACAAACGTATGATATACATTTACAATATCTGCTCATACCTTTTAACAGTGCTATATGAGTGTATTATGTGTCGGTAGTACAAAATAATTAAAAAAGTTTGATGTACAAATGTGTTAAGTACTTTTACTTACTACTTTTTGAAGGGGTTTGGCAATTTTTAAAGTGCACAAATACATTAAATCCTAATAAATTTATTAATAAGTATTCTAATTTGTTGTTATAAAATGTAGAAACGAATTGTTTTGAAAATAACTATTGATTGGACAATAATTGGGCTTCAGTCCTCTTAAAATTCATATGTAAATTCCAAAAATATTTTATTTGATTTTAGTTTGATAAGCTGTTTGTGTTCTATAAAAAAATAAACACTATCACTGGTTTATTATTTTGTGTATTTGATGCAATACCCATTCACATTATTATGCTTCATTTTTGACCTTGAATCAGCCTGATAATGCTATTAATATTTTTGAGTTTTTCACTTAATGCCTGTCAACATAATCAATCTTAGTGCACAAATGTATTAAATGGGGGGTTTTGTGTTTATTTAGCCATTTTGAAAATGTTACATATATATTAATGTTACATTATTAAGATATGATGGAGTTTAAGGACTAGTCTTATGAATGGATGCAAATTTGTTTTATTATTTTACTTTGTTTTCGTACTGTTCTTGTCTAAACTTAAAAAAACTTTAAAACGCTCTCCTCAAAATTGTCAATTTTGTAGTTAGTGCAATTGTGAACTAAGGCATCGATATGTCGGATAGATTCACCAGGACGGCGACATGCCCGACATGTATGTCCACCGTACCATCACAGTACAACACTATAAGACCAATGGCGAGTACATGAAATGTCAAACACATATCGATCAATATTTATCAAACGTTTTTCATTTGTTTGTATTGTCATCCGGTAAAGTTATTGTATGAAAACAAAAGATAAGTGTTTTCTACAGTATTTTTGCAAAGGAAAGCTTACCAAATGCCCTAGTTTTTTGATTAATCGGAAAAATGGATGCTCACTCACCGATGTAAGGATTATTATTCCGGGTTTGTCCTTTAAATTTCTGTAGCAACTTTTGCAGCTCCTTACAGCACAAGCTATGGTGTTTTGGCAATACCCACAGTTAGATTTTTTTCACAAAACTGGCTTATATTAACCACAATTAACTAAAAATCACGAACACTGATGTAGGCCACGCTGGCCTACAGTGCGTCGTCCGGTGGTGCGCTGGGTTTCAATACGAAGCGTTGCCTATAATGCTATCTCTTTCCAATACACGCTGAACTGTCATATAGTAGGAAAGGAAAGGTGTATCACTTCGTTGTTCAACTTTTTATTATCCATCTATGTTTAATTCTATATCTTTGGTCATGTCCATGTCAGTTATTGGTAAATACTATGGAGGGTAGAAGTAAGAGGAACCACTTCAGTGTATTAAAAAGTGTCCGCTGAAAGATCCCTTCTTCTTGCACCATCGGAGCAGAGGGCCTCGTAAAATGTACCTTGCCCACATTAAGTTTAGCTCTTGCGCCGCCACTGGTTGGATATAATTATGTTTTTATTTATTTGTGGAAAAGATAAGTTGCAACTTTTTCTTTTTACAGTTTTTTAATGAGTGATGAAAGCAGCTAGATATTAATAGGTACGACAAAAAAAATGTTGTAAAATCAAGTTGTTTTTATTATTATCATCATAAATCTTGTATTGTATCAAAAGCTGGACAAGCTGGACACCGTTTATTTTGGCCGGACACGCAATTAAAAAGCCTACCTATGGCCGGCATTATCCGGACGTCTGGCCATACTAAATGCAGCTGTCATTTTATTCTAGGATTTTTTGAGTGATCACCTATCTCAGTCCTTCTATTTAAAATATCTTTTTATGTACCTATGAACTTTCTTTTAGCTGGTATCACCAAAAATGACATTTTATGATTATAATTATAATACACCCCTGTCCTGTCAGTCAGCCACATAGGAAACTAGTAAATTAATAAAGATAGACATCAAATAAAATATTCTATTACAATCATCAACAAAATCCGTCATAATATTGTGTTACTTAAAATACATGTATCCAAATTCATATTAAAAGTTAATGTATTGATTAACTGCTGGTCCTGAGTGAGCGGCTGTGTGACTGTGTGAGACAGCTAGTTCGCGTTGCGTTGCGCATGGCAGTTCCAGTTCACAGCAGCCAGCCTCCCACCTTTCATTGTTCGGTTTGGTTTGGAATTTAGTCTTCTTCGGAACCTCGCTGTGGTCTGACTGGTATCCCCGGTCCTTATAAAATTACTTAGTGTGAACATTTCTTAGATCCATCTTGATCAGTGATTTTTGTCAATAACGCGAAATAATTCTCAACTTGACAATGGAATTCAACTTGGATATAAATGATATCTTCGACGAAGAAATAAACGTCATTAACTATACAATGCTGCCGAAGAACTTCACCGGTGATGTTCGGACCACGAGGTAGGATTAAAAGTGTTTTGATAGTTTAATTAACAGTCAAATAATGATGTTCGTAAACATGTTTGCCTAGGTAGATATTGTCTCGGCACAGTCGGCCTAGTTAGTAGGTATAGACAAGGTGATCAATGTATGACACACCTTGTCAAGGTTTCTTTCCTTATTCGTGCGAGCATCATGCCGAGCCTGAGCGGGCTCTGCGCAGTGCTCGAGACGCCCTCGTGACGTCAGTGAGGTGCAGCGACGGCGCCGTCAGCGCAGCAGAGCGCCGCCGCGGCCGAACTGTGCCCGGGCGCGGGACGCGTTATTGATTTATGCACTGGGAGTGCATTACACGGGTACCTACCTGTGCTGCCATCCACATCCGGGTACCCCACCTCACCCCCCTCACCGAAGCTTCTGGCAAACTACCCCCAATACATTTCATCTCTGTAAATAATCATTAACTTTTCAAGTACCTATGTATAGTAAATAAAGAATGCAGTTTTCATTTACACACTAGTACCTACTGGGTAAATTTTATACTTACCCTCTTATTCATAATGACACCTTTTGTCTTAGATCTCCTTTTATCTATCAAACTATTTGTCCTTACCTGTCAAGTTAAAATGAAGTTTAACAGAAAGGGAAAATTAGTTCGATAGATAGAAGAGACTTTTAAGACAAAAGGTGTCATCCTACTTCTATTATAAATGTGAAAGTTTGTAAGAATGTATGGTTGTATGTACTGAATGGAGTGGGATGATATTTGGTACACACATACTTTACACTACTTTACCTGGATTAACATATAGGATACTTTTTACGGGGGTGTGCGAAGAGGTCCCTGGGGATGTGGGTGAAACCGTGAGAAACTGCTAGTTATGAATAAGAAGGCTACAGTTTGTAATTTTTTAACCCACATATTAAAACATGATTTAAATGAAACTGATATAATCAAAATAGCAGAAATGTTTCACTCAATAGATAGAAAGCTATTTAAGTGAATATGGACCCAGGCAAGACAAGTGGCACACTCAGGTCATTAAGATTATCTCCTGAATGACATGGCCAGTACGAAGTGGTGCACATAGTCAGGAATAGAGACAGAGTACCCACTCTACAAATTAATTGGCAAGTGGCTGTTGAGTCGTGTGACATGTTGGGGTATGATCACGTGATATGTGTTTGTAAATGCACCATTTATGTGACATTCCTAGTTTCTTTAACAAATTCAGTAATAATAATAAATCATGTTTCTTTAAATTTACTTTATTCAATTAATGATAATATTATAAGCAAAAAGAAAACTCCACATTCATACTTTTTAATATTATGATATGAGTAGGAAACATACCAAAGTATGTATTTTGTTTTATTATGGGAGGAGGCGTTGGTATGGAATTATTCTTTGTTAACCTGTGGTTCACCAGCTTGTGCTCCACGAATAGCTCGCCGACACTCCCCGGCGTGCACAGTGTCACAATCTGCTTCCCACAGATTTACTTGCGATCTAAGGGCATTACTTCATGCACATCAAAACATTTATTCTCCAGCTTTCTATCAATCTCCATATCAAATTTATTTTCAATTGGGTCAGTTTAAATCCATTTCTTGGAAGATAAATACCGAGAAGCTGTCCTCCACGGAGAACACACTTGACAAGACAAAAATAAAAAAATCGGGTCAGTTATAACCACGACACCTCATAACAAGCATCCTACATGTTAATCCAGGGTATAACCAATAAGTGCATGTCTGTAGTTAATACCAAATTTCATCTTAATCCATTCAGTATTGTGTAAAAGAGTAACAAACATTTGTACATACCTCCATACTCACAAACTTGTGCTTCAATAATATTAGTAGGATTAAACCTCTCTTTTGCTAGCCACAATCTTACTTTAAAATAGCTCCTACAAATGCATAAATAGGTCCTTTAGGGCCAAGTTTACGAACAGATGGTTTCTTAATCAGCCCGTTAAGCAATCATTTTTTAAAGCATAAGTAAAGATTTTTATGTCAACCACTTGTTGTTTAAACTCAGGTTGGTAATCAACTGTTTTATGAATAAAAAGCTCAAATGATAGTGTTATTTGAAACTTGAAGTTTGAATGTATAGTAAAAAGGTGTTTTAGTTGATCAAACTGTTATCTTATTGGTTACACCAATTAGATGATAATTATGTGATATAGATTAAGAATAAAGATATGGGAATGGGGATACCATATTTTCATTGAGTCACATGACATTGTAATTCCTTCAAAAAAATCTAATTGGTGGATAAATATATACATATATAACTCTTAGTCTTGTTGCCATATAGGTTTGTAAGTAATTGCGTAGTTCTGTTTGGTATAGGTGTAAAATAATTAGTAATATTATTGCAATGGTGTCTGTGTAGGTGTCGGCCTCGCTAGATAAAAGCGTGGCGGTGATGTATTGACGCAGAGGTAGCTAATGAACTGCATCTCCAGGCCGGGAGCAGTGCGCCGCCGCGGACCGCGCCGGCCGCCCGGACGCCGGCTATATCGATTTCTGTGCACCTATACTGCACTCGTACTTGTATGCATGTTGCAGACTACAGCAGCATGTCGATGTATACCTGTAACACAACTAAAGACTGTCAACATAACATGCCTGTACTCTCGAATTCTGGGGATTTGAACTGGCAGAATTCTTGAACAGAACATTTATAGCCATGTAACTAGCCGCGGCATCACCCGCGTCCCGGGCACTACTTCACGCCATGACTTTCCGCCTCATGCAGTTCTTCACTGCCCATGGTTGTTTCATGAGGTTTGTGCATCGAATCGGGCGGGAGGAAACGCCCGGGTGCCACCGCTCTCTGAAGATCGCCTGAAGGACACGGTGGAGCTTAAAGTGGATGTCTGCCTCGCTTTAGCGGAGCACCGCCGTGTCTTCGTAGAGGCGATCGACGGCAGTGACTTATTGCATCCCGCCCTGGTTCATGCAGTCACCTCTTTTAGTGAAGCAGTCAATAGTCATGCTGGAGAAGAAGATGCGGGCGGCGTGAGGAAGAAAGAAATCTCACGTCATATCCTAACCGCCGCGAGAGACGCCATGGGCGCCAGGTGCAGCGAGTCGACTCCCGCCCCCGTAGTTGGGTAGTTGACACCGCCAATAAATTGACATAGGTACTTAGGTACCTACTTTATAATGAGCTGTCAAAACGCGATTCTTCCCTAGATTTTGTATGGTAATAGCAAACTGTGATGTCACTAATTTTAACTCAATTCACTTGTTTCATTATTGATTGATTCTAAAGTCATTCCAAAACTATTTCTACAGTAAATACAACATTTTTCGGGCTTTCAGGGATAAAATCAAGCTATTTTTTATATAAATTGTCTTGGAATTATTTGTTATTGGTGTCAACAAGCCAATTGTCAGCGTGCCGGGCTATCGGCGCACTAGGTCGTGCAGCGACGCTAGTGCACCGGTGCGGGCCAGCCGAGCGCGCGTCTCACGCACGCACCGTATTGAGTTCTTCCAATCAAAACTGCACTTAAGTGAACCACGGCCCAAGCCACTAGCGGACGGGCCGGGCCTCACCTCAGCTCGTTTAACTTCTCTAAATAAACTGGTATGTGGGGTTACTTCCTCGAAAGCTGATAAATAAAAATAGGTTAGATATGCCAGTTTTCAATAGTCTACCTAAACATGATTTTGTGTAATAAATAATTTAAATTAATTTGTAATTTCATAAATTAGTCACAAACAACGGTCAGCCGTAGCTGATGCAAAAGTCATCCCAGTTATCGGATGCATGCGAGCAAACCTACGAACAACAGCTTAAAATATGTAGGTACAATGTACATAGTACTTATATATTTTAAAAAGGGCAAATGAAGCCCTTTTATTTCCAACACGTCATATTTCAAAAATATTTTTTTGTTATGTCTTCTAGATAGGGCGCCATATTGGTTTTAATGTGACGTTACCTCATTTGTCAGATTATGATGAGTTGTTTAGAAATTAGAACAGATGTACCTACTACTAGACCAGTGCCAATAACTTTTGAAAACAAAAAAAATAATAGTAGGATGAAACCCATTGGAAAAGAAGGAGAATATAATAAAAATGATAGGAAAAATAAATTACGGGCGATCTGAGGTCGGGAAGTGGGGGGGGGGGGGGTTAAAGTTAAAAAAACTGTTTAAATCTCAATTTCCGGCAAAACTACAAGTCCTATGAAAAGAAGTTAAATGGCAAAGTTGTAGGTAATAAAAAGATATACAACTTTTTTGGATTGACACTTTTTTCACATAACCTTAAAATTTATGTGAAAAATTCAAAAAACCAAGTTTTTGGTTTTTTATTTTTATCTTTTACAATAATTATTTTTTTTCCACGAAATTTGGTGAAAACTTACTTTTTTATGCCCCAAACACACTGTAATTTATTTGATTTAAAATAATTATTTTTTCACCCTTATTTTGACTAAATATCTAAAAAACACCCTAAGTTTCAATCGAAAATTCTCGCGTCAAAAAATCACTTTTTTTTAAAAAGTCGGTAGTTTTTTTGTTCTTTGATATCTCTACTTTCAGATGGTATAAAAAAATATTTACATTGCTATGGTAAATGTTTTCAGAAAATATAAAGAAACGCTACGAAATAACAGTTAGCAAGGCCTAGTTACTCGGGATTAACTTTAAAAAAAAGTGCATACGTTTATTAACATTTGTCAGGCCTTTTTGTTTAGCAGGAAAACATTTGTGACTAGGGAGACTAAACTAGAAATATTTTGACTGATTCAAAGTGGTTGTTGTCGACAGGGCCGTGCAGGAGCAGGTCTCCAAGCTCGTGGATCAGCTGGGAGTGGAGTCTGCGGCGGCTCAGGGATTGAACAAAGTCATTACTTCGACTGAAAAAATGAGAAAAAATCCTGGTCACGTTATCTACCTGATCAAGGACCAGCATGGAAAAGGGTAAGTAACTAATGTTTGCAGTTTCTAAAACTTTTTAGCTAAAACGCATCAGGTCACCTATACAAACATACATATTAAAATATATGTTGAAACTAGAACTTTGCCCGCGGCTTCTCCCCGGGTGTGTCGGACTTTCCCTTCTAACGTCTTACTATTCATCCCCCATAACATACCTATAGCGTGCATGCTAACGATGACGTGACCCGGCTTACAGCCATTTTTGTTATTTTGGCGTGTAGCTTAAACAGATAAACATCCAAGCAGTTTATTATGTTTGTCCGAATTGGACGAAATAAATCTAAAAATCAGATACCTACATCGTTTGGCATCAGCATTACTCCTCGATCACTTAAGTATACTTACAGATTTTCTTCTATTATACAATTTTATTATATGTCTAATTGCGAAGATTTTATTTAGATTGTCTACTTGTTGCTTGCGTTAGTATTACGCTACGCGATGTTTTTTGAAGATGCTATTAGGCGATGAGATTCTGTTCTGTTGAAATCGAGAAAAATACCCCAATTTCAATATTTTAACGTTCATATGAACACAATGATTTTACATGAAAGTATTTGCTACTCTTCGTCACGTAGTTGGGGGAGGCACACTTTAACATACCACGGATTTGAACGATCCGCATTCGTAACTTAGGCCTCCTTCACACTAGCGTTTGTCCAGAGTAGGCGTTCGACAAACGTAAACGCCGCGGCACAGAGAAGGCGCGACGGTAACGTGGTGCATACGTAACTGCGGTGTCATGTAAAATCATAAAAAAAATGTGTTAGGTCTGCGTCGCGCTAGCGCAACCACAGTACCACTTTCCATTAACTGCAGAGGAGGAGAGAGGCGTCTGCGCTGGACAAACGCCAGTTTGAAGACGCTCTTAGACAACGAAATATAATGTCGTATACTTACTTATATTACTCTATTACTTAATATGAAATGCCCGGTTTCTGAAGTACTTGTCTCAGTAGTTTATCTATTCATTATCGCCGAAACTTTTATGGGTACCGCCGTTATTGAATAGATAAACCAGGCGTAAGTGCCTGACTCGAATCGTAGTTTAATTGTATCGCTTAAATTCAAAAAAATAAAGTACAAGTACTTATGCTATGACTTGGCCGGGGAAGTGAATTTTGAATACCATTGCCTCGTGGCTGCGTAAGAGAGCACAAGCACAAGCACAGCCATGGCGAGTTGCTGAGCGCAAAGCCAGGCAGCCCCACGGCCGCGCCCTCGCCAGTGCCGCCTAGCGAGCGTCTGCGCCCGGCGCCGGCCGCTGTCCGTGTCTCATCGCTGCATGATCTTCAAACCTTCACCACGAGATCTCTATGCTGGCGCCTTTGGATCTTCGATACTTGGGCGGCCAAACAAAACTGCAGATCTGACACTAGTGCGCCAGCTTTTACCCAAATAATGCCGGCCAGCTCTGCAAACTTAAACCGTCTTACTTATAAAAAATCTGTAATTTGAAGTTTAACCACGGGTTTCGTAAACCCAATTTTAAGTCAAAATCGAGGTTTAACTTTTTCTTCACTCATAAACATTACTTAACAGTTGCGTGTTTATGGTACGTAAAAACTCTGTCGCTACAGACTAGAATCCAAAAAATCGACTAAAGAACGAATGAAGACGCAAAAATTACGATTTTTCATCAGTTGTAAATTTGACAAATAAAAAGATTTAGTATACAACTGGATGAGGCATCTTCTGGGTACGCTCGTTTGAAACTAAAGTGAATTGAAAACCATAACCATCCCTTTCTAATACATGATATCAAGGTCTACCTGGCTCATCCAATCTTTAAAATAAATGTCAAATAAAATCTAGTCAAGAATTTTCGAGACTCTAAATATTAAAAACAAAGAGAAGCAATTCTAAAGAAGAGTACCGCTCCTTGTGGGACAGCAAAATCTTTGTAAATCAAATACGTTACAAACTTGCACTTGAATAAATAATACATAAAAATATTAATATTAATTTTGTCTCGTAGTTCTATTCCAGTTTATATTTAGTTCCATGGACAGAAAAATGACATCGCTTTGAAAAACATAAATCGGTCGGAGGATCGTCTCTGGGGTTTTATCTTGATGTTAGAGAAGTTATTTTTAATTGAAAACAGTCATACGTAGTATCGTATTCTTTTACACTGAAATCAAGAGTGAATAGGTTACTTCTAGGTAAGCGTGCTTCATCGTCGACCACATCGTCGCTTACCATCAGGTGAGATAGTGGTCAAACGCGAACCTATCAATAATAAAAAAAAAAAAAAAAAAAACAATCAGCTGATTCAAAAAATCTCAAATCGGAGGTTGTACCACCTCGCGACGGGGTTTAATTTTGACAGTTATTTATACCTGTGTTAACTTCGGAACAACGCTATATAGCATTTATGAATGAGATTTTTGCTAATTCGTTGAGTAACAGCAGTGTAAAAATTATTCCGACTTTATAAGTAAGGCGGAAAATGTTTAAATTATCTTCTATTATGAGTTTTTTTTTGACATTTTCAACACAGGAGTCCAAACCGTAAACAATATTCTTTCAATGTATGTATCATATTAGTTCGCACGCGCTTGTTGTTTGATTATCATAATCTGCTTGAACAGTAGCAGATTTATTATCTACAGCTAGCTGGTTTCGCGGTTTCGAACAAAATTCTATTCTTTCCTAAGGTTTGAATCTATTTCCGTATCAGATTTCATCTAACTCAAAAAAATAGACGGTTACTTACATGAAATGGAAGAACTGTCCAAGATCTGTGAAAACTCCATTTTCAACAAGAAAATTGAATAATTTTACTATTATTTTATGTGTTTAATCTAAATTTTATAATATTATGTTAACTTAATTTTTATCCCCTTTGTACTAATAACATAAAAATATCTAAGTATGCCAATTACTGCTATCATGTTTTGTAATAGATTCTTCAAAGTATAAATGCAAAAAAAAATGCTGAAAATATTAATAACCGGTTGTACCGAAGTTTTTTGTAATAAACAACAGCCAGGCAGATATTAAATGATCATTGAGTTATAGAGATTTTCTGAAAGAAATTGTAAATTTCAAGTTACCACAATGTTATGAGATCTTGAACGCAAGTAATGTTTAGGCTCATCAACGACTGTTTTCTGTAATAACCTGTCTATTAGAAAATTTTAAACCGTATGTCAAAATCATTTTATGTTTAGTACAAGAAGTCTCCTGATACCACCGAGATTATTATATTTATATTATATATACCGAGATTATAATTATACAGTTTTTGGGGATAATTTAATCACACAACTTGATTTGATCCTGCCGTCCGCAAGTAATAATTTATTTAGTGCAAAGAGTTGTTAAAATATTCAGATATGGAAAAAACCGGCCAAGTGCGTGTCGGGCCACGCGTAGAAGGGTTCCGTAGTAGGAGTTAGTTAGCCGACTATAACTCTGTAACCCGTTAAGTCTACTTAGCCGTGATAGTTTTCCTAGTAAGTTCATTACATGTGCTACGTCTGTGAATTTTTTCACATTTCTAGGTACAGCCATTCGAAAGAGAGAAGGGCTCGTATCGAACAAAAAATTGCACTTAAAAGCTAGATATTTCGCAAATGGCTCGCTTAACTGTAAAATAGTCCTCACACACCCATAATATTTTTGAAAGACCTATCTAACGATACCCCACATGAAGGAGTACGCGAGAAAAAAAATATTCATCCGCACTTTACGTGTTTGGGAGCTACCCTAAAATAATATTTTTCAAAATTTTGTTTTACCACTTTCTCGGCGTGATCAATATACATATCCATACCAAATTTCATCTTTCTAGTATGAAGAACCTCTGAGCTATGCCGCGGACAGACAGACGGACATGACGAAACTATAAGGGTTCCGGGTTGTCGGACTACGGAACCCTAAAAACGAGTTACACGCAGTGATATAGTATCTGTGTCTAAAAAAATAGAAACGCGTGAGATTTTTTTGGATATTCAGCAAACATTAGGGAATAATGCTTTCCCATAATCAACAGTTGTTTACTGGGTTGCTGAATTTAAAAGTACATTGAGCTGTAGGGGTAAATTTCGGATTTGTTCCTGTTTCGGCCCAAGTTTTCGGCCCACATTCCTAAAAATTCTTGTTTCGTCCCGCGTTAATTTTAATTCCTGTTTCGGACCACTTTATAAAATGTATTTTAGTAGAGTCAGAAAAAAGGTAAAAAAATAATGATAGCTTACCCGAGCTTAATAAAGGGAATGAAAGGAGTTAAAAAACGCTATCTCAAATTCTTAAAACTAAAACGAACTTTATTTTATTAAAACTACCAGGAAAACAGAAATTAATAGGAATCAGGTGCTTAAGCGACTTACTTACTGCTAAGCTCTTTTTTGATAATGGTAAAAATGGATAAAGGTTTTCGAATTTATAAACCACTCAAAACTAGATAGAAGTTACTAGGATGACAAAAATAAACAGGAAATACGGGCCTAAACGGTGTCACTAAGACGTGCACCAACAATTTTATACAAAGAGGAATAAAAGTAGCGTTTATTATTCACTACATCGATATAAAATTCAACAGTTTCATAAATAGTTAAGTTCCTACAAGTATTTCTGTTTTCTGAAATGAATGTTACTGGATATATACTTCCAGTTCATTTCTGCTATCCTGGTAGTTTTAATTCGCTTCAAATAAAGTTTATGGTGTTAAGAATAAAACATTGTGAAAACTAAGATTAGTCAAAATGTTTAGAATGATTTTTATGCTCTCTGTACAAAACATGTTGTAAAATACATTATAAAATACTACTCGAGACGAATCAAGAACAAAATGTGGGACGAAACAAGAATAAAATGAAAAATTATTAATTAATATTATTTCGGGACGAAACAGGAATAAAATGTGGGTCGAAACAGGATTTTTTTTTGCGGGACTAAACTCGCGGTACGAATCAGGAACAAATAAACTAAATAAAAATGAACAAAAAAATTCGGGTTGCTCCTATCGCTGGCAAAGATATTGTGTCTGTGTTGTTTGATAGTGACGGAACCCTTTTTATTGATTACACGCTGAAAGCACAGACGATCACTGGACCCCTATCATCTGCCTAGCCTTTTCCCAACTATGTTGGGGTCGGCTTCCAGTCTTAACCGGATGCAGCTGAGTACCAGTGTTTTACATGGAGCGACTGCCTATCTGACCTCCACAACCCAGTTACCGGGTAACACGGTACCCCTTGGTAAGACTGGTTGTCAGACTTTCTGGCTTCTGACTACCCGTAATGACTGTCAAAGATGTACAAATGACAACCGGGACCAACAGCTTAACGTAATTTCCGAGGCACGGAGGAGTCTCGCTATGACAAAGATGGTCACCCATCCACGGACCGACCGCGCCAAGCGAAGCTTAACCTTTGATCGGTCGAACCGTGTGGCTGTTGCTTTGCCACGAGCTCCTCAATATCACTGGACCCCTATATGCAGGTTTAATTCCAAAAGTGCGCGATGCTGTTAAAAATAAACGTCGTGGAAAACTGTCATTGAGCGTGCTGTTTCTTCATGATAACTCTCCACGGAAATTGTGTACGAAACTATCTATACATATATCTACTATAATATATTAACGGAGCATATCCGTGGAACTAAATTTGAAGATGATGAGGCGGTAATGGCAGCCGTAGATGAGTTTTTTGAGACTTAAGAGAAAAAAAAGATAGGAAAAAAACTTTTTGATTCAACCTCGTATGTCCGAAAATCTGATGTTACGGACAACATTATTATGTTCGAAAATAACTTGCATAGTGTTTTGTAAACGGTTTTTATTTACTAACATTACTATTTTATTATATGTATAGAAGACAAATGTGGTTAATGTTAAAACATGTTACATTTGTAGCATTTGGCTACAAATTTAACAAAATACATATATACAAGTAAAATAAAAAGTTTACAAAAATTAAGGGATGATGAGACAACCGCGCGGTGCTTGCCGGAACGGTACTTTAACTTAAAAATAATTGACCGATAATATTATTTATTTTAAAACAATTAACTCCTTTTAGTGGGCAGTCGTGAAAAAAAATCTAGCTTTGTGGTAAACACGTAAGTCTGATGAATCGGTAGCAGTCCTAGTATTACGCATGGCTGGGCTGACTCAGCCGCGAGTAGTGGCGGGTGGCGCCGGGCTCCCCCACTGCGCGCGCACTCGTACCGCCGCTGATTTGGCCGACCATTATGTAACGCTCTTAAACATTCAACAAACGAAAAATGGAAAAAAAGGAAAACGTGACGTTGTACTGAGCGGCACACAGCATTATCGCGCTTCGTGAGTCGTGAAGTCGTGGCGCTTGCGACACTTCGCCGTCTCAATGTGCAAGCAGTTACAGCAGTAGCAGTGGCTCGTACTGGTGACACGGGGCAGGCCACCCGTGCAGTATGTTTTAGCTGAGTGGCTGACAAGGATGACAAGTCACGATGGAAGGAAGTCTGTGCCGCGGTAGTGTCTGTGCTCTCTAAAGAATTAGTATAATTAGGTAATCACTTGGTGTCGCTAGTTGTAATCAAATGAAGGCGTGGGCATGGCTTGTGACGCAACATTCGGTTCAATGCCAAATAGGAACATAAATTGTTCTAGGTATGAATATATTTTGTGCCTCATTCTCATTATGTGCATTTTGTGCACGAGGCATGAGTCTGGCGGGACACGCAGCGATGCCAGCCTTAACTGTTAGTCTATCGGGAACGTAATAGGAGCAGCTAAAGGTGTCTGGGGAGCGAGCCGCGCGGCGATAGAAAGCGTGTGTGAGAGCACGGTGCTGAGGCCGTGCAGCTAGCGCGTGCAGCGGTCACATAGAAACCGTGGCGGTACTACTGAGCGTCTACGACAAGCTCGGGCCCGCGACACCGCGTCAGTGCACCAGGCCTACAGCGACCCACACTTCATCATGCCTGACTGATGATTTTTAACAAAAACATAATAACGTCTCACAAGAACTGTTAAAAACTCTTCACATTAGAAGAAAGAATAATTTATGAATCCTCGATACAAAACAATACTTTAAAAATAAATGTTTTCTTTTTTTCTTAGCGCGTTGCTGCAAGCCATGAAAAACTAAGTCATTTTTGAACCTTATTTAGTATATAAATAATAAGTTTATATTATAAGTATGAGTAGTATGCGATGATTCCACTGACCGGACCGGTTGCGCTGACACCATGCTAAAAACAATGAAAGTAGAGTACAGCGTCGTTGAGTTCTCATATCACTCCAGTAGATTTTATAAACATTGGCAATTTGGTTCATTTGCAGAAACATAAACGATAAATGATTAATCATAATTATGAAATATTTAGATACGATTCTATCAAATAATGCTTTCCCTGTGGTCTATGCTCACTGGGAGCACAGGGGTTTGGTGAAACAGGAAACTCTAACGCGCGTGGCCCGACACGCGCTTGGCCGGACACGCCATCATTTAACCGAATTGTTTGAAATTTGGCACGGAGTAGAGGTAGCCCTGGAGATAGCTAAAGGCAACATTTTATACGGGTGCATTAAGTATTTCCGTCAGGAAGCGAGCGAAACCGCGGGGAACCGCTAGCGTAAAATAAATACCAATTGTTATTGCAATAGAGTTACCATGGAGTTCCTTACCCTTTCTTCTCCATCTGAATCTATATTTTGGTACATTATGCACATAGCTTCAACTATTCCTTTTGAGTAACTGACATACTTATCATGCTTTGACAATTCAAAAGTGCAAGCAATGATGCAAATTGTCTAGTTGAAAAAAGAAATACACCCCCTGGCTCGATTAATGAAAAGTATAATGTATTTGGTCGGTGTGAGAATGGTGGAATAAAGTTAATTTCTCTTATTTATTAAAGTGTACCCACTTTCATAAGTAAGAGAAACTTTATTCCGTAATTCACAAATACGAATTTCAAAGTACCGATTTTCATAATTCCGAATGGTTCAAAATTCCTAATAACTCCGCATTGTTATTTATCTTATTTTTATAATTCCAAAATGTTCACTATTCCTAACGTTTATAATTTCTATTCTCAAAATAAACAAAAAGTCCGACTTAGGGCCGATTTTTCAATATTCAGATAACTTTTATCAGAGGCATAAAAATTTCAGATTGACATATTATTCTCTTTACAATATCTGTCAAACTGACATATTTATTCATCAGATAAAAATTATCTGACTATTGAACAATCGGCCCTTAATGATAATTTGAAACATCAAAACTACGAATTCCGATTATTAAAGTACCGATTAATTAGAATTCAACATTAAAAAAAAGTAAATTTCAAAGAAAAAACTACAAAAAGTACATTTTTGCAAGGTACTGGTTCTCACTATGAATTTTTAAATTAAAATATTTTCTTTCGCTGGTCACAGTTTTAACCTAGCCTAACCCACATGATTCAACAATAATAATAATCGTTTATTTTATAATAATCGTTTATTTAGAAAAAAGGTCACACATACAATAAATATCTTATACTTAAAAATAGAACACAGTTGCATATTTGCCTGAACTAGGTATAAACCTGTGCTTCAGGCTATAAAGTGCATACCTACTTAGCGTTTATAGAAATAAATTAACAATTATATAAATTTATAAATGATAGTGATAATGATACCAATTTTTATTTGCAAACTAAAAGTAATTCTTCCGTTTGTTCATATGAAATGCTTTGTAAGTATTTACATAGACACACACAATGGAGGGGATCTGGCCCTAATGCTCACTGTTCTCACTTAACCTAAGCCCAAGGACTCAATAATAGTAGATGGTACCCGACGCAGGTATAATTAAGAAAAATACACAAATAAAATTGGATGTTTTTAAATTACACGTAACTTGTAGGTTTTGAATATATATGCGTAACTGAATATTATACTAATTGAAACAGAATCTTATTTAAGCAGTTTATTCGTATTGAAAATCGGAATGTCTAGTATGAAAATCAGAAAACAAACCAATTACATTAAAGACTTTCAGTAAAATCAATTTCTTGATTTTAAATAATAGACATTATAATTCTTAAGTATTATGAAATTCGTAGTTTTGAAAATCGGAATAAAATATTTGGGAGTGTTTGTGTGTTCCCCGGTGTGAGGTGAGGGTGTGGTCTGTGCAGGGGCAAGGGCGAGATCATCGGCATGCTGAAGGTGGGGCGGAAGCACCTGTTCCTGTTCGACGAGAAGCAGGTGGTGCACGAGGTGGAGCCGCTGTGCGTGCTGGACTTCTACATCGTGCGCGACCGCCAGCGCATGGGCTACGGCCGCCGCGTCTACGACTTCATGCTCAACGTGAGTACGAGCCGGGCGCGCTGCTGTTCGCCACAGTTTTACTTTAAACTTTGATTGCCTTTCAAATAACATAAACGGGTGCACCCTTTTTGGCAGAACTTTTTATGTCATAATTTTATTTTGCATACCAACGAATCGCAGAAACTTCATTTCGCAGAAAATCATATGGCATTCACTCATTTAGCATACATTCAAAATGCATAATTTTGTTAGTCAGAATCATCTTTAAGCACAAATTCCATATCCATAATGTTTCAAAAGTAGAACAATCATAACGCAGAAAGTTCACAGTCAGAATCGTCTTTTGGCATACGTTTCAAATTCATAGTCATTAAAAGGCAGAACTATTACATCTCAGAAACTTTACAATAAGAATTATCATTTGGCATAAATTTCGTATGCATAAAAAATCATGTCATTCAGAATCGTCTTTTGGTCGACGGTGGGCTTGGTCCTACTTCTAGGTGGTTTAAAAAAAAATCACCACGAAGAGAATGGCGGGGTCTATTCGCTCGCTCCGCTCGCTCACAAGATCCCGCCATCCCCTTCTAACGTAACCTGTCCGAGTCGGGGTGCCCTAAAGTCCAGATTGCAACCAGTTTCTCACTTATAATACCACAAGAGTTTCAAAATTATCGGGTATTTCCCGATAGGTTCGTTGCAAACAAATGAAGGAGTCAAGTTTTTCAGGTTAAAAAATCACGAGCGCGAAGCGCGAGTGATTTTTCCTGAAAAACTTGACGACTTTATTTGTTTGCAGGGAACCTTGAGGGAAATGCCAGATAATTTTGAAGCTCTTGTGGTATTCGGGGGATTATTTTTCCGACCCAAATATCGACCAATAGAATTGCACCATTCGACGTCACGTGGTACAACCATAAAAATAATCAAAAAATTATCAGTATAATACCATGTAGGTTGTACCACGTGACGTCGAATGGTGCAATTCTATTGGTCGATATTTGGGTCGGAAAAATAATCCTGGTAACAATAGTTGAGGGTGGCAGGTGTATAGGGTATAAAGCGAAGAAAAAAAAACTTAATACATTATTTAGTCGGTTTTACAGCGATTCGTTTCTGTAACTAACATTAATTATGTCTAATAACATTATTCCAAATGAAATTCTGCGAGCTTCATAGTATGCCAAGTGAAATGATAGGAAATATTCATCGCTCTAAATGAGCATTAAACATAATTATGCGAAATTATAACTATGCCAAAGGTTATTTTGCCATATAAACATTCTGCCAAACTAATTATACTAAATATTTTTTATGCCATATGATCATTCGTTTAAACAAAATTATGCCAAGTGTGGTATGCCAAATAAGATTCGGAGCATAGAAATTCTGCCAGATAGAGGGAACCCAACATAAACATCTATTTAGTCCAAATCAAATGATGATGTAGTTGTAGTTCTCATACCCCAGACATTTCGGCCAGCATCTAGTAGGTAGAAACCTTTTTCTTGACGTTGTCTAAAAAGTCTCGTGATCGCTTCTTAAGAGATATTTAATGTCAACGGTCAGAAAAATCGTTTTTTCGGCGTTCAGCGAGGGAGTAAATAGAAACCGATATTTAATGGGTTTTAGCACCGTGTTACACTCTAGCTACTATTCACTACGATTTCGAGAAAATAAAAAAATCTAATACAATATTAAATTAGTTATTGTATTTGCCATTCAATGCTATTATGTAACAAGCAAACATGTAATAATAAACCAGTATATGAAATACTATTTTTAAGAGAGACTATAATTTGAGATTCAATAAAACTTAAGCCGAGGAGCTCGTGGTTAAGCAACAGCCGCTGAATTGACTGAAAATTGATTATGCTGCCTTTGGTGCGGTCGGTCCGTGGATGGGTGATAAATGTATGCATCGGAAAGCACTTTAAACCGTTGGTCTCGGATGTCATTTGTAGATCTTTGACAGTCGTTACGGGTAGTCAGAAGCCATAAAGTCTGAACACCAGTCTTAGCAAGGTGTTAACCCGGTAACTGTGTTGTAGAGGTCCGATAGGCAGTCGCTCCATGTGAAACACTGGTACTCGGCTGCATCCAGTTAGACTGGAAACAGACTCCAACATGCTTAGTAGAAGTCTAGGCACATTAAGTATTATAATACTATATAAAATTAATTCAATAGATCTTACGATTAATTACAGGCAGATGACAATTTGCATTTAAGATACTAGGTATTTATGATGATGTTGATAATGTTCATAACACACGCTTACGTTTCTCTTGAAATAACGTGTCACAGCATTTTGTTTGTTGTTGACTGTTTTGATCTTATTATTGGTTTTGTTTCTTATCAGCATTACACTAATTAAGCACTGATTGTCCAGGAGCTTGAAGTGATGGCGTGGGAGATGGCAATCGACGGACCGTCGGAGAAGATGGAGAAGTTCCTGTCCCGGAACTTTGGCATCGACAAACTGATGCGCCAGAGCAACAACTTCGCCGTGTGCCCGGGCTTCTTCGAGCGCTCTGACGCGGATATCAGGTACCCGCGCGCCTCCTACTGCGAGCTCCCGACACGATCATTGTTCAACCTCATAGTTATTTTATTGCGCTGTATTTAACGAATAACTGATATATCTGTTTCACGACAGATGCTGGAAACTAACAAGGAACATATTAAGTTAATAAGCGTACAGCACAGGTCAGTGCGATTGCTAATTTGTAGCTTTATTAATAATAGTGCATACGTCATCAATAGCCATCAGACCGGCCGCGCCGAGCTCTTCAGATACCCGTGTAGGTGAGGTAATGCCCGGCAGCGCCGCTCGCTCACTAACGTATGTTGTCACTGCAGCAGCACCGGCGGGCTGCAGTCGGCCGCGCCGACCGCCGCCGTCGGACGGTTCGCCGCCCCGAAACCGACTTCTGCGATTGCCAACGTGAGTACCTAATTCTTATTTACTATCTTCTAAATGTCGTATAAAGTCTCTCAAACATTGACACTATTACGTTTCATCTCAACATAATTATTTGCTTTGCTAATTCTTAACACGATTTAACCGAGTCGATGTTATTGCTTCCCAGTGGGGGTGCCACGCAACTTGTTGTATGTACAACACGTAGTGATAGTGCGCCTTTACCTAGTCGACTAGTTACTGTTACACTTACGTCATAGGCGACTAGGAGTACTACTGAAACCAGGCACAGCTCACGTCACAACCGACACTAAGCCGCGCGTGCTCCCCTCGCTGCAGGAGCCGCCCGAGCAGCCGCGTGCATCAAGCGATCTGCATGATGGATCTTTAGAAAATAAAATTGGTGTAATGAACCAACGTTTCAGGTCCTTCGGTGGCACTGACGCGTGCGGTCGGAGGCGGTGCGGGGGACGCCGCACACTGTTACACTTATGCTACTGCTTACATCGATCTGTTGTGCTCTCATATTGGCGGTGTTAGTACTCAATACAAACTCACGATGGTACATGTAGATTCCATGATCATTGTGGCTTCCCGTCCAGTGTCGGGGTCGGCTTCCTTCACTTGTAGCTCATTAGTAGACTATCGTCATTGTATAGAAAGTACAAATAGCACTGTCAGGCGTCGTAGTGGCGTTGCTGCTGGCCAGACGAGGACGAGGGGTAGCGCAGTACTGCCAGCACTAATACCGGCGATTGCGTGTTGCAGGTAATCCATGGGGCCGGCCAGGACGAGCCCACCCGTCGGTGAGTGCCAACTGTGTACGCTTGCTGTAGCGCCCCGCCCCAGGCCAACTGTAGTAATCACGTGGTAGCAGCGCCGCGCCACACCATTGTTATGATAACGTACTCGGCACAGATACAAACCACGTGTGTGTTCTCCTCGGCATTTGATACATTTCGTTTGAAGCGTGCGCGCGTGCGACACAACTCAATTGTTCCTCAATTCCGCTTCGGATGACAGTTTGTAAGTATAGCCAGCAATGAGCACCGCCGTCGTCTCTGGCTGCTGCTCTGATAGCAGGCGTTGATACGAGTCCAGGTCAGCGGCTCTCCTGAGCACATGACAAATGTCGGATCTGACAAAACTACTATTTTACTAAACTACTATCGATATAGATCATTGGCAAATACCAGTTATCTAAAATACTTGGAATAATTTGACAAGAGTCCATTATTATTATCGTTTATTCATTAAATCAGTTATTTTATACATTTTTTTAATATTGATTATAAAGAAAAACATTTTAAAATTAAAAAATAGGGTTGTATCTATTTAGGGCCCAGGGTCCAAGCTACCGGTGTTTAGGGCCGCATAGACACGACGAGCCTCCGGACTATAGATGCCGTTTCAAGGAGACCTGCCATCTTTATTAAGCTCTTGATTCATCCGCCAACGAGAACCTGGGTATTGGTCGAAGCTCTCGGCTATCAGACCATTTAAGGCCACGACAACTTCGTGCCCCAAATCTTGATACTTGATTTGTTTCTCAGCTTTCACGGGATTCTCAATACAACAAGAGCTCATTATTATTGGTATGCGAGTGTATCACCCTTAATTTAAATAAATTAAACGATCATTTGTGGGATGGTAATGTGGGTGTATGACTGAAGTAAGAACAGAACATTCAGTTTTCCGGTTATGAAGGTTTATCAGCACAGCTATATCTGTGAAGCTTGACTTCGACATTTGACTGCGCCGATGCCTGCCACCATTTGGCTACTATAGTCAGAACGTAGTGGGTGGCTTCATTCTACCCCTAAACTAACGGAGTTTCTGTAAAAACAAAAAGTGATCGACGATTAAACTCTCCCATCGGCGTTACCATTTAGAAATGCGGCCGATAGTGTATTTATTGCTTTAATGGCCTTCAGTCAAAAACCCATCGAGTGTTATCGTTTGAAGGTAACCGTGCTCTTACAGTCATAACATCCATAGTGTAACACAGGACGTCCTAACCAACCCGTTCTCCTTTGATTAGGTCAGCTACAAGGATACCTAATATTGCCTGAATTTGTTTATTTAAGTCTGAGGATAAACATATAGACCATACGCATCGGGTACACATGCCATAGCGAGTGACTAGGCAACCGCGCGCGGCCTGCGGTCCGACACGCCGCCTGCGGTCCGACACGCACGCGGTCTGTATCTGTACACAGTTTATTTGAAGTGCCAAAGTGTACGGCCTCGGCGCTGCGTCAGACTTGCCTAAGTTCTGATTTCTACAGGTGCTCGCTTTACAAGTAATCAGTTATTCCATTTGCATGAATTATTTTGACTTTTTTTCCTTTTAATTTACTTTGCATTTATATGTTGCTTGCAGCTACGCGCGCTCGCGTCGCGCGATGAATTCGCACTGACGGTGCCCGCCGGCCGGCGACCGCGACCGCTATGTTACTTAGCGCAATCGTACGCGTCGACCGCGACCCGACCGGCTCGTACGGCCACTCACCCACACTACACACGTCGCACAACTAGCCCGCACTGCTGCACTGGCGAGCACGGGCGTGCTGGCGTGCACGGGCTCGTGCGTAGGGTGTCGCCTCGCGCCTCTGCTCGTTCACATGTTAAACCTATTTCCTTGTCTTTTTCTGGGTGAATCAAATTATGCTTTTGTTATTTTACATTTTATTGAGTTTATTTATTCAAAGGGTTATATATTTATTTATTAGTAAGAATTGAAATGATACCCAAGAATAATAATTATTATATGCCACCCACAATAAACAACAAAAGAGCCTCTTGAACTCTGGGGATTAAGGACTCAAGGTTTATGCGTGAAAGATTATTAAGTGTGATTTCAGCTTTATGATACTTTTGTTACCAACCACAGTCAAGTGATTCAACATGAAGTACAGTCGAGGTTTTACGAAATGAAATGGAATAATTTATTTTGCAAATTGGATATTGATATTAAAATAATGACCGTTACACTTTTTGAATGTGAGTGTTATCTTGTTCAACATTGCCTATGGAGTTCAGCATGCACAGCTGCACTCGGGAACTTAAGATAACGCTCGCTACTCATGCCCTGGATAGATCTTGAGTCCGAGTCACTCGCCTGCATTCCCAAAATTAATGATTTTATTTTATTTCGAGTAGAATAGTAGGTAACATATTATATATTATTATGTAATTCCGACGTGTGATGACCATATTGAATTGCCTTCGTTGTATCGTTATGTCTATGGTTATTAACACTTTTTATATGAATCCTGTTAATCTATTTATAGTTATATCTCAAATTTATTTTTATTCACAATGATCTCATATTTGTTTGTTTTATTTTCGTTGGCGTTAATTTTTATAATTTTTGTAGTTAAAAACTTATTGTGCTATTTTTATTATTAAAGTGCATTAAATAATGAAGAACAATAATATATCGGTGTGGCGTTTAGATAGCAGACGACGTGTTCACACACACACTCACACACACAAACACACCAGCCAAACAATACGAACACTCGGTTCGCCAGCTGTCCACTGTGTCTAGCGCGGCGTGTCTAGCGCGGCGTGTCTAGCGCGGCGTGTCTAGCGCGGCGTGTCTAGCGCGGCATGTCTAGCGCGGCGTGTCTAGCGCGGCGTGTCTAGCGCGGCATGTCTAGCGCGGCGTGTCTAGCGCGTCAGTGTGGTGCACGTGGGGCGCTCGCGTGCCGAGCTCTTGTCGCAGCTTTATATCGTGACTGTCAATTATGAAACAATGTTAGATGTAGGCACAAAATGTTAGGTAATTATGCACTGTGATAATATCTTTTGTTGTAGCTTTACTTTTACTATGTTTTCTATAAGTACCTATTTATCATTGGTTTTAGTGTTTAGTTGTAGTATCTGTTGAGTCGCATCACCCATTAGGTAATATTCAGTAATGTTAGTGTACTCGTTCGGTTGTTCACACCGACTTCGGCTCAGTTCGTTTCTATATTATCTATATTCTATATGCAACACATTCGTCAGCCGGGAAAGCCAACGACAAGAGCACAGTGCTGCAGACAGCAGAACGGCGCTCAAGTGAAGAGCGCTGTTAGACAGTAGGTAGTGTAACGACGCATGCGCATGATGAACTCGCTCTTGTCCTCGATTGAGGCCTGTTTGCCGCGAAGGCCGGGTAGAATTATTATTATTACATCTATTCATAGCCTTCTGACATTTATTTCTATATCTGGTGTAGTTTAGTCGCTTTAACATATTCTTTGGTCGGTGGTATTACTCCATACTTGAAATAGTCGATCTCTTTCCTCTAGCATAAACTTTAATCTTCTTACTTAGAAAAAACCTATTAGGGAGCATTCAAGTATTACGTAACGCAATTTGGGGGGAGGGGAGGGTCTTGTAAAACGTTACGGTGCGTTACAAGGGCGGGAAAAGGGGTATTTAAACAACGCGTTACGTAACATTTTTTTTAATAAAAAAACTAGGGAATAAGAATCTTCCAAATCTGCAACCCTTCTCGTTTATGTTTTACGGGGAATCCCTCGAAGAAGAAGGGCAAATGAGCTGCTCTGCATTGTGCGCCATAGTGAAGCATTGTCTGAGGATGCCGATTGGCTCGAAGACGAAGTTGATGCAAGTGTTTTAACGATACCGGAACCTTCTTCGTCTGCTCTCCGAACCAGTAATGAAAGAGTCTGAGTGGCTGGCAAACCCGTGGACAGAGGAGCAGTAATTACCATTGAATTGTGTTTTTACGTACCTACACTTATTTGATTTATGACTAAATAAAAACATATAACTTAATAATATCTTATTTTGTTTATTACTACTGCAAACGCAATTAATACAATAAAAAAAGTATACTTTGTTCAACATAATTGTTACTTCAATGGTCACTTAAATGTTACGTAACGTTTAGGGAGGGGCGGGGGGGGGGGTACATAAAAAGTTTACGGTGCGTTACATGGGGGGAGGGCAGTGGCGTGCAGTTCATATAGGCAAAAAGACACTGCCTACCCTACATAACTCAGAAAATATTTACTATCTTTATTTTATTTTCATAAGTATCTAATATTTTATCTCAGAGTAATTACTATCAATAAAAATATCTTGAAACTTAAATCAGCTCCACCTGTCGAATATTAGTGGTATTACGAAGAATCAATACAATACTCGCGATACATTTCAACAACAAAAAAAAGTTTGCGCGGTACTAGGGCGCCCCTAGCGAAAATAGACAGAAAACGTGATTGCCTCATTTCGTATAATAGTATTTGTAAGAAGACTCGTAGACATGCGAATACAATGCAGTGTGCGTTCGTATAAATATTTTGCACACATTGACACAAATTACGCACACAAATAACAAAAAAGGCTGTGTCTTGTTGCGATTTATACGACGGAAACATCGGTTCGGAAACCTTCGGCTATCGACAAGGCCACAAGGGACGGTGGCCGATGTTTTCCGAACCGATCTACATTATGATGTAATGTAACTATTTTAAAAAGTAGCATGTTTTGACTTTCTTATTTCTAAGTAAACAACATTTCTTTTAGTCGTATTTTTTTTTTCTGTGACGTGAGTTTCGCGCGCGTCGCCATTGTTATTGTTTATCTAACTTGTTCTGTGCTAGCGAATATTTCTTAATATTTTAATAATAGTAAGATTTAAGCGTTGATAATAGTGTGAAATGGAATATATTCACTGTGAAAGTTGTTCAGGTGGTGTGTGTGTGTGTATAGAAAATTAAAAATGATGCGTTTGTAAAACTATCTTTCGAAGAAAAAAACAAGTGATAGCGAAAGGCCGCTGCACCTACACCAAATCAGATACAATTTAAACAAACTAAAGGTATAGTCAATCAATCGTATATTTAATAGTTAACAATTTGATTCCTATTATTAGCTCTCGGATTGCATACACGCTATTTCCCTTACTTACCTACTATTTTACCGCAATAAAACCGTCTGGAACGACGCAGGTTTCACTTATTCATATTTATCTCCTACGGTAGAAAAAACCACGAGCAATATGACTTAGAAGCTTCCGTACACTTGGAGAAAATCGTATTGAAACACGATGAAAGTAGATCGAAACCGAATTATTATTCAATCACTTTTTTATTGTTTGTTTTTGAAGTAAACATGAGTTCACTTTACGTAAAAGAATTTGTTCCTCAGTGAATAAGGGAAGTTATTAAGAGAGGTCAACTTTCATGCGAAATACGACTGAGTTATGGAAAACTATTTACGAAATTGCTCTTAGATATTCATAATTAATCAAATCTGAATCTATGATTATTTGAGGCGGCAAATTACATGCATCATTATTTGATCGACAAGACGACGAACCAAAACCAACATGCGGAAGGTATTTTTGAAAAGTGGGTACCAAAGCCAGGCTGGTGTCACCAGGTGTCACTCAGCAGTTTAGGCACATTTGGCCCGTGCGCGGCGCGGCGGCGCATCTCTCGGGCAGGCGTACCTACCTATCGTAGTAAGGTCGTGCGCTGCTCGGCTCGCACGCTAGCGGCAAGCCGCTTCGCGAGTAATTAAGATAGGTACCTATCGATTTTCCGTATAAAAACTTTTTGGCTTTTCTGCCTACCCTACCTAAAAACTCTGTGCACGCCGCTGGGGGAGGGAGGGTCTCTTCAAAAATTGCGTTACGTAATACTTGAATTATCTGAAATTAACCATTTCTCACCCCAATCCTTACTTAACGTCGTAATCCAGGATTAAGCTACTAATTTAAGTTCGGATTAACGCTAAACATTATGAGTGAGATTTTTGCTAATCAGCCGATTAAAAATTATAAGGAACGTTATAAGTAAGGTGCTAAAGAGTCAGACACTCCTCCTCGCCCCAGCCATATCGGGAGGAGTCATTTGGTGAAATCACCCATCCGAAAAAAAAAGATGAAATATTAAGATAGCTAACCATAGCAAAGATTGAAACTTGAACAAACTGTGAACATGTCACAAGCTGCCTCCGCGACCTGGCACTACTTACAATTGAATGGCTCCACATGTGTGCACGGGACTGGTGTGAGCTGAGCGGGCTGTGGGAGGAGATTCTATTAGTTGTTTAAAACACATCTCCTCTCCTCTTGTCTCGACTCCGCTTTGGTCAAAAGGGCTTAAGTACAGTTTAGGCTAAACCTTATGATAAACAGCCTATAATATTCCTCAAATACAAAAAGTATTTTTTCGAATCGGACAAGTAGTCCCAGAGACGAATACGTTCAAAGATTGAAGAAGGCAACTTGTTTCTGTAGATCCTACATGAGTTATGTCCTACCGTAGCACCGAAACTGCTGAACCGATTTAGATGAATTTGATGTCAATTTTGACTAAGTAGGACAAGTTACATCCAACCAAACAAGTATCAAATTAGCACAACAATCCAGATAAAATATTGGGAAAGTATACTATAAAATATTTTATTAATTGCAACCGTATATCCTTCCGCTGTCCCGCGAGGCTGGGGGGCAACAATGGCACGAACCGTACTAACTGCAAACAGAAATGTGTTAATCCTTCACCCTATAGAGCAACTTCTTTGCGTTTCCGTTGTCTGCAAGGAACCCTTCATATAGTTTGGCCGCGGTATAGCTCAAGAGGTTCTTAGTACTAGAAAGCTGAAATTTAATATGGATATGATAGAACCATCGACCATTCAGAGAACACAACAACAGTGGTAGAATAAAATTTTGAAAAATATTTTTTACGGTACCCCCCTCTCCCCCATACACGCAAAGTAGGAATCATGTGGGGTATCACTTAAATATATCAAGCTTTAAAGTGTACATTATGGGTAAGTTCGACCCCCCATATTTTTGCGCCTGTGGACGTTAAAATGCGTGTTAGTGAATTTATGAAATCGTAATATTTGCTGCATTTCTACTTGATTTACTTATCTCACAAATTATAATAAACAAATACAAATAGAGTATTGTGTTTTTAGCGGTTAGGTACTTATTACGAAGTGTACGGTGTCGGGTAAGCGCCTGTTGTTGTACTAGTAGGAGTGGTAATGTTGCGCCACAGCTCGCCGTCGCCCGCCGGCGCCGCGGCTCAGCCGAGAGAGATGTGGGACGACGACTGGGAGGAGCCCTCGGAGCCGGAGCTGGATGACGACGCGTACGAGTTCGACCCCGACCAGCCCGCTGCCGAGCGCCGCGACGAGATTCGCGCGCGCGGGCCCATCCGCTACAGCCCCGTCCGGCGCGCTAGCCCCCCCGCGCTCGAGCGGCCCGCCACGCTGGCCGTGCAGCGCGGCGCCGGCGGCCCCGGAGGCGCCAGGGCGCCGCCCGTGCCCAGCGCCCCGGCCGAGGCCGCGGCCGAGCTGCCGGCCGCCGGCATGCCGTCCGGCGGCGCGTCGGCCACGCAGTCGGCTGCCGCCACGCCCGGCGGCCGCCGCGACTCTCAGCTCACTGAGAGGGGCTATTTCGACGTTAAATACTATCACAACAAGTTGTGGTAAATTATATCTGCGTCTTGCGATACGTATTTCAATGTTTTATCGATTTACAAATTTACTGGATATACAATTTTTAAATTACTTATACAAAATTCTAAAAGTCGTAAGAATCACGACATGCTCAGATAATTCAATTGTCTGCAGGTTTAGTAATACTATAATGACTGATTCTTTGGAAGTGCTTTATTGTGCACATTAAAATTAAATATTTATAATATAGCAAAATATGTTCGTTTTAAAATCAAGAACCTGTGTAACTGTTCTGGCGAGCTTTGCTCGATGTAACCGTTAATTTCCAATAAGTGTGTGCGCTACGCGCCTGTATGTTGTCTTTAGTATTGTTCTGTATTTAACTGACTTCATTAATAAATTATATTTAATCCCTACATTGTTTTATTACGTTTATTTTTTATACAGATACGGTTGCAATAGACAATAAGAGCTATGGTTTCTAATTCGCACTATAGACGAGCCCCACCGTAATTCTATTTTTTGACTACGAGAAATAGTTATCCCTCCTGTTCCCATAGATAGGACAAAATAATAGGACCACGAGAAAACAGCCGTGCCTAGGACTCCCCCCCTCCCCTTCAGACTTGTAAGACTGATATTTGAAATCCTTATCAAACGCTCTTTAAAACCATAGGTCTAATAATATAATATCTAATAGACTGCAAGCTGGGCGCAAAGAATAATGAGCAGTTTTGTATGGAATCTGGGTGTAGTTCCAACAGACCTCAAACTAGTGTCAGGAGAAAGATACGTATGCGTAGTTATCGTTTCATCATATTATTATTATACATGTTTTATCCACCGGGTTTGGCCACTAGAGTCAATCAAAGATTGCTAATAAACTGCCGATCTTAGTAAGAGTAATATTTTCAAATATTATTGTTAAATTGATAACTACCTGTAACCCCGTCTTTGATCAACTGAACCACCGCTGCTTATCCCACCAACCAAGCCGCAGCTGACGTTTACCAGGCTTCATAATAAACCTATATTAAGCATCTTACAAGTTTTCGTCCGGGAGGTTATTGGTCACCAAAATCTGTTCATGGCCCGCGGTATATAATTACTTAAAATAAGAGACTAGTTTTTTTTTTACATTTCACTGTAAATTAATGAACGTTCTGTTCCTAATAGGCCAGTGCTTTTAGCCTCTAAAAACGGTAAAAAGTGAATTAAATAATAGTAGGATGAAACCGATTGGAAAAGGAGAATATAATAAAAATGATAGGAAAAATAAATTACGGGCGATTTGATGTCGGGAAGTAGGGGGAGGTGGGGGGGTTAAAGGTAAAAAAAAAAAAAAAAAAGGTTTATCTCAATTTCCGGCAAAACTACAAGTCCTATGAAAAAAAGTTAAATGGCAAAGTTTTAGGTAATAAAAAGATCTACAACTTTTGTATTAACACTTTTTTCACATAACCTCAAAATTTATGTGAAAAATTAAAAAAAAAACAAGTTTTTGGTTTTTTATTTTTATCTTTTACAATAATTATTTTTTTTCCACAAAATTTGGTGAAAACTTACCTTTTTATGTCCCAAACACACTGTAATTTATTTGATTTAAAATAATATTTTTTTCACCCTTATTTTAACTTAATATCAAAAAAACACCCTAATTTTCAATCGAAAATTCTCGTGTCAAAATATGACTTTTTTTTAAAAAGTCGATGGTCGTTTTGATCGTTGAAATCTCTACTTTCTGATGGTATAAAAAATATTTACATTACTATGGTAAATGTTCTCAGAAAATGCAATGAAACGCTACGAAATAGTGGTAAAATAACATTTTGAAACAATTTTTTTTAGGGTAGCTCCCAAACACGTAAAGTGGGGATAAATTATTTTTTTCTCGCGTACCCCTTCGTGTGGGGTATCGTTAGATAGGTCTTTCAAAAATATTATGGGTGTATCAAGACCATTTTTCAGTTAAGCGAGCCATTTACGAAATATCTAGCTTTTAAGTGCAAATTTTTGTTCGATACGAGCATCTCTCCCTCTAACTTTTGAATGGCTGTCCCTAGAAACGTGAAAAAATTCACAAGATTAAAAACTAGACAAATTTTGTCACTCAAATTCCATGAAATGTGAAATGAGGAAACTACAATGTTCACTTTGTTCACCCAGGTGCACAGGCGGAATGAACCCTTATAACACTTATTCTCAATATCAAACGTTTTACAACAGGTCACTAATAAATTATCTCACTAATTAAAATTATCTGTGTATTTACATATTAATAAAAAAACTTAAATAGCTAAAAACTAAACTATATATATACTACACTACTAACTAATACAGAGCGTCAAAAAATTCCTCCTCATCGCGGTCAACTGGGAGCGTACCCAAGAGGCTGGCTGCATTGCCACGTTGGATAGCTATGCTTATCTGTTGGCCAAAATAACAGCCAGCCTTTGGGTCTCGCGAAGCGTCAATCAGCCGCCTGGATATTTCCTTTAATAAAAGGTGAGCATTCGGACCCCACGACCCAAGAGTTTCAACCCCAAACGGCTCGAAAATATAGTTGCCAATAAGGTTACTATATTTCCGCCGTTTGAGGTTTTCAGCAGCAGCAGCGGCAGCCGCTGCGCAGCACGCAGAGCCAGAAAGATGAGATGGCGCAAGAGTATCGACACAGGTCGCGTCCCACACTAAAGGCCTACCCATCTTCCAAGGAAACAACGACATACCGTCTGGTCTCTTGCCATCGTCGCGTGCCAAGCCGTTTGGCTCTAGTACGGCTGGAACCCCGACGGCAACAAGAGCGCGACGAATGATATCATTTATGTTAGCGTGCCGCGCTATACGGCCCGCACTTCTGCTACACGACAGGCCGTGGTGTCCGAGGCTATTGACAGCTTCCCCACAGTGGCAGCGGTGAGGAGAACAGCAGGGAGCGCCCAGGCGTAAGCAAGCAGCGAGGCGGAAAGTAGTGTCGTCAAACATGGTGCCTATGTTTGACGACGGAAGTGCCAGAAGCCATAGACCCGACTCCCATTGACCCACAGCCAGCAGGCGCGCACGCTCGGCAGAAGTAATTGACGTTTCAAGTAAATTTTCCCGTATTACTTTGCAGAGCGGCTCATCCCACTGCCTCTGGGAGGCCGGGTTGGCGGGTGGATCTGAATTCGGACAGGTGATTTTCCAGGCATCTATAGCCTCAGTTAAGAACGGTACATCAAAATTAACCAGTGTATGAGCTAAAATATTCCTGGTTAATTTCTCGGTACCGTGTACTGAGGATATAAATGCCGGTAAACTAATACTAGTAATTTTGCGGACTCCGAGGCCTCCCATACGGATGGGAAGTGTAGCTTGTAGCCAAGCTCGGTCGTCCAAGGCCACATTTAAGACAGAACTAAGTGTATGACGGATAATTTTATCTATTTGGTCTAAAAGATGTGTGTGCTTCCACAAATGGGAAGACCGAAGGAAATATGTAAATTTTGGGCCGAAACAGCAGTATCGAATTATAGTGATAGCCGAATGCATATTAATTTGGAGTAGTCTTTCCGAGATGTCATTGAATTTCGCAATTTTTTCCTCAATAAATTTAGAAAATGATTCATCTAGGATGGGGGACCCAAGGAGGCGGAGGGAATTTTTATCTGTAATTGTAATTTGTGGAGCTATGGAGTGAAATTTTGCAAGGGTCAATTGTCTGTCAGTATTGTCTGATATGAATAGTTCACTTAGAAAGATTAAGTTCTAGGCCCATCGATTGAAATTTATTTTTTAAAAAAACCAAATCTTGAAAAACTGTTTCTACATCACCTCCCAGGATTCCATCATCTAGGTACCATACGTTAAATTTGGAATTTAGCTCTCGAATAACAGGGTGGATAGCTAAACTAAAAATCACTGGTCCGAGGGGATCACCTTGTTGGCAGCCAACTGCAGATTCCAATAGTTTGTCCTTATAGAGTAATTTTGAAGGGTGTCTGTAACACTGATAAAGAAAACTGTAAATTTTGGGTAAATTTTTTTCAGCTTCTGCCAAGAGGGTGTCCCGGTTTACAGAGTTGAAGGAATTCTTAATGTCAACCTTCAGGATGACCTCTCCTTTACCACAATTTAGATAGGTCGACAAAGCGTGTACGGCAGCCTCACAGCCCCCTTTAGAACCATATCCTAATTGCAGGGGCTGAAATTTTGTCGAAACCTCCTCACTATAAAATTTAGAACAGATTTTGGCTACCATACGACGATATGTTGTTCCCACGGCAATGGGACGAATACCGCCATCCTTCTTTGTTAGGGCACATAAATTTGCTCCATATAATACGTTGATGACGGCATCGTGTACACTGCCGGAGAGCATCACATTGGTCAGAGCTGTAAGCTCCTTAAGAAGACTTACACCAGCGTCCCCGGCGCTTGAACTCGTGAGATCTTTTAGGTGTTGTGGAGTCAAGCCGTCGAGGCCACCCTTATAACACCGAATCGTTTTAGCGTCGGGGGTTAAAAAATAGTTAAGTTTTCTTTTGACGCGTAGGTAGGTATATTTCTCGTATAAATCTCGATGCGTATATATGCGTCTTGATGGTTGTCTCTGTCTCTTCACATCACTTTTCAGATGTTGTGTAGCAGATATAGAAGATAAAATTAAATATTTATCAAAGGTAAAGAAAAACATTGCTATAGCCATGACGAAAACAATAAGTCAGCTAATCTGACAACAGAATGGCTCACCTTGTTACTCCTATCATTTTCGTTAGCTAAAGGAAAGGAGTTCAAAATGATAAACTGTTTTCTTAAAGAAATCATTTTATTTCCATTACAATTGGACATCTGGTTTGTATCTTTGGATTCTATTACTTATCATAGTAGGGAATAAAGAGGATGACGAACCAGTGTGGATACATACTGCGCAAGCTGACGTAGTCGCAGACTGGGGAGCGGGCGCCGACGGCGAGAGGCGTGCGCAGGCTCGCCGCCGCGCTCGCCCCTCGCCTCTTCCGACGAGGCATACATATAAATGACGAATGACGGACATGTACGATATCGATTATAGTAAGTATATCAGGCACTCTGAACTTGGCGCTACATCCAGCGCTGGTCCCGGCGCGAGCCACGTGCGTGGCCGCCGGTGCAGCTCACGACTACCTTAAGGCTCCTACCACAACGCCGGTCTGTGGCAGCACAGACCGCGGCTGCGGGCGCCATGCTCTATTGTCTAAAGCCTAAATGTTATAAGCCCCCGGACGCCCCGCAGCTTACGGCAATATGTTTACGTGTACGCTAAAGACGAGTCAGGTGGGATAGATACCACCTGCCACATGCGTATTACATTCACGAAGTAACAATTAAAAAGGTAAGCCGGGTATTAAATTAATGAATAACAAGCAATCGAGAATCTCATGCGTGAGCATCAGAAACCTGCACAGAGCGTCTAAATTTTATATTTAACATAATAATCCGAAAGGGCTAGCACTAAGTGTGGCGACCGATAGAACTAACGCCTTAATCTTAGAAAGAATTTTTATCATCTTCCTACTTTTCCTAAAATATAATATGTTTACACGTGGTGTTGAGTACAAAGAATAAAATAACTAGCGACCCACCCGGCTTCGCACGGGTGCAATGTAAATATTAAATAGATTATCTACTATATAAGCATGTGTTATACATATATGTATACACCTTCCTCTTAAATCATTATCTATGATGATAATCGCATTAAAATCCGCTGCGTAGTTTAAAAAATCAGCATGCAGACGGCGGGAAGTGACTTTGAAGAGATGTTTAGGTATTTAGGTAATTTGGAATATGAATTAGAATGCTAAAACTGGTGCAACAGTGGCGTTACAAGATCACAGCTTTAGTTTTACTGTTCGACATATTCTTTGCTAGCAATGGCATCTGGTAGGTAAGTGTAACACGTTTTTGCAGGAAAACATTTGGATTAACATTATGTAGGTATATAATAAATGCTTACTACTATATTATGCACTAGCTATTTCTTCAAATCTTCACCAAATTAATTTTCATCGGTTTAGTGGTAACTGTGATAGCGTAAATAGAAGGACCTACTTTCGCATTAACAATGAGGATGTTAGTCGATGGCATACGAGGCCGGGCCAACGACATTGTCACTAGCGTGAGGCATTGTGAGCTCCAATACGAGCCCTGTCTGATGACAGGCACAATCGGACCTGCAAGCACACGCGGCGCAGATTCCGTCGATGTCGACGCAACTAGATGCTCGTGCTGAATTATTGCTTTGTGAAAGACATCCTAATGAAAAGGAATATTACGATCGCGCCTCTAAACACGTGCCGCGTATCGGCGGCCAGCTCGTGACGCTCGCGCCCTCTTCCGCCACTAATAAATTCGATCCAAGTTGAGCTTCGCGAGCCAGTTCAGAGTGCCGCCCGAGCCGGTGCGGCCAGGCTCGGCTCGCTCCTGCCCTCCGGCAGCTAATACAAAACCCTTAATGATACATTCAATACTAAAATAGCTAGAATGATTGTACACGAACCTATTATAGAGAACTTACGTAATTACGTACATTTATATAATAATAAAGACTAGCATACACGTGTCGCAGGGTCCGCGGCGCGTGCGGGCCGAGACCGTGCGCGCCGCGGACTCCGTACAACGTTCATGTAAATGTTTTGATATTAATACAATTTTTACCGATCGCAATATATAATCATTTTATTAAAATACCTTAAAAATTCAATTAATACAAAATAAAAGGAAAATATTGAGCATAATTATTATTATATTATAAGCCGTATCACAGTACGCTAACTTAAAATAATTAATGTTTGACAACTTTATTTGTTCACTCTATCATAACATAATATTTATATAGTATCAATATGCGCAAGAACGGTATATCAAATATAGCGATGGCCCAGTTATGACGCGCTACTAAGTGATCGATACAAGTATATAATGTAGGCCCAATACAAAGCAATAGTTCAAGACAGTCTTCAAGGAGCGGGGGGCGCGCGCCCTCCCGCCTTCAAATCATAACAAGCGTCGTTATTGGTCCGAGTAGAACGAGTCTTCTAACATGTAAAGTAACTACATACATATATTATTTATAATTAAATGCTTAACAAAGGAGTACATAGGTGAGTTTGTCTATACATCTAAGTCAAAGTATATACCGCGTGTTGAGGAATGTAGGCGACCGGCGCCGCCGCTCCGCCGGTAGCCCGCGAGGGACTACTACATTTGGCACTGACAGCGCGCGGCTACCGCGGCCGGCGGGCGGCACGCAGCGCACTCTTTGGTTTGCCTGGGCCGGCCGAGTGCGGGTGACGTCACGGGGGCTGCGAGTTCGTCTTGAGATCGTTACATGGATACTGACTTGATGACGGCGGGCGGCGCGGGCGCGCTCGCTGCGGCACTTTCAATACTGGAGTGTGTTACAGCCGCTTTATGATTATCTGAAAATGACAAGTGATCGTTCACTCGGTTATAATTACTACAACTAGTAGAAGTAGTAATCAAATCATTTATTCAAAATTAAAAAGGTAAAATACAGTAAATATCTAAGAAATAATAAAGGTATGTATAATATTAGGTGCCTGTACTAGGATAAACCTGTGTTACAGGCGGTATAACGCTTAGGCACATGGTTCTATTGATAGCATATAATTATAAACAATATTTAACATTAGAAATTTAAAAAAAGAGAGGAAAATGGTTTTTATAAATGATGATAATACACTTATCTAACAATGGTTTCTAAAAAAAATAGTTAGATCGAATATTAATTATATATACGCTTATGTAGTTTACAAAGTGCTAAGTTGCATAAAATTAAAATAACATGTGGTAGGTAATTATTTGTGTCTATTTATTGAACCTTAAAGTTGATTTAGCATAAATCGCTCGAATGTTTATACATACAGCAGTAATGTGCTTAGACAGCAAGACATGTGAAATTATTGTTGCTATATACACTAGATACTACTAAATTACAGTAGGAATAAATGATACTCTAGACGCTCTCATAATCAATAGAGTTGATGTATCTATATTCAGCAATTTTCAGGGGCAGCAGGGCACTCGGCATCTCCAGTTCTTCTTATCTAAGTTCAGTGATTGCTAGGCTTTTTAAAGCGTGAGCACGTTGCACATTTCGGTGTGTCAGCCTTCTCTGGGCACTCGGTCATCGAGTGTCCTACATCGCCACAGTGTCCACACGTAGAATTAGCTTCTCTACAAGTTTTAGCTGCACGTCCGTATTGTTGGCACTTATAGCACCTAGTTACTAGGGTAAAGTCTCTAACAGGGCAGGACGTCCAATTTATGAAAAGCCTTGCTTGAGAGATTAGGGCTTTACGTATATTGGCCGGATCTTCTGCTACGTAGTTACAGGTGGGAGCATCTTTCTTCCCAGATTTATGGCTTAATTTAATATGTTCAAAAATTATTCCAAGGACATAGTAGGAATCTTATCGGCAATATTTTGTTCGAAGATGCACCTAAAAACCTCATTTCCCGCTAAGGAAGTTGGCACTCCTACAATGACGATCCGGGGCTTACGCTTGTTGGGCTCGCCGGTAATAAGTCCGGACAAAGACAGCTGGACTGCTTCCTTAACTTTTTCAACGTCATGTTTTGTCTCTGTGCTGATAATGACGCCTCCATTCTCAGTCTTACGGACTCCGCGAACTTGCAGCTTCATTTCTTCCGGTTGTATGATTTTTTGTACGAGATGTTTCGTTTCGTCACTCGATTTAAATTTGTCATTGGGATAAATGGCTACAGAGCTTAAATTGGTAGGTCGAATTAGGTCCCTTTTTTACCATATCAGCAAAAGTACCGGACCGGACCGGACCAGTACCGGAATCCTTTACTGTTTGTTTAAGCTCGATAATGTGTTCCGTCAGATCGCACTTTTCCTTAAGATCTTCAACCATGTTGAACGTATGAAGGGCCTTCTGTTTCAGCGACTGATAAAGAACTGCCATTTGTGAGGTCTCAGATCCTATTTTACGGCACAGGTTCGATATCTTCATTTTCTGGTCCGTGTTGAGTTTACCTTCCGCGGCAATGGTGCATACTTCATTTAAATGCAGCTCAATGGTTGACATCCATTTTTGGATCTCGGGCGTGGATACTGCTTCGACTGTGTTGTCGGACTCGATGACTGGGTGTTGCGCTGGCGTCTTAACCGGCGAATTGAGGAGCACATTTCCACTCGGATTAAAGAGTCTGTTTTCCATTTTGTGTTATATCACTACACAATTATTTTACATCTATATGTATAAAATAAATTCGTGTTAGTTACACCACTTATAACTCGAGAACGGCTGAAAATTGAAGGGGAGGCAGCTTAGAACCAGGAGACGGACATAGGATACTTTTTATCCCGTTCGACCGCGTTCCCGTGTGACAAATGGGGTTTTAAGGAATATCGCCGTCCCGGCCTGTCATGTCGTCCTGGTACATGAACGCTTACTATGGACATTGAAAAAAAAACACATTTGACATGTTGCGTCATGAAAAGTATTAGGACATCATGAAATGAAAGAGATCTCAACTTCAACTATAGTCCGACATGGTTATTTATGAACGTGGCTGACGAGTGAACTAACGGTGTAAACCCGGACTTTGTAACGCCTTGTGGCCGTGGTAAATTCTCTAGATCATTTCGAGGGGTAACGCTTAAACCAAATAGCCCGTTACCCCTCGATTTTATCCACGGACTTGATGCTTGGGAGGAACTCGGTGGTCACTCCACTCCTGTGTCCAAACACTTGCCGGAATGTGCTCACCGGTGTATTTTGGTTTCCGGTATCTAGGGTCACTCATCTAAAGAGATGGTGAGTGCACTAAGATGACATTTAATGTTTATAAATTCGTAGGATTTGTAATTGAATTTATGGTGGATATGGTGGCTGCGGGGAATGCATGAGATTTGCGGATCATACATTATTATTTGTAAATCAGGTGATATTTTATATATTATATATCGGGACTGGTATGATCTCGACTTTGAAGGCGCGAATTTTGTTGCTACCCATGTAGGTGGATAAACGTAGGGTTCTGTAAGGAGTGGGCCCTCTGAGCGCGACATACCTGTGCACGATGTCGGCGAGGTCCTTGAGCGCGCGCTCGACGCCGTCGGCGAGGTGGTGCGTGGGCGGCGCGGGCGAGGCCAGCGCGCGCGCCTCCGCCTCCAGCCGCGCGGCCGCGGCGCGCAGCTTGAGGCGCAGCGCGGCCGAGCAGCGCCGCGCGTCCGCCGCCGCCGCGCACGCCGCGCCCAGCCGCGCCAGCCGCTCCGACGACTGCAGCCGCCACAGCGAGCCGCGCCCGCCGCCCGCGCCCGCCGCGCCGCCCGCGCCCCCCGCGCCGCCGCACCCGCGCCGCACCTGCCCACAGCGCACGCTTCATTATTACACACGCGCATACTGTCCGCTTACTCAACGTATCGCACTTATAATATGATCTCGCATAAAGTCAATAACTTGCTACAGGGAGCCGGTTCACGTTCACAATAAACTTTATATTCCTTCATATATTATAGTTTACACAAGTAAATATAATAAAATTATTTCTTGAGACGTACTAGACATTTTTTTAGGTTCCATACCCAACTAATACTAAAACTTCACTGTCTGTCTGTCCGTCTATTTATCACCAAACTTTACAGCATGAGCCGTGATTAATAGACAATTCAAATTTTCACAGACGATAATAAACTCTATTCCCACTATAACAACAAATACTAATAACAGAATAAAGTAATACAACAGACTTCATGTTTTTTTTCGTTTTTTTCTCGATCTAAATAACTATAACAAAATGCAAAATTCAAAAATTATTTATTTAAATTAGGCTGAAAATCAGCACATTTTGAACATCAAAGTTACAAAAAAACAGCCCACTAAACGCCCACCCTTCACCACTTCCTATGTGTTATTGCTGGGAAGAAGAAGTGGCGCAACAAACTCCCCAGCAACACATGTCTGTCTATTACGTTTTAAGAATCAGCGTTATATAATTTAGAAAAATAAAGAATATTTAGATTTAATTTCGCTTTCAAAATAAAACTAGAAAAAGTTACAATATAGTGTCTAATGTTGTAATGGTAGGTACCTGCGGAACCCTTTATACGCACTTGGCCGTTTTTTTTACATGAAACATAATATCTCAAAAAATTAAAAAAAAACACTCGTATATTAATTTAATATGCCTTAAAATTAATTCCATGGTAAAATTTCCCGCTAAATCGATAACTTCTTCTGTCATGGCATATTTTTATAAAACATGTTTTTATTTTTAACCGTTAAATAATTAACTGTGATTAATAAATGACATAAAGTAAACGGCATCGTTGTGACATCACAACCTCTAAACAACAACATCGTGGCCGTCTCCGCCGGCACGGTGGGGTTGAAGTCACACTGTAACTCATGTATTTGAAGATGTTCGCTTGCTATGCTATGCTCACGTGCCTCACGAAAGACCTGCGCTATGGTTGATATCAGGCGGTTATAGGGAATATGTGTGTATTTTTTATTTTTCATATGATAGCTTATATTATAAGCCTGTAAAAAAATATCCAGTGCGATTAAACTAAAATTTTGTCAGAAATTAAATGAATTTATAAAATACAGTCGACATTTCGATGACGACGAAATAGAAGATCGCACACTAGAGAATTTGATTCCGCATTAAAGTTTACTTAACTATCATTGATATAAAGCATAATTTTAAATACAACTCTGCTTTACGGAAAAACCTGTCATTTCTAGTCACCTAATCTGGAATGTCTCTTTGCAATCGATTGCAAGAGTAAACAAAATATTTTTGTTCGAGGAGGTACACCTCGAACGAAAAACTGAAACTAAACTTGTTTATTCAATGTAAACACAGATAAGTGTATTTACGTGTTTCAGCAATATATATTATAATGTTGTTTTATATTATTTAAATGATATCTTTTGTTAATTAGAATAGTTTAGTTACGCAAGTAACGCAGTAGCTAACGTGTAATGGAGTGCGTACCTCGTTGGTGCACCAGTCGAGCGTGTTGCGCAGCGCGGCCAGCAGGTCGGCGTCGTCGGCGTCGTCGGCGGCGGGGTGCAGCGGCGTGGCGTAGATGCCCTGCTTGCCCGGCTTGCCCTTGACGGGCGGCTTGCTGGGCACGGCCGGCTTGTCGTCGCGCCGCCGCGCCACGGAGCCGGCGCGCGCCACGCCGGCGCCGCCCGGCCCGCCCGGCGGGGCCGCGCCGCGCTCCTCGGGCGAGGCGTCGGGCTCGTCGGGCCGCGCGCGCGCCTTGGGGCTGAGGCGCTCGTCTGTCTCCTTGCTCTCCCAGAGCTTCTTGAGACTGCTGATGCTGCCGGTGCTGCGGCGCTTGTCATCGTCGTCGCCGCCGCTGGTGTCGAGCGAGCCGCTCTCGGAGCGCTTGCGCTCGTCGTCGCGCGGCTCGTCCGGCGACCGTTCCGGCTTCTTACCTGTGCCGTTGGTGGCGGGTGAGCCGCTCTCCACTTTTCGTAATCGAGACTTAAAATCTATTATAGCACGTCCCGATTCCTCCAAGTCTTTGGGCGCGAGTGGCGTTTTCTTATTCGTTTCAACCTTCTTGAGTTGAGATTTAAAGTCAGTATTATTTTTGGTGTCCAAGTTTTTCTGATCGAGATTGTAGGGAGTTTTTCTGAGACTAGCTTTAAGATCAATCGGCGACACCGTTTCCTTGGGATCATCGTGCGGGCCTGCGGCGGCAGGCTCGGGCTTGCGCTCGCGGCGCAGCGCGTCCATGTTGAGGCTCTCGGAGAGCTCGGACACGAGCCGCGTCACGGGGTCGCCGAATGACGTGTGCATGTCGACCAGCTCGTCGGGCGGCGGGGACTCCTTCAAGCGGTGCTTCTTTTTGTCAGCGCGTTCTTTGATCTCCGCGACAAGCTTCAGTTCGAGCATCTCCTTCATGTTTTTCTTGGCGAGTTTATCGTCGTCCCGCTCGTTCGCCAGCTGCATAGTGAGCGGCGGCGGCAGGGGCAGCGCCTCGTGTAGGCGCTCACTGGTATCGGTGCCGGCGTCGCGGCAGCAGTCGGGCGGCGGCGGTGGCGGCGGCGGCTGCGCGTCCTCGGGCGGCGGCGGCAGGTCGGGCGGCGGCGGCGGGAACTCCAGCTCGGCCAGGCGCGGGCGCGGCTTGGCGGGGCTGTCGGTGAAGGAGCGCAGCGGCGCGGCGCGGGCGGCGCGCGGGGACGCGGGCGCGGGCGCGGTCACGCCGCCCGACGAGTTGGAGCGGATCATGTGCGGCTGCGCGCGCGCCGTGCGCGGCGACAGCGAGCGCGCCTCGTCCCGCGGCTCGCGCGCGCCCCCCGCGCCCGCCGCGCCGCGCTCCGACTGCCGCATGGACTCCAGGTAGGCGCCGATGCGCGCGCCCTTCGGCAGCGTGCCGTACCTGTTGATGGCGCGCTTCACGTTCTGAACCTCCAGCGCTGCTACTTGTACTCCCTGCTGCAATGAGTTGAGGCGGTGAGTGCGTGGCCGGCCGGCAGGGCGGGTGTCCGCTCGGCCGGCGGCGTACCTTGGGCTGGATGGCGTCGTGCGGCTGGTGCGGCTGATGCTGAGCATGCGCGTGGTGGCGCCGCTTGTTGCGGTGGCGCGGCTCGCCGCCCGACTCGTCCGTGTCGGGCGTGCCCTCCGCCAGCGAGCCCTCGGAGGAGGCCTCGCGCCCGCGCCCGCCGCCCCCGCCGCCCCCTGCACAGACACGCGCAAGCCACTTACACGACTGGACGTCCGCTGGACAGAATTATCAAATTCTATGTAATGGAGCGAGCGCTTAACGACTCGCGTGCGATACACACACATACTCAGTATCCTTCTAATATTATACAAATACGAAATAGCTTAAGGATGTATGTGTGCGTGTATAACTCTTTCGCATAAACTACTGAACGGATTTGGATAAAAATTTGGTATACATATAGTTTTTTAACCTAGATTAACACATAGGATGCTTTTATCCAGGTAATTGGAGTCAAGTCGAAAGTCAACACAATCGAAGTCGTAGGACGGCACTATAATATCGATGCCTTAGTTCACAATAAATATTTTATTTTAAGAATATGCGGGTTTTTATTTTGTAATATGATATCATTACAAGCTTGTAATAAATATATAACGCCAATAAACAAAAACTTTGCATGAAATAAAATTTTAAAAATATTGCGTTCTGATAAAAGTTTTTCAAACGGCCGACATGTTGGCGCGCTTGATGTAACGTCAAAATGACGCCCAACAATCAATACAAGTGAGCATGTGTCATTTTAGACTCTGATTTTGCGAACCTTTACGTAACTTCTATTGTAACCATAATATTATTATTACACAACTTTTGAAAAGAGTATCCGTGGAGTTTCTTGTCGGTTTTTCTCCATAGGACCCACTATTTGAAACCGTGCAACTAATTTGACTTTTCATAAGTGTTTTATTTGTAGGTCTATGTGAAATGAAAATTTTTACTGACAATGTCTGGTCGTACTGCTGGGCAGTGCTGTCGGAGTGCGGGACGTGCTGCTGGTCCCTCAACAAAGTTATGTACTTGTACGAGTGTTAAGTACGTCTTGAAGGGGATTTGTATGTCCGCGATTTCTCAAAAACTACTGATCCGATTTGGACGGGGTTTTCGCTATTTAAATGCCAATTTTTCAAGGAAGGTGTTGTTATATTTTTGTTTAGTTATTTTACTTTGTTCTCCTACTGTCTTTGTCTAAACTTTAAAACTCTTAGTGCAGTTGTGAGCTAAGCCATCGATATATATATATACCAACTTCAAGAACCTATTTGCTCTTGTCCAAGTAATCCAAGTGTTTCTTATTTGTAAAATCTGTTTAAACTAAATTCAAGCACTTACATTAATCATGATTGTGTGACTGTTTGTTTGTATATTCTAAAAGATTATATAATTATATTGAATGAAAAATATCGCTAACACCATGATTAACATATTAACATTGCATTTTGCAACACACTTTTATTACGTAGAAGTTATTTAAAAACAACTAGATGCAGAAATACATTTTTAGTGCAATTATTATTATGTTTTGGTTTTTTGGATTGTTAAGATTGTATACAATTTAGGGCAACAATAAAATAAGGAGCAAAAATCAAAATATTAATGTTGTTTAATAAACAAAACAGTGAGGTAATGAGATTAACACTACCAGATATCGCCCGGCCGTCTGCGGCTGGCTTCGACTGTTGTTACTATCAGGTAATACGTTAGCTACAAACAGAAATACAGTGCATGGAAATCTAAATACCTAGATATGTAATAGTTTAAAATAAACTAAAAATCGCCGACCAAAATGCCACGCGATCGCCACCGGCTGCAGCAGCCGCCGCGCGCCCGCTCCTGCTACACGACTGACGAGTGCACGCTGTGCCACACCCACTGTGTTTTACTAAAATTGCCATTTGTTCAGTACCTAATCTAGCTACAACTAGTGTTAGCTAATAATAATTTGTAGTAGTTTTTTTTATTTGTATATAGCAGAAAATTCTAGACAAGACAAGGGCACCTGTGACCTAGTATAAACTAGTAACTAGGAAAAACACAATTTCGGTCAAAACTGTAACATACTATATATAAGAAAAAGGGCCGTAACTACCTTTTTTCGGGTATGAGTTACGTATATATTTGGAATCAGAAAAAAATCTTATTAAGAATATGTATTTTACTTATACCTACTCCTTGTCCGCTAAACGTTGTTACCAGATTTCTTTACGTAAACGACAACATATCAATATCGCATGTGCTTAACTTAATAAACATCTCCATATTCAAGTGTTCATAATAGATTAGTTTTTGTGTTGTTGTATCTCAATGTCAGTATAGTGTAGTCGCGCGAGGCGTTGCGGAAGCGTGGCGAGCGCAGCACGCGGCCGGCGCGGCGGACGTACAGACGACCATTTGTTATTGGAAACATCTAAATGATTAAGCCGCATGGGACTTGTCGACATTAAGTGAAGGATAAAACTTGTCATCATGCTTAATAGGTAAGTTTTTTATTCTGGTTCATTTTCAGGTAATCGCGCTACCAAGTGGATAAAAATAATTTTCTCAAGGTACATAAGGTATGTGTTCAATACACTAAGCGGAAACACGCAAATTAAAAGAATCTAGTCAGAGTCGCGAGCGGAGTCGCGAGCGCAGGCGCGGCGGCCGGGGGCGCGTGCGCTCGCGCTTCGCTTGTCCTCTAGTTATCGACGTACACGTTGAGCTTGTGAACGAGCCGTGCCAGCTGTGCCAGCTGTGCCACCCAATCAAACCGAGTAGGGTTCCAACGACCCACACGTTTATAATATAACATGTTAACTAGTTTCCTACACCGAAACACAGTTAACCTATTGGCATTAACATAAAAACCATACCTATGATGTTTTGTACTTTAAAACAAATACAAATTCCATCTTTTGGTTCAACATTAACTAATATCTAACAATAGTCCTAACTTATAGTCCTACAAATCTAAGAAGTAATCTTTGACAGATTAGCGTGTGCGCACCATGGCAAATTGATATTGATTTTTATAAAGATAATAAATCTTTAGTTTTTTTTATACAAACTCAAATAATTTGTTATTTAATGTTCAATAAAAATGTCATAAAATTAAAATACTTTTTCTTCAATATTCATTTGTATACAAGTTGTTGTCTATCAAAAAATATCATATTTAATTACGCGATACCAGTATTTTTTATGTACCAATACATTCGTCAGAATTTTGGGGAAATTTAAATTGTGTATGTGAGACATAAAAGCTTCTTGGCCATACGCACGGAGTAAAGTTATAAATCATATTTTTTTCAAAAACTACTTTAAAATACGACTGATTAAGCGCTCAATACTCACCAAATGAATTAACATTACGTAAAACATTTCTGTATAATTCTTGAAATTTTAATATTTACTTTTTCTAATATTGAGTATAGGTACGTTTGAACAAGGCCACTGTGAAGTGACAAGACTGAAACGTCAGTGTACAATTCTTAGATTTGATAGACTATAGTTCGGTAGGTACTGCTTCTGCGTACGTCGACTTTCTACTTTGGTTTAAATTTGAATTTGCCAACTTGTTTGGCACAAGACCGAATAGATCGCTGCATACCTGGCATTGAGTCTCTCTGTTCAAAAACTCAAACGGTACAGGAACATTTAATATATTATAACCAATTTACGTTGTTTATATTGTATCTAGGTATTCGGGAGTTTAAAGATAAAATACAAAACATGAGAGATACTCTGTCTACCCGAAACTCATCGTATACTTACAATGTGAGAACCTATCGCTATACACCTGAGCGAGCGGATAACAAACAGAAAACGCTGGTTTAAACTGATGAACACATGTTGTATGAATTAACACACGGTACGAAAACCTTCGTCGACTAAATCCGATGCTTTATTTAAGGTACACAAAACATCAATTGAAATTTGACGCCTTGATAACAAGGCTCTGTACACCGGGACACCGTCGCCCGGTCCACTCGCCGGCCGTTCTCTACTCCGCCTCTGTTGTTCGAAGGCTGACCTCCAGGTATTTGAAAAAGGGTAGGGAGATGATGATGGCATTGGTAACTCTGAACAAGAAAGACCTTAAGTTGACGAAGGTTTTTTACTGTGGCTGTACATGTTATGGCGTCCGCCCAGTGGACTAGGCTGGTGACGCCACAGCCGCTGGCGGTGGGCGGCATTACTGGCAGGGAGGCCACGGCGGACACCTAACCACTGTTTGCCTCTATTGAATACTTTCTGCTGACACAGCTACTTTGCAATTTTTTTCTTTATATAAAACTCATGCACAAACACCCAGAGCCGGAACAATGTTTAGTCGAGCCCACGACACGCAGTGCAGCAGCCAATTGCTCAAGCACTACTAATCAAGTGTGTAAATAATACAAAAGAATTACGCCTTATTCTTTGTTAACATTAATCGGTTATACATTCGTTTTTTAAATCGAGTCATTAAATTAATTATTTTCCACCAATGCCAAATCCATTGGCAGATTGGTGTGTTATTGTTTTCCTTGCGTTGCTTTGGTACAGTATGCAGTATACACCAGTATTTTTGAATTGGTGCGGTAAAGAGTGGGGCTTTCAGAACTATGATCATATCTGAGTATGACAAGTAAAAAATAATGCACACAAAGGGTTCCGTACCATTATTAGTCATTTTCAATATTTTTATTTTTTCGGATTTTCCCTTTACTTGTGCTGTAAGACCTTGCTTTTTGCCAAATTTCGTGATTCTAGGTCAACGGGAACTACCATATACCCTATAGGTTTTCGACCCAAACCTATAGGGTACATCCGGTTGACCTAGAATTTACAATTTTAGTTAAAAATAAGGTCCTATAACACAAATAAAGGGAAATTCCGGTAAATGAAAAAGTTGAAAATTAAGATAAATTTTGGTACTTATAGTTTTCGCGAAAATATAAAGGAGATGGCTAAAAATCCATACAATAAAAACCCAGAATCGACAGCATTGAAATGTTTACCAACGGATTTACTATGATAGACTATTGATGATGCCAAAGGGACAACTCCGAAATCCATGGGGTATAGGATATCATCATGTCAAAGCAAGAATAAAGTATTTCTTGAATTGATATTGTAATTGTTGATGCGTCTGTTGTTTCGTTTTCCCGTTATGGGTTTGGTGTAGGTAGATATGTAAAACGATAATAATAAAAAAAAATATCAAACGAAACAAAAAGGAGGTTATGATTTTGTTTTGACCTGTATGTATTATACGTATGTATGCAAGTGTCTTATTATGTACACACATGTTCAGTACTAGGTATGTATGTTCATCTGTCCCTCACAACTCATAAACTACTAATTATCATTTGGCAAATGAGGTATCGTCAAAGGCGTCTAGATTGTCCGCTGAGTTGTTATTACCTATTAACGAATATATTATTATTAACTTCTATCTATCTATAAATAATGTTTGTATGTTTGTCCTCTATGGGTTTCTAAACCATTCAACCAATTGTGATGAAACTTTGGTAGGTTCTTCTGTGTATTCCCGCGTAGGTTCCTGGCCTAAATAAAAGTGGCATTGCAACGCATGTCGGGTGGAGCTAGTATTATATAATAATATGTTTATCATGAAGAAAAAAACTGAACCCCATAGTTTTTGAAGTAAATAAATATATAATATTTTTATACACAATAAGCCCATTCAGATCGCACATAACAAGTTTCTGTCGACTCTGGGTTTTTTCTTGGCCATCGCCAAACCTTGAATTTTATATATTTTAAAATGTATTTGGTATTGATTGAGGTTTTTATCGTATCGTCTGTATCGCTTGTAGTTTTCACCATAAAATAATAATATTTTGTTACTCTCCGATTTACAAAGAAGACGGTAACACAATTGACTCAGAAATCGATACGAACAAATCGAATGCCGATCGATTGCTTAGAACGAGCGAAATAACCCTACCCAAGTCCCAGACCACAAACGTGGGCTATCGGAGATATAGGCTGACAAAGTAAGCATGAAAAAACATTATTTACCAAGGATTTCCTTAGCACTAGTAAAAAATCAGTCATACCATCATTATTCATAAACCTTGCAGTTACTTGAACGTTGTATCCATAGGACTTTAAAAAAGTCCCTATGTTGCTAAGCTGTTATTGTTCTAAAGTATCGTGGTATTATTCCATATGCTTGCTCTACTTTACTGTCGTCCATTAATTAATATATACATAGATAATAGAATATATCATTAATATATACATAGATCGAACTTTTACTAGAGCGATCGGCTGCTGCTCTGGGTGTTGTGGTTGAAACTGTCGCAACGGACAGCTATTGGTATGGGTATAGGTGTTTGTACATGCGTAATGTACGAGAGTCGGGCACAGGTCGTCACGTCCCGTGGCTAAGGTGTCCGCTCGACAGCCGAGATGCGTGCGGGCTGCGACTGAGCGACTGACCGTTGAGCGAGGCGAGCTGGTCGTCGGCGGCGTGCTCGTCGGCCGCGTACTGCGACTCGCGGAACGAGCTGCACGACGACAGCAAGCTGCAACATACCACGCGTTCACACTTAGTACCGGCTCTCGCTCTACCGCCTGACTGTGTAATCATTTCACAATTATGCTGTTTCATAGGCTACATTCAATTGCGTAGTTGACACCAATCAAATGACATTTTGTTTATAAGTTTTCAACGTGGCGTTCTCCCATAGATTCCCATAGATGTATGGCAATAGCGAACTGTGACGATATTAATTTGCCAACTTAATACTTTTACTATTAATCGATTCTAAAGCCATAAAAAAACGAATTTTACAGTAATTTGAAAATAAATCGGGTTTCAGGAATAAATTTCAGTGCATTTTAGAGAAGTTGTTTGTTGAAGTTATTTGTGTTGGGTGTCGACTACCCAATTGAATTACATAATCAGTATTTAACTATTGAAGTCACATCGAAACCGGAAATTTCAATCCGGTGTAATGTAACTCATTTTCGGCAAAATGTCCTTTGCGACAGTTGTAATTTCCGGTATTGATATGACAAAAAAAATTAAGACCAAGTTGGACGTAGCTGAGATATATGGATTTAAAGAGCGCAATTATAATTATTATTAAAAACGAAACAACAGCATGAATTGATTTGTGATAACATTTCGACGGAGCTGCTCCGTCAGTTCATTAGTGTGCCTTAGGAGGTCAAAATCAACTAAACTAGTTCTACGTGATCGTGATAACGAGATAGTGATATACGCTTATTGCAACCTAAAAAAGTGGTGTAGATACCTGAAATTTATATTGTTAAGATAACAAGATCGAGACACTAATAAGCAAAAAATTAAAAAAACTGGCCAAGTGCGAGTCGGACTCGCGCACCGAGGGTTCCGACCATTGGAAAGAACTGAAGAACTGCTGATTACTTAAAAACTACTAACTAGATCTTGTTCAAACCAATTTTCGGTGGAAGTTTGCATGGTAATCTACATCATATATTTTTTTTAGTTTATCATTCTCTTATTTTAGATGTTACAGGGGGGGGGACACATTTTACCACTTTGGAAGTGCCTCTCGCGCAAACTATTCAGTTTAGACAAAATTGATATTAGAAACCTCAATATCATTTTTGAAGACCTATCCATAGATACCCCACACGTATGGGGAATCCCCAAAATTTATTGTTTTTTTTTTCTATTTTTATGTCAAAATCTTAAAGCGGTTCACAGAATTCATCTACTTACCAAATTTCAACAGTATAGTTCTTATAGTTTCGGAAAAAAATGGCTGTTACATACGGTCGGACAGACAGACAGACATGACGAATCTATAAGGGGTTCCGTTTTTTGCCATTTGGCTACGGAACCCTAAAAAACGTATTTACAAAAAAAAAACTGACTTCCAAAAATACTGAAAAGAGAAAAATGCATTTAATTAAATGCTTGTGGACCAATACATCGCGAAGTCTCAAAGTCGGTGATAAAGTATTAACAACAGTGATAATACTGATCATCATCCTCCTGCCCTTATCCCAATTTTATTTGGGGTCGGCGCAGCATGTTTTCTTCTTCCATACTCTTCTAACTGCCGTCATCTCGCTAGTAACATTCATTCTAATCATATCAACCTTCACACAATCCATCCATCGTTTCTTCGGTCGTCCCCTTCCTCTATATCCATCCACATTCATGTCCAAAACCTTTCTCACTACATAATCCTCATTCCTCCTCATCATATGCCCATACCATGATAACCGATTTCCACATAGTTTTTCGGCTACCGGTGCCACTTTCAAACTTCCCCTAATATACTCATTTCTTACTCTATCCGTTCGCGTAACACCACACATTCCTCTTAACATTCTCATCTCCGCTGCATGCAGTTATCTTTCATTCATCCCTTTTGTGGGCCAGCACTCTGAACCATATAGGACGGCAGGTCTGACCATAGTCTTATAGATCTTCCCCTTAAGTTTAAGGGGAAGGCGAGGGTCACAAATTGTCCCCGTTACCTGCCCCCATTTCATCCATCCTGCGTTAATCCTGTGCTTGACTGTCCGATCTATTTCGTCATCGCCTTGCATAAGTGAACCGAGATACCGAAAGTCGGAGCAGACTGGAAGGGGAGCGTTATCAAGCGCTATGGCTTCAGGACTGGAGAGACCGCCGAAATCGCAGAACATGTATTCGGTCTTGGTTCTGCTGATTTTCAAGCCAACACTCTCCAGTTTCCTTTGCCAATCCTCCAATCTGCTTTGGATCTCAGGTCCACTCTCACCAACCAGAACAATGTCGTCGGCAAACAGCATACACCAGGGTGCCCTCTCCTGTATACCCGCCGTCAAGGCGTCCATAATCAACAGGAAGAGGTAAGGACTTAAAGCCGACCCTTGGTGCAAGCCCACAGCCACACTGAACTGGTCGGAGTTGCCGGCAGAAGATCGGACATATGTACAGGATTGCCTGTGTGCAGGTTCTCTTCAAAAATAAAGGGGATGTACAGGATTGCAGCAACTATAGAGGGATAAAGCTCATGTCGCATACTATGAAAGTATGGGAAAAAGTGATAGAGAAAAGATTGCGAGAAGAGAGTGAGATAACCCAAAATCAATTTGGGTTTATGCCAGGTCGAGGGACAATGGACGCCATCTTTGCACTTCGCCAACTATGCGAAAAATACACCAACCAACAGTGATAATACTGATATCACTGATAATTTAACAAATCTAAAATGGCAGACTCGAAAGTCTGAGTAGGTATAATCAATATTCGTGATCTATAACTGTAATTATTTTGTATACCTAAGAACTTTAGTACCCATATTCGCAAAATAATAAATGATTATGATTATGATTATGATCACTATTCCTTAAAACCCTGAAAACGATACCCATATCGATTATATAAGCAAAATATTGATTTCAGCATCTCGGATCTGTTAAATTATCTAAAATTCACAATCAGCATCTCTAAATACTATCGAGATCGATACCGATATTTATTTTATAAAAACGTGGAGTACGTCATCTTGGATCTGTAATCATATACGGAATGAGAACCAATAAAATATTGAAATCGATAGGCGAATTGATTTCAATTGACCCATAAGGCCCATTCATCATTTTGGATCTGTAGAAAGTGTGTATCTAAATTTGTTTGAGGGACATTGCTAATTAAACATTCAGTATTGTGTGGAAAAATATTCCATACGTTTCCTTAGCGTTTTGGGCTATAGGTGACTCGGTATTCTGCAAAAGCAGATACAGATCGTCGGTAACATATTCAAAAGTATGAGAGAGTATGACGGGCAGTGCGTACCTGGTTCGCTTGGGCGGCGTGGGCGCCTGCTTGCCGCGCCGGTTGGTGGGGCGGCGCAGCTGCACGGCGCGCGCCTCGCCCGCGCTCTTGAGCGACATCTGCGGCGTGCCGGCCGGGCACGACGCGCCGCCCTCCTGCAGCTGCTTCTCCACCTCTGCCGGTTGCGCAACACTACACTCTACACGTGCACCACACATACACTGACTGGATTTACTCATAGCTAACTGTACACTCGGCCCTCCTGATGGTATGCGGGACGCGGGGCGGAGCGCTCTCAACCATTTAGCTAGTTTCCCGCCACACTGCCGCTGTGCGCCGAAAGCCACAGACCTAAATAAAGCGCTCGTTTGTTTTCTAGTGGCACACGGTGCTGGTTTACCTCGTCGTCATCTTAAGATAAACGGTCACGTGATGAAAAATGTTTTACAATTATAATTAACTCTCCTCCAATTTTCAGCCAAATCGATTCAGCCGTTCTCGAGTTATAAGTGGTGTAACTAACACGACTTCCTTTTATATATATAGATGTTCTTTATTCCCTATTTTGATTTGCGCCATTAATAAATAAAAACAATTATCACTATTTATTATTTATTCAATGGAATATAACACTTAACACTGTTATAATTAAAACCTATAATTATTATTGAATGTAACTTTAATATGTACTCAAAAAGAGAATATGAAATTACATGTTTATCTACACTAATATTATAAAGATGAAAACTTTGTTTGTTTGTAATGAATAGGCTCAAAAACTACTGGACCGATTTAAAAAATTCTTTCACCATTCGAAAGCTACATTATCCACGAGTAACATAGGCTATATTTATTTCTAGAAATAACTAGGGATCCCTACTAAAACTTGAACAAAGTAACCCAAAGTGTAAAAAAAAATGTCCGCGCGGGCGAAGCCGCGGACGGAAAGCTAGTTAGGTATAAAATGAGAGAAAGAGAGATTCAATAAATTTGAAGACAAGCCTAGCAAATCTTACGATGTAGGTGGCTGCGTAGTATCGTATTCCATCACGAAAGACAGGTGTACAGCGGTTTACCTACATAAGATAGGTTTAGGTGTCCTTTTTGTGTTAGCTATTTAAGATATTCACAAAAACAATTGGACAGTCAACAATAACGATCCATTGATATACTAGTATCGCATCCAGAGCTGGCGTCTATCTATCCTGCCACACAACATATAAGCACATTTTAATAAGTTAAAATTACAAATAAAATCTAAATTATTTTCAATAATAAATCATATTCTTTACTCGCGCCATATTGCTTCAAGCTGACAACGCAGTGTTGTCATTGACATGTTTCCAAAATCGCCATATTATTAACTTCAATATCAGAATAAAGAAATATATATAAAATAACAATATACAATATATCTTTGTCAAATAAAATACTCATAAAACAATGCGTGCTATGTTAAACCACCAATAAAAAAGATGATTTATGCTTGCAATCCATTAATTAGTAAGAGATTCCAGATTAGGTGCCTCTAAAAATGACGTTTTTAGTTTAGCAGGGTTGTATAAAAAATTGAACTTTATAGCAGTGGCAGCAAGTTAATTTTTATGCGGAACCAAGATATCTAGTGTACGATCTTCTACCATAATTAGAATATCTTTGACTAGCTCATACAATTTGTATAACAATAGCAAACCGTCATTTCACGTATTTTCCAATACTCAAAGTTTTTTTTTCTTTTCGCAACAATTCGAATTATAAAAGTCAGCACTTTTTGAAAGGTCAAAAATACTGCGCCAAAAAGCTTCACCACTCTGTTGAGAAAAAAAAGTAATGGCCCAACAAACACCACCCTAGTAACTCGAATCTCATTTAAAACGGGATCTCCGTGTTCATCGAGACCCGTCAAGGGAATCAAAACTTATAGGATACTTCTTTCCCGTAGACCTAGAATTTCAAAACCAAAATCAGCTAAATCGGCAATATACGTAGAGAGGATTCTAAGACGCGACCTGCAAGCCGCGTCAATAGAACGAGTGAAGGAAAAACGTTCCCGCGGGTACAGAGGCGATTCAGGCTTGTGCAGGATGTTAAATAGCTAGATAGATTTCGAACTATAAAACATAACTAAAAAAGCGGCTAAACGAAAATTCAGGAATAATTAGAGCTGATACACATAACTATGATTCTAAGGTCCGATTTCACGAAACGAGAATAAGTTTTATTCCAAGGATAAAGCTATTACCTACGAATAACTACTTATCCAGAGAATAACAAATTTATACGAGAGTAACTCTCATATTGGCAATTTTGACGGAATAACAGGCATATTCCTAAGATAAAATAGAAATGGCATCAATTTTTTTATGTCAGCTGGGCCTGAGTCTGGCTACTACAGCGAACACCAGTCCTACGTGTGAGCGACCATTCAATTTATTGCGGGGCAGACAAATATTAAGTAATACAAATGCAGCTCTTCAGAAAAATGTTATCGGACAACGAAAGCGATAGTGAAAATGACTGTTTTGTTAGTAATTTTATTTTATTTCAGACGAATCAAAGATTACGTATAAAAAATATTTGTTTTTAAGTACTTTCTGATTCAGTCTCGTACATAAAAAATTAAGCGTATGCAGATAACCGAAAATAATGAAAATCAGTGCAATCATTTTAACTTGCCAAAAAAGCGTAGGTAATTCGTAAGATGCTATGTGAGTGGCGGTTACCCTCGGTGATGGAGTTGTCCTGGAACATGTGCTCGAGCGCGTGGTGGATGTCGCGGAAGGTGGGCCGCTCGGCCGGGTTCCACTGCCAGCAGCCGCGCATGAGCTCGTACACGGCGCCCGGGCAGCCGGGCGGGCACTCCATGCGGTGGCCCTGCGTCACAAGAGTACATTTGCGGCTTACCTCATTAGCAAAACACTCGCTGAAACAGTAACAATGACGTTATTGTTTAACGAAGAGCTTCATATTGTTACGTTAAATAGAAACAATAATTAAACACAATAGAATGGCGACATTTGAGATGAATCCATTGTGCTGAGCTACGCACAGACGACGTAGCTCTAGGACCTCGCATGTCCCAGCAGTGGCCCAGCGGGGCATAACCCAAGTATTGACATCGTTGTGTCCCAGCAATCAGTTTTTGTGGCACTACTTACTCCTGCTAGAACTGACGCTAAGCTTTTAGATTTTATTTAACAAAAACACAAACTCACTTTTGCATTTGTAATATAAGTTAGGATTTCATCCAAATCGGTTCAGCCGTTTTACCAAGAAAGCGCAACAAACGAACAATAAATAATCGAATTGAAACAAACAAATAACTAAGCAAGCAAGCTCACTATCGCAGTTTTCCACATCGTGTTACTAACGGAACAAGGAGTCTGACGATTCCCCGTACGTGTACTGTGGCGGACATACCATTACACACGACTACGTCCTTTAGCAATTGCAGAAGTACGTTATTATTAAAAAAAAACATTATACTGCAATTAGTGTTTAAAAATAATTTGTTACGTCATAATGTGATCTGACTACTTGCAAAATAAATAAAAATTGTACAAGTTGTAATCCCAGCTTATACAACAAAAAGGTAATCAACTAAACATGTAGTAACTAGTACAAGTAGGCTTTGCACGGGGGTGGACAATCGCGTTTTCCCGTCCTATGTCTTCTCGACAGAAGACAAAATCAAACATCTCCTTTTTGGTCTTTTTGACACTTTTACTTAAGTGCCATTTCGGCGCCAGGGCTCGGCATGGTCATCTTGGGTGGGGACAAAATATTTTCAATATAAGAATATAATAAATTTACTTCTTTATTAATAAATGGGGAAACCGTTTGTAAATGGTGAGTTACATTTCATTAAACACATAAGGGAAATAATATAAAAATATATATTTATAATGACTTAGTCTTGCTGACTACGTTTATTTCCTGTCACTAGTTTTTTTTTACAAATTCTTCATAATAATAATAATACTGTACTCTGCTGGAGGGATTGGGGCTAGGCTTTAGGTTGAGAAGGGGAGGTCAGGTAATATCTCACCTCCTTTACATGGATGACCTAAAGCTCTTTGCTCACAACAAATTGCAATTGATGGAGTTATTGAAGGTAACTGAAACCTTCAGTAAAGCCATCAGGATGGAATTTGGTGTGGACAAATGTGCAGTCATGCATGTGAAGCGTGGGGAGATTATGGAGTCATTGAGAACCCAACTCACGGACTCCATAAACTTTAGGTCCCTCTCCTCAACTGAAACCTACAAGTACTTGGGTATGTCAGAAGCGTTGGGAATCAATGTAGCTGACATGAAGCAAGCGTTGAGGGAGCGCTTCTTTCGCCGCCTGAAAAAGGTTTGTAATAGTCTTTTATCGGGCGGTAATAAGGTGCGTGCCTTTAACGGTTGGGTCATGCCAGTTTTGATGTACTCTTTTGGCGTACTCAAGTGGACTCAGACGGAATTAGACGCCTTGGATAGAAAAGTTCGTACGCTGCTGACCTCGTATCGGATGCACCACCCACGTTCATCAATGATGAGGTTGTACATCCCACGAAAATGTGGGGGGCGTGGCTTTTTAAATGCCAAAACCCTCCACAATCGTGAGGTGTGCAACCTCAGGGATTATTTTCTCAATGCTGACGTGGGGATGCACCGAGACGTGGTTGCAGTAGACAAAGGACTGACCCCGCTCTCCTTAAATAAAGAGAACTGGCGCAAACCAGTAGTGGTCGATACCAATGATCGCAAGGCAATATGGCAAAGCAAGGAGCTTCACGGGCGCTTTTATCGGGCTCTTCATGGGCCCGATGTAGATTTTAAAGCGTCTGTGGCCTGGCTACGCAACAGTGACCTCTTTGGGGAAACCGAAGGTTTTGTATGTGCAATTATGGACGAAGTTATGATGACCAACAACTATAGAAGGTATATTGTGAAGGATGGTACGGTGGACATATGTCGGGCATGTCGCCGTCCTGGTGAATCTATCCGACATATCATCTCTGGTTGTTCTCATCTTGCTAATGGTGAATACTTGCACAGGCATAACCTTGTAGCCAGGATAATACATCAGCAGCTTGCCTTGAAATATAATCTTGTGGAATTGGAGGTACCGTACTATAAGTATGTGCCCGACCCAGTTCTCGAAAATGGTCATATCACATTGTACTGGGATCGATCTATCATCACTGATCGGACTGTTATTACTAACAAGCCTGATATAGTGGTGATAGATCGATTAGAGCGCCGCACAATGATTGTTGACATCACTGTGCCCCATGATGAGAACCTCGTGAAAGCTGAAAAAGAAAAAGAAATTAAATATCTTGATTTGGCTCACGAGGTTGTTGACATGTGGCATGTGGACTCTGCAGTCATTGTGCCGATAGTCGTTTCAGCCAATGGTTTGATAGCCAAGAGCCTCGATCTACATCTAAAGAGGCTCTCGTTAGATGGTTGGATCAAGCGCTTGATACAGAAAGCGGTATTACTGGATACGGCACGCATAGTCAGGAGGTTTCTCTCTCTGGGGTCCTGACCGCCGGTAGCTTGGACCATGTTCCCGTTGCCGGTGGTGTACTATTTTTATATTTTTAAATGTTTTTTTATATATATTTATAATTTAATATTTAGAAATGTAAATATATGTAAAATGAATAAATGAATGTCGAAAATAATACTGTGGTCCTAATTAACCATGCTCATGAGTCATGGTGTACAGCTGCAGTTAGACCCAGACCTTGCACATGTAGGTGGGTACGCCCTTTACCTCCTGTTTTTCACTTAATGGAGGCATTATTTTCTACATAAATATTGGATTTAAAAAGTTATTATTGTTTTTCATAAATTATTTTTCAGTTTGTAGAAATTGAGGTGGCCCCAGTGGGTTACAGAATACTTGTATTGGGGCTGCCTCGCTATTTACCTCAATAAATATCAAAACATTTAATGAAAAGCTTAGGGAATCACAAATTAAAATTAATTAAAAAATAGAAATTAAGTTACTTAATTCAATGCTTGAGTTCTCTGGTACAGATAGGTCTAAGGGTGTGTGCTAGCTAACATTGTTGCACGACTTGTGATCGCGTAGCTGATTATCCTCAAAGGCTCTGCCATTTCGGGATGAGCTCCTTGGAGCAATGAAGAAGCTGCTCAGACTTAATTTTCCATTACAAAACCCTACACAATTTGGCGAATGTACCGGAGTTGGTTTCGGAGATCGGTCTAAATGTGCCCCGCCGTACCTCATACGGATCCAATTTTTAAACAGGAACATTTAAAATGCCTAAAAATAGAACTAATCTTGGTCGTTCGGCTCCTCTTTACCGGTGTTTGTCTAGCTACAATAAGCTGAGCACGCGCACTAATAACTTGGACATATTTTCGAACAGTCTGAATGAATTCGTCCTCAGTTCTTGATCGATTTGTTTGTTGATTTCTTTTACAAAAGGGTAATTTGTGTATTTGTGTGACTTCATTTCACGCATTTTATATTGTATAACTTAATTATTTTTTTTAATTAACTAATTAGTTTTTTTTAACTCAATCTATCTTATTCTTTTAATTGTTATTAATGTAATGTCCTAATTTATCTGTTATTTTTGTAGTTTTAATTTATAATTGTTTTCTATTCTAACTTAATCGATGCTTTCTTACATTTTTGAATTATACTGTATTTTAATTTAATTGAACTACTTGACATTTTAATGTTATTTTTTTTTAACGCAAACTTTATTTTATTCTTTTAATTGTAATTAACGTATTATGCCCTAATTTATTTGTTATTTTTGTAGTTTTAATTTATAATTGTTTCTCTATTGCAATTCAATCGATGTTTCCTTTTTTTTAATATTTTAACCGACTTCAAAAAAAGGAGGAGGTTATCAATTCGACTGTATTTTTTTTATGTTTGTTACGCGATTACTCCGCCAATTGTGGATCGATTTTGAAAATTATTTTTTTGTTCGAAAGGAGATACTTCCGAAGTGGTCCCATATAAATTTTATCACTACCGGTTCAGCCGTTTTATAAATATATCAAAAATAACGGTTTATCTCTACCTGCGTATACGCCAAATACTTAGATGATTTGGTTATTCACGCTTATTGCAACCTAAAAAGTGGTGTATTTTTATATTAAGATAACAAGATCGAGTCACTGAAAAGCCAAAAATAAAAAAAACTTTTTACAAAAACATAAAACCAACTTCCAAAAAAAAAACTGAGAAGTAAAAAATAAATTTTATTTACTCAATACTCAATCGTTTATTGCATTTAAACGCTCATCGACCAAAACATCGCTCTAGAAGTCGGTGTCTTGTAAGTAACTATTGTTAGTATTTCGCCACCGACTTCTAAGGCGATATAAGATAAGCGTTTAAATAAAATTAATTTTTTACTTATCAGATTTTTTTTTGGAAGTTGGTTTTATTTTTTTGTAAAAAGTTTTGTTTTTTAATTATTCTGTATTTTAGAACAATTTAGCTACTTGACATTTTAAATTCAATTTTGACTTAGTAAATTTTAATTTTGTTGTTATCGTGCATTTCCATTTTAAATAGAATATATCTAATGTAATGAGTTAGTGAATAAGTCGTTGGTGTGTTAATAAATAAAATAAACATGTGATAAAATTATCTATAAATATAAAATGATTTTTCCTAAATGATCAACGTACAGCATAAACCGCTGACTGTAGAGACCTGAAACTTGGCTGGTAGAGACCTGGCAGCTAGGCTGTGTTCTTGGTATGACCTAGGTATGCGTTAAGAAAGGGTTTTACGAAATTCTACCCCAAAGGGGATGAAAAAGAGAGGCAAAGTTTGTATGAAACTCTCGTCATTTTTAAGTTGAATTTGTTTAGAACGCAGAAGCCGCTGGCGGAAAGCTAGTCAAAAAAAATAAAAAAAACCGGCCAAGTGCGAGTTGGACTCGCGCACCGAGGGTTCCGACCATTGCAAAGAAAAAATACGCAATAAAGTCGCAATTATCTTGTTTTTTTCCGACCGCATAATTAAGTTTGTTTGTAGAGGAAAATTGCTGATTGCTTAAAAACTACCTGCTAGATCTCGTTCAAACCAATTTTCAATGGAAGTTTGCATGGTAATCTACATCATATATTTTTTTTAGTTTTATCATTCTCTTATTTTAGAAGTTACAGAGGGGGGGACACACATTTTACCACTTTGGAAGTGCCTCTCGCGCAAACTATACAGTTTAGAAAAAAATGATATTAGAAACCTCAATATCATTTTTGAAGACCTATCCATAAATACCCCACACGTATGGGTTTGATGAAAAAAAAAATTTTGAGTTTCAGTTCTAAGTAAGGGGACCCCCAAAATTTATTGCTTTTTTTCTATTTTTGTGTCAAAATCTTAAAGCGGTTCACAAAATACATCTACTTACCAAATTTCAACAGTTTAGTTCTTATAGTTTCGGAAAAAAATGGCTGTGACATACGGACGGACAGACGGACAGACAGACAGACAGACATGACGAATCTATAAGGGTTCCGTTTTTGCCATTTGGCTACGGAACCCTAAAAACCTTCAAAGCGTGGTGACCACATCTTAACATCATTTGCTGAACAAAATTAGAATAGTCTGCTTACACTCCGTCAGTCATTCAGGACAAAGCATTTTACATGTATAGATTCGATTAAACTGTTTTTTTAGAAACACTATAAAATGAAAATAATTAAACACGCCTTTCAGTTTTTCAAGACCTTGGGTGGATAGTAAATATTTTAAGTTTGTAACAAACAAACATGTGTTTTAGTTTCAGAATGTGCCTTGAAGTGACGCCATGCCATAAGAAAAATGATAAGATGCCATCATTATACAAGTCTGGACGACTCTGTTCCTACTAATTAGTTTCATTCCATTCAGAGCCCGCGAACACATCGGACACACCTGCAGCAGCTATGCATAACGTTCAAGATGTTCGTCAGCATTGTAACATTTGGCTTATACAGACATACTGACGTATACTGTTTTATTGAGTTTGATGACTTCGCTGAAATATCCATTCAATATTTTGAATTTACGTCATACACTCACTGAATGCATTGTTATTGTCATTTGTAGATCTTTGACAGTCGTTACGGGTAGTCAGAAGCCAGAATGTCTGTAAACCAGTCTTACCAAGAGGTATCGTGTTACCCAGCAACTGGGCTGAGGAGGTCAGATAGGCAAACACTGCATGTAAAACACTGGTACTCAGCTGCATCTAGTTTAGACTGGAAGCCAACGCCAACATTGTTGGGAAAAGACTAGGCAGATGACTATGGCTCAATAAACACATTACACGCATAATTTGTTAATATTATAACGGTACCTTGCCAATTCATCTATGAACATATTATGTATGTTAGAAAAAAAACCTATATTTGTTAGATAAAATATGTGATAGATATTATTACAATACTATGAAAAAGAACAAACTAGCTCTACCACAGTTTAGATTATCTAAGGTGCATACGTCTTTCATGGGATACTGTGAATCACAGTGTTTGTAACTAAACTCCTCCTTGACGGAATTTTATGAAATTTAGTGTGATATTCAGTGGGTCTGAGAATAGGACGTAAACTGTTTCTTATAGTTCACACCAGAACTACCAAATCGTGTGATTTATGGAGGTCAGATAGGCAGTCGTTGCATGTAAAAGAATAGTGGTAGTCACATAGGAAGCCGACATCAAAATGGCCATCGCAATAGAGAACAGCCGGGGCAGATGATGATCGTGAACTCCAACATCATCATCGACAGTATAGCATATTGTAGAATATACGATAATTCTAATAATGTTAAAATCATTGTTTGATTTACTTTTCCCCGGTCTGGCCGCTGCGCCGCGCCCTCAGTACCTACAGGTCACTAGAACGTGGACAGCTTACCCGCCGCCGCCGCCAGCGCCGCCGGCGCCCGCGACCTTGCTCAAGCACAAACAGCATACGATTATTGTAATGAAGCTCACTCGGCCCACCACGTTTGCCGAGGGGTTCTTCGGTACTGGACCAACTATACTGTTCCGTACAAAAGCTATCAACAATAGTGCAGTGTCGTAAGCGGGAGCGGGAGGGGGGGGGGAGGGGGAGGGGTGCGCAGGTGCGTGCGCATAACTGAGTTGTTAGTGTACGCGCCGACCACCACGTAAACAATTAGCTTACAAATATATACAAACAAATGTAGCTCGTTTGTCACTGCCGACATATACAGCGGGTTGCATTTTCATTACCATTTCTAGGTTTTCTTACGAGGATAATTGTCTCATGAGAACGAATCATAGGATGTGCTATGAGCAACATCGGAAGTGTTTCCTGCGAACTTTTTCCATTGTCACAATGTAATAACATTAAGGGCTTAGATTAGTTTATAATCGGATTAGCTATGAGAACATTTGACGACATTCTGTTGCGGAAATAATAGCATCGGTTTACATTAATGTGCGCAGTTTACACAAAGTTGTACATTGTGGACGCTAGTGTTTAGTAAACAAGATCGAGGAAAGAGCCTGCCACCAGCCGACGATAACCTTTAGTTTTGGTGTTTTCTGGGCTGGTGGCGCGAGGCGGGCGAGCGTGCGAGCACCCTGTGCGGCGCATTGTGCGGCGGGTATAAACGCGGCGCGCGCGCTGCCTCGGCACAGTCGCAGCCGCTCCGCCAGCCGACATGATCGCCCTCAAGAACAGCCTCGTGTACTTCCTGCTCTTCTCCGTCGCTGTGCTCGGTAACATCGCTAACAGCCACTCACTCTGACGTCTTAACTGTTCATTACCACGTGACAATAAGCTTACATATTTTGTATTTGTATAACAAAATACACATGTAAAAACTGAGTGCTTTTATTTTTCAGGCAAGCACAAAAAGATGAAGCCGAAGAAGTTTGTGTCGCCAACTACTAAAGGCATTCAGTGTTACAATTGTCTATCGTTTGACCACCCCGGCTGCTGGGACCCCGACCACCCCGACTACGCAAACATCACAGTGAGTAGGAGCCGTAGCCCCAGCCCCGCGCCCCCGGCCTTCTCAATAAACTGAATGTCTGCACAGGTCCCCAACATTGACTGCTACATCCCCGGCATGGCGTTCCTGTGCATCGTCATCACGTCCGAGTCCGCTAAACTGGGTGAGTGCGCTTGCGAGTGCGAGGCGTGTGCCGCGCCAGCCGTGCTAACGAGCCGTGTGTGCTTGCAGTGGAGACGGGCCAGGAGATAGGGCCGGTCCGCGCGCGCACCTGCGTGCCCGCCAAGGACTTCTCCAAGAAGACGGTGTCGTACTCGATGTGCAGCAAGCTGAGCAAGGAGCTGTCGGCGTCGGAGATCTTCTCGCGGATCGCGGTCAGTCGGCCGCAGTGCACGCTGTGCAAGAAACACTTGTGCACGGACGCATCGCACTGCTAGCGGGCGGCGGCAGGGCGGGGCGCGGGCCCCGGGCCCCCGGGTCGCCGGGCCGGCGCGCGCCCCGCGCGTACAATGGGAGCGTGTTACGCAACGTGTTTATTAAACTACCGAAGCAGTTTCCATTCTAAGAAATGCAAAAACGTATAGTACTTTGTTGTTTTGAAACTAACACACTTTGTTGAACTAATCGGAGTTGTTGGGGCGAGGGACGCGCGCGTTTTTCGTTTGTTTTTTATATTTCAATTATTATTTTAATAAACTATTGAGATTATTTATTGTTTGTTTTAATTGTTTACGTCCACAAATATCGACCGCGTCAACAATGTTCGGTTTTATGATCATTCGCGTGCCTCGAGCTCGATCAATGTGATGATGGCTTTGTTTATAGTTGTTTGTTAATGCATTTTGTAAATATTTCAGTATACACGATACAATTGTCCACACTACAAGAAAGTGATTACGCTCGCGCGCATATCAGTGGTATTTCGCAAGCAGTGTATCGAGAGTGCAGTTACCTTCTCGAGCATGTGGTAGACCTCGGCGAGGTCGACGCCGGGGTAGGGCGACATGCCGTACGTGGCGATCTCCCACAGCAGGATGCCGAAGGCCCACACGTCGGACTTGGTGCTGAAGGTGTTGTAGGCCAGCCCCTCGGGCGCCGTCCACTTGATGGGGAACTTGGCGCCCGCGTGCGCCGTGTACGTGTCGTCGCGCATGAGCCGCGCCAGCCCGAAGTCCGCCACCTTCACCAGGTGGTTCTCGCCCACCAGGCAGTTGCGCGCCGCCAGGTCCCTGCAAGCGGACCGCTCACACCTTATTACTATGTTAGGACGAAACATTCTATATCTTATCCAACGTACTATGTGTATACAAAATAAATAAAAATGTGTGTATCTCGGCACAGTAGTTTCGCCGTCTGTATTAGATAGCCTAATTCATGAGTCTGATGAGACTCTACTACCACACTAGATTCCACCAGCCCAGTGGCTCTGAGCCTGTGCTCAAGACGAAGACTATGCTTGCGCACCGTTCCAGAATGTCTTCCTTGAGGCAGATAACTTGTGACAATGGAACAGATAACGTCTAAAATCCTGGCCATTGTCAACTTGAACTTTGTGGTGTGTGTAATGTTTATTAATGTTATGTATTTCTAATGCACAATACGTGTACAAATATTAGCTTTCTGCACTCCTTCTCCGTATTCACATTAATGGCCGGTTGTACCAAGTTCACAATCTTTCAAATTTTTACGAATATCACATATTAAAACTAAGCTAGGTAATTATCGATTTATTAGCATACCTAGTTTTAACATTTTTATGTTAACAAGAGAGATTTTATAATTAACTAAACATAACACGCATCATGCAAAAATTATAAGATTTTTCATCCATTTTGAGAGAACTTCAATGACAGTTGTTGAGTTCCACGCAGAAGTAAGCTCACATATTGCAATATCACATACTCCACGTCCGCGTCATTTTCGTATAAAGGGGTATAAATACTAGGATTTAACGTTACAACTTGTTTTTAACTTTTTCACATGGCAGTCGTGTGCTTAGATATTTACATTATTTTTTACGTTTTAATGATAAGGTTTTTTTCCTAGCCTAAGTTATTTGAAGGGGTGGAACAACTCTTAATATACTTCAAAACACACTTCAAACAAAGTTTGGCGAACAACCCCCTTCCCCCGCAATATTTGGCTGCGACCGCGCCTACGTCCGCCCCGACTAAACGGAAATAGAACAGAAAAGCATGATTGTTTTACCACGTTTTCAACATTTAACCACGTTTTACCACAGTTTTCAATTATCTATCTATCTATCCTTAGGTTTTATCATTTGTAAGCATTTTAGTAATAATACCTCTGTATTAATTCAATTCAGTAGTGTCAAAATCAAATTTGTTGCTGTCATGTAGAAAAGAGATCATTTTTTGGGCCTTTTCAAATTGCTTTTAATTCTAGCATTATCAATCACTATGTTTCACAGCACTTTCAGAAATCAAGAAAATGACCTAACACCTGCATAACTTCTCTCGAATTACCTTGCTTATCTACATGATTTCGTAAAAAAATGATACGTATCAACAGAACTAACGATACGTATTATCTTCGGCCGCACTTTCAGAAATGGTCAAAAAATATTACTCTTACAACTTTCTGTTTTTGTTTTAAGAGTGGTTTGGTATCAACATTCCCCGGTAGTTGTGAATAGCTTGCACTACATGACAGTCACTGTTCCAATATAATAATACACAATAATATCACATCAGTCCAAGTTTCTATTATGAAACAAACGTTCGTTGAACTTGATAAGAAAACACAAACAGCGCGGTGGCGCGGCGGCGCGGCGGCGCGGCCTTACGTGCGCGTTGTGCAACGTGTGCCGGCGCCAGGTGCGGGCTCGCCGCTCGCAGACACCTGTCACACGACCCATTCAGAATTCAGACTTCACATTCAGATTCAATTGTCGGACTTGCTTGAGCACAACGGACACCCAGTAGAACAAAAAAGATATCACTGTACTTACCTTACTTACACTTACTATATCTGAAACGGAAGAACTGCCAAAATGGAGGATGAAATTAAAATTTTGATTTAACTTTGCTATTATTTTGTTTTTCATCTTTAAATGTATATATAATTTACTTCTCCATTAATTCATTTTACATAATATTTGCATTTTTAAATATTTAATTAAAAAAACCGGCGAAGCGCGAGTTGGACTCGAGCACGAAGGGTTTCGTACCATTATAATAATTTTCAACTTATTAGTTTTTTTTTTAATTATGGGCTGCTACCTTGCTTCCAACTTAACCTGTCCGAGTCGGGGTGCCCTAAAGTCCAGATTGCATCCAGTTTCTCCTGGTAACAATAGTTAAGGGTGGCAGGTTTAAGGTAAGATTATTATTTTTACCAGGTACACATGACTGTGTTCTAGATCTTTTTAATTAATATTTTAAAACTACACTTGTTTTCAAACCCAATTTACCTTCTCTAGTGTTAGTTTTAAATAAAGCTCGGAGTGACAACTAGTTTTATCTGAAAATCAAAAATATTAGTGGTAAATTACCAAATGCCTTTGTTGAAATAAGTAAATGCCTTTGTTGAAATTAGTTAATTCTATTTTCAACAAAGGCATTTAGTGAAAACTAGTTCTAACTAGGAAAAACGCATTCTATTTAAAAACGGGTCTTAACTGTAACATATACACCTAATATCTACACTAATATTATAAAGAGGAAAACTTTGTTTGTTTGTTTGTAATGAATAGGCTCAAAAACTACTGGACCGATTTTAAAAATTCTTTCACCATTCGAAAGCTACATTATCCACGAGTAACATAGGCTAAATTTATTTTGGAAAAAAAATAGGGTTCCGTAAGATATTTGGGTTTTTCGGACACACGGTGTAAGAAATCAACCAGAAAAGTTACTTTTTTTGCGTACGCTACTAATCTCAGGAACTACTGGTCCGATTTGAAAATTCTTTCAGTGTTAGATAGCCCATTTATTGAAGAAGGCTATAGGCTATATTTCATCACACTAAAACCAATAGGAGCGGAGCACCACTATTCCACGCGGACAAAGTCGAGGGCAGAAGCTAGTCTGGTATAAACTTCAACTTGCTAGGTCCAGCCGTACCTGAGATAATCGGTGATGACACACAGACATACCGACAGACGAACAAGAAAGTGATTTTATAAGGATTCCTTTTTTACCTTTCAAAACAACGCGCTTTCCACGCAAGATATCATGAATGCGAAACATCCGACAAGTATGGAAGATGGAGTAGAATGTAAGAATAGGAGATCTATTTCGTTTGCCATAAGACAGGCCTTTATTCGCTGAGCTGCACATCTCCAGCAGTGGGGCCCATCCGAAGACCCCATGACAATGTTTGCTTTCATCGGCATTATTTATTTATAATACATATTATGTCCTTTATTCAACTTTTATACATATTTTTTACATTTTTAAATATTCATTATTAAAAACATACAAAAACAAACATTTAAAATTATAAAAAATAGGGATCCACCGATGTCGGGAACAGGGTCCAAGCTACCGGTGATTAGGGCTCCAGAGACAGGAACCTCTTCACAATACGAGCCGTATCAAGGAGAACCGCCTTCTGAATCAGGCCCTTGACCCAGCCGCCTAACGAGAGCCTCGTAAGATGTTGATCGAGGCTCTTGGCCATAAGGCCATTGGCTGTCACGACTATCGGCACAATGACAGCAGAGTCCACATTCCACATGTCGACAACCTCATGCGCCAAGTCGAGATACTTTATTTGTTTCTCTTTCTCGGCTTTCACGAACTTCTCGCTATGCGGAATGGTGACGTCGACAATCATTGTGCGCAATCGGTCTATCACCACTATGTCAGGCTTATTGGCTACTATAGTCCTGTCAGTGATGATAGACCGATCCCAGTACAACGTGACATGGTCATTTTCCAGAACTGGGTCGGGCGCATAGCTATGGTACGGTACCTCCAGATCCACAAGTTTGTACTGCAAAGAAAGTTGCTGGTGGATGATCTTGGCCACTTGGTTATGTCTGTGCAAGTATTCGCCGTTAGCCAAACGAGAACAGCCAGAGATAATATATCTGATAGACTCACCTGGACGATGACATGCCCGACATATGTCAGCCGTCCCGTATTTCATAGTATATCTCCGGTAGTTGTTCGTCAAGACAACTTCATCCATAATTGCGCAGACAAACCCTTCGGTTTCCCCGAAGAGGTCACCGAAGCGTAGCCAAGATACGGACGCTATAAGTATACGTCGGGCCCATGAAGGGCCCGGAAAAATCGTCCGTGAAGCTCCTTGCTTTGCCATACTCCCTTGCAGTCATTGGTAGTGAGTACTACTGGTACGCGCCAGTTCTCTTTAGCCAGCGACAGCGGGGTGAGTCCCTTGTCCACTGCGACTACATCCTGATGCATACCCACGTCGGTTATAAGAAAATATTCCATGAGATTGCACACCTCACGGTTATGGCAGCATTTAAATAGCCACGACCCCCGCACTTCCGTGGGATGTACAATCTCATTACCGATGATCGTGGGTGATGCATCCGATTTGCAGTCACCAGTGTCCGAACTCTTCTGTCCAGAGCGTCAAGTTCAGACTGAGTCCACTTGAGTATGCCAAAGGAGTACATCAGGACTGGCATGACCTAACCGTTAGACGGCGTTTATACGCTCATTCTGGCGTCAGTTCAGTCTGTGACCGTGATCACGTATATACTGATGGCTGAATGATGGATTGACAGGTGGTATTAGACGGTAAGTCAGACTGACGATCAGTCCAACCGAAAACTTCTACGCGTTAGCACGCATTTGCGGGATTTTAATTAGAAAAAACCGGCCAAGTGCGTGTCGGGCCACACGCAGTAGGGTTCCGTAGTAGGTCTTAGTTAGTCGACTATACCTCTGTAACCGGTGGAGCCTACTTAGCCGTGATAGTTTTCCTTGTAAATTCATTACATGTGCTAAGTCTGTGATTTTTTATTCATTTCTAGGGATAGCCATTCAAAAGTTAGAGGGGGGATGCTCGTATCGAACAAAAATTTGCACTTATAGCTAAATATTTCGCCAATGGCTCACTTAAGCGAAAAATGGTCTTAACATACCTATACCTACGCCACACGAAGGGGTACGCGAGAAAAAAAATATGCATCCCCACTTTACGTGTTTGGGAGCTACCCTAAAAAAAATATTTAACCACTTTCTCGGCGTGATCAAAATACATATATCCATAGGTACCAAATTTCAGCTTTCTAGTAACAAGAACCACGGAGCTATGCCGGGGACAGACAGACAGACAGACGGAGATGGCGAATCTATAAGGGTTCCTTGTCGGACTACGGAACCCTAAAAAAGCTTGTCAAGCGTCAGTCTCACCAGACTGACAAAAATTATTAAAATATTTAAAAAACCATCATTCTGGACCATCAATCCATCAGTCTGCGCGTATACAGTCAGTTTCCCGTCATTCTGACATCAATCATGGACTTTACTGACGCCAGAATGAGTGTAAACTCCGTCTTAAAGGCGCGGACCTTATTGCCACCTGATAAGGAACTTTTCAGAACCTTATTCTGGCGACCAAAGAACCGTTCCCGTAACGATTGTTTCACGTCAGCCGCGTTGATGCCTAGCCCCTCCGACATACCCAGGTATTTGTAAGTATCAGTTGCGGAAAGTGATCTAAGGTTTATAGAATCTGAAAGTTGTAGTCCCTCAGATTCTACAATCCTTCCTCGCTTTACATGCATAACTGCACATTTATCCACACCAAACTCCATCCTGATGGAGCTACTAAAAGTTTCAGTTACCTTACGTAGCTAGTTTCAAATCATCCATATAAAGCAAGTGTGATATAACCTGACCGCCTCTCCGCAAAGGATAGCCCAGCCTCGAGCCCTCTAGTAGAGTGCTGAGAGGGTTCAAGGCTAAACAAAACCAGAGTGGACTCAAACTGTCACCCTGGAATATTCCCCGCTTAATTTTAATAGACTCTCGATCGACATCCTGGATAGCGAAGGACCGTCCTCTACTGCCCCATACATGACGCAAAGAAGGTGCGTAGAGTTGTTATTAGGGATATTTCATTCCAGGGATTTTTATTTTTAAATTGTGCCACCCACCACCTTTATTAGTCTCCAGGGTTCCATCCAACGAATTAGAAATGATATAGAACACGAACTCCGCTCATAACATCATTCAGTGCAAACTACAACTATGTAGGCGGGGCTTAGAGTACTGCGCGGGGCCCAGTCTGTCGCCGGTGACAGTCTGGTGTATAAATAATAAAATATAAGTACAAGTGCAACTGGCTCATTCAATTATTTATACTTTACACTTTTACGAATATCACAAAACACGATAGCAATAATTAGTATAATTTAATAATTTTTATGATATCAGTACATAGATATAATAATTAAGTAAACGTAATAGCATAAATATTTAGACGAAAAATATAAAATAATAGCATAATTATACAATTTTATCCTCCATTTTGACAGATCTTGAATGACAGTTCTTCTGTTTCACGCATAAGTAACCGCATATTTTTTGCTTGCGTAAAAGATGACAGGTGGCAGTCTTTGACATGCTCGTTCTCTAATCGGAGTTGTCGAAGCTGCTTCTCAGCGTGCCGATGGTAAGTAAAAGTGAATTTGAAATTTAGTAACACTAGCTGGTCGAAGTGTTTATTTAATTTGTGTCATTTGCTCTGATAGTATAGGTAGGTATTGTTCTCATCAGTAGGTAGGTGGGGAGTGTACCTGTGTATAAAGGAGCGGCTCTCGAGGTAGCTCATGCCGGACGCGATCTGCGTGGCCATGTACATGAGCACGACGGCGCCGGGCACGCAGTCGCGGCTGCCCGAGCGCAGGTAGTCCAGCAGGTTGCCGCGCGACATGAACTCCGTGATGATGTAGAAAGGCGGCTCGCGCGTGCACACGCCCAGCAGCTGCACCAGGTTCGGGTGCCGCATCTCCTTCATGATGGCTGCCTCCTCCAGGAAGTCCTTCAGCGCCATCGTGTCGTCCTTCAACGTCTTAACCGCCACCTTGTGACAATCGACACATTTTACTGACAACCGACCGAAATTAGCGTTTCAAAATACTCGTGTTCATGTGAACGGGCACTAGTGATAGAGCGTGCTACTGACGGTGATGTTGCCGCGCTTCCAGGCGGCCTCGTACACGTCGCCGTACTGGCCGCCGCCCAGCTTGTGCTTCATGACGATGTCGGTGCGGTCGATCTCCCAGTGGTCGGGCGGCGCCAGCGGGAACACGGTGGGCTTGTTGCGCTTGGGCGCGGGGTACAGCAGCTGCGTGATGAGCCCGTCGCCCACCACCGAGTGGTGGTGCACCAGCTCCGCCAGCGTGCCGAACTTCGACTCCGACGTCACGTACACCTGCAGCGAGCGCAACCATTGTCAACTAAGCGGTAACATTCTGTTCGTCGACAAATTGGGCTTTTGACCGACGATATCAACGAACATGCACTAATATTTTATCTTGAAATAGAAACAAACAAAAATATACTTTATAAACAAAAAGGATACACGCGCAACGTCATTAGCACGTCTGTCGAGTTACTGAGCGTTTGACATGATGACGTATTATTTCAATTGTGCTTCACGTCATACGGAAGTGTGTCACTTCCTTTGTTAGCTATTTTATTTACAGAATAAATTTTAAATAGTCTGCTAACCCTCTGAGTGCTTACCAAAATTATATTTAATATGGGTCACTCTTTGCAGCTTTAATATTTGATTGACTATGAATTTGCTGATTGATCTAGAAATATTTCCATTTTGGCTGACCATTTATTCAAAAAATACAAATATTTTGCTAAACATATAAATGATAGGCAATAGGAAAGACAGTCCAAAATCAAATTGTTGAAATCTGGTGTTTTAGATAAGAAGAGATGAAACCATAAGAAGCTGTTTCTTCGATATCACATATAGGCACTTGCAGTTTAATTAATTACTAGCTGTTTCCTAAATTTCATCCAAATAGTATAAGCCGTTTTACCATGAAAGCGTAACAAACAAACAAATTTACTTTCGCATTACTATAGTATAGACTAGCTTTCCGCCAGCGGCTTCGCTCGCGTAGGCCATACGAATTCAAATTAAAAATGACAGTTTCATACAAACTTTGCCGTCTTTTTTCACCTCCTTAGGAGTACAATTTCAGAAAATCCTTTCTTATCGGATGCCTACGTCATACAAAGAATACACCTTACAAGTTTCAAGTCTGTACGACCAGCGGTTTAGGCTGTGCGTTGACCATTCAGTCATTCAGGACAAAGCATTTTATATGGTATAGATAGTAGTAAGGATTCATACAGTTACTGGCTCACTCATAGTGTTTACTTAGCAAACATTATAAAACTCAATAGTTTTTACACTTATTTTGTTTAAAACATTGAGACGTTATTGTTTAATAATTATGTGGGCCGATTGTTGGAATCGCGAGTTATTGAACATCGAGTAACGGAGTTATTTGTCAGGAAAATGTTTAAAGGCGTAAGGTGCACCTTGCCGTCCGAGTCCTCGTTGATGCGGTAGTGGTAGACGCGGCCCTCGTAGCGCAGCGAGATGCTCCGCTGGCCCGGGCTGGACTCCGACTCGCGCACCTGCAGCACACACGCTCACTCACCTCTCAACATAAACTGCGCTAAGGTTACAACACTACATAAACGCTCCATTCAGACAACTTTGCTTAGCTTTTACCGGCTTTTATTAATGCATTATTAAAAGCTTCCCGCCAGCGGCTTCGCCCGCGATATTTTAGCTAATGAATACAAAATCTTGACAAATTATATACTAAAACCTTCCTCATTGATCACTCTATCTATTAAAAAAACCGCATCAAAATCCGTTGCGTAGTTTTAAAGATTTAAGCATACCTATGTATGCTTAAATCTTTAAAACTACGCATATAAGGACAGAGAAAGCGACTTTGTTTTATACTATGTAGTGATTTAGCATACCACTTAAAAATATCTGTGACGTTGTAATATTTGCAGCTACTACACACAAATCTAGGTAGGTAGGCCGCTCGAACATAACAGAAATATGCACTTTAAAGCTTGTTATGTCGCAAGCGGCTCTTTACATTAGAAAATGATCTTCGCACACCTACTCAATTTTCAGAGTTCCGTAATCGAAAAGAAAACCTTACAGCCTTATTCCAAAACGCGATCTAAATAAAGTTCTGGGATTATAGTATGTTTAAACCATGAACCAAATAAAATGTTATTATAAAACGCAGACTTTCACTTGTTACTGTGCTATGTACGGTGCTAAAGTTAAACCGCCGAGACCCCTAGTTTATCTATGGGACTAACTTCGGTATCTAATTTATTTGAGGGTAGAGTTGATATTACTTTGTTTTTTTTTTTTTTTTTTTTTTTTTTTTTTTTTTTTTTTTTTTTTTTTTTTTTTTTTTTTTTTTTGCGATTGTGAATATTTGCATAAGTGCGCCGGCTAATAAAGGCTGATGCCAAATATAAAATCACAAAATAAAAATGATGAATACATTTATTTAATACTAGCTGTATCCCGCGGTTTCACTCTCGTCGTAACGGGACAAACTATTTCACGTACCCGGATTAAAAAATATATAACCGTTCCATCTATCTCCATACCAAATTTCATCTAAATCTGAATCTAAATCAGGTCAGCCGGTTTACCATGAAAGCGTTACAAACAGATATATAAACAAACAAACTGGCATTCATATTTACGATATAATATTAGTAACCCTATCAAAAAAATATGTTAATAGTGTGAAATAACGCCCGCGCGGTTCATGTACCTAATTCACTTTATTTCACGCTAGTCGTTATAAAATAAAACGAGCAAGAATTAAAAAGCATTCAAAGTATAATTTGTGCTTATTCAATTATTTGTAACCTTAACAAAAACAATTTACTATATATTCTTTCCACAGGCCGAGGATGCCAAATACCTGGGCATGCATTTGGACCGCAGACTTACTTGGAGAAAACATATATGGACTAAACGCAAACAAAGATCTCAACCCTAACAAACTCTTTGGATAAAATTACATGTAATAAACATAATTTAAACATAGTACATCAAAATATTCAAGGTTTGATGGGTAAAGAACTAGAATTGGAGTTGTTCATGAACTACAATCGTATAGATGTTTTATGTTTAACTGAACACTGGTTTAAAAACCACCAGTTCATGTTTAGCTTCAATAACCACCAGGTAGGTAGCTCGTTCAGCAGAGTAAATATGATAAGAGGTGGCTCCTTAATTATTGTTCGTAACACAATTAAATTCAAGGAACGTAAGGATATTGTGAGCCTTTCTGTTGAGCGAGTTATTGAGATAGCATGCATTGAGCTTGAGCAGTTCATAGTAATCAGTGTATACAGGCCCCCATGTGCATCTTATGCAGTTTTTGAGAGTTATTTGGAAGATGTATTATTTAAAATTTCTAATAGTAATAAAACAGTTGTTGTCTGTGGAGACTTTAATATAAATATATTAGAAAACACTACTTTGGTTAAAAACTTTTTAACTTTGTTAAAATCATACAACTTGTATAGTACATTCCTTGAGCCAACTAGAATAACCGACACTAGTGCTACCTGTATAGACAACATTTTTACAAATTTAAAACCATCAGACAAACTAATTATAAATGTGTTAGAATCTGATCACTGTGGTCAGTTGGTTACTTTTCCTAAGACAAATAATGAAGCTCAAAGAAAAAATGTTAGTTTTATTCCTGTTAATAAACATCGGTTGGAACTTTTAAAAAATAATTTATTAGAAAAACTACCTGATTTGCCCTATCATGACAACCCAGATAAAGCATATACCTTATTATTTAACTTAATAAATTGTGAGTTTAAAAAGGTTTTCACCACAAAATCAATATCTATTTGTGATCGATCAATGTTTAGTGATTGGGCGACGCCAGGTATTTACAAAAGTAGAATAAATCTTTATAAATTATATTGTGAAAAATCATTTAATCATGATGAAGTATTTAAAGAGTATGTTAAAAACTATTCAAAAATATTTAAACGAGCCTGCACCTCCGCAAAATCAATACACATAAAAAACAAAATTAAAACCTCTGGAAATAAAATAAAAACTACATGGAATATAATTAATTCGGAAATAGGGCGAGCTACAGGACGCACCCGTGACTTTCACTTACAAATTAACAATGTAGATATTAAGGCGGATGAAGAGGTGGCATCTCAGTTTGAAAATTTCTTTACCAATATTCCTATATTAACAACCAATAATCTGATGTCATCCTCCAGTTCTGCTTACTCCATACTCAAAGAATGCGTTGCGGAATGTGACATAGGTTTTGAATTCACAGTTGTTAACTCTAAGGACATCATGGAATCTTTCAAGAATCTTGATGTTAAAAAAACTGCTGACCTTTGGGGATTGTCAGTACAGATCGTCTCATCCATAATTGAAGTAATTTCACCTTACTTAGCAATTGTTTTCAACTCTTGTGTCGCATCTGGTGTATTTCCTGACTTGATGAAACTAAGCAAAGTAATTCCTCTGTATAAATCTGGTAGTACAACTGATCCATCGAATTTTCGCCCAATCTCAATTTTACCAACATTAAGTAAAATTTTTGAGAAATTAATCTTAAGCCAAATGCTAAGACATTTTAATAGACATAATTTATTACATCACAAACAATTTGGTTTTACTAAGGGTCGTTCAACTACAGATGCGGCTGTGGAATTGCTTAAAAATATTTTCGAGGCTTGGGAGGATTCACAGGATGCGCTTGGCATATTCTGCGACTTGTCCAAGGCCTTCGATTGTGTCCACCATGATACACTCATCAGGAAACTTCATCATTACGGTGTCAAAAACAAGGCTCTTGACCTTCTGACTTCATATTTGCGTAATAGAATTCAGAGGGTGGATGTCAATGGTAAAAGATCTACAGGATCAGCGGTCACCATGGGAGTTCCGCAGGGTTCAATTCTAGGTCCTTTCTTATTTCTTATATATATAAATGACTTACCTTATCACATAAGGGATAATCATAAGATTGTATTGTTCGCGGATGACACGTCACTTCTTTTTAAAATTAAGCGTCAGCTTGACAACTTTGACGAAGTTAACAATGCACTTTCTAAAGTTGTTCATTGGTTTAATGTAAATAATCTTCTTTTAAATCAATCAAAAACTAAACTAATTAAATTCTCAACGCCAAATGTCAGGCAGCTTGATACCAATGTACAACTGAATGGAGTAGCGTTGGACCCTGTTGAGTCAACGGTTTTTCTTGGCATTACCGTTGACGCCAAGCTTCAGTGGGGGCCGCACATAACCAAATTGTCAGGAAGGCTTAGTTCAGCCGCCTATGCTGTTAAAAAGATTCGGCAAATAACTGATGTGGATACAGCCAGAATAGTTTATTTTAGTTATTTTCACAGTCTTATGGCATATGGGATTCTTCTGTGGGGTAACTGTGCTGATATTAGTAGCATATTTATCTTACAGAAAAGAGCTGTTCGAGCTATTTATAATCTTGGTCCAAGGGTTTCTCTCCGAGAGAAATTCAAAGAAATAAATATTCTGACTGTAGCCTCTCAATATATATTTGAAAATTTAATGTATGTTCATAAAAATAAACAAAACTTTATAAAAATGTCTGATGTTCACAGCATAAATACTAGGAATAAACACAATTTAGCTGTACATGCTACTCGCCTCCACAGAGTAAGCAACTCGTTCATGGGTCAATGTATACGCTGTTACAACAAACTTCCTATTGAAATTCGAAATTTACCTATAAGGAAATTTAAAAATTGTATAAAACTCAAGCTAATAAAAAAAGGATATTACAAATTATCTGAGTACCTAAATGATAAAAGCGCTTGGGAATGAGTTGTTCGCTTAATCAGTGTTATGTACATTTACAATTATTTTTATTGACATTTAATTATTTAATTCAGATATTGTATTATTTTATTTATTGCATATTTTATTGATCATGACATAATTCATTGATTTTATGACATACATCTTTTTATATCATTTTATTGTGAATGTGAGTATCGTGTACGCCAGTGATTTATATATTCTTAATATACTAACATAGTCTGGCGGATTTGAGTATTATTAACTGGCCTACGCAAATGTCCCTCAGATCTGGTGTCGTCGTGTGACAGGTCGTGGAGCTCCCTAACATGTGGTTGAGCTACGCGATGACTGATGCATGCGTGCCGTCTGTAAGGACAGGTCAACTCAAATCTGCTGTGGATCTTTCTTCAAAAGGCCATTCCAGACATTGCCTACACGATGACACTCACATTGATATAAACTAATTATCAACTTTGTTTGGACTTTAAAAGAGACCACGACCCCTGAGTTTGTTTCGGCATTTCTTCTCAGAGGTAGTCAGCTAGGAAATGCCGGCGCCAGCGTTCTCAATAACAAAACTATTGACGTGTAAAAGTGATTTAAATATCCTAGTTACAAAATAAATAATTTCATTTCATTTCATTTCAACTAGATGCAAAATTCAGATCTCTGTATTGGTTAATAGGACGCAAATCAAGACTGTCGCGAGAAAGTAAGATAGCAATCTACAAGACTATCCTCAAACCAATTTGGACATACGGGATCCAGCTATGGGGTACAGCCAGCAACAGCAACATTGAAATCCTTGAAAGATTCCAGAGTAAAACGCTGAGAGCCATGCTTAACATTCCTTACTATGTGAGCAATAAATACATACATGGGGACTTAAAGATCAACACGGTAAAACAGGAAGTTACTAAATTTAGTAAAAACTATCAGTCGAGAATATCTACACACATCAATGAACTTGTTTCAAAACTTGAAGGTACAGGAAGTGTCACATACTCCCGACTGAAACGCCATAGTGTACCTACCCTAGCCACGAGGTTCGACAGCAAATGACAGGAAACCTACCTTCCTACTGAAAATACAAAGCCATATAAACGACAATTGAATGGCCCATTGTGACATCTTCACAGATTGCCAAGTTACAGAACTTATAAGAAAAAAAAAAAAAAAAAACTATATATTCTTGCATTGATAAATAATTATGAAAGCATTTGAAATGCTTTTATGTGTGAAAATATTATGAATATTTAGAGAAACGGAACGTTGCTTAGAATGAAGCCTGTGTGAGCGAATGAAACACTGCCATAATTCGTTTTTATCTGTGGATATTTGTTAAATAGAGATAAATATTTTTTTTGTCATGTATCCCGTCGTATGGGGTATCTTTAGATAGGTCTTTCAAAAATAAAGCAAGTAAAGTAAGTATGTCAAGACCATTTTTCAATTAAGGGATCCGTTTATTTCGTTCTTATATTTAGCTTTAAGGTGCAGTCCTCTAACTTTTGAGTGGCTATCCCTAAACATGTGAAAAAATTCACAAACGTAGCATATGCAATGAACTTAATAGGAAAACTATCACGGCTAAGTAGACTTAACCGGTTACAGAGTTATAGTCGACTAAATAAAACGGAACCCTATTGCGTATGGCTCGACACGCACTTGGCCGGTTTTTTAAAAGACTTATCTAACGATACCCCACACGATGGGATACACGAGAAAGAAAATATTCATTCCTACTTTACGAGTATGAAAAAATTACCACTGTTAAAAATATACCACTGTCAGCCTGATCAATAAGCATATCTAATTTTCAGCTTCCTAGTACTAAGAACCTCTAAGCTATGCCGCGGATAGACGGTTATAGCGAAATTATAAAGGTTCCTTGTCAACAAAATGATTTTATTTTTCGTTACGTTGATGGTTGGGTTGATGAGGCAAGCAGTAAAGGCGACTGACCAGGAAGCTGCCGTTGATGCCGGACGAGAGCAGGTACTCGGCGGCGTTGCGAGAGATGGGCCCGTGGTACCACGAGTGCTTCTCCAGCGAGTTGACGGGCGTGACGTAGTTGCTGGGCACCCAGCCCACGCCGCCGCCCAGCGTGTGCGCCTCGCACCACTCGCCGCTCTTGTTGTAGCTCTTGATACGCACCTGCTCGCCTGCACACACCACGCTCACTTACAGAGAGTACCCATGGTATCTTAACATACATGTTGGGGACATTTTATAACAATAAAATTACAGAATATCTATAATATATAATATCTCAAGAGAAGCGCAAGGGCACTACCTACCTTTTCTCGACGCCCTTCGTGGTTTTTGTTAACCCTTATAACTTGTTTAATAACTTGTGGGTTTGGACATTGATTTAAAAACTAAGACATAGTATAAAAAGGACACAGCAGGCTATCTGTGGCCCAATCCGCGATGTAATTGCCTACCGTACTTGCCTGTCTCAGGGTTATCACTTTTAGCTAAATTTCAATTCGTCAATTATTTTAAATTACGATTTTATAACTGTAAGTAGGTGCTTAGTTACTATACCTGCCTACAATACTGAGAAATCGGCATGACGAAACGTAAACAAAGCAATAGCGGCATATCAATTTTATTAAAAGATCAAAAGTACCTAATACATTCTAGTGGGACAGTAGGCCTGCCTACTTTGTCTGTCTAACAACAACAAAAATAAGTAGGTATCTCATCACCAAGTTAAAATTAAATGCTAGAATAAGTGACTTGCTTACCTTTCTTGTTTAGTAGGTAATCAGAACAGAGATAAATCTGGAATCGATGAATTATTTAGACACCTAAACATATAGCAATAAGTTATCCTGCGATTATCACACATTTTTCATTTATTTAGCGGTGCCGAAAAGGCGTGACGCGTAAACTTTGTGCGGTGTTAGCCCCGACTGGCGCACTGAGAAACGGGTCGAGATTTTGTTAGAGTGTGCGTGCGGCGACGCATAGATACTATGGCGCACACATACAAGCCGCGCGCGGTGCATTTATATGAAGATAACATACTTGTTGTTTTTATACTATGACTAAGATTACGGTCGTCCGAAGATTTGCCTGACGCGTTTTGCATACAACAAACACTAGAGCCATCTATTAGAACTACTCTTAACTACGATGTTGATCGATGTCGTCCTTGACAAACGTTGTGACAAGTAGGCAAAAAAATGTTTTTAGAAAGATTTTAGAAGTTGATTTATGACATATTTTTGATTTACCGATGATATGAGTCAACAACTCTTCGATTTTATCAATCTCTAGCATTTTTGTGTGGGTAAGTTGTACGGTGCAGGGCAAATGCACGCTATGTTTGATGGGGATAAACTGGGGACGTCGAGTTCCGATACATTGTCGACTACATGGCATGTCTCCACTCAGGCCTGGTTTATCGTGGGACATTTGAGCGTATGTTACCTTTCTTGAGACTGAGTTGGTTCTCGCCGCCCGCCTGGAAGTCGTAAAGCGCCACAAACAGCTGCGGGTCGTCCTCCTCGTGGTGTGCCAGTAGGTTCTCCTTCGAGGTCCATCTGGCGACACACAGGCACACAACACTACTGAGTGGCTCAGGCTGTGTCAACTACATCTTAGCATATGGTGAAAGCGTGCCACATAATACAAGAAAAACTTATTATATTTTTGTACTTTGTTTAATCAGTTTAGATTAGTTTGTGTGGTTGTCACATTAACAGAACTAGCTGTTCCACCAGTTGTGTTGTGCTTCAGTGTTTTAAATTCTATCAGCCAATTGTTAAAAAGTGATCGTGACGTGGAACTAAATAATAATAGCTTGAATTTATTGATGACACTGTATTTTTTGTATCTATATTTGCAAAATAAAATTGATAGGTTATAAAACAGCCGTTAGTCGAAAAGAAGAAATATAAAATATGTTTCTGTCGATACATCAAAGCGATGGCATTAAGTTTTGGTCGCCGGCTAACACAGTGTTGCGCAAGTACTTGGCTAAGGACTTGCATCGTAAGTGAGTGCGCGCATCACCTGTTGGCGGTGTCGAGCGGCTGCGGCGTGCCGGGCGCGGGCTCGCCGTCCGGCAGGTCCGGGATGTGCGGCAGCGGCCGGCTCTGCAGCAGCGCTTCTGCAACAATATCACGCAATGTCAACCACCTGCTGATACAGATACAGACCAGGGCACGTCTTACGTAAGTTTACGTCAATCCTAACTGGACATGACTCATTCAACAAACACCTCTTTATTATAGCAGTTACAGACATGTCTGTCTGTCTGTTCGTATGTCACCAGGCCGTATCTCATGAACCGTGATTTGGACTCGCAATTGGCCGGTTTTTCTTCTGCGTACAAAATAACACAGTTAGGTCTACTAACTTTACTTTTTTATACAATGTTAATTTATTTAGATATAGTCTAAAATCGTACTATGTTTCATTATTTTCGATCCGTACAGATCCAGCAGATAAACAGCACAATCTTGATGCCGTGAGCTGATAAGAAGTTTATTTAAAAGCCGTGGTAGTAAAAAGGTGGAAACACGATCTGCTGATATCAAGTTTTATAAAACTAAACTGTATTATAGACTGTAGTATAGTATCACAAACTATATGTTGTAAAAAAGGTTCTATTGAAACTGATGAAAGTTATTCGAGTACTGAGCGGTTCCCTCGTCTTACCTACGTCCAGAGGGAAGTTCTTCCCGAACCCGGATAAAAAGTAGCCTGTAACCGTCTTGCTATGCTATGCATGTTTATAGCAAAAACGTGTTTATAATAAAATTAATATTCTTGTTGAAATACGTGTTTATAATAAACACGTTTTTTAACTTCTTGAAAAACAGTAACTAAAAACGTGTTAATTCTTGGTTCTGCGAACTTCAATACGCGTGAAAAATAAAAAAATCATTGAATTCGTTACGACGTCTCGGAAAAGTTGCAAGAGTTTCAATCCGCAAAAATATCCAAAAGTTATAAAAATATATTTAAGAAAATGGCCGTTTTACACGAGGCTTCCGGCGACTGGGACCGCAATTAACTGATCCGCGGTGTGAGTCGCCGGATGGATTTAATTTAAATATTTTTCTTCCGGCTACTGGGACCACTCATAAAATATAAGGTTCAAATCAAAAATAGTACAGTCAGACAAAAAAATCTTTAGTGCGCTCTATATGTGTGTGATAAATAAATAAATAAATATTATATATTAAAATAATCAAATGGACATTGAACATTTGAAATGTTGCGTCACGAAAAGTACTAGGACATCATAGAATGAAAGAGACTGCAGTGTTGCTTCTACTACCCACCCGTATATAATGTAAAATCTTTGCCCACCCGTTACTTTGTAAATGCCACGTAACATACCAGCGCTTCATAAGGTTGCAGAAGTTCCGTCAGCATTCGGATAACGGAACTATTCAATTCTACCAACATAGTGAGACCGAAAGAACGGGATGTGTAGGTTGCACCTAAGTCTGTTGTTCCCATCCCGCTAGTGAAGTTACTAGGACAGCATAAAATGAAAGAGACACCGCTGTGATGTTTCAACTAGTTTGCTTCTTTACCTTGGCGAGACCCGCGTATTCCGTGCGCATTTTATTTACATTATATACGGGTGGGTAGTTGAAACAATACTGCGGTCTCTTTCATTCTATGATGTCCTAGTACTTTTCGTGACGCAACATTTCAAATGTTCAATATCCATTTGATTCTTTTAATATATAAAATATAAGGTTCAAATCAAAAATAGTACAGTCAGACAAAAAAATCTTTAGTGCGCTCTATATATGTGTGATAAATAAATAAATAAATATTATATATTAAAATAATCAAATGGACATTGAACATTTGAAATGTTGCGTCACGAAAAGTACTAGGACATCATAGAATGAAAGAGACTGCAGTGTTGCTTCTACTACCCACCCGTATATAATGTAAAATCTTTGCCCACCCGTTACTTTGTAAATGCCACGTAACATACCAGCGCTTCATAAGGTTGCAGAAGTTCCGTCAGCATTCGGATAACGGAACTATTCAATTCTACCAACATAGTGAGACCGAAAGAACGGGATGTGTAGGTTGCACCTAAGTCTGTTGTTCCCATCCCGCTAGTGAAGTTACTAGGACAGCATAAAATGAAAGAGACACCGCTGTGATGTTTCAACTAGTTTGCTTCTTTACCTTGGCGAGACCCGCGTATTCCGTGCGCATTTTATTTACATTATATACGGGTGGGTAGTTGAAACAATACTGCGGTCTCTTTCATTCTATGATGTCCTAGTACTTTTCGTGACGCAACATTTCAAATGTTCAATATCCATTTGATTCTTTTAATATATATTATAGAGCGCACTGAAGATTTTTTTGTCTGACTGTACTATTTTTGATTTGAACCTTATATTTTATGAGTGGTCCCAGTAGCCGGAAGAAAAATATTTAAATTAAATCCATCCGGCGACTCACACCGCGGATCAGTTAATTGCGGTCCCAGTCGCCGGAAGCCTCAACGTAGGAGGGAGGAGGTCGTAATGTATCGCAACTGATTGTGTTTGTTGTGCTAATCAAGTCTATTCTTTGTAATCATAACATCCATCATTCTGAATTTGGTAACTACTATAAAATTTACTGGCCTCTGTCACCCCAGGCCTAAATAACAATAATAAAGAGTCCTTAATAATGAACCAACGGACACCTTTTTCACCATAACCCGGAAAGCGAGTAGTTACTCCTTTATGTTAATAATATGTAGCACCAATACAAATCACTAACTTTCTTAAATTTGTGTTTAACTACATAATATATTTAAATATCAAAAACATTCTCAATAGAACAAGATATTTAAAGTTGTTATCTGTGTACATTAGGTGCGTGTGTTGTTCTTATCAAGGTCTAACTCCATCACTTTAAAAGGATGAACCAGTTGCAGTGCTAAAATACGACATTTATATTCGCTGTGGCAGATTGCAGTATATCGGACATATGACAACAAAGCAGCTCTAGACGTGTTTAGTATTATGTGCTATGCAATAATGCAATGCATGCATATGCAGTCACTTGCAGGAAGGCACTCAGCAGTCAAATAGTGATTGCAGCGCAACAGTAGGTACTAGCTCTTTCCCTTTGGTTACATTTGCAAATGAGTACAACTAGGTAATCTACACTACAACTAGGTAAGCCCAGGATAAACATATCAGGTGTCTTCCCAGGTCGTGTTCAAAATCCATAGCCCATGAGAGTTGGTCACCTGTGAAAACATTTTTTCCATGTCTATGATACTTATTACAGAATGACTATTATATCATTTGTTTAATTATTTGGGCATTATAATTATGTCACATTCGCTTTTACAGCATTATAACTATTCAGCATTGCAACAGGTCCATTGCCTTTTTTGAATAAAAGGAACTCTTATAAAATTTTATAAAAAGACGATATTTGTTTCATGTAACTTGGAGTTACATAATTTAACATGTGATTTTATTAAACACTAGCTTTCCGCCAGTGGCTTCGCCAGCATGGGCTATACGAACTCAAAAATGACGGAGTTTCTTAAAATCTTTGCCCACTTTTTTCACCTCGTTAGGGGTAGAATTTCGTAAAATCGTTTCTTATCGGATGCTTACTTCATACAAAGAACACACCCTCCAAGTTTCAGGCCTCGATCTACGATCAGCGGTTTAGGCTGTCCGTTGATCCATCAGTCATTCAGGACAAAAAAATAATTATTTAATAAATAGATTTAGGGCCTGTTTTAGCACTTGTAGAAACGAATTATCAACATAAATTGGAAAAATATGAATTTATCATGTACAATTGACAGTAATAAGAAACTATACAAACAACATTGGAACATCACCCATAGTGACGCTGTAATAGCTGTTAGGTTAGGTACACAAACCATACACAATAAATACAAACAAAGCTCTAACTACATATTATGAAACAAAATTGTATTAATAAGAATGATAATTGTTTAGTACTTAATTAAGATTTTAATATACTAGTTAGAATCCTTAAAATTTGCTACACCAGCTGTACACATATGAACAAATAAATATTTTTTTTTTTAATTCTTCATTATACTCCTATATATAAATATTTTATTACTAACCTAATAAGCCCTAGTGTCAAATCCGTCCAGCTGTTCATTCATGATGTCATGAAAAAAGGAAGAATCCAAATAAAAAAAATATCATTAAAATTGCTACAGCCGTTCTTGCGAGTTATAAATAGTGTAACTAACATGACTTTGTTTTATATACAGATAGACAAAAGACAAACATATAATAGCTACATAGCTACCCTTCTGGTGCTGTACCACCAACACTGTGGTAAGTTCCAATAGTTTATGAGATATATTTTTAAGATTACAAATAAATGAACAATACAGACAGACAAATTTCAGCATTTTATTGATATTGGATTTTTTCCATAATAACTATATAAAGGTCTGTGTTCAAATTTCAAAGCTCTAACTCTAGCATTTTTGACAGTTCATCAATCAGTGGGTAAGGAAAGAACAATAGATGGTTTTGTCCCACATATTGTAACTTTTTTGTATCTCTATATCATACGAAAGGTCTCAATGAAAGTGATTTTTTTGTATATGCACAACTCTGTATCTTGTGCAGGGAAACTTAATTTTAATGTTAAAACACCACCCTCAATTCCAAAAAATAATAGTGTTTTAAGGTACCATCACTCAAAATAAGGTAAGGTGTTGCCAAACTCACTCAAATACAATAAAAAGAATAAAATGGTAGGATCCAAATGGCCGACAGGCTAAGCAACAGCAAAAATAATATTAATTGACAGCCAGCATTTTTTCGACTTACAACTGCAGCTGAAAATCAATTATTGCAGTTTACAGTGTTAACAGGGGAAGACCTTTATCAATATCATTAGTGAGTTACCAAATAAAACTTGCTGGGCTTATTAGAGCGAACACATGAGAAATGGCATGTACACAACCAACATATGCATAGGAGTTATTCCTAACTTTTTGCAATATAAATATTTATATTTGGTATATATATAAAATAAAACAAAGTTGGGTTTGTTGGAACTCTTATAAAACTCGAGAATGATGATGATGCGATCCTGTGATCCCTCATCAAGGACATAAGGCTCTAAGAAGAAATTTCCATTTTTTGCGATCTTGTGCGGCGACTTTGAGGTTCTTCCAGCTGAGAATATTGGCTGGACAGATTTTTATTGAATTTCATTTGTTGTATAATTGGCTCTATCCCAAATAGCAGAATAACTATTAAAATATCAGAAAATTAACAAATAAAATTATGCAGCAGTACAAAGTTCGCAGAGCAGGCTTGTCACTACATAGTATAAAACAAAGTTGCTTCCCGCTGTCTGTCCCCATGTATGCTTAGATCTTTAAAACTATGCAACAGATTTTGATGCAGTTTTTTAATAGATAGAGTGATTCAAGAGGAAGGTTTTAGTATATAATTTGTCAAGTTTTTGTTTCCATTGACTAAAATATTGCGGGCGAAGCCGCTGACGGAAAGCTAGTTAATTATAAAAAAGCCTTAATGAACATGTTTGGGTCAGTGGGTCACACTCAAAAACTAACTTTTTTTAAGTCTCTTTAAAATAGGGTCTATCTGATAAAAACAGGATGAACTGCGTGAATATGTAAAACAAAATGAATGAACATGGACATGAGTAGGTGATGTGAGTGTAGGCTTAAGTGTTATGTGTATCAAAGATGGTAGCCTTAAATCTTCGAGTACAAAGCTAATGTTGAAAGAGCTTGTCAACTCTTTGATGGACATTGCTTTTAATATATACAACAAAACTATAGACCTCAAATAGATTGGCTATCGGGCAAGAAGAACAAGATTGTACTCTCGAGTCAATGAATACAACTCATCTACCTAACCTTTACCTAACTACTATGTTAGGGTTGGCATCCAGCCTAAGCTGATGCAGCTGAGTACCAGCATTATACATGGAGGCCTATGCAACCTCTAAAACCCAGTTACCTAACCAAGGCAAAGGCTACAACTAACAATATAATTCACTAGACTCGTTACCCTGTGACATACTCGTTACTGCCAGGTCATGGCACTGTATAGAGGGCCAGGTCATGGCACTAAAAGGAACAGGAAACAAACAACAGACTTAAGAATGAAGACACATCATGTACCCTTTGAATGAATTTGAAATGGTCTGCGTCGAGGGTGCCAGACTAGTCTTTGTCGACATGACATAAGGGCTGCGCCGCCCTGCCGCCAGCTAGCTGCCTGCACAGCCGAAAATTGCGAAGCATAGTATTCGAGGCACGACAGCGATCAGTGTCTAGAAAGGAGATGCACTCACCGCTATGTTCGGTGAATATGTTGGAGCCGAGCATGCGGGGGTCCTTGGGCACACGCGGCTTGCTGCGCGCCGAGCGCATGGACGCGCCGCTGGCGGTGCCGCGCTCCTTCGCCTGCTGCGCCCCCATACCGGCTGCCCGCGCGGCGCCGCGCAACTGATGCACGCGCTAATTCAATAACACCGCCAACGCGACCTACTCAACCTCCATACTTGTCACCGACCACTCCACTGCGATCTCACTTTAATTGAGTGTTCTTTGTGAAATCTGATTTTTTGGGTAGGCTACCCGACGGGCATGCTGGACATCTACCAGAGTGTCGAAAACACATTACCGGAATCGACCACTCACAAAAAATAACACAACCACCGCCATTATGTGTGTGACTGACATGTTTGTTTGACGTCGATTTTTTAGTTTTAGCTTTTGCCCATCAAGGGCAGCACTGTTGCATTTAGCCACAGATCATATAGACTTTTTTTATACAGAAATGTTGCCAGAGCCATCTCTGGGAATACATAGACAATACAGATTGTTATATATTTTTTTACTGTTTTATTTTTGTTAATATTCAAGTTCATGTCCACCTTAATTGTTAATTCATATTCTCCAAAATTCAGTTCAATTTTCTGAGGGAAATTCAAATGAAATCGTTTAGTCCCGTTTACGAAGAATCGTTATTAACTCACTCATCAGCAGGCGCGGATCCAGAGGGGGGCCAATGGGGTCAGTTGCCCCCCTGACCGACCCGATCAATTGTTCAAATTATTGAAATCGTCATAGTGACCTCACTGTATCGTCCCGTTTACGACCAATCATCTGCTCGAGAATCACTGCATTAGTAGATTATCGATTAAATCATAGATTGTAGATCATTATTATCATATCGTAGGTTCATCTCTTAAAGCAGAATTTAGCAGATTTGAATAAAATTGCCCAGTGCACCGAACGAAGAGAAGATCGCACTCTCCAAGGCGCCCACGTTTCTCAATTAGTCGAGTCGCAGCTAGTCCGCGTCCATCCGTAACTATACGGGACAAGATACTTATCATAGATTTATTATTTCACTACTGATACTTATATACAATAACAGTCTCATATATACGGGACGTATAGTCAATTCACCAGAGAAAACTTCAGAATTATAGTCAGTCCCTTACTAGACCTATATACTTCTCACAAAGAGATTCTCAGCTGAAACCTTGTACGTCTTTCAATTGTCAGGACTTGTTTTTCGGATGGGAAATCATCAAATGACCGCTTCCGCCGTGGGTGGGGCGGAAGGGAGTGTCAGACTCTTACTGACTAAAACCCATCTATGTTCCTTCCTCAGCCCTTTGTATTCCGGAGGCGCGGTATCTCTTTCGAACGTCCCGCAGCCCCGGCAGGCTATGGCCCTGGAGGAGGGCCCCGTTTCTTTTGCTGTAATCTCTTGAGGCGCGCGTGGAATACGAACGCGCCTTTTGACGCGGGTCTGGTCCTTGCCGGACGGCAAGCCACCCATAGCTCTTCGTCCGCAGCCCCCGCCTACGCTGGTCGGGAGTCATCTCGCGGCTCCCGACGCCCGTGGCGTCTCGCGCGGCGGCTTGGGAGATCTACCGCTCCCTCACGCGCTCCGACGTCTCCTTCTCCAGCATTACTGCTTCGCAGAAAGAGGCGAAAGCTTTCCATTCCGTCTCACTCCAGACCATGGCCTGAACCAGGGCCGGACGCGAGAGGTCGTTGCCGCCGATCGCCCCTACGATGACACGGCGGTGTTCCACCAAAGCGGGGCAAACCCTAACCGTATACTCCACCGTGTCCTCCGGGCACAATGGTGACACCCGGGCGCTTCCTTCCACCCGATTCTATGCAGGAACCACCCGAAGCTTCCGTGCCCGGTGAGGACCTGCGTCAGGCGGTAGGTGAAGACGCCGTGACGTCTCCCTAGCCACTCCTCAAAGAGGGGACTTACCGCCGCGATTGTGGTGCCCTGCGCTGGGCTGTAACAGCCGCTCTTTCCATTCCGCTATGAGATCGGAACTCCGTCCACCAAGCCGCGATTTGCCGCGGCGGCGGAGATTCGCCTCAGCGATGGCGTCGGCCCGTCGCGCGCCACTCTTACAGGCTCGCTAGAACCCAGCCTCCAGATTCCACGGCGGCAATCCGGCAAAGGCCCGCCGCCTCGCGGGAGATCGTGCGATATCCTCGGATCAGCTGCCAGGACTGCCTCGTTGGTCTAGTAACGCGACTGCACTTGAACGTCGACAAACGGGTCTCGGGTTAGACTAGGGGGTATGTCCGCGCTTTGTGGACTTTTTAAATTTTTACAAAACAGCCCGGAGTCAGGAAGATGGCGGTGTTACACCGCCGTGCCTGCCCTTCCAGGCGTTAAACTGTCGTCCCCAATTATGATTGGTCGTTACGATTCCATGTCAGAGGCCATCAGGTGGATCTGAGAAAACTCTGACACTAGGGTTTGTTAGGTGCAGACAGGAACGTACGGTGGTCTAGGGCCACAATACGCGACATGGGAAGAAGTTTGTGACATCATACCCACAACTTCATTACAACTACTAGGTATGCCGCATTGATAGTAAAATATAGATACATTTATATTTATTACATATTTCTGTATGTCTGGATGTCGATGAAATTTTCATTGTTTTCGCGGAAAAGCAACATAGTACGCTTTAATTTGTTAGTCAGTATCTAAAATATAGAAGTGTAAAAAACAGACGAGTGTAAAAGTGGCTGACTAAACCTATCAGAGGTCTGTGAGAAAAACTAAGTAAGGCCCCCTCGGCGATAGTGTTGACGCCACCTACTTAAGGTTGCAACGAAATTTGTACACTTAGCTAGCGGAGTATCTGGTTTTCTAGAAAATAAGGGAAAGTCAGAAAAGATCTACGTGGACAGGGATCAAATTGGTCAAAAGTAAAAAAATACTGTAATTATTTAAAAAAATATAGGATTAAAAAAGACCTACGAATTATATTGCTTGGGTTTCTTAAAATATTTCGCGCTCGCTTCGCTCGCGCTCTAATTATTCTATCATTTACTATTTCTAGGATTTCGAGTTCCGAAACAAAATGGCAAAAAAGAATATTACCCTTATAGTTTCCCTTTGTCTATCAATCTGTAGGTAATAGCTGATCATTTCAAAACTGCTTATGAATGCTATCGAATTGACGACTTGAGTGGTTTAGTGGTCAACATGCACGACATGATGAATGCCACGCAAGAGGTCCCGGGTTCGATTCCCGGCCGGGCAGAAATTGAAATGATGAAGTTTAATTTCTGTAACGGGTCTGGGTGTTACTATGTATAATATGTATGTATTTATAAAAATATATAAGTAGTATATCCGTTAAACTAGCACCCATGACACAAGCATGCTTGCATTGCTTACTTTGGAGCTGGATGGCGCTGTGTGAAATTGTCCAAAAAAGATATTAGTAGATATTATATTATTTGGAACATTGTTTTGAGTGGCTGTGCCCACTATCTTTTTTGGGGGCAGGATCCGAGTCTAGGCCATATTTGTCGAAAAACTTCGTCGGAAACCGGTCGTCCGTTGTGGTAAATGGTCAATTCTGTGTACTATTATCCATATATTTAGATATAATTGAGTGGAGACCGCTGTTACGCAAACGTGTAACGCCTTTTAGAAACATAAAGTGATTATCTGCAGCAGGCGAAAGGACTGCGACAGAAAACAGTGTACCAATATAATCATCTAAACTAGGCTAATGATGATTAGCTAATAGCGAATTGCTATTAAGTCTTTGAAACATGATTTTTTTCTTATATTTTCGTCTATGGACAAACAGATTTTTTATTGTATTTATCACTCTGCTAGAAGATTAAACAGGTCAAATGAGCTAATACTGCCCCCCCCCCCTCCTAACACAAATACTGGATCCGCGCCTGCTTCAACATGATAGCGCATGCCTTTGAATCGGAGTGTGACTCAGATGAGTTTATGGCTAGCTCTAGCCAAGACATGGATGTGGCGGTCGTGAAATATTTAGAGTAAGATTTATTGAAATCAATTATAATAATGCTATATTCACCTTTTTTATACCCAATATTTTTGGGGATTTCTCCCCATATTATGAAAACCATAGAGAAATTATCCACTAGAGAGCTTATAGGCCGATTTCTTCTAAGAACACAACTCACCACAGCGGGCCGGGGGACGAGGAAAAATGCGCGGCTGCAATTGGTCGGTTCAAGGTCAAATTGCGCAGACGCCTATCGTTAGGGCTGCTGTGGTTGATTAAGGGAAAATAGACGATATCGATAAAATGGATTTTAACATTAAGAAAAATACTCAATTAAAATCTTATCAAATAGTATTTAATCAATGAATGTATATATTGTAAATAATTTAAAATGGTTGCTTTTAATTTTAATGATGAAATGTAATAAACAAATAAAAAAAATCAATTACAAAAAAAAACGTATCCTGTTATTATTGATTTTTAAAATGAATTAAATTGGTATATGTTTTCCGAATTAAAAAATGATAAACGAGCATCTACATATTTCTGAATTATGCATCTTGCTAATTCAATTAAATGATTTGTTGATTCTATTTCAAATTGATGAAAATCAATATCTGGGAGTAAATTATACCCGATCAATGATTTTAAAACCGATCTTATAAAATAATCGGTATTATCTATTAGTAGTATCTATTCACTTTTATTTAAGTTCCGGAATCTTCGGAAATCTAAAATGAAAACATGTACATCGGAACAGGAAGGTTCCGATGCAGATATTGGCGAGGGAGAGCCGACTTCTTATATTTTTATAAGAATATACTGAATAAATACAACCAGTTTATTATACACATTTCAGCGTAATTAAAGTAAATTAACATTATAAAAGAGTTGTGATTGTGAACGGTGCGCTTGCTAGAGTCGCAATACCTCTTGTCGCTCGCTGCGTTGTTATAAAAGCCGCTCCCCTCCACAACTCGCCTGATTCACTGAGTGGTAGCATAGTATAAAGAGCACACAGTAGGCTATCTGTGGCCCAATCCGCGATGTAATTGCCTACCGTACTTGTCTGTCTCAGGGTTGTCACTTTTAGCTAAATTTTAATTCAGTGCCTAGAAACACAATAAACCGGCGGGGCGGTGTGGGCGCGACATTCCGTGCTTCATCGGATTCGTGTGTCGCCAAAACGCTAATAAATGTTTATAGACTAAGAGCTTGTGTTTAAATAATATTCTTAGCATATACTAGTCAATTGCTTTTATTATTTTAATAGGCATAATTTATTATTCTTACACATTAAGGACAATATATATTTTCTATTAAATAAACATAAAATAATACAAACACATCTATTGAATTAGTAATTTTCTAGCATTGTTTTTGATTATGTCTTCTGGATAGAAATGGGCTTCACAAACAACATGCTTGGGTTGAGAGTTATTTATCAAATCCTCGCGGTCAATATTAAGCGCAGCCATTGAAGGCATCTGAAATACAAAGCACATTTAATATACATTAGGTATCTATCGTAAAAAGTGGAATAAAGTGACTAAAATCTCATATAAAAATCATAATGAAGAATGTTAACTAATTTTGATTATTAGCACTCCATATTCTCTGTCAAAAATTAAAAATACTAGTGAAAAAATTACTTCGATACGTCGATTAGTTTCCGATTTAGAAGTAAAACAAGTTGTAAACGCCCGGTGACGGTGTGACGTCACACCACAACACGCTCAATCTGGCTCACTCAGTCCGCTAGCGATCGCGCGCCCGTGCCGTCGGAATTATAATTAAATACTTTTAAAAATGTCCAATCCAAATACCAGAAAATCATGTGTTGTGCCTAAATGCAAAAATACAACTACCAATTCGCCGGATAAGTTGTTTTTTATAGTTCCAAAGGACGTTAAAATGAGAAAAAAATGGATAAAAGCTATGAAGAGGTTAGATCCATTTGGAGATAAAAGTACAGTTTATTGTTGTGAAGACCATTTTGACGTAAGTGTAGTGATCATATTTTATAAAGGTACATTAGTAATAATAATTATTTTCATCTTACAATGAAACAATTTTGTTACCGGATTAATCGCGTGTTTATTGATTTTATATTGGCAGCAAAAATGCAAAATCATTAAGTACGCGATTAATCCGGATTAAAATAGTTTCAATATAATTTACAGTGATCGTGAATACCTAAGACATTACTATTATAATCTTTTGTAGTTTACATTCATTTAATACCTATAAACAAAATGGTCAGAGGTGCAAAACCTTTGGTGTCAGAATTTTCCGTGTTCTTACATAGTACTACATATTATAATATTTTGAGAACATTGCAGCTGTTTTGTGTTATCCTTTGTTTTCTATACAAGTTTTAATCTATACTAGACTGTGCTTCTGCTCTGCTCGCATGGGCTAGGTGTAGGTAGATGGCAAATAAGATTTATGCTTGTTTTAGGTTGAGAATGATATGATAATAGTAATTATTCGTTATATATCTATATAACGAATAATAATTACTATAATAATAATTACTATTATTGGACTATTAACGTAATTCGCGGACGAAAACCCATCAAAATACTGCGCAAGCTATTACACCTACTACAGCGCTGCCGACTTGATACTAAGCGCGGGGGCGCGGCTGCGCGGCGCGTTGTGACGTGACGTCACAAGCGGTCACGTGACTATTAGCGGGACTCGATATTTTTCGAAACTTTGAATGCGTATAAAATCAAAACTACTTGGTATTTTTGACTACGACAAAAACTAGTGTATTTGTATACATACAGGCTGTACTGAGACACAATTTCAAGGGATTTGGCATACCTAGTAACATTCTTCATTCCTAAACTAAAGAAACTAAAGCCCGTCTCTTAGACTATAATCATTTTTTGTTCTGTTGTTATGAACGGTTGCGATTCGAATTTTGCTCTATTTGTCTGATTCACAATTCTTCAATTATTTTAAATTACGATTTTATAACTGTAAGTAGGTGCTTAGTTACTATACCTGCCTACAATACTGAGAAATCGGCATGACGAAACGTAAACAAAGCAATAGCGGCATATCAATTTTATTAAAAGATCAAAAGTACCTAATACATTCTAGTGGGACAGTAGGCCTGCCTACTTTGTCTGTCTAACAACAACAAAAATAAGTAGATATCTCATCACCAAGTTAAAATTAAATGCTAGAATAAGTGACTTGCTTACCTTTCTTGTTTAGTAGGTAATCAGAACAAAGATAAATCTGGAATCGATGAATTATTTAGACACCTAAACATACAGCAATAAGTTCTCCTGCGATTATCACACATTTTTCATTTATTTAGCGGTGCCGAAAAGCCGTGACGCGTGAACTTTGTGCGGTGTTAGCCCCGACTGGCGCACTGAGAAACGGGTCGAGATTTTGTTTGAGTGTGCGTGCGGCGACGCATAGATACTATGGCGCACACATACAAGCCGCGCGCGGTTCATTTGTATGAAGATAACATACTTTGTCCTTTTTATACTATGGTGGTAGCGTTTATGCACTTTTTTATCAATCTATTTTGCTTACGCCGACTAAGTTAAAAGAAAACAGTTTTTTTATTACAAAGACTAATTATAAAAATATAAAAAAATATTAATTTTTAATTTTATTATTATCGATATTGACGTCAGCCATTAAAGGTAACAGCACAGATTTTTACGATAAAAATACAAAGGGATAGAAAGAGATACAAGCATTAGAATTGTCTAGTGAAAGAACGAGACTTTTCCAAAAGACATCAACGTGCGGCTCAATCGTGTGCTTCGATCACCCAACGACCATTTTACAAGACCCCCGCGGTGGCTCATAATCAGATTATATAGGTAATAAAAATATTTCTTACTGTTTACTTACCGATGAAAAGTTATGCCATCCTTTTTGTAATTAGATATCTTGGAATGTTTCCCACACCATTTCACCGCGCATGAAGGCATTTTAATGCTTTATAATAGCATAAAACTTGAAAAAAAAATGTATTAATTTAGCGTGCTTACAGGTCTAATCCTTGGACACAACTAAAGTGGTTACTAGTAGCTAGTAGTGTACTCTCTGCATAGGCGACAAATCGCTAATAGGTTTCGTGCGTCGGGGCACTGTATGCGCAGTCAAGTGGTTATATAGTCTTTGATGAAAACCCACTAAAATACATGTTTTTACTAAGTCAAAAAAAGCCTTTTATTTGATAACAATTTATAAGGTTTATAGGCGATATCTGTACATACACTATAAATGTAATTTATTCCCGTTGAAAATTTTACTTAAAGTTAATTTTTCAACAAGTTAAACAATTGTTAAACAAAAGTTAAACAAAAGTCGTGGTGGCCTAGTGGTTAAGGCATCTGCCTCTCGTGTACGAGTGTGCGGGTTCGAAACCTGGCAAGTACCAATGTGACTTTTCTGAAGTCATATGTACTTTCTAAGTATATCTTAGACACCACTGACTAACGGTGAAGGAAAACATCGTGAGGAAACCTGGACTTAAGAAGTCTGAAATCGCCAATCCGCCTTGAGCAAGCGTGGTGATTAATGCTCATGCCTTCTCTGTATGAGAAGAGGCCTGTGCCCAGCAGTGGGACAATATATAGGCTGATGATGATGATGATGATGAAACAATTGTTAACTGGGTCATTCTTTTTTTTAACCTACATGTTGTTACATTGTAACAACATGTCCCGTGGTCCCGTGGTACTAAGGAGTTGCTCCTCATTGACATGGCCATAAGCCAATAGGTTCGACGGTCCCGAAAGGATCTGTCGACATGTTGGATAGATAATAAGAATGCTTAGGACTCAGTGACTCAACATACATGGCTTACGAGGGTGCTGGAATTGTACAAAATTGATGCAAACCTACACACTTTCCTGATGTCATGTATGAGGCAGTGGAGGACGGTTCTTTGCTATCCAGGATGTCGCCATTTCCGGAGAATCAGTGAACCTATTAGGATCGAGCGTGTTTTTTTTTCAGGGTGATTACAATAATTTCCAACTGATGACATTACTGAATGCAACAGAAACCATTAGGCAGAAGAAGGCACCAGGATGGAATTTGGTATTCACAAATATGCAGTCATGCATTTAAAGCGAGGAGGGATTGTGGATATAAACCTTACATCCCTTTCCTCAACTGATACCTACAAGTATTTGGGTATGTCAGAAGCGTTGGGCATCAATGCGACTGAAATGAAGCAATCGTTGAAGGAGCGCTTCTTTGGCCGCCTGAAAAAAGTTTTTAATAGTGTTTTATCAGGTGGAAACAAGGTGCGTGCCTTTAACGGTTGGCATGAAAGTGTTTCTTATTACGCAAAAGTTAAATAATAAGAAGTAACTATAATTGATATATTTTTGTCCAATACTTACGTGACGAAGTTGACGACGACACAGCTTCTGGGCGACTAAAGCGCGATCTCGCGGTCCTAGAGAAGTAATCCTAGCGAGGGGGAGGGAGGACTAAATATCAAATCGACGGCGACAAAAGCGAGCCACGTACCTATACGCGTCGTTCGAATGTAAAAACACGTGACCGAATATACCTACTAAAACAGTCTGTAGTGAGAGACGAGATTTTAAGATTTTTTTTTATATTTTTATTAATTATGACAAAAAATTGGAATGAATGAATAAAAATGGCATTTCATTTTTTGCCAATATTTCATAAACTATTAATATTTAAGAAATTTCAAAAAAAGATTCTGAAAGAGGAGGAAATTTCCTATAAAAAACTCCTAACTCCCGGAACTCAGGTAGTTACTATTAGAAGATGGACTTATATCTTTTAGCATTAAAAAATACTTTCGTATTTGCTTACTGCGTTTATAATTTTCGTACAATTATGAATTATACACAGGCCCAGGTAGCGGGAGACAACTGTGGTTTGTATGAAATACACCTCTGTCACGCGGATTGACGCCTCTGTAACGTATTTTTTACTATAAAAATATAAATTATTATTTATTTTAAACGTATACAGCCGTTAAATTTTTAGTACAGTACATATTGAAACATAAATAATAAAATAATACGGATAATTATTGATTATATATTGTTAAACTGATGAAGACACCTTTTTGTAGGTTAAAAAGAAGAACAACCCAACTAACAAAATTTTCTCGAACTTCCGTCTTAATATAGTCCTAAGTGATAATTTTTTTTTTGTTCAGAATACACGATATTTTTTTCAAATTAAAAAATATATATTCAATACCTCGAATAAATTAATTAATGTGCCGTCCTACTCGCTTTTGACGCCGCTTTTTGAAATTTCTTAAATATTAATAGTTTATGAAATATTGGCAAAAAATGAAATGCTATTTTTTTTCATCTTTAATTGTTTATAACTTTTGCATTTTTTTATGTGTTAATACTAATTTTAAGAGCAGTATCTCTATTTTGTACCATTTTCAACTTGTCGACTAGACTACCCTTATACTTACTTTACTCTTTATAATAATAATACATCTTTATTTATTTAACTCATCACAAAGGTTCACATAATTATAGTTATTTCAAAATACGTAAAATAATACACAATGCGAGACATATAATATAATGATCCTTCGTCCATACTAGGATATCCTGTGTGACGGATCACCAGGCCCACACCCCGAATCTGCAGCGAAAGCTAAAGTAAAGCAGAGGTATTCACAACGAGAACAAAAAAGAAAAAGATCTTCAATACTTATACAAAGAAAAATATAACTATAACTAGGCCTTAGAATAATATAGTTTAAAAACACAATATTAAAAATAAATTGACATTAACACAACGTCAAGGCGTGTCTTGTTATTTGAGAATATAAGTGGTGAGGTTGTGTGATTAAGGTATGTATGAGTATTCCTGGTGGCGGAGTGGGAGCAGCGACTTGCGCGACCCACGGCAGGGCACGCCGCAGTGGCGGCGGTAAGGCCCGTGATAAGGGAGTGGCTGGAGAGACGCCACGGCGCCCTCAGCTTCCGGCTGACGCAGGTGCTTACCGGACATGGGTGTTTCGGGAAGTACCTGTGTCGCATAGGCCGGGAGCCGACGCCCCAATGTCACCACTGTGACAACTGCCGCGACGATACGGCGCGGCACACTTTGGAGAAGTGCCCAGCTTGGGCGGTGCAGCGCCGTGACTTGGTCGCGGCAGTCTTTGCTGCGGGCCATCTCTCGCTTCCGGCCGTCGTGACAACTATGGTCGGGAGCGAGAGCGGGTGGGCTGCCGTCGCCTTCTTTTGCGAGGACGTCATGTCTGCAAAGGAGGCGGCGGAAAGGGAGAGAGAGGCTGTCACCTCTCTCCCGGCCCGCAGCAGACGAACGGGGCGTCGCAGGGTGGCCGACGATCTCCGGCCACCGTAGGGCGCGGCCTGCGGGCGACAGAACAGGGGCATCTGTCGCCCGACCAGACACAGGCCTCGAGGCGGCGGCGTAGTGTTCCGCGCGCGCCTCACAGTCGGAGGATTCCTGCGGCCGCTGGGTGACGGCCGCAGAGGGTGACGGCCGCAGAGGGTGACGGGGCCCGCCTTTCCATCTGGCGGGCCAATACCTGCCGGGGGCGCGGAAGAATGCGCGAGCGATACCCGTACCCACGGCACTGGGTACAAGTAAGGAACACCGTGGTGGTTTTAGCCGGTAAGAGTCCGGCACTGTTCCCGGCCGCCCCATTGGGCCGGGTTCGTCCATGAGGATTTCCCCACGTAAAAAAAAAAAAAAAAAAAAAGGTATGTATGAGTATATTCTAGCCATGATGTGTTGGTAACATATGTATGTAAGGTGAACATATTAAGATGAAACGATGAGTACCTAACTGCTCCGTAGCGTCATAATCTTATTTTTGCAACCAGTTAAAGAGTTTATTTTTACAGAGCCGCTTGGGAAGGGCATAAATTGACAAGATTTTATTAATTTTATTATACAAATAGTTTCCGAGAAAACTAAAATGTCGGCCGGCAAAAGCTGTATGAAACCGAATTATAGGACAAACGGTATATTTACGTCGCTTACCTTCAGTTTTTGACGGGCAGTAGTTAAGAAGAGCGTGCTTGCGTAGGATCGCATTGTAAATGAAAAGTTGGCGTACGGTTAACACACCAATTTTCTCATAAAGATCTTTCGTGGGAAATAAGAACGGCAGAAAATAACTCACCTTCAATACGGCCCTTTGAGCTCGTTCAATTCTAAGCATAGTTTTTTTTTGTCGCACCACCCCATATAGTTATACAGTATGAGATAAGAGATTGGCACAACGCAAAGTATACTATTTTTAATATCCCAGTGTCTGCAACATGACGAAGGTTTTTGAATACAAATATTAGCTTTCGGATTCTCTTAGCAAGCGCATCTATGTGCGGCTGAAAACTTAACGTATTATCTATTGTGACGCCCAGGTATTTTATTAAATGTGTAGGTTGTAAATGGGGTCAAGAGCGAAGAGTACTTCGAGACCACAAACACGACGAAGAATGGGCGGTAATATTAAGATTATCGAAAGAGTTGCATTGTTTTTTAAGGTAAAAGGACATATTATACTTGGTTTTGTCAACATTGAGAGCAAGTTGATTATTGGCAAGCCAAGATAAAACCAGGTTTAACAAGTGTCAGCTTCAAACAGCAGTATCGTCAGCGAAGGTTATTATCCTGCCGCTAAGAATCTTGAGCTCACAGAGGTCGTTGATGAAAGTCAGGAATAAAGGGGGACCGAGAATACTGCCCTGCGGAACGCCATGGACGACGGGAAGATCGCTACTAGTCCATTCATCAACTTTAACCCTCTGAAAACGATTTGTGAGATAGTCCACAAAAAGCTTTAGTTGCACATCCCTCACACCAATGTTCTCCAATTTTTTGACCAACAGTGGAACGGAAACCATATCAAAGGCCTTGGCGAGGTCCATAAAGATAACTATCACTTTTTTGTTTCCATCAAGTTTTTCAGACACAAACTTAGTCAACTCTAGTATGGCGTCACTGGTCGACAGACCAGATCGAAAGCCGTACTGAGAAGTTGATAGCAGTGAATTGGATTCGAGGCAGTCAACCAGGCGCTTCTTCATGATCCTCTCCAGAACCTTAGACAAAGCTGGCAGAATGGAGATAGGTCTATAATTGCTGACACAAGCTCCGTCGCCACTTTTGAAAATGGGGCGTATCTCTGCAATTTTCCAGGCGTTTTGGACTAGACTAAAAGGAACATGGATGATGAATAAGTCTTGATTAATTTTGCTTATTTTTGTTAGATGATTGGAGTCATATTTATGAATACCTGGCGGAGCTGGCTGTATTTTGCCAACGGACCTTTCATCCAAATCCGTTCCGTAGTTTTTGCGTGAAAGTGTAACAAACATACATCCACACATTAGTAGAGTAGGAAGTAGGATATGACTGCCTCAATTGGTCTAGTGGTTGCATAAGGCGACTGCTGTAAACGAAGTCTCGGGTTCGATTCCCGGGTAGGGCCGACGGCTGAATCACTATGATAAGAAGACCGAATTTACTTTAATGACTTTAAATTATTTATGTTAAGTAGGTATGGTAAGTATATATGTATTATATGCATGATATTTTCAAAAAGAACTCTCAATTTGGAAAAAAAGGCCTTTTTATATTTTACAAGGTTTATTTAGTTAACATTTAACAAATAAATAAATAACACTTATGAACCTAATAAATATTTTTACTTACACTAAAACCAAACCAACCCTTCTCCTACAATTATAATAGCTACAGTCTGTAATGTTAGCTAATGCACAGCGACATTGCGATTGCGCCTGGCGGGGAAGGGCGCAGCGCACCTTCGCCACGCCGCGGCGCCGCGCCTCGCCTCGGGCTAACTTCATAAGTACCCGTATGCATGTTCTAGGCTATTTCATTATAAATATACGATGAACAAAATTATAAACAACATTTTGTAGCACACGCTACAGTCGCCCCAGTTAGCCGCAATACCTGTGAATACATAGTAAGCAAGAAGGTACCTACTATACTCACATTAGGATATAACTGTGTATAAGGTACAAAATTAAGTACATAATATTACGCCCCTGGTATCCATAAGTAAGCTTGATCCACTTGAGGACTGCTGCCTCGCCTACGCCCGGCACACAGCTCACAACACAAATGACATCCTTTGCGCGAAGTTTCGACGTTGCTTTGTTTCGTAGGCCCGTAATTATTTCTATAACACTTACGATTTAGTATAATACGTTACATACTATTATAAGTACATACTCAGCTTAATACCTTTAATGCATAACTTTAACGTACCTATCAATGGCATTTCACACAGTGTATAGCTCGTATTGCGACCAATACCTAGGTCTGCATTATGACTAAATACGAAAGCTAGGGATGCGGGCAATTACCCATTTGGCACGGCTACATTACATAAGTATAGGTATTATATAGCTCCCTTTCCTTCAGCTCAGAACTGGTGGCCGGTTAGCTAGCGCCGCGTTTGGCTCAACCACAAATTAGTAAAGCGTGCTTAAGCACTGCGTTATTTTCAGATATATCAAGGCGACTCATGTTGTGCTATGTAACCTTTACTACACATAGGAACTATATCGCAATTATTCAACAATCGTGTATAGTGTTAATATAATATGTTTTATTCAATATACGTGTGTTATAGTGGCGCTAGAAGATCATTTTAACTATTGTCACCGTAAGACTGTGTAACGTTAGTTTATAATCTTACTGGTAAGGTTTTAAGCTGACCTATTTGGCACAACATGCACACTGTTTTTTACTCGTTGCTTGTTATCTCAGGAGAACCTTGACAATACCCCGAAACCATAAGCAATATTCAATATTTTTTTATAGTCCGACATGGCTATTTATGAATGTGGCTGACAGGTGAACTAATACTATAGTCCGACATGGCTATTTATGAACGTGGCTGACAGGTGAACTAACGCTAGCCACCATCTTGAAATGTAATTTTTAGTGATAATGATACCAATTAATGGAAATTTCCATTTTTTAGGGTTCCGTAGTCCGACTAGGAACCCTTATAGTTTCGCTCTGTCCGTCTGTCTGTCTGTCTGTCTGTCTGTCCGCGGCATAGCTCCGTGGTTTTTGTTATTAGAAAGCTGAAATTTGGTATGAATATGTATATTGATTACGCCGAGAAAGTGGTAAAATAAAATTTTGAAAAATATTTTTTTTTAGCGTAGCTCCCAAACATTTAAAGTAGGGATGAATATTTTTTTTCTCGCGTACCCCTTCGTGTGGGGTATCGTTAGATAGGTCTTTCAAAAATATTATGGGTGTGTGAAGATCATTTTTCGGTTAGGCGAGCCATTTGCGAAATATCTAGATTTTAAGTGAAATTTTTTGTTCGATACGAGTTACCCCCCCTCTAACTTTTGAATGGCTGTACCTAGAAATGTGAAAAAAATCACAGACGTAGCACATGTAATGAACTTACAAGGAAAACTATCACGGCTAAGTAGGCTTAACCGGTTACAGAGTTATAGTCGACTAACTGAGACCTACTACGGAACCCTACTGCGCCTGGCCCGACAGCACTTGGCCGGTTTTTTAAGTAAATCATGACATGATAAATAGCAATTTATTAATTCATTATTTAAGTTTTAATAATAATCTTAAATTGGAAACAATAAAATGCAATATTTAAACATTACAAATTTGGATGTTAGTAGGTGGGTCACAAGCCGAAACCCTCCTGATTATTAAGTAGTCACCGCGATCGATAGATATCTACAACACCAGAGGCATCGCAGATCATCATTGCCCTTTCTAAACTATTTCAAGGACAAAATCTAGTCTTATTGAATAGCGCTATATTTTTACTAATAGTTGGGTAAGAATTTTCCCTCGGCCGGTATTACCAAAATGACATTCCAAGATGGTGGCTAGCGTTAGTTCACCTGTCAGCCACGTACATAAATAGCCATGTCGGACAATATCAACCATCATGCAATGTTATATTTTATTTTTATTTTACATTTTTGGTGATACCACCGAAGGGAAAATTTTGACCCATCTATAAGTAAAAATATAGCTGTATTCGATCATACTAGATTTTGTCCTCGAACTAGTTAGGAAAGGGCAATGATGATTTGCAATGCTTCTGGTGTTGTAGAAATCGATCGGCCTCGGTGACTTTAAATGACATCCAAATGAGTGTTTAAATATTACATTTTATTGTTTGCAATTTTAAACTTTTAGTGTGACGTAAATGATGAATTAATAAATTGCTACTTATCATGTCATGATCTATGAAAAAAAATGGAAATTTTTATTAATCGATACCAATTAATGGGAATTTCCATTTTTTTCAATTAACAGTGTCATTCCAAGACGACAATGTTAGTTCCAGTTTTCACCACTTTCATAATAAAGATCCATGTTAGATGATATACATGTCTAAGAGATCCATGTTGTTTATACTTATAGTTGGGTAAAAAAAATCTTTTAGCCGGCCAAAAACAACATTTCAAGATGGTGGATAGCGTTAGTTCATCAGTCGGTCACAATTATAAATAGCCATGTCGGACAATAACTACTAAACTACCAATAGACCTCGCAACTTACCCAAAGCCTTACCTATTTTTTTTTAATCTACATGATCTTCACATGTCAGTATTTGTTCAATTATTTTTAGAAGAAAAGGGAAGAATTGGCAACAAACTCTATTATTCTTCAAATAAGATTTAACAAAATAATAATGGAATTTCTTGCCAGTCTTTCACCTTTTGGAATGCACAACTTAATTTATTTTTATTCGATCTTCAAAAGTGCCGATTAGGCCTAATTAAAATAAATGATTTGAATTCAATTGCGCAAAATACCTACTATAAATTCTGACTAGAAACTAACATCACTATCTTAGAGAGGTCGGTACCTACCTATCGGTATAGAAGAATAATACAGTATTTATAGGAATCTTAGAAGAAACGGTCGAATCAAGCCACTCACACAGACGCACGTTTCAACACTGGCTCTAAGCCAGCTATAGGTCCTACTCAACCTGCGGCCCACGGGCCGTATGCGGCCTGCCGGACATTTGTGATTGGCCCACATTGAGTTACAAAATTGTAAACCATTTTGAATTTCGCGTCCATCAGTTAAAATATGGGCCCACCGCGTAAGTAAAATAGGTAACTAAGTACTTCATGTTGATGTAAGTAATAAAATAGGCAACTACTAAAGAGGACTGTATCAACATTTCTGAGGAAAACTTATTATGCTTTTTATTAAAACCAACTAAAAATGTCTTGCGGCCCGCGAGTCCATGACTGAAACGTTTTTGTGGCCCCATAATAAAAAAGGTCGAATATGTAAGCGATTCTCGGTGTTCAGTAACTGCCATTATCAATATCCTATCTATCCATAGATTTGCTTACTAGAGATAGATTTTTGACATTAGTCGTACTTATGGACTTTGTGTCAAAATTCTATCCCTAGTAAGGAAATCTTAGGATAGATAGGATATTGAAAATGGCCATAAGTCGCGCGTACCGCGTTACGACTAGTGGTTACGGTTTTCGTTAAGCTACTGTTTTTAGATCTTTTGTTTTCAAAATCTATATCTGGGATTCTGTGTGTTCTCTTAAAACGAATTCGTAATCAGAATACGAGTTTTTTGATTAAGTAAGTACCTAGGTAGGTACCTACCTAGTTACTTTAAAAAAATGATATCTGGGACATAAATACAATGACACGTACCTACTATATATAAGCTATAATACTGCATTAGATTATTTCTGGTGTGCTGCCAGCGCACACGCGACGCACGCACACCTTCAGTCCGCAGCCGCAGGTTGAGCACCGAGCCCTTCCGTCAAGCTGTACTAGCGAGCCTACATTGTTATTACCGATACTTCAGGAGTACGCCACGCGGCCGCTCGCACTCGCACTGAGCCGGACTGACGACAGAGCAAGGGGAAGGATATAGCAGCTCCTAACAAAATACCGAGACATCACACATAGAAACATCGACGGCAGCTTACTACCTTCTCTTCTTTCTTCTTTAATAGGTACCTACCTAACTATTCTTTTGCAAAAAATTGTTAAATACTGGAACATTCTTATCCTTTTGTGCTCTATATACATTATAATATTGGAAAAAACGACTAAGAGCTACGTTAAATACTTTAGAAGATATGGCATCAATGGCATGGTCACAACAGTTAAATAGGTACAACAAAGCGTTAAATAGGTGACACTCTCAGTTGCTAAAATAACATAAAAGACGTAGCTTAGCTTATAATTTAACCGATACTGCCGTCAAAAGAAAAAAGGCGATATTGAGTTAAGTAGGTAGGTGGGTAGTACCTGCATAATTATTTGGAATCAAGAAAATTCTGATTACGAATATGTATTTAACTCAATATTGAAAAAATGTTTACGGCCTTTTTAGGGTTCCGTATCAAAAATGGTAAAAAGGAACCCTTATGGTTTCACTTCGTCTGTCTGTCACAGCTGATTATTTCAGGAATTAAGAACTTATGCTATCGACTTGAAATTAGAAATCAGATTGTTCATGCGTGACGCAAATGAAAAAAGTTGAAAAATCCTATTGCTTTTATGGCAAAAGTGGGGAAAGTGGGTGTTTAAAATTTCGGAGTACCTACAGTTACTAGGTCATGTGGGTATCATATGAAAAGTCTTAATTTGCACATTCTCATATATTTTTTTGTTTCCTTGTGTCTTTTAAACATCGAATTATAATGAAATCCGCTCAAAAAATGACCATAGGGGGGAGCCCCCTATCTCCGGAGTGTGAGAAGAGACAAATCTGAGATAATAAGGATTGATAGACATTACCCTAAATATAACAGGAAAAATAAAACTATGATTTTAGTAATCAGCAATTTTCCTTTACAAACAAACTTAATTATGCGGTCGAAAAAAACAAGATAATTGCAACTTTATTGCGTGTAATATCTCTTCACGATGCGCGAGTTCGCCTAGCACTTCGCCGGTTTTCTTACGACGGCCGAATAAGTGTTACATGTTATTTATAATAGGAGTCCATAACCTGGTTTAACAAAAATGAGTACATACTACTTATACAGCACTATGTCTGATAAATAACTTTAATATCAAGTAGCTACCTACCTACCTAATGATACAATAAACAATCATGTCGCTGATATGCAATAGCGAATAAAGCTTTAACCTATAGTTTAAACGATACACATTGTACATGCAAAACCGAAAACTGTACGTCATTTCCATAAATCATAGGTAATACTTGTAAGTTGTATGGAATATGTATGAATACCTATGTATATTATAAGGAGGCGGCGCGCGGCGGTCGCGCGGCGATTCAGAGCTGCATGTGACTGGTGCAAGTTGCAGGTTCATGAATAATCATATTTGTGTCTTTAGTCGCATTATTATTCTTATTGTACTAACGTAGTTTATAAGATTTCTTCACACGACCCAATATTTACTTAAGATGCATTTCCGTGCATCGCGGTCGATCGCAACACGCAGTGCGCAGCCTACGTCTGTCGCACACCTCGGAAACATTGTGATACTCTATATAATTTACATTAAAACATTGTGTATTATTGTCGCATTAGCCGCGCGTGTCTGAGGCACGCGATCGGCCACGATGCACAGAAATGAACCTGTAGAAAAATACAACCTTTATTGTAGCTGTAGCCTAACTACATAGTATTCTTGTCGGGCATAAACTTCAAAATATAATAAGTCTAAACTAACTGACCCGTAGGTACTATGCTGGTTCTCGCAGTAAACCCTCGACATAGCCTCAAAATAAAACGGTGTTTGATGACCACGTTTTGAACTTGAACCGCAACCGGTTAGTGTGTAGTAGGTATGTGTTAATGCGTGACGTTTTGCCACCGCTGCCAACAAATGTTAGCCATGGACTGGGTCGCGCCGGCTCGGAGCGGGCCGATTGCCAGGGACACGTGATTCCTTCAGACAACATCAACAAAATCAAAACGAAGGGTTTGCTATTAAAAAGAACAAATTGGAGGGTAAGCTATTTTAAAAAAGTTACTGCCTGTATAGTAGCTACGACTATAGCATGGCCAAAATGTCGCCACACAAAAGCAGGCGTAGTACCTAATCCAAATTTGCCCAGATATGTTACAGCTATTAGGTAGAGCGGTTTTAATCGACCTACCTGCCTAAGCTATTGTGTGCATGTAAATATTACGTACCTAATGCATAACTATGCGTACTAAAACAATAACTATAAGTTAAACGTACCTACGGATTCGAATGAAGCAATCAATGTTATCGATCGAGCGATAGCTACTTATTATAATAAATTACGTATATAACTACGCATTTCGTACGCAACCGAGGTACTAGTGCGAGAGCTCCAGGCGGTCGCCTAGAGCGGCGCGTCGGCGAGTGACGCGGCGGCTAGCGTGACGCAGCACGCCTACGTGCGCCGCCGCGCTGGTGCGGCGTTAGCAGCGCAAACGAACACGTGACGCCTCATTTTCTAGCCGGGCAGCGGCGCTTCTTCGTAGAAATCGGGCTCGTCGTCCTTGTCGATGTCTTTCTGGGCGCCATCCAACTGTAATATATATATATACACAAGATGTACGTTTATAAATACCTTTACATTCACCGAAACAGACAACATGCCACAAATGGCTGATACGTTACCGCTCTGAGTTGAAGTGGCGTGAATACGTAAACCAGCGACATACGCAGTGGCACCATCATCACCAGAAAGAAGGGCATGGCGAGCGAAAAGCGCGACGACTTGACGGCGTACAGCACGGCTAGCCCCGCCGCCTGGATCAACGTATACAGGTGCATCTTCAGCGTCGGCACCTGCGGAACACGGGCCACGGTTACTGCCAGCGACCTATCCCCTTGTGCTCTACAGGCCAACATGATCCAAACGGAGTAGTAGTCACAGTAGCTGCACAGCTCTATGAGGCAACTTTTAACGCGCTACAATGAATACAAACCCTCCTGACGTATGGCACTTGTGGGTGATGCTTGACGGGCTTAAACAGCAGGATGCATCGGTCCCAGAACTGAATACCACCAAGCGCGGAGATGCCCATGTACAGAAATACACCAAACAGCACGGCCATGGGCACGAGCCGCAGCCAGCGCGCTGCCAGCACGGACACGCCCACCAGCAGCGCCACCAGCAGCGCCGTCAGCCGCTGCTCTGTAACACGACACGAGCCGCACTGTCAGTCAGTTAGCGCAACTTGCTACGCCAACACCAAATTGTAAAAGTCGCAGGTGGCCAATGGCTTTATACTTTAAACTAGTAGCATTCAGTTGAACTGTGTTCAATTTCACCAAGTAGCGTTGCGTTTGTGTCTCTCTAGGGGTTATCAGGGTCCAATTTGATTTTACATTTTTGCGCATTTTGAACGACGTCATAAAAAGGACGTTTTGATGTTCTGTAATCCGTAAGCAATGGATCAAAACGGCATCACATGGCAGAAATATTTTTATTGTGTTTTTTATTTCATATATTTTAGCGGAACCCTAAAATATTACTATAAAAACCGGCTAAGTGCATGTTGGGCCACGGTAGGGTTCCGTTCCGTAGTAGGTCTTAGTTAGTTGACCTCTGTAACCGGTTAAACTTGAGATAGGAAATAAAATTAATAGTGCTAATATTATATTTTTTCTTGAGAAATAGCACTTGAGCACACGTATTAAACTAACTGGAAGAACTGTTAGTCAAGACTAACCCGCCCAGCCACGGGGCAACACTAATAGTTTGTCCAGTTTTACACTTTCCTCATTATTTCCGTTTAGAAGATACTTATACAAAAATTAAGTTTATAATCGTATTAAAGTATATTTTATCATATTATTATATCACTATACGGATTACCTCAAAAATAGAGGAAACAACTTCTTCTTAAAACGCATTTTTGTCGGACAGAAATAAAAGTATGTCTGTCTTAACCCCACCTTACCCTAAGTGTTTTCGAATTTTCAAGTAACATCGTTTTTTTTATTTGAGGTTTTCAGCTATCATCACATATACCGCTATAAAAAAAATGGTTTACCTAGTCGTAATGAAACACGATCAAAATTGGGTAAAAAATCTAAAATTTCCACTCAAACTGTACAGTCTTCGACTGCACATATGTATTTTGCTGACGCCGCGGTCGCCACGACACGCGTTTCATTATAGCTTAGTTATAAATTCATTGTTTTACTTGATTAAGAGTCAGTGTGGATTAACTAATTACTGTGTAAACAACACATAGGGGAAGGAATTGCAAAACGAGTCTATTGTACTAACTTATAACATTAAACTTAACTCTACATAGAACAAGTCGTGTTTCTTTCTCTGCACACTTACCACCACTAACAACAACAACAACATCATCATCATCATTAACTCCAATGAGCATACCGTACACAAACGCAACAGTAACCAAAGTTTGGTATATTTTTAACCGACTTCATAAAATAAGGTTATCAATTCGACCCGTATGTTTTTTTTTTCTTATGGACCCAATGGCTCCCAAGATTTTAAAAACCGCTTAGGGTTTCAGCTACAAATGTGTGCGGTGTAGGAAGTGGCTCCTTGGTGATGGAGCCTACCTTTGACCTCGACGATGTGCGGCTTGTCGCCAGGCGCGTGCGTGGTGGACATGATGGTGAGCGCCGACACGTGGCTCACGGAGCGCACGGTGGCCACGCACTGCCACGGCGCGCCGAACAGACCGCACATCGCGTTCACCGTCGACATGATCACGATGTCCATATGGAAGCCGCTGCCCTTCTTCAGCTTGCGCTCCGGCTTGTCAATGATCAACCTACATACATTAACAGTATAGTAACTCGCCGTATTTGTGGCGATAAATACCTACGCTCAATCATAATCTATACTAATATTATAAAGAGGAAAACGTTGTTTGTTTGTTTGTTTGTAATGAATAGGCTCAAAAACTACTGGACCGATTTTAAAAATTCTTTCACCGTTAGAAAGCTACATCTTTACGAAGTGTCATAGGCTATATTTATTTCCAGAAATAATTAGGTATCCTTACTAAAACTTCAATAATGTAACCCAAGGTTTAAAAAAAAATGCCCACGCGGGCGAAGCCGCGGGCGGAAAGCTAGTGATTTATATAATTATTTAATAGAACAAATTATATTAAGCTATATGTATACCAATCGAGTAAATGACTAATCATAAAGGCTAGAAGTAAAAGAGATCACAGGCAGCCCTAGATATCGATATTAAAAAACATTTGGCTAGAACTAAACAAATTAGTTCAGAATGGGTGTAATTTTTCATATTTTGCTTACGTTTTGATTTTCAGAGATCACATAGACCTTTTTAATGGGAAATTATCTAATGAAGAAGTGAATGAGGAAATGAAACCCATCTATGTTCCTTTACGAGCGTCAGGGAGCCTACTCTAACTCAACGAAAACGAAGATTCGATTGAAGTTATGAGTTATGACTTATGGGTTTCAGGGTGATAAAATGCAAACAATTGTTACATATGGATAGTATAAATATATCCCTCTTTTTTCTTTCCCAGATACGGAGAAGTCTCGGTGTGCCTTAGATGGTCACCCACCCACGGGCCCAAGATAGCTCAACTTTTGGCCGATCGACCTGTGCGTCTGTTTTATCCATGAGCTCCTCAATCAAATAAAAAAGCAAATGGTCCAAACACTAAAAAAATGAGCTGACCGTGACCACTTGTCTCAATGCGATACACGCGACAGATTAAACTCGGCCGATCGTGCGAGTGGGTCGATTGGACCGTTTCATCTAAGATTCCATATTGTACTACATTATTTTTATTGCGCGTCAAGTGTTGGCATGACACACTAGTCCGTGTCGCAAGCAGTCGCGACAGCCCCCACGGTGCAGAGCAATGGCAAACTCGCAATAAGTTACAATATTCATATTCGTATATATTTTAACTATAGTAATAGAAGTTCAAACGCAAGCTATATGCAATACCTACACAGTGCACTTACAACTGGCGCACAGAGCCACAATCTAACGCCTAAGGCACTAGAGCAAATAGTCGCTTAGGGGCATAAAGTAAAGCAGTCTTTGTCTTACTCAGCGATGTGCGTCTCCATGAACACGATGATGTAGACCATTAGAGCCGGCAGCCCCATGGCGAAAGCGGCCCAGGCGGGGATGGTAGCGAGCCCGTCGTTAAGCGGCACGAACCAGGAGCGCGGCGCTGTGGGGCTCAGACCCTCAGGCACACGCAGCGTCTCCGTCCACACAGGCACGGCGCATGACAGCCCCACCATCAGCACGATCGCGATGGGCACGCCGAAGTCCCCAAGCGCGCGCCGAGCCTGCGCCGACACAACACTTAGCGTACTCCGCCGTACATCCCTCACCACTTAGCCGGTGGGGCGCTGGGTGCGCTGGTACTCACGCTGCGGCCCAGGAACTTGCCGTTGCGGAATATGCGCAGATAGTAGGCGATGATGAACGTGGACAGCGTCAGCATGGTGCACCACAGCGCTGTGTTAGGCTGCGGCGGCATCTGCGCGTGCGTCGTCAGCGTCGCGCTCACGTTGCCTGCACACACAAAACGGCTCAAATTATATTTCCAAGACAGTAGTAGGTCCACTAGCACTCACTCACTATACAAACACAGACCGCGTTCGTATCGACCTCGCCGCCGAGGTCCGCCGCGACGACCTTGTCCATGCCCTCCCGACCCTAGCTCGACGAGCCAGCCCGCGAGCTGAGCTGAGCTAATAGCTTTAAAATTCCCGATTATAATAATCATATATATTCTGAATCAGAATAAACAGGAAAAAAACAGGTTTGTCCCTTGCTGTCCTCACCCAGTGACGCCATAAGCCGAGGCCCGTACCCCACTAGGGGGTGCCCTTAGCGTTTAGTCGGCCTTAGTTTTGTAAGTTAAGCCCTGGCTCTACTACCCTAAATTCATTTAAGGCACTCCACAGACAAGCCCGGTTAAGCAGTCGACCTGCGAGATGCCGTACAAAAAAAACAGTTTATATAAAATTACTAGCTGTTTCCCTCAATTCCACCCGTGTTCTAAACAAAGTTCTTAGCATGCTTGCATAGAAACAATTTTCAAGCTTTCTTAGCACCAAATTTCACGATCAGCCGTTTTATCGTAAAAGAACTAACAAACAAACTCACATTGGCATTTATAGTATTATTAGAATTAGGTTTAAAACAAAATGACGAATTAACGTCACAAGCAGCTATAGTTTGTCTTTAACGTACTTATAGTGAAAACTTACAGTTACTTAATACAAAAAAATGGTTACCATGCTAGTAAACGGTAAAATTAACTTCAAAAAACAAGTAATGATATCTATCCAGGATCATTTTAATTAAGTACTAGCTGTTTCTCGCGGTTTCACCGATACTACACTGATATGGGTGCTGATAACGGTTTTTGGGTCATTTTACAAAAATCCAAGATTGCAGATTTCAGTTTTTGAGTAAAATCGGTATGGGTATTATTTTCGGGAGAGTTAGGAGTGTTGATTACGAAAATGCCGTCATTTTACAGATCCAAGAAGGGGAAATATTTTTTTAATAATTAAATAATTTTAATTAATCGATATTAGTTTCGTTTTCGATGATGTTTGGGCTCCAAGGGTTTTCGATGATGGGTGGCGGATTTAACTTTCTGAGTGAAACCGATATGGGTATCGTTTTCGCAGTTGTTAGGGGTGCCGATTACAATATGACATCTTTTTACGGGGGAATGAACTACCATATAGGTTTTCGATACCTATAGGGTACTTCCGGTTGACCTAAAATTGTCAATTTTAGTTAAAGGAAAGGTCTTACAGCACAAGAAAAGAGAAAATTCCAGAAAATAAAATAAATTGAAAATTAAGGTAAATTTTGGTAGAAGTTACAAGTTTTCGAGAAAAAATTAATTTTCCCATATCTTTTTATCGTGTTGACTTAGGACTTTGATTTTTATACACCTAATAGGACTATAGACCTCAGTATCTGGTATATATTTCAAAATGCTAGGTCGACCCGTTCCTGAGAAAATCCGAGGTGACATACGGACAGACGGACAAGAGAGCGATATTATAAGGGTTCCTTTTTACATTTTGAGGTACGGAACCCTAAAACAACTTATATAGAATTAAGAACCTCTTTCTTTTTGAAGTCATTTAAAAACAAGCATATTAACAACATAGTTATGCAGTAAAATATAGAGATAATTCTGACAGGGCGCAAACTAAAGACCTGATTTTGAAAGAACAACCGACTGGTACCATCAACTTCAAACCAAAGTTTACCAAAGATTTAGATATCTGATTATAGTATCGGAAGACCTTGACGGAGCTGCAGGGCTAGCACGCCAAAAGAGGGGAGGTATATATAATATTTTTGTAAAAAAATACAGGATTTTGGTAGTCGGTTATATTTTTTTATACCCACGCTTGATGTGGCAAACATATTTTTTTTCTCCAAACCTTCCCAAAATACACATGTCATAAACCCACAAAATAATTAAATTAAAAGTAGTGACTGAAGCACCAGTAAAGCACCAAACTATACTGATAGGCGTTGTTTCCACGTACTAAATACAGCTCCCATATAAACAGATTGTAAGTGCGATGCCACAATACAGATGACACAGACGTCGATGTGGTGGAGCGCATGGCCCTGGGGAGCGTCATGCGGCTAACGTACCCGGTAGCGTGGAGTTGTCGAGCAGGGTAACATTGGAGAGCGGGGCGGCTGCGGCCGCGGCCGTGTCATTCCCGGACACGTACTCTACGCCCAGCGGATGCGCGCGGAACACATTGATCAAGCTTGTCACCGGTTCCCCGATAAAAATTAGCGAGATCAGGAAGGCGAAGATATCCTCAGTGAACCTGCGCAGTACATATTGACATAGTAATCGCCAAGTGACGTTAATGCAACAGAAAGTCAATGTCATCAGCGACCGAGAAGTTGCATGGGAATTGTGTCATGGTCATGGCAAACGAAAGGTGCTGAATGTGAATGTGGATGCCAATAAGACTTTAGGAAGACCAACAAAATGGATTGTGTAAAAGATGAGATGACTAGAAAAAAAGTGTATACTGAGTAGTCGGGTGAAAGGGATACTGGAGACTGGACTGATATGCAGCTGTAGGAGAAACTGTACCATTCCCCACAAGATTTAGAATTAGTCCAAGAGGTTGATAAATTACCAAGTGATGCTGAATGAATACTTTTTGTATGTAATAACAGATAGGTAGTGAATTGAAACCTGGTGATCTTCTTGACTGCGACGCTTCCTTCGACGGAGGCGACGCCGAGAGCGATGACGATCATCCAGAAGCCGCAGTACATGCGCGCAGTGAGGAAGTCGAACCCGTTAGAGTGGCAGAAGTTAGCGAGCGACTCGTCCAGCAGCAGCAGCGGGCCCGTCGCGCCCGTGATCATCATGGGCTGCCCCGCCACCAGCGCGAACAGGATGCCGCCCGCACACGTGAACACCTGCACACGCCTCACGGTAACACTTCCAGTTCCACTTCGAGGCACGCGGACTTATTCTAACTTTAATGATGAGTAGGTATTATAAATAGGTTGCACATTTTATCGATATATCATCTGACACCTTTCTATAAGGATGGGAAATCATCCAGTGAGTGCTCTCCTGCTGTAAACAAAGCAGGTAAGAGGGACTGATATGAAGATTCGAATCACGTAATTGCGACGCACACCATTTCTAAAAAACTTTACGAGTGGTACGCCAGTTCGAAAACACATTAAGTTGAAAACCGCTATATCGAATGACATGAAACTGTTTGAATGGTACGCTAGTACGAAAGTCTTGGTATCGAAATCCACTGTTGCGAATAGCATATCGCAATCTGAATTTGTCTGCGGATCGAACTGGCGACCCAGTGATGACCATGCACTGTTTACGCTACGACAAAACCGACACTAAGCTAGTTGTCTATACTATTGCTATTCGCAGTGGTGGTGGAGTTACTGTGCACGTAGTCATGCGCCGGACCCAGGTCTGGTGATTGCGATGTTAGCGCGTTACGTATCTTCCGCTTTTTAATATATCAATGACATCAATAACACAATAATTCAATGTCAATGAATTCAACGCATTTTTTAATCAAAAGGTTGCATATTATGTAACGCTAAATATTCTTCAGGATAACAAACAATAGCGCGATAATGCTAAATATTAAGATATAGATATTTTACAGAATACTTAAGTAATCACGCAACCAGCATCGTTATCCACGAATTATATTATAATCTATTAGATGATCCGATGAACTTCGTAACACCTACATGTAACTTAACTTTCCTTACCGTTTAAACCTTCCCTGGACTACGACAAACATTTCAAAACCAAAATCAGCCCATCTAAATCGGCCCAGCCGTTCTCGAGTTTTAGCTAGTTTCGTTAGACTAATCAATCAAAGATTATGATGCTCACCAAAGTCTCGGAGATGCCGATGTTGCCATAGGTCTTCTCCGCGAGCAGTCCGCCGAACGTGATGGCGGAGGAGAGCGCCGCGAAGTACATGAAGATGGCGGCAGCTAAGCACTGGCCGTTGAGCGCGTCGCGGAAGTCGGACGCGTAGTGCGGGTAGCGGCGCCTCATGTCGCGCAGCACTCCTGCGACACAGCCGAGTTACTGTCGCACACCTACTAGTACCTACTGGGACTGGCGCAGTCACCCGCCGCACATATTAGGAAAACAAAAAAGATGGGGCTAGCTAGGGGTATATTTTTATATTTTACTAGCAAGTATATTTCAAAGTATAGTTACTAGGTCATGTGGGGTATCATATGAAAGGTCTTGATTTGCACATTCTAACATATTTTTTGTTTTCTTGTATGTCTTTTAATTTTCGAATTATAATGAAATCCGCACAAAAAATTACCATTCTCCACTTCCCCCCCCGTTATCTCCGAAATTTGAGAAGGGAAAAATCTAAAATAATTAGGATTGATAGACAGTAACCTAAATATTGCAAGAAAATAAAACTATGATTCAAAAGATATTGTAGATATTGTAAGTATTGCAGTTTTAAGTAATCAGCAATTTTCCTCTACAAACAAACTTAATTATGCGGTCGGAAAAAAACAAGATAATTGCGACTTTATTGCGTAAAATATTCTTTCCAACAGTCGGAACTTGGCTGGTTTTTTAATATACGAGTATGTTCAGCGATTTCTCTCTCGTTTTTTTTTTATTTGAAAGTGAATAGGTAGTTACTCCTAGACCGATGTTCGTCGGTGACAAATTACTAACACTACTATCTTACGAAACACCGACTTCAAGAGCGATGTATTGGTCGACAACGTCGGTTTTATTTTTATTCTGCTATTCGCCATCGCAACAAAAACCACACCTGCATAAACTTTTCCAAATTAAAATCCGGAAGAAAAAGGGTTATTTTAAGGAAAATTACTCATAGGTGATGATGCAGATATAACGGCATGTCCGTCCGACAACACGCGGACGATGCTCAGCAAAATGAGGATAGCTTGAAGGTTAGTTCACAATTGTTCTAGTATGTTAAAGCAGAGCGACATACTGACCTCCGAACAGGCGGCCGGTCCTGGTGAGCGGGTCGTCGGGCTCCTTGCTGGGTAGGCCGCCAGCCTCTGCCGCCAGCAGCGCTTTCTTCTCGTCGAGCGGCGCAGGCGCCTCGCCGGCGGCTCGCTTGCGCTCCAGCGCGTCTCGCTTGCGCCGCCTGATCATCTCACTCTTGGCTCGGAGCTCTTCGAAAGGTAGGAGCGCCTGTCGCTCCCAGTCTCCCGGCGGCAGAACGATGGAGTCATCCAGGAACTCGTTGATGGCAGACAGCAGTTCGCGCCTGTCGTCCGCTTTGTAAGCGATCGAGTGGAACGCCGGGTTGGCCATGAGCGTGGAGATGGAGCGGCCCACCTCGTGGTAGTCGAGGTCGGCGCCGCTGGGACCCAGCAAGATGAACATGAAACGCACTGGAACCGGCACCTCGGTTATGGACGGCATCAGGATGCCCTGCGCCAGGCGCACGAAGGCGATGGTGGGCTGCTCGAGGAATCCCACGGCGCCCACCAACACGGTGGTGGCCTCGGCATCGCCGGGGATGCGCTTGAGGATGGAATCGTTGTGCGGGCGCCGCAGCTCGTCCTGCGAGCCGGCGGCAGCGTCCACGGCCGCGAGGTACTCCACCTCGCGCAGGTCCAGCCCGGCCGCCGACGACTTCTTGCGCACCTCGGCCCGCTCCAGCGGCAGCGCGTACGAGCTGCGCCGGCGCCGCGGGTCTGCCAAGTTCTGTGCACACACACAACAAGTGAACGCGCCGCGCCGCGCCGCGCCGCCACGCATGCAACACACGCACGCGATGCTACTCACCTGGATATAAACTATGTATGTACGTATCAAGTATTGAATGCCATGCTACTGTCTACTGTGTATCTAGTACATAATACAATACGTATTTGTAGTGTGCCTTCAAACCTTAAAAGTGTTTTAGTTCAAATCTTTGAAAGGAAATGTAAATATAGAATAGTCTCCTCAACTAGTCTGGCCATGACAGTTTCAAATCCTACTTTATCCTATAATCTCATCTTAATATAAGCTAACTTGAGGACCGATTTTCATGGTGGATGGCATTTCAACCCCTATTGTCCCCATGTCCGTCTGTCTGTCTGCAGCATGGCTCAGAGGTTCTGAAATTTAGTATAGTATATATGTTGTATTGATTACGCCGACAAAGTGGTAAAATAAAATCATGAAAAATATTTTTATCCGTTTGCTACCTTGGTAGGGCAAGTGGGTATAGTACGCTGTATTAGGGTTAGGCTAGGTACTCCATTCGCCACAACAGTAATAGGGTTGGGTCTTAGGCAACTGTTAAGACCAGCCAGTGGCGGATCTAGGATTTTGGTTTGGGAGGGTAGGTTATATCAAGCGAAACACTAAAATTTATTTTGCTTAATGTATAATAAGTCTCCTTGCTTAGCTTTTAGGGGGCTTGAGCCCCTTAGCTCCCCCCGGATCCGCCACTGAGAATTGTCCGCCGCGCCGCGGTCGTCGTTATTACATGAAGACGATTCGTAGGAAGAGTCCAAATCAGTCATATTTACTTATTACAAAACTGTATATAATATTGTCTATCACTTTATCAATTTTGGTAGGTATTAAAACCAACAACCAATCACAATAGCAATAATATAAACAAGGAAAATTAGTAATACATACGAACAAAAAATAACTAAACTAATACGGAAATAATTATATAAGTACGTATCAATTCGAATGCGTCCGAACAAGAATTAACTTATTTGCAAAAAGCTGGCCCAATGGTGATAACTTCTTAGTTACCGACCGCTTTCCTGTACCACGATCACTAAAACACACTACGACACCGTCTAACGATGCCGAACACAACTGACGGTATTTTTTGCATGCGAGGCAAATTCTAAGTAATTTTCCTTTACAAACAAACTTAACTACGCGGTCGTAGGCAGCATTACCCTCCTCCAGTAGTGGGGTAAAGACGGGATAAGGTAATTACGACTTCTTTGCGTATAGTTTTCTTTCCAGAATGCGCGAGTCTGACTCGCACTTGGCTGGTTTTTAAAAGTAATCTTAAGGACATTCGTCAATTTCTCAGGAAGTTATTCATTTTAAATGCCTAATAAAAATCTTTTTTTTTTTCGAAAATACTAAATACACATATTTAAATCTGTTTCTTAAAATTGAGATATTTTCGAAAAACAAATACCTATATTGGTAATGCCCAATTGTGACAGAACTGATGGCCAGACTAGGTGCATGACGTGCAAAGATGCACTATTTTGAAAATTCTACCATTCATATACCCACTAGCGAATTCCGAACATTTGGCAGCTGTTCATGAAAATGAATACACGGTTTATGGTGTAAAGTATTTACGAACAAGTCGCGTGTGCCTGTGCGTCGTATGTACACTGACGCTACATGTGTGCGTGTCAGATGCACAGTGCTCATCATCAGCAGCATTAGCCGATGTCCCGAGAGCTCACCAGCTCACGTCGCTGTTACGCCTGTTTCATTCAAAATTCAACGTATTTGTACCCGATATGATGTAGGTATGTTTGTACCCCTACGTACACCAACGTGTTTGTGCGACCGCGAGTTTCTCAAAAAGTGATGAGTACTAGATATTAGGACGTCATTATAACTAAGATGAATTACAAACCGATCCACAAAAAAAACAGAAATAAAAAATAAAACCGACTTCAAAAAGTAGTGTTTTTAAGCTAATAGGGTTAAGCTAATAAAGTAAAGCTCTCATACATCATATAGTCCGTCAGTGTATATTGTAAGACAAAAAATAAAGCTGAAAAAGTCGTTTTCGGTAATCGGAAAGTTTTTCGAATGTGCAATATCTTTACAGTTTGAAGAAACCGGTGTGTCTGGAGTCTGGACTCCACCACATGTTACCAAAATACATCAGGTGTGTTCAATATCCTACGCTTAAGCTACGCTATGCTACGCTACGCTACCGGGATCTTATTGCCTTTGTAAATTATTTTCAGTAGTCTGGAATTGTCAAATCAAATTATTTCAGTGGTGTGTATTATTCTTATTAGGTACTTATACTTAATAGACAGATGCAAACTAGCCTATAAAGGTGGTGGTACGAACGGTAACGGAGTAAGCAGGCGTATATCTATGTACATAGGCGAACTTACTGCCGCAAGGCATGTTCCATGAGGCGGCGGCGTCTGACCAATGTTCGTTGTGAGTGTAAGCTGTGTGAGCGCGGTGGTCGTGGCGTGGACATGACTCGCGGCGAGTACAAGCGCCTGCTCCCCAAGGGCACAGGTGGTGAGCTGACTACAGGCCGTGCTGACTGATCAGCTCTAGCGACAAACCACTCTAACTCACAACTATGTGATCACACAAGGATAGATGATCGTCATTCACGATGCTACGTGTATCGGCCGTACGATGACGCAACTAACTATGGAGAGGATAAGCTGAGTGATAGAAGGCATGAGAGCAGGTGATGAGTGGGAGGGGAGGGGAGAGGAGGGGAGCGCACTCGCACGGGGGGCGCGGGCTGCCGTACGATGAGGTGCGCGCTGTGGCGGCGGCACGCGGCCGAGGCGCTGCACACGGAGCAGCGCGCGCGCGCCGCCGCGCCCTCCTCCAGCCACAGCGACTGCGGGCACACCACACGCTCACTGCCGACCTGCCACAGCCTCGTGCTGCTGTCCGCCTTACCGACTTAGTGGTAAGGTGCTATAACACCATTGTTGTTGTTGCGCGAGCGTGTCAGCCCTATCGTATTGGCCTTGAACATATTCATAAGCCCACATTCTGGCACATGCTAAACGTCCGATTACTATAGTAACATTCGATAAACTCGCTATCTGACGTATCAGATTATCTCGTTAATGTGTCACTCTTGTATTTTTTGTATAAAAGTATTTGAAACCGATAAGATTCATTGTTTTATACGACACTGATAAATGACTGACCGAGGGCGCGGGCCTCAAGGCCAGTCACGCGGTGCAGTTCAATCTCCTTCGCCTTGCCCGTGGCTTCGGTCAAGTGATGTGTTGCCGGCAGTGTCGCTCACCTGCAGACTGGTGTAGGAGGAGTGTTTCCTGCCACTGATGGAGAAGCGGAAGCGGTCGTCGTGCACGTGGCGGTGGCGCAGCAGCAGCGAGCGCATCACCACCGGCTTGTCGTCCTCCTCGATCAGCCCGTCCGACACCATGCGCTCCACCACCCTGCGGTCACACTTCAGCCTCACGTACTGGTCACTGCAGGGCGCAGTGCCAGCGTCGCCGCAACTACCTGTAGGCCACGCCGGGCAGGTCCTTCTCGTCGAGGTCGAGCAGCACGACGCCGGTCTCGAGGCAGCGGCGCAGGTTCAGCAGCGAGTGGAAGGATAGCGAGGCGACGTGCGGCTTGCCCCAGCGCGCCGAGCCCTCCTCCACGTCCTCCTCGTACTTGATCCAGCGCGCCGTCTCCTTCCACTCCGCCTCGCCGTCCTCCGTCGCCAGCAGCTCGTCCAGTTGCACGAACACCTGCAGACAGGACTTGTACACCCGGCTCTCACTGCCACCGCATACTCCTGCTCCGCCAACTGCGCATGCGCTTACCGAGTGCGGGCTGTGATCATACATCTTCTTGTAGGCAGCATCCGATAATATATTCTGCACTTTATCACCACCATCTTTGCGGCCTACGTGAACCGTTGAACCCTGGAACACAGAGTTTTACAATTACACTCGAGAGCAATGAATCCGGGTCACTTAAAGAATCCTAAAAATCTCGGAAACTAAAAATGCTAGGTTAATGCAATAAATTGTATTTAATAGACAATGTAATACTCCTTAAATGAAGGTATTAAAACTTCTTAGTTATTGTAAAGTTATATCATAAAAAAAACAAATTTGAAAAAGGGCCACTTTCGAAGATGGAACTACGAAATTACAGCATTTGGTTTTGCTTTTGTTTGTAATCTGTCATTTATGTGGGTACATAAACCATGTTGATAGTGCTCGATATTCATTATTCAAGCTGAAATTATGTCGCTTACGCCTGAAGAATGCACCAGAATACTTACAATGCTGGAAACCGGCCGGAGTCAGCGCGATACAGCCAGGACTGTCGGTGTGTCGCTGTCAACAGTACAAAGAGTTCTCCGATGTTACGAAGAAACTGGTTCTAACCTACGCAGACCAGGAACGGGCAGAACCAGGTGTACCACAGCACGAGAAGACCGATACTTGGTGAACACCATGCTTCGAAATCGCTTTCTCACAGGAACTGAACTCACAAATCAGTTTCGACGCCTCGGAGGAAGTAACCCAAGTGCATGGACAGTAAGACGTCGGCTTGCTGAATCTAACTTAAAACCCCTTAGACCTGCAAACGGCCCTAAACTGGAGCGTGGGCATCGTATTTCAAGACTAGATATGCCCAGAGCCACGTAAATTGGAGTATTGAAGATTGGTCAAAAGTTATGTTCTCCGACGAATCAAAATTTATGCTCCACAAGCACGATGGAAGACACAGAGTGTATCGAAGACCAGGGGAAAGATTCAAGCAAGCATGCATCGAAGAAAAAGTAGCCTACGGTGGTGGGTCTGTACTTGTGTGGGCCGGAATTTCTTCTGAAAGTCGCGCAGAGCTGGTGATCATAGAAAACGGCTCTTTAACTAGCGAAAGATATGTGGAAGAAATCCTCAATGATCACGTTGGTCCATTTATGGTCAATTTAGGTGAGGATGCTATATTTATGCATGACAATGCCCGACCTCATACAGGTAGGATTGTGAATGACTACCTTCAAGAGATGAACATAACTCGTATGGAGTGGCCAGCGCGCAGCCCGGATATCAACCCGATCGAGCATGCTTGGGACGAGCTAGGCAGATGCGTAAAACAACGAAACCCTCCCCCAATCACGCTTCGTGAGCTCAAAATTGCTCTCACAGAGGAATGGGAGAATATTCCCCAAAATCGTATAAGGAACTTGGTGTACAGCATGCCAAACCGCGTAAACGCAGTAATGGAAGCACGAGGAGGCAATACGAAGTATTAAAATTCAAGAAAATCGTAATAAAGTTCAAAAATTTCATGTTTCCTATTTTTGTTTTAAGGAGGGATCAGCAGTTTTTTTCTTTATGTAATTTTGTGTTAATAAAATGTATGGTGACTCATATTTTTTTTACTTTCATTTAAGGAGTATTACATTGTCTATTAAATACAATTTATTGCATTAACCTATCATTTTTAGTTTCCGAGATTTTTAACATTCTTTAAGTGACCCGGATTCATTGCTCTCGAGTGTAGTAGTAATCGTGTGACGATGAACGTAGAGCGAGCCGAGAGCAGTGAGCACGCACCCGGGGCTGGATCTTGTGGCGGCGCAGCGCGCGCGGGTCGTCGCTGCGGTGCGCGTGCAGCTGCTCGGCGTCCGCCTCGGGCAGCGGCTCCTCGGCGGGCTCGACGCTGACGCGCCGCTCCAGCGGCCCGCGCGCGCCCTCCTGCAGCGAGTACTTCCGCGGCTTGTGCGGGTGCAGGTGCTTGCTGCCGCAACACAAAACCACTTATCAATTTACTTTTATATGTATATACACATATTTATTTATTAACCGACGAAAAAAAACGGAGGAGGTTATCAATTCGACGCGTAGGTACATTTTTAGGGTTCCGTAGTCCGACAAGGAACCCTTATAGTTTCGCTCTGTCCGTCTGTCTGTCTGTCTGTCTGTCTGTCTGTCTGTCTGTCCGCGGCATAGCTCCGTGGTTTTTGTTATTAGAAAGCTGAAATTTGGTATGAATATGTATATTGATCCCGCCGAGAAAGTGGTAAAATAAAATTTTGAAAAATATTTTTTTTAGGGTAGCTCCCAAACATGTAAAGTAGGGATGAATATTTTTTTTCTCGCGTACCCCTTCGTGTGGGGTATCGTTAGATAGGTCTTTCAAAAATATGTGCGAAGACCATTTTTCGGTTAAGCGAGCCATTTGCGAAATATCTAGATTTTAAGTGAAATTTTTTGTTCGATACGATTTACCCCCCCCCCCCTCTAACTTTTGAATGGCTGTACCTAGAAATGTGAAAAAAATCACAGACGTAGTACATGTAATGAAATTATAAGGAAAACTATCACGGCTAAGTAGGCTTAACCGGTTACAGAGCTATAGTCGAATAACTAACTCCTACTACGGAACCCTACTGCGCGTGGCCCGACACGCACTTGGCCGGTTTTTTTATGTACACAAGACCACCTTAGACACACCTTAGACCTTTTTACAGAGTAGTCCGATTTTGATAATTCTTTTTTTTGTTTGGCAAGTCATACTTCAATTTTATCAACATAGGTTCAGCCCTTTTGTAAATATATTAAAAAGAACGGACTATCTCTATCTGGTCATACGCCCAAACTTAGATGATCTGGGCTGAATTTAAATTGTAATTTAATTGTTTCATTATTTATTTTTTTTAGATTTTTTGTATAGCATCATTTGAATTGTATAACTTTCCCAGAGATAACCTGCACTGTAAAAAGACTATTGTAAACATTTCCTTTTGAAAAGAGTGTCTATGGAGTTTCTTGCCGGTTCTTCTCCATAAGACCCACTCCTTGAAACAGTGCAAGTAGCTTGACGTTTCATAAGTGCCTGCAAAGACCTATTAGAAATAAAAACATTTGAGTTTTGAGTTTTTTTGAGTTTTGGTTATTTAAACTTATTGCAACATAAAAAACTAGCTAGCTAGGTACACGAATTTATGCAGATAAGGTCTAATTATCTTACCGAGATACCGAAAAGTGAAAAAAAAATACAAAATGAAATACAACCGACTTTCAAAAATACTGAAATAGTGGATCAATCTATCGCTTTAAAAGTCGGTGGCAAAATAGGTACTAACAACAGTAACTTAGACACACCGACTTCTAGAGTGATGTATTGGTCCACTAGCGTTTAAATAAAACATATTTTTCTCTTTTCAGTATTTTTGGAAGTCGGTTGTATTTTGATTTGTAAAAAATATTTTTTAGATTTTCACTACCTACTTATTTGTCAGCACACACACACACGCACACGTTTTATAATGAGCCTTGTGCTTAAGTTTTCTTTTGTCGACCGGTCTATTTATTCAAAGACCAACAGTCAACAACACAAGAGTAATGTCAATCTTAAATAAAAGTTAACATGATAATGGAGCGTGCAGTGCGCGCTCGCCGCGGCCGAGTGTACCTAATGAAGGGTGATCCATCGGCCGCACGCATTCGCCGCGCCTGTCCGGCACACAAGCGCGCGTGCGCCACCCGCGCATTTTTCATTAGCATGAGGCCATTGTTTGGCTATTGACCATCAATGATTTCGTCAATCAGTCGCGTGTCGAGCGAAGCTGGTTAATTTCTATTATCACGCTTAAGTCAGCCAAACATAACTATATTCCCTCCCTTAATACTCAAAATAGCTATACATATAAAATGCTTTGGCCTGAATGACTGACGGATCAACGCACAGCATAAACCGCTGATCGTGGGACCTGAAACTTGGAAGGCGTATTCTTTGTATGACGTAGCCATCCGATAATAAAGGATTTTCCGAAAATCTGCTCCTAGGGGGGTGAAAAAGGAGGGCAAGTTGTATGAAACTCTGTCATTTTTTATTTGAATTCATATAGCCCACGCGGGCGAAGCCGCTGGCGGAAAGCTAGTGTTATAATAAAAACGTTTTTAGGGTTCCGTAGGCCGACAAGGAACCCTTATAGTTTCGCCTTGTCCGTCTGTCTGTCTGTCCGCGGCATAGCTCCGAGGTTCTTGTTACTAGGAAGCTGAAATTTAGTATGGATATGTATATTGATTTTTAAACAAGAGTAAATATTTAAGTAATTCATTGCTTGAGTTCTTGGATATAGGTACTACTAATGGAGTGTGCTAGTCAACATGTGTAAAAATGTTACCTAATTAAATGTATTTTTTTTACAATTATTTAATGTTGTATAAAGATGGTTCTTCAAACCTTACAGACAGACATGAGTTGCTGGGGAGTTTGTTGCGCCACTTCTTCTTCCCAGCTAAAACACATAGGAAGTGGTGAAGCGCGGGCATTTTGGGGGCTGTCTTTTGTAAATTTGACGTTCAAAAAGTGCTGATTTTCAGCCTAATTTGAATAAACGATTTTTGAATTTTGATAACGCCGAGAAAGTGGTAAAATAAAATTTTGAAAAATATTTTTTTTAGGGTAGCTCCCAAACACGTAAAGTGGGGATGATTTTTTTTTTCTCGCGTACCCCTCCGTGTGGGGTATCGTTAGATCGGTCTTCTAAAAATATTATGGGTGTGTTAAAACCATGTTTCGGTTAAACGAGCCATTTGCGAAATATCTAGATTTTAAGTGAAAATTTTTGTTCGATACGAGTTGCCCCCCCCCTCTAACTTTTGAATGGCTGTAACTAGAAATGTGAAAAAATTCACAAGCACATGTAATGAACTTATAAGGAAAACTATCACGGCTAAGTAGGCTTAACCGTTTACAGAGTTATAGTCGACTAACTAAGACCTACTACGGAACCCTACTGCGCGTGGCCCGACACGCACTTGGCCGGTTTTAATTTGTATACACATGACCGAAAATTTTATATCCAACAACGAAAAAATGGAACTGAAAGCACGAAACGAGTTTTTTTTAATGATGTCGTGTTGTCCTGCTGTATATCCGTTACGAATGCGTTAGTACTGGCTCCACCCGGAGCAAGCTCGATTGCATGCGTTTGTTCGTGCACATCATTATGTGCTTTATATTGTTGTGCTATGAGCTATATTCTATATACTATTATATTATAGCGTAGTCTGAAAGCAGCTTTACTAGGGGTAACATCTCAGGGATGTTGGTCAAGGCTCTTGGCCATCAGGCCATTGACGTCTATTTCTAACAGTTAATTCCAAGAACCCCAAGCCGTGTTGCCACAGACTTCTAGAGAATGAGTGATGAACTAACTTTTCAGCATAATTATTTTTTAGAAGTCAGTTGTCTTTTTGTAATAAAAACCGTATTGCAACTAAGTAGTAAGTATCTATCTAGTGTAGAGCCCAAAGACATTCCACCTGTGTTAGTGTGTGCAATGCATGACCCTAGACTACATCGGCACGCGGCGGAGCCTGCACGCGACGCGGCAAGGTCGCCCGCGCCGTCCGTGCCAGGAGCGCCGCCGCCCGCACGCCACTGCCTCATCATACGAACCACCAACTGCGATCTCTCGATGAAGCCAAGTTTAAGGCTACATCAAGTCTCACCCCTTTCCATAAATAAATTCACATAATTACCACAATTTCCAGGACTTTCATTTTTTTGTGCGCAGGCTAATAACGCGGATGCTAATATTTTGCCTAAATTAAATGTAACCTAAGCTAAACCTTAGAGCATCCGGTTTCTGCCACAAAAAGTCCAGTCAAGATCGGCTCAGAGACAGACAGGCAGACAAACAGTTTTATAAAATGTGTTTTTGGCATAAGTAACTTTATGAGCATTTAGTAAAAAGATTTTTGCCATTACAAACTTACACTTCAACACTTAGGTAGGTAGGTATTTAAATTTATAGAAAATATTGAACAAGTTCAACCACATAAAGGTTTTAAATATTGCCTGCTGCCGACGGAGGGTAAGTTTTTTTGTTCGACTTTTTTATAGTCAGTTGTACCGGTTTTTTTATTTTTTATCAACATTTATTTATCTTCTGATCAACTACTATTAAATGATCAACCAAATTACTTAATCAGACCAATAGGACGGTACTTAGTTCCGAACACAAAGCACAAAAATGACAAGTCGTACATGACAAACGCAATAATGAACCAAGTTCGGGTATGTGGATGAGCGACGGCGACGTGCTCGCATGCGGGAGGGTGCGGAGGTGCGAGAGATGCGGGCTCACCGCTGGTGCGCCAGCTGCGAGGCGCGCGCGTACGTGACGGGCATGGCGCCGCGGCTCGAGTGGCTGCGCGCCCAGCCCGCTCTACACTGCCAATGTCAGAAGACGGGCTATTTCTGTCGCGACAGCACGCTCGCGCGTCAGGCGGCACTTCCGCACGCTCGTGCGCTGCCGTGGCCCGTCACGCCGCGCTCGCCTGCCGTGCGCCGGGCGACTCCGTGCCAGTGCACGCTGTGTGTCTCACCTTAAACCATACGCCGTACTGGACTATACCATGCCCACTGACAGTTACACCGCGTCTTCGGCTTGTTTACTGTACCATTGCTTGGCAAAAGCCACTTACTCTTTACTACTTAAGGTTACCGGGGTTACCGGTAAAGTATATACGCATAGTGATTATATTATAATACCGAATGTACCTCTCATGCCTCAGTGTTCTACAAATAGACAAGAGTTGCTTAGGTAGTGTTTTCGTTTGCTTTAATTATGTTTGTCTCTCTTTAATCTATGTATTATTGTTATGTTCATACAAAATTGGGGGAAATCCACTTACAGAAGTAACATCCCTCAATCCGGGATTTGGGTATTTATTTAGACAGCAAACTCAGTTTTATAGCACACTAGCAAGCTGCCCCGGCTGCACGGAGTGTAATGAGCATGCATCATCATCAGCCTATAATATCCCACAGCTGGGCACAGGCCTCTTCTCGTACAGAGAAGAGCATTAATCATCAAGCTTGCTTAAGGCGGATTGACGATTACAGACTTTGAAATCCAGGTTTTCTCAAGATGTTTTCCTTCACCGTTACTCAGTTTTGTCTAAGATATACTTAGAAAGTACACATGACTTTAGAAAAGTCACATCGGTACTTCTCAGGTTTCGAACCCGCACACTCGTACATGAGAGGCAGGTACTTTAACCACTAGGCCACCACGACACTTCATGCGTACCTGTTCTGTCCATCGTGGGATGGCTACGCGGCTTGACTTTTTCTGACATCTCCAAAAATTATCTGACATCCAATACATTACTTTTATACAACAGCTATGTACGAAGTCAGCTAGAGTATGGTTGTACAGTTTATACCAAGTCCATATCACACGAATTGAAAAAAGTCCTAAGAGACTCGTCCGTCACTTGGTTTTTCGGTTCTATGTAGTTAAACTAAGGTATTTCGAAATATTTATTGATCTAAAATCACGACGAACAATCTCGGAACTTACATTTCTTCATAAATTACTAAACGATGCAATAAACTGTCCAGGTGTTAGTAAGACATGTACATCGTCCCTTCCAGCATGCCCGGCTGTCCCCCCCCGTCGCCCCCGCGACACCGCACAAGTTAGCTAAACCCTCACCGCTAGCAAGGCTGACTCGTCAGTAACAACACTACATCATCCTGCTCATCAGAGGAAATTGATATCTGTCCTAATGAACTTGGAAAATATAAAACTCGAGTATGCACCCAGCTTACTGATATGTATTGAACTAGCTACCTAGTCATAATCATTCTTGGTTTTTATTTGTTACAAAGTTTAATTTTAATTATTAATTCTATATTTTAGAGTTTGATAACTACGTATTTTTTAATAATAATAGGCATGCCGTGGTTTCCTATATGTATAATTGAGGAAGCACAAGTTTTTTTTTAATAATTTGTTGATATTGCCTAGTTTTTTATAAATAAAATAAAAATATGTACTTGATGAAATTTCGTCGGGTATTCTTCTGCCCCCAGAGTTAAGGTTAACAATTAAATCAGTGTTCATTGTGATTATTGGACAAAAAATGATATATAATAATAATGTAGCTGCAGCCCGCGGTTTCTCCCGCGTCCCACGGAAACTACTTAACGCACCTTATTTCCATATCAAATTTCATCCTAATCGGTTTAGCCGTTTTACTGTGAAAGCGTAACAAAAACAACAATTCATGTTTGTATACGATTATCTCATTCGTGGTGTTTTTAAAGGTGCTATAAAGTAATTGAGACCGTTTTCTTTTTGAGTAAATTCAATTAACTCAAAAATCGAACCCGCGACACGCAGCACTCAGCCACTACTCTAAACCAATTTAAACAATTGACAAAAATAAACAATGGACCTGCAAGCCTAACACGGGCGGTGGCACCTTTTGTTCCCATATTCAACACAAGATCCTGGAGAATGAGTGCAGCAGAAACAGCACCGCGAGCGCAACAACGAAACGTTAGGATATAAAGCCAGCAGGAGACAGGCACGTGTGCGGCGGACTCACGTGTGGCGCTGTGCGCGGCGCTCGTCGTCGGCGTCGTCCAGGGTGTCGGCGTGCTCGGCGTGCTCGGCGTGCTCGGCGCGCTCGGCGCGCTCGGCGTCGAACTGCACGTGGCGCTCGTCGGGGTCGCGCGGACTGCCACCGGAGCCCGAGCCCGACCACGCGCCCGCCGACATCTGCACAGGACACGGACACCGCGCTACTCTTACTGCACGATTTCAGCGGCTTTCTTCGTTGTGTACACTCTATTACAAGTGTTACAATACAACTCACTAGGTTACCCGCGGACAGCGACTGCCACATGCCAGTCGGCACGCATCGACCGCCCGGATGGCTGTTCTTACGTACGCAAAGCCTTGATCTTGTAATCATGTAAGTACGTAGATTCAAATACTTAACGACTTCACAACCCTCACTCCACGCTCAGACAATTCGCAGTGACTTGTTTATGAATTACTCATGCGGTTGCAGGGTACTGAGTCACTATGTAGTGGAGTGAGGTCGGCAGAGCACTGAGGCGGCGTGCCGCGACCTTCAGCGATGGTGGCGATCGATCGCGCAGAGGCGGCGCGAGACTCACCTGCTGCTCCGAGCCCGTGCTGGCCGGTGGCGGCTGCGACAGCTCCGAGCTGCTAAGCGAGCTGGCGCCATCTGCATCACACACGACATCGTCAGCCACACCTGTACGCCAGGCGTAGGCGCCCAAAAGCGGCCGGTCACCGCTGACTCAGCCAGCTATTCCTAAACCTAAGTTTACAAGTGTTGACACTATACAGTTGACTTTGACAGTTGATACTATACTATTTGTAAAAGGAGATACCTAAAGCTCACTAATTGTGAAACCATAAAAAGTGTCGCAACCATAGAAATCTGTAAAGGTGGTGGCTCCGTAAAACAGTGGCCGCAAATGATCACAGAGCTACTGGCACATTGTTAGTTCTTTTCACTGGCACAGCAGCAATGGTAACGCGGCCTTGGCACAGCGGCATCGGCATGGTGGCGCTGGTCGGGTGACACTGGCACAGCGACACTGGACAGTGACATTTTTAGCAAAGTAGTATTTCCACCGGCAGACAAACAACTGGGGCCAGTGTAACTTACACTCTCTGAATTTTGAGAATAACTTTGAACACAAATGACACCCTCTAATATTAAATAAATTGTTCCATAATCGACTATTTTAGCCACGTTTCGTAATACAGTGCGGCCGACGAATATTGTCCGGTCTGAGGCCTCGCAGTTAAGCAGACTGGCTGCGCCACAGTTTACCATCGTTAAGTTCAGACCGCAAACATTGTTCGGGCGCACTGTAAGTACTGCCGGTGTAGAGAGCACGCACCCGGCGGCGCGTAGGGCGGCGGCGCGGCGCTGTCTCGGCGCGGCGCGGCGCCGGCGGGCAGCCGCGGCGTGCCCTCGCCCCACACGACGCGCTCCATCTCCTCGTCCAGCTGCACCTCGTCCGCGCCCGCCACCTGCGCGACAAGCGTGGTACATGTACATGACCTGCTCTCTGAGGTAGCAATGTGCTTGTTACACAGCTGCGCAGGAGCTAGTAGCCTCGCCATACCGCGGCATGGCTGCGCGGCACGGTCCCCTTGCACTCTCAAATTATATTAGACCACAACAACCTAACAAGCTCTAGTGTCAGAGCTTTCTCAAATTCACTTGACGACCTTTGACATGGAATTATAACAACAACTACCATCTATCAAGATAGCAATCGGGGACGGCAGCTTAACGTCCCTCCCAGGCTCGACCAACTTCCTGACTACGGGCTGCTTTGTAACATTTTCCAAAATCCACTCGATTTCGGCCCGACCCGGGAATCGAACTCGATACTCCGTTTACAGCAGTCTCATTATGCAACCATTAGACCAACGAGGCAGTCGAGACATTCACGGCAAAACATCCGACTGATTTAGATGAAGTTTAATATGAAGACAGATTGAACCCTGAGCAAGGACAAAGGATAGCTTTTATCCGGTCCGTGAAGTAGTTGCTAAGGATGCGGGCACAGCTAGTATCTATAATTATATATCGCAAGAAGTTTCACTGGCTACTTGTTTAACTGACAAATGCAGTTCATTCACAAACACATTCAAGAAACAGTTGGGTTCGACCGATAGAACAAGGCGCAGAGTGCGCTTCAAACAGTTTACTGGATATGCTCGGCGGAGCGCGGCGGAGGGCCCTAGTGATGTTCCATGCCTGGGATACCAACCGCTGGGAGTATTGCCGGAAAAATTCCATTTTAATACCTAATTAAAATTGGAAATAAACTGGGAATTTTGATTTTATAGTAAGAATTCATTTATTCTTTTAGTTCTACGTCTAAACAAATACATATATTCATATATTTATTTGCATTCCACAATGTTACAAAAGAGGTTACAAAGGTTACTTTGATAGCATAATATTAATATTAACATGGATATCGGTGGATCCCTGTTTTTTATATTTTTAAATGTTTTTTTATAGTTTGTAAAAATATTGAAAATTTTAAATAATATGTGTTGAAAATGAATAAACGGAAATATTAACATGGTCATAACCAATAGGATGACAAAATGTAGGTTAAGTGACGAGTCAGCATTGTCTAGTCATACTAACAATTGATAAATTGTTTAAACTAAGTGACACGACAATAGAAAAGCGTTGCGATAACTTCATCCTCTTTCATCCGAACATAAACCGCTTTTCTGGCAAAATTTTAGATATTGAACTTTTAATAGATAATTATTCCACAGATATAATATGTCTTTGTGAGACTTGGTTAAAGCCTGAGAAAATGTTATTTAATATTAATATTTTTTTGGTTGCCAATGTGTTCAACAGAGTTTCAGCAGAGAGTTTATCTCAGACTAGGCAGAGGTTGCCAACGCGTTTGATACCTTTTTCTCAAATATCCACATAGAGGTTACTAAATCACTTCTTTCAACCTCTATATTAGCTAAAACATTACTTAAACAGAACTTCAGTAAAAAAATACATAACCTCAAATTTCAACATGTAATTCCTCACACGACAAAAAAAATTTTCAAGAGTCTTAATTTTAAAAATACTGAAGACTTAGGCTTTTCTGTTAAAGTCCTTGATTCCATTATTGATAGTGTTGTTACAATACTAAGTGAAATCTTTAACCTCTGCGTCGACAGGGGCATCTTCCCTGACTTGATGAAGCACAGCAAAGTTATTCCAATTTTTAAAGTAGGTTGCAAAAGAAACCCTTCAAACTATAAACCTATTTCTATTCTCCTACCTTTAAGTAAAATCCTTAAAAGGATCATGCAAGATCAGATGTTGAGACACTTTAATTTTAATAATATATTACACTAGCTTCCCACCCGTTAAAACCCTACAAACAAACAAACAAATATTTCCCCTTTATAACATTAGTATACGTTCGGTCATCCGTTAGTTCGGCTTTACAAAAGGAAGGTCTACTACAGACGCTAGTGCAAGTTTAATTACTCAAATATTAAATGCCTGGGAGGACTCGCAGGATGCTGTAGGCGTTTTCTGCGACCTTTCCAAAGCATTCGACTGCGTTGACGAAGATACTCTTATCCGTAAGCTGAACTACTACGGAATTCGTGGTAAAGCTCTCGCACTTGTCCTTTCCTATCTTACAAATAGACAACAAAAAGTGGAAATTAGCGGTTCCACGTCATCTGGGACCGTAGTTAAAATGGGCGTGCCGCAAGGGTCAATACTGTGTCCCTTTTTGTTCCTAGTTTACATTAACGATCCCTCGTATATGATGTCTGAGATCTCGAATATTATCTTGTTTTGCGATGACACTTCCCTTGTTTCCAAAATCAATAGAAAGGACTCTAGTCCCGTACATGTTAAAAATAGTTTAGTTACTCTATCGAACTGATTTGCTGCAAATAATTTGTCACTGAATTCCTCTAAAACAAAATGCTCTAAATTTGCGTTGCCTAATGTTACTCCAGTAGGACTCAACATAATGCTTGACAATAACAAATTAGAAGTAGTTAATAACACTTTTGTCCTGGGCTTTACCTTTGACTGTAAATTGCAATGTTCCATTTTTATCCTTCAGAATAGAGCAATTCGTGCCATTTATGATATAGGTCTACGCGATTCGCTCAGAGAATTATTTAAAGAAATTAATATACTCACGTTGCCGTCTCTTTACATACTAGAAAATATAATGTTTGTTCTTAAAAAATTGGAACAGTTTAGAGTTAAAAGTTATATTCAAAGCATAAATACCAGGAATAAGCATAAAATAGTAGTCCCAAAATTTAGATTAACTAAATCGAATAAATCGTTTCTAGAGAATTCAAAAAGTAAAAGACACAATTCCTAGAAACTGATCTTACGAATCAAAAATTTAAAAACATTGTCAAAAGTACCTAATTAAAAAAGCTTACTATAAAATCCAAGACTACGTTGACGATAGGGATGTATGGCGCTAACCTGTTTCTGCATGTGTGGCTTCCCCGGTGACTATTGAACAGCCTTATAAATATGGCACTAGAGTACATTTAATTGTTCAACTTATTTAATTGTTTTTTTTTTTGTTTTCTTCAGTTTTTGTAGTTGTTGTTTGTATTACTGAGTAGCATAACTTGTATATATATTTTCTTAGCTTGTACTAATGTAATCGAGTAATTGTGAACACCATTACTTTTTGAAAAGAGTATCCATGGAGTTTCATGCCGGTTCTTCTCCATAAGACCTACTCGTTGGAACCGTGCAACTAGTGTGACTTTTCATAAGAGCCTTTCAAAGGCCTATTTGAAATAAAAATTTCGATTTTTTTTTTGAAACGCCTATCGAAGGTATAATCCGCATCTACTTATAATAAACAAGTTTTCAAGTGTTTGGTAAAATTCTTCATTCTTAATACTTTGATAACCCTCCTATCACAAAATTTACGTTCCTATGGTGATATGTTGCCATTGGTTGTTTTAGTAAGGTTTTGTCTCTGGAAAATGTGAAAACAGCCCTAGAAATAAATAAATTGCTATTGGCTACCAGAAAGCCTGACGAACCATTAAAAGGTCTTAATCGAAAAGCTAAGGATATTAAATAAGATTGGATAGACTACAAAATGTAATGTTTTTAACCAACTTAAAAAAGTAGGTTCTGTATTAGATTGTATTAGATATAAGTGCGTATGTATGTTTGTATGCTGCAATTACGCAAACGCATCATCCCATAGGAACTCGATATACGTTATGAAAGTATGTATTGGCTACTCGGAAGGAAATCCTATTTATCAGTACATCATATAATAACCATTCACAAGCATATTCTGATGCCAATTGGACGTACGGTGTCCAACTTTGGGGCTGTACTAAACAAAGCAACGTCAAAATAATACAACAATCCAAAATAGAGTACTTAGTGATGCTGTCAATGCACCCTGGTACATAAGAAACGACGACCCTCACCGCGACCTTAAAATGGAATTCGTGTCCACCATCATCCAAAAATTTGCTGAAGCCCACGAACGAAGACTTCACCGACACGTGAACGTGGAGCCAATCCAGCTGCTAGACAACACAGACTTAGTGCGTAGGCTAAAAAGAACTAAGCCATTGAAATTAGTGTACCAAGATAATGAATAAATAATAGTAACAATGTTGTGCTATATATATAACACATGAACATTATGTTTTACAAATTATAACTGACTCTAAGAAAGTGCTACGGACTTATGTAAAAGTGCAAACGGACACTGTTCTTAGTTTGAACAATCTATAACGTAACATATTAGGTTAGAGTTTGACGACCTGAGTGGTTCAGTGGTCAATACCAAAAACATTTTCATGTAAAATATTGCCAAGACGAGACCATATTATGACTCGCACTGACAAAACATTATCAGATCTCATGTAGAGCTAAGCTTCTAACTCTACAAGGCCTACCTTCACAAACTCTACACCTTTCGTCACTACAAGCACTATTGTATTACACAGAGTAATGAACTGTGGGAACAGTTTTCACATTACGCCCATGAAGTGTAGCAGTGAATGTATAGCGAAACGGCCAAGCCAATTCTGCCTAAGGTGTAGAGTTTGTGAAGGTATATATTATAACCAGCTGCTGCCCGCGGTGACACCCGCGTCCGCGGAACTGCGTATCGCACCCGGATAAAAAGTAGCCTTAAACCTTCTCCAGGGTCTCTTCTATCTCCCTACTTAATTTCATACAAATCGGTCCAGCCGTTCACTTGTGACCAAGAGAAATAGGGACTAATTTTTATATATATATAATAGATAACGATACATTACTGAATCATCATTTAATACATTCAACAATGTGTTTTTCAATATGTTTTATTCCACATTTTGACAGTGCGAGTGATATGAGCTCGTTTCAGCAACCTTTTACACGAAAATGTTCTTGGTGGGTGTATTTTTGTCAATTTGATTTATTTACATGTAATTAAAGGTGTACCTATTTGAATTATAACCAAAAGTTAAAAAAAAACAAGGGTTGTCTGTCAAAAACTATTTTAGTGATGAGCCCGCGTATTGTACTACTGTTGCATATTTGTTTGTACCTTCGTATTTATGAGCGACTTCATCGACCGGTTCAGCCGTTCTATAAAATAGGTTGGTTTATCTCTATCTGCGCAAACGCCCATACTTAGATGATCAGGTGATTTAAGTTCGGGTAAATAGATTTATGCTGATAAGATCGAATCACAGAAAAGTAAAAAAAAAAGTTTACACGCTAGTGGACCAACACATCGCTCTAGAAGTCGGTGGCAAAATACTAATAAGAGTAACTTACGACACACCGACTTCGAGGGCGATTTAGTGGTCCACTAGCGTCTAAGTATAGTTCAGTGTTTTTGGAAGTAGGTTGTAGTTTTTTGTAAAAAAATAATAGTTTAAAAAAACTAAAAAAACACGCTTTTATTGCTGACCGAACTAAAAAGTAGAAAATAATTTTTAAATAATTCAATTCAGAGTAAAAAAGCGTGGGGTGCATTTTCCTATATTTTCATGACTCTCCTCTCATAAATGGTTGCCAATAGAATAGGTGTAATAATTAAAATATCAAGCACCCCACGCTTTTTACTCTGAATTGAAATATTTAAAAAATATTTTCTACTTTTTAGTTCGGTCAGCAATAAAAGCGTGTTTTTTTAGTTTTTTTTAAACTATTATTTATTTTCCATTTTTTAGTTCGGTCAGCAATAAAAGCGTGTTTTTTTAGTTTTTTTATCGGATTATTGCATTGTCATCGTGTGCAAAGTTCCAAGTTGATCAGACGTCTAGAAACCAGTGAAAATTAGGTTCAAAGATTCCGTTACATACATACATACATACAACCCGAGCTAATAAAAGCGTGTTAAAAATCTTTTTTTCTTGATCCTGTTGATGTACAAAGAATATTCTATTCTACCCAGAGTCACTCGCGGACTCAATGTAAATACTGGATGGACACCTATGTATAAGATACACCCAATGTCCTGTGAGTGAACCATACTATTACTATTAAACCAGCCACTTTGGTTTTAAATATCTGGCGTTTGGTTAGGTTTTTTTTTGATTATTTTTTTGAATTCCAAAGTGAAATTTATTTCAAATTTAATAGGCCAGTGCTTTTAGCCTCTAAAAACGGTAAAAAGTGAATTAAATAATAGTAGGATGAAACCCATTGGAAAAGGAGGAGAATACAATAAAAATGATAGGAAAAATAAATTACGGGCGATCTGAGGTCGGGAAGTGGGGGGAGGGGGGGTTAAAGTTAAAAAAACGGTTTATCTCAATTTTCGGAACTACAAGTCCTATGAAAAAAAGTTAAATCGCAAAGTTGTAGGTAATAAAAAGATCTACAACTTTTGGATTGACACTTTTTTCACATAACCTCAAAATTTATGTGAAAAATTCAAAAAACCAAGTTTTTGGTTTTTTATTTTTATCTTTTACAATAATTTTTTTTTTTTCACGAAATTTGGTAAAAACTTACCTTTTTATGTCCCAAACACACTGTAATTTATTTAATTTAAAATAATTATTTTTTCACCCTTATTTTGACTTAATATCGAAAAAACACCCTAATTTTCAATCGAAAATTCTCGTGTCAAAATATCACTTTTTTTTTAAAAGTCGATGGTCTTTTTGTTCGTTGAAATCTCTACTTTCAGATGGTATAAAAAAAATATTACATTGCTATGGTAAATGTTCTCAGAAAATATAAAGAAACGCTACGAAATAACAGGTAGTAAGGCCTAGACCGGCTTAATTTTTTTGCGTAGATGCCTATTTATTGCTATTTTAAGATAACTTATTAGACTGCAAGCTACGCGCAAATTTCGTCAATGATTTCCTCCCGGGCGAAAACTCGTATAATGCTTAAGATAGGTTTATTATGAAGCCTAGTGAACGTCAGCTGCAGTTTGGTTGGTGGGATAAGCAGAGGGAGTCTCCCAAACATGTAGAAAAAATATTTTTTTATTATTATATTTATTTTTTCTCCCGAATCAAATATGTGTCAAATTATAGTTAGACATATATCTTAAAGAAAAAGAATCGTCAGCTGACTATAGTGTGGTGGATTATACGTCAGCTGGTCATGCGAACATGTAAAAAATATTAAAAAATTCAGTCATTTCCTCTCATTTGAAACATTAACCAGGTGTAGCTTATAGGCTATTAAGAATAAATAAAATCGTCAGCTGGCTATATCGCGGTGGAAAGATCGTCAGCTGATGGCCTGAAAGTTGTATACAGGCGCCATACGGGATCATCTATCGCCTGTTTAAATGCTCCATCTGATGAGATTTGTCTTTTCATTACTTATAGGATCATAATTAGCAATCCGCTTATGAATTTGCATTGAAAAATTAATATTTTAAGTTTATAAAAAAACTAGTATGTATTTTAGTTTCAGAATTTGCCAATAGATGGCGCTAAAATATTACGGCTTATATATATATGGCTTTTTTAAATTATAGTTAATAAAAGCCGACGGTAGTATGTTAGAGCGGAGACAATAAATAAAAAAGAGATAAAAAGTAACACGAGCCAAAGCGAGAACAGAAAACTTAAATTTAGTTCACGTAGCAAAATGCTTAATAACTTTAGATACACCATTTCCTCCCATATGCAAATTCGTAAGCGGATTGCCAATATGATCCTTTAAGTAATGAAAAGAGAAATCACGTCAGATGATGCGTTTAAACAGGCGATAGATGCTTCCGTATGGCGCCTGTATATAACTTTCAGGCCATCAGCTGACGATCATTCCACCGCGATATGGCCAGCTGACGATTTTATTTATTCATTATAGCGTATAAGCTATCACCTGGTTAAGTTTCAAATGAGAGGAAATGACTGAATTTTTTAATATTTTTTACATGTTCGCATGACCAGCTGACGTATAATCCACCACCCTATAGTCAGCTGACGATTTTTTTTCTTTAAGATATGTGTCTAACTATGATTTGACACTCATTTGATTCGGGAGGAAATGACTGAAAAAATTATTTTTTTCTACATGTTTGTGAGACCACCGCTGCTTATCCCACCAACCAAGCCGCAGCTGACGTTCACCAGGCTTCATGATAAACCTATCTTAAGCATCTTACAAGTTTTCGCCCGGAAGGTTATTGGTCATCAAAATCTGTTCGTGGCCCGCGGTCTATATGTATCTGAGTGACCTACGAAACCTCGGACCTCTCTATGAAATACCTTTAAGCTCATCAAAAGGTATTTCATAGAGAAGTGGGGGGTTGCTAGAAGGATCTAGGCCTTGCTAACTGTTATTTCGTAGCGTTTCTTTATATTTCCTGAGAACATTTACCATAGCAATGTAAATATTTTTTTATATCATCTGAAAGTAGAGATTTCAACGAACAAAAAGACCATCGACTTTTAAAAAAAAAGTGATATTTTGACACGAGAATTTTCGATTGAAAATTAGGGTGTTTTTTCGATATTAAGTCAAAATAAGGGTGAAAAAATAATTATTTTAAATCAAATAAATTACAGTGTGTTTGGGACATAAACTGGTAAGTTTTTACCAAATTTCGTGAAAAAAAATTAATTATTGTAAAAGATAAAAATAAAAAACCAAAAACTTGGTTTTTTGAATTTTTCACATAAATTTTGAGGTTATGTGAAAAAAGTGTCAATCCAAAAGTTGTAGATCTTTTTATTACCTACAACTTTGCGATTTAACTTTTTTTCATAGGACTTGTAGTTCCGAAAATTGAGATAAACCGTTTTTTTAACTTTAACCCCCCCTCCCCCCACTTCCCGACCTCAGATCGCCCGTAATTTATTTTTCCTATCATTTTTATTGTATTCTCCTCCTTTTCCAATGGGTTTCATCCTACTATTATTTTTTTTGTTTTCAAAAGTTATTGGCACTGGTCTATAAGCTTGTGTATTTTGTTTCCAATTTAGCGTTTCATTTGTTTTCGCGCCATTTGATTTTTCTTCGACATCATTCTATTATATAGTCTAAGATCCGAACCTACATTGACATCCATCGGGTTGATAAAAGAATTAAACATATTTTATAATAAATTTCGTATATTAGATAATATATTAAAAATGGGTTGACAACAAAAATCCTGGACAGAATATTCTTAATTATTGTTTTAAAGTTTCATCTGTAAAGTTACTGAAAGAATCCACACACAAAGCCACACAAAAAATACTTTTTAGCCATTTTTTATCACAACGATACAGAATAACACGTGTTTTCGATATATATATCATAAGTCATTAGCTACTCCAAAATAACGCGTACTGTTTACAATATGGAGGGTAGCAGGGGTACCTCTACTCTCCATATAGTTTATATATCGAGCATGCGAAGAAAGTGTTCTTATATTCACGATCCCATCAGACACGACTGCAATGTTCGGTCCTTAATTATCACACGGTATACTTACCTCGGATCTCTCTGTGACTCATTTCCACACGCGTTGAAATTTAAATCTTTAAAATTTGTACCCCTATTAGGACCGATTTTTTTGCAGTCAACCCTATATCATCGTGTTCAGAATAAAACAGCGCTTATGCTGGTATATATTTTTTTCTATTATCTAATCAAGTGAAAGTAACTAACTAGTATTGACATACCTGTTTATACCTGTCAACCCAGTAGTTCGTCCAGGTAAATAATAGTCAACCCTACGTCTGCACATTTTATATGTTTTATACTATAAGGCCACTATACAATTTTATTATTATCTTCATGTTGCAACATTTTATGAAAAACTAGCTGCCCCGCGCGTCTTCGTTCGCGTGGTATGCAACCTCTACCCTACTCCTAACCAACTCCTATCCTATGTCCGTCTCCTGGTTCTAAGCTACCTCCCCACCAACTTTCAGCCAAATCGGTTCAGCCGTTCTCGAGTTATAAGTGGTGTAACTAACACGACTTTCTTTTATATATACTACTACTACTATAGATTTTTTTTTAAATAGGTATAATTAAAAATATTCTTTTCAGGATCTTTGTTGTCAACCCATTTTTAATATATTTTCTAATATACGAATTTTATTATAAAATACGTTTGATACTATTATCAACCCGATGAATGTCAATGTAGGTTCGGATCTTCACAATAAGAAAAACTTAAAATATCGGGTTATTTACGAATAGGAGTTCCACTGTGGCACCAGCGCTACAGAAACAGCTCGATGGCTTATGATATGTATGGGGAAACTATCGTAAAAGAAAACACGGTACGTTTTTGGATACAAAGTTTTCGTTCTGAAAGTTTTGACCTACAAAACAAACCCGTGGTCGGCCGGAGGCCCTCGTTTATAATGAAGTATTAAAAGTGATCGTGGAAGCGGATCCATCGCAAACCACGTCAGAGTTAGCCGCAGGCTTCGAACAAATCTGATGAGGCTGTCAAAACCACCTTCAAAGATTTTATTGATTCTCGCTTCCACAATTTTTTCAGCAAAGGAATCAATGAACTACCGATAAAATGGCGAAAGTGCATAGATAAGTATGTACCATTGGTAGGTACATACTTCGATTGATTAATTAAAATAATGTCATTAAAAAAAAAGTTTTTCTTTTTCCATACACAACGCCAATCACATATGTAAGGGACCTATGATACATGCCAGGACACCCGGTTCGGGCCTGGCTCGCGCGTGCCGGTCACCTGGCGCGGCTGGCACGCTTCCTAGGGCAGCAATCGTACGATTGGTGCTAAGAAGTGCCCGTATGTAAATGTTACAGCAGCCGCAACCATTGTGGCATAACTATGGAAGAGTCCGGCTGGCACCGAGGTCGTAATGGGTACGCTAAGTTCCAACACACGCGTCGACTGCCTAACGCAGGTTAACATGGCTTATTTAAAATATAAATATATCGGAACACGATTTAACAATAGCTCGCCAATATCGCGGAAGTTAAATATGACGCGTGGAATCTAGTGTAAACAGTTTAACATTCAAAATTTACCTAACATGTCTATAACCGGCCAAGTGCGTGTCGGGCCATGCGCCATAGGGTTCCGTAGTAAGTTTTAGTTGGTCGACTATAACTCTGTAACCGGTTAAGCCTACTTATCCTCAAAAAAACTCAATGTTTTTATTTCAAATAGGTCTTTGCAGGCACTTATGAAACGACAAGCTAGTTGCACGGTTCCAAGGAGTGGGTCTTATGGAGAAGAACCGGCAAGAAACTCCATAGACACTCTTTTCAAAAGGAAGTGTTTACAATAGTATTTTTACAGTACAGGTTATCTCTGAGAAAGTTATACAATTCAAATGATGCTATACAAAAAAACAATTAAATTACAATTTAAATTCAGCAATATAAATAATGTTTCAAGTAGTTTTTCCGGTGCCATCTTCTTTTTATGTTGGGGCAACATAAAAAGAAGATGGCATTCACTAGGAAATTACTCGTAGATATCGTATATCCTACATAAATGACGTGAGAGTATCCGATTCTGAGGAGAAGTGCGGTGCACCGAACGAGACGTCCGTTTGGTTAGTCCGCGCTATATCGTTTTGGCAGTAGACGTCCCGAGAAAGCTAGAAAATTTAAGGTGTAATAACTCCACAAGAAAAGTTAACCGGGTTAAATCTACCAACTGTGAGTGTACAGCACATTCATAATTTATTGCCGCTATTAGCTACAAAGTAATAGGACGTATTTACGGGAAAACGCAATGAAAATAAAACGACCTATACCTTCACTTGTCAGTCAGCTTCGTAGTAGTCACTTTTTCATGTTTCGGTCTATATAGCAAAAACCGGCCAAATGTGTCGGGCCACGTGCAGAAGTGTTCCGTGGTAGGTCTTAGTTAGTCGACTATAACTCTGTAACCGGTTAAGCATACTAAGCCGTGGTATTTTTTTTATATTTGAGTTGATTGAATGAAAGCTAAATTACGGTTTACGATTTATGACGTATTAAAAAAACTACTTAGTAGATCTCGTTCAAACCAATTTTTGGTGGAAGTTTGCATGGTAATGTACATCATAATTATATTTTTTTAGTTTTATCATTCTCTTATTTTAGAAGTTACAGGGAGGGGGGGGGGGGGCATCAATTTTACCACTTTGGAAGTGTCGCTCGCGCAAACTATTCAGTTTAGAAAAAAAAAATAGAAACCTCGATATCGGTTTTGAAGACCTATCCATAGATACACATTGTATAGGTATGATGAAAAAAAAATTGAGTTTCAGTTTTAAGTATGGGCAATCCCCAATTTTATTGTTTTTTCTTTCTATTTTTGTGTGAAAATCTTAATGCGGTTCACAGAATACATCACTAACCAAGTTTCAACAGTATAGTTCTTATAGTTCCGGAAAGTGGCTATGACATAAGAACCGACTGACAGACAGACAGACAGACATGACGAATCCATAAGGGTTCCGTTTTTTGCCATTTGGCTACGGAACCTTAAAAAGGATGTTAAAATTTTCTTCCCAGTTCTATTCGATTATGGAATTAGAGGTATGATAATGGTTGGATAATAGGTGTTATAATAATTTCGTGACAAGTACCAAACTTATTTTTAATTAGCAAGTAGTAATATAATATTTACCAGTTATATTAGACACGCATGAACGCGCGGTAAGTAGATGTCTTTGCAAAGTGCGCTCTGTGAGACCGTACAATTTAATACATTATTCATAAAAAAGTTTATGTTTTATGCTGTTAATATAATCACTTTTTTTCCTGTGGCAACACTACAGCTAACAGCTGATTTTATTTAGTATCATTTGCGTCTGACGGTTCGAGTATTTCATGCGGCCTACCCAAATGTCCTTTCTGGGGGTTGGATTTGTTCGTTGGATTGTAAGTTCCTAAGTTACTGTTGGGCTAACAAAGACCGACACTTGCGTGCCAACACTTGGATCTGTATGATTCTTTCTTCAAAAGGTCATTTCAGACTCGAGCCTACGTTGTACATCCATGATGCAATTACATTATGTTTGGACCTTAAAAGAGACTTTGACCCTTGAGTTTGTTTTTCATTCGGTTTAGGAACTAGTCAACAAGTGACGTCACGTAGTTCAAACGTTTAGATAACACTGGTCAACAAAATGTTGTAACAAGAAAGGTGCTTGCTAATTTTAAAGTACCTACCTATCCTCATTTTATTACCATACTTATTTTGATTCCATCAGGTCTAGTTTTCGTGTTACAGCTACTACCCACAAAATTAAAAATTAACCGTTTTTGTTTCACTTTCGCATTCAGAGAATTTGTTTATTTGAAGAGCGTAGTGTTTTGTTCTGTTTTTAGAGTTAATTGATTCTTAAATTATGTCAAGAAAGTGTAAAAATGATCCTGACAAGTTTTGTTACATTTGTGGTGACATTACTTTCATAACTCAGCGAAGGAATTTGACACCATTAGTAACTAAGTTATATGAACCGTATTTTGGCTTTGCCATCGGACAAGAAGACTAAGCGTGGGTTCCACATATCTGTAGTGTAACATATGTGGGTCTTCTCAATGGATGGGCGAAAAGATCTCGATCTACGCCTTTTGCAATCCCTATGATTTGGACGGAACCAACGAACCATCATCTGAATGTTATTTTTGTCTTACTGATACAAAAGGTGTTACGATTAAAACAAAAAGTAAAATTAAGTATCCTGACCTGCCATCAAAAAAAGAGCGATCCCTCCTAGTGAAGATACCGGTACCAGAACCGTCTCAAACTACCGATTTGGCCGCTACGCCAGAAATCGAAAAAGAGACGTTGGATCCTGACTAGAGATCCTGGGACGATACTTGTTGGCCCTTATTTGGCAAAGGCAATTGATGGAAGATGATATATTTAAATAAAAGCTTGGTAATTTAGAAAAAAAAACAGCTTGGGAAACTTTCATGAAAGTAACTTCCAATTTTTTAGGAAATCACCGACCAAGTGACTATAAATGCATTATCGCGGAGCTTAAAAGGTTTTGGACTGTAATATGTCGTTGAAATAACATTTTCTTCATTCACATTTAGACTACTTTCTTGAAAAATTTGGCGCCGTTAGCGATGAACACGGTGGAAGATTCCCTCAAGACATTTCTACCATAGAAAACCGATATCAGGGCAAGTGGAGCCCACGTATGTTAGCGGATTATTGTTGGACATTAAAACGAGACGTTCCTGAAGCAAAATACAGACGAAAATCATAAAAGTACATGAATATTAATGTTGCAATAAATCGAAATAACTTATTTTTGTTGATAGAAATTCAAAATTTATAAAATGGTATTACAAAAAAACTATTCGTATTTAAAGCATTTTAATTTTATTTCTAGTATCCTTATCCTTGTCCTAAACATAACTAGACAAAAGTTTTCATGTTACATGAAAGTTGTTTTTTTGTTGACTAGTGTAATTATTGAAAAAATACTAAGGGTGAAAACATAAAACATTCAAATGGATTTCTTAAAATTCTCAATTATTTAAAAAAAAATGTTTTTTTATATGGCACGCCCGTAATTGTAACTGTATCGTCTTCCGGGTGATACACAAAAGTTGTTTGATATTTACAAGGAATCCGCACCGCTCGCGACAGCTGGGCAACTGACTAGAACATACTTGTCCGAGTCGTGTGTCGGCACCAAGGTGAGCACCGGTCGCGGCTGATGCATGTCACACCGGCGCACTTCGCCAGGAATACGTTAACGCGCCTCGCTAACATTTAACAGCTATTTACATTCAACGAGAAGCCTACGCAACCTTGTTACGTAACTTAAAAGACATTCTTTGACTATTAGGAAAACGTGCAAAACCTAGCCGTGGAGGTGTGGAAGTCGGCGGCGCCGGCCCCGCGGCGGGCCCCGGCAGGCCCGGGCTGCCGGCGGAGCGGCCCGCTGGCGCTGCTATTAGTGATTCGGCGCTGTTGCGCTATGCTGTATCTACTCCAGAGGCAATAATTACTTCATAATATTATATGTTTTTATCTATCTAAGGTCAAACCACCTCATTCCACGGTGTTATTACCATAACTTAAGCTTTACACCAACCATCTATACCATTGTACCGGACTATCTGCCGGCAAGAGCTAGTGAACTGAAGTCGGTGATAGGTTCTGAGAGGCCCCACTTTTCAACCTTGAACTGAAACATCGAACAGACCAACCAGAAAGTCACTAAGCACGTGCGAGTGATGCGCGTGCCTTTCTACAACATCAGCACGTACTCTCACGTACTCTAATTGTATATAAAGTGCAATCTTTATTGATTAAACCAGTCAGAAATCAAGGAGGTTTTGTATTCGACCTACATGAGCCTATGTATGTTTGTATTACTGCGATATTGTCACAAACTATTCAATTCTAATATATTGCGACTATAGGCCTAAAAAGTACTTACTCCCAGTAACTACTGTTCCGATTTGGATAGGGTACTTAGTGCATATTTTTCAAAGAGGGTTTTAGTAGATGGGTATATAGTATATAAGGATTTGATGAAGGTCTTCGGAGATAGCCTATGGAACTCTTCACTTACTAACAACAAAGATGACGCGATTGCTGCGATCGTTTGCCTGCGTGTTTGTTTACCATTCCATAAAATAATATCACGCCTTTAAACATTTAATGGGAAAGCACAGGTATAGAGTAGTCTTATTAAAGATGATGAGCTCTAGACGTAAAGATATTGTAACTAAGATAAATTACAAACTGACTCACTAAAAAAAAATTTTACGAATAAAACTGATTTCAATTGTGTATTCTTGTCACCGACTTCTAGAAAGATGTTTAAGCACAAACGATTTTTTTTCCTTAAAGTTTTTGGAAATCAGTATTCTTATTATTAAATCTTTCCTTTTTCAGTGTTTTGGTCGAATATCTGCGTGGATTCGGGTATCTCCAACAACGTGTTCACTAACAAAACAGATAACGTGTTTTTTCAGCAAGCGGAACATACTCGTACATATCTGGTCATATCTTGAAAACTACTGAACCGATTTTGATGAAACTTGCACTATTCCCTAAATTGAAGTAAATGTAAACTAATAAAATAATGGTCACGATCCGACTTTTAGTTCATACATATACTTATACATACATACATATACTTGTGTTATTTAACACATGTGAAGTGTACAAGCCTTTACCTATAGACTAACTAACAACATTACAAACATAGTTACGAGTCGAATTGATAATCTCCTTTTTTATCGGAAGTCGGTTAATAACTTTTATCTGTCGAAACGCTTGGGGACCAAAAATCGTTCTAGAAGTCGGTGGCGAAAATAGCCGAAACAATACCTTTTACTACACTGACTTCTAGAACTAGGTTCTATAACCAACAAGCAACCCTTTGTCTGCCAGTCTGCAGACTGCGGGCCCGATTCAACAAGCTCAAACACATAATGGCTTTATTGAGTGACCGCTGAGGCGCCTGCATCACCAAGTATAATGTATTTGTTTCCTAGCCGACCGATAAACGATATTCTGTTCAAACTTTTTTGTGTGTAAATGCACGAATCCAAATGAATGATCTTTCAATAAGAAGCTTGGTCGTGCCCTCTCGCACCCAACAGTCAACAGAGACGAGCAGATTTGATGAAACCAGCTGAGTGAGACCAGCTCGTTGGGAGGAGTATCTACTTTACGCTTAGGTACTAAGTTAACAATATTGATTAAATATAATGAACATAGGAGTTGAAGTGACATCAATGAATACGGGTCACATGATGCGAGGTGATCTGTTCAATAAAACATCGATTGGTAAGTGTGTATGTACGTACTTCCAATTTATCACCTAGGTATATCAAGTAGTTGTGCTCCATTAGGGTCAAGTGAATCAATTGTACTGTAAGGTGGCCAACTTGAGTGCAGCTGCACTCGGCGCCGACATCATGCGCAGTTGCGTTCAGTAAGTCATTCACCATATTATGTTATTTTGATTTCAATACTAGCAGTTGCATCTCGAGGGACTGCTAGCCGCCCCCGAGTAACGAGCAGCCCGTAACCTTGTTCCGTACCCATCCAAATAAGAAAGAAAGGAAGCATTTATAATGAGAAATAAATATTTAGTTAGCTGAAATTAAATTTGTATAACAACAAAAGTCTGCTGATCAATTATTTGGGCACCAAACAAATATTTGGTTCGCAAAAAATAGACAGTGGTGTCAATTCTGTTGTACACATCCCTAAACTAAAAAATCACTAAAATAACCTAATTTTAGTTAATTAGAGATTCTTAAAGTTCTATTCTGTTGTCGCATCGAACTAAATGTAAGTTTCTCCATGACAGCACCAAATTTAAATTTTTAATTACATACATACAAATAAAGAATGAACTATTAAAGAGTGAATGAAACAAAAAGTGATATTTTTTTGTTTTCAACTGTGTTATAAGCGGAATAATATTTATATAAATATAACAAAAAATAAACGGGAAAATATTTCGTTGTTTTTCCCTCTAAATTTACAAAAACGATGTACATTTTATTATGCTCGAACTAAGAAGGCTGCAATTGAATTCTTTTGCCTGGAAACCTGGTTTGACATTTGTCAATTTTCGAATGAGTCCATGATTTAAAGAATTATTTATAGATGACTAGCTGTTTCCCGCGGTTTCACCCGCATCCCGAGGGAACTACTTAGCGCACCCGGGTAAAAAGTAGCCTATGTTGTTCCTCAGGGTCTATTCTATCTCTGTACCAAATTTCATTTATATCGGTCTAGTAGTTTTGGCGTGAAAGCGTAACAGACAGACAGACAGAGTTACTTTCGCATTTATAATATTAGTAAGGAATTAAGGATTTATTACAAAGAAACTTTATTAACACCTTTTTAACGACCAATATTTTGATATGATACTTTTACCCAGGCGTTGATCGTCTAAATCTAATAGAATCTTTTTCTTTATTCCATTCTACTGCTGTTTATTTACATATAGGTATCTAGGAACAATCATTTAGTCAGACAGATACACTCCATATTTACAAGTGACCTATCATCCAACGACACCCCATATGATGAGGTACCAATACAACAAAAATATATTCATCCCTACCTACTTGACGTGCCCCGGAAGTTTCGAAGAATGTATTTGTCAAATTGCAACTTTCTAGTACCTACTTACGCAGAATTTATGAACTGGGGCCTACTCTAACTAAACGAAAACGAAGTTTCGTTGGAAATTCGGAACCTTTCCTTGTCAATTCTAGGGCGGTAAGATTCAATCAATCGTTATATATGGAGAGTATAAGTACATCTCTCCTTGTACAGAGCATCAGATCGCACCTTACCGCACCACATAAAAGTTATCGTCTATTCTCGGTCGTTCCGAAGTTTTGTTTCGGTGAGTTAGAGTAGGCCCTCCAGCTGTATATAGACAATTAGATAATCGGATTTGATAAAACTATAAGGGCTCCTCGTTGGCTACAATTATAAGGATTACTTGATGGACTCAAAAAATATTGTAATAGTTTTAGATAGACAGATTAAATTTTCACTGAATTGAAGTTACTAATGTACCTATTAAACTGAATGTACTTCTTGCTTTTTTTTATTAATATATCTATATCATTTATTTACAATAATAAAAACTTAAAAATAATAAATTATACTAATATAATTAGGCTTCAAAATATTCATCCGCATCGCTGTCAACGGGAATCGTGCCCAAAAGGCTGGCTGCATTGCCCCATTGGATGGCAATGCTGATTCTTTGACCGAAATATAGGTCAGCCCTTTGATCACGCGTGGAGTCTACTAAACGTTTGCCTATATCACGAAATAGTAGACGGGCACTTGGACCCCATGGCCCTAATGTTTCTACCCCAAACGGCTCAAATACATAATTACCACTAAGGTTTATATATTTGCGCCGTTTAAGGTTTTCTGCAGCTGCAGCAGCTGCACCAGCACAGCCCACCGTACTGGGAAGATGGGATGGAGCAGGGGTGTCGACACAAGTTGCATCCCACACCAAAGACCTTTTCATCTTCCATGGCATTACAGATTCGTATTCATCATCCCATCCGGTCTTTTGCCATCGCCGCGTGCCAAACCATTGGGTTCTAGAACGGCTGGCACCCCGGCGGTGACAAGAGCACGGCGGATGATGTCGTTAATGCCGGCATGCCGTGCTATGCGACCTGCGCTCTTGATGCAGGAAAGACCATGGTGACCAAAGCTGTCCACGGATTCGCCGCATTGGCAGCGGTGCGGAGCTCCACAGGGAGCGCCCAGGCGCAAGCATGTAACTTCTTGCTTAAAATATTTACACTCCAATCTGCTAATTTATTATTGATGTCTAAAACCTATCCTATCATATCAAATATCAACAATTTAACTTTACTAAAGTAGGCACATAAAATTCCGCGAACGACCGCGCTGTACAACCAAGTGTGCTTTGAAAATGAACTGAACAGTAGCCACATAGACCGCGAAGGTCAGGTTGCGTAACATCCAAATCATAACTAATATGTTTCCGTTGAGATTATACATGCGGGTGTGACGTCATCGTTTAAATATAAATTACTTCTAATCTATCTGCACCAACTGAACTGAAGAGGGTGCGACCTGAGAGCTGTCTGCTCTTGTCCCGAACACGACGAGCAGCATCCAGTCCGGTTCAGTGCTACGGTCGCACACTTGCGGATATTCATTGGTCTTGATTTTCACCCTTCTGCGTATGCGCCTGCTACAGTGATTATGATTATGTTTTTATAACCTGTGTCATCTGTTTATAATGATGGCTTAGCCGCAACAGTAAGTACCTGCACTTAAAATATATATTTTAAAGGCATTCCTCCACAGATAATTTAGGGAGAAGGGTCACGTCGTACACTTATATAATATATTGTACGTAGTTTAAAACAACTTGTGCATATAAAATAATATATGACAAGTAAAGAAAATGATAATATGTGAATACCGTGTAGCTACCGATACCCTTCCTTGCCTTGCTTATCCAAATTTGATTGTACATGATTTTCGCATGCCATTATTTTATGAATGTATGATTTGAATTGAATTGAGTTATAATAAGCTCATCAATTCTGTGATTTGTTTGTTTTTGTGCAAGCTACGTCTGGGCAAATTAGATGTATTGCTAATTGCTAACAATGTGAATACGGGCTCCTCAACGTTCAACGTCTCGTTTCGTGTTGCTTAGACACGTGCCAGTTCTACTTGAGACTGGTCAGTTATTCTGAAACTGCGATGGAAAAATGAATGTTGCAGCACGTCACGTTGTATGTCCGTCCCCGGTGTCTGGCACGGCACGCCTCACGACGCGGACACGTCCAGCGAGATCTTGTCTTACACATAAAAGTTACATTCGGTATTATCGGTCAGTTAGCGCCTCGTTAAGTTATTTATCTATTTATAGATATGCATCGACTTGTATGACTAACAATGGTATGCCCTATAGGTTCCTTTCGAAACAAAATTGTTTTGTTCATAAAAATAGCCTTTAGTACCTACTCAGAGATTGTGAAGAATTTCTGGAATCGGTCCAGTATTTTTGTGATTAAACAATACATACAAACAAATGACTTTATAATCTCATAGAGCTCGTCGCACGTGTGGCACGGTACCCTTTTTTTCGGATGGGTAATCATCAAATGACCCCTCCCGCCGTAGTGTCAGATCTTACTGACTAAAACCCACCCATGTTCCTTCCTCAGCCCTTTGTATTCCGGGGGTGCGGTATCTGTTTCGAGCGTCCCGCAGCCCCGGCAGGGTGCACGCGGTGTGCGGCCGGCGGACGGGCAGGTGTTGCGAGAGGCGAGAGCGAGGCGCGCACTCCAGTTAAATAACAAATAGTAATTTGAAGCAGTCCGCCGCACAGTGGGCTGGGATTACAAAGTTGGGTCTTAAGAGATCAAATGTATTTTTTTGGTATCTAGGCATAAATTTAAAACGTTTTTATTCTTTGACTTTTTTCAATTTAACGAGTACTTTCGGAGATATAGCCATATCAAATTTGTATGAAGAGTCATGTTATTTTAGTTAAGCAATTTATTTCAATTAAATTGAAATTGAAAATAATGTATACTAAACGGCCTGAAAACCTCAATACCTACTTAGTTCTTTAAAAAAAAACAATGTTCGACATTTTCCACCACCATAGGTAGGTATGACGTAATTTGTTTTGAGACTTATTTCCGGGAATCAAGGGATAAGAGTGCGCGAGCGCAACAACAAGTTATGACGTGTCGTAACGTGATTGGTGCAACGATAGGGTACCTACGGAATGTTCGGTTGCATTCGCACGTACTTTTAAAACATCAATTTTATGTGATACTTCTCAGAGATGCGACATTTGTAAAGCCACTCCAACAGAGATGAATAATTTGCCCTTAATTGCATCAAAACCAACTGATCCAGATCTCTGTAAATACGGATTGTCATCATTGCATACCTGGATACGAATGATGGAATGCATTCTGCATATAGCCTACAGATTAACGATACAGACATGGACAGTAAAGGGAGACAACAAGTGCATCATGGAAAGAAGAAAGGAAGACATACAAGACGCTTTTAAAAATAGAATGAGACTTCTGATTGATGTTGTTAAACATGGGCACGGCTCCACGAATGACGGAAATACTGCTAGAAGATTTTTTGCAAATCCAAACATGACTGCTGAGATAACTGGTGTTAGTGAAGAATTAATAAGGCGATTTGCAATCATTTTAGAGGCAACTTCATCAGGTTACCACATTGACACAGCGAAATCTCACGAATATGCTCAAGTGACCATGCAACTGTATTTGGAATTATATAGCTGGTATTATATGCTTCAAGTGTTCATAAAGTCCTTATGCATGGTGCAGCTATTATTGAAAGTTTAGGTCTAATACCAATTGGACAGCTATCTGAAGAAGCTGCTGAAGCTAGAAATAAAGACTTTCGTAGGTACCGCCAACACCATTCCAGGAAATGCAGTAGAAAAACTACAAACGAAGACATTTTAAATAATTTATTGACCAGCTCTGATCCACTCATCTCAGCGAAACGTCACAAACTTCGCAGAAAACATAAAACTTTGTCAGTAGAAGCACAAAGTTTATTAGTAATTGAACAAGCGGAAACATTTGATGATGACGAATACGAACATTTTGCATTCGTTAATGTGGATACCCTTGACAGTGATTAAATTAAAACAGTGCAGTGACCAGTGGTGATTATGATTTTTACTTATTTATTTTATTAGTCCTTAGTGGATTAGGCCTAAGGGGAGACTACTACATACAAAAAAAAACGGTGGTGTGGAATAGAGAACAAAATTTGAAATTTTGCGATTTGGTCGCAAATCGCAGAAAATCGCAACCCGAGAATAGGCGCTAAAATAGGACAAATATACATACTATACATACGTAGAGTCAATTCTTTGAGAAAATTTGAGAATTTCGAGATTTTCACATTTTTTTCTTTTGCTTCATACAAAAATTACTTTGGATATTTATAACTCCGAAAATACTAAGTTATCTGAACAACCCTCATAGAAATAATTACTTATAATCGATAGATAAATCCAACACAATATTTAAAATTTCAGAAAAATAAACTTTTTTTTTTTAAATGCTAAGTCCTTTACCGGCCCGTTTCAGCCCACTGTGCGCCGCCGTCGTGCCGTCGCCGCGCCGGTGCCTACTACACACTACATACCTATTCGCGTCGGCTCTGCCCTACACCTGACACACACACATACACGTCTATGATGAATACCTAGCGTTTACATTAAAGCGACATGAAATTGATTGATGGATTGAGTGAGGCACGTAATTATTTGAATCATCAAGTCATAATTTTTAAAGTGTTTGTGTTGAACAGCAAAAAAGCTCTTTGTATCTTCTATATGTATAGGTAAGGTAGGTATTATATTTTAATTACCTGTGTGTATCGAAAATATTGCTCACCACAGAGTGCCACATCATCAACACCATGCCATGACATCATGCCTTGTTGCTTGTGAAGAATAAATACTGTATGATGGGTATAAGACACCTATATTAGCCTTGCAACAGCGATATTCAGTTTGCGGTTATGGGGCGCGTTCCGCTACTTTTGCCCTATTTTGCCCAATAAATAGTACCTACCTACATAGATAGATATATTTACAGCGCGCGACATGTTTGCCTCGGAGTAGGTATGTTTATATAGGCGATGGCTAAGTTATTCTATCTATTGAACAAATTATAGTAGGTAGTTAATCGACTTTTGTTTTACATTAGATCTCACAACTTTTTTTGGTAGAAGAACTGCCCTGCGAGGCCCGGCATTTGATACTCATGCTAATTGTTTTTATGGGTCAGAGTAAGGCTACTATTAATACTTATTTTATGAATTTTCTTTTGTATACATCTGTCATTGTTGGTTGTTTTTCTATTATATTCTAATGCTTATGCCGGTTTCTGAGGTTCTTTTGTCGGTGGTTATCTATTGAACTACGGCGGTATCAGTGCATTTTTCGGCGATTATGAAGTGATAAACCGCCGCAAATTACCTCACAAGCCGGGCATTAGAGTAACCTTGAGGCCCAAGTTCACCGACATCATTACGCTCCGATTAACTGAAAACAGCTGTTTACCATAAGATCAAACTTCTAACTTTCGATGGGTAACGTATTATTTGAGATTTTTATTCCTGAAACGGTCGATTACCAAACCAGGGTTGAAGAAGTGGGTAACACGAAAATTCCCGCTTCCTGGTAAAAAACCTTTTCGTTTAACGGGCCGATTACGAAACCATCAGTCGGTGAACTTGGCCCTTGTTGAAGTGTCACTCATAGTGGAGGTAAGAGGTAGAGGTGTCCCACTAACAACTGCAGTGTACTCTGGGCACCGCGGGCGCTACAAACTCCTCGGCACCACAATATTGATTAGTACCGTCCGTTCCGAATGATTCTGGACCATGTACTCCGGTATGATCCCGAAGTAAATGGAGTGTTCGAAATTTAATAATTGTTTATAACAACCTTTCGAAGTTCCGTACATCGGGATGATGAACATTCTAAATAAAGTAATTCGTCATCGTGTACTTTCTAACTTTATGAATACAGTACATCGATATTGTGAACTTCGAAGTGCAGTAGTACAGTCGATCCACTGCAGTGTTGCGAGACGCACACGCCAGTGGAGTGGAATACTACTAGGAGTTCCCTGCGGAGCCCGCCGCGTCCCGACGGAACTACAACGGCTGTCCACAGCCACGCCACAGCAAGCGTCAACGTCACATTGCCCAGTTTTATTTTTTACACACAGACGTCATGCACGGCTCATAGCGGTCGTATCGTGATGAATAGCCTATAACCTCTCTCAACACCTGGTCTATCAAATGCAATATCCAGCTGGTAGGTTGATTAGAGCGTTCAAACAATTAAACAAAATCTTAACCTGTTATGTATAGGGTATCAGTATCGGTATCGAGATGTTATGACATGGGCCACGTTCGCCCCGGAATGGACAAGTGGCGCGGACAAGCGAGCAACTTGCGACTACAGTGGCTCTGAGCATGAATGGAAGGCCACACACGGTGGGTACACTGTGTTCAACACGACATGGCTGGCAAGAGAGTGAATGATTCGATGATTGTTGATAGAGATGCACAGACCCCAATTAGGCTGGAATGAGGGCCGACGGATAATGATGATATAATGCTATGATCTAAAAGATATAACTAACAAAATTTCATACAAGAGTTAGTAAAAATACGTAGTATTCCTTAATTTACACACATAGCGTTAGCCTTAAGGGGACACTCGGACTGGGTGTGCCGCTGATGTGCTAGGAAGGCGGCCGGGAGAGCCGGGCGCGGAGCACACGCGGGCGGCACGTGAGGCGCGAGGTCGCGTCGCGGCGGCTCGCCTATCTTATCCGCAGTCGATTGCGAGTCGATAATTTTCGCGTAAACAACAATATCTATCTGTATCACTTAGGACAATCTGGGCACCTTCCACACGCAGATAACGCCTACCTGAGCAATACGGACGCGTCCCTGAATTAAGTGTGTCGGTACGTTTCCGCGCTCCGGACTACCGCATGCTTATCGCGCTCACGACGCAGTAAGCGCGACTGTCATTAACACTACTTTTACGGATTGTATAGTATCAAGCGCTAACCTTTAATTTTATTATTCGATAACAACAATCTGATAAGGAAGTACTGGCGCGGCCTAGTTTCAGCGGCACGGGCGCGCACCCTTCTGCTCACCGGCGCTCCCGGCGGGCGCGTGCGGGCGCGTGCGGGCGCTTGCGGGCGCGTGCGGGCGGTCTCTATTGGCGAGATACATCTCATATGTTTGCTTTCAACAAAAATACACATAACACATAGCGGCGGGCGACGCGGCCTCGCGCCTGACTGCTAAGTGACAGCGGCGCGCGCTCGTCCGCGCCTGCCCGCGCCTTCCCGCGCTCGTCCGCGCCTGCCCGCGCCGGCCCGTGCGGGTGCGCTAATCTAAATAATGCGAAAGTTTGTGACGATGTTTGTTTGTACCTATGGGTATAAATATTTGCTAGTCTTTCACGCAAAAACTGAGGTAAGTAAGTACACACATAGTTATAACCCGTATTAACACATAAAATACTTTTACCCGGGTCAGCAGCAGTCAGTAGTTCCCTTAGGATGCGGGCGGAACCGCGGGCAACAGGCTAGTTCGTAATATTTATTTTCCTACCTACCAATTTGCTAAGTACCTCTCAATTCAATTTGAAAGATTAACTTTGGACCGAACAAGTTGTAGCGCGAGCTCAATGAAACAACGAAGTGCGTGTGCCGCGCGAGCAGCGCCGCGCGCATGCGCGAGCAACGTTACGTACGCATGCTATGTCCGACCTGGAGCGCACTGCACTGCGAGCTCCAGCTCGTGGGAGAGTTTGCTAGTTTCAAGTCTAGATCCGATAAACACCCGTGTGCAGGTACATAGCGCGAGAGGCCGTGCGCCTGCGCAGACCCCGGCATTCGCAAAACGTTCATCACATTTTAATGCGTATATAATAATACCATCAATTGGGGAGATAATAATAGATAATGTGATTAATTTGGAAGTAGAGGACGTGCAGAGCGAGCGGATTATCGGTAAGTACCTACCTACTGTACAAAACACGCAAGTAATAAATCGATTGCAGATTACAGAAAAAGTGACCTTTAAGATTAAGTTCGATAACTTGTTGCAGCAGAGACAAGTCGACACCAATAATAATAAGATAGCCGTAGCCATGGCCTCGCGGCGACGGCTCTCATTGATACGTTAAGTGTGGCGTCGCTCAGCATTGACCGCTCATTAGCCTTAAGGCGGCGATATACGACTTTGCCCCTTTTAAAGCTAATGATTACGCTTTAACGACTTGCTTTCATGATTTGAAAAGTATATATACTAAACTAGAGCATATGCTTGATAATTTTGTATAACGTTTTTTTTAATTATGTATTTATAACATTGTATAAAAAAATCATGAAGTTAGGTCTAACGCAGAAGAAAAACTGAGTTTTACATATAATTTATCAAGCGGATTTTAATGAAACCTGTACCATTTTATAGAAAAGTTAATTATCTGTCTTTTTGTATACGTATATTTTTTTTAAATCGTACATTTACGTCAATTTTTGTGCTTTTGTCAAAACGTTGAGTTGAAATTACGGAGGGGCTCCACCGGGCGACGGGGGCAGTACGTCTGTGACCACTGTCACGGGTAGACGCTGTCACTCAGAGCGAGCACATTACGATGTAAATAAATTATTATATTTGTGATAAGATGACTGGTGAATTATAATTATTACATTGAAAAGGCACTACATGCGGATAAAATATTTTTTTGATGTGAATAACGTGTTTTCAAACCAAATCATCCATAATCTGTCATAATCTAAAATGTGTGTATCTAAATTTGGCAGGACAAATATATTTTGTTATTGACTTACTAAATAATTAAATGTACTTTAGGATTTAAATATGTATTTCTTTTAATACATTGCGTATTCAAAACGAGAATATTGCATACCTCATTTAAATTTTACATGTAGGTCGGAGATAATCGTCAAAATTAAAATTCTTTCATGTTATGTTACAATATTTCCTAATAGTTTGGAATTTATAGAAATAGTAGCTATAAGTCAGGGCATGGGATGATATCTTAGAACAAAACTTAATGGTTTGTAAATAAAACGGATTATCCATGGGTAACACGGTGGCGCTATTCTAAATTATTACCAATGAAAATATTTTTCTAAACACGTGAATTTGGGTTCGAGTTTCTTTGCTACGAGACGAATTTGAAAAAAAATGCAGAATATGATAAAAGAATAAGCTTACGCTATTCAAAGAGTATTGTAAAATGTAAAATTGTAAAATGTATTGTATTGTCTGACTATTTGAGGTAGACGATTTTTCTATTTTGGATTGGTTACATTAGTTTTATTTTTAGGGTTCCGTAGTCCGACAAGGAACCCTTATAGTTTCGCAATGTCCGTCTGTCTCTCTGTTCGCGGCATAGCTCAGAGGCTCTTGGTACTAGAAAGCTGAAATTTAGTATAGATATGTGTATTGATTACGCCGAAAAAGTGGTAAAAATGAATAAAAAAAATAAAATAATTTAGTGGAGCTCCCGAACACGTGAAATGAGGATGAATATTTTTTTTTGTTGCGTAACCCTTCATGTAGGGTATCGTTAGATAGGTCTTTCAAAAAAAAAAAATAACTTTCGAAAACTATCACGGCAAAGTAGGCTTCACCGGTTACATAGTTATAGTTGACTAACTAAGACCTACTACGGAATCCTACTGCGTGTGGCCCGACACGCACTTGGCCGGTTATTTACTGGTAACATTGGGTAGTGATGCTTTACATAGCAACCATTTTCGAAGTTTAGTAAAAACGCCAAGTAAGCAGTCACATATGATATACATATTAATCTATTAGTCAAGGTATCTAATGTGGGATAATATTATATACACACAATCTAAAAGATAAGACGAAGCATAATGTTTTAGAAATGAAGGTCCTACTTCACTATGCCACTCTTATGTTTTATTTTCAACACCAAATAGTATCCGACAGAACGTCGATTTTTGGCTAGGCCTAAGCCGATTAATAGGCATTCGCTTAATTCTTTGGCTAAAGCCCTGATAAATAAAAAGGACTTGATCTTCTTAATTAATTTCTTAATAAATGTTTTTTCTTTCTTTCTTTCTTTCTTTCTTTAATTTTTGGTCCAGAAGTCAAAGACAGAAGAACTGAAAATGAAAAAAAAAAGATATATTCAAATAGTATATTTAAGGTTCCGAACCAAAATAGTAAAAAGTAACCCTTATGGGATGCGACTTTCTCTGTCTGTCTGTCACAGCTGATAATTACTTCAGGAATAACTAACCTTATCGATTTGGAATAATTGTTGAAATATATCGCAAATGGATAAAGTAGAAAAATACTACTTTCGAGGAAAAATGGAATTTAAAATTACAAAGTGTAGTTTCTACGTCATCATAATTATGAAAGGGCTTGATATAAAGGCTTGATGCATATTCTAATATTTTTTATGTTTTCTTCGACATCTTTTGGTATACGAATTAAATTTAAAAAAAACTCTCCGTAGTTTGTAAAACAAACATTCTCAAATAATTAGACTTCTGTACATTTTTCTCTTAAATGATTTTCTTAATATGGTATTTCGACCATTTTCCAATTCCAAGGTTATGTTTGAATTCCGATGAATTGTAATAAGAAAACTAAATGAAAATTGAGCTACTGCATGTCAATTTAATAATCTTTTTATAAAAAAATCTGTCAATTTTTGCGGTGAGTTTTTCTGATAAAATAATTATAAAAAACCTTGTATTAGTAATATAAGGTAAAAAGATAAAGATCAAAAATATTTAAATCGGTAATTATAAATGATTTCAAAGTCAAAAATCGATATTGCATCTTTTTAAAAGATTATCGAAATGCCATACAATGGTAGGATTTTTTTCCATTACTTTATTTCTTCAATAATGCATGAAACCGTGGAAAAGGGTCGTATAAATTTGGTGCTTGAAAATGTAACAGCTAATTCATTCAGACAAAGTCTATATCCGAATTTAGCACATTTATTTTTGCATTGATTTTTTGCTTTGCGGCACTTTCAAAATTAGGCCCAAAACGGGTGAATTTCCATTGTTCATGATAGGTAAAAATTTAAAAAATCCTGGTCATAATCGGAATCTTTACTATCCCACTTTTGGGTATGACATAGACATGCATTAGCATTAATTATCACGCTTTTTCAAGGTGGATTGGTGATTTCAGACCGTGTAGTCCAGGTTTCCTCACGATGTTTTCCTTCACCGTTAGTCAATGGTGTCTAAGTTATACTAAAAAAAGTGCATGTAAAACTTTGGAATAGTCAGATTCGTAATTTCTAGGTTTCGAAGTTCGAATCTGCATACTCATAAATGAGATGCAGGTGTCTTAGCAAAGAAGCCACAATGACTTTTTACTAATATGTTCGGTTTATCAACTTAATAATATAAATAAAACTACCTGCAGCTTATTTAAAATATTAACATCATTTGTAATACAGTCTCACTCACTTTTAGGTCTTTAAACGTAATAGATTATTTAATTTCGGTTCTGTTGGTGTCAAAACTTAGGCCAATTTTAAGCTAATGGTTTGGCCAAAGCTGATGCCAAAGGTTTGGTCGAACACTTTACAGATGGATCAGAAACGTCGGACTAATTAACTGGCTTCCAGGCTCTCCTTACAAAACTAATATGATTTTCCTATACAAGTGAAGATGAGCTGAAGTTATTTGAGAAGCAGCAGATGTCGTAAAATGCAAATATGAAAAAAACTTGCGTGCATTTCTGTTAGAAGAGCTCAAAATGGACACCAATATGGCCTAAAAATTAACTCCTATGGTGCGATTTTGTCTGTCTGTCTGTCCATCTTTCACAGCGGATTAATTCAAGAATGCTAGTAGTCAGAATTTTTTCTTGAAACTTGTAACAATTCAGATCGATAAATATGTTTTGCAGATTAAAGAAATTGAAAATATTATATATTATAATAAATATTATATTAATATTACTCAGACAGATGTTATTTGTATTTCTATTTTTATATCTTAGACATGCATATCAAAATACAATATGCGACTGTCCTTAGAATCTCTACATAATATTATGGTCACCCGTCAAAGTTCTTCAAAATATAAAATGACAAGCGTGCGGTGTGCATTGCGGGGTCGCGGGGGGGAAGCTCAAGCTCCGCCCATTTGCTCAAGGTCATTGGCGGTAGTCGTCGTCTTAATAGACCAGTGCTTTTAACTTTTGAAAACAAAAAAAATAATAGTAGGATGAAACCCATTGGAAAAGGAGGAGAATACAATAAAAATGATAGGAAAAATAAATTACGGGCGATCTGAGGTCGGGAAGTGGGGGGGAGGGGGGGTTAAAGTTAAAAAAACGGTTTATCTCAATTTCCGGCAAAACTACAAGTCCTATGAAAAAAAGTTAAATGGCAAAGTTGTAGGTAATAAAAAGATCTACAACTTTTAGATTGACACTTTTTTCACATAACCTCAAAATGTATGTGAAAAATTCAAAAAACCAAGCTTTTGGTTTTTTATTTTTATATTTTACAATAATTAATTTTTTATCACGAAATTTGGTGAAAACTTACCTTTTTATGTCCCAAACACACTGTAATTTATTTGATTTATAATTATTATTTTTTCACCCTTATTTTGACTTAATATCGAAAAAACACCCTAATTTTCAATCGAAAATTCTCGTGTCAAAATATCACTTTTTTTTTAAAAGTCGGTAGTCTTTTTGTTCTTTGAAATCTCTACTTTCAGATGGTATAAAAAAATATTTACATTGCTATGGTAAATGTTCTCAGAAAATATAAAGAAACGCTACGAAATAACAGTTAGCAAGGCCAAGATCCTTCTAGCAACTCCCCACTTCTCTATGAAATACCTTTTGATCAGCTAAAAGGTATTTCATAGAGAGGTCCGAGGTTCTGTAGGTCACTCAGATACATAAGTTATCTTAAAATAGCAATAAATAAGCATCTACGCAAAAAAATTAAGCCGGTCTAGGCCTTACTACCTGTTATTTTGTAGCGTTTCTTTATATTTTCTGAGAACATTTACCATAGCAATGTAAATATTTTTTTATACCATCTGAAAGTAGAGATTTCAAAGAACAAAAAGACTACCGACTTTTAAAAAAAAAGTGATATTTTGACACGAGAATTTTCGATTGAAAATTAGGGTTTTTTTTCGATATTAAGTCAAAATAAGGGTGAAAAAATAATCATTTTAAATCAAATAAATTACAGTGTGTTTGGGACATAAAAAGGTAAGTTTTCACCAAATTTCGTGATAAAAAATTAATTATTGTAAAAGATAAAAATAAAAAACCAAAAACTTGGTTTTTTGAATTTTTCACATAAATTTTGAGGTTATGTGAAAAAGTGTCAATCCAAAAGTTGTAGATCTTTTTATTACCTACAACTTTGCCATTTAACTTTTTTTCATAGGACTTGTAGTTTTGTCGGAAATTTAGATAAACCGTTTTTTTAACTTTAACCCCCCCCTCCCCCCACTTCCCGACCTCAGATCGCCCGTAATTTATTTTTCCTATCATTTTTATTGTATTCTCCTCCTTTTCCAATGGGTTTCATCCTACTATTATTTAATTCACTTTTTACCGTTTTTAGAGGCTAAAAGCACTGGCCTATAAGGGGGCTCCGAGCTGCAGCTAGTTCACGGGCCTCGATGTCGACCACCCTAGCTCGTAGCAGTGTAGCTCGCTCGTAGCGGGAGCGGCGCTACGTCATGCTACGGACGTCCCGGGCACGCGTAGGCCGTAGCGTCCGGGCCCACGGCCGCGCGACCGGCACATGGAGCGCGTCGGCGACTAGCTGTGGCGAGCGAGGGCGTGACCTCGCACTGCATTTTGTCTTTGCTTCTGTGGCGTTTCCGTACATTGCTTTTTTTTTGTGCTGGCAGCTGGCACAAACAACAAACTATTTTTAATGTTCATATTTTAAAATTAACTATGGAATAAGCAATGTTTCGACATAACGAATATGTTGCAGTAGGTAGGTACCTTACCTACGTCGTTACTGAGACGCCCGGGGCGAGGGGCGGGGGGCGGGAGGCGGGAGGCGGGGGGGAAAAGAGCCTCCTATTACAAGTTTATTGTGATTTCGATTGCTATGATTGAACAATAAACAGCGTTTAACTCATTGACACCATTATTATTTTGAGCGCAGTTATGAATGAAGCCGCCATTTGAGTAGAAATTCCCGCGAAAGACGAGTTACTAAATATTTAGTAAGGATATGGAAGTAGACATACTGATTTTATTATGGACTTATATATGGTACCTACACGTAATAAATTAAATGTTCAAACATAGTGTAAACAATAAACCCCGACTACGAGAATAGTAGACAGATTGTTGCACGAGGGGCTTTGGTCAGTCACGAAAGTCGATCTGAAGCACGAAACAAGAAAATATTCCTGGAGTACCTACATTTGTATAAGCTAGCTAGGCTTGCACCGCGCACCGAGCACCGCGCACTCCGTGTCTGCCACGAGGGTCTGTGTGCACGCGGGACAGGCAGGGCACAGACGTGGACACTTTTGTGTCTTGTGTCTGATACAAGCTACCGATTTATATTTATTTATTTATTTATTTTTTACATTTTAGAGTTAAATATTTCATAATAATAATTAAATGCTTGAGTATTTACTTGTTATAGGTATAAAGGTGTGTGCTAGCCAACATGTGACAAAATTATTTAAAATGTATGTTTAATTATGTTAAATATGAAAATTACCCATTTTTTTTATTAATATTGTATAAATTAAGGTTCTTCAAACCTTACAGACAGATATGTGTTGCTGGGGAGTTTGTTGCGCCACTTCTTCTTCCCAGCAAAAACACATAGGAAGTGGTGAAGGGCGGGCGTTTTGGGGGCTGTCTCTTGTAAATTGACGTTCAAAAAGTGCTGATTTTCAGCCTAATTTGAATAAATGACTTTTGAATTTTGAATTTGAATTTTGATGAATATTTGATTTCTTTAGAACCAGTGTGAAAAATTAAATGAAAAAAGTTGAAAATCTATATTGCTTTTAAGGAAAAAGTTAAAATTTCAAAGTAAAATTACGAGGTCATGAGGGGTATCGTATGAGAGGACTTGTAATTTTTATTTTTGTCTTTTAAATTTCGAATTTTGGGAAGGAAAGATCTTAAGTTCCTAATTAGGATTGATAGACATTAACCTAAATAATACGGGAAACATTAAACTTTGATTCTGAATTTTTAAGTTCTTAACTAACCAGCAATTTTCCTCTATAAACAAATTTAATTATGCGGTCGGAAAAACACAAGATAATTGCGACTTTATTGCGTGTAATATCCCTTCTAAAGACCGGAACTCTCGGTGCGCGAGTCCGACTCGCACTTGGCCGGTTATTTACCGTGTTTTGGTTTTATTGGTATTAATGTGCAAGTGAAGCTCTTTTTTTGATACCAACACGACCGCGTAGCTGAGGGAAAACGTAGGGAGGGAGTCCTCTCACCTCACCTCCCAGCAACTCCAACAGTGCACGGAGCGCACTGTCGGAGCTGCTGTGACGTCACATCGCCAGCGGACGATCAACACGCTTCTAACGATACCTCATTTATCAAGTTGTAACTACAGTCGTAGTCGGGTACAAATTAAAACTGACAAAAAGTCAAGTCATTTGGAAGTCGGTTATTTTTTTCGTAAATACTTCTTTATGAATAAAGTAAAAAAAGTGAGTTTTTATTTCTAACTAGCTGTTTCCCGCGGTTTCACCCGCATCCCGAGGTAACTACTTAGCGCACCCGTGTAAATGTTATATGTCGTTAAATTTATATGTTATATGTCGGCCTATGTTGTTCCTCAGGGTCTATTCTATCTCTGTACCAAATTTCATTTATATCGGTCCAGTAGTTTTGGCGTGAAAGCGTAACAGACAGACAGACAGACAGACAGAGTTACTTTCGCATTTATAATATTAGTAAGGATAAGTATAATATTAGATAAGCGAAATGTGTGGTGGCAGGCGAGCTGCCCGTTGCCACCTGCCACTGCGGAGACTGTCGCCGCGGTCGGGCCCAGCTACCCAGCTGCCCAGATGCCCAGCTGCCCAGATGCCCAGCTGTGCAGCTGCCCAGCCGCACAGCTCAGACCGTGCCACAGCGCCAAGTGCCCTGCAGCAGCAGGCGTTGCGCAAGCGCAGTGCAACATTGAGTGTCGTACAGAGTACCTATATGCGAGTGAAGTCATCTTATTGGATTTTTCTTAGTTGTGCGTTTCGATGTTATAATATTGAAGAACGCCTCCCTACTGACACGATTGTATTCGCCGCGCAGCACTCGCGCTGGTATTGCAGACACTCGCTTAGCGTTACAAGGTACAGCGACAGCCTGGGGGAGCAGGCGGGCAGGCCGCGGCCGCCACCGGAGCGGAACTAACCCTGCGCCCGATCACTCACCGGCACGCCGCGCTACTCGCGCACGTGCCGCCCGCGCGCCGCTATGAGCAGGCATGTCCGCGGGGCACAGCTACTATAACTAAAATATTATATAATTGTATAATATAATTCTATTTTTAGATCTAGAAAATTTTGCTGAACAAATACATACAATTATATCCTCGTCAAGTAATTGCTTTATACTAAGTTTTACTAGTTAGGTAGCAACTCACAGTCGCAAATTAGCAGTCGCGGTCAGAATCCTTTAAACGTAGAGAAAGTCGTTAGCAAATTACCAATGGTCGCACAAATAAACGAAAAAATAAAAATTATAGCGGCAACCGAAACACATCATCTGTGCAAAGTGCAACTGTCTAACTATGACGGCTCATGAGGTTAGTCTGGTGACATACGGACAGATTATGAAAGACGGCAAGACGGATGGACAGTGGAGTCTTAGTAATAGGGACCCGTTGTTTTACCCTTTGGGTTCGGAACCCTATAAAACGAGATATTGCTAGGCGAAGCCAACAGCTCATTTTGTCAGTTGAATGGAATATCAATATTGATTCCTGGAATCATGATAATTTTGAGTGTTTCAATTGCATCACATTTACGAAGTCACTACTAGTGGTCTGATAATATAGAGCGTACTTAGCAGGTACTATCTATAGGTAACAGGTGCTATACGAAGCAAAGAAACCTTAAGATGTTTTCACTAATTTTGGTACCTCCCTACCTTATATCTGTTTGTATCCCATTGTAAAACCCCCGGTAGGTATTCAAAGTTTAGACACAAAAATTAGTTTGTTTTTTTTTGGCACTGAATATATAATGTTTCATTATTGTAAAGTATTAGTCCATCTTCAGAGTCCTTAGGTACATTAGCGAGAGCATTACAAGTCGCTTGTACGCAATAACATTCGCTGTCTATAAGTGTACAACACAACAACACAATGATATCTGATACTCCCGCGCTGCCGAGCGGAGCCCTACGAGCTGGAGGCAGCGCCCGCACCAGCCGCCTAGAGACACCCTCTCGAAGAGCGATCTATTGGTCCACAAGCGTTTTAGAAGAAAGCAAAAATATTTTCCTCTTCTCAGTGTTTTATAGGTCTTTCGTAATGTTTTTGGAAAAAAATAGTGTTTGTTTGTTTTCTCATACATGCTGGTACATAGTTGGTTATATTCACAATCAAGAAGCAAAATGTTGTGCTTATATATGCACGTGTGCGGCGTGTGCATATGTCTGGCACGCTAGTAGTCTCACTCATTGTGTAGTAGTCTTAGTACTTTTGGTTCACGAACTCTGCTAATCTGGAGTAGCATTACCATTTAAAGAGGAAAAATCATAAAATCAGGCAACACCGTATTTACCTTAAGACACCGACTTTTTAGGGTTCCGTAGTCAACAAGGACCCCATGTTATCGTTTCACCATCATAGTTTGGCCATGTCCGTATGTCTTTCTGTCTGTCTATTGCTAGCTAAATTTAGTATAGATATGTATATTGCACACGCCGACAAAGTGGTAAAATAAAATTATGAAAGAAAAAAATTTGGGTAGCTCCCGTAAAGTGGGGATGAATATTTTTTTCTCGCGTGTGGGATATCGTTGGACAGGTCTTTCAAAAATAAATATATTTACATCCACCGCGTCTTCCTCTCTCCTACTATGTGCTGTGCCCATCAGGGTCCATAATTGTTACTATTTTCATATTAGCACCTTATCTGTACATTATGGAACGCAATAAAGAATATGAATTGAATGAAAATATTACGGGTGTGTCAATACATTCTTCGGCTAAGTGAGCCATTTGCGAAATATCTAGCTTTTAAGTGCAAATTTTTGTTCGATACGAGCATCACCCTCTCCAACTTTCTTTGAAGTGGGTTATTCGTAAAAAGATTATTTTTGCATGTTTTTTCGGGGTTTCATTATTATTTTTATTTAATTTTTATTTTACGCTTCTAAAATTTAATTACTGGTGAGTTTACCAATAACAAAACCATCGAGTTGATCCCCACATGCACGCAACCAATCGGCCCATCCAGTACTATTGCTTAGTTATTATAAGAAAATCTCTCGCAGTTTCGTGTTAAACAGCTCATAACTTTGGAACGAGTAGACGAATTTTCGTTAATTAAAGCTAAGAACCATTTCGATTACACTAACTTTCAATTAAAAACCGCATTTAAATCGGTTCATCCGTTTGGGAGTTACGATGCCACAGACATACACACGTTTAATTCAGTAATCTGGGGGTAAAAATAAATATAGCAATAATGACCATAGTATAATGACAAACACTAAAAATGTTAACTTATTTGCAGCACTGAGGTCCATCGCAAGTTTGCTTCCAGCCAAGTTACGTGCGCGACTGTATTTAAACTTATTTTATTTGCTAAAGATATCAAAAATATTAAAAAAATGAACTCGACCGTTTGCGGTAATGTTGCAGGCCGGCAGGTACCAGCCTAAATCGCTCAGAAGTCCGAGTCTCACTACAGGTACCTAGTATTATGTATGTTTTGCCATTGAAAGTAACTCTGTCTGTCTGTCTGTCTGTGTGCAGCGAATATTTTTTTGCTTTTCAAGAGTTCTGGAAGTCGATCGTAGGTGCCTGCTTGTATAAAAAAGTCCATCAATTTGTAGCATGTAGCTGGGGCCCAAACGTGTTCACCCTCGCGGCCGGGCCGGGCGGGCCGCAGCGCTCGCCGGCGGCCCACTCTGTTCCTACTAGTTCCATTTGTCCTTTAAACTTCCTTAATACTCTAACTGCGTGTTATCACTATAAATTTCAGGTTCCTAGACCTACACACCACTTTTTTATGTTGCAATAAGCGTACATGACCAAATCATCTAAGTAGGTAGGTAGGTACTTGGAGTATTATGCGCAAATAGACATAAACCGTACTTTTAATATAATAATTTAGAAAACGGCTGAACCGCTGTCGATAATGTATATGGGAGCACACGGGAAGCACCAGCTTTCAAGTAAAAAAAAGAATCATCAAAATCGGTTCACCCAGTCGAAAGTTCTGAGGTAACAAATATAAGGAAACCGGCCAAGTGCGTGTCGGGCCACGCGCGGTAGGGCTCCGTTGTAGGTCTTTGTTCAGCCTACTTAGCCGTGATAGTTTTCCTTGTAAGTTCAGTACATTACGAAAAATATCGTCTGTGATTTTTTTCATATTTCTAGGGACAAACATTCAAAAGTTAGAGGGGATGCTCGTATTGAACAAAAAAGTTCACTATTAAGCTAGATATTTAGCAAATGGCTCGCTTAACCGAAAAATGTTCTTCGCATACTTATAATATCTTTGAAAGACCTATTCAATGATACCTCACACGACGAGGTGCTTGAGAACAAAATATTCATCCCCACTTTACGTGTATGCCAGCTGCCCAAAAATTTTATTTTTCGTAATTTTAGTTTACCAATTTGTCGGCTTGATCAATATACACATCCATACCAAATTTTAGTTTTCTAGTACTAAGAACCTCTGAGCTATGCCGCGGATAGACAGACAGACAGACGGACATGGCGAAACTATAAGGGCTCCTTGTCGACTTCGGAACCCTAAAAAATACACTCGAATTGAGAACCTCCTCCTTTTTTGAAGTCGATTTAAAATACATAGATAGGACCTACCTACAGCGCCCTTTTTCGGAAGACGATTAAAAAATATATGCGTGGTCATTTATTTTATAAATACCCACACAGGAGGACTTGAGAGACTTTCCCGTTTTCACCACTAATACATCGTAATTTGCTTATTAGGTCTGCCTTGTTTTTGAAAGACTTAGTTTTATTATTTTATTCATTTCGCGTGGCGAAAATGTGATCAGATTGATTATACTCTAGAACAAATTGGTAATTGTAACGCACATAAAACGTAATATGTATTGGAGCGCGAGAGCCAGGCCCGGCCGCGGCGGACACTGCGCAGATAGCGCGCCGGCGACCGGTCGCGCGCCGTGTACTTGATATGCCAGGCCGGATACTTACTATGATAATACATGTTATAGCGGCAGACTGTAACATGCCAGATGTATCTACCTCTATCAAGCGCGCAACATGCCGCAAGTCGTGTTTATATGCGATGCAATATGCATTTCTGAATTAGGTAAGCAATCCATTAGCACAGGAGCAGCGCGCCTGGTGCTGGCCGGTAGGCCTGTACTCACCTGCGGGGCGAAGCCTAGGAACGACAGCTTCCTCTTGCCGGAGCTCATGTCGCGCGCGCAGTGGCGTCAGTCACGTGTGTTGCCGGCCGGGGCGGCTGGCGGCGCGTGCGCACGTTACTTCCAGGTGCCGGCGGCGGGCCGACTGTGCGCGCCGAGCGGGTGGGCGTCGCTCGGCGCTGCCGCTGGCGGGCGCGGCGGCGCGGCGCGGGGCGGGGGCGCCTGCAACACACGTCACGCGCGTCACGTGGCACGCCCAGCAGCCAGCGGCAGCAGCAGCGGGCGCCGGCTGTCGCTGACGCCGACTCAACTACTTGCAAGCCGGTTCCCGAATCGCGTCACGCGTCGCGTCGCTCCACACCCAGTTAAAAAAATCCAATAGACTTCCCTTGGTTTCCTGACAGCTTTGGTTTCGCATGTCACGCTTATACAGAAATTAGTGGCTATGGGAATTAGAGAGGCCCTCCACTCCAGTGGATATTGTCATACATATCTAACAGACAGCAGTGTGTTAATGTCACAAATATTAATGGCAATAAGGATATGATATCACACTCTTCCGAATTAATAAATACTAAAAGCGGCGTACCTCAGGGTGGTATATTGGGCCCTATTTTGTTTCTCGTTTGTGTCAATGATATAGGTAGTTGACGTGACTAATCATAAGTGCTTTCTGTTCGCTGATGATATTTTGATAATTGTTTCCACCGATAAAAAGTCTAAATCAATAATCGATCATGACGCAGAAATTAATAATACAATAGAAAATATTATTATATGGCTTAATAATAATAATTTATCAAGAAACCTTAATAAATCAGTATACGTACAATTTAATAAATCTTATAATAACAAATTTAATTTTACAATAAATATATTAAATCGAAACTTCAACAAGTAGCACAAACTAAGTTTCTGGGAACAATCATAGACGAATATCTAGACTGGAATGCTCAGATCGACTGTGTATGTAATAAAATTAATAAATTTGTGTACGCACTTAAACGTATTAAGACTGTAACCAATATGAAACCAGCTGTAATGTCCGATCGTGCTAATGTTCAGTTCTCGCTACGTTATGGATTGATTGTTTGCGGAAATAGTACCGACCATAACAGAGCATTTATCGCTCAAAAGAAATGTATTCGAGCCTAAAGGGAAAATAAAAACTAATATAATAAAAAAGCTATGGCTGTACGTATATTAACAAGTTACAGTATAAACTTAACATGCTAAATTGCAGACTACTATTTAAAATTCACTTGTGCAAATGGTTAAATGATAATATTTTTTATAGTATTAAGGAATACCTTGAGCATAAACTATGTTAATTATTTTGCATGCTTTAATTTTAAGCAAAACATGTATGTTCTCATAATGACACCATGAAACATCTTTGTATACCATATTTTACGTAAACAAATAAATAAAATCCGAACCAGAGACAATATATTTTATGAAAAAAATATAAAAAATTAAATTAATATTGAAAAAATATTTATTGTGTGGCCGTTTGCGACCACTTGCCACTAGACGAACGAGGCAGTCGCGACGACGATAGTGACGATGATAGTTCTCGAGATAGTAGTACATCTGAATCTGAAATAAAATGCTTTGTCCTGAATGACTGACGGATCAACGCACACAATTTCATTTCATGACCTCGAGGATATTTTTAATGCGTCATAATCATATAAGTAAAAGTTCATAATTATAAATGCTTATTTTTGTTAGATGTTTCGAGACATTATTTACTAGTCAGTAATTTTGCCCACAGTCCTTTGCTTTTTTACACTCTTTAGGTAGGATTATTAGACGGTTTTTTTTTACACCAATACAACATCTCAATCAGTTGATTCACTATCTATCAATATAAGTATCATTCGATTCTAAGAACTTTATTACAGCCTTATTTTAAGTTACATTGCCCGCACTGAAAGTAACTGTATCTGTCGCGCTTTCACGCCAAAACAGCTGAACCGATTTAAATGAAATTTGGTACACAGTCTAGAGCCTGAGAAAGGATATTACAGGCTTTTTTTATTACCCGGGTGCGCGAAGTAGTTCAACCGCGAAGTTAGTGAGCCACCTTCGTCGATAAATGGACTATCTAACACTGAAAGAATTATTTAAATCGGACCAGCGGTTCCTGAGATTAGCGTGTTTAAACAAAATGACAACATTTCCCTTCACTGCTCTGCTCCTATTGATTGTAGCGTGATGAAAAGTATAGGTACTATAACCATCTCAGGAGTATGACAAATAATTGTACCAAGTTTCGTTAAAATCCGTCGAGTAGTTTTAGTTTCTATAGAGTTTATACAGACAGACAGACAGACAGACAGACAGACAGACAGACAGACAAAAATTTTACTGATTGCATTTTTGGCATCAGTATCGATCCCTAATCACCCCCTGATAGTTATTTTGGAAATATATTTCATGTACAGAATTGACCTCTCTACAGATTTACTATAAGTATAGATAGATATTATATATACACACCTTAGTTTTAGATTCGCCTAGTCAGGCAAAAAACAATGAATCCACAACCGCCTCCTTTTTATGAAGTCGCTTAAAAATAGATTTAAGGTAATGATATTATAATGGTGTGTTCTGTAGCTGCTACTGTCCTCCGCAGTAAGCATGACTTGTGTTCTCGCACTACATGTGCTCATTCAAATCATGTGTGCTGCTATGTGCGGCTGGTCCCCTACTCCACATCCATTTGGACTCTATTGTTCTTTAACCGACTTCAAAGCAAGGAGTTTCTGTATTCGACCCGTATGCCACCATCATCCAAATAATTTTGGAAAGGCGCGCATGACTTTTTCTACCATACATTTGTATAAGCAATCATCTCATCTCTCATGCTGTTATTCATTTCTGTTCTTCCATTCTTACTGAACTTACTATACTTCAGAATATACTTCATGACTTTGACGTTTTAGAGTTTGATATAAACACTGTAATACTTGTCTTTAATACAGTATTCATTTCATAGATAGACCTAGCTCCAATATTGTTATGGAATTTATTGAGATTTTCGCTATCAAGCTGTTTCTTTGCGGCCTAGTGTACTTAGATGTTTTTAAATTCTATATAAACAGACACAACATAAATATTAATAATTATTATATCACGTTATGAGATAATATTTAAAAACCTTTTGATTTTATGCCTCTTTAGAGCTCAAGAACGTTTACCCAATGATATAGACGTTTACCTAATAAATTTCCACTGAGTCGGTAGTTAAGAATTCAAAAAAAACGAAAATTGCAGTAGCGTAGTAATGCCAGGCGGGTGGGAGGCATAGTTACCGGTGCGCTGTAGCCGGCGGCGGCGCGTCCGCCTGCGCGGTGCTGGGCGCAGCGGCTCGCCGCGCAGCAGCACCACACTCGCCGACTGCTTGCCGGCCACTTACTTGTCTCGTAAGCTGACTCCTGCACTTGTCACTGCGTGCGCAACCATTGTCTCACGGACTTATCGGAAGTCCGGCCAATATAATGGAGTACGTATTAAATAACTCAAATAAACAAGTATGTATTTTATTGACGCCTGTCACAATATGACAGTAGTATTTTTAATAGGCCATCCATAGATTAATGAAAGTCACCACGCGTCACGGCGCGGAGACTTTTATTGTATTGTATAGATAAGTTATTTAAAATGGCTATATTCCCCTATCTCAGTGATCCTGCTCAATTTGTGCGACGATGTGAGCCATATGTGGGTTTCTGGCTTCCCTTCTGTATTTAACTCGTTATACATATTTTCTTCTTGTTGTGGAGGTCAGATAGGCAGTCACTCCTTGTAAAACGCTGGTACTCAGCTGCATCCGGTTAGACTGGAAGCCGACCCTAACGTAGTTGGGAAAGGGCTAGGCAGATGATGATACATATCTTTTTTCTTAATAATCTAAGGACTCTCGAATTAATGTTTATTTAGAGAGTCCTTAGATTACATATTGCTAATGGATCTTTGTTTCGTACTTTTTTGAAATTAAGCTCTTTTCCAGTTTTTGTCATTCTGTCCTGGTACTTGGACGCGAAACCATCGCATCGCTGTATCGGTGGCGCGAGAAAGAGCGGACTCGGAGCCCGGTGCAGCAGCAGTTCGCGCTGCGCCGAGCGGAGCTTCGTCGGGTCTTCGTGGCGGAATGGCGGGACATCCTACCGGCCTCGCCAAAGTCAAGGTCATCCGGCCAGTGCTCGACGACTGACTCTGGAGGGGGCACGGCTCCCGATTGCGGGCAACGTAAAACGTGCTGTCGGGGTACGGTTGCTTCGGCAAGTATCTGTGTCGTATGGCATAATTATTAAAAAAAACTGTAGACTATGTAAAATGCCGCTTGTCAATGCGATAAAATATATAAAGCGACGTTCTGGCGTAAGGAGTCAGTTGTCAGGTCAGGTATTGCAAAGATTGCTCGTTTCGGTATGGCAAAATAGACTCGCAGAGAAGCCCGCAGAGCTTTATTAAAACTAGATTTTTTTGTAAAATACACTCGAGAGCAATGAATCCGGGTCACTTAAAGAATGTTAAAAATCTCGGAAACTAAAAATGATAGGTTAATGCAATAAATTGTATTTAATAGAGAATGTAATACTCCTTAAATGAAAGTAAAAAAAATATGAGTCACCATACATTTTATTAACACAAAATTACATAAAAAAAAAACTGCTGATCTCTCCTTAAAACAAAAATAGGAAACATGAAATTTTTGAACTTTATTACGATTTTCTTGAATTTTAATACTTCGTATTGCCTCCTCGTGCTTCCATTACTGCGTTTACGCGGTTTGGCATGCTGTACACCAAGTTCCTTATACGATTTTGGGGAATATTCTCCCATTCCTCTGTGAGAGCAATTTTGAGCTCACGAAGCGTGATTGGGGGAGGGTTTCGTTGTTTTACGCATCTGCCTAGCTCGTCCCAAGCATGCTCGATCGGGTTGATATCCGGGCTGCGCGCTGGCCACTCCATACGAGTAATGTTCATCTCTTGAAGGTAGTCATTCACAATCCTACCTGTATGAGGTCGGGCATTGTCATGCATAAATATAGCATCCTCACCTAAATTGACCATAAATGGACCAACGTGATCATTGAGGATTTCTTCCACATATCTTTCGCTAGTTAAAGAGCCGTTTTCTATGATCACCAGCTCTGCGCGACTTTCAGAAGAAATTCCGGCCCACACAAGTACAGACCGACCACCGTAGGCTACTTTTTCTTCGATGCATGCTTGCTTGAATCTTTCCCCTGGTCTTCGATACACTCTGTGTCTTCCATCGTGCTTGTAGAGCATAAATTTTGATTCGTCGGAGAACATAACTTTTGACCAATCTTCAATACTCCAATTTACGTGGCTCTGGGCATATCTTAGTCTTGAAATACGATGCCCACGCTCCAGTTTAGGGCCGTTTGCAGGTCTAAGGGGTTTTAAGTTAGATTCAGCAAGCCGACGTCTTACTGTCCATGCACTTGGGTTACTTCCTCCGAGGCGTCGAAACTGATTTGTGAGTTCAGTTCCTGTGAGAAAGCGATTTCGAAGCATGGTGTTCACCAAGTATCGGTCTTCTCGTGCTGTGGTACACCTGGTTCTGCCCGTTCCTGGTCTGCGTAGGTTAGAACCAGTTTCTTTGTAACGTCGGAGAACTCTTTGTACTGTTGACAGCGACACACCGACAGTCCTGGCTGTATCGCGCTGACTCCGGCCGGTTTCCAGCATTGTAAGTATTCTGGTGCATTCTTCAGGCGTAAGCGACATAATTTCAGCTTGAATAATGAATATAGAGCACTATCAACATGGTTTATGTACCCACATAAATGACAGATTACAAACAAAAGCAAAACCAAATGCTGTAATTTCGTAGTTCCATCTTCGAAAGTGGCCCTTTTTCAAATTTGATTTTTTTATGATATAACTTTACAATAACTAAGAAGTTTTAATACCTTCATTTAAGGAGTATTACATTGTCTATTAAATACAATTTATTGCATTAACCTAGCTTTTTTGGTTTCCGAGATTTTTAGGATTCTTTAAGTGACCCGGATTCATTGCTCTCGAGTGTATGTCGTGATAGATACACAGGTACACTGATTCATTCACTACAAATGTAACTCTGTAATCCTATATATTTATATGGGTAAGCTAAAAATATGCCAGCTTGGTTACTGAAAATTCAACTTCAATTCTATATTCTTATTATATATTATAATTCAACTTCTGAAAATTCAATCAATTCACAACGAAGTTAAGAGGGTCAAAAGTGGCCTGAACTGCTACGAGAAAAGGATGGTACGACCGTGCCGCTTTCTTGCTCGACTTCTCAGGGGCACTACCATAGTATAAAAAGGACTATATACTATGGCACTACCGTGCCCCCAGATAAGGTAAATTTTGTGAGTTTGTAAGGCCTTAGGAGGTAATCTCTGGATCTACCGAACCGATTTAGATAAAAATTCGTACGGAGATAGGGGGAACTTTTTTATCCGGGTGCGTGAAGTAGTTTGCTAGTGACGCGGGCGAAACCGCGGGAAACAGCTAGTGATAAATAATTCATTCATTAACAATAATAATTCATACATTCTGGCTAGCACACATTCTTAAACCTACCTGTACCTGAGAACTCAAGCATAGAATTAAGTAATTAAATCTAATATTTATATAGAAAATAAAACCTATATTAAGTGAAAAATAGGAAGTAAAGGGCGTACCCTCCTACATGTGTGAGGTAACAATAGATGTACAACGTGTGTTGAGTTTTATATTTTTATAATTCAAATAGGTAGGTAGTTGTCATTTCTTAAATTTCCAACCACCGCCCTTTCTTCCTATTCCTATCTCACCGCTCACTCAACGTCACCGCGACCACAGATCGACGACGCTGGTCATCTGCACTGTCCGCAAATTCAAGTGCGCGCGTGGTCACCGTCTCTAGTGTATCGGTCTGCAACTCTGTTTGTGGATTCGCGACGTGGAATCGTCTTATGAAATCGCTGGAAGGAAAGTAAGCTACAAATCACAGCTTATGAGGTGAGCTCCTATCCATATAACGTTATCCTTTCCAAATCAATTACCCGTCGATTTTTATAATTTCTTTATTCTTTTCCAAATGTGGACTGTTCCACTTACTTTAATAACCACGCCTGAGGTTTCTACCGCCATTTATTAACCGCGCAAACTAGAATGTGATGTGTGTATTAGGTGCCAACAACGTGAGCATGGTGAACTAGGACCACAGTATTTTTATCAAGCATTATTTAAAGAAAACTAGTAACAAGAAATAAACGTCACCTAGTTGGTAATCAACTGCAGATTCTAAATTATTGATATTTTGTATAATACTAGCTTTCCGCTAGACTCTAATCTAAAATTACTGAGTTTCATACAAACTCTGCACCCATTTTTCAGACCCTTAGGGGTAGAATTTCGGAAAATCCTTTCTTTTCGGATGCCTACGTTATACAAAGAACACATCCTCCAAGTTTCAGGTCTTTACGATCAGCGGTTTAGGCTTTGCATTTATCCGTCAGTTATTCAGAACAAAGCATTTTATATTTATAGATTACAATACAATGGCGTACCCGGGAGTAAGCACGCCAGGGTCTAGAATTCTCAAATAAATTTGCACAAAGTGCGAGCTGGTAACTAGAATTTTTTGGACCCTCACCTCTGAGCTAACTTGTTTTGCACGAATTTTTGTGCAAATTTATTTCAAAAATAATAATGTTATATTGATGTAACGTATCCTAGAAGACTATACAGGTTGTCAGTGTATCAGAAATGCATTTGCACAGCCTCCAACACCAATCGGATAGCAAGGTGTCAGGTTGTGCAAAACGGGATCGTGCAAAATGTTTACCTGGCCTGTGTAAAAAGGGTGGGTGGGCGGGGTTTTTTTTTGCCGAGCTCAGATGCTATAGAAAAGGGAGTGGTGTCAAAAGACGCAGCTCGACAACAGCTATCTAACGGTATGCCACACTATGGAAATTGCTTTAAAAGTTTTGAAAAAAGGGCAAAAAACCGTTTTTTGTATGAAAATCGTCTAAAAAAAGTATTTCTACACGAAATATACTGAATCCCGGCATCGCAAAAGGTTCCAGACAGCGATCCCGAAAGGTAAGAGGCATTTGAAAATAAATAAATTGACAGGATTTAAAAATAATTGCGAATTTGGTATTTCTACTGAAAAAATCGTACCAATTTTAACTTATAGCCGGTTCCACCAACATTTCTATCATTTAAAGCGTGTGTAAGTGAAATTATTTCGCGCCTAGACGTCCCAACCAATGGTGGGAATAATAATTATTTAAGACTATCTGAACATTATTATGCTGTTCATTTTTTTTAAATAGTTCACCTAAACCTAACCTAAACTAACGAAAGTGAACCTAACCACAGCGAACCTAACTTAAACATACCTAAGCTATTTTTTTTAATAGTCCACCTACCCGTTAAAAATCTAACGAAAGTGAACCTAACCACAGCGAACCTAACTAAAACACACGTAACCTATTTTTTTAATAGTCCACCTAACCGTTGAAAACCTAACGAAAGTGAACCTAACCACAGCGAACCTAACTAAAACAAAGGTAACCTATTTATTTAATAGTCCACCTAACCGTTAAAACCTAACGAAAGTGACCCTAACCACAGCGAACCTAATTAAAACAAAGGTAACCTATTTTTTTAATAGTCCACCTACCCGTTAAAAATCTTACGAAAGTGAACCTAACCACAGCGAACCTAACTAAAACAAAGGTAACCTATTTATTTAATAGTCCACCTAACCGTTAAAACCTAACGAAAGTGAACCTAACCACAGCGAACCTAATTAAAACAAAGGTAACCTATTTATTTAATAGTCCACCTAACCGTTGAAAACCTAACGAAAGTGAACCTAACCACAGTGAACCTAACTTAAACAAACCTAACCTATTTTTTTAAATAGTCTACCTACCCTTCGAAAACCTAACGAAAGTTAGCCTAACCACGGCAAATCTAACTAACATAAACTTAAATTTTTTTTTTAATATTCCACCTAACCGTTAAAACCTAACGAAAGTGTACCTAACCACAGCGAACCTAACTTAGACAAAGGTAACCTATTTTTTTTAATATTCCACCTAACCGTTGAAAACCTAACGAAACTGAACCTACATAAAACAAAGGTAACCTATTTTTTTAATAGCCCACCTACCATTTGAAAATCTAACGAAAGTGAACCTAACCACAGCGAACCTAACTTAAACAAACCTAACCTATTATTTTTAAATAGTCTACCTACCCTTCGAAAACCTAACGAAAGTGAGCCTAACCACAGCAAATCTAACTTACACAAACTTAACTTTTTTTTTAACATTCCACCTAACCGTTGAAAACCTAACGAAAGTGAACCTATCCATAGCGAACCTAACTAAAACAAAGGTAACCTATTTTTTTAATAGTCCACCTACCATTTGAAAACCTAACGAAAGTGAACCTAACCACAACGAACCTAACTAAAACAAAGGTAACCTATTTTTTTAATAGTCCACCTAGCATTTGAAAACCTAACGAAAGTGAACCTAACCACAACGAACCTAACTAAAACAAAGGTAACCTATTTTTTTAATAGTCCACCTAGCATTTGAAAATGTAACGAAAGTGAACCTAACTTAAACAAACCTAACCTATATATATATACATATTTTTTTTTTTTTAATAGTCCACCTACCCGTTGGAAACTTAACGAAAGTAAATTTAACCGCAATGATTTTTTTTTTTTTTTATTTGTTTCAGTGCCTACCCTTCCCTTTGAGAAAAAACAAAAAGGAGAATTTCCTATTCATTTGCAGCTAAGCAAAAAAAAAAATAAAAAAAAAATTGTTTTGCTCGAGCTAGGTTTGCTCAGGTTAGGTTTGCTCAGGTTAGGTTTGCTCAGGTTAGGTTTGCTCAGGTTAGGTTTTTTTTTTTTTTTTTTTTTTTGTGTGTTTGACACTGCACCTCTGACATAATCAGAGCCTGTGTTTGCCGTTTTGCCCTCAATTCTACGTATATTGTAGGTTTTTTATGTCTCTTTGGACATTATGTGGAGCCCATTTAAATATATGTACACCATGTGTCTTTATGAAATTTTTATACATAATTATGTTAATACTATATACTTATGTTATATTTATTATATACTTATACTTATTATACTATATATATATACTTATGTGTTATGTTAGCCTTCCTTTTTACAACTTCCGTCTGCAGGGGTCGTATAATTGAATATACTCTCCTGCAGCCATTCCTTTGTCTTTAGACCTTTCTCGTTTCTTTCCCTTTATTATAAATATCATTATTTTATTGTAATATATATTATGTTATATTTTATAATATGCTATGTTCTATACTACTGTATAAATATATTAATTGTATTATTACTATTACATTTTATTAAATATTATGTCATTATATCGTATGTGTTGTGTTACATATTTTTTTATTATTTTATGCTATATAGTTTTATAATTTTTGTGTATTAAGCTATACTATATTTATATATTTTATTTATTAACTATAATGTTTATGGTGTTGTGTCGTGCGTATATTTTGAGTTTGTTCCCATTTATGTAGTTTTATTTGCTGTCTCCCAAAAGGTTTTTACACATATACAGTAAAGCTCGCTCGCTTACTAAGCCCCTGTCGGGCCGTTCCCTCCCGGGGAACTCCCAGGGCTGAACCGGTCCACAGAGGTTAAGAGCCCCTGCAAGGTAAATGGGGGGTCATGCTCAGCATGGCTTCCGTTACACATTTGTTTGCTGCTCATTTCTTTATTCCTCTGTGGCAAGCACCAACCCCGCACACGAGGTCCCCCCGGGAAGAACGCCCCGGCAGGCGAGCCCTCTGTTATAGTTAGTTTTTTCATTTTCAGGAACTCCTCAACCTCGGCGGTTCTACGGGACGGCTCTACACGGCGGTTTCTCCTCCCCCCGGTGACGACGGCTCTCTTTATGCTGTCGAGCTCTTCGCTCCACCACGGCAAGGTAAGTTTCACTTTCTTCTCTAATTGACCAATTTTCGCACGAAAATTGCTCCAATTGGCTTCACATCTTAAACCGTGGTGGTCCAGACTGGTCTGCTCGACAACAATTGCCCATGGCTCCACCGGGTCTAGAAGGCCCGCCGCACAGGCCGCCCTCGATATTTGGTTGGGAGCTCCCAACAGTCTGTCTTCCTTTCTTCCAGGGATTGGGGACAGTCTTGCTGCATTTACCGCGGGGGGGCCCTTAACAATACGCAACGGTGGATCGCGCTATAGCATCCCACCGCTTGCGTACTGGGCACTCCTCGCTGAAGGCATTGTGGTCGGGGTTCATATATTTGGCCTTTGTGCAATTGCAGCATCTGGGGGGCTCTCCGGACTTGTGCGTGGGGCATTCAGCGCGCAGGTGATTGCCGCCGCAGTGCGAGCACTGGTCCTCCTCCCCGGTGCACTGCTTCCTGCCATGACCGAAGCCGAGGCATCGCGAACACTGCACTAGAGGGGACTGATCAAAGACTCTAACCCTTTGCAGGTCCACGTGCACTCGGCCGGCCCCGGTCAGTTGCTGCCACACCGGGGGGGACACCTGTAGCACGACGTGATTTTCGTGCGGATTGCGTGCCCGCCTCCGGTACTTTACGGCGACCTTCACCTGCTCCGCTTTCAGACTTCCCAGAAGGTGTGTGTTTTGGTTCAGGATAGACTTGATGATGTCGTCGTCCGTGTTGTAGGACATAACGTTCGCCAACATCACCAAGGGGTCCCTGTTCACCGCTTCCTCGATCTTTAACCTCGTCTGAGAGCCCCCCAGCCTCGCCTTCAACCGCTCCAGTTCTCCACGGCTGTGGCACCCTATGACGACCTTTTGGTCTTTTGCCTTCCGCAGTCTCTCCACGCGAATCCCTGATTCCTTGGCGTCGACCGCGATTCTAATTTTTTCGACCACCTGCCCGCTTGTGTCCATGACGTCCTCCGAACTCACTATAATGGAGTGCAGTGGCCGAGGCTGAGGATGCCGCTGAGCAGCCGCGACTCCTGCGTAAGTAAGCTCCTGCGGGTGGTGTGGGGAGGTATGAGGGGGGGCCGACGATGTGCAGGTTTTGATTTGCTCAGAGAGTGCGCGTGTAAAGAGCGCGCACTCTACCACCTGCTTTCGGTTTTCCCTCACCTCCTTCAGCACATCCTTTATGGTTACTACCTGGTCCCCGTTTGCATTTTCACCCATTTTCTCAGTGGAATTTTTCACAAGGGATACCAAGATCTCTATGATCTGATACATGTCGCCCAAGTTTTTGGTTACTGTGTCTTTTATTTCCCGTTTTAGGTTTCCCGATCTTTTCATGGCCTCGCCGGAGTCATTGTACGCTGCCTTGGCTCGTATTACGAGTTTGTCTAATCGGGTTATATCCGGCGAAGAAGAGCACAGCAACAGGGGGGATTGATCAGCCGTGACGCAAGCTTCAGGAATTTGCTTTACAGCTGTTTTATTTTTCTTTATATTTGCAGGTTTCTCCTGCGCCACCCCAGGACCAGCCGCGGCGACGCCGGCGCCGCCTTCGGCTCCGAGGGTACCGCAAACTGCGCCGGCCGCGCCGCGACCAGGTGAGATGGCGCAAGGTTGTGTTAAGGCTGCACCAGTGGCAGTGGGGGGAGGGGAGGCATCTTCCAACGAGAAGGCCCCCCCTCTATACAAGTCCCTAACCGGGAGAGAAGAAAATGCAGCAGCCTTTTCCTTTGTAGGCCCCGCCCTGTCGTTCTGCTCTCCCATCCCGGGACTTCCTCCAGGAGACCTTTGTTGTTGTTTTGCGAATCTAGCCGTTTTTGCTGGCGTTCTGAAGCCAAACATCTTAGAGTCTATTAAGGAGATACACTAACAAACTGTGTGGGACAAAGTAATTTGTAAATAATATAATAATATTAGGGGCTATAAATATAGTTTTTGGTGATATCCTAAGCTTAAGTAAATAAGTAATATTTTTATAGATAATTTAGTTTTGAATAAATTAATAGAATATGAGGACGGCTAAAATGTATAAGGGAAAATAATGAGTTATGAACTCCGATCAATAACCTAGTGTAAGTTATCAATTAGAATATAGTTAAAATATAGATTGGTGTATAATGCCAACTGTCAGATAAAATCGATTAAATATATATGAGGCAGTCTGGTGTAAAGGGCCAGTTGTCAGAGGCTGTTTTGGGTGTCAGGTGTAGTCTGTGGTCACTTGTCACTATTGGATCAATTAGGATAGATTAAAATAATAAAATAGTTTTAATAAAGTTGGGGTTGAGAACTTCTGGTTTTGTTTAACCGGTCGAATTGGGTATAGAATACTGTACCCAGTCAGGTCAATTTAAATAATAAACTATTGTTAAAATTAAAAGATAACTTTTATGCTACGACGCTTGCGCGTAAAAGAGACTGTTCAGTATATAATAATGCGTCTGGTGTAAAGAGCCAGTTGTCTAAAGAGTCATTTAATTTAATTTCGTCAAATAAGAATATAATAATTAAAACTAAATAAGATCTGAGTTTTCGTCCAGATATATACACTTTAAAGAGTCTCTAGTCGCGTCCAGGAGCCACTACGAGGGCTGGGGTGACGTCCACGAACTCGGGGGAACACAGAGATTTTAATTCCGTCGAAAACGAAAAATCGAATTTTTTAAAAGATGGTTCCCAAAGTTGCCTCCCTTTCCTATATAGCCTTTAAATCGACTAAAGGGCGGGTGGGTGGGCAATTTTTTGACGTTTCGTGTGAGCTAGAGGGTCGTGCGATACCTCAAAAGAAGCGTCTCGGCGAGCCCTAGCGTTAGGTACTGAAACTAGAATTTCGGTAGAAGAAAAAATTTCAGTTTTTCAGGAAAAACCTAAATTTTGAGTGTTTTTTACGTTAAAAAGCTAAATTTCGAGGTCCAAACCTATTTTCAAAAACGCAAAACGCACTCCGGAAGATAGGGTGGATGGGTAAGTATCCAAATATGAAGAAACAATTGCAATTAGTAGAAGGAATTTTGAGAAATTAATTAATTTTGTTTATTTTTCAGGTCAAAATTTTGGGGTGTCGAAAAATGACGTCACACCGCTGCGATTTCAAATGTGAAGGGTTGGCGCGTGTCTACAAGCCTGTTGTACGTCAAAAACGCTGAAAACCGCTTCAAGATCGGACTCCTTAATGAAAAGTTATTAAGGGTGATGGTTTGTTTACATGCACTTAGGTGGATTTCGTACTATGTATGGGAACCAGGTATGCGTCAATTCTAGACGTTTCGTGTGAGCTAGAGGGTCGTGCGATACCTCAAAAGAAGCGTCTCGGCGAGCCCTAGCGTTAGGTACTGAAACTAGAATTTCGGTAGAAGAAAAAATTTCAGTTTTTCAGGAAAAACCTAAATTTTGAGTGTTTTTTACGTTAAAAAGCTAAATTTCGAGGTCCAAACCTATTTTCAAAAACGCAAAACGCACTCCGGAAGATAGGGTGGATGGGTAAGTATCCAAATATGAAGAAACAATTGCAATTAGTAGAAGGAATTTTGAGAAATTAATTAATTTTGTTTATTTTTCAGGTCAAAATTTTGGGGTGTCGAAAAATGACGTCACACCGCTGCGATTTCAAATGTGAAGGGTTGGCGCGTGTCTACAAGCCTGTTGTACGTCAAAAACGCTGAAAACCGCTTCAAGATCGGACTCCTTAATGAAAAGTTATTAAGGGTGATGGTTTGTTTACATGCACTTAGGTGGATTTCGTACTATGTATGGGAACCAGGTATGCGTCAATTCTAGACGTTTCGTGTGAGCTAGAGGGTCGTGCGATACCTCAAAAGAAGCGTCTCGGCGAGCCCTAGCGTTAGGTACTGAAACTAGAATTTCGGTAGAAGAAAAAATTTCAGTTTTTCAGGAAAAACCTAAATTTTGAGTGTTTTTTACGTTAAAAAGCTAAATTTCGAGGTCCAAACCTATTTTCAAAAACGCAAAACGCACTCCGGAAGATAGGGTGGATGGGTAAGTATCCAAATATGAAGAAACAATTGCAATTAGTAGAAGGAATTTTGAGAAATTAATTAATTTTGTTTATTTTTCAGGTCAAAATTTTGGGGTGTCGAAAAATGACGTCACACCGCTGCGATTTCAAATGTGAAGGGTTGGCGCGTGTCTACAAGCCTGTTGTACGTCAAAAACGCTGAAAACCGCTTCAAGATCGGACTCCTTAATGAAAAGTTATTAAGGGTGATGGTTTGTTTACATGCACTTAGGTGGATTTCGTACTATGTATGGGAACCAGGTATGCGTCAATTCTAGACGTTTCGTGTGAGCTAGAGGGTCGTGCGATACCTCAAAAGAAGCGTCTCGGCGAGCCCTAGCGTTAGGTACTGAAACTAGAATTTCGGTAGAAGAAAAAATTTCAGTTTTTCAGGAAAAACCTAAATTTTGAGTGTTTTTTACGTTAAAAAGCTAAATTTCGAGGTCCAAACCTATTTTCAAAAACGCAAAACGCACTCCGGAAGATAGGGTGGATGGGTAAGTATCCAAATATGAAGAAACAATTGCAATTAGTAGAAGGAATTTTGAGAAATTAATTAATTTTGTTTATTTTTCAGGTCAAAATTTTGGGGTGTCGAAAAATGACGTCACACCGCTGCGATTTCAAATGTGAAGGGTTGGCGCGTGTCTACAAGCCTGTTGTACGTCAAAAACGCTGAAAACCGCTTCAAGATCGGACTCCTTAATGAAAAGTTATTAAGGGTGATGGTTTGTTTACATGCACTTAGGTGGATTTCGTACTATGTATGGGAACCAGGTATGCGTCAATTCTAGACGTTTCGTGTGAGCTAGAGGGTCGTGCGATACCTCAAAAGAAGCGTCTCGGCGAGCCCTAGCGTTAGGTACTGAAACTAGAATTTCGGTAGAAGAAAAAATTTCAGTTTTTCAGGAAAAACCTAAATTTTGAGTGTTTTTTACGTTAAAAAGCTAAATTTCGAGGTCCAAACCTATTTTCAAAAACGCAAAACGCACTCCGGAAGATAGGGTGGATGGGTAAGTATCCAAATATGAAGAAACAATTGCAATTAGTAGAAGGAATTTTGAGAAATTAATTAATTTTGTTTATTTTTCAGGTCAAAATTTTGGGGTGTCGAAAAATGACGTCACACCGCTGCGATTTCAAATGTGAAGGGTTGGCGCGTGTCTACAAGCCTGTTGTACGTCAAAAACGCTGAAAACCGCTTCAAGATCGGACTCCTTAATGAAAAGTTATTAAGGGTGATGGTTTGTTTACATGCACTTAGGTGGATTTCGTACTATGTATGGGAACCAGGTATGCGTCAATTCTAGACGTTTCGTGTGAGCTAGAGGGTCGTGCGATACCTCAAAAGAAGCGTCTCGGCGAGCCCTAGCGTTAGGTACTGAAACTAGAATTTCGGTAGAAGAAAAAATTTCAGTTTTTCAGGAAAAACCTAAATTTTGAGTGTTTTTTACGTTAAAAAGCTAAATTTCGAGGTCCAAACCTATTTTCAAAAACGCAAAACGCACTCCGGAAGATAGGGTGGATGGGTAAGTATCCAAATATGAAGAAACAATTGCAATTAGTAGAAGGAATTTTGAGAAATTAATTAATTTTGTTTATTTTTCAGGTCAAAATTTTGGGGTGTCGAAAAATGACGTCACACCGCTGCGATTTCAAATGTGAAGGGTTGGCGCGTGTCTACAAGCCTGTTGTACGTCAAAAACGCTGAAAACCGCTTCAAGATCGGACTCCTTAATGAAAAGTTATTAAGGGTGATGGTTTGTTTACATGCACTTAGGTGGATTTCGTACTATGTATGGGAACCAGGTATGCGTCAATTCTAGACGTTTCGTGTGAGCTAGAGGGTCGTGCGATACCTCAAAAGAAGCGTCTCGGCGAGCCCTAGCGTTAGGTACTGAAACTAGAATTTCGGTAGAAGAAAAAATTTCAGTTTTTCAGGAAAAACCTAAATTTTGAGTGTTTTTTACGTTAAAAAGCTAAATTTCGAGGTCCAAACCTATTTTCAAAAACGCAAAACGCACTCCGGAAGATAGGGTGGATGGGTAAGTATCCAAATATGAAGAAACAATTGCAATTAGTAGAAGGAATTTTGAGAAATTAATTAATTTTGTTTATTTTTCAGGTCAAAATTTTGGGGTGTCGAAAAATGACGTCACACCGCTGCGATTTCAAATGTGAAGGGTTGGCGCGTGTCTACAAGCCTGTTGTACGTCAAAAACGCTGAAAACCGCTTCAAGATCGGACTCCTTAATGAAAAGTTATTAAGGGTGATGGTTTGTTTACATGCACTTAGGTGGATTTCGTACTATGTATGGGAACCAGGTATGCGTCAATTCTAGACGTTTCGTGTGAGCTAGAGGGTCGTGCGATACCTCAAAAGAAGCGTCTCGGCGAGCCCTAGCGTTAGGTACTGAAACTAGAATTTCGGTAGAAGAAAAAATTTCAGTTTTTCAGGAAAAACCTAAATTTTGAGTGTTTTTTACGTTAAAAAGCTAAATTTCGAGGTCCAAACCTATTTTCAAAAACGCAAAACGCACTCCGGAAGATAGGGTGGATGGGTAAGTATCCAAATATGAAGAAACAATTGCAATTAGTAGAAGGAATTTTGAGAAATTAATTAATTTTGTTTATTTTTCAGGTCAAAATTTTGGGGTGTCGAAAAATGACGTCACACCGCTGCGATTTCAAATGTGAAGGGTTGGCGCGTGTCTACAAGCCTGTTGTACGTCAAAAACGCTGAAAACCGCTTCAAGATCGGACTCCTTAATGAAAAGTTATTAAGGGTGATGGTTTGTTTACATGCACTTAGGTGGATTTCGTACTATGTATGGGAACCAGGTATGCGTCAATTCTAGACGTTTCGTGTGAGCTAGAGGGTCGTGCGATACCTCAAAAGAAGCGTCTCGGCGAGCCCTAGCGTTAGGTACTGAAACTAGAATTTCGGTAGAAGAAAAAATTTCAGTTTTTCAGGAAAAACCTAAATTTTGAGTGTTTTTTACGTTAAAAAGCTAAATTTCGAGGTCCAAACCTATTTTCAAAAACGCAAAACGCACTCCGGAAGATAGGGTGGATGGGTAAGTATCCAAATATGAAGAAACAATTGCAATTAGTAGAAGGAATTTTGAGAAATTAATTAATTTTGTTTATTTTTCAGGTCAAAATTTTGGGGTGTCGAAAAATGACGTCACACCGCTGCGATTTCAAATGTGAAGGGTTGGCGCGTGTCTACAAGCCTGTTGTACGTCAAAAACGCTGAAAACCGCTTCAAGATCGGACTCCTTAATGAAAAGTTATTAAGGGTGATGGTTTGTTTACATGCACTTAGGTGGATTTCGTACTATGTATGGGAACCAGGTATGCGTCAATTCTAGACGTTTCGTGTGAGCTAGAGGGTCGTGCGATACCTCAAAAGAAGCGTCTCGGCGAGCCCTAGCGTTAGGTACTGAAACTAGAATTTCGGTAGAAGAAAAAATTTCAGTTTTTCAGGAAAAACCTAAATTTTGAGTGTTTTTTACGTTAAAAAGCTAAATTTCGAGGTCCAAACCTATTTTCAAAAACGCAAAACGCACTCCGGAAGATAGGGTGGATGGGTAAGTATCCAAATATGAAGAAACAATTGCAATTAGTAGAAGGAATTTTGAGAAATTAATTAATTTTGTTTATTTTTCAGGTCAAAATTTTGGGGTGTCGAAAAATGACGTCACACCGCTGCGATTTCAAATGTGAAGGGTTGGCGCGTGTCTACAAGCCTGTTGTACGTCAAAAACGCTGAAAACCGCTTCAAGATCGGACTCCTTAATGAAAAGTTATTAAGGGTGATGGTTTGTTTACATGCACTTAGGTGGATTTCGTACTATGTATGGGAACCAGGTATGCGTCAATTCTAGACGTTTCGTGTGAGCTAGAGGGTCGTGCGATACCTCAAAAGAAGCGTCTCGGCGAGCCCTAGCGTTAGGTACTGAAACTAGAATTTCGGTAGAAGAAAAAATTTCAGTTTTTCAGGAAAAACCTAAATTTTGAGTGTTTTTTACGTTAAAAAGCTAAATTTCGAGGTCCAAACCTATTTTCAAAAACGCAAAACGCACTCCGGAAGATAGGGTGGATGGGTAAGTATCCAAATATGAAGAAACAATTGCAATTAGTAGAAGGAATTTTGAGAAATTAATTAATTTTGTTTATTTTTCAGGTCAAAATTTTGGGGTGTCGAAAAATGACGTCACACCGCTGCGATTTCAAATGTGAAGGGTTGGCGCGTGTCTACAAGCCTGTTGTACGTCAAAAACGCTGAAAACCGCTTCAAGATCGGACTCCTTAATGAAAAGTTATTAAGGGTGATGGTTTGTTTACATGCACTTAGGTGGATTTCGTACTATGTATGGGAACCAGGTATGCGTCAATTCTAGACGTTTCGTGTGAGCTAGAGGGTCGTGCGATACCTCAAAAGAAGCGTCTCGGCGAGCCCTAGCGTTAGGTACTGAAACTAGAATTTCGGTAGAAGAAAAAATTTCAGTTTTTCAGGAAAAACCTAAATTTTGAGTGTTTTTTACGTTAAAAAGCTAAATTTCGAGGTCCAAACCTATTTTCAAAAACGCAAAACGCACTCCGGAAGATAGGGTGGATGGGTAAGTATCCAAATATGAAGAAACAATTGCAATTAGTAGAAGGAATTTTGAGAAATTAATTAATTTTGTTTATTTTTCAGGTCAAAATTTTGGGGTGTCGAAAAATGACGTCACACCGCTGCGATTTCAAATGTGAAGGGTTGGCGCGTGTCTACAAGCCTGTTGTACGTCAAAAACGCTGAAAACCGCTTCAAGATCGGACTCCTTAATGAAAAGTTATTAAGGGTGATGGTTTGTTTACATGCACTTAGGTGGATTTCGTACTATGTATGGGAACCAGGTATGCGTCAATTCTAGACGTTTCGTGTGAGCTAGAGGGTCGTGCGATACCTCAAAAGAAGCGTCTCGGCGAGCCCTAGCGTTAGGTACTGAAACTAGAATTTCGGTAGAAGAAAAAATTTCAGTTTTTCAGGAAAAACCTAAATTTTGAGTGTTTTTTACGTTAAAAAGCTAAATTTCGAGGTCCAAACCTATTTTCAAAAACGCAAAACGCACTCCGGAAGATAGGGTGGATGGGTAAGTATCCAAATATGAAGAAACAATTGCAATTAGTAGAAGGAATTTTGAGAAATTAATTAATTTTGTTTATTTTTCAGGTCAAAATTTTGGGGTGTCGAAAAATGACGTCACACCGCTGCGATTTCAAATGTGAAGGGTTGGCGCGTGTCTACAAGCCTGTTGTACGTCAAAAACGCTGAAAACCGCTTCAAGATCGGACTCCTTAATGAAAAGTTATTAAGGGTGATGGTTTGTTTACATGCACTTAGGTGGATTTCGTACTATGTATGGGAACCAGGTATGCGTCAATTCTAGACGTTTCGTGTGAGCTAGAGGGTCGTGCGATACCTCAAAAGAAGCGTCTCGGCGAGCCCTAGCGTTAGGTACTGAAACTAGAATTTCGGTAGAAGAAAAAATTTCAGTTTTTCAGGAAAAACCTAAATTTTGAGTGTTTTTTACGTTAAAAAGCTAAATTTCGAGGTCCAAACCTATTTTCAAAAACGCAAAACGCACTCCGGAAGATAGGGTGGATGGGTAAGTATCCAAATATGAAGAAACAATTGCAATTAGTAGAAGGAATTTTGAGAAATTAATTAATTTTGTTTATTTTTCAGGTCAAAATTTTGGGGTGTCGAAAAATGACGTCACACCGCTGCGATTTCAAATGTGAAGGGTTGGCGCGTGTCTACAAGCCTGTTGTACGTCAAAAACGCTGAAAACCGCTTCAAGATCGGACTCCTTAATGAAAAGTTATTAAGGGTGATGGTTTGTTTACATGCACTTAGGTGGATTTCGTACTATGTATGGGAACCAGGTATGCGTCAATTCTAGACGTTTCGTGTGAGCTAGAGGGTCGTGCGATACCTCAAAAGAAGCGTCTCGGCGAGCCCTAGCGTTAGGTACTGAAACTAGAATTTCGGTAGAAGAAAAAATTTCAGTTTTTCAGGAAAAACCTAAATTTTGAGTGTTTTTTACGTTAAAAAGCTAAATTTCGAGGTCCAAACCTATTTTCAAAAACGCAAAACGCACTCCGGAAGATAGGGTGGATGGGTAAGTATCCAAATATGAAGAAACAATTGCAATTAGTAGAAGGAATTTTGAGAAATTAATTAATTTTGTTTATTTTTCAGGTCAAAATTTTGGGGTGTCGAAAAATGACGTCACACCGCTGCGATTTCAAATGTGAAGGGTTGGCGCGTGTCTACAAGCCTGTTGTACGTCAAAAACGCTGAAAACCGCTTCAAGATCGGACTCCTTAATGAAAAGTTATTAAGGGTGATGGTTTGTTTACATGCACTTAGGTGGATTTCGTACTATGTATGGGAACCAGGTATGCGTCAATTCTAGACGTTTCGTGTGAGCTAGAGGGTCGTGCGATACCTCAAAAGAAGCGTCTCGGCGAGCCCTAGCGTTAGGTACTGAAACTAGAATTTCGGTAGAAGAAAAAATTTCAGTTTTTCAGGAAAAACCTAAATTTTGAGTGTTTTTTACGTTAAAAAGCTAAATTTCGAGGTCCAAACCTATTTTCAAAAACGCAAAACGCACTCCGGAAGATAGGGTGGATGGGTAAGTATCCAAATATGAAGAAACAATTGCAATTAGTAGAAGGAATTTTGAGAAATTAATTAATTTTGTTTATTTTTCAGGTCAAAATTTTGGGGTGTCGAAAAATGACGTCACACCGCTGCGATTTCAAATGTGAAGGGTTGGCGCGTGTCTACAAGCCTGTTGTACGTCAAAAACGCTGAAAACCGCTTCAAGATCGGACTCCTTAATGAAAAGTTATTAAGGGTGATGGTTTGTTTACATGCACTTAGGTGGATTTCGTACTATGTATGGGAACCAGGTATGCGTCAATTCTAGACGTTTCGTGTGAGCTAGAGGGTCGTGCGATACCTCAAAAGAAGCGTCTCGGCGAGCCCTAGCGTTAGGTACTGAAACTAGAATTTCGGTAGAAGAAAAAATTTCAGTTTTTCAGGAAAAACCTAAATTTTGAGTGTTTTTTACGTTAAAAAGCTAAATTTCGAGGTCCAAACCTATTTTCAAAAACGCAAAACGCACTCCGGAAGATAGGGTGGATGGGTAAGTATCCAAATATGAAGAAACAATTGCAATTAGTAGAAGGAATTTTGAGAAATTAATTAATTTTGTTTATTTTTCAGGTCAAAATTTTGGGGTGTCGAAAAATGACGTCACACCGCTGCGATTTCAAATGTGAAGGGTTGGCGCGTGTCTACAAGCCTGTTGTACGTCAAAAACGCTGAAAACCGCTTCAAGATCGGACTCCTTAATGAAAAGTTATTAAGGGTGATGGTTTGTTTACATGCACTTAGGTGGATTTCGTACTATGTATGGGAACCAGGTATGCGTCAATTCTAGACGTTTCGTGTGAGCTAGAGGGTCGTGCGATACCTCAAAAGAAGCGTCTCGGCGAGCCCTAGCGTTAGGTACTGAAACTAGAATTTCGGTAGAAGAAAAAATTTCAGTTTTTCAGGAAAAACCTAAATTTTGAGTGTTTTTTACGTTAAAAAGCTAAATTTCGAGGTCCAAACCTATTTTCAAAAACGCAAAACGCACTCCGGAAGATAGGGTGGATGGGTAAGTATCCAAATATGAAGAAACAATTGCAATTAGTAGAAGGAATTTTGAGAAATTAATTAATTTTGTTTATTTTTCAGGTCAAAATTTTGGGGTGTCGAAAAATGACGTCACACCGCTGCGATTTCAAATGTGAAGGGTTGGCGCGTGTCTACAAGCCTGTTGTACGTCAAAAACGCTGAAAACCGCTTCAAGATCGGACTCCTTAATGAAAAGTTATTAAGGGTGATGGTTTGTTTACATGCACTTAGGTGGATTTCGTACTATGTATGGGAACCAGGTATGCGTCAATTCTAGACGTTTCGTGTGAGCTAGAGGGTCGTGCGATACCTCAAAAGAAGCGTCTCGGCGAGCCCTAGCGTTAGGTACTGAAACTAGAATTTCGGTAGAAGAAAAAATTTCAGTTTTTCAGGAAAAACCTAAATTTTGAGTGTTTTTTACGTTAAAAAGCTAAATTTCGAGGTCCAAACCTATTTTCAAAAACGCAAAACGCACTCCGGAAGATAGGGTGGATGGGTAAGTATCCAAATATGAAGAAACAATTGCAATTAGTAGAAGGAATTTTGAGAAATTAATTAATTTTGTTTATTTTTCAGGTCAAAATTTTGGGGTGTCGAAAAATGACGTCACACCGCTGCGATTTCAAATGTGAAGGGTTGGCGCGTGTCTACAAGCCTGTTGTACGTCAAAAACGCTGAAAACCGCTTCAAGATCGGACTCCTTAATGAAAAGTTATTAAGGGTGATGGTTTGTTTACATGCACTTAGGTGGATTTCGTACTATGTATGGGAACCAGGTATGCGTCAATTCTAGACGTTTCGTGTGAGCTAGAGGGTCGTGCGATACCTCAAAAGAAGCGTCTCGGCGAGCCCTAGCGTTAGGTACTGAAACTAGAATTTCGGTAGAAGAAAAAATTTCAGTTTTTCAGGAAAAACCTAAATTTTGAGTGTTTTTTACGTTAAAAAGCTAAATTTCGAGGTCCAAACCTATTTTCAAAAACGCAAAACGCACTCCGGAAGATAGGGTGGATGGGTAAGTATCCAAATATGAAGAAACAATTGCAATTAGTAGAAGGAATTTTGAGAAATTAATTAATTTTGTTTATTTTTCAGGTCAAAATTTTGGGGTGTCGAAAAATGACGTCACACCGCTGCGATTTCAAATGTGAAGGGTTGGCGCGTGTCTACAAGCCTGTTGTACGTCAAAAACGCTGAAAACCGCTTCAAGATCGGACTCCTTAATGAAAAGTTATTAAGGGTGATGGTTTGTTTACATGCACTTAGGTGGATTTCGTACTATGTATGGGAACCAGGTATGCGTCAATTCTAGACGTTTCGTGTGAGCTAGAGGGTCGTGCGATACCTCAAAAGAAGCGTCTCGGCGAGCCCTAGCGTTAGGTACTGAAACTAGAATTTCGGTAGAAGAAAAAATTTCAGTTTTTCAGGAAAAACCTAAATTTTGAGTGTTTTTTACGTTAAAAAGCTAAATTTCGAGGTCCAAACCTATTTTCAAAAACGCAAAACGCACTCCGGAAGATAGGGTGGATGGGTAAGTATCCAAATATGAAGAAACAATTGCAATTAGTAGAAGGAATTTTGAGAAATTAATTAATTTTGTTTATTTTTCAGGTCAAAATTTTGGGGTGTCGAAAAATGACGTCACACCGCTGCGATTTCAAATGTGAAGGGTTGGCGCGTGTCTACAAGCCTGTTGTACGTCAAAAACGCTGAAAACCGCTTCAAGATCGGACTCCTTAATGAAAAGTTATTAAGGGTGATGGTTTGTTTACATGCACTTAGGTGGATTTCGTACTATGTATGGGAACCAGGTATGCGTCAATTCTAGACGTTTCGTGTGAGCTAGAGGGTCGTGCGATACCTCAAAAGAAGCGTCTCGGCGAGCCCTAGCGTTAGGTACTGAAACTAGAATTTCGGTAGAAGAAAAAATTTCAGTTTTTCAGGAAAAACCTAAATTTTGAGTGTTTTTTACGTTAAAAAGCTAAATTTCGAGGTCCAAACCTATTTTCAAAAACGCAAAACGCACTCCGGAAGATAGGGTGGATGGGTAAGTATCCAAATATGAAGAAACAATTGCAATTAGTAGAAGGAATTTTGAGAAATTAATTAATTTTGTTTATTTTTCAGGTCAAAATTTTGGGGTGTCGAAAAATGACGTCACACCGCTGCGATTTCAAATGTGAAGGGTTGGCGCGTGTCTACAAGCCTGTTGTACGTCAAAAACGCTGAAAACCGCTTCAAGATCGGACTCCTTAATGAAAAGTTATTAAGGGTGATGGTTTGTTTACATGCACTTAGGTGGATTTCGTACTATGTATGGGAACCAGGTATGCGTCAATTCTAGACGTTTCGTGTGAGCTAGAGGGTCGTGCGATACCTCAAAAGAAGCGTCTCGGCGAGCCCTAGCGTTAGGTACTGAAACTAGAATTTCGGTAGAAGAAAAAATTTCAGTTTTTCAGGAAAAACCTAAATTTTGAGTGTTTTTTACGTTAAAAAGCTAAATTTCGAGGTCCAAACCTATTTTCAAAAACGCAAAACGCACTCCGGAAGATAGGGTGGATGGGTAAGTATCCAAATATGAAGAAACAATTGCAATTAGTAGAAGGAATTTTGAGAAATTAATTAATTTTGTTTATTTTTCAGGTCAAAATTTTGGGGTGTCGAAAAATGACGTCACACCGCTGCGATTTCAAATGTGAAGGGTTGGCGCGTGTCTACAAGCCTGTTGTACGTCAAAAACGCTGAAAACCGCTTCAAGATCGGACTCCTTAATGAAAAGTTATTAAGGGTGATGGTTTGTTTACATGCACTTAGGTGGATTTCGTACTATGTATGGGAACCAGGTATGCGTCAATTCTAGACGTTTCGTGTGAGCTAGAGGGTCGTGCGATACCTCAAAAGAAGCGTCTCGGCGAGCCCTAGCGTTAGGTACTGAAACTAGAATTTCGGTAGAAGAAAAAATTTCAGTTTTTCAGGAAAAACCTAAATTTTGAGTGTTTTTTACGTTAAAAAGCTAAATTTCGAGGTCCAAACCTATTTTCAAAAACGCAAAACGCACTCCGGAAGATAGGGTGGATGGGTAAGTATCCAAATATGAAGAAACAATTGCAATTAGTAGAAGGAATTTTGAGAAATTAATTAATTTTGTTTATTTTTCAGGTCAAAATTTTGGGGTGTCGAAAAATGACGTCACACCGCTGCGATTTCAAATGTGAAGGGTTGGCGCGTGTCTACAAGCCTGTTGTACGTCAAAAACGCTGAAAACCGCTTCAAGATCGGACTCCTTAATGAAAAGTTATTAAGGGTGATGGTTTGTTTACATGCACTTAGGTGGATTTCGTACTATGTATGGGAACCAGGTATGCGTCAATTCTAGACGTTTCGTGTGAGCTAGAGGGTCGTGCGATACCTCAAAAGAAGCGTCTCGGCGAGCCCTAGCGTTAGGTACTGAAACTAGAATTTCGGTAGAAGAAAAAATTTCAGTTTTTCAGGAAAAACCTAAATTTTGAGTGTTTTTTACGTTAAAAAGCTAAATTTCGAGGTCCAAACCTATTTTCAAAAACGCAAAACGCACTCCGGAAGATAGGGTGGATGGGTAAGTATCCAAATATGAAGAAACAATTGCAATTAGTAGAAGGAATTTTGAGAAATTAATTAATTTTGTTTATTTTTCAGGTCAAAATTTTGGGGTGTCGAAAAATGACGTCACACCGCTGCGATTTCAAATGTGAAGGGTTGGCGCGTGTCTACAAGCCTGTTGTACGTCAAAAACGCTGAAAACCGCTTCAAGATCGGACTCCTTAATGAAAAGTTATTAAGGGTGATGGTTTGTTTACATGCACTTAGGTGGATTTCGTACTATGTATGGGAACCAGGTATGCGTCAATTCTAGACGTTTCGTGTGAGCTAGAGGGTCGTGCGATACCTCAAAAGAAGCGTCTCGGCGAGCCCTAGCGTTAGGTACTGAAACTAGAATTTCGGTAGAAGAAAAAATTTCAGTTTTTCAGGAAAAACCTAAATTTTGAGTGTTTTTTACGTTAAAAAGCTAAATTTCGAGGTCCAAACCTATTTTCAAAAACGCAAAACGCACTCCGGAAGATAGGGTGGATGGGTAAGTATCCAAATATGAAGAAACAATTGCAATTAGTAGAAGGAATTTTGAGAAATTAATTAATTTTGTTTATTTTTCAGGTCAAAATTTTGGGGTGTCGAAAAATGACGTCACACCGCTGCGATTTCAAATGTGAAGGGTTGGCGCGTGTCTACAAGCCTGTTGTACGTCAAAAACGCTGAAAACCGCTTCAAGATCGGACTCCTTAATGAAAAGTTATTAAGGGTGATGGTTTGTTTACATGCACTTAGGTGGATTTCGTACTATGTATGGGAACCAGGTATGCGTCAATTCTAGACGTTTCGTGTGAGCTAGAGGGTCGTGCGATACCTCAAAAGAAGCGTCTCGGCGAGCCCTAGCGTTAGGTACTGAAACTAGAATTTCGGTAGAAGAAAAAATTTCAGTTTTTCAGGAAAAACCTAAATTTTGAGTGTTTTTTACGTTAAAAAGCTAAATTTCGAGGTCCAAACCTATTTTCAAAAACGCAAAACGCACTCCGGAAGATAGGGTGGATGGGTAAGTATCCAAATATGAAGAAACAATTGCAATTAGTAGAAGGAATTTTGAGAAATTAATTAATTTTGTTTATTTTTCAGGTCAAAATTTTGGGGTGTCGAAAAATGACGTCACACCGCTGCGATTTCAAATGTGAAGGGTTGGCGCGTGTCTACAAGCCTGTTGTACGTCAAAAACGCTGAAAACCGCTTCAAGATCGGACTCCTTAATGAAAAGTTATTAAGGGTGATGGTTTGTTTACATGCACTTAGGTGGATTTCGTACTATGTATGGGAACCAGGTATGCGTCAATTCTAGACGTTTCGTGTGAGCTAGAGGGTCGTGCGATACCTCAAAAGAAGCGTCTCGGCGAGCCCTAGCGTTAGGTACTGAAACTAGAATTTCGGTAGAAGAAAAAATTTCAGTTTTTCAGGAAAAACCTAAATTTTGAGTGTTTTTTACGTTAAAAAGCTAAATTTCGAGGTCCAAACCTATTTTCAAAAACGCAAAACGCACTCCGGAAGATAGGGTGGATGGGTAAGTATCCAAATATGAAGAAACAATTGCAATTAGTAGAAGGAATTTTGAGAAATTAATTAATTTTGTTTATTTTTCAGGTCAAAATTTTGGGGTGTCGAAAAATGACGTCACACCGCTGCGATTTCAAATGTGAAGGGTTGGCGCGTGTCTACAAGCCTGTTGTACGTCAAAAACGCTGAAAACCGCTTCAAGATCGGACTCCTTAATGAAAAGTTATTAAGGGTGATGGTTTGTTTACATGCACTTAGGTGGATTTCGTACTATGTATGGGAACCAGGTATGCGTCAATTCTAGACGTTTCGTGTGAGCTAGAGGGTCGTGCGATACCTCAAAAGAAGCGTCTCGGCGAGCCCTAGCGTTAGGTACTGAAACTAGAATTTCGGTAGAAGAAAAAATTTCAGTTTTTCAGGAAAAACCTAAATTTTGAGTGTTTTTTACGTTAAAAAGCTAAATTTCGAGGTCCAAACCTATTTTCAAAAACGCAAAACGCACTCCGGAAGATAGGGTGGATGGGTAAGTATCCAAATATGAAGAAACAATTGCAATTAGTAGAAGGAATTTTGAGAAATTAATTAATTTTGTTTATTTTTCAGGTCAAAATTTTGGGGTGTCGAAAAATGACGTCACACCGCTGCGATTTCAAATGTGAAGGGTTGGCGCGTGTCTACAAGCCTGTTGTACGTCAAAAACGCTGAAAACCGCTTCAAGATCGGACTCCTTAATGAAAAGTTATTAAGGGTGATGGTTTGTTTACATGCACTTAGGTGGATTTCGTACTATGTATGGGAACCAGGTATGCGTCAATTCTAGACGTTTCGTGTGAGCTAGAGGGTCGTGCGATACCTCAAAAGAAGCGTCTCGGCGAGCCCTAGCGTTAGGTACTGAAACTAGAATTTCGGTAGAAGAAAAAATTTCAGTTTTTCAGGAAAAACCTAAATTTTGAGTGTTTTTTACGTTAAAAAGCTAAATTTCGAGGTCCAAACCTATTTTCAAAAACGCAAAACGCACTCCGGAAGATAGGGTGGATGGGTAAGTATCCAAATATGAAGAAACAATTGCAATTAGTAGAAGGAATTTTGAGAAATTAATTAATTTTGTTTATTTTTCAGGTCAAAATTTTGGGGTGTCGAAAAATGACGTCACACCGCTGCGATTTCAAATGTGAAGGGTTGGCGCGTGTCTACAAGCCTGTTGTACGTCAAAAACGCTGAAAACCGCTTCAAGATCGGACTCCTTAATGAAAAGTTATTAAGGGTGATGGTTTGTTTACATGCACTTAGGTGGATTTCGTACTATGTATGGGAACCAGGTATGCGTCAATTCTAGACGTTTCGTGTGAGCTAGAGGGTCGTGCGATACCTCAAAAGAAGCGTCTCGGCGAGCCCTAGCGTTAGGTACTGAAACTAGAATTTCGGTAGAAGAAAAAATTTCAGTTTTTCAGGAAAAACCTAAATTTTGAGTGTTTTTTACGTTAAAAAGCTAAATTTCGAGGTCCAAACCTATTTTCAAAAACGCAAAACGCACTCCGGAAGATAGGGTGGATGGGTAAGTATCCAAATATGAAGAAACAATTGCAATTAGTAGAAGGAATTTTGAGAAATTAATTAATTTTGTTTATTTTTCAGGTCAAAATTTTGGGGTGTCGAAAAATGACGTCACACCGCTGCGATTTCAAATGTGAAGGGTTGGCGCGTGTCTACAAGCCTGTTGTACGTCAAAAACGCTGAAAACCGCTTCAAGATCGGACTCCTTAATGAAAAGTTATTAAGGGTGATGGTTTGTTTACATGCACTTAGGTGGATTTCGTACTATGTATGGGAACCAGGTATGCGTCAATTCTAGACGTTTCGTGTGAGCTAGAGGGTCGTGCGATACCTCAAAAGAAGCGTCTCGGCGAGCCCTAGCGTTAGGTACTGAAACTAGAATTTCGGTAGAAGAAAAAATTTCAGTTTTTCAGGAAAAACCTAAATTTTGAGTGTTTTTTACGTTAAAAAGCTAAATTTCGAGGTCCAAACCTATTTTCAAAAACGCAAAACGCACTCCGGAAGATAGGGTGGATGGGTAAGTATCCAAATATGAAGAAACAATTGCAATTAGTAGAAGGAATTTTGAGAAATTAATTAATTTTGTTTATTTTTCAGGTCAAAATTTTGGGGTGTCGAAAAATGACGTCACACCGCTGCGATTTCAAATGTGAAGGGTTGGCGCGTGTCTACAAGCCTGTTGTACGTCAAAAACGCTGAAAACCGCTTCAAGATCGGACTCCTTAATGAAAAGTTATTAAGGGTGATGGTTTGTTTACATGCACTTAGGTGGATTTCGTACTATGTATGGGAACCAGGTATGCGTCAATTCTAGACGTTTCGTGTGAGCTAGAGGGTCGTGCGATACCTCAAAAGAAGCGTCTCGGCGAGCCCTAGCGTTAGGTACTGAAACTAGAATTTCGGTAGAAGAAAAAATTTCAGTTTTTCAGGAAAAACCTAAATTTTGAGTGTTTTTTACGTTAAAAAGCTAAATTTCGAGGTCCAAACCTATTTTCAAAAACGCAAAACGCACTCCGGAAGATAGGGTGGATGGGTAAGTATCCAAATATGAAGAAACAATTGCAATTAGTAGAAGGAATTTTGAGAAATTAATTAATTTTGTTTATTTTTCAGGTCAAAATTTTGGGGTGTCGAAAAATGACGTCACACCGCTGCGATTTCAAATGTGAAGGGTTGGCGCGTGTCTACAAGCCTGTTGTACGTCAAAAACGCTGAAAACCGCTTCAAGATCGGACTCCTTAATGAAAAGTTATTAAGGGTGATGGTTTGTTTACATGCACTTAGGTGGATTTCGTACTATGTATGGGAACCAGGTATGCGTCAATTCTAGACGTTTCGTGTGAGCTAGAGGGTCGTGCGATACCTCAAAAGAAGCGTCTCGGCGAGCCCTAGCGTTAGGTACTGAAACTAGAATTTCGGTAGAAGAAAAAATTTCAGTTTTTCAGGAAAAACCTAAATTTTGAGTGTTTTTTACGTTAAAAAGCTAAATTTCGAGGTCCAAACCTATTTTCAAAAACGCAAAACGCACTCCGGAAGATAGGGTGGATGGGTAAGTATCCAAATATGAAGAAACAATTGCAATTAGTAGAAGGAATTTTGAGAAATTAATTAATTTTGTTTATTTTTCAGGTCAAAATTTTGGGGTGTCGAAAAATGACGTCACACCGCTGCGATTTCAAATGTGAAGGGTTGGCGCGTGTCTACAAGCCTGTTGTACGTCAAAAACGCTGAAAACCGCTTCAAGATCGGACTCCTTAATGAAAAGTTATTAAGGGTGATGGTTTGTTTACATGCACTTAGGTGGATTTCGTACTATGTATGGGAACCAGGTATGCGTCAATTCTAGACGTTTCGTGTGAGCTAGAGGGTCGTGCGATACCTCAAAAGAAGCGTCTCGGCGAGCCCTAGCGTTAGGTACTGAAACTAGAATTTCGGTAGAAGAAAAAATTTCAGTTTTTCAGGAAAAACCTAAATTTTGAGTGTTTTTTACGTTAAAAAGCTAAATTTCGAGGTCCAAACCTATTTTCAAAAACGCAAAACGCACTCCGGAAGATAGGGTGGATGGGTAAGTATCCAAATATGAAGAAACAATTGCAATTAGTAGAAGGAATTTTGAGAAATTAATTAATTTTGTTTATTTTTCAGGTCAAAATTTTGGGGTGTCGAAAAATGACGTCACACCGCTGCGATTTCAAATGTGAAGGGTTGGCGCGTGTCTACAAGCCTGTTGTACGTCAAAAACGCTGAAAACCGCTTCAAGATCGGACTCCTTAATGAAAAGTTATTAAGGGTGATGGTTTGTTTACATGCACTTAGGTGGATTTCGTACTATGTATGGGAACCAGGTATGCGTCAATTCTAGACGTTTCGTGTGAGCTAGAGGGTCGTGCGATACCTCAAAAGAAGCGTCTCGGCGAGCCCTAGCGTTAGGTACTGAAACTAGAATTTCGGTAGAAGAAAAAATTTCAGTTTTTCAGGAAAAACCTAAATTTTGAGTGTTTTTTACGTTAAAAAGCTAAATTTCGAGGTCCAAACCTATTTTCAAAAACGCAAAACGCACTCCGGAAGATAGGGTGGATGGGTAAGTATCCAAATATGAAGAAACAATTGCAATTAGTAGAAGGAATTTTGAGAAATTAATTAATTTTGTTTATTTTTCAGGTCAAAATTTTGGGGTGTCGAAAAATGACGTCACACCGCTGCGATTTCAAATGTGAAGGGTTGGCGCGTGTCTACAAGCCTGTTGTACGTCAAAAACGCTGAAAACCGCTTCAAGATCGGACTCCTTAATGAAAAGTTATTAAGGGTGATGGTTTGTTTACATGCACTTAGGTGGATTTCGTACTATGTATGGGAACCAGGTATGCGTCAATTCTAGACGTTTCGTGTGAGCTAGAGGGTCGTGCGATACCTCAAAAGAAGCGTCTCGGCGAGCCCTAGCGTTAGGTACTGAAACTAGAATTTCGGTAGAAGAAAAAATTTCAGTTTTTCAGGAAAAACCTAAATTTTGAGTGTTTTTTACGTTAAAAAGCTAAATTTCGAGGTCCAAACCTATTTTCAAAAACGCAAAACGCACTCCGGAAGATAGGGTGGATGGGTAAGTATCCAAATATGAAGAAACAATTGCAATTAGTAGAAGGAATTTTGAGAAATTAATTAATTTTGTTTATTTTTCAGGTCAAAATTTTGGGGTGTCGAAAAATGACGTCACACCGCTGCGATTTCAAATGTGAAGGGTTGGCGCGTGTCTACAAGCCTGTTGTACGTCAAAAACGCTGAAAACCGCTTCAAGATCGGACTCCTTAATGAAAAGTTATTAAGGGTGATGGTTTGTTTACATGCACTTAGGTGGATTTCGTACTATGTATGGGAACCAGGTATGCGTCAATTCTAGACGTTTCGTGTGAGCTAGAGGGTCGTGCGATACCTCAAAAGAAGCGTCTCGGCGAGCCCTAGCGTTAGGTACTGAAACTAGAATTTCGGTAGAAGAAAAAATTTCAGTTTTTCAGGAAAAACCTAAATTTTGAGTGTTTTTTACGTTAAAAAGCTAAATTTCGAGGTCCAAACCTATTTTCAAAAACGCAAAACGCACTCCGGAAGATAGGGTGGATGGGTAAGTATCCAAATATGAAGAAACAATTGCAATTAGTAGAAGGAATTTTGAGAAATTAATTAATTTTGTTTATTTTTCAGGTCAAAATTTTGGGGTGTCGAAAAATGACGTCACACCGCTGCGATTTCAAATGTGAAGGGTTGGCGCGTGTCTACAAGCCTGTTGTACGTCAAAAACGCTGAAAACCGCTTCAAGATCGGACTCCTTAATGAAAAGTTATTAAGGGTGATGGTTTGTTTACATGCACTTAGGTGGATTTCGTACTATGTATGGGAACCAGGTATGCGTCAATTCTAGACGTTTCGTGTGAGCTAGAGGGTCGTGCGATACCTCAAAAGAAGCGTCTCGGCGAGCCCTAGCGTTAGGTACTGAAACTAGAATTTCGGTAGAAGAAAAAATTTCAGTTTTTCAGGAAAAACCTAAATTTTGAGTGTTTTTTACGTTAAAAAGCTAAATTTCGAGGTCCAAACCTATTTTCAAAAACGCAAAACGCACTCCGGAAGATAGGGTGGATGGGTAAGTATCCAAATATGAAGAAACAATTGCAATTAGTAGAAGGAATTTTGAGAAATTAATTAATTTTGTTTATTTTTCAGGTCAAAATTTTGGGGTGTCGAAAAATGACGTCACACCGCTGCGATTTCAAATGTGAAGGGTTGGCGCGTGTCTACAAGCCTGTTGTACGTCAAAAACGCTGAAAACCGCTTCAAGATCGGACTCCTTAATGAAAAGTTATTAAGGGTGATGGTTTGTTTACATGCACTTAGGTGGATTTCGTACTATGTATGGGAACCAGGTATGCGTCAATTCTAGACGTTTCGTGTGAGCTAGAGGGTCGTGCGATACCTCAAAAGAAGCGTCTCGGCGAGCCCTAGCGTTAGGTACTGAAACTAGAATTTCGGTAGAAGAAAAAATTTCAGTTTTTCAGGAAAAACCTAAATTTTGAGTGTTTTTTACGTTAAAAAGCTAAATTTCGAGGTCCAAACCTATTTTCAAAAACGCAAAACGCACTCCGGAAGATAGGGTGGATGGGTAAGTATCCAAATATGAAGAAACAATTGCAATTAGTAGAAGGAATTTTGAGAAATTAATTAATTTTGTTTATTTTTCAGGTCAAAATTTTGGGGTGTCGAAAAATGACGTCACACCGCTGCGATTTCAAATGTGAAGGGTTGGCGCGTGTCTACAAGCCTGTTGTACGTCAAAAACGCTGAAAACCGCTTCAAGATCGGACTCCTTAATGAAAAGTTATTAAGGGTGATGGTTTGTTTACATGCACTTAGGTGGATTTCGTACTATGTATGGGAACCAGGTATGCGTCAATTCTAGACGTTTCGTGTGAGCTAGAGGGTCGTGCGATACCTCAAAAGAAGCGTCTCGGCGAGCCCTAGCGTTAGGTACTGAAACTAGAATTTCGGTAGAAGAAAAAATTTCAGTTTTTCAGGAAAAACCTAAATTTTGAGTGTTTTTTACGTTAAAAAGCTAAATTTCGAGGTCCAAACCTATTTTCAAAAACGCAAAACGCACTCCGGAAGATAGGGTGGATGGGTAAGTATCCAAATATGAAGAAACAATTGCAATTAGTAGAAGGAATTTTGAGAAATTAATTAATTTTGTTTATTTTTCAGGTCAAAATTTTGGGGTGTCGAAAAATGACGTCACACCGCTGCGATTTCAAATGTGAAGGGTTGGCGCGTGTCTACAAGCCTGTTGTACGTCAAAAACGCTGAAAACCGCTTCAAGATCGGACTCCTTAATGAAAAGTTATTAAGGGTGATGGTTTGTTTACATGCACTTAGGTGGATTTCGTACTATGTATGGGAACCAGGTATGCGTCAATTCTAGACGTTTCGTGTGAGCTAGAGGGTCGTGCGATACCTCAAAAGAAGCGTCTCGGCGAGCCCTAGCGTTAGGTACTGAAACTAGAATTTCGGTAGAAGAAAAAATTTCAGTTTTTCAGGAAAAACCTAAATTTTGAGTGTTTTTTACGTTAAAAAGCTAAATTTCGAGGTCCAAACCTATTTTCAAAAACGCAAAACGCACTCCGGAAGATAGGGTGGATGGGTAAGTATCCAAATATGAAGAAACAATTGCAATTAGTAGAAGGAATTTTGAGAAATTAATTAATTTTGTTTATTTTTCAGGTCAAAATTTTGGGGTGTCGAAAAATGACGTCACACCGCTGCGATTTCAAATGTGAAGGGTTGGCGCGTGTCTACAAGCCTGTTGTACGTCAAAAACGCTGAAAACCGCTTCAAGATCGGACTCCTTAATGAAAAGTTATTAAGGGTGATGGTTTGTTTACATGCACTTAGGTGGATTTCGTACTATGTATGGGAACCAGGTATGCGTCAATTCTAGACGTTTCGTGTGAGCTAGAGGGTCGTGCGATACCTCAAAAGAAGCGTCTCGGCGAGCCCTAGCGTTAGGTACTGAAACTAGAATTTCGGTAGAAGAAAAAATTTCAGTTTTTCAGGAAAAACCTAAATTTTGAGTGTTTTTTACGTTAAAAAGCTAAATTTCGAGGTCCAAACCTATTTTCAAAAACGCAAAACGCACTCCGGAAGATAGGGTGGATGGGTAAGTATCCAAATATGAAGAAACAATTGCAATTAGTAGAAGGAATTTTGAGAAATTAATTAATTTTGTTTATTTTTCAGGTCAAAATTTTGGGGTGTCGAAAAATGACGTCACACCGCTGCGATTTCAAATGTGAAGGGTTGGCGCGTGTCTACAAGCCTGTTGTACGTCAAAAACGCTGAAAACCGCTTCAAGATCGGACTCCTTAATGAAAAGTTATTAAGGGTGATGGTTTGTTTACATGCACTTAGGTGGATTTCGTACTATGTATGGGAACCAGGTATGCGTCAATTCTAGACGTTTCGTGTGAGCTAGAGGGTCGTGCGATACCTCAAAAGAAGCGTCTCGGCGAGCCCTAGCGTTAGGTACTGAAACTAGAATTTCGGTAGAAGAAAAAATTTCAGTTTTTCAGGAAAAACCTAAATTTTGAGTGTTTTTTACGTTAAAAAGCTAAATTTCGAGGTCCAAACCTATTTTCAAAAACGCAAAACGCACTCCGGAAGATAGGGTGGATGGGTAAGTATCCAAATATGAAGAAACAATTGCAATTAGTAGAAGGAATTTTGAGAAATTAATTAATTTTGTTTATTTTTCAGGTCAAAATTTTGGGGTGTCGAAAAATGACGTCACACCGCTGCGATTTCAAATGTGAAGGGTTGGCGCGTGTCTACAAGCCTGTTGTACGTCAAAAACGCTGAAAACCGCTTCAAGATCGGACTCCTTAATGAAAAGTTATTAAGGGTGATGGTTTGTTTACATGCACTTAGGTGGATTTCGTACTATGTATGGGAACCAGGTATGCGTCAATTCTAGACGTTTCGTGTGAGCTAGAGGGTCGTGCGATACCTCAAAAGAAGCGTCTCGGCGAGCCCTAGCGTTAGGTACTGAAACTAGAATTTCGGTAGAAGAAAAAATTTCAGTTTTTCAGGAAAAACCTAAATTTTGAGTGTTTTTTACGTTAAAAAGCTAAATTTCGAGGTCCAAACCTATTTTCAAAAACGCAAAACGCACTCCGGAAGATAGGGTGGATGGGTAAGTATCCAAATATGAAGAAACAATTGCAATTAGTAGAAGGAATTTTGAGAAATTAATTAATTTTGTTTATTTTTCAGGTCAAAATTTTGGGGTGTCGAAAAATGACGTCACACCGCTGCGATTTCAAATGTGAAGGGTTGGCGCGTGTCTACAAGCCTGTTGTACGTCAAAAACGCTGAAAACCGCTTCAAGA